>CM057842.1:29841477-31125477 GCA_030068075.1 Paguma larvata | reverse complement strand
GTCTCACATTCAGGCCTTTCATCCATTTTGAGTTTCTTCTTGTGTATGGTGTAAGAAAGTAGTCTAGTTTCATTCTTCTGCATGTCGCTGTCCAATTCTCCCAGCACCATTTGGTAAAGAGACTTTTTTTCCATTGGATGCTCTTTCCTGCTTTGTCAAAGATTAGTTGGCTATACATTTGTGGGTCCAATTCTGGGTTCTCTATTCTATTCCATTTGTCTATGTGTTTGTTTTTGTGCCGGTACCATACTGTCTTGATGATTACAGCTTTGTAGTAGAGCCTAAAGTCTGGATTGTGTTGCCTCCCGCTTTGGTTTTCTTCTTCAATGTTACTTTGGCTATTCGGGGTCTTTTGTGGTTACATACAAATATTAGGATTGTTTGTTCCAGCTTTGAGAAGAATGCTGGTACAATTTTGATTAGGATTGCACTGAATGAAGCACAGCCCTTAACTAATAACTGGATTATGTCAATTAATTAATGACCTCAAAATAACCAGACTAAAAGGCAAAAACGAAACATAAGAGGGATATCAGAGACTGCACACTGGGTGGAAACAGACTTCACAGAGTTAGTTTAGCCAAGTAATAAAATAAATCAGCGCCTTGGGAAACATGAATAATAGCAAGCCCTGAAGGCAGAGGTAGATGTGGAATCAATGTCCAGAGTTTCTGCAATATGTTATCTAAACTGTCTAGTGTTCAACAAAAAAAAATTTACAAGATACTCAAAGAAGCAGAAAAGTGTGACCTATATAAAAGGAAAAAAAGATGTTAGTAACTATTTTGAAGGAATTCAGCTCTTGAACTTAGCAGAAAAAGACTTTAAAACAGCCATTACAAATGTGTTCAAAGAACTAAAGAAGAGCATGTTTAAAGAATTAAAGGGAGCTATAAGAACA
Organism: Paguma larvata; assembly: GCA_030068075.1. Lineage (NCBI taxonomy): Eukaryota > Metazoa > Chordata > Mammalia > Carnivora > Viverridae > Paguma > Paguma larvata. The sequence goes on along the minus strand of CM057842.1, from coordinate 31,124,576 downwards.
AATGTCTCTTTGAATTAAAAACAGTCAATAAAAAGACAGGAATTATAAAATATGAACCAAATACAATTTATGTAGTTGAAAAGTATAATACCAGAAATGAAAAATTTACCAGAAGACTTCAAAAGTAGATTTTCTTTGTCAGACAAAAACATGGCTTCAGAAATTTGAAAATAGATCAATAGAGATCATGCAATCTGAAAATAAAAAAGTAAAAAAATAGGAAAAATGAATACACTGTAAGAAAAATATGTAGGCCATCATTAAACACATAAGCATACATGTAATAAAAATAATACAAGGAAAAGAGAAGAGGTAGAAAAAGTATTCAAAGAACTAATAGCTGAAAACTTCTCAAATTTAATGAAAAAGTCTGTACATTCATAAAGCCCCATAAGAAGGAAAAACACAAATAGACCACATTCAGACACATAATAGTAAAATTTGTGAAAGTCAAATACAAAGAGAACATCTTGAAAACACTGACACGTAATTCATCAAATTCAAGGAAACTCCATCAAGACAGGCAAACAACTTTTGACTACAAACAGTGTAGGCCAGCAGGCAATGGGATGGCATATCTCCAGTGATAAGAGAAAAAACTGTCAAGCAAGAATCAGCAAAACTCTTTAAAAGATGAAAGCAAAGTAAATATATTCCCAGACAAACAAAAGCTGAGAGATTTTGCTGTTAGCAGACCTGCCTTATAAGAAATGCTAATGGAAGTTGTTTGGGCTGAAAAGTAGTGGCATCCGATAATAATTTGAACCAAACACACACACACAAGATGGAGTGTCAATAAAGGTAATTATAAAAGACAGTGTAGAGTGATCTCATGGAAGATAATGGAGTCAAAAACTTCAGGAACCAGTCCCACCACTGGGGGAAAAAAACTTTTGAGAAGGCATTTATAATCAGAATCAACTATTTTGGAAATGTGAAGTCTGGTCAAACTCTGGCAGTATCTAGGAGAGTGCTTAATGAAGTAAGGGGTTGGGCAATGAATTTTTGCATTTCACAGAGAAGCTACCATCTTCCATTTCTTGGCCTTGCATCAGGTAGCTGTGGGGATGGCAGCCCATGTTTCTGGTGTGCCTCGAAGCTGCCAGGTTGTACCATAAGCACCTTAGTTTTCAAGTATCAGGGTTATGTGTTGATCTGATTTGCAGATTACTGAGGGAGCAGTGCAGAGTTGGCTATTGTTGCAGTCCTCTTAAACTGAAGCAGCTTTAGGGCAGCATTTGTTGGGTAATTAAAATAATAAAATGTCTTTTATTTCTCTTTCTTTATTGGATCCATGCATTCAAGGAATTCTCTATGAGGGCACTAGGCAACTTCTGAGATAACAGAATAGAGACTTTAATGAGTGATCACACATGACAGGAAAGATGGTCCTTGCAGAAATAGTTTAGAGAAGTCACTAAACAAACAGATGACTATATCCCTCTGCGAGCAACATCAGCAATCCCTGGGGAGAAGGGAGAATCTGAATCCTAGAGGTACCACATTATGACATAAAAAAAAATGTCCAGTTCTCAACAAAAAATTACAAAGTAATGAGTCATAAGTGTGTGGCCTGTTCATGGGGAAAGAAATCAACAAAATATTTCTGAGAAAGCCTAGAACTTGGACATACTAGACAAGACTTTAAATTAGTTATATTAATATATGTGAAGAGCTGAAGAAGTTAATAGACCAAGACCTAAAGAAATTCAAGAAAATAATGTAGGAACAATTAGGGAACTATCAATGAAGACAGATTTTTTTTTTTTAGAGAAGACATGTGCATGAGTTGAGAGGGAGAGAGAGAAAGAGTGAGAGAGAGAGAATCCCAGTCAGACTCCACACTCAGCACAGAGTCCAATCAATGCAGGGCTCCATCCCACGACCCTGAACCTGAGCCGAAATCAGGAGTTGGACATTCAACTGACTGAGCCACCCAGGTACTCAGACAGAAATTTCTAAAAGGACCTAAATAGAAATTCCAAAAAAATACAAAAGCTGAAATGAAAAATTAACAAAAAGTGTTTAACAACAGATTTAAGCAGGCAGAAGAAAGAATCTGCAAACTTGATGATAAAACAATTGAAATGACCAATTCTGAGGAGCAGAAAGAATAAAGAATGAAGAAAAATGAACAGATTGTAAAGACCTATGAGATACCATTAAAGGTACCAACATATGCCTTCTGGAAGTCATAGAAGGAGTAGGGGAGAAGGCAAAGAAAGGGATAGAAAACATATTTGAGGAAATAGCAATGGAAAGCTTCCTAATTTGCTTAAATACATCAACTTATACATCTAAGAATCTCATACAACTTCAAGGAGAAAAAACTAAAAGAGATCCACACCAAGAAACCTTCTAATAAAACTGTTAAAAGCAAAGACACAAGTGACTTGTATCGAAGAGAAGTGACTCATCACATATATGGATCCCTAATTAGATCATCAGCCATTTTTTCCTCTGAAACCATGAAGGCCAGAAGGCAGTGAGATGATATATTTTTTGTGAAGGAAAGAAAAATCAACTAAGAATTCTATGTCTGACAAAATTATCCTTTAGAAACAAAGGAGAAATTAAGACATCCCAAGATATTAAAGCTAAGGGAGTTTATATACACCTGCCCTAAAAAAAGAATGCTAAAAAGACACCTAGAAATACAGTTCTACCTCAGTAAAGGTAATTGCCTAAGAGCTAGTATTACTGCATTTGGGCCTTTTTCCTTCTCTTTTTATTTCCTGTATTATTTAAAAGACAAATGCATAAAAGAGTAATGTAAATCTATATTAACGAGCACAGAATATATAAAGATGTAATTTGTGACAATAATAGCACTAAACATGAGTTGGAAGACTGAATAGGACCAGAATTAATGTATATTATTGAAGCCAAATTGGTATCAATTCTGAGTAGATTGATACATATTGAGGGTTTGACTATAATCCCCATAGGAACCACTAAGAAAATAACTAAGAATTATACAGGTAAGGGAATGAAGAAGTAATAAAAATGGCATCCTAGAAAAAAAATGAAGCACAAGTGAAGTTGGTATTGAGGAACTGAGGAACAAAAACAATATAAGACATATATAAAATAAATAGCAAAGTGGTGGAACTAAATCCTTCATTATCAGTAATAATTCTAAATGTAAATCAATTAAACTCACCAATGAAGAGGCAGAGATTGACAGCATGGATTTTTAAAAAATGTTTTATAAATGTACCTTATGTTTATTGCAGCCTTATTCACAATTTACAGTAGCCAAACTATGGAAGCAGCCTAAGTGTCCATCGATAGAGGAATGGATAAAGAAGTTGTGATATATAGGTTTATAATGGAATGTTATTCAGCCATAAGAAATTTTGCCATTTGCCTCAAGATAGATAGAACTTGAGCATATAATGCCAAGTGAAATAAGTCAGAGAAAGACAAATACCATATGATCTCACTCATATGTGGAATTTAGAAAACAAAACAAACAAGCAAAGGGGAAAAAAGAGAAAGAGAGACAAACCAAGAAACAGACTCTTAATTATAGAGAATAAATTGATGATTACCAGAGGGGAGATGGGTGAGGGGATGGGGGGGAAATAGGAGATAAGGATTAAAGAGTACACTTATCATGATTAAAAAAAGAAAAATAAAAATGTTTTAAATAAATGCTGTTTATAAGAGACTCACTTTAGGTCTAAAGACACAAATAAGTTGAGAGTAAAAAAATGGAAAAAAATATTACACGCACACAGTAACCAAAAGAGAGCTGGGTTTTTATACTAATATCGGACAAAGTAGATATAAGTCAAAATTGTTAAGAGGAAACAAAGAAGGACATTATGTATAGTTTAAAGAGTAAATTCATCCAGAAGATGTAGCAATTATAAACATATACACACTGAACAAGAGTCCCAAAATATGCAAAGCAAATGTAGACAAAATAGAGGAGAGAAAGAGACATTTCTACAATGATAGTTGGAGACTTCAATATGCCACTTAGAAAAAAGAAAAATGAATAGAACATCTAGCCAAACTACCAATAAAGAAAGAACTAGAACAATAATATAAACCAATTAAATCTAGAAGACATATTAAAGAACATTTCAGTGAACATCTTAATAAGAATATACATTCTTATTAAGTTCATACAGAACATTCTCCAGAATAGACAATATGTTAGACCATAATAAATTTTAAAAGGTTGAAATAATACAAAATATATTCTCCAACCACACGGGTTGGAACTGGAAGTCAACACAGAAAAGTCCAGAAGTCACAAATATGTGTCAGTTAAATAGCATACTCTTAACCATTGGGTCAAAGATTAAGTCACTAGGGAAAGGAGAAAATATTTTGAGACTGAAAATGAAAGCACAACATACTGAAACTTACAGGATGAAGTGAAAGCAGTACTCAGAGGGAAATTTAGAGCTTTATTAAAGCTTAATTAAAAATAAAGATCTCAAATGAATGGCTAACTTAACACCATAAGGAACTAGAAAAAGAAGAGCATACCAAACCCAAAGGTTGCGGAAAGAAGGAAATAATAAAGACTAGAGTAGAGATAAATGAAACAAAGAATAGAAAATGTAATCAATGAAATCAGTAGTTCTTTGAAAAGACCACATTTGGCAAATTTCAGGTGTAGTAAGAAAACAGAGAAGACACAAATAACTAAGACATGAAATTAGAGCTTTTGATGCTTACTTTATAGTAATAAAAGGATTGTAAGAGAATTCTACGAGCAATTACAATCCAATAAATATATTGGATAACCTACATGAAATGGAAAAATCCCTAAAATCACACAAATTACCAAAACTGACTCAAGAAATAAATTGCAATCACAAGATAGAACAAATAGTTTGAATAGATAGAAAGTAATACCTCAACAAAGAAAAGTCCAGGACCAGAAGTCTCCAGTGGTGAATTTTAGCAAACATTTAAAGAAGAATTAACACCAATCCTTCTTAAAATCTTCCAAAAATTTGAAAAGTAAGGAATACTACCTAACATAATCTATGACATCAGCATTGCTTTGATAACAAAACCAGACAAAGATACCAAAAGAAAAGAAAGCTATAGGCAATATGCTTTTAATATAGATACAAATAACGTCAACAAAATGCTAACGAGCCACATACAGTGGGCTAAAATGGTTATACACTATATCCAAATGGAATTTATCCCAAGAATTCAAAGATAACACGTTTTTTAACATGAAAGAATTAATGAGTGTGATATGCTATACTGATAGAATTTGGAATAAAACCACATAATCATTTCAGTAGATTCGGAAAAAGCATTTGACAAATTCAACATCATTTCATGATAAAAATTGCTTATAAATTAAGAATATAATGGAAATTTTTAAACATAATAGAGGACTTTGCCAGAAATCCACAGCTGGCATCAGAGTCACTGGTGAAAGACTGAGAACTTTCCTCCTAGGATTAGGAACAACACAGAGATGCATGCTTTCACCACTGCTTTCGCACATTGCACCGGAAGTCCTAGGCAAAACAGTAAGGCAAGAAAAACAAAAAAAAAAAAAAACAAAGCCTTCTAAATTGTAAAGAAAGAAGTAAAGCTTTGCTATTTGCCCATGAAATGAAATGATTGTATATAGCGAAAAGCCCAAAGAATGCATATATACAAAAAAATACTAAAGCTAGTAAAGAAGTTCAGCAAAATTACTGAATACATAATCAAAATTAGTTATGTTTGTATACAAAAATGAACAATCTGAAAAGAAAATTAAAATCTATTTATAATAGCATCCAAAAGAGTACTCCAGGGAGGTGAAAGTCTTGTACATTGACAGTTACAAACCATTGCCGGAAGAAATTTTTAAAGATCTGATTAAATGGGAAAGAACTCTGTGTTCTTGAATTAGAAGATTTAACGTTGATAAGATGTCAGTGTTCCCCCAACCAACCTACAAAGTTAATGCATCCCTGTCAGAATTTCAATGGCCTTTTTGCAGAAATGGGAAGACAGTCCTCAAGTCCATATGAAATTGCAAGGAGCCCCAAATAGATTAAACAATATTGAAAAAGTAAAACAGTGGATGAGTCACATTTCCTGTTTTCAAAACTTATTACAAAGCTACAGTAATCAAAACAGTGTGGTACCAGCATAAAGATAGACATATAGAGCAAAAGAAAAAAATTCAGGGTTCAGAAATAAACCCAAACATCTGTAGCCAATTGGCTTTCAACAAGGGTTCCAAGATCATTTAATGAGATAAGAATAGTCTCTTTAACAAATGGTGCTGGGAGCTACATACGGGAGAGAATGAAGCTGGACCTGTGTCGCACTCTACTTACAAAAATTAACTAAAAATGATCAGCAACCTAAATATAAGAACTAAATATAAGAACCAAAATAATAAAGCTATTATGGAATAAAGCATAAGAGTAAATTTTTATGACCTCATTTTGGCAGTGGATTCCCAGATTTGATACCAAAATCAGAAGCAAGAAAAAATAAAATAAAATGAATTTGACTTCATAAAAATGAAAATCTTTCATACATCAAAAGCTATTATCATGAAAGTGAAAAGACAATCTAGAGAATGGAGAAAATATTTGCCAATACTTTATTTGATAAGGGACACTTTACTATTCAGAATAAATAAAGTCTTTTCACAACTCAAAAACACAAGGACAGACAACCCAATTTTTTAAAAAAGCAAAGAGCTTGATAAGTTATTTCAGAAGATATTCTAATGACCAAAAGCACACGAAATGATGTTCAATATCATTGTCATTAAATAAATGCAGATAAAACCACAGTGAGATACCACCTCATACTCATTAAGATGGCTACTATAAAGGGAGGGGGTGTGGGGACCAAGAATAGTAAGCAGTGACCAGGATGTGGAGAAATAGGAACACTTGGATACTGCTCGTAGGAATATAAAATGGTGCACCCAATACGGATGACATTTGATAGTTCTTCAAAAAGTAAAAACAGAATTACTATATGACACAGCAGTTTACTTCTGGGTATATATCTAAGAGAAATAAAAACATGTCCGCATAGAAAATTGTACATGAAAGTTGATAGCAACATTACACATTGTAGCCAAAAGATGGAACTGGAAACAACAGAAATGTTCATCAGCAGATGAGTGGATAAACAAATTGTGGTATATACATACAATGACATACTTAGTCATTAAAAAGGAATGAACTACTGATAAATGCTGCATCATAGATGAACCTCAAAAATACTATGCTAAGGGAAAGAAGCTAGAAACATATTGTATGATTCCTTTTATATGAAATATCCAGAATAGATACTTCCATAGAAGCCAGAAAGCATATTGGTGTTTGCCAGGAGATGGGGGGAGTGAAAAACGGCAGGCGATTACTTCATGGATGTGGAATATTCTTCTGGAGGCATTGGAAGGTTTTAAAACTAGAAAAGGTAGTGGTTGCACAACATTGTGAATGCACTGAGCAACTCTGAATTCTGTAATTTACTGTGGTTAATTATATGTTATGTAAATTTCACCTCAATTTTAAAAAATGACAAAGACGACAATGTAATTGCATTATTTCCCCCATTTTTTTATCATTTAAAAAAGTAAATGTGTATGTATAAAACAATGTGTACATAATTGTACTGAGGGGCTTATAGTATATAGAAATGGAGTGTAGTTGAAAGCAACAGTACAAAGGAGGTGGTTGGGAATAAAGCTCTTTGGGGGTAAGGAAATGCTACCCGATGTTAACTGAATCCATAGGAAAAAATGAGGTGAATCAACAGTGGTAAAGAAGATCAATACAAGAAATTGTCTACATAGGTACTTGCCCTTCTTCTCCCAGGGTCTGTGAAATACACAAGATTACATAAAGTAATGATTATTACAATGCATTGTTGGGTTTGTAACATATTTAGGTCAAATGTGTAGAAAAATCATATTGTAAAAGGGAGAGGGAACAGCGTTTCATAGGAGTAAAGTTGCTATTTTTCACTGGAATTAAGCTACTAAAAATATGAAGTAGATTTTGATAAGCTAGGATGTATATTGTAAGCTCTAGAGTAACCACTAAGAAAATATTTTTAATGTAATGAAATATCATGAGTGAAATCAAAATGTTACACTAGGAAATATCCATTAAATACAAAGAAAGACAGTAAAAGAGAAACAGAGGAGCAAGGAAATTTGAGACATAGAAAGTCAAAAACCGAGGGGGCAGATGTAAATCCAAACATCAGTAATACCATGTAATATGCATGATCAAACGATCCAGTCCAAATGCAGAGATTATTAGATTGTATTTTATTTTATTTTTTAAATATTATTGTCAAATTGGTAATACAGTGTGTAAGTGTGCTCTTGGTTTTGGGGGTAGATTCCTGTGGTTCATCGCTTACATACAACACCCAGTGCTCATCCCAACAAGTGCTTCCTTAATGCCCTTAATGCCCATCACCCATTTCCCCTCTCTCCAACCCCCCTTAGAAAACCAAACAAACAAATACTACTATATGCTGTCTACAGGAGATCATTTAGATTCAAAGATTATATATATATATATATATATATACACAATATATAATATATATTTTTTAAGTGCAAGTTTGTAAAAAGATATATCATGAAAATAGCAACTATAAGGATGTGAAGTGGATATGCTAATATCCAACAATATAGACTTTAAAACAAGAGCTAGAAAGGGTGAGATCACCGAAGGAAAAAGCACCACTAGAGAAGAACTGAGGGTCTGGGGTAGAATGTTGAGAATTCTCAGATTGAGAGGTAGGAGAAAAGGCAAGTACCTGGAAAGGGGACCTGCAAGCTACAATATTTTCCAGGCTTTTACATATCATACCATGGTGTAAACTCACACATTAGAATCCTTTAGCATCAACCCTAAGATTGCATACAGTTGAACTGATCCATTCCTCTTTTGCTCACCTCAATTTAACAAATAAGGACAAGAAAGACATGAACAGTGACTTCCCCAGAGTCTGAGAAATATAGTAACAGAGCCGAAGCTAAAAACCACAGACACACACACACACACACACACACACACACATCCCTCAACAATATAGGTACAGTGTCTCACTTTCTTTCTTCTCTGGTATTCAGTGAAGTCTTTACTTGTTTTGAGAGACTATAGGGTAGACCCTCAGAGTCTAGCCTGTTTGGGATCTTAGTAGAAATTTCTCAAGATGTTAAATCAATGGAATTCATTTGGGTTGGCTGTATATTAGCTGTGTTGTTGTGGGTAACTGATTAACTTTCCTGAATCCTTGTTTTCTCTGCTCTGAAATAAAGAACTATACTCTAAGAAAGATATAATCATAAAGAATGAATGAAGAGCACAGAATCCCTTAGAGCTTAAAATAATAAATCCCTTATTTTAGGAGCCCATCAGATTGGTTTGAAAACCACAGTCACTCTCCTTAATCTCTTGAGGACACCATGAAACATTCAAAAATATAATGTCTCTGCATTGCGAACTTACCCTCCACAAATAGATGTTCTGCGAAAACACCATGCTGTATTTCAGGTGCTGAAGAAGAAACACCACAAAATTCCTTAGGTTTCCAGTGGAGATTCCAACCATAATACAGGTTTCATTAACATCTGTTGTAGAACTAATGTACAATCACAGTCTTGACATGAAAATGCCAGTGATTGCATACTACTAGAAAACTAAAGTGCTTGTTGGCTTTTAAACATGCCATAAACTAAATGGCTAAAGGTATTCAGTAAATGCCCTTGTGTGTTTTTTTATTTGGGTAAATCATCTACAGTCAGGTCCTCTCATCCTTAGGCAGTCAATTAGAGCTCAGTAGAGATAAGCCTAGTTTATATCCTTTGCAACTGTTTGCATGTTTTCCCCTTGGTGTTTGCTATGATGAAACTCTGTCCCTAGCATTACCCTACATTCAATCATAGTAGAATCGGGTCAGTGTATTTTTTTTAAAAGCTATTATACACAGTAATTTTTAGAATAACAAATCAATATCACCGTACACACACACACTTAGCCAACTCCTCTCAGAACTTATAAGCAATGATGTGGGAGTAGATTAGGTTCTGTGGAAAACCACAGGACCCCCACTGGATTGATACCATAAAGTCCAATGCAATTGGGGCCCTTTTTCAACTTTACTTAGGTCTTTATCAGGCACTTCCTATTGCTGATACTATGGGAAATTGAGCTAAACTTTTTGTTACTTAAAACCTATGGCATTGCTCCAAGCTGGAGTTAACCCATAAGTTCATTTCTGGCAACTGGAAACAAGTAACTACGCCCAGTGGAAAACAGAGATTTGGACGCTAGGTACTTTTAATAAAAAACTATTGTTGCCAGTGGAAGAAAGAAAGTTACAGATGGAGTAGAAGTTTCTGCTTTCATGACAGAGAGATAAAATATTAAAATATGGACAAGTCTAGAATAGTTAAGGTGGCAAATAGAGTGATCTTGACTCATTAGTGAAAAGTATCATCCAGAGAACTCTGTTAGTGAAGTAAACAAAAGTTCTTAACACCTTAGAGGAAATTGTCTCTCCTTAGTCTAGAATGTCTAATGAATACTAAGGAGCATCATTATTAGAGTAGAAGAAATTGAGAGGGAGGAAGAATAGAAAGAAAAGGTAATCGTAACAATTGTTATTGTCATTTTTTTCAGTGGTGCTTTTTCTAATCTGCTTTTCCATTAAACCTGAAAATTACTATTCAAAAAGAGAAAATAAATTTCTTAACTTTTATAGGCAGAAAAATTTCTCTCCAAGAATATCTGTTCTTGTCTACATATGGTTTCTTCTTGTAAGTTGGCACTTGAAGCTTATTAATATTATATTAAGATATAATATCCATTGTTTTTTTAATGATAGCAATCAGCTTTTTACATTACATTTTTTGGTATAAATAGAGGAAAAGAGTTGAATTTATTAAAATCAATCTAAAAACACAATTTATTTTGATTAGAGCCTAATCTTTTCTTGAGTTTTCCTTATTACATTGTAAGTCCTTTATCCCTCAGATCTCTATTCATTAATATATTAAGTCAAAAATCATTAATAAGAGCCTTGCCTCATTATAAATGGCCAGAAGTAGCTTTCCATGCTGGAGTTTTACACTGATGGTAGCTTCTGGGGAATAATAACATTTTCCTTAACTGCTCATGCTTCAGCTGGTCAGCATCATGCTTGTCTGACAAATCCCCAAATCAGAGTGACTTTGAGTGTGTCCATTCAACAAAAATATTATTGGATATTGTTTTTGAACAATAGCCTTGAGTACAAAAGCATATAATCTTCCCAACTGTTTTTTCCATCATTAACTAAGTTATTCTTTCCAATAACCTTATGATAGAAGGCACTGTAAAAAAAAAAAAAAAAAAGGAAATAGATACAGAAAAAAAAGTTCTACAAAAAAGGACGGTGTTAGAGGTTACACATTGCCCGTGTCATGTTCTCGTGGGAACAAGTGCCTTTCAATGATTCATCTCTTTTTGATGGTCGCTTACACCCCAGCATGGCTGATCAGATCAATAATGCTCCTTAAATTGCTGGGGAATCTAAACCTGGATTGACAGGAATAAACTCCTTTCCTCTTAATTTGGTCAAACCAATCGTAAACAGGCTTCCTGCAAGATGATTAAATTAGTGAAGCTGTGGTATCAGATGTTCCAATTGTCCTTCCAGGAAGTAAATCATCCTTGAACTCAGAATCACAGCCTCTTTTAATTTATAAGGAACAGGGTCCAGTGGTCCTTAGCCTTGTTTTGGATATAAGCTCCTCTGAGCCTCCAGCATAAGCTGGGAATGGCATCTCTCTCCCAAAATACTCACACAAAAACTTTCTGCAGTTAGAACCCATTCATAAAACTTCTCTCTTCATGTGAGGAAATACAGACTCAAGAAGGGAAGTTAAATGCCCAGGTTCACATAAGTCCTAATTTGTTTCTTTTCAAATTATTCTTTGCTTCCTCTTGAGAAGGCTGAAATAACCTCAGATGTTTCTCAACTGTTCTACCAAATAGCAGTACTCTGATTCTAAATAACTTCAGCTTCATTCATCTGATTTGCAGCATTTGTTGAGTTTTTCTGTATGCTAGGCGCTGTGTTATTCATTCTTCTCTTCCATAGCACAAGTGTGAAAACCAAGGAAGAATCAAAATGGCAGTGTTATCTGTTGATCATACCTGTTGGTGAAGTTCCAGAGAACATTGTTTTGCTTTCTTTTCATCAGATGAAGATAACACACCTCTAACAGAGATCTGACTCTACTCAGAACCTTTAATGTTCTTCCAGGGCTCTTGTGCTCTTAAGAGCAAACTTAATTCCCTGCCTATGCATACATGGGAAACTTATGTTCAGACTCACCTTTCTAGACTCCTTTGCTCAAGACAAATCATTTAATTCACTCCATAGGAAATCATTCAGACAAACAAACACTAGTACCATTGTTCATTCAGGCAATTCTCACCTAGAAATTTACTATAGTTTTATTCATTTTTCAAAGCCTGGGTCATATCACTTTTCTCCATGAATCTTACCCTGATTACCTGACTTCAAATCCCCCTCTTTTTCCTCTTAATTCCTTCATCTCATATGGCCATACCCAGTTGGGGGCTAATGGTTGATAGTCATGTTTTATCTCATTCTGCATCTATGACTTAGCACCCCTGATATATTTAAGCTTTTTGAGAACAGCTAGCTTGTCTGTGGTTCACTCCATAATACCCTCCCTTACTTGATGAATTTGTTCAAATCAGGGCTGGTAGAAATGGCCTCTCTTCAAAGGATTCCCAAACTATTTCTATTTTTAGTAGTTGACATTAACAGAAAGCCCAGTCTATCCACATATTGAAATTCTTGACTCTGCCTTGCATGTTGATCCCTTAGCCAAGAATACTCTCATTTTTATTTTCTTCTAGAGTCCAGAAAACCTTGGAAGGCTGCCTTATGGGGTGATGGAATGAAAAACCAACCAGACCAAACCAACCAGACATGGGCTCCTTCTCTAAATGAACATTCCACAGCCAAAGACAGAGCATCTTCCATTTCACTGCTCAGCCCCCAAATGTCTCCTGGTTATAATTAGGTACTTCAAAGTCTTCCAAACACCCTTTTAGAAATGACTGCCTCAGACACAAGATGATGTCCAATCAGATGTAAATCATCACCCAGCAGGGAGGGAGACGCATGAAAAGTGGTCATCAGCACTTGGACTAATCAGAAAGTCTAGTCTCTTGATGAGGATTTTCATTTTCTCATTTGTCATTCTAGCCACTGAATTCTCAAGTGGCCAATTTGCTCCCTATTGGTAATCAGCTAGTTATTTTTACCCTCATCCCTCTCTCTGGGTCTGTCAGAGTCTTGGAGCAATCCGTCACCCACATGGGCCTAATCCTTCTGGGGCGGGAAGTGGGGGAGGGAAGCTATTATCTTGGAAAAGAGAAGTAGAAAACTATTTCACCGTTTACATTCGGTTTTTAAACAATGATTTCCCTGATGAGGTAAGTAAAATAATGACCCACCCGGGTAAGAGTGCAACAATGAAACCTTCAAGAATAAGCACATTATGCAATGGAAATGATCTCGGCTGCGAAGTTTGTTACTCTGAAATGACTTGTTCTTAGATTGTCTTTACAACCCCTCAAAGGAGCATCATCTTACATTCATTACTGGAGTTTGCAGGAAGTTGCCTCTATGAAAATTATAAACCCAGAAAGGAGAGTTTTAAATATGTATCATGCCCTAGTAGTTATTCTAAGTGACTGTACCCCACCAACTAGGAGGAAGGTAGCCTTTGAAGGTTGTTTTGTCTGAGGCAGGCAAGTTAGACTGTTCTTTTTCCATTTGTCCCCGCAGGTCGTCTCGATTACAGAGTCTCACTTTAGTTTGCTTGCTGTCCTTTCCTCCCTCCAGCAGTTGCTGTCTCTCTCTGTCTCCAGTGAAATCATTTCCAAACGTGGTTTCAGGGATTCCATTTTTCCGAGTTCACCTCAGGTGCCGTGGAAGGGTTAACCCCACCACTTGTGGCAAATAAAACTCTGATGTCAGAACATTTTCTGATCAGTGGGTGTCTAATGTGATCTCCTCTCAGATTTCCCAGTCCTTCTGAAGAACCCAAGGCCGTCTGCGCTCACTGTAGCCAAGAGTTTACGAACTCCACATTCAGCCCTAAGAAAGTTGTTAGTGTGACACAAATTGGCATTTTTTTTTGGCCCTTCCTTTGCTCATAGCAAACTCTTTATGCCTTGGAAGGAAGCTGAGAGTTGAATAGAGAGAGTTGAATCGCTATTTCCTTAGAGACTCTATGAATTGGGGCAGCAACATGATCTGAATCATGAAATGTTTATCTTCCTCCACTGTTTTCCATGTCTCAGGCCCTCTCTTCTGTCCTTTATGCTTTGTATAAACATCTACATATGTAACTTCACTTTTAGGTGTGTCTATCTATAAGGAGAATTGAAAGAGACAGTGAGAGCACATTTACACACCGTGTATCAAGTTTACTTGCTTTTCATCTGCTAATTCCCTCCACACATGGCTGTTCTCACACTGGGTGATATCACCCAACAGCTGCCTTGGACTAGAAACGAAAATGCCTGTAGGATTTCAGTCTTGTGTCTTACCTACTTAAAGCAGTCTCTTTTCCAAAATACCAAAACAATATGAGAAGGGTTGGCTTGCTTCAGTGAGAAATAATCCCTGTGACTTTAAATAGTTTGACAATTTATTCTCCTAATGTTTTGTGGTGATTGTCCCTCATTCTAAATTTGGTTTCAAGAATCACTACCTGTGATGATATCGACGTGAGCTCCTATATCTGGTCTTTGGTGGAACAGGAAAAATGGTTTCGTAAAAATCGGTTTTCCATCTGCAGTCTGAGTAGGAAATGAGCAGACAGAAGCGATGCTTGTCCTGCGCCGTGTCCCAGCATTGACCTGGACAAGAACTTTAGTAAGTCACGAGGTGCGTATTTGTTGATTAGCACCTGGATTGATCCAGCACAATACGCAGAGATCTCTGTGCTTCCTTCTATAGAATTAATCTGGTTGTTTACTGATGCTCTTTGGTCCTCTTTTACAACAACAACAGGTTTCTCTCATCATTACCCAAAATCGCTTCCTTATTAAAATCTTGCTTTCTGAGAGAAATTTACTTTCCTACCCGTTCTTCCGTCCTCTTGAGTCGCCTTTGTTATCACAATATCCCAATATCCTTTTCCCTACTTTGGCCATTGTGTTAATTCTCTTTATTCCCAAAGAAGAATGCTCTGGGAGGAGTGAGAAAGCACCCAGTGAGTGATGGTCCAAAGATCCACAGACCACCATGGATTAACCATGAATACGTGCAGACATTGCACGAAGCTCGGACAGTTCTCATAAACTAAACACATTTATTTGGCCGGCACCCAGGGGAAGAAGCAGCATTTATGAACCTTTCCAGCCACTAGACAGAATAATGTCTGTTGAAACTAGTAATCAGAACTTGGGGCTTCTCTCTTGCCCGTCTCCTCATTCTCTTTTTATCGTTCATTTATTATATTTTAAAAAATTATTTGGACTAGATTAGAAATAATAAAATAATAATAATGAAATAATTATTAGAAATAATTAACCAAACAACAGTAAATGAAACAATGAAACTGGTCCTTCAACTATGATCATTTGAGAAGAGCTGATCCAGATGCTCTAAGCCCCCTATCAGATTTTGTGTTCATCTCTTTTCAGCCGCTAACTTCAGCATTCCCGTGAGAACCCACCTTTCATATGAGACTCCGCCCTCCTAGACAGGATAACATCCCTACAATCAGTGCACTCACTAGAAGTTGTTTCCTGCTTCCAAATCACCTTGCCTTGGGGTTAGAGTTAACGCAGGGTGTCTGTTCGGGTCCTTAAACTGTTGCCCTCCTTGGAGCCCTGCCTTGCAAATGTCCGCAGGGGGCTTGGCTACAACTAGGAAAAGGCTCACTGCTTAGAGTCCAACAGTTTGTGTGAAGATTACAGCATGGTCTACACTATAGAAATGGCTTTCCTGGTTCTAATATAGAAGCTGACACACAGGACCGGACTTTTCCTCCTCTCATGCCAAGAGTGTCTGCGGATGTCAAACTTTCCTGTTGTGAATGGGTACATGCTGTGATGTTGCCATTCAAGGACTTCCAGTAGCGGTAAGAGGAAAATTACGAAGCAACTCCCCTCTAGAGGAAGTGCCTATTCAAACAGCGGTAGGTTGTGAGCATGGTAGTGCCTCCTTCCTACCAGGAACAGCCCCACCTCTGCAATTGCTGACTCCCCCCTCACAGGGTTTGTGAATTGGCATGATAGGAAGAGGCTTGGCAGAAGCAGTATTTGGCATATTCACACTTATCCCATGAGCACTTTGGGAAAGAATGAGCCCTGTGCATTTTCCTGGAGGATGGAGTCTCTCTTGTTCATTAACTGTGTCTTTAATTTATAACAAATGCCTTGAAAATGGGATACATGTGATTTTGTAAGCCTTCTACAAATTCTAATAGCAAATGACCCAAGGCTTACTTTCTCTTTTTTTTTTTTCCCTGTTGCTTCAGAAATTGAGTATTGAAGTCAAAGAAGTAATACACAGGAACTATGCGTTTGGAAGGGCCTTTACAGATCAACTAGCAAATCCTTCTTCCATTTTATAGATGCTAAAACTGAAGCCCTGAGAAGGCGTGTGAGTTGCCCAAGAGGAGATTCAAGAAACAGGGTGGATTTTAGGGTTTTAGGTTTTAATTTTGTTTGTATTTTGTAAACTTTTAAATTTTTTAAATGTTTATTTATGAGAGAGACAGAGCACAAGCAGAGGAAGGGCAGAAAGAGAGGGAGATACAGAATCCGAAGCAGGCCTCAGGCTCTGAGCTGTCAGCACAGAGCCCGACACGGGGCTTGAACCCATGAGCCACGAGATCATGAACCGAGCCAACGTCAGACGCTCAACTGACTGAACCACCCTGGCGCCCCCTGTTTTTTGTAAACTATCGATGGACGTAGAATATATTTGTAAAAAAGTCATAGATTGTAACTGTAAAAGTCCATTTTACCTATTTCATAAGTGACGCCTACCCAGATAACCAGCACCCAGAGCAAGATGTTGAACAGCTCTAGCACACCCCAGAGTATAATGTACCTTAGCTACTACTGCCTCCCAAGGATAACCACTGTCCTGTTTTCTGATGTCGTGTGTTGTTTTGCCTGTTATTGAATGTCATATAAATAAATGGAATTAGGTGGTGTGTTACTCTTCTACTAGGATTCGTTCATTCAACAGTAGTGTATGGGTAAGATTCTTCCACGTTGTTACATATAGTTAGAATGCATACATTTTCATTTCTGTATAAGATTTTTTTGTGTGGATATAGTACATTATTCATCTTTTCAACTGTTGATAGACAGTTTCCAGTTTGGGGCTATTATGAATAGTGGTGCTGAGATCATCCTGTACATGTCTTGTGGTGAATATATGTATAATCAAATTGGGTTTTACTTATACTTTGTGTCTAAGGATGCTCCCAAAAATGTTAATGAAGGATTGTTCCAACTTTGTGCATGTCATTGTGCCATGAGAGATTGTCACTGCCCCTCATCTGTGCCAACCATCCAAGGAGGACCATTTGAGAAATTACATTAGCCATATGGCAGTCACCAATGCACATTTATGTATGTAGGTATCATGGTTGCAAGGATTTTTGTCTTTTGTTCGTCACAAAGTGGCTTCAGTGCTAAACACAGAAGACACTAGACAGTGTTTGTTGAATGAATGAATGATGACAGTACATGTGACCACTCCTCTCTATTCCTGAGGCCTAGGGGTAATCTAGTCTCTGAGCTTGGTGTGCATTTTTCCATTCCTTTCTCTTATACCTTGGTTGTCTGTGTGTGTGTGTGTGTGAGAGAGAGAGAGAGAGGGAAAGAATATTATTGGATAATATCATGCTGTGAGGATTTTTCAAATTAACAGTATGTCTTAAGTTAAGCATTTTTTATTGTCAGTACATAAATATCTGTCTTTCTGTGAGCTGTATAACATTCTGTGGTTTGCATGTATCACATTCAGCTATCTTTAACTTTTTGATACCATGAATGATAATATAATGAACATTCTTATGAATATGTATGAAAGAGAATTGCTAGGTCACAGGTGGTATGCATTTTTAATATTTCCAAAATGCTTTCCAAGATGGCTCTTGCAATTCACACTTTCATCAAGAGAAAGGACCTGTTTCCGCTCACCATTGCTATGATTGATATTCTCAAAGTTAGAAATGTTTATTGAAATGATATGTGAAAAATAGAATTTAATTTGCATTTTCATCCATATTATTCGAGTTGGGCATCTTTTCATATATTTGCTGATTAGGTTTGAGTTTAATTCAAGCCTGCTTCAAAGAGCAAGTGTATAATTGTGAGTCACTTAGTGGATGGATGAGGCTTGCCAGTCCCCCATTAGGGCATATCCTTTGGGCCATGCTGTTCTTCATTCTAATCTTCACAGCCACAGGGATCCTAGACCATCCCTGGTTGTCTCTCCATCTGCTGCTAAGAGTGCAAAGAAGTGATTTAAACATTTCTCCAACATCCCAGGGAACAAGGGGAATCCTGATCTGTCTATGTATTGGTACAAAGCAAAAGTGTCTAAAGACTGGATTTTTTCAGTTAATCATCCTAGTGCTCTCTCTGTACACTAGCAACTCAAGGGGAAAAAAGCAGTTCTCCTGTGTGGCTTACCTATCTCTGTCACCAAAGTGGGGTTCTAAAAATGCCATATGGGGTATGAGATTTTAACTAAACCTGCAATAAGCATCTTATTGATATTTCTGCCTATGGGTTTCATTACCCCCACCAGTCCCTGACCAACATTAAGGGCAGAGGTTCCAGAGGCAAACTGTCCAGCTTTTAATCCTGATCTTTGCTGGCTTGCAAACCTCTGAACTCTGAACCTCTATTCCTCTGTTTCATTTTCTATCAAATAGAGCAAGTAATAAAATCTACTTTGTAGAATCATCAAAAGGATTAATGGACCAGTAAACGTTAGGTGCATAGTACAGAATCTGGCATATAATAAACATTCAGTACAGGTTATTATTGTTATTATGAATAGGGTTAATTTTAACTGTATTAGATCAAGATTTGAATCAAGCTTAGAACATATTCAAGTTCTTTTCTGCTCTCGTATTGGGGAAGAAAATCACTCTAGTATGCCCTTCACACTCATCTAGAGATGTACCCTCACTGTGGGTAAAAGAGGTTACTTTGGCCTCTGATTCTGATTTTATGCACAGCTCCTTGCAGGGTTTTAGTCCAGGACATGCAAATGAAGAGCATTTAACAAATGGACCCACCAGACCACTAAATTCCATATGAAGTTTTACCCAAAGCATAAATCGATTCAAGTTTGCTCGGATCTTGGCCTCATGAGCCCTTGGCTGACATTTCTGTTTGAAACCTGACACCCTGCCAGAAAGTTTCTTCAGTTTGAATAAAATGAAAAAGGGGACTTAATTCCAATAACAGACGGACCCAGCAGGGCCAGCATTTCGTTCAGATGTTTATTGTCCCATAAGAATTTGGCCTTCTAGGTTGTGACTCAAGACCTCTACACGTTTCCTTCAGATTCAGGATAGAGTAATCAGAGGCTCACAGAAAGGACATCTGGGTAGAATGAAGTCAAACCTAGCTGCCTTTTCTTCCCCCTCCACTTCCTCAAAGTCCCTGTTCGTTGGGGTCCAGCCACTTTAGTTTTGGTGATTAGACTGATTTCATCTGAAGGCATCTGTTAGGTACCCTTTAAGAAATACTGGAAAGATGCACTCCTTGTAACACTTACTCCAGGATGGGCCTCCCAGGTGGAATTCCTTCCATGTGAAAATTCTAATGGGCTTAAGAGGTATCCTTGATTAGAATCTTCTTTCAAAAGGCAAGTGGTCATGAAGAGAATGACATATTAAGCTATCATTATTCCATCATTCCTTCATTATTCATTCATTTATTTACTCCCCACATATCTGTGAGGGCTTACCCAATGCCTGACACTGTGCTGTGAACCAAGGGGGCAGTGCTAACCAGGCAGACACAGTTCTTACAGTCCGCATGCCCTACATATCTCAGTCAAGTGGGGAGACACATGTTGGACAGGGAAATATATCAAAGTGTGATGATGAAGAGTCACCAGGAAGGGCCCTGAGGGGCTAGGGCTTTGGCCTTGACCTTAGGTAACCTGGATCTTCTCTCCCTCTGTGTGAGCCCACACTGTTATGGGGTGCCATCATCGATGCCACTTCTAATGAGAATTTTGCCTCCTGTGAGGCACAAGGGCATGCGGCCAGCTCAGAGCTCCAGAGTAATATACCAAGTTCTCATTACAACGTCCCTCTTGAGGTCTCTGCCACAGGAGCATGTTGTAGGTGAGACCACCTGGTAATGGAGCTTTTCTGTACATTTTACCCTGGTATAAGCTTAAATCCAAGTTGAGACGTAGAAAAAGAGAGAGGGCGAAAGGGAGGCGGGTGGAGGGAGAGAGACAAGAAGGGAAGGGATGAAAGAATAGAGACCCTGTGTAAAGAGAGACACAGGAAGAAGAGAGAGACAAGTAGAGTGTGATCAAACTGTTCTTGCTGCAGGAATCTGGTACCTAACAGCCTTTCCTTGTCAGGAAAGAAACATGAGGATGTGACTCAAGGCCCCAGATTATACTCCACTCATTCACCACCTCTGACCTTGGAAAGTTATTGAACTTCTGTGGCCTCATTTTCTTCATTTGTAAGAAAGGTGTTTAAATCACTACATCCCATTAACTGGGTTGTTTTATCACTTAAATGAGATGAAGCACGTAAATGCCCAGGAATCCATGCTTTCAAAACACAATAATGGGTTAATTCTAGTTGTCATTGTTATATATGTAAATAGTCAATATATGTATGTACAGTGGGTGCAAAGGACAGAATCTATGCCTTTGGGTTGGCTTGGGGTCAAAGGATGGAAGGAGGCTGTGAAACTCTGGGCTTTCCCGAGAGAATTCTGGCATCCTTCTCCTCTTCCTTATTATCTCCAAAGTATATTCTGTGGCGTTCCTAACGTGTAAAGCACTCACATACCAGTCTCTTCACATGCATGCCTCATTGTCTCGGTAGGTCCATTATTGAGTGACCATAGTCACTCAGGTGACCCACTACTTCTGCTTGCATGCTTCCAGATGGTTGTCGTTTGGCACGTCTAGATTGCTAGCCTCATGAGGCTAGAGGGAGGCAGATCACACTGTAGGCTGGGTAGACCTGCATTCTGCAAGTAAAGTCCTCTTAGACGATGGAGCTCCTAATCTCCCTGGGAAAGAGAAACTATGGTGTATGGAAATGAGGCCTCAGACTTGGAGGAGATCATTCATGAGAGCCACACCTATCTGGTCAAGAACAGACAGCTTCCTTCAGAAGCACCCTAGAAAGATCTTAGCCTCTGGCCTGCAGTGCCCAGGGTGTTCCTGGGCCTCAGTCAAAGAGCAGCCCTCCTGGGGAGCTTCCAGAAACCATAAGCTTTCTGATATTGGCAAATGCTATGACTCTCCAAGAACTGCTTCTTTACATCTGTCTCCTCTGACTACTGAAGAAATAGGTCCTTGTGGGTGATGTGGCATGTAGAGCACAACGTAGGCCAGCCATGCTGTCTACAGCTGTGCGCGCTTGGCTCACCAGCAGGGCGCCCAGCCTCGCAGCCGCCCTGCCCTTGTGGGGCATGGTGTAGGATGGCTTTCTCAAGTCAGGGGCTGGCTCCGTGCTGTGTCTCTGTGCTCACGGCCCCTCGCCACCCCATACTCTTCTTCAACATCCTGGTAGTCAGAGAGCATGGGCTTTGGAGTTGGAGGGCAGAGTTGAAATCCCAGCTCCATCACTCATTAAATAATTTTGAACAGTAGTTGTTTATCCTTTCTGGGTCTCAGTTTCATCATCGGAAAAATAGACATGATATCATTATTATAGGGCCATTGTAAGGACTTGATGAGAAGTTGTGGAGAAAGCACTTAGCCCAGCACCTGAGACATAGCAGGTGCTAATCAGTCGTACTTCACTCATTCGTCCATCCACTCATTTTAGGGGTGTGGTGGGGGGGACAGAATGAGCATGATATAATTTAGAGCTTTTTGAAGTTTTCCTTCTTTCCTCAAATGTGGCTTTGTTGCTGAGGCCTCTCTCGATCACCATATTTAAAATTGCAGACCTGTATCACAGACACCCCCACCCTGTCCTCCACAGTCACCTCCAACCTACTCCCCACCGTTTTTGTACTACCCTATTTTTTCCTATAGCACCATCACTTTCTTACAGATCACATAATTTACTTAATGTTTAGGTTAGTTACTTATGGTTTGTCTCCTCTAGACAGAACCTAAGTCTCACAAGGACTTTGATTTTCATCTGTAATATATACTTTGCAACTAGAAAACAGCATGGCACCTAGTACTGCTCAGTAACCATTTGATGAGTGAATTATGGTCTTGGAACCATCACTTAGGCCTGTTTTCAGTGCTGGTCTTAGTTCATCCTGGTGTTTGTAACCTTTAGAGAATTATTCCCAGCCTTGGTTTTCACCTCCATAAAATACTGACGATGATTATTTGAACTCCTTGGAGTCAGGAGAATTAAATGATATTCTGTCTATAAAGTACTTGATATAACATCTGGAGCACAGTAACTTCTAACTAAATGACAGCTAGTAATGAACATTTGAAAAGCTCTTGCTTTCCATGCTAGTGTAGACAAAAAGACAAGGAATCACCCAGTGTCATTCTCAGAAACACTTGCCCCTAGTCTTATTTTGAACTCCCTTTCCCATTGTGTGCTAATGCAGCCAGTAATGTGAATTTCATCTCTTCCTTGGGCCCCTCCACTCACCAGCTTCTCCCTAGTCACAGATAGCCTGATGGCCAGTGGGGAAATTAGAAATCATCACAGGTGTTAATTTTTTTTAATGTTTATTTATTTTGAGAGAGAGAGAGAGGGAGAGAGAGGGAGAAAGCTTGTATGTGCATAAGCCAGGGGAAGGGTAGAGAGAGAGGGGGAGAGAGAATCCCAAGCAGATTCCTTCCATGTTTAGCATGGAGCCCAATGTGGGGCTTGATCTCACAACCACAAACTCATGACCTGAGCTGAAATCAAGAGACGGAAGCTTAACCGAGTGAGTCACCCAGGCACCCCAGAAATCATCACAGGTGTTTGGACCATGCGTATGGTGCTGGGATCAACACAAAGGTCCTGCCACAAACCTGTCATGAGCAATCATTGGAGTTCCCATGGGTCTGTCTTGTGGTGGAAGCCAAAACCATGGTTACTGTCCTTAAGGAGTTTATGATCCAAAGCATTCTCAAGAGAGAACGAAGATGCTCCAGTCACTGTTGTCTGCAAATGTACGTGCATGCATGGATTGCACAGTGGAGACTGGGAGTGTGCAAGAACCAGCTGCCACTTTTTCCTAGATTCCTTCCTCCCAGGAAAACCTTAAGGCAAATTGACATCATGGATTGAAAATGAGCCTGGCAGTCCAGAGGAGTGAGTTCAAGTCTCAGCTCTGTTGCATGCCTTTGGGTAAAACACTGGGCCTATCTGAAGATAATTGTTATAACAGCTAGCATTTATTATATGTTCCATATACTGTGGATATGTGCCAGGTGCTTCACATATATTAGTCATTTGTTCAGCCATTTATTTATTTATTCAACCAAAGTTTGTTGAATGCTAGCCTTACACCAGGCACTGTGGGTGCAACAGTGAAGAAGACAGCTCAACTCCTTAGCTCATCTCTGGTGGTAGGGACGAAGAGCGAGTAATCTGTTATACATACATTGAATCATTATTAATTGCTTATTCAAAAACCATGTATTAAGACTCATACTACTCAATCAATGAATTATGCTCAGTGTTACAAAGGACAAGTGTAGGGTGTTCTCTAAGAAAGCATTTCCTGGGAAGATGGGTGAATGGCTTCCTCTGAAAGCTCACTTGAGATTTCCTAGGAGAAATGACTCTTGAACTATTAAACTGAAGAATGCAATTAGCTTTGTGGTCTCATTTTGCTGATGAAGAAACTGAGGCTGAAAGAGGTCATACAACTTGTCCAAGGAACCACAGTTACTATTTCATGGATCTGAGATATGAACCCCAGTTTTTCTAACTCCCAAATGCGTGGTCTTTCCATCAGGCTAGTTCTTGAACTGGGGCACATGTCAAAATTGCCACCAAGGGCTTTTACAAAATCTGTGTGCTCGGGTTTCACCAAGAGAATCTGATTCACTTGGTCCAGGTAGAACAAGGTGGGTGAAAGTGAGTTTAAAAGAGCCCCTGGGGCACTTGGGGGGCTCAGTCAGTTCTTGAATTCCACTCAGGTCATGATCTCACGGTTTGAGTTTGAGCCCCACATCGGGCTCTGTACTGACAGTGCAGAGGATGCTTGGGATTCTTTCTCTCTCTGCCTCTGCTCTGCTCATGCTTGCATTCTCTCTCTCTCTCTCTCTCAAAATAAATAAAGTTAAAAAAATTTTTTTATGAAGGAGCCCATCCAGTGATTTGGATGCACAACTCTAGTAAAACCACCATCTAGCATTTCTGCAGCTCAGCACCAGAACTTAGTGATGGATAACATCATGGAAGAAAGTGTGACTGGGTGTCAGGGCTCTGCCGGTATCACTAACTCCCTGCATGATCTGAGGGAAGTTTGGTCCTCTCATGGGGCTATCACACCATCAGTACTTCAAGCCATCATTGCACATTAGAGTCAACTGGAAAGCTTTAAAAATCTTGCCTGTGCCTCATGTCCAAACAACAGCACCAGAGTCTGTGGGGAAAGGACCCAGGCACAGGTATTTGCCAGAAGTTTCCATGTGATTTAGCACTAGATGATCTCAAAGGTCCCTTCTGACTTGGAAATCCTCCGCATCTATGAAATCCTTCATCCCCTCTTTCCTGACAACTGAGGGAGACATTACCAAAGGCACTTGAGAAGGCGGGGTTCAGGGGGATGATGCATTGCCAAGACCTGCTGCTCCACTCTGGCAGTGTCTTTGTGAAAATAGTAACTTTTTTTTCCTGACTGATTTATGTGACAGTTGGAAAGCAGCCCCCAGAACAGGCTGTTCCTCCCCTCAGTACTATTAACATAAATATGTGCACGGGGCCTTTCGCTCCTGCCTCTCCCTGTGTAAACGAGGCTTAAGGGGCCGTGAAAGCCGGAGGCTGAAGAGAAACCGGAGAAAAGGAAGTGTCTTAGAGGCACAAGAATGAAAAGGGGAAAAGGACAGGACGTTGCTAAGAGACAATGTCAAGCTGGGCCATGGGATTAGCAGCTAGTATCAAAGCAAGTAGTTCTTAATGGTTTGTTCTTCCAGTAGGGCCTTTTCCAAGTGCTGGTGGAGGGTGAGATTATCCTAGCCATTCCATTCCAAATCGCGCATGAAAGGCCCCTTTCCTTCTTGGTAGGACCAAAGTATTAGGAGGAAGCTAAGTGATTGAAATACATATATCTTCTAGCTAGAGGTAGAGTGAAACTGGGTTCTTTACTGGGGAACTTCTTTTAACATGCTAATAAGCATTGAGAACCACCGAGAAGTGGACCTAGTTGCAGCATGCAACTTTTCATTTGCAACTTTTTCTTTAGAGAGGCTGCTTGCATTCCAAGCCATGTTTGAGAAACCCTGGTCTAAAAACCAGCTACTGTAATATCTGATAGTACTGTGCTCTGAGTGCTACATGAATTATGTCTTTTAATCTAACCTATGAGGTACTTTCCCTTTCTTCTTTGCACAGGTGGAGAAATTAAGGCATTGACAGGTTAAGTGCCTCCCCAAGATGACACAGCTGGAGGGGAAGGGAAGAAACTTGGGCTCTGGAGTTAAAAGGATCTGGATTCAAATCCTGGTTCTGCCATTTGCTGGAAGGACATATTTAGACAAGTTAATTAACCTCTCTGAGCCTCGGTTTCCTTATGTGAAAATTAGGGAGAATAAAATATGCCCTGTAACGTTGCTGACATTAAAGATGCTGTGTATAAAGTGGGTAGATGCCCCACAGATGACTATAGATTTCATCGTCACCATCATCTTATTTTTAATGTTGGAAAAGGGAGTTTATAAGTTCTGCCTGGAAAAGAATATGCATTTTGGTGAAATGAATTAAAACAGGCAGTAGGACCCAACATCTGACAGGGTAGGTCAATGATAAAGCTCTCCTAAGAAACGGAAACTCCTCCTGCTGTTCTTCAGGCTGAACTTGCTTATTCTTAATCACCAGCTGCCAGTAAAGCACCCTCCTTCAGAGTTGATAAAGAAAGAGGTGGCAGGCTTGGAAGCCTCATGGGGTGGCATTCTTGGGGGCAAGGGCTTGGGGAAACCGGCAGCTCCCCTCTGGCTGGGCAACAGCATCCTCGAGGGGCCTCTGAAATCAGATTCCTAATCCCTGGCCCTGGAGATTCTGAGTCGCCGAGTCTGTGGTGGCCCCTGGGAATATGTATCTTACGGACCTTCCAGCTGATTCTGATTATCGGTCTGCTTTTAAAACCGTCAGACTCCATGAAAGCTTGGGAAATCTTCCCAATGAGTTACCCAGCAAGGACTCAGAGGAGCCTGGTGTAATTATTTTTGGAATCTAGAGAGTCTGTGGCCATTTCTTGCACAAGCACACAATAGCTTTCAAACATCTTGTATTTGAGGAACAAATTTTCCCCATGTTTTGTCGTTGGTACCATGGTCTGGGTAGGTGGTTTGTGTGGTGATAACAGCATGAGCTGGGGCACCAGGCAGCCCTGGGTTCAAATCCCAGGGCTCGGTAAGAGCATGACACAACACTAGAAAGCTACAAACAATAGGTCATGATAATTCTGAATAGTTAATGTCTGTGCTATCACGTTTCAGAATGCAACTGAGAAGCCAGGCTAGAGAAATAAAATCCTGAATTACATTTTCGTAATTGTTTTTAGGAAAATAGGAAATAAAAACACAAGAAATAAAAACATTTCATTATTTTTGTGTATTGATATGTATTTCTTTTCTTGCATAAGATGCTGGTGAGTAGCCTACTGATGTCTGACTTTAAGATCCTTTGGTCTTTCTATCAAGTAGAACTAAAACTCACTGTAAGATATATTTTTCTTAAAGTGATGATTTTCAGCTTCTTATGTATTTATACCAGCATTTTTTTCTTAGGGGGAAAAAGACTAACCTTGGCTACTGTTATCAGCCTGTTGTCTTAACATACTCACTAATATGTTCCATATCTGGAAATGAAATTATCTGTTAAAATACCACTGTAATAAAATATGTACCGGAGAAAGTAAATTCCAGTGCATCCCCTTCCAAGCTGTGTAATCAGAGGCAGCATTCTTAAATTTCCTGTTTCTTCATCTCTAGTTTAGTGATAAAGATAGTCCCCGTTAAAATGGGTTGCTAGGAGCATTAAGTAAGAAGACTCATATCAAGCACTGGTGAAAGGTTGGCTTATAGTAAAGGCTTACTTAACAGCAGCTGTCATTGTCATTGTCATTGCCATGTCCCAGTTCAGCTTGCTTCTTATCTGCATGACGGCAGACAAGTAACCGTGCCTTCCTCAGCCTCGTTTTCCTCGTTCAGGAAACAGGAATAATTATGTCTGCTCACATTTCTGTAAACAGTAAAGGAGGGATTGCTGCTGGTGCTGCCTGTGAAGCCCCTGGCAGCCTGCTGGACATGTCATCAGTATATAATGAATGCTAGCTGACGTCACCTGCAAGATCGACGGGTGTTCCTTGTATTTGGATGTCTATGTCCTTCATTCATTCAAAAACATGTCAGGAATTCACGATATAATACTTGATATAAATGTTTCTTCACGGATTTTGCTGCCCTAAAACACAGTGCCTTGAAGGTATGATGTCACGTTTTTCTGTTGTCAAAGAAGGCATCCTGGGATGAGGTAGAGTAGAAGAGGCAGGTACTGGAAAGTGAATCCTGTATGCGGCAAGTCCGTAGGCTGTCTGCCTGTGGGGTGCTGTCAGGGAAAACTGAGACTCTTCCGCCATCTTCCATGAGATACAGTCTTTCCTCTGTGGCTGCTGTCTGCCACCAGGCCCTGTGCTGGGTCCTAAGGATGGGCCCATAAACTAATAGGCATGGTCTCCACCCTCATGGAGGTTCTAGATAAGGAACTCCCTCTCTTCTTGGGGTGCGAAGGCTTGAAGTGAGGGAGTATATTTATCACAGTCCGAGAGAGGGGAGAGAAAACATTGCGTGTTTATAGAGCTAAAAGAAGGTAAGTATGGCTGAAACGTAAAAGGAGAGAGGAGATGTGGAGAGAAGTGAGACTGGTGGAGTTCATCTGGGTCCGACGTGTCGGGCCTCCAAAGCCATGACGAGGCTATGTTAACGATGTTGGGGACCCACCAAAAGGTTTTAAGCAGGAAGGGACATGATCAGATGTGGGTTTTAGAAAGATTAAGCTGACTTCCCCAGGGGGGGAAAAAGTATGTATGTGGAGAGGTATGGGGGACGGATACTTAAGTTTTCTTATATTTAATGCCATAATAATTGTTCCATCCTCTTGGAGTGAGCTCAAGGGCCATGGAAGAGCTAGGAGGGCAGGAGAATGTACTGTCAAACATGGCAATCGCTTACTGGACATTTACATGTATCAGGTATGGTACTAAATAGAAATGTTGCACATGATTTTTGTGATAGGCAGGTTTCTAAGATGGCCACCAATGGTCCCCAGCTCCTGTGCAGTCTCCTCCCCTTGAGCAAGGGCTGGCTGTATTGACTGCCTTCTAACAACTAGAATACAGCCAAAGTTATGAGATGTCACTCCCATGACTGGATTATAGAAGACTGTGACTTCCATCTTCTTGCTGTTGCTCTCTTGCTTGCTCTGATGAAGCTCCCTATGGAGATGCTCACCTAGCAAGGAACTGAGGGTTGTCTCCAGTGATCACCCAATGCCGACTGAACCCCTCAATCCAGCTACCCACAGACACTGTGTCTACCAACAACCACTGAATGAGTTTGGAAGCAGGTTGTACTCTCATGGGGAGGACTTGGGCTCCATCTGGCACCCTGACTGTGGCCTGAGAGGGGCCCTGAAAGAAAGGACCTTGTTAAGCTGTGCCTGGCCTCCTGACCCTCAGGAATCATGATATAAGAAGGGTGCATTGTTTCGAGCCGCTGTTTTGGGCTAATTTGTTATACAGCAAATAGAACCATAGCACATATGATTTCAAAGAAGGCAAGAGAGGACACAGTAATGAGGGGGAGTAACAAGAGTGTCAGAGAGTCAGGGAGATCAAAGATCACCGAGGATGTTAAGGAAAAAGAAAGCACCGAATCTGACAAGGAAGCTGTGTCAAGGAGGGATGGCATGAGGTAGAGTAGGTATCAAGGCTTCTGTGGGTCGATGTATAGATCCCATACGATGCAACCAAATTTAAACTCCAATTACTGCTGCAGGTGGGAAGAATAACCTTTTGAGGATGAATAATGCAATCTGTTTTTGCTTTCTATTTCTCATTTGAATTTCGGTCCCAATCTTATGATCCTTTGCTTCTAAAAACACTCCTAAAGGCATCTATTAATGAATTCAACATCTGGCTTTGCAGTACTGATCCAAATTCTTTCTTCCCTTTCTCGGGATTCTGTTCCCAGCAATGCACTCCCTGTGTCCTTAAAGTGCATCTTTTCTACGCATTATCTGTTGTCTTTGGAGCTGACTTGGGAACAAAATGAGAAATCTACACACAGTGACCTGCGTGTGTGAAGTCAGAGACTGAGTAGAGTCAAGTTCAAGTTCTTCCCTTGCTTGAGTTTCTTACTTACGAAAGACCCATAGATTACCACATGACCTGCCTGGCACTTTCTCTCTCTCCAGCTTAAACTGTTCCCACTTAGCAAAGAACAGGGAAAATATCAAAGAGTTTGGAGTCACGACTTAATTGCTGTGTGGTTTTGGGGAAATGACTTAACCTTTATGAGCCTCAGTTTCCTCTACTGCAAAGTGTGGGTAGTAAGACCTCTCTCGGGGTTGTTTGAGGAGGATGAAAGAATTGAGGTGTACTAGGTGCTGAGCAAGGTCTTGGCACAGACCCTTTTCTGGAGCCCGTGTTGATGTGAGAAGCAACTAGCCTTCTTAAGCTCCCTTACCTGTAGGGCAAACCCAAAACACTCCAGAGGCTACCAGGCCAGCTGCCTCAGACATGTCATAAACAGCCTGGGGAGCAATTTGCTTTCAAAGAGAAACAGGCAGAGGGAATAAAAACAAGGCAGCTAGCAGCGGGCCCAGCCCCAAGCCGGGACAATTTGGCACTCACAGCGGCAGTGTAAGAGGCGCGCCGCCCAGAGAGTGTGTCTCTGCAGGACCTCACAAGCTCAGCACCGTCCCGAAACTCGACACTCAAGGGGAAGGTCTGTCGGGGTTGCCCCATGGCACCTGTACCAGCCTATTCCAAGCCCAGAGTTGCCTGAAATTACCTGGCTCTGCTTTTTTCATACAACTAAGGCCCGCACCTCCTTCTGTCAATAGGGTTTTCTCTCTTTAATTCTTTCTCCTGGCGGGTGAAATGGATCTAGAGGCTGCCTGAGAACAGTCTGCAAGACCCCAAGTGACTGTCACCAGCATTTCACCCTGCCAGAACTTAGAACGTGGCCGGGTGCTGGCTGCAGCAGGCAGATGGGCTATTGGACAGGAATCTTCTCTATGAGACCTGTTTCTGTGTTTTCTTTCTGCAAGGCAGTTTTGGGGCTCCTGGGACACAGATCCTGGCCTCCTACCTTGGATGGTGACGGAGCTGGCTCCGTTTCACTATAGACCTCTCAGTAACCGGTCCCCTTCCTGGAAAGGCCCCTTCTAGAAACTCACTCTCAGCACGCTCTTTCCCTCCATCCTCTGAACTTAATTGCTTTCTCTGTAACCTGTCGATTGATTTCTGGCATTATCTGACATTATTCTCTTTACATGTATTTACAACAGTAAGTTGACAGTGCTCCCCACAAGAACATGGCTCATTGTGGCAGGAATTTCATCCAGCCTACTTAATCACTAAATCTTTATCCATTCTATGATGAAGGGATGATGATAATTATCCCCATCTTACAGATGTGGAAACTGAGGCTCAAATAAATCAGATAGGTTTCCGAATGTCATAGAACTAGTTAGTTGTAGAATAAGAATTAAAACTAGGGAATTGTCCACTATAGTAGCCACAAGTCATGTGTGACTTTTGAGCACTTGAACTGTGGCTGGTTCTAATAAAAATGTACTCTAAGTGTAAAATACATACTGAAGACTTAGTGCAAAAAAGTAAGAGGATATTAAAATATCCCATTAATAATTTTTATATTGATTATATAATGAAATTATGCATTTTTTATATATTTGGTTAAGTAAAATAGTTTATTATGATTAATTTCCCCTGTTTCTTTTTAAATTGTGACTACTAGATGATTTAAAATTATATATGTGGCTCAAGTTGTATTTCCATTGGACTGCATTAGTCTATTTTAATCACTTGACACAGTAACACCTGAAATGTTAGCAGACCTGACACAATACCACTATTAGTGCCAATAATAACAATAAAATTCAAATAAGTATCCAATTTAGAAATCTCTTTTCTGCTTTCTACAGTTCATTAAAAAAATCTGCCCTTTAATTTACTCACATACTTTAGGTACCTAATCTCTGCACACCACTGTGCAAGATGCTTCTGGATGCTGTTAGAACTATTAGAACCTACAATCCGGAAGTTACACAAACCCAGCCCGAACTACCAGAGGAGTTACAGAGGGTGATTAGTTGGAAGAATCATGGCTTGCTCACATATCTGAAGGAACAGCTGCATGGACAATGGCAGAGATAGGACTCAAAATCTACTTTCTCCCTTTCTCCGTTCTTTCCTTTGGAGTATTGACTGGCTCCATTTCCTCAGTCAGCTTCCTCTGATGCCCAGAGGCAGGTTTGACGGGAGTTTCCAGGCTCATTTCTTCCCAGTTGCGTCTTCATCGGAGTCAGTGGGGTGCCTCCACAGGTCAACCCTAAACGGGAATCTTACTGGCTGGCATTGATCATATGTGGCTTTATCTGGCCAGTCACACAGAGGGGGCATGATGACTGGTCCAGCTGGGTCATATGCTCCTCATTTAATCAGGTGGGTTAAACTAATTGGCAACCCCCATTAGAACCAATAGCTGGTGAAGTGATATTTCCCAAATTAAAAAAGATTCTTTTTTTGATGAAGGGCAGTGTGCTTAGCAGACAAAATGACAAGTACATAGCAACTTTCTGGATGCCAGAGTCTTCTCTATGTGGCTGAATTTGAGCAATTATAAAAATTTCTGTGAAAGTAAAGATGAAGAAGCTGGTACTGAATATCAAAGATATTAGAGAAATTGAACAGAAAAGTAAAAAGAGAATAGAAGTCTTTGTGCACGGTATAAAGGAAATATATAAGGAGACTCAGACATAAATGTCCCTTTAAGAGTGTCTGCTTTTATCCATCATGACTTTCTACATTCAAAAAGCCAGCCTGAATGCAGAGATACTGGAGCAATGAATGTACTTGACTTATCACTGTTGGAATACGGCTGCTCATTTGTTGAGTACTAACAATGCAGAAAATAGAATTAGAAACAGTTCTGGTCTGCTAGACGAACAGTCTCATCCAGGTAATGTTTTCTGTTGAACAATGTGCTCCTGAAAAATCCCTTTAGAGAAACTGAAAAAAAGAATCCTACTTACAGTCAAAATGTCTCCTTTTTTTGTAAAAAAGAGACTCGGTTCTTACACTCAAAAAATACGCTTCCTCTTCCTTTGGGATTCAGCACCCCTTTTTTCAGCTTTATGTTATAAAGCCGTCACCTTATTGTCCTTCACCACCATCTCCCAGGATCCAGAAGCATACCCTTCCGTTGTCACTTATCCATGGGAGTCACGTTTGGATACATTTCATTAAAACTGAGAAAATTGGGCTTCAGGACTTGAAACATAATTAGAGGTGAATACACAGACACTAAAGAGATCTTGGAGTTAGTTACAAGGCAACTCATCCATGCCCAGAGAACCCAATGGATATCTTGAAATTCATGCATATCTGTGCCTATATTAGCTTCATAGGGAGATATTTTTAAAAGTATATGCTCACATTCATCATTCACTCTTTTCTTTATTTTTGTAAAGATGTAGAATGAGTTGACTCTTCCTTCTGACTGCTCAGTTTCACAAAGACAAAGAGATGAAATTCTAACTTTTCAGCTCAGATGCAGGAGTCTTGTCTCAAGTATAGGGGCAGGAAGAGTTGCTCTTGGCTATGCATGCCTGAAGCATTATGAAAATAAGAGTCAGGTTTCTTGGCTGGGAAGACCTCATTTGGGGGAAAAGGGCTGGGGAGAGACGTCTTAAGAGGTAACTCGGGCCTGCTGTACATTGTACATAATCATCATATTCTTAGGAAACGTATGAGCTTATGTTTCCACTACCTCACCTTCATTGTACCTCATGGAGGCCAAAGATAGGTAGGCAGAAGAGACAGCCTTTATGTAAATATGTTTAAATAAGTTTCCTTTAGAGGTGCGGTTCTGTCAGATAAAACTTGGGGAGTTTTGTCTGTACTGGTCTTCATTACACAGTTTTTCTAATTTGGGGCAAATTGATGCTTTACACAAATCATTAAAAATTAGCTCTATAATGTATGTAGCCTTTTTGGAATGAAGATCAGTAGAGACATTTTTAAAAGTGAGGGATGGAGGATGGGGGACGTGTTTTCCTTCCTGGAAGCTTTCATGTTTAATTAAATCTGGTAAATTAAACATTTTTACCCTTCTCATTTTCAATCCCAGCCAACTAGCGTCTTGCCTTTCTGGCACCAGAAGCGAATCTACATGTCTAGCTTTGCAGGTAATGGTGACTCATTGTTGTAACCAAATGGGAGGGAAGAAAACACACACAAAAAAGCTCTCCTTACTGCAGAGCATAGAATGTCGTTTCTGGAACAGTCAGTAATTTCTAGTTCAACACTGCCAGTTTTATCTTAAAGGGGCCATGACATGGTGATGCTTTTGTTCGTTTATGGTTTTTATATCTGAGGTTATTTCGAGGCCAGAAAAGAGATGGCACTGATCGTGCGAACAAGTAGCTCAGTATCCGTTCGTCATGATTTGCCTGCGTTAAACGAGCGCTACGATGTCAGTGTTCATGAGAGTTAAATACCCACTTCACGATATTTCTCGAGCTGTTCATTTTTAATTTCAGGCACTGGAAGGAACCAGAGCCTTTAGCACTTAAATTCTCAGTTATATTTTCTTTTCTAATTCAGATTTCTTTTTCTATTCTGTGAGCTAGAAGAGCAGTTGTCTTCTCCTAAGGTATGCCTCACGACGTTGCCTGAATGCTTTGGCTGTCTGGAAAACAGCTTCTGTACTTTTATGTAGAACTGAAAGAAGAAATAATTTGGTATTAAATGAGGAAGACTTTCCTCCCAGTAATCAAGCAGTGAGTCAAGTGAATCACAGTTATCAGTAACTTCCTGAGTGTAGGCCAGACAATGCAGGATTCATAGTACTTTCTCATGTTCCCACCTCATGGCCTTTGTACTTGCTGTGCCCTCCACCTACAGCTCCCTCCTCACTCTCCCTCCTCTGGATCTCTCCTGCCCATCACTTTTGAGTTTACTATCACGTTCTTGACAGTGCCTGGTTCATTTTGCTCCCCATGGCATCCTGTGATTTTTCTCGTGAAAAACTAAAACACATTAATCAGATAAGTATTTATAGTCTTCCATGGGACCGGCACTGTTAGGCGAGGGTCGTTAGAGGGCCTAGCGCTGTGTTTGCAGACACTCAGTTGAGTATTTTATTGAAGGAACCAGTCATTCATTGCTGTCCATTTAATTCTAGGGTGGAGGGTCTCCGGCTTACAAGTACCTAGGAAATGAGTCCAAACTAGAGCCCACATACACTTTAGAGGTCAAAATTTTCATCTCCTGCCTCGTGGTTGGATTTTCTGATTATTCAAAACTTCCAACCCCCTAATCCAGGCTTCAATCATCTCTGCATTCTCTGTTCAGTATTGCTTCTGATGGGTTCTAAAAACTGTGGATATGTATTGGTGTCTATGGAAGCCATTCTTAAAGATGCCCTCACCACCACCAAAGTCCTCATCTTGTTTTATTTACCCCTTTTTGTATTTGCCTCCCATATCGAATCAGGACTGGCCTGAGCTAACTTCCAAGGCTAGTAGCTTATAACTTTGAGGGCAGGTCATAAAGGCATTGCAGCTCCTGCCTTAGTCTCTTGGATAACTTGCTTTGGCCAAATCCAGCCACAATGATAGAAGACAGATGAGCAGCTCTGTGAAAAGGCACGTATGGAAAGGAACCGAGGCCTCTGCCAGCACCAGCCTATAACTGTGTGGACAAGCTGCCTGGGAAGAGGATCTTCCTACCCCAGAGTTACCTAAGAACACAAAGACTGTCGTTTCATTGACCCAGACAGAAGCTGAAATACAATGGAGGTACTTTCACATGCTTCATGCCTTGTCAACGCTTTCTCCAAAAGATAGAAAAAAAAGGCAAGAAAGTTATTGTTATTCTTGAAATATTGGTTGAAAAAAATCATACTTTGAATACAGATTGCAGCTAGAGTAATATAATAAAGTGTTTATTACTTCTCTATTCAAATAAAATCAGCTTCTTGAATTAATTGCCTGTTCCAAAATCCTCAAACCAATCAGCAGGCCTGTCTTTATATTTTCACAGTTGTTTTCAAAAAACCTTTTTTAATGTTTATTCAGTTTTGAGAGAGAGACAGAAAGAGCATGACTAGGGAAGGGGCAGAGAGAGAGGGAGACACAGAATCAGAAGCAGGCTCCAGGCTCTGAGCTGTGAGCACAGAGCCCAATGCAGGGCTCAAACTCACAAACCATAGGATCATGACCTGAACCCAAGTCGGAGGCTTAACCGACTAAGCCACCCACGGGCCCCACAATTATTTGTAAATGCTCAGAGTACTTCAGTCAAAGGTGGCCGTACAAATCCTTCTTCAGTTGGCAAACAGGCTCTAAAATATCTCTTCGAGATAAATTGCCATTTTTCCAAACTTCATCCATCTCACGTGCAGTCCAGACACAGCTGTGGG
Organism: Paguma larvata; assembly: GCA_030068075.1. NCBI lineage: Eukaryota > Metazoa > Chordata > Mammalia > Carnivora > Viverridae > Paguma > Paguma larvata. The sequence continues at coordinate 31,088,456 of CM057842.1, read as the reverse complement.
CAGAGGAATAAACTTCACCTTCATGGAAGACGACACAAAGCACCTTACTCCATTAAAAATGGTGGGAGGTGGGTCACATCAACTGCTGGCATGGAAACTACTAGGTGTTGTATTGTAGCCTCAAAGCCTGCACATTTTGTTCCATTTTGCATCACTAAGCACTTTCATCCTTTTCATTTCCACTCTGGCCAAGTGCTTGTCTTTTCTGGCGACTAAGGCTTACCTTGACAGGGGACATCTGTTCCTTTGTTAAGGTTGTTGTAGCCACCTTGGTCTCTTTTAGAACTCACATGAAACCTCAAACTTCAGGGTCAGAGTCATTTGCTTTGTATTTTTAACAGTTTTCTGTATTTTCTTATAAAAATAATACATGCATTTAGTATAGATAAAGGCTAAAAGATTCAGAAATATATAAAGCAGATAACAAAAATCATTGTGTCCCCATGGTTAATAGTATTTGGTACATACCTTTCAAAGCTTTATTTTTTCCTCCTTTTGTGAGCAAATCTGTATGTGTAAAGAAAATGTTTTATATAAATGGGGTAATTTAATAAATAGCATAATATAACTTTAAAATTTGAATAATATATTATGGACGTATTTAGATGGTAGGGATAACTTACATAAGCTGAGTTATTTAGGTACCAGACTCATGCTAAGCATTTTATACAAATTATCTCACCGTCCTTCTCAGCACCATGGGACACGTGCTATTTATGTCCTGGTTCCAGATGGGGAAATTGAGTCTTAGAAATTATAGGTGACTTTCTGAGGCCACAGAGCTGGCAGGAGATGAAGTCTTCAGAGCTGGGCATTGGAGTCTAAGCTCTTAGCCCCTCCTTCCCATGTCAGGGGACCTCACGTGCAGTCTCTCAGTCTTCATAGTGGTGCATGGCAGCCATTCCCTTCAAACTTGTTGCCTCCCTGCGCTGGCTGTCTGCTCTAGACCCTCACTGGTTTCCCTTTCCCCTCACGTGTGCCCCTTGCAACTTACCACACCCTTGGACCAGCTTTCCAAGCTTGTTAGGTCTTTGCTTTATTTGTGGACTATGAGTATGCCGAAGGTGTATTTTGACCCTGATAAATTTGTTCTGTGCTGGTTTTGACGATGATGGGGGTGAGGAGGATGGGGCCTGAATACAATTTGGGGGTCCTAATCCTGAGATCTAGAAGTTACAGTATCTTACTGATAGACATAGTGAAAGGGTAATGTTCCCTTTTTCCTTCCCTCCTATTTCTCATTTTGATTCTGCTCATTCCTAACCGGGTTCACGGTCTCTTCCTGAACTTTCACTAACAATGAATTGGGTGTGTCCATACAGCTCTTAAATCCTTCCCTAAGAAAGGGAAAGAAGAAAAGCATCATTATATGTGGGCTGGGAGTGGGGGTGGGGATATTGGGAGGAACTGGGGGCACAAAGAGGTGAACCAGCTGGGCTTGGTTTCCAGACTGGGAAGCCAGGGGAGTGGCCTGTTTCCCTGCTAAATCTGTACCATGTCACAATCTGAGGGCACTCTCAGCTTCAAACCAGTTATTAGTCCATGAGAGCATGCTGCTGAGAATGAAACCTAACTCCTCAGAGAGGAGGTGGGGTTTTAAACTTCCTTGTTGGCAGGAGTAGAGTGCAGTTTTCCCCCCATGGAAAGCAACAGACCATCACAGCAGCATCAAGACTTTGGAAATGGTGGCTTCACAACTGGCTTGGTGGCGGAGAGCCCCGGGCTCTTCACATGGTATCCTCTCTCTCTTTATAAGTAGCAGTTGGACTGCATCCTCTGAACCATCACATCTCAGATGAATTCCATTTCTGGAAGTTACCAAGCAGTCTCCTTAAGGTAGCATTCATCACGTAGCATGCAGAGTTGCCTATTATTTCACTGATTTCACTGTAGCCATTAGGATGGAGGTATTCATCAGGAGGAGGTGTTGCAGAGGGAGCTAATGGGCGTAACACTGAATGTCTGCTGCCATTGACCAGTAGTGGCTGCCCAGAGTAATGTTTATAGAAGGATTCTGTGGTCATTTCCGGGCTCAAAGAGAAAGAACACCATGATCGACTAGTAATGTCTGCAGTGGGCATGGGATAGATCATGGCAGCCCGTGTGTCATGTATCTGTCAGAAGAATAGGTTGTGAAGTAATAGAAGACTGGGGTGCTGGCTCAGCTCTGTCACTTTTCAGCCAGAAGCTAAATCTTGTGCCATTGACAATTTCCAGAACCTCGGTTTTCCCATAGATGCAATGAGAATTTTACCTCTTGGCTATTTGAGGAGGTAGTAAAGTTCTTATCAACGTATCTGGAACATTAAAACTTCTCAATAAGTGGATACTCTCCAGACGTATCTCCGAGGGTTGTGGCACCCTAGAAATCTCACTAGGGGCAAGGGAAAAGTATGCAAGATGATCTTTTGGACCATTTAATAGCGATTTTGAAGATTTTTTTTTCCATCTGCCTTTTCTTTTGCTGCTGACTGGTTTTATAGAGCTGACTGTGCCTTGAGTATTTAGATGTTTCCTGCCATTAATGGAAATTGGGGCTAGAATCCAAACTCCCACCAACTGTTGTCATTATGAAACCTGAGACACAATAGCATGGCTCTCCTATCCTAGGGACCACAATGTAATGTTCTATTTAGCTTTTTATTTGGGTGCCTTTGGGCAAATTATTTAATGGCTGTGAGACTCAGTTTTCTCATTATCAAATGGGCATAATATTTACAGGACTGACATGAGATTCTATTTGGACAGTTTTTATGAGCTACAGAGGCACTATTATTTTCAGGTTTTATTAATATATCATAATTATTATTTTTGTACACATATAGCTTCTCATTTTAGTTGGCTAGAGGAACAATTTAAACAGATGTCAGTATAACCTGAAAATACCAATAATGGTAGAAATTACTATTTTCTGAAGTCTGCTCACTACAAGGAACTAGATTAGGTCGCACCTCCTCACTAGATTAGTTCCCACCTACCTCACGGGGGAGGATTGCTAGATAAAATATAGAATGCCCAGTTAAATTTTAATTTTAATTTTAGGTAAACAGTATTTTCTTAGTATAAGTACGTCCCAAATACTGCCTGGAACATACTTATAATAAAAAACCATTTGTCATTTTTATGACAATCAAATTTAACTGGGCATCATTTGTTGAAAACTAAACTAAACAATAAGTCTAATCAAAGCTTGGTTAGAATATTAGGAGTTAATCATTGTAACCCACTTAGAAGAATGGTAGAATCATGTTCACATAGGAAGCACTCAGTAAATGTTAGCAGTTAGAGAGACAATGCAGTATAAAAATTACAGGGGCAGACTCTGGGGCTAGACTTCCTGCGCAACATCCCAGGTGGGCCACTTACTAGCTGGGTGGTCTTGGGTTAAATATTTCATCCCCGTATGCCTCAGTTTACTCATCTATAAATTGAGTCCTTCATCATAGAAGTGCTGTGAGCATCATTTAGTTAATACATATGAAGGTTTTAGAATGGCACTCAAGGAGAGAAAATGGTCAAAATATGACAGCTATTATGATGTTATTATAATTTTGCTGTACCCATTTATCAGGCTATTTGACCCTAAGGAGTGTTACTGGTTACTGTAATTAGGTATGTGCACCTGCTATCTAACAGAAGAGTTTCAGGTAGCCAGACAGGTGTTTCTTTTTTTTTTTTTTTTCTTTTAATATTTATTTATTTTTGAGAGAGAGACAGAGAGAAAGGGAGAGAGAAAAAGAGACAGAATGTGAGTGGGGGAGGGGCAGAGAAAGAGGAAGACACAGAATCTGAAGCAGGCTCCAGGCTCTGGGCTGTCAACAGAGCCGGATGCGGGACTCGTACTCACGAACCGCAAGATCATGACCTGACCTGAAGTCAGATGCTTCAACCCACTGAGCCACCCAGGCACCCTTAGGCATGTGTTGCCTTACCCCCACTGCACACAGGATGTTTCCAAGACCAGAGAGATCACTAACTTGCCTAAGGTCACACAGCCCATGTTGAGGTTAAAATCCTTGACTGCCTCACTCTAAGACAGTATCTCTTTCTACTTAAGTAGCTGACATCTGTGATCTACAAGGTGGGGAAGAAGGTTGGGAATTATAACAGCACCATCTGTTAGATGTGTAAGCACTCTGTAAATTCTAGAGAGCATCATCTGAAAACTATGATAGTGTTATGGTTTTGGCTTTATAAAAGAACACTTAATAATCTAAAGCATTCTATCTCTTCTGCATAGCCATAGACGGGCAGAGCAGGTATGACTGCTGTCACTAGGCAGAGGAGGGCAGTCCGAATCCAGGAAGGTGATGTGACTTGTTCAGAATCACCCAGCAGAATAAGGAATCATGGGTATAACCATTATCCTTAGTTTCAAAGCCCATGTTTGTTTTCTGACCCGTGGCACTTCCCTCATTATAAACACATTCCTCCGTTAGAGCTTCCAACACGGTCTGCTTTGGTTTTTATTAAATTAAGTGTGGCGTCCACATCCAAAGACAACTCGAGTGCTTTGTCTTATAAAAATTCCCCCTGTGTTGGATTTTTCTTTCCAGTTTATCTTTAAGATAATAAAAACAAATAATTCACAAATCCAGAGGAGAGATTAGCAAAACAAACGTTGCTGTTACTTTTGAGCTATAAGCAGAGCAAGCAAGCGCCATAATTGCTAGCAAATGTTCTGTAGCCTGTATTATTTCATCATGCTAGTTATAAAGCAAAGGCTACTTCACCTCACATTTTCTTTAGGAATCACCGGTTTAATTCCTACCATGTGATTACAGCATTTTCAATTTTTAATTATACTCCAAATGGTTGTTTGGCAGTCAGATACATTCTGTGTATCCCTTTTGGGATTCTGAAACTCTTGTCCATGTTGCATGTCTGTAGACCACCATTATTAATATACAGTTTGCTCACCCTCGAATATCTCTCCACTTAAAAAAAAAGGCAGCAAGATGTTTATGGAAAATGCTGGGTTTGGAGGCTTTAAAAGGAAAGTGCTTTGAAAGACCAGGCAGGAGTCCAAGCTGACCTAAGGCCAAAGTCTCTATCAAAGCTGATGGTCTCCAGCCCAGCGGTATAGAACTGAGCGTGGAAGGAACTGCCAATCTGTGGATGTCACAGGATACCCCCTTGCTCTCTGAAATACCTTCCAGGGAGCAGAAGGGTGACAGGCGAGAGGGAGGGGGCAGCAGAAATTCTTCTGCCCTCTCCCAAAAAGACTTAGATGCTAATCAAAGGCACTACATTTTGTAACAGGATCAGGAAGGGAAAAAGGTATTAAAATTTGTAGATTAAGATCCACTTTCATTTTTAAAAAAACTATACAGAGAGATTGAGAAAAAAAAGACTGAAAGGAAATATACTTAAGTACAAATGGGTTATTTCTGGATGGTTGGTCCAAATTATTTCATTTACAAGTAACAGAATTCAGCCGAAACTAGTTGAAGTGAAAAAATATATAAAAGAAACATATTGGCTCATATAACTTTTTGGTCAATAAATAGAAGTTATAGTTGGGGACACCACTGGATCCGGGTCCTCAGACCGTCATTGGAGATCTTTCATTTCCCACCCTTCTTTCTGTTCACCCAGAAAGCTGGAATGTGCTTTCTTCTCTATTCTTTACCATCAAAATCTTCAGACATACTCAGTCTTATCTGTTAAGGGTCCCAGAAGAAAAGAGCATCATTCACTAGGTCCAGCAGGAGTCCTCAGGGAGAGTCTGCCTGGTCCGTGAGCCCATGCCTGCAGTGGGGTCAGCTCCATGCAAACCACATGGAATTAGCAGGATTACTGTACAATCCAGAGAGTGATTCCCTCCAAATCATGTGTCCTCTGATTTTCATCTGCATTTTATTAGACTGTTTTTTTCCTAACTGGCTTTAAATGATCCTGTATTATTTTCTGATAGCATTTAAGTTTTAAAATTTGTTTTGAAACACACTATGATATAGAAGAAAGGAATCCGAGAGATTCTAAGCATCAGGGAGCCCTTACACTTGTAATATCCCTAGCTGCCTTCCTAGTAAATGGAACTGATAAATAGCCATTTTGTCCACGAGAGCACGTTACTCTAGCTGCAGTTTAGGGAACCAGAGATAAGCACCTTAGCCTGACGACAGAGATAGCACCGTTCTGTGTCTGTGCATTAATTCATTTAATCCTCACAAAATCCATTTGAGAAAGGTACTATTAATATCCACCTGTCACAGATGAGGAAACCGAGGCACACAGAGATGAAGCAAGCTGCCCAAGGTTAGGTGTAAGGGTATGAGTTGATCTTCACACCCAATAGACTGTCTATCTAGGGGCCTGTTAAATAGAAGATCTTGAGAGGACCCAGATGGAGGGGGAACAGCAGAAGCAAAAGGTGAAGGTAGTGAGGGTGGGAGAGAGAACCCTCTTCTGAGAAGACATCTCACAGTGGCTGTTGTTATGAGGAACAGGGGACGTTGTTCCAGCTCTTCATGAGCTGTTTTCCTTCTGCTCACTTCCCCGTGTCTCTTGATGATAGTGCTCCGTTGCCTGACATAGTGTGGCCTCATCCTCAACCCAAAATAGCCTGCCTCATCAGTGTGACAAGGGAGCCATAAGGTCCTACACACATCTGGTCAGCCTACTTAATTGCCATCAAGCCAAAGAAAGCCAGTGAGCTTATTAATTTCCCTTCCCCTGACTCCCCTGAAGTTCTCTGTGTGAATGTCACTTTTGACCCTGATTTCATTTTGCTTGGTATTACCAGGAGTGGCCAGTGTTTCTTTCTCTTACAGGATAACACCTTGAGGGCAGGGTCTATGTTTTACTCACTTCTGCAGGAGCACGCTGGTCTGCATACATCAGGTGCCCAGTAACTGCCAGTGAAGTAAAATCGAGGCTTGTCTAGGCTCCTGTAGGATGACAGAGCCCTCTGTTGTGATGTCCCTGTCCCCAAAGGCCAAGACCTAGCCTCTTCTTTCCCTTCATCTCCTGACCTTACTTTGCCGGAGAGTGAAGAACCAATCTTCTCTTGCCATACAAAGCTAAGTGCACTCTGAGACAGACTGTCCAATAGCATCCTCAGGGGGACTGCCTGAGGGAGTCTTGTGGCTGTGCCACTGGGCATCCTTCCTGTAGCATCAGTGAATGGCAGTCCAGAGGGACCCCCTGGGGTATGCCTCAAGCTTGGGTTGAAGCCATCAGTGAGATCAGATGGTGTACACGCAGCAGACATCATTCCAGCAAGAAGAAAGTCCTAGCAGCACTGTGCTTTACATTTTCGCGTTTTGAGGACTGGGACATAAGACCTTTGAAGAGTAGGTCAGCATGCTGAAGAGTAGGTCAGCATTCAGTTTTTAGGGTCTGAGGCCATTTGAGATCTTGGTGGGAGATGCTGAAGAATGAGATAAGATTATTAAGAGCCACCTGGGTGGCTCAGTCAGTCAGTGTCCAACTCTTGATTTTGGCAGAGCTCATGATCTCAGGGTTGTAGAATTATGCCCTGCATCAGGCTCAGTGATGCACACGCTGAGTGGATACTGCTTGGGATTCTCTCTGTCTCTCTGTCTCTTTCTCTGTCTCTGTCGCTCTCTCTCTTTCTCTCTCTTTGCCCCTCTCCCCAGCTTGTGCTCTCTCTCTCTCAAAAAAAAAAAAAAAAAAAAAAAAAGATGGTTGCCTGGAAATAGAATTGGATCTAGAACATGGGAGCATCATTTGGTACTCAGCAAATGTTCTCTGATGCTTTTGGAGGTTTTTTTTTTTTTTTTTTCCTTAAGAACAATGAAAAGGATGGAAAAATACACCAAATTTCTACCCAGAACACTGCAACTATAGCCTTCCTTGTCAACCTTACTGTTAGCACTCTACCCTTCACTCAGGACACTCCAGGCTCCTGTTTTGAGTCCTTAGATGCTCCAGTCATATTCGTATTTCATGCAAACTTGCTGTTTCATCCTCCTGAAATCCCCTTCTTTCTCTTCCTCTGAAGCAAGGAGGTATCGGGTCATATTTTACCTCCTCAGAGATGCCATTCCAGATCACTCATCCCAAAGTAATTCTCGCCCCCAGCTGCTCTTCCTCTCATTATCCTTTTTAATGTCTTCAGAGTCTATGGTTATTTTCTCTATTGGTTTGTTGATATTGTGTTGTCGGACTTTGCTAGAACATAAGACATTCCTTAAGAGTGGGGTTCTCTGGAGCTGTCTGGCTTTGTCTGTATCTCCATAAGACAACCTCTAGCTGGTTGTGGATGCGGCCTGCTGTCACCATACATCGGTAGGACATTATTAGTATACCATCCCCTGTGCCCTTGGCTGTGGGAAAGATGGTTTTTCCTCTTTCACAGACAGCCTGGCTTAGAACCTGATTCTAAGTTTGGATCCCTAGAAGGCTTTATGATGTAGCATCCCATAAGTTATGATTTTCCAAGGCTATTTCTGCTGAGCCTTGAGATTGATATGTTTGGTATCTGGTGGCATTCACAGAAATTTCCTTTGGGGTTTTACAAACTATAGCGTAGCATTGACTCCCTGTGTTCAGCTAAAGGATGGCCTCTGGGAACTCACGGAACTGCTTGAATTTCAAATTTTGGAATTTTGTTTTCCACATTCTGGTCCCCGAGTACTCCTTCCACCAGGTGTGAATGGGTGTCCTGTGTGAAAAAAGAAAATGGGGAGAGGGACACTGCTGCAGCACACCGTGTCCCACTCCCCTCGGCACTCACAGTTCCTCTGCATGACATCCGGGGCTACTCTCTGCCTGACATCGTTCTCTGGCTACCATGCAGGGCAGGCTGGAAGTGCCAGGAAGCTCGTGGCCCTCCGTGTATGGGTGATGAGAGTGGGTGAATAAAATCTAGCTTCCTCACTGCTGAGACAAGTCACCTCTTTGGTGAGCTCTTCCAGTGGGTCCCCAGTGAGGCTGACTTTGAGTTGCCTACAGAGGTAAATCTGCTGGCCAGTGCACCCTGGATCGGCCTCCTTCCCTTTCCAATCTCACTTCCTTTCTCCCCTTCTGGTGCTTTTTACAAATTCACCTCCCAAATAAACCTTCTTGCACTTAAATCCTTATCTCAGGGTCTGCTTCTGGCACAGTCTAATCCAAGGCAGCATTCTCTGACTAAACATGGCCAAATAAACTTAGGAACTGAGCAAAGTTAAATAGTTTTTTAGTTTTTTTTTCTCCCCACAGGACCTCCCAGCCTGACTAACGTGTAATGCACACTGAATTTTCAAGACATGTTTTGATTCAGCGTTTCCTTTATTTATTTGCTCGTGGAAACTGAGGCAGGGGTGCCCCTTACAGGAGAAAGTGAGCCTTAGAATAGCACACTCTAGAACCTCTTGTTCCACTCCTCACCACAGTGGGAGAAACTCAGCGACCGTGATCACATTTTTGTTTGGTGACAGTTCTGTGGGCTTAAAGCTTCATGTGGTTGAAAAAGCCATGTAAATGCACTTCCTCCATAGCCATTCACGTGCTCTCTTGGCAAAAATGGTGTGGAGAGATTCAAGCTTCTGTTCTAAAAGGAACAGAGAATAGACATGACTTTCAAACGCCCCCTACTTCTCAAGGTGACTCACCCAAAGTCCTGCAAGTTAACCTAGCTCTTTCTTTCATCTTTTGTACTTCCCTTTTGTCATGCCGAAAGCCACAGGTTTAGAAATGAGCTAATCGGAACTGACCATATTGCCAGTTAAATATTGTGGGGGTAAATAATACAGATGTGAGGGCACCTCGGAGACTCAGTCTCACAGGAGAGATGGAAAATGAACTCATAGTTACAAAAAGAATTAACCCCCAAAAGTGTTCTTAATGAACATGTGTATATAAATGAAGAGAATATATAACAAGGAGAGTGTGTAACGAAGTACCAGGAAGGCTTCCTGGAGCAAGTCGCATGTAGGGGGAAACAAAGGGTGAAGGGAGGGACAAGTGTTAGAGTTGGTGCTAAGGCTGGGAGTGAGGGATAGCCCAGTGTTAGGGCAACTAACAGAGGGTAGGGTGGAAGTGGGCTGGGAGCGGGGCAGGTCTCAGCAGTCAGAGGAGGAGGATAGGGAACTCAGTCTGGTGGAGTGGACACAGGCCAGATCAAGTTCATGTTGATTCGCTTTGTGAGCTTATGCAGGAAACATTCCTTAGCCTCTATATCCTCATCTGCAAAGTAGGAATACCAATAACACCAGCCATATGGGGCTCTGAGATCTAGTAAAATTAACACATGCCAGACCCTTCACAAAGCGCCTGTCACATAGCAGGTGGTCACTAAATAGTTACGACTTTAATTATTTATGCATTATTCATGCTAATTTGGTTGATTAGTAGGGGAACTGGGATTCAAACCCAGTTTTCTTCTTACTAGAGCCTTCTCTGTTAACTTACTTGAGATACTTTCTAGTTTAATTTTATATAGCGTTTCTCAAAGAGGATACTGTGGATTATTAGGTCACGCTACATATCAGCTTTTTGAAAATATTTAGAAATTAAGCCTACCAGAAAACAATCAAAAGACTTTTAATAATGGAATGTATTCTGCAAAATTTTAGATGCCATGTTCTGATTTTCATAGTTTTAATATTTAGAAGACTAGATTTTTAAAAATAGAAATTGCAAAATCATTATTGTTAGATAATGGGATTGTGAGTGATTTCCTAAATAAATTTATTTTAGAAAAACCTTTTATGATTGTTCCCCAAAAATGTAATAAACTTGGTACAGTTCCAAATTTTCTTCCTGCCCTAAAACTTTTAGGAATTACTCACTTCCCTATTTACGAAAAAAAAAAAATTATGAGTGCAGGACCCACCTCCTACCAGGAATTGACTTAAATGACTATTAATCAAGTTTGAAAAAGAGTTAAAACTAGTGGAATCTGCTGCATCCGGGTCCACTTTAGAGAGGAAAGGGATGCCTTCCTGCTCTCAGGCGGAAGTCAGTGTGACAGGACAGGAGTGGTCCGTTTCCAGTCCTGGCCAGCTGGCCAGTGCTCAGAGCTGTTTAATGACTGGCACCAAAAAAAGAGTAGCTAGATTAGCTTCCTTGCCTTTCTCATTGGCTTAGCTCGAATGCTTAAGGCATTTTCCAGAGTGCAGTGGACCCAGGCCTGGGCTTGAATAACACCTTGGAATTATCGATGAAATCTTATATGCACCTAGGTTTTTGCCCCGGAGAGAAAACACCAGCACCAGTCCCCAGGTTCGCCTTTGCCAGGTGTTAGCCACAAACATGCCGCCAGCATACTATGGGGTAGACCCCACAAAAGCATTCCTCAGGCTTTTCAGAGAACACAAGAGCACATGATTCATTCACCATTTGAAGTTCATCCTCAAACAGTCAGCCATTCTTCTGTGTATATATACATCATCACATCAAAATGTGCCCCAGACTCACAAATTCTGCTAGCTGCAAAGATGCTTGGCAAAGAAACCTCAGCAGTTCATTCAGGGTGTTGGTGTGGCACATGCAGCTTTGATTTGGATAAGGATGCTCCAGCTACAAGAAAATGATTTAATCTTGCCAGACTGCTCCACGCCACACACACCAAAAAGGAAAAAAAAAAAAAAAAAAAAAAGAAAGAGTTAGCTTCAGCTCCCCAAATCTTTGTCTCAACAGGTATCTTCCGTAGCATTTTGAAGAGAATCCCAATGGACGCCTACTAGGTGTCATATACTGCAAAGCATGCCTCACAGAAGAGAAACTGGTCATTTTTCTAGCAAGCAGACTCTTGGCAAATATTTCTGAGGTAAATCAGGATTTATTTGAAGCCTAAGATAGAGGATGTGGGCTCCAGATGGTACTTGTGTGAGTGAAAGCTCTTAAGTAAAACAGAGCTGACCTCAGAGTGTGAGGAGCACGTATTTGCAAATTATTAGACCATCTGTCACTTGAGGACACTTGAATAATGTCTTTCATAGGAAACTCGGGAACTTATGTGCCTCTTTTTGAAGGTCTCAGTTCTGAAAGAATATGCTCATGAGGCATTCATTGATTTCATTGATTTCAGAAGGTGGACCCTCAGGGTATGTAAAAGGTGCACTAAAATCCTCAAAAACTCATGATACCCTTCAACAACCATGATCAATCACTGCATTAAAATAATAAATAAATAGAAGAATGTCTCCATGTGTTAGTGTAGGAAACATATGTCCAGACGTAGCCTCAATGCCTGGAACTCTGGAGATCCAGCGCCGACCTACTGGAGTTCTGTTTGGAAGATCCCAAATCATGTTGACAAGGATAGGAGGTCTCTATCAGGGACTTGAAATTGACAGTGCTGTCTCTCGAATGCCTGGATTTAGACTCTAAAACACAATGTTGCATATATTCTTTCTGCAGTGTGCCCTTCCTTCCCTTCCATCCTGGGTAATTCTTTGCCACCATTCAAGATTCTCAGGCAACATGGAGTGTCTCTTCCTCAGGCAACCCAAGTATTCCCTGCCTTTCTCAAGATCAGCCCATTGTCATTGTGCAGCTGCTTCTGTACTAGACTGTGAGTACACTCATGGCAGAAAGCAACTCTTATTCATCCTTGTACCCTATGGCACCTCCACAGTGGCCAGCGCAGAGTAGACCTGAAAATGGTTTTGGGGATAAGGAACTGGAAAAGGAGAGAGAGACTTCTCCAGGACCTTAACCTATTTCTCACTGGTTAATTCACAAGTTTTGGGGGTTTGTTGTTGTTTAAGCAGGAGGAACCCTACGAGGAGCAGTGAAAGATGCTTGGTTTTCTGGCAAAGTTTTGGACTAAAGCTCAGGGACCACCTGGCAAAATTCTGGGAAGTCAGTAATGGGCAGTAATACAGTTACATAAATATGCTATGTGATGGAAAATTACATTTATATGGGCTTTTTGCTATAACCAGTGTAGAGAGTATGGTGTAGGGGTCAGAACACCCGGGTTTGGTCCTGTGACCTTGTACAAATGATTTAAACCCTCTGACTTTCAGTATCACTATTTTCAAAATGGGGATAATGTAATTATCTCATGGAATCCTTGTTTAAACAGCATTTAAAAAGTTAATATATATGAACTCCTTCGTCCATCTGCGGCAAATAGCAAATTCTTGATAAATGTTAGCAATTCTAATTATTAGCCAATAACATATGCTTAGCATTTTGGTAGTCCTCTAGGTTTAGATAGAAAGTATTTTACTTACATTGGACGCAACAAAACTTCTCCTTGGTGCCTATTGTGTTATGTGGTAGACTGTGTACAGGGGCTAGATTTGGGAAGATGAATGTCTGTCACTGAAGTCTTAGGACTAAAACTAAAAGGGAAGCAAATCATTTAAACACAGTGCTATTACTAACGTCATTAGCAGGGTGTCATGGGAGACACATCGAACAGATTTTTAGTGTTAATTACAGCCAGTCGGTTAAGACTGACTGCTTTGGGATGCCGTGTTCAGAAGGATTCTGAAGCAAAGTCCAGTTTCTGTGGACAAAAGCACTATGATTAATTAAGCAACGTCTGACACAGATGGAAGCGAGTGGACTACAGTCCGAGCGCCACACATGAATCATTAGAATTGTACCCATTGAAGAAAGGATAACAGGGAAGGTATTCAAGAGGAACAGACACCTGCATTTTACGGCATTACGTATTCTTGAGTTGATATCAAACAAAACAAAACAAAACAAAACAAGACCAGACACTCCTGCGTTTACACTGGGCTTTGCTCCCTTGACTTTGCACATGTTACTAAGCATTTCTAAGTCTCACTGACCACGTAAGTGGAATGGAGGTAATAATACATCCTTATTGTGTGGATTAAATGTGAAAACATCTAGCGAAGAGCCTAGGCCTCAGTAGGTACTTAACAAATGATACTCCTGTTAAAATGATTCTCTGCTTCCCGAACTATTTCAGCGTGCTGACATCTCTGCTCTGCATTCCGCTCGCTCCAATGAACGACTCACTCCCCCTTTGAAAGTGCAAGAAAATAACCATTTAAGTATTCTTATCTTACTAAAGCCACCACCCAGTGAGGGAAACATGAAGAGAAGAGTGAGTGAACTTGCCTTCTTTTGGGCACAAAGTTTAGCAACCCAAATAATCCTCATTCCAAAAGATTACCTTTTCAAGTACCTCTTGTCTTTTTAGCAGGTAAATTCTGTGAGAGCAGGGATTAGGTCTCACTGGGTTCTGTAGGTCCTCAAACATACATTATGGTTGCTTAGTTAGTGATCCAGATAAAAATAGCCCAAGAAAATAAGGTAAGTATTAAATTGATATCATTTAGAGAACAGGAGTTGGGAAAACATGAAAATTCAAATATTTGATGCCGGCATATTCCCTATCAAGCTTATTCCTTCATGTAATCATTCTTCTTAAACATTATAGGGAATAGAACAAATTCATATATTTGAGATATATATATATGTGTATATATATCTGAGATATAAAAATATTTGAGATATATATATATATTTGAGATATATATATCAACCTTTGATAATTCACTTTAATTGTCATGCAAATAAACTTTATAGTTTATATAGTAGTTATACAGGTATTAGGAGCTTACCATATGTTTGTGTTATGAACTTGAGCCATATTATACATATATACTTGACCACAATCTTTTGACATGGTACTATTATCCAACAAAAGTCACAGATGACAAAGTCGAGGTTTAAAACAATTTTAAGGATTTGAACCTAGGCGCTTCTGATTCCAGAGCCCCTGGCTTTTGCCCCTTGTACTTAGTGAGTCTCTAGTCTCCCAAAATGTATGTAGCTTTAATGCTTGTAAATGGAAAGAATTTGAAGTTTGTTGTTTTAAGAACTCAGTAACTTATCTTTGTATACTTCTCTCTCTACCTGTTCTGTCAATTCGGACTTTTATGTGGAAGGTTTGGTGAAGCAGAGCACACGTGGGGTTACTCACAAATTATGAATATGAGAGTGTCTAGCAAACTGATGACACACCATAGACACTTAATAAATGATGGCTGTGAGAATGAATAACCAACTAAATAAAAACATTTTGTGCAGTACCTATTACTGTTCAGATATCCACAATGTCATTTCCAGTAACTCTGCCGTTTCGTGATGTTCTTAACCACCAAATTATTTCACAACATTTTCTGGAACTTAGCTCAACTTATCAGTGCATTATCAGCTCCGTGTGAGTATGCGAGCACATAATGTGTCCAAAGTAATGACTGGCCCTCTAATGATTTCTAGAGGTGTGGATCACTTCCTTTTTGGTCCAGTGGACAATACTCTTGAAAATTAGTTGATCCATATAAATGGATGTACTTCTTCTTGACAATACATGCTTAATGACTTAGTTTCACACTCTATTGTCTACCATAAAAGGAAGTTTAAGGCTACTAGGAGTGATGATCAGAGATTCCCAATAAATAAAACAGCTGCCTTATCACGTCAGATGTTTACAAAAATGCAGTCCGAAAACACGGAGGTAATATACATTCCCTAATTAAACACATATATGACACAGTCAATAACGTGGGGTAATAGATATTTAAATTTTTCACAAAGAAAAAAGTCGACCATTATCCTTTATTCATTCCTGATTCAAGGACAAGTGTTGAAATCCCTTTGTGTTTGTTCTCAATGCAAAAAGCAGTTCTGTTCCATTCTAAGCGTGTGAATATATTGGATACTTGGTATGGTCTAGAATATAGTATCCTAATTAATCCAATCTCAGTTTCTGTAGATACCATTTGTGCATGATCAAGTGTCATAGAGACCAAATGCAATACGACACGCTGAAAAACATGTTTCTTGAGGATTCTGGCTCTGGTTAAAATGACATAAACACACCCTACCTTAACACATTCTTTCCACTGAACACAGGCAAAAAACCCTAGACAAAATGCACACAGCTTCTATCTAAGGACTCTGAAAAGTAAGTGGTAGCAGGTGGATTGGGAAAGGAAGCAAAATTGAGACCATGAATTACCTAGATTTTTACTCCCACATCTTCTGGTTCAGGCTCAAGGGCAACATGAATCCTGAAACAGTATGTGGTTACAGAGAGAAAGAACCCCAAGAAGAGCCTCTGCTTCTAGTCCAAGGAGTAAAAGGGACCCTAAGGAATAGAGAGAGTGGGGGCAATCTATGTCTTTTGTTTTTTCCTCCCTCTTCTCCTCCAGCCCATGGGCAAGCTTCAGGTGTGTTGCCTATAATCCTGGTCAGTGGCAATAGCAGCAGAGTTGAGGCAGGCTCTCCAGCCTTCTCTCTGAACAGAGGAACTACTGTTTGAAGAGTTGGGGGTGGATAACTGTGCTGTTTTTCCTTCTATCTACTTGTGGGACTTGGGGGCAGACCCGGATGTGGGAAGTACATGGTAGAAGGGGGTGGAGGAAAGCCTTTGCTTTCTAGTAAAAGGAACAGGAAGTGGCCCTTAAGGGCCAGGGAGTGGGGGCGTGTGGGTAGTTCAGTCCATTAAGTGTCCCACTTGGGCTCAGGTAATCTCACGGTTGGTGGGTTCGAGCCTTGTGTTGGGCTCTGCGGGGACAGCAGATTCTGTGTCCCACTCTTTCTCTCTCTCTGCCCTTATCCCACTTGTGCTCTCTCTCAAAAATAAATAAATAAACTTTTAAAAATCTTAAAAAAAAAGAGCCAAGGAGTGTCCAATGGAAATACTACATTTCATCTAGCCTAATATATCCAAAATATTATCCTTTCAACATGTAATCAATACGAACAAATATTAATGAAATATTTTACCTTTTATTTGAGGGGAGCATTAAGTCTTCAAAATCTCCTAGTTACATGTGGCTACCAAGCCCAGGAAAGGTGGCTAGTCCAAACTTAAATATGCTCTAAATGTAAACCACCCAGCAGGCTTCAAAATATATTCTTAAAGTCAATTTCACCTTATTTTTTAAAATTTCTTTAATGTTACTCCTAAAATCTCTGAAATTATGTATCTGACTCACATTCTATTTTTTGCGAGACAGCATTTGCTATAGATGCTAAATTTTCACTGTAAGAGCTCAAAGAAAAGAAAGGTCGATAGAGCTTGGAGTCCTCAGAGACAGTCTCATGGCGGATGCGCGCCTTGGGAGTTGGTACAGGGAGCAGCGCAGGGGTGCGCTTTCCCTGGGGAGGGGGAGGGCTTCTGGCAGGTGTGGGAAAACCAGGGGGAGGAGTGGGGAGGGCAGACACAAGGCCTCCAAAGAGTATCTACTAAAACCTGCTTCTGAAAAGCCCAGAGGCTGGCTGAAGTCTTCTGAGCTTGGGAGGTCCCCCCCACGGGACAGGTGGCCGATGCCAGAGGCTTCCTTCTATAAATCTGCGGGCCCAGGAGCCAAATGACAATACCCACGTTTCTAACAGGTGATCATCAGCGAAGCCGTGTTTGTACATTAGCATCACACAGAGGCTCCTGAGATAAAATCTCTTGCTATTCCAAGAGCATTCAGGCCTTAACATCCATGTTTTCTCACTAGGAAAATATGTCCTTTTGGCTTCAAGGAAGAAGAGTTGTTTCAGGTGACTGCCTTTTTCCCCTCACTTATGCTGTATTGAATGTTGAAAAATAATAACTCTGGCTCACATTTAGTAAGGATTTATAATGTGCCTGGGACTGTATTGGGGGCTTTATGTATATTAATCTCATTTAATGCTCCTGACAACCGTATTCTATAGATGTTGTTATTAGTCCATTTTACAGTGTGGAAAGAGAAGCTCAGAGAGGTATATATATATATATATATATATATATATATATATATATATATATATATATATATATATATATATATGTATCTTCATTGTCAGACAGCTTGGAAGAGGGGGAGCCAGATTGGAAATCCATTGCTGTGTGCCTTTTCAACAAGCATGCTGTTCTCTAGCTAGTGGGGCTGCTATCAACTCAGTGACGGGATGGATTCTCAGCTGCTTCAGTCTCGAATGTCCATTCCAAGCCGAAACAGGCAAGCAGAAACAAGAGCAATTCCTTTTTCCAGCCTGCTGGAATTAAGCACCTGCGCAGAGTTGCTGTTCTCTGGGCATTCACAGTTGACAGTGAACTTTCAGTGCAAACGGTTAGTTCACAGAACTGAGCCCCGGCAAGACCATCTGCGCCATTCCCCTGCCTTTAGGCGATGGAGTCTTGCTCTGTTTATTGCTAAGGAAGCTGCTTCTGCCCAGGGCAAAGGTCTCATCATGACAGGTGTCCCTTTTCAGGAGCCCTCGGAGGCTTTACACTGAAGCCTGTGTGCTCCGTTCCCACAATCTGAGCACATGGCTAGGCGCAAGGGCTTTGGGAATCTGGAAGAAACCCATCCTCTTCCTAAGCTTTGCACAGTGCAAGGCACAGAGCCAGTGCTTGGCCACAGCAGGTTAACTGGACTAGATGCTAGTTTCCTGGCCATCTTCCCTACCTCCACCACCTTCAACATGCATTAAACTGTCCCAGCTTCTTAAATTAGGTCTCCTGGATATGAAGTAATGAAGGAGGCTGGGAGGGTAGATTTGGAGGCCACACCAACAGGAAATCTATCTAGGGAGGCAAGAGAAGCATTATGAATCAATGGCAAGGCATAGCCTGGAATCATTGAAGCCAAGGAAATTCAAGTGTGGGAACAGCCTCCACAGGGTGCGGGCGCTCAGGAAGGCTTCCTGGAAGGACGCACATTGTGAATTCCCTAACCAGGTGTTTTTCAAACTATGAGTCATGACCCCAGGGTCAAAAAAGAAAAATCACTTTGGTTGAGTCGTGACCAATTTTTTTTTTAAATGAAATATAATCAGATCAAATGGAAAACAGCAGAGTGTGTAACTGGCTCATAACCTATAATGTATTTCTTTGTGATCTGAAAAAGTTTGAAACACTGCCCTATCCTTTTACTTCTAAGAGGTTTCTCTACTTCTGTGATTCTGTATCAACCAGCCCCTGTTGAAGGGGATCGTCTGGGGATGGAGACATGTCACGCCTTTCCCATCTTCAAAGAAATCACCCTTCATTCTTCCTGTTGTGTCTGTTCCTGCTGGGCAGTGTGTCATTGATGGAGATAAGAGCTAACATATATATAGAACTGGCTCAGGACTAGGCAGTTTATATGCATGATCAACATTTAATCCTTATGTCATATCCTTTTAGCCTCATAATAACCCTACAAGGCAGGGTTCATCATTTCCATTGTACCGATGAGAAAACTGAGGGTCAGAATAAAGGTATTACTAGTGAAGGGCCAGGAAGTGACTGAGCTGGGATTTGAACCCACTCGCTTCTGACTCCGATGCTAGGGTAAAGCCCTCTGTATTGTTATAAATAGTTTTATTTCCAACTTGGAATTTTGATTATGGAATTACATATTCCAATTAACCAGAACATATACAATGAGGCTCCATTTTGTGCCCTTCACAGCCAATCCTTGAATTTGTTCCAGTGTTCCCTCCGATTTTTGTTTAACATAAAATTTGCCATTTTATCCATTTTTAAGTACAGAGTTCAGTGGTATTAAATACATTCACACTATTGTGCTTCCATCACCACCACTCATCTCCAGAACTCTGTTCATATTGTGAAACTGAAATTCTATACTCATTGAACAATAACACCCTATCTCCCCTTTTCCCCCAGCCCTTAGCAACTACCTTTCTACTTTCTTGTTTCTATGATTTTGATGACTCTAAGTACTTCTTATAAGTGGAATCACACCGTATTTGTCTTTTCGTGAATAGTATATTTCATTTAGAATAATAGCCCCAGGTTGTTGTAACCTGGGTCAGAATTTCCTTCATTGTTAGGGCTAAATAACACTCACTTGTATAGATAAACCACATTTTATCTACTCATCTGTCAGTGGACATTGACTCAATTCCATATTTTTAGCTCTCATGAATAATGAACATCGGTGTACAAATATTTCTTTAAAACTCTGCTTTCAGTTCTTTGGGCTATATAACCAGAAGTAGAATTGGTGGATCACATGGCGGATCACTTTTAATTATGAGGCAGTGCTGTACTGTTTTCCCACAGTGGCTGCATTTACATTCCCACAGACAGGGCACAAGGGTTCCAACTCCTCTTTGTCCTCACCAACACATTATTTTCTGATTTGTGGGGGCGGGGGAGATGGCCTTCCTATGGGTTTGAGGTGGCATCTCACTGGAGTATCAATTTGTTTTTCTCTAATAATTAGTGATATTGAACATCTGTTCATGTACTCGTTGACCATTTGTAGATCTTTGGAGAAATGTCTCTTCAAGTCCTTTGCCTATTTTTGAATTATTTTTGTTGCTTTTGAGTTTTAGGAGTTCTCTATACATTTTGCATATTAGTCTTTTATCAAATATATGATTCACCAATGTTTTCTCCGATTCTATGGATTGCTCTTTTATTCTGTTGATAGTGTCTTTTGACACACAGTTATCTAATTTTCACTAAGTCAAATTTGTCTGTCTTTATGGCTGTTCCTTTGGTGCCATATCTAAGGAATCATTGTCAAGTCCAATGTCCTGAAGACTTTTGCCTTGTGTTTTCTTCTAAGAATTTATAGTTTGAGGTCTTCCATTTGGGGCTTTGACCCATTTTGAGGTAATCCTGGGATTTGATGTTATGTAAAGGTGCCATTTCCTTCTCTTGCATGTAGATATCCAGTTTTTCTAGCACCATTCATTGTAAAGACTGTTGTTTCCCCATTGGATGGTCTTGGCACCCTTATCAAAATCATGCACAAAGTTTTTAAGCTAAGTTTGTAATGGAGCAGAATGGATTTGTAAATATCATTAGTGTTAGGCAATAAGACTGAATCACCTTTCCTTTTCTATCTTTGAAGGCTTATAAATCCCATATTATTATTTTTTTCAGGAGAATGGGGCTACACATTTCCTAGATTGGGATCTAAAGTATTGTTTCCTTTCAGTTCCATCTCTTGGGTCTATCATCTACCTCTCTTCCCCTTTGCTGCCTATCAACACTGGTCCATAGCAAGACCTGTCTCTTGCCAGACTACCTGTAATGGCTTCCTAATGGGTCTCGTCAATCTAGTACCCTTCTGATATTTTTGAAATGCAAATCCCATCAATCCACTGCTTATGATATTTTAGTGACTTCTTTTTGCTCTTTTTGGCACAGAAAGACCATATTTGTTAGGGCAGCTACGGTTGCTATGGTCTGACTTCCCTCTCTTCCTGCTTCATGTGGTACCATGCCGTTTGCTCGTATAATCAAGCAAGCCCCCTTTCGTTCCTCTGACATGCCTTCTTCCATCCTGCCACAGGGCCTTTGCCCTGTTCCTTATGCTTGCATCACTGTGCAAGCCATAAACTCTTTGGTTAACTTGACTGGACTATGAGCTCCAGAAGAGCAAGAATTGTGTGTGTCTATCTTTTGCCCCCAGAGCCTAATACAATGTCCAGCTCATAAAGTAGACAGTAAGACATTCAATATTCAACTTTGTTGACCTCTTTAGAAGCAGGTGTGATAAAAGCTCCAGGTGCTCATGTTTAGGCCATTAGCCTCAACTCAGAGGGAGGTAGGCAAGGGCAAGGCTCTGGGGGATGAAAGAGTCAGGTTTAGCAGAAAGAAGAGCCTTCTGAGTATAAACGTTGATGTCTCAGAGTCCTGGTATTTATGGTTTCTCCTTTATTTGGTTTGGACACAAGACATTCCTCCATCTCCTTTGGGTACTGTCATTTCCTTGTTTAGGAGTTTAGTTAAATCTGCAGCGAACATGCTACAAACAGTGTGGAGGAGAGGGGTGTCTGGTTTATGGCACTGAGGGAAATGTTAACTGTGCACAGCCTCGTGTAGCCACAGGATTTACTATGTATATAATTGTAGGATAGATTTGCCTGGGCCTCTGTTTGCCTAGTCCCAAATTTAAGCTCTCTCCCCGCCTATGTATTTCCCAAGGGATCTAAGGAAAAGAAGTAGAGGGAAAAAAAAAGAGAGAGATAAGACTTCTTCATGAGCAAAGACATGTTTTCTAGGCAAGCCTGTTATCTAAGCAACCACTGGTGCAGGCTGAGGGGCCATTATTAATAACAGCGGTATTAGCAATAATACTTATAGCCCTTACTGAACTTTTGTTATTTGCTAAGTCCTTTGCCTGCGTTATCTTATTTAATATTCACAACCACTCCAGGTAGTGCTTTTACTCAGGAATAAACTAGAACCTAGAGAAAGCAAGCTCTTTCCTCCAGACCACACATGAAGCAACAGGTGGTAAAGAGATTTGAAACTAGGCAGATCGTCTTCCATTCCCATTGCTCGTGACCACTGTTTTATCTGCCCTCTTCAGTCCTTCTTTTTTATTATATGGTAGACTCTGGCATTCAAAGGACAATAAATCATAGATGGTCCTTTCCTGGAGAAGTTTAACCCCCACTCACCAACCTCATCCCCTCCTTGCTGACACTGAGCACTTCTGTGAACCAGTTCTGAGCTAGGCTCTGTACCTGTGATATGAAAGCCTCAAAACCATCCCCAGGTAGGTGCTATAATCATACTCGTTTTGTAGATAAGGAAATGAGGACCTAAGGCAACATCAGTTGCCCGAGGGCCCACAGCTATGGGTGATAGGCTGGGTTAGGGCTTCAGGTTTATTTGACTTGTCAGATATCTGGAGCTTTCACTACATGTGGAGATTGCACAGAGGAACCTCCAGTGTGCTTGGAACACATTGAACAGGGCAGGGTGGGGAGCAGCCGGAGAAGGCTTCCTGAGGAATACTAGAGCTAAGGAATTATAAATGTAGGTTTTGTGGGTAATGTTGCCCTTTGCCTTCCTGTTTACATGCGTTCACAGTTGTAAGTGGGAGCGGAGGAAATGAAAGCCACTGGGTACAATTCCTAGAGGACATATTTATGTTCAGCAGATAGAACTCTCTGATAATTATCCCAGTCTAAGAACAGAATGGGCTTTTGGGAAAGGAGTGAGTTCCCCACCCTCAGAGGTAGGAAGGAGGCCAAGGACACGTGTAGAGAGACTCTGTTACTCCACACTCAGTGGTGCATAAGAGTTGGTGGGTGATTTGACCGAAATTCAGTTCCTGGAGTCTGCCCCTAGATACGTAATTTCGCGGGTCAGGACAGGATCCCCGGAATCTGCATTCTTCACAAGCTCCCCAAATGCTGTTGAAGGAGCTGGTCACTGTGAAGTCACATTGCCACACGCAGCGGTAACCTTTTAAACCCTTCCTAACACTGAGGTTCTTCAAAGCAGAGTTTTTCACAGACCATTCAGCCTGTCATAGGGGTCGACCAACTTCTTCGTTTCAAAGCCAGAGAGTGAAGAATTTAGGCTTTGTATGCTGTACAGTCTCTGTCACTACAGAATTGCCATGGGAGTATGAAAGTAGTCCTAGACGATATGTAAATGAGTGAGGCTGGCTGTATTCCAACAAAATGTTATTTATAAAAATAGCCAGTAGACCAGATTTGACCCAAAGCTATAGTTTGGTTACTTCTGGCCTTCAAAAATTGGTGCCATATAAAAATGAGTTCATAAAAAGCTACAAAATATACCTCTTCATGAGTAATTATGATGCATAGTAGCATGTTAAAGACCCCAAGAAGGCCTGAGAAGTAAAGAGCTCTGTTTAATTTTGGTCTACCCAGAATTTCTAAAATTCATTTACCACAGGACTTTCTAATTATGTGGTTTATTCCCATCCACTTAGAACTGGAGTTCCACAGAACCATGTGGGAACCATTAATTCGTATCTTACAAGTGAGTAGCGTATATAACCGTTTGCAAAAACTGTCTTCTGAGAAGTCGGGAAGGAAACTTCCCTGAAATACTGGTCTCACTCAGGTCACTAGTGCTTACACTTAACTCGTTTGACGTGGTGTCCTTGGCTCAGGTTGCTATACCCAGATTGAAATGAAAACACTCCCAAAGTAAAGGCATTTGTCACGTCCCTTCCCCCATAGATGGTTTTAAATGCAAATACTGGGACAGAAGACCTGGAGATATTTGGAAGGGGTCACAGAAAAGACATCTTAGGTAGGAAAAAGAGGTAGGAGAGTGGACACTCGTAATAAGATCTATTAAATGTGTGCTGCATGCCTACACTTTATTTAGATCAGTGGTTCTTTTTTTTAAATGTTCATTTATTTTTGAGAGAGAGAGACAGAGCGCGAGCAGGGGAGAGGCAGAGAGAGGGAGACACAGAATCCAGAGCAGGCTCCAGGCTTTGAGCTGTCAGCACAGAGCCCAACGCAGAGCTACAACTCATGAACCGTGAGATCATGACCTCAGCTGAAGTCGATGCTCAACGGACTGAGTCACCCAGGCGCCGCTGGATCTGTGGTTCTTAACTGGGGGCAGTTTTGCCTCCCCAGGGACATCTGGCAGTGTCTGGAGATGTTTCTGATTGTCATGACTGAGGGTGAGGAATATAGTACTGGCATCTAGTAGGGGACCAAGAATGCTGCTAAATGTGCCACACTGCACGGGACAGCCTCACTGCCATTCCCAAGAGAGGATTCTCCTGCCCTGAATGTCAATAATGTCACTGTTGAAAAACCTCGATCTAGATTATCTGATTTCTCTCATACAACAACCTTGTGAGGTAGGTGGTACTATTTGTACTTAAAGGAGACGAGGAAATCGAGGCAAAGAGAAACTTAAGTGTTTTCCTCCGAGTTCCCCACAGTTAGTTGACAGTGTGAGGGCACACCCCTAAAAGCTCATATTCAACTACCTGTGGCAAAAACAAACTTTCACTTCCTTGGCCATTAATAGTCCATGACTCCAAGGGCCTAACCACAGCTCCTTCACACCCCCTCTTGTCACCCTATCCCTTTTCATTTGCTGCTTCTAACGCATTGGTATATAGTATTCACCTTTGTCCACGCCCCAAAAGTATATCTCCGATGACCACGGAAACACTCCTTATTTAGTGTTCGAATTTCATCTGGTGTTTATATATTCAATTAGGTTTGTAACACTAGGCAAATGATTTGAACCTGTTGGTCTTGGTTTCACCATCTGCACATGGGAATCAGAACAGTGTGCGCCCTTCCCGTCTCGATTCAGTTCAACTCAAACAGAAGCTCCGGGCCCAGGAGTATGCATGGAAAGTTGGGGGCTCCAAAGAATGCAAACCTCCCAAGGAGAGTATGCTGAGGTGATGGGTTCTTTAAGGAGGAGGCACATTCCTCGTTTTTTTATAAGTCTGTCCAGCTCCAGTTTTTTCCAGCAGCCTACAAGAATGCTGCCGGGTGTGAGAACGGGCCTAAGAGGGTCTGGACAACATCACCAAAGGGCAGTGGTTACCCCGATATTTGGCCTGGGGATAAGTGGGGCTGGAAGTGCCTGCGTGTCAGCACACTGCGTAGTGGAAAGTTAAAAGTTTCTAGGCAGAGGTCTTTCCAGTAGAGCAACCCTGACAGATTTGTCACTGGGACTTGTGAGGAGACAGCACAGCGCCTGCCTTGGCTTCTGAACTCTGAGTCAGTTAGGAACCGTGAAGCCCTGATGCTTGATTTTGATCACTGCTGAAGTAAGCAATGACTTCCAGACAGTCCGTGAATAAGGACTCTGTTTGTGGGAAGATGATACCCTATGGATTACCACTGAGCACTGAAACCCGTACTCAGAAAACAAAAGCAATGGCATGGCGTGAACACCTAAGATGACACAGCATGGCGACCAGGTTTGGGTGAGGCAGAGTCTCGAAGACTGACCTTCCCCTTTGTCTCTTTCATCTTCTCCTTAAAGAGAGGTCTGCTCTTCTGCTCTCTCTCCACCTATATTTTAAAAAATTTTTTTTAATGTTTATTTATTTTTGGGAGAGAGAGTGCGAACACAAGCAGGGGAGGGGCAGAGAGAGAAGGAGACACAGAATCCGAAGCAGGCTCCAGGCTCCGAGCTGTCAGCACAGAGCCTGATGCGGTGCTCGAACCCACAAACTGTGGGATCATGGCCCGAGCCAAAGTTGGACACCCAGGCGCCCCTCTCTCCACCTATATTGACTCTGGTTGTTTAATGAGTTCATAGTGAGAGAAGATACTCCTAGAAGTAGAAATGAAAAAAGAGTCCCCAGTCATGCTGAAACATTCTTTTCAGAACCTCGAATCCCCATGGAAATGAGCGATCACTGAACACTGGGCTTTTGGTGTTCACAAATGCCAGGAATTGAACAGTTTAAAAAATGCATGCCCCAGAAATGGCCACTTCCCCTCTTCCCACCCATTAACAAAATAAATACGTGATGCCAGCGTGTGGTTGGAAGGTATCACACTGGGGGATGGTTAGGGAACATTAGGGCGCATGCCCCGGGGGTTTATGGGGGCTGACTGGCACGTATGCATGAACAGAGTGAGGTTGTTGAATTACTTCAGAGCCAGAGATATGTCATGTTGTGGATATTTGCGATGAGTCACATTTTACTTGACTCTCGTACTAAATCACTTTCCTTTTTGCTTCTGTTAAGTCCTATCTTTATAAAGTTTCTACAAGGGCAATCGGGGGAGTAGGAGGACATAACATTTGGAGCAGGTAAAAGCTGAGGGTCCTATCTTGACTCTGCCACTTATTCGCTAGGTGATGGTGGACCAATAATTTATTTAGCTTTTCTAGATCTTAGCTTTTCTCGGAAGTTCAATAATGAAATATTACCTTTCTGATGTGATTCTTGTGAGAAATCAAGGAAATAGCGTATGTTAGGTGCCTAGAATGCACTAGGCACTCAAAAATGGTAACTGTTATTTTCAGTCAAACAGACGTGAAATGATATTAAGC
The DNA here is from genome assembly GCA_030068075.1 of Paguma larvata. Lineage (NCBI taxonomy): Eukaryota > Metazoa > Chordata > Mammalia > Carnivora > Viverridae > Paguma > Paguma larvata. The sequence continues at coordinate 31,061,800 of CM057842.1, read as the reverse complement.
TCCTGTGAAATCTCTCTAATAGAGACACCTGACCACACCCCACAAAGAAGGAAAGCTGCTCGTTATGATAGCTGAAAATAAGTAGCCAACATAATTGGTGATAATTTCCCCTTGTCAGTTTTTTCTAGGTGGACCTCTGACCATTCCGAGGGGGAAGATCCAGAGGAAAGAAAGCTAGAGTCCCACAGTAAACAGACTTAAAAAATCCAGATTTGATGATAGAGAAATTAGGGTTGAAAGAATTCTTGTGGGGACAAAGTTAACAGTTCCTTACGGGTGTAGTTGATCTGTTTCACGTTATCATTTCTAGGTTTCTTCAACCCAGTGACTCAAACTGGGCTGCCCTCTTAGCCTGGGAAATCCCTAAAGCGGAAACTGGGGGGAAGGAGGCCCTTTGTGATATTCTCAAAATGAATCACCAGCGATTACAGCCAACTCAATCTTGGATTCGTTTAACTCTGTTACCTTGAAAAGTGGAAGCACCCTTGCCTTTCCCTTTTCCTTCCTTTGTTCGCCAGCCAGCCACAAGTCTCTGGGTCCACCACACCCCTCACCTCTTACACAAAGACCTTCAGCTTGGAAGTGGCAGCAGCCCCCCTGGGGAGGAGCCTGCGGAAGCCTCCCCACTCCATTCCCACCCTCCGGGCTTTTCTGGCAGGTGCCGCTTGACTACATTTTCCCTTGGTGCAGCGTTTGTGTTTTGCGTTTCCTCTCTTTCAGTAACTGACGATTACTGAGGTAATAAGAATTGTTCCCTGGAGTTAGCAAATGCCTGGCTGGATAAACTCAGTCCTCATGGTGAAGAGACTCAGAGAGTCCTTGGTTAATTGGGATAATGTCAAATAAAGCTCTTTGCACTAGCCTCTCTAGGCTTTCATGCTGCCTAGAAAACCCAGGAAGAAGGTCGAAGCAAAGGAAGGCATCTGGTGGGATGTTATAAGGAAGGGCTCCTAACGTGGTCTGTCTGGACTACTTGGAGACATGGCAGAGGGAAGAAGAGCTGTCATGTTCTGTCCTAGCACTGTGCCTTCCCTCTGTTCCAGGGAGCAGACAAAATAGTGCTTTGAGGAGGGCAAAGCTGATGCTGAGACAGACTTCTTACATTCAGTCCTCTATGACCCGATTCAGCCAAAAAACTCCTGAGCCCCAACTCCGGATGGTGTAGAGTTGGCTTGGGTTCTGCCCTGCCCTCCTGAGGCTGCCTCCTGGGACAGAGATGGACACAGAGACGGGATATTGTGACACACCCGCCTTTTCCAAATGCCAGCATGGTGCTCAAAAACATGGAATAAATACACCTCACCTTCACAGATTTTGCCATAAAACCATAGCAAGAGGGTTCTCACTTGCTTCCTACTTTTCCTTAAACCTCCTTTCTGTCTGTCTGTGTCCTCTTTTTTTTTTTTTTTTTTGTCTCTCCTCTTAGCCTCACTCTCATCAATACACTCCTTGAAATCTTGGGTCTGATATATTAGTTACGTTGTTACAAATGCACAGTAAAGTAAAGGCATAATAAGCAAGTAAACGTGTCCCGCCATGCACCACATAGGCAGCACGCCTCACATATTCCCAGCAGCGGGGAGACCACCCGTGGGGAATCGTTGCCATATGCTGCCTTGCATGTAGGAATACACAGAGATCTTCCAGAAGTGACGCCATGGAGCCGGGGAGGAGGACTTCCCTGAACATTCTGGACTGAGATTCAGATAGGAAATGGGAGCTTGCTAGGGAGTCCTGGGGAAAGGGCGCTCTAGACAGATGGAGCAAACAGTGCTAAGTTCAAAGTATTAGAGAAAGGAGTGAGGGAAGGAGTAAGATATTCATTTGTCCGATAAGTATTTCATGGGTGCTTTTTTCCAAGCCACATACGGCATCTGTTTACTTGTTAGTTTTCTACGTGATTGGTTCTGGGAGAATAAGGAAGTGTGATGCATGTGTGGTGTTGCTCACAGGGTGCTTGTCATCTACACATACAGGTAGCATGCAGGTGTGCGCGCACACGAACACACACACACACACACACACACACACACACACACACACACACAGGTATCCAGAGACAAATATCCAGAGAGAGCATATGATTAAGGACTAAAATAGCGGCACTGATAAGTTCTCTACTGAGTTCAGAGGAGAAATTCTGTAGATAGCGCTGGCTGAGGAAGGCACCCGGAAACTGAGGGACTTTGAAGAAGCGGGTAGAACTGGCAGAGTGGAGGAAACAGTTCTGGCAAGAGAAAGAGGTCAGGGGGAACAGCTGCAGTGACAGGAACATACTTAACTTGTCTTCACCCTCTGGCTTCTAGACTAACAGTTGGCACCGGCCCCTAATCCAGGTTCTTAACCCGGTGCCCTGAAGGAACGTCACGGGGTCTGTGACTCTCCAGGCGTCGCGTGCATGTGTTGCTGTGAACTCATATGTGCATTTTTCTGGGCAGATTATTTCTGGTTTTCATCACATGCTCCAAAGAGGACCTCAGAATCGCTTAGGAGCTGCGGCAAGTCTATTCTGCTGTGCCTTTATGCTCTCAGGCCATCTCTGTTGTTGTTTCTTTAAAACTTGCTCTTTTTTTTTTTTTTTCATTGTAACAAGAATCCAGTTTTCATAAACTTGAAGGGCAGCAAAACTTCTCAAAGCGATTGGGTGAATGTGCCCCAGCGAGGTCAGACTGCGAGGCCCACCCAAGCTCTTCACCACCCCGGTCCCCTCCCTTGCGTCTGGTTTCACACGGTCAGTCTCCCCTCCGCTGGCCACACTTCTACTATTCTCGGCTACTCTGAGAAGCTGGCCCTCGTCACAGACCTTGCCGTGAGTGTTAATTTTCTCCTTTTGACACCTGATTTTACTATTCATCATACTCGACTTAGAAGAGCTGGTCCTTTGGGAACTGTGGTGCCGAAGCATGCTTTTAATCCCTTCCATACATCCCATTTTTTTTAACTTGATATTTCAGTACAATAGCTACACCGGGGCCCCACAAAGAGCAGTAACACCATTTTACAATCAATAGTTATGTGAACCTGATTGCAAAGGCACTGCATACAATTTTCTGAATTAACTATTGTTCTCTTTCTTTTTATTATTCAAAAGTAGGGAGAAGCTTATAAACAAGTCCCACGTTCATCTCCTAATTTCGTTTATAAGCTCGTGACCAATTATTTATCCTCTTAGCTCCACTGCTCACTCTTCCCACCTGGATTATTTTGAAGCAAATAAATCCTGCATATATAAGTTGCCCTTAAATATTTCAGCATCGTACAGGATTTTAAGTAGGCTTCGTTATAAATAGCACAGGCCACTTGCCAGGTCATGGAAAAGTCTTTTGCTATATACAACAGCCTGCGAAAGAGTTTTATTTAGCCGGGGTCCTCGTTGCTTCTCTGGGACATTTCTGCTCGGCAATTTCTATAGGTCAAAAGTCTTTTTGATAATGAAGTCGGTCACACTTGTGAGGATCCTTCTTGCTGTGAGATGTAGTTTTAGTTAAATCAGTTCAGTGCAATTATGGATGTATAGTCCGTTCTATAAAATCTGCTTTGAACACATGGATTTGTTCCATTTCCACGGATATATTAAGGAACAGTTCAGACATAACTGAATTTCATGTTTGCTTATGCATGATTTCATCCTCCAAGGAAGAGTAGGCGAGGACGGAAAACTGCCTCTTGCTGAACTGAACTGTGGGGAAATACACATACCCTGTCCCCCTCCCCCCTGCCCAAGCATCAGCGTCCACCTCAGGTCATCCTGGGCATTATGAGCCACACTATGTACACCTGGTGCTACAACTTTCTGTCCTATTGTCCATAACCCACTTCACAATAGCCCACAGGCTGCAACCCTTCCAACGCCCATTTCCAGAGGCAAACGCTAGGGCTTCTTCAAGGCAAAGTGCAATATTTACTGCAGTATTTATGTATTTCTTTTTCCTTTTTTTTTAAAGTTTATTTATTTATTGTGAGAGAGACAGAGACAGCAAGAATACGGTAGGGGCAGAGAGAGATTGAGACAGAGAATCCCAAGTTGGCTCTGCACCGTCAGAGGGGAGCCCCATGTGGGGCTGGAACTCCCGAAACCAGGAGATCATGACCTGAACCGAAACCAAGAGTCTGATGCTTAACCAGCTGAGCCAACCAGGTGCTACAGGATTTATGCATTTCTTAACCATTTAATGTGGGGAAGCTGTGTGACTGTTTTTATTAGATTGCTAGCCTTTTTTTCTTTAGTGAGCCCTGGACGAATTTTGGAGTGCTGTGTCCATAACCCAGGGTTTCTCAGCCTTGGCACCGTCAGTATTTTTGCCTGGGTACTTCTGTGCTGCGGGGAGTGTTCCGGGTACCTCATGAGGTACCGGGTTCCCCTACCACCTTCTCCTTACCACTGCCTGCCAGTGTGACTACCAAAAATCTTAGTAGACATTGTAATTGTCCCCTAAGAGAGGCGTAAAATTGTATGAGATTTTGAGATTTTGTGAGCGATGGAGAACCACTGCTGTAACCCCATTTCCCATGAGCCCTGTGGTATTTTTCAGATTACTTGCTTAGCATGATAATTTTTAGGAATGGATGCGTCCCATCAAGCGACTGTCCATATGAAATGAATGCTTATGCGAATAGTATTAATAGGGCACTCTTGAATTCCATTTACTTTGCATGGAGTTCAAAATGTAAATTTCTTAAATTGAGAGAATCACTGACGTCTAACAACATCTTCAAAGCATGTAGACCTTCAACCATACAGAATCATAGAGCAAACATACTATTAACAACAATAGCTCTCATTTTTGGATATTCCTTAGGAACCAAGCGCTGTGATACAAGCATTATATTCAGGGTCATATTTAACCTTCACGAGATCTCCTTCCAGGAGCCGCTATCTGTCACCACCACCCCTTTCCCAGGAGAGAGTTCTCTGAAGGAAAACAGAGTCCCTGATGAATCTGGAGATTGGCCTGAGGCCAGCCATGTAGCATGGGGACAGTAAGCTTCAGGACACAGTGTCTCTAACTCCGAAGTCTGCATCCTCATGCCTCTGGAGCCCCCTTACTTAAGGACATCAGCAACTATTTACCGAGAACCTTCTCCTTTTACCAAAGTCGTGACTGTAGCATTCGTAACATAGTGAGTAGCTGAAAAGCCAAGATGCTCGAATGAATTATTTCATATTAACTACACCGAAGCCCGAAGCTATCATTAAAAATAAGGTCGTAGAAAAATAATTGTTCAGGGAGACCTTCTTGCTTTATTTATCCAGCAACATGTGTATCTGTTTCTACAAAGAAACCTAGAGAAGGTATTATAGCAAATCTGGAAGCACCATGATTATCTTCGCTGTGCTAGGATTACTGATTTCTGGCTTACCCACGTTTGTGAAATCTTCAGCCATGAACATGTACAGTATGTATAATATGTAATATTTAAAGAAACATGCTTTTAAAGAGAACACTGAAGCCCGAGATAGCACAAGAGATAATAAAAAGGGAACGAGACACTTAATGAGTTCAAGTTGTATTACATTCTAGAATATAGAAAGGGTTTGCAGATGTGATTACAAAACCACTGTCAGCAATCTTAGAGAAATCAGAGGCTGGGAGCAAGGCCAGGGAATTGGAGACAGGAATATGTTATTCCAGTTTTCAAAAATGAGAAAAATGTGGGTTCTAAAAGCTAGAAGGCAATGGATGTAGCCTTCAGAACTCCATTATTAAACACACCCTTTTCCAACGTTTGGGAAAGAGAGCTCAGCCACAGGCAGCTGGGAGCTTCCAGAGGTCCAGGTCATGCGGGCCTAACCTTATTTCCTCTTTCAAGACTCTCTTTTTGGTAGACCAATAAAAAATTACGGACATTGTGCATTTCAACTCCAGCAAGAGTATTTCACAAGCAGGTGTGTGCTTCGCGTGGCAAGGGTGGACTGCATGGTCATTTGATGAGGTGGATTCACAGCTACTGAATTCGTCGTGTTAATCACCAGTGACTACACATTGTCTGAGTGAGGAAGGCACTGTGCTAGTAAGCCTTTACACACACAGCCTGGTCCATGGGTGCCATTGCCTTGAAAAGGCTGTCCCGTTCTTGAAGACACAGAGTATATAAATAGCAGCCACAAATTGTGCTTTTACCTCTTATTTCATATTGCCTTCCTAGGAAATAGGTAGGGATTGAAATGAGGGCTTTAATTGCAGGCCACAGGTCTTTATCTCCTGCACTGTGTCGATCACTGATTCCCAAGGAAGCACGGAACTAATAGTGGTCAGATTGGAAGAGGACATACAGCTGGGGATTTGGACCTCTCTGTCTTCCCCAATCCTTCCTTTCCTCTGACTGTCGGAGTGGACTCTCCCGCTGGCGTGGCTGGGGCAGAGTACCAGAGACACATGGGCATGAGCAGAAACCAACCTCCAGTCCTTTTTTCCAAAAATATGTTTGCCGAGGTCGCCATGAAGTTCAGCCCTTTCTGTACTGTCCATGGACTTTTTGCCTGAATAACAAAGAGGTCTTTGGCCCATTTATTTCATTAGTTCTTTCAGTTGCGAATCAATCTTTGGCCAAAAAACAAACAAACAAAAATCCTTCTGGCTCTGAAAATAAAGAACGTATCACTTTGTTAAACTTTCCCCAACAAATGGAAGTTGGAAGGAAACAAGAGAAAAAGAGAGAAGGGATGAGTAGGGAAGAAAAAAAAGGAAGGAAGGGAGGGAAGGAGAAAAGGGGAAAAGGGGAAAAGCAGAAGGGAAGACAGAAAGAGGAGAGAGCAGAACAAAGAGTGAGAAAAGAAATTTGTTCCTTGTGTGAGATAATCAAATTTGTTTTTAAGGCAGAAGTGGGAAAAGAAGGGGGTGACCATTTCCCCAGCTCTATGGTCTGGGATGCAGTGTAACCAAGTGCCCCCCCACCCTGGTCTGGCCCCCACGAGGCTGTGAATCTCAGGGGGGCCTGAGTGCCTCCAAACTGCCCAGCACTTTCAGGGAGCCCCTACTTGCTGAGTCAGCAGGAGTCCTGGAGCGGAGGTGGGTGGGATTTGACCACTTCTCCTCCTCATTCTTTTGAAAGCCAATAGCAGAGCCGGCCAGTGAAGGGTGATATCCTGGAACAATCGGGGTCAGCTCTGATTAGGAAATTGGGGCACAGTTCACAGATCCTTCCTGACTGCAGAGTTGAGTTTATGGTGAGGTTTTTCTTTGCTGGTGTTAGGAAACGAGCACAATGAGGATTTGGCCAGGCAGAGAAGCCAGGGCTCGTGTTCTGCTGGGCTTAACTCTATTTTCTTCTCCATCCAGAATACATCCGGGTACACTGGCATCAGTGGAATGCTCTGCAGTCATTGGAAAGGATGATATGAACTACAGAGCAATAGTACTTGGCGGGAAAAGATGCCTGCGGTATATCTGTTGCAGACGCACCAGTGTGATATGACACAGTAAACTTTGATTTTCTCTGGGTGGTAGGATTGCAGGCGATTTCTAAATTTTATGGTTTTCTGTATTGTCTGTGTTTTTCATACTAATAATTCTAGCTAATGCGTGTGGAGGGTTTCCCATGTGGGTGCCATTTCCTGTGGGTACCATGCCAAGAATTTCATAGCAATCACTTCATTGGCTCCTTTGCAAAGAGACCAGTGAAGTATGTACTATTATCGTTCTCATTTTACTGATGAGGCAACAGAAGCCCCTTTAAGGTTACGCAGCCAGAAAGCACCAGAAGACGGCACTCCAATCCACACTAAACCCCATTCTTTTTAGCACCACCTGACAATCCTTTTTTATGAAATCAATAAAACTTTTTCAGTGAAACTGTATCTTGACAAATGGTTAAATCAAATTTTGAACAAACTGCAGCTACTTATTATTATTATTTTTTTTTTTGAGAGAGAGAGAGAGAGCATGTGAGCAGGGAAGGGGCAGAGGAAGAGAGAGACAGAATCTCTAGCAGGCTCCATGCTCAGCACAGAGCCCGACGTAGGGCTCACTCCCATGACCCTGGGATCATGACCTGAGCTATAATCAGAGATGGACGCTCAACTTACTGAGCCACCCCAGTGCCCCCAAAATGCAGCTTTTTAAAATGAATTGGTAGATAAATATTTAAGGTTGATGCGAAATGTTCCTGCTATTCTGTTGTGTGAGAGCACAGACACAGCCTCACTCCTTTGCCTGTGCCTCTAGGTAAGCCTAGAAAACATAAGTGTCTCTTCTGATATTTTAACTGCTACTCTTTCAGTGTTGGCATGGGGATAACCTCATTCTCTCTTTTTTTTTTATTTATAGTGTTGTCAAAATTTCTGTAGAAAAAGGGTAGCAATCTCTCCCTCTGCCTTCCTGACACCCAGTGCAGCTGCCCGAACATCCTTTGGGGAGCTTTTTGAATAACAGCTTCTCGTCCCCTTTTCTGTCCCCTGGGATCTGCCACTCCATGAGCTTTAGCCTTCTTTGGCCAGAACCTGAGCTGGTGCCTTAGAGACCAGGAACAGAATCCAGGACATGCAAAGGAGTTGGCAGAACACCGCAAGAGAAGCCTGCCTCCAAAGTTTCACATCGAGGCTTTGTTTGCACCTCAAGGCAGCCCACAGAGGCCAAAGCCAGGCTCTTCAAAAGGGGATTGTTAAAGAGAAAGACTCGAGTCCCAGGTTCAGGGTACAGCAGGCGTGGCCATTGGATAGTTGAAATTTAAAACCGTGTCAAGATTTCTGCAAGGGTTTCCACGAGAAGGAGCTGGAAAATGTCTCTTGGGGCGCCTGGGTGGCTCAGTCACTTAGGTGTCCAACTTCAGCTCAGGTCATGATCTCCTGGTTCATAGGTTCAAGCCCCGCATCAGGCTTTGTGCTGACAACTCAGAGCCTCGAATGTGCTTTGGATTCTGTGTCTCCCTCTCTCTCTGCCCCTCCCCTGCTCACATTCTATTTCTCTTTCTCTCACCAATGAATAAATATTAAAAAAAATTTTTTTAACCTTTCTAAAAAAGAAGTAGTTGGAAAATGTCTCTTGAACACGAAAGACTGGCCATGTCTTAGTCAAAGAGACTCAGTGCAAGCCAGGTGCCTAGCCCTTACACATGCTGTGCACTTTGCCTGAAATTCCATCATTCATAGAACTATTTATTGGGTGCCTAGCATATACAAGATGCTGTTCCAGGTGCTTTGGAGGCAGAAGACAACAAAACTGACTCAATCCCTGTCTCCATGATGCTTAACGTTCTAGCCCTTCTACCATCGTGGTTGCTTAGAGATCACCTACTCATGTGTTAAGACACAGAGTTTTAGGCCTACCCTGGATACTTCCATGATCATGAAGGGGGGAAAGGGTTAGGCACACTTTTCTCAGATTCCATTGTATTTTATTGGCACCTATTTTCTATTGTTTAATTTATTATACATGAGTTTATTTATGTGTAGTGTAATTCTTTGTTTGTGTCTTTTTCTCAAAGTCCATGAGCTTGAGATACCTGGGTTCAAATCCAGTTTCCACCGATCAGCTAGCCGTATGACCCTGGTCAGTTACTTAATCCCCCTGAGACCTAGTTTTTTCATCTGTATTATAGGGATGTTAATGTGTAACCCAAACAATTCTTGTGGGTTTTACATGAGAAGTGAAAACCTATTCATATAAAAACCCATATGTAAATATTATAGCATCTTTATTCATAAGGTTCCAAAACTGGAGACAAGCCAAAATATCTTTCAACTGATGAATGGATCATAAAATTATGCTGCATTCATTCTGTGGAATACTATTCAACAATAACAAAGGAGTAAGTTGATACAGGAAACAAGATGGATGAATATCAAATACAATATATTAAGTGAAAGAAGCCAGAATCATAGGCTACCTACAGTATAATTTCATTTATATGACATTCTGCAAAAGGCAAAACACAAGGACAGAACAAAGACCAGTGGGTGTGAAGGGAGTAAGCGACAGGAGGATTTGGCTACAAATGGGTAAAAAGAAACTTTTGGAGATGACAGACTTGTCCTTATCTTGATGCTTGTGGTTACACAACTCTATCCATTGGTCCAGATTCATGGAACCGTACACTGTAGAACTGTGTTGGATAGATGGATGGAAGGGAGGGAGGGGGAAAGGAAGAAAAGATGTGCAACTTCAAACTTCAGAGGATTTAATGCCTCCGAACCTTTTACCGAGAAACAGAAACCAGTGAATAAATTCCTCTCCAGCAGTTCACACGGCCTCCCAAAAGATGGTCCCTGAAGAACAAGTAGTCACACTTAATAGCGAGAATTGGCCAGCTCAGTAATGCACAATTATATTTGTATTCACTCCTTCCTTGCTGCATCCCATTTTTTCCCTCACTTCGCTTTTTGGCGTTGCACTTGCTAATAAAAATAACACAAAAGCTTTTGCCCCCAGGCTTTGCTTTCAAAGAAACTTTAGCTAAGACACTAAGCTGTGTAACTAGGTTCTTGCCAACAGAAATGGGAGCGGAAGTAAGGTGTGCTGCCTTGGACTCCTAGGCCTTCGATCTTCGGGCATGCCCCTTTTTGCACTCCTTCCTCCCCTAAGCTCCAACCCCCACTATAACTCAGATTTAAATATGGAGAATTGAATTTGAATTCAAATTCAACCCCCTAAGAAATGGTGGAACAATAGGGAAGGAATGATCGATGATTGTTTTGGGGAAGAGACTGCCATCCTAGACAGTTCATCTCGGGACTGTTAGATGGCAGAGAAATCTCTCTAATCTTTCAACCCCTGTATTTTGGAGGTTTCTTTGTTATAACAACCAAGCCCTTGCCTTAGCTAATATAGGGACTATTATGGTTTCTCAAGTCATCTCCCTGATGGTCACTTTTCTAAACACATGGTGATCACATAGTTCATCACTGAAATTGTGACACTTTTAAGAGTAAAGAAGCTGCTATTAATAAGGATTTGGGATAATAAGAGTAAAATAGTCTCCCTGTTTTTAAGCAACTTCCAACCTCTTCTAAGAAGATATGTAACATTAACTTGGTTTTTTAAATTTCATTACTAGGATTGGGAGGAATGATGGAGACTGGCAATAACATTAGTAGCATCTGACGAAGTGGGGGTTATTGGCTAGAAAGTCGGTGGTCTTTTCTAGAGAGTGCACACGGAAATGCCATCCCCAGGGGAGACAGTTGGATCCACAGATCCATATACTCTGGAATCTTAGGTGAGCCTGAAGGGATTTCTAACATGTCTGTGGATATTTAATGAAGAATGTCTTCATTTGCATTTGAGTGAGAGGAACTTATTGGTGGATCTTAAAACTCACACAGGGATGGACAGGAGGAAATGAGTATGAGGATGCCCGTGGAGCAGTCTCACATTCTGGATCTGAAGCCTCTAGAGTCCTTTTCAGACAATCTTTGAGACCTAGTGACCCCAGAGTGTTGCATCAGGGGCTAATTGACAAAGTGCTGTGTGTAACTTGAAAGAAGGGCATTGTCCCTACACGCTGGAACTTGACTCACTGAAAATGGCAGGAAATTCAGAAAACCCCAGTGCCCCATTGGGAACTGCAGAGCTGGCAGACTGGTGAACCTCAGAGCTCAGTTCTACACTGGTTTCTCCCTCGATGATTTCACATATGCCCATGGAAATGCGCATTACTTGTCCAATGAAACGGGTTTTCTTTTTTAGGATGCTAAGTGTCCCACCAGACAATCAGGCTATCAGGTTGATACACAAAGAAAATGTGCCCTTGAAATAAGTTCCATCACTTAAAAATTAGCCGAGTGGTTTCCAAGACCTCTTCATGAGGACCAAATCTTTATCCACACCATTTTCCTTCCAATGCAAACTCAGTTACTGAGCATTTCAGGGTTATCATCAAACTAAAAGCTGCATGCCTCGATTTGTCCCCCGATGCCTTACGTCCTGCTCTGTTTTGTTTTCGAGAGTCTTCCGTGACTATTGTCGCATCACTACAGGAGGCAGCGTGGTGCGAGACAGGCTTACACCTGGCTAGTTAAATTTCAAGCGGGCTGGTAGGTAGCCACAGAAAAGGTTATTTACAAGGCTACTTCATTGAAGTTACAAAGCAGTTAGTTGGAGAGAGAGAGGAAACGTTAGCATTCAGATGCAAAAAAACTTTAAAACCATAATCTGCCAAATAAAACTGTTTCCTTGGAGCTAAGTAAATATTCTCCCAGGGATGGACCTGAGGAATCAGACAGCTGCATTTATTTATGGTTTCCCCTGTGTCTCCTTCTCTCGGAGTCAGATCAGCTCTACGGAAGGCAGTGACAGTTCCTTTATAAAACCTCCCTATTCCCAGCAAGAGACAGAGGCAGTGCATGAGTGAAACAGAGAGCCAGCTGCCAGCGAAATGTTCCAACCATCTGCTTCTTCCTTAGTTTTCCCTACTCTGTACACGTTTAAATGTTTTTCCTGATTCATCTATTTGTAGGGAGCAAATGGGACTGTCATCACCATATTGTACTTACTGAACACCTACTATGTTCTAAGTACCATGTTAGTAACTTGACATGAGTTATCTCGTGAGCCCCACAAAAATACTTACTGTTATTGCCCCATTTCACTGATGGCGAAACTGAGGCCTAGAAGGAATAAGAAATTTGCCAAAGGCCACATTGCTAATAAGTAGGACCTTCTGACCCTAAAGCCTCTCTCTTTTGAAAGAAATTTGTGCCACGGTGATAAAACTTGAAAAAAGTTCTGAAGAAGGTACATTTTTAGCACCTTTTCAACACCTTCTTTTCAAGTCAGTGGAAAACGCCTTGCTGCCTCTACTGTATACCACCTTTCCCAAAACTGTCAAGGGTCTCAGTAGCTTCAAGAGTATCTTTCTTAGTAGTATTTGCATTTGAATATGGGTCTTCTAGAAAACAGGACAATGAAAGAAACAAAGAAATTAAAGTTGAATTTCAGACCATGCAAGCAAGTAAGAGGGAAGATCTTTGTAAGTCAGTGACCTCTCCCGTGGTTCCTTTGGTGACTCCAGATAGATCGCTCCTACTCTGAAAATTCTAACAACCCTGGGTTTCAGCAATGTCAAGTTCATATACACAAGACTTCTCAAAACCAGGCTACACCTTAAGCTTTTCAAGTCATTAAAACCAGAACCACAATAAACACAATAAGAATTCTTTAAGCCATTGCTATGAGTCCGTAATTATTTTGAGAGGGGGCAGAGTGAATTTATTCAGATCAAGAGTAGAAAGATTCAGATCCCTGACTTTGTTATGATTAAGCGAAAAAGGTACTTGTTTTCTAGCAAATAAAAATGTGTTCCTTGGATACTATTCTTCCTCGAGTCCCCAGGACAGGCCTTCGGTCTGCTGTTGCAAATCTAAAACATTCCAGTTGGCAGAAAAAGAGACTATTTTCTTGGTGGACAACTGTGAGTTGAGTTTGGACAATGATTGTTCTGCTTCCAGAAAGTCCCTGGGGGAGTGGGAGCAGAGAGAGGAAGGGGGACTTGTAACTCAGCCAGGTGTTAGACACCTCCTCTGGGGTCCTCCTCTGCTAGTCCCCGGAATCCCAGGCCTGGAACAGACTCCACTGACTTTCCCAAAGCTTGAGCTTTAGCAGAGAGGAACAGCCAAAGGATTTTTTCCGTGCACACTTCTTCAGCTCTGGAATTCTAGATCTAACCTCCTGGTTCAAGTGAACTTGCGTCTACCAACCTCTGAGACACGATGTGACTAGAAAGCATTCGGTTGTTTTTCTTTCCATGCCTTTTCTCATTTCCAGGAAGCAAGGTTGAATAAGAGGAGTATTTGAGATGTTATTTGGTTTAGAAGCGGGTGTGTAGAAAAGAATGTCCCCCTAAGGGTTTTCTGTGATAGGTAAATTTTTCTCCTCTGTTAAATGAATAATTAATGTTGTTTTAATATAGAGCTGGCCCTTAATTTAGACAATTTATATGCATGAATGCCCACCTCTTCTTGCTTTCTGAGCAAATGGATTCTTTTAACCTACTAAGAGGACGAGCCTAAAATAAGTAAACATTTGGGTGGTCTGTTGATATTCACAGAGCACATTTGAAATTAACTAATTTGCCCTCTATGAGAAACAGACTTTAATGCTGTTCAAAGAGCTGGCACTTTGAAATTAAGTAGCACAAGTTGTCTTTGTATATCCTCTGACTTGCTTAGGTTGTTGTTTTAATGGCAGCACTTACTAATGAAGAGAAGGAAGTTGCCAGAGCTAGGGACAGAAGGCCAGGGTGGGCCTCCTCTAGAAAGTGAATTTCAACCATCAGGAGTGAAGAGGAAAATTAACCATATATTTGACTGCAGAGTCTTAGAACGTGGTTATTCTCTGGCTCTCTTCCCCCCACGTTATTGTTTCCCCGTCTCTGGCACAGGCGGCCGCTTCTAGCTTGCATCTGGGGCTCCTGGGCCAGCTAGCTTCAAGTTGGGTTCAGCTAGAGAGAGATACCGACAAGGAAATCAGAGGGCAGGAGAGAAAGAAGTCAGGGTATGTCTGCCCTCCTCCCATACTGTTTTGTCATCTCCCCTCTGCCAGTGACTAAGGCCACCCCTTATCTCTTCAGCCCACAGGACAGTTGTCTTAGTCAGCTTGGGCTGCTCTCACAAATTACCATAGACTGGGTGGCCTAAACGTCCTAAGTAGGAAATTTATTTTCCCACAGTTCTGGGGGTTGGGAAGTCCAAGATCAAGGCACTGGCAGATCTGGCATCTGAGGACAGAACACTTCCTGGTTTGCAGATGGACCTCTTTTCTTTCTATCCTCCTAGGGCAGAGAGTAGAGAGAGAAATAAGCTCTCCTGTCTCCTCTTAGAAAGGCAGCAATCCCATGGGGCGCCTGGGTGGCTCATTTGGTTAAATGTCCAACTTCAGCTCAGTTCGTGATCTGGAAGTTTGTGAGTTTGAGCCCCACGTCTGGCTCCGTGCTGACAGCTCAGGTTCTGTGTCTCCCTCTCTCTCTGCCCCTCCCACGCTCCTGCTCTGTCTCTCTCTCCTTCAAAAATAAACATTAAAAATTTCTTTTTTAGAAAGGCGGCAATCCCATTCATGAAAGCTCCACCCTCATGACCTAATTACCTCCTAAAGGCCCCACCTCCTAATACTGTTGTGGAGAGTTAGGGTTTCAACATGTGAATTTGGGGGCAGACAACATTCAGTCCACAAAAAAGGTTGTAACTGCTTAGGTTTGCTAGTCTTTTAGCGCCTCGCCGCCTCTTCTCTGTCTGCATCCACACCTCCCTTCATTAGCACTTCTCGTATCAGCCAGCCTCAGGGGTGGGGGCGCATCCTTTTTATGGCCAGGATCCTGATAAACCACACAACTGGCTTTTCCTTAATAAGCCTAAGAAATACTAGGAATTTGCTTCCTTAGGGTGACCCCAGAGTTAGTTCAGTAGTGATCACAGTGGGAGCCAGTGCTTACTGGTTTTCCATGCCCTCAGGTACTATGCTAAGCACTGTTCACAAAGATACCTAGGAAGTGACCACTGAACGTCACTGTACATTACTCAAGGCAACGGGCTGCGGGGGGGCAGAAACCACTTATAGCACACTTACAGCTAAAGCGTATTTAAGCCCGAAGGAAATGATTATTTAAATAATAATATTAAATATTAATTTTATTATTACTGAATATTAATAAAAATAATATTCAGTAATCCTTTAAGGGCATTGGATAAATGTGGACAAGGGGACTGTTTTAGCAAAAACTCCTTTTTGCTTAATACTTGCTACAAATATCTTCACTATTAAGTGTCCTGAGATCAAAAGACTTAATATCTATCTTTCCTTCTTTACCAACTTCCTTTGAGAAATCCACAGGCATACTTAATAATATCACCATCCACCATCCACCATGGGCAGGGCGACAGAACCTTGGTTAGACTCTCTGGGGACTGGCGAGAGGAGGAGGAATTTCCATGCTCCCAGAGAGACTCTCTGGGCCACTTTGGGTTCTGGCCTTCTTAAGATTGGTTCTTTGTTGCTAATGCAGTGCCTCATTAGCTTTTCCTCTCTGGGCTTCTCTCTATCCTGGAAGGTAAATTTCCTCAAATGTATATATTCTGCTACAAGGAAGAGAAAATGAAATCTGTTAGGAGAGGGTTGGGGCAGGGGGTGGAGGGTGGTTGGTGTGATATGTCATGCGTGGTGTCTTTGTTCTTTCTTCTTTTCCTTTATCAAAAATAATTGTCCAAAAGGCAAGTTCTGGTAAGTTTTGGGTTGTTTGGGCATTGTTTGGGTAGTGCTGTTGGTAGTGGTAGTGGCATGTGTATGTTTTGTGTATTTGTACCTTTTGTCTGACACTCTTGATTTCTCAAAGTCAACTAAAATTAGGTATAATGGTTTTTCCTACCAGTCTTCGAGAAAACTATTGTCGATCAGAGATGCCATGTTTTCCCATCTGGGGTATGGATACCCCTGATGACACACTGAGCTCACCAAGAACAGGCAAAGTCAAGATAAAAGTAAAACATCTTTACTGAAAAATGTGAAATGAAATTATGATCAAATTAAAGTGAAATATATAATGATGAGATGGCAGAATGCCTATGAATTTTCAAAATCAGATGAGAGGTATTAGATGTTGCTTCTTCAATAACTGGAAGGAATATTCCTGGATTTCCAGGGGTGATAACAATTCTAGCTCACATTTATTGAGTCCTTACTCTGTGTCACACTTCATCTAATATAATCATCACACTAGTCCTATGATCTACTTGTTATGATTTCCATTTCACGATGAGTAAACCAAGGCTCAGAGAAATCAGATAACTTGCCTAGACACACTGGTAAGTGGTAGAATGCTGATTTAATGCTAAATTCCTTCCCTGCTTATGCATTTTTTAAATTTTATTTTTAATTATGTAGCTGTGTGTACTCATTAATTAAAAAAAAATCAAACCATGCCCTATTACACAAAATTTAAAAAGGGGAAAGTTTCAGTCTTCCTCAGCCTTTTCTCTTCTGTTTCTACTTCTTTCTTGTATATTATCCTGGCAGTGACCTCTATGGACCTTGACCAAGATCCTCAAAGCGTAGAGTCTAATCTCTCTGCTGTGCTGCTGTATTGTTGGAAAAGCCGAGAACCACTTACGTAAATTTTGCCAAGAGAACAATCTGCCCTGTATTTAATTTAGACCCTATTTAAATCAAACTCTCACTAGGTGCATCTGTTCAATCCCTTTGTTAGAGTATAGTTCTCAAAAGTTAGAAATATAATACTCCAAAATATATAACAGGCATACGTCAAGGATTTCTCTAATTCAGTAACAAGGGACACAGCAGGATGACAAAACTGGTTCGAAGGAGGATATAAGAGACTGATATATATTTATTCAGTTAAAAAATGCTGGAACGAGATTGCTAATGTAGATACAAAACTGATTAATTTCCTTTAGGGCAATAAAACCATAACTTGTGGAGTTATCTTTTCTTCTGGACAAAAGTTATTTGGGTTTCTAAGGAACAAAAACTGTTTGCAACTTACCAGTTTTCTACCAGTTGACATCTAACTTTACAGTCTCAGCTCTAATTAATAGTAAATTTCAACACAGATTTATGTTTTCTTAGAACAGCTACCCAGTAGGACTTTCTGCAATGATGGAAATGTTCTTTATATGTGTGGTTCAATATGGCAGCCACTAGCCTCTTGTAGCCACTGAACTCTTGAAATGTGGTTAAATAATTGAACTGACTTTTTAATTTTATTGGGTTATTTATTCTTTATTGAAGTATAGTTGACATAGAATATTAGATTAGTTTAAGGTACATAATTTATTGATTAGTCAATTCTGTACATTACTCAATGTTCATAGTAAGTGTAATCACCATCTGTCATCATACGTTATTACAATATTATTGACTGTATTCCCTATGCTGTACTTTTCAACTCTGTGACTTATTTATGTTATATCTGGAAGTTTGTGCATCTTTATTCTCTTATCTATTTTGCCCATCCCCACGCCTGCCTCCCCTCTGGCAACCACAAGTTTGTTCTCTGTATTTAAGGCTGTTTGGCTTTTTTTTGTTTCTTTGTTCATTTGTGTTGTGTTTTACATTCCACATATAAGTGAAATTGTACAGTGTTTGTCTTTCTTTAACCTATTTCACTTAGCATAATACCCTCTAGGTCCATCTGTGTTGTTGCAAATGGTACGCTCTCATTCTTACCATTGTGTGTGTGTGTGTGTGTGTGTGTGTGTGTGTGTGTGTATCATTCATATACCATATCTTCTTTATCCATTCATCTGTTGATGGACACTGCCATCAATATATGGGTGCTTCCATATCTCGGCTATTGTAAGTAATGCTGCACTAAACATAAGGGTGCATATAACTTCTCAAATTCGTGGTTTTATTTTCTTTGGGTAAAAGAATTCCCAGCAGGAGAATTACTAGATCATATAGTATTTCTGTTTTTAATTTTTGGTAGAAACTCCATGCTCCTTTTCACAGTGGTTGCACGAGTTGACATTTGCACCAACAGCGCACAAGTGTTCCTTTTCCTCCACATCTTTGCCAACATTTGTTGTTTATTTTCTTTTTGATGCTCGCCATTCTGACACGTATGAGGTGATATCTCATTGTGGTTTTGATTTGCATATCTCTGATGCTTGGTAATGTTCATGTGTCTGTTGCCCATCTGTATGTCTTCTTTGAAAAATGTCTATTCAGGTCCTCTGCCCATTTTTTAATCATGGTTTGTTTTTTTTTTTCGGTGTTGAGTTGTAGAAGTTCTTTATATATTTTGGAGATGAACCCCTTATTAGATATATCATTTGCAAATAACTTCTCCCATTCAGGAAGTTGCCTTTTCATTTTGTTGATAGTTTCCTTCACTGTACAAAAGCTTTTTATTTCATTTTAATTCAGATTTCACTTTAAAGGGCCATATGTGGCTCTTGGCAACTATATTAGTGCAGTTCTGGGGTGTCAAATGACCCTATGGGGCTAATTAGAACAGTTAGTACGACTTTGAAAGGGCTCATGGTAATCTTTTAGCCTTATTTCCAAATTTGGGAGCATTTTTCCTAACACTTTTGTTTCTCCTACCCTTCCCTCCATTAATCTTACTTTACTTTTTTTGCTGTGAGGAGCAGGAAGGGCCTGGTCTGTTTCCAGACTGCTGCCCGCTGGTGGCTCCCATCCAGCTGTCAGACCGATGGCCCCTTTGAGAACTGAACACGCAGTCCCTGGGCAATGCAGTCAGGACAGACGTACGTGCAGCTGTGGACCGAGAGAGCTGACGTGTTCTCCTGCGGAGCTGAGGAGTAAATGTCACGAGAAAAGCCCTTGAAAATGGTTCTCATCCCCTTTCTTCATTGCTGACAGCCCAGAATATTGTTCTTAAATACCGAACTTTAGTACTCTTAATGGGTGAGAAAGGCTTCTGATAAAGACATTCTAGGGTAGAAAGGTGATTAGGTTTTACTTGGTTACCAGTAAACTTCCCAAAGAGATCTCTCATAAAGGAAATAGACTCGTGTGACCTTAAAAAAAAAAAAAAAAAGGAAATATGTGGTCTTTATGATAAAATAATGCAAGAAAGGTTTGTATTGATTTACTTTGGATAAGCTATTTATGAAATGATTGAGATTTTTAAAAAATGGAATCCTCTACTGGCCCCTGGCATACCTTGTTCAGAAGGGGACAGATACATAGGTTGTATCATAGAAAAATGCATTGCTTATATGTTTCTGCCTGTATCTGCCCATTTTCGCCCTCTTAAATTAAAAGCCCCTCACTGATAAATCCTAAGGACTTTAGCAATCCATAGACGGAGTTAATGCCTCCAAAGAGTCAGAATCTAAGCAGTTACATTACATTTGGCTTGCTTTCTACTGAAACTTGCCTGCAAATAGCTTGGAATTCTGCCTGGATTTGCCAGGAGCCTGTTTCTGAAAGGGGCTCAAGGCACAAGGATTCTGAATTTGGACTCACTTTGCCAGCCTTGGCAACTTGGGTGACTTGATTTCTTTAATCTTCCTATTTTTCTTGTTCCCTCAAATAACTGAAGCCTTTATTGGAGGCTCAAGTAAGCTTCACCTTAAATCATTAGCGGGTCCAGAAGAGGAAAATTACAAAGGGAATTCTGAATGTTCTCTTGAAATTTTACTTTTTAACTTTTTTTAAATCCCTTGTATTAAAAAAAAATTCCTATAGAAACATATATAACTTACACAAACCAGAATGCACATTGACTTTTTTTTAAAAGCTAACTAAAGACTAACTGATAACGGGTTTATCGTCTCACTGCTGTTGTTCAAAAGCTTTCTGAAGTGTACATTCACCTTCCTGCCTTGTTAATCACAGTAAACATGATGCATCACAGTATTTCTTTTACTAGTTACACTAGTACACTAGTACATAGTTACACTATGCCTGTAACTCATCATTTTCCACATGAGCTCCCACTGTAATTTACCCTTTTGGAGAATGGTGATTGGATTAACATTCAGTAGTTTGAGTATCTCTCTTTGAACACATTTGGGGGACTCTTTTGAAACCAACTTTGTGTTAGAGTCTCATTTTCTTCTTGTGTCTAGTGAAGGCTGATTGAGCACTTCCTGTCTGCCAGCCACTGGCCTAGATGCTTTGAGCGAATGGTCTCCTTAATGCTCCCAACAGTGAGTTAGTGCTTGTTTTCTTCTTGGGGAAGATGAACAAACTGAGACTCAGAAAAGTTAAGTGACTTCCTCGAGGTGATTCAACTGGTACACATCGAAACCGTAAACTAAAACTAGGTGTTGTTCCCAGCTCACAACAGTCTTGATTTGCAATCCCAGTTCTGGATGCTGCACAGCGAAATAGGTGTTTGACCTCTCCATGCATCCATATTCCTATTTGCAAAACGAGGATAACAGCATCTCCCTTCCAAAGCTGGGGTACTGAGACTTCTAAGAAGTGTTAACTACATGTGATGTATTATTATTCTTGTATGTTCATTAGCTAGTGACTTCTCTAGTTTTTTGGATTCTAATTAGTTGCTATGTTGTGCTTGGATTATAGGTGGGAAGTCTTACTATCCACCATAAGGAACAACTTGGTATAAGATCTCCTGCCTTTGGACTTGACCTAATGTGGCCAAGTTTAATTTAATTTAATTCAATTAAAGGTGGTATGGCTAATGCAATGGCCAACTCAAAGCCCAGAGCCCATAGTAATGGCCCCAGTCTTGACATTCTTACTTGTTTTACTAAGTATGCAAATGTTCAGTAATCTAAATAATTTTCTCATTAGTCTTTGAGATTGTTGATGTTCTGTTTTGTTTTTAATCCATTAAGGTGGGCTAGATAAAACAACAGATATAATTTTGAAGGAGCAAACAGTACACTTTTTGCTTATGTCAACTTTCGGGTAATTTTTCTGAACACGTTCTCTCTCCTATATTATTATTTCTTTTCTAACTTTGAGATGGTCCTCTTCATGTTAAATGGGACGTTTTATAATTTGAGATTCTCTTTGTAACACAGAACAAAAAAAGAGCAAAGTGAACTTAGTACAGAACAATTGTGTATCGGCCTTGTGTTCTTTGGAAACCAATGTGCATATAAGCAGAGAGATGGCATTAAGAAATAGCCCTTGCCCCGACAGCAGCCTTGCTAAGGTGACTTGTATTTTGAGGGGCATCAAAATTCAACATTTCAAGGAATTGTTTCACGTAGTATTGCTAATAACTTTAAATGTTTTCTATAAAAAACAAAACACCTTTCCTCATTCAAACAATGGCTTCTTTAAGGAAAACTGCAGAGAAAGTGATTAAGTCACTTGGAGCTGAACTTCCAGGCAGCCTGAATATTTGTGATGTTTATTTTTTAAATCTCTCTCAAATGGAATTCCATAGAGACATCAGACTTTATCATCTAAGAAGCAAATCAGTCAAACATAGCCCCAGACATTATTAGTGAATATGATCCTCACCACATGCTTTCCCCAGTAAGCCAGCTTTGAAGATAGGATGATAAAGTCTGCCCTCTCAGATAACTTACAATTGGCTAGGGGACCCTGAAAGTTGCTACCTATACAAACATTTGTAAAAGCAAGAAAAGGAATGCCTAACTGGTTGGGTTGAAGGGAACCATTGCAAGCCAAGTCAGATTCTTGATCTCGCCATCTCTTTGGCTCTTTGGCTGCATTTCTTTAAGTACTTTTTAGCAAGTGAAACAAGAAGCTTAACAAAGTCACAATACTGGCTACACTCTGAAGGCATGGATAAAAACTATTTGGTTCTCATTTTCAAACACCTGACCCCAGTGTCTGGGACATGCTGGCAATAAACGGAGAGGAGCAACGATTAAACACAAAACAAAAAATACAAAACCCATAAACATTTAGCTTGGATTCCACATCAGGGAGAGGTTAAATAAAATATATGGTCAAAAAAGTATTTCTCCTGTAAATCCTACTTGTCACCATTATAAACTTGGTATTAAAACATCCCACCCGCGTGTTTAGGACAGTGATAGAGCCAAGTAAAGATAAACAAAATTGCCCATCTGTTTTCATTTAAAGAGATATTCAGCTTTCCATATTCAATATGTAGGTCTGTTTTGTAGGTAATTAACACTGCTTCTCTAGGCAAAGAAATCCAGAAGAGAAAATGTTTGCCCTTCAACATGCCAACACAATGTGTAAAGAAGAGAAACCATTAGAAATTTGGTTAGTCTGACAGTTTTTTCCTTTCTGAGGGGAAGACTATCTTGATTGTTCTTGGTGACTATAAAAGCAAGATCTGCTAATCATGTGTCTTACTGATGATGCCTCCGACCACTGGGGAGAACATGGGTCTTATGGTAGAACTTTCCTTTTAATCTGACTGATAGAGAAAGGCTGCATTGAATTGAAGGCTATTTTAGCTAAAGAACGTACAACAGACATCTCCTTGGTCCATAAGATGCTACCACTGGTGGGCTTTAAGGGTTTCTTTCAGTGTTTCTCCTCCTCTCAGCTCTGTGTACACATCGGATACCGTGGGGAAACAGTATAAATAAATCATGTAATACAGTGACCTTTCCCAAAACATATTTTGGCAAGAAGATGTTTTTTACAGCTGTCTCTTTTCTCTAACTACAGATGCCAACACCTGTGGAACTTTTACAAGCCCTACTAGGAGTTTGACATTGAGGTGAATTTAGTTTTGGGGGAAACTAAGTTCAGCATGATTCCTTTTCACATTTTTGGCCAGTTGAAAATATATAAAGCCAATGAACCAGGCAGGGCCTTGGAGTTGGCTTTCGGAGAGAAGAAAGTCATTCTGGGGGAAAGACCTTGAGAAAGGATACTGAGAGGGATTATTTCTTTATTTCTTCTGTGTTCACTAGGAAGGAAGATATAGCTACTCAGGGGATCATTTTCTACAGGTAGCAGTGTTTTGTGAACTCTCTGACAGAGCACACTGCAATGCAGCCTAATCTACATGTCAAACAACATTTCCAGTCTGTTTCCAGGATATGGCGTATTCATGTTGATTACCAGAAAGGTCAGAATTCATAGAAACACATAAATACCAAAAGGGATTGGTTGGGTTGTAAAGGATGAGAGAGAGATTCTAGAGAGCAATTGACACTGTTTTAAAAACTGTGAATTTCCTAATTCAGTTTTACAGGGCCGTTGTATGACATAGGGAACACAAGAAATAGACATTTCTTCAAAAGCTATAGGTTCTCTCTCTTAAAGCAGCTCTAGAATGTTCCTATTCCTTTGTATTCCTGGTCACATTAAGATCTTTTGCAAAAGGGTGGGAAATAAAATCATGGTTAAAAAACAAAGGCGGAAAGAATACGAAATGGGAAAGAGACAGTATCTTTCACAAATGGTGTTAGGAAACTGGACAGCTATATGGGAAAGAATGAAGTGGGCCCTCTCTTATACCATACACAGAAATATTAAAGAGTGCTCTTTGAGTGAAAAAGAGAGTCTTGAAGTGACAGTATAAAGGTAGGAAACACAAAACAGTGAAGAAGAATATTTCTGTAAAGAAATCAGTCAAAGAACTCACAAAATAAAAGAATGTAAAATATGACACTGTATATCTAAGATGTAGGGAGGACAGGAGTAAAGAATGGGTTCAAACTGAAATGACTATCAACTTAATCTAGACTGCTATATGCCTAAGAGGTTATATACATACCCAATGGCAACCACAAATCAAAAACCACTAATTGATATGTAAAGAATAAAGAGAAAGAAATCCAAATATATTACTAAAGAAAACTAGAAAATCATGAAAGATAAGAAAGAATCAAAGAAAATCTTCAGAAAAAACACACAAAATAAGTACTAAATTGGCAATAAATACAGATCTATCAATAATTATGGTACATGTAAATAGACTAAATCCTCCAGTCAAAAGACATAAGTGACAGAATGGATACAAAAAACAAGACCCGTCTGTGTGCTGCCTACAAGAGACTCATTTTAGACCTAAAGACACCTGTAGGTTGAAAGTGAGGGGATGAAGAAATGTCTATCATGCAAATTAATGTCAAAAGAAAACCAGAGTAGCAATATTTTTAACAGACAAAAGAGACTTTGAAATAAAGACTATAACAAGAGACAAAGAAGGACACTATATGATAATAAAGCGGACAATCCAACAAGAAGATATAACAATAAAATATTTATGCATCCAATTTGGGAGCACCCAAATATGCAAAACAGTTAATAACGAACATAAAGAAATTAATCATTAATAACAAAATAATAGCAGGGGATTTTAACACTCCATTTACATCAATGGACAGGTTATCTGAACAGAAAATCAACAAGGAAAAATGGCTTTGAATGACGCAGTGTACCAGATGGATTTAACAGATATATTCAGGACATTCCATCCTATAACAGCAGAAATACACATTCTTTTCAAGTGTACACAGAACATTCACCATAACAGATTACGTATTAGGCCACAAAACAAGCCTTGACAAATTCAAAAAGATCAAAGTCATACCATACATCTTTTTGGACCTCAATGCTATTAAACTTGAAGTCAACCACAAGAAAAAAATCTGGAAAGACCACAAATACATGGAGGTTAAATAACATGCTA
The DNA here is from genome assembly GCA_030068075.1 of Paguma larvata. NCBI lineage: Eukaryota > Metazoa > Chordata > Mammalia > Carnivora > Viverridae > Paguma > Paguma larvata. The sequence goes on along the minus strand of CM057842.1, from coordinate 31,036,813 downwards.
CTAAACAATGAATGGGTCAACCAGAAAATAAAAGAAGAAATAAGGTACATGGAAACAAATGAAAATGAAAATACAACAGTTTAAAAACTTTGGGATGCAGCAAAAGTGGTTCTAAGAGGGAAGTTTATAGCAATCCAGGCCTCCCTCAAGAAGGAAGAAAAATCTCAAACAACCTAACCTTAGACCTAAAGAGCTGGGAAAAGCAGAATACCTTTTGCTGCTAAAACCAGCAGAAGGAAGGAAATAGTAAAGTTTAGAGCAGAAATAAATGATATAGAACCTAAAATACACATACACACATATCACACACCCACAGAAAATCAACGAAAAGCAATAGAACAGATCAATGAAACCTGGAACTGATTCTTTGAAAAAAAAATCAATAAAATTGACAAACTTCTAGCCAGGCTTATCCGGAAAAAAAGAGAAAGGACCCAAATAAATCAAATTACAAATGAGGGAAGAGAACTAGCAACAAAAACCACAGAAATACAAACAATTTTAATAGACTATTATGAAAAGCAATATGCCAACAAATTGGATAACATAGAAGAAATCAGTAAATTCCTAGAAACATATAACTTACCAAAACTGAAACAGAAAAACATAGAAAATTTGAACAGACCAATTACCAGCAAAGAAATTGAATCAGTAATCAAAAAACTTTCAACAAACAAAAGTCCAGGACCAGATGGCTTCACAGGCGAATTCTACCAAACATTTAAAGAAGACTTAGTACCTCCTCTTCTCAAAGTATTCCAAGGAGTAAAAAAGAGTTGGTTGAGCATCCAACTTCAGCTCAGGTCATGATCTTGGAGTTAGTGAGTTTGGGTCCTACATCAGGATGTCTGCTGTCAGTGCAGAGCCTGCTTCAGATCCTGTCTCTCCCTCCTCTTTCCTGCTTGTATGTGCACACACTCTCTCTCAAAAATAAGTAAACATAAAAAAAAAAAGTAAAAAAGAAAGGAAAACTTCCGAATTCATTTTATGAGGCCAGCATTACCCTAATACAAAAGACAGATAAGGACGCCACAAAAAAAGAGAACTACAGGGGCCCCTGGGTGGCTCAGTCAGTTAAGCATCCAACTTCAGTTCAGGTCATGATCTCACAGTTTGTGAGTTCGAGCCCTGCATTAGTGCTGTGCTGACAGCTCAGAGCCTGCAGCCTGCTTTGAATTCTGTGTCTCCGTCCCTCTATCTCTACCCCTCCCCTGCTTATGCTCTGTCTCTCTTTCAAATAAACATTAAAAAAAAAAAAAGAACTACAGGCCAATATCTCCAGTGAACATAGAACAAAAAATCCTTGGGGCATCTGGGTGGCTAAATTGGGTAAATGTCTGACTTTGGCTCAGGTCATGATCTTACAGGTCATGGGTTTGAGCCCCACCTCAGGCTCTGTGCTGACAGCTCAGAAGCTGGAGCCTGCCTTAGATTCTGTGTTTCTCTCTCTCTTCCTGCCCACCCCCCCACCAACTGCTTGCACTCTCTCTCTCTCTCTCTCAAAAATAAACATTAAAAAAGAACAAAAAAGAACAAAAAATCCTCAACATAATACAAACCGAATCCTCCAATATATTAAAAAAAAAATCACTCACCATAATCAAGTGGGATCTATTCCTGAGTTGCGAGGGTGGTCAGTGTTCACAAATCAATCAACTTGCTACATCATGTCAAGAAAAGAAAGGATAAGAACCATATGATCGTTTCAATAGATGTAGAGAAAGTGTTTGATGAACTATAACATCCATTTGTGATAAAATCTCTCAACAAAGTAGGTTTAGAGGGAACATACCTCCACATAATAAAGACCATATATAAAAAACACACAGCGGGGGCACAAGGGTGGCTCAGTTGGTTGAGCGTTGAACTTTTGGTTTCAACTCAGGTCATGATCTTACGGCTCATGGGATCAAGCCCCACATCAGGCTCTGCACTGATAGCGTGGAGCTTGCCTGGGATTCTATCTCTCTCTCTCTCTCCTCCCCTCCCCCTCTAGTGCTCTCTGTCTCTCAAAATAAAGAAATAAACATTAAAAAGGAAAGAAAAGAAAAACCCACAGCTAACATTTTCCTTAATGGGGAAAAACAGAGCTCTTCTCCTAAGGTCAGGAACAAGTCAAGGATGCCCACTCTTCCCAATTTTTTTCAACATAATATTGGAAGTCCTCACCACAATAATAAGACAACAAAAAGAAATAAAGGACAAACAGAAATAAAAGGCATCCAGATTGGTAAGGAAGAAGTAAAGCTTTCACTATTTGCAGATGACGTGATATTGTATATAGAAAACCTGACTCCACTAAAAAACTGGTAGAACTGACAAACAAATTCAGTAAAGTCATAGGATACAAAATCAATCTACAGAAATCTGTTGCATTTCTCTACACCTATAATGAAGCAGCAGAAAGGGAATTTAAGAAAAAAAATCCCATTTTACAATTTTACCCAAAATAATAAGAAACCTAACCAAACAGGTGGAAGACCTGTACTCTGAAAACTGTAAAAAACTGATGAAAAAAAATGATGATGACACAAAGAAATGGGGATGTTCCATGTTCATGGATTGGAAGAACAAATATTGTTAAAATGGTCATACAACCCAACGCAACCTACATATTTAATGTAATCAAAATGCCAACAGCACTTTTCACAGAACTAGAACAAACAGTCCTAAAATTTGTATGGAACCACAAAAGACTCCAAAGAGCCAAAGCAATCTCGAAAAAGAAAAGCAAAGTTGGAAGTGTCACAATTCTGGACTTCAAGTTATATTACAAAGCTTTAATGACCAAAACAGTATTGTACTGGCACAAAAACAAATACACAGATCAATGGAATAGAACAGAAAATCCAGAAAAAAACTCACAATTTTATTGGCCAATTAATATTTGGTAAAGCAGGAAATAATATCCAATGGGTATTATCCAGTGGGTATTATTCTTCAACAAATGGTGTTGGGAAAACTGGACAGTTATCTGCAAAAGAATGAAGTGGGCCACTCTCTTACATAATGCACAAAAATAAACTGAAAATGTATTAAAGACCTAAATGTGAGACCCAAAACCATAAAAACCCTAGGAGAACGTACACTCAGTAATTTCTCTGATGTCAGCCATAGCAACATTTTTTTCTAGATAGGTCCCCTGAGGCAAGAGAAATAAGAGCAAAAATAAACTACTGGAACTATAGCAAATTAAAAACCTTCTGCACAGTGAAGGAAACAATCAACAACAAAAGACAGGAACCTATAAAATTGGAGATATTTGCAAATGACATATCCAACAAAAGGTTTTAGTCCAAAATATATAAAGAACTTATAAAACCCGACATCCAAAAGGCAAATAATCCAGTTTAAAAATGGGCAGAAGACATGAACAGACATTTCTCCAAAAGAAGACATATGGATGGCCAACAGATTCATGGAAAGATGCTCAACATCACTCATCATCAGGGAAATGAAAATCAAAACCACAATAAGATATCACCTCATATGGGTCAGAATGGCTAAAACCAAAAACATAAGGAACAAGAAGTGTTGTTGAGGATGTGGGGAAAAGGGAACCCTCATGCACTGTTAGTGAGGATGCAGACTGGTGCAGCCACTGTGGAAAACAGTATGGAGGTTCCTCAAAAAGTTAAAAATAGAACGACCTTATCATCCAGCAATTGCACTAATAAGCATTTACCCCCAAATATAAAAACACTAATTCAAAGGGATACATACACCTGTATGTTTATTGCATCATTATTTACGATAGCCAAACTATGGAAGCAGCCCAAATGTTGATCAGTTGATGAATGGATAAAGAAGATGTGTCATATATTTACAATGGAATATTATTCAGCCACAAAAAGAATGAAATCTTGCCATTTGCAACAACATGGATGGAGCTAGAGAGTACAAGGCTACGTGAAATTAGTCAGTGAAAGACAAATAACATTATTTCACTCATATGTGGAATTTAAGAAACAAAACAAATGAGCAAAGGGGGAAAAAACGAGAAACAAAGAGACAAACCAAGAAACAGACTCTTGACTCTAGAGAACAATCTGATGTTTACCAGAGCTAGGCGGGTAGGGGAATGGGCGAAATTAGGTGATGGGGATTAAGGAATGCACTTGTGATGAGCACCAGGTGATTAAAATAAAAACTTAAAAAAATAAAAATAAATCAGTGACAACTATTTCTTGTGTCTTGACATAGGTAAAGATTTTATTTAATAAAAATGGTCGCCTCTCATTAAAGGAGACTGATCTGCTGGGTAAGCTCCAGGTTGAACTCTAAATTTGCCAATATTCAACGACTTTTTAACTACGAAAATGGGAATTCCGTGTGGTTTAATGTAATAGTCAAGATTGTGATTTCAGCTAAATATGTCTTCAGAGGCTTCCAAATCTGGAGGACTTGAGCCTTGACTCCTGTGTTGAATCTATAAAGACTCAGACGTGGAGGCTTTTCCCTTGTATTGTGGTGATGTGCAGTTCACACAAAGGTCACAATTACAGATTCAGCTCAACATTCTACTGAGTGTTTGGATTGCAACAGGAGAATCAAAACCTTCACCCAAAGATATACAACTCCAACAGCTATACTTTAAACACATTATTGTGCATATGCAGATGGCATTTTATGTGACAATGTATTATTGAAGCTAGAGTCAACCTTAAGTATTATTTTATACAAACCACTCATTTGAAACACAAGAAATATGAAATCTAGACACACCAAAAGCCTCAGGTCCAGACCCTCACATGGTGGCTGATAGTGCAAGGTTTCCTGCGACAGCATTCCGATTTTGTAGACCTTTCTCTTTCCTCCTTCAACTCACAGTCTTTGCTTCTACCCAACACAGGGAGTAGGAGGAAGAAGGAGAGAGAAAGTGGAGCCTATCTTTTCTTACGTGGTAATGAATACTTTCCATTTCTAGATGGTGAACGAAACCCTTGCTATAAGCTTCCCCACAAACTCCAAATCTCTCAGAAACATTCAAAACATGCTTAAAATAAATCTGAACATAGTCGTATTCCAAAGCCAGAAAGGAATTCTCAATGGGTCAGACACTGTGGGGAATCCCGGAAGGTAAAAATTAGGTAAAATCAGAATGAGGAGTAAAACCAGAGCCCAGTAGGTGCCTAGGTCTTCCAAGTTCCAACTTTGTCTCCTCCCTTCCACTCCCTGCCAAATCCGCATCCCAGGCCCTCCCTCCCTGAAGGCTTCTCGACCTCAGAATACTCTTTACTGTCTTGTCCTACATCAAGTTGTTCTAGGCCTTTTTTCTCATCATTCACCTGCAATTGTTTTTGAAGGCATTTTCCTCCCAATCATTCCCCCCCCATAGAATATTATGCCACAGATCTATCATATATCTGCTTATGTGCTGTATGTACATCTGTGCTTTCTTCATGAAAATAATAAGAATCATTTGCCCCCCAAGAACCAATTGTTGGCCCCTTAAGGGTGATATTGCCCCCCTTGAGAATGTATGTTTTCCACCCCTGGGATCATACAGCTTCTTTTAAAATGCTCTGAAGTTGGGGCGCCTGGGTGGCTCAGTTGGTTAGGCGGCCGACTTCAGCTCAGGTCATGATCTCACGGTCTGTGAGTTCGAGCCCCGCATCGGGCTCTGTGCTGACAGCTCAGAGCCTGGAGCCTGTTTCGGATTCTGTGTCTCCCTCTCTGTCTGTGCCCTTCCCCTGCTCATACTCTGTCTCTCTCTCTCTCTCAAAAATAAATAAACGTTAAAAAAAAATAAATAAAATGCTCTGAAGCCTGCTAGCTGACTCCTCTCAAGCCACACAGTGGAAATGCCCAATTTCCTAGAGTGCGTATCTCTAGGCTATCAACTCTGAGTGAACAGTTACAACGTCTGAGAACAGAACTGATTCTCTTCAAGGGTTGAAAAAGATTCCGGGGTGGAGGGGGGAAAAGCACTAAAACATGGTTTAGATTCTTTTACTCCTTGTTTTATTTCTTCTTCTAATATGCCCAGGGTATGCTTTGCAGAGATGACAATATCTAGATATTCCACAGAACATAGATATCAGCACAGAAGAAGCTTGGGGTGCTTGGGCAGCCTCTAAGATGAGCTTTTTGGTATCCATACCCCTTGTGTGTCCCATTCTGCTTGGGCATGGGATAGCAGTAAAATGGCTATCTCTTCTAGACACATATTGGAGGTAGGACTAACTGCTTTACCAAACCAGAAATGAATACCAACACATCAAATCAGAATTGGGTTTCACGTGTTATTGGTACAAGACGAGTGATATCTTCGATGGAACATAATGTGACTGGTTCAAATAGAGAAAAGAAACCATACTTGGTTGTCTTTTTTTGGTTGTTTTTTTTTTTTTAAGTTTGACTCTATAAATTATAGACTTCATGAATACCACCTCCAACAATTCAAAATTTAATTATTCGAATAGAGTCTGAAGAGTTCATTATCTTTGTGAGATTATATAGAGAGGCAGGCAGATAAGTTATTTAGTATATAGTATAGATTGTTATTAGTAGCCATATTAGTATTTATTAATATATAGTTATGATCAGATAGTACATAGATTACATGGATAGTATAGGTTTATATATGTGTGTGTGTGTATATATATAGTACACATTATACAATTTATATGTAATACAGTATAAAAAGATTGCAAGGGGAATGTTTATCAGCTTACGAGAATTTTTTTCCCAAAACCATAGGAGCACCTTGACCTACAAGTAACTAAAAAACCATACTCCACTTACTTATACCTCATTTGTTCATCAAAATCAGCTGAAGTAGACTTCCACAGGGTTCTATAATACCACAGGGTTTTATATTTTCCACACTCCAGCTTCATTGATTCATTCATCCATCAGCTATCAAAAGATATTAAGATTTTCTTTTAACTCATACTTTTAATTCAGACATTTTATTAATTCAGAATTGTCTCTCCCTTCAGTTACTCTCAATTAGTGAGTTCCTTCTTTGAGACATTTTTAATATCTTTCTTATCTTGGGCCTGGTGGTATTCTGGATGGATTGATTCTTTAAGAACTTACTTCCTTTTTTAAAAGGGCCAGTCAGAATTTTTCTTTGATGAATAAGAAACCAGAAAAAAAATTATAAAGATTGTGGCAGATTGGCTCATCTTGAAAAGAAAATATTTCATGTGAAAGTGTGAAAGAAGGTCTCATTCATAATTTGATTTAATGAACTAATATGATCAAAGGAGTCAGACCATAAAAGATGATACCTACTGTGTCCCATGTGGTCCAGCTGCAGTGAGGGGGTTAATGTTGTGGAGGGGGACTAGTTGTGATGTGATTTATAACATTGAGAATGAGTATCTTCACCCTTCGCTTGCAGCTACAGCATGACAGGTGACCAAAGCTTTAAAATTCTGCCCTCCCGAATATGAAATCTGGCTATACCCTCTTGCCTACAAGTTAGCAAACCTTCTCAACCTGTTTTCTCATCACCAAAATGGAAAGAAATAACACCCTTTTCACACTGTTGTTGTTAAGTTTAAATGAGGTTAATGAGGTAATGCTTATTTCTTAGCCTGGGGCCTGATACATTGCAAATGCATGATGAATGGCTAGGTTATTATGTGAATGGTGAACTTGGTCTCTGTTTCTAACAGAGACATGACTTATCAGGTATCAATTATTGAAATATAAGTTGAAGAAATGAGCTGTTCTATGTTTGCTCCTCTCTTCAAAGCATTAGTTTTACATCTTATGGGATTTCCTTTCTTATGGGTCAAATATTGGTTCGTATTGTCCAATCTAATGACAGTTTTATATTTGGAAAGTTATATTCAGCTTAATCTTATAAACCACAGGAAAAAAAATCTCAAAGTAAGTTGATGATGGTCTCCTCTGTAAGCCCATTAAAGCACTTGTATTTGTTCGTTTTTTTTTTTCAAGGCAAGAATAAGCACCAACTTAAAATAATTCATTTAATTATATTTTCATGCTACTAACATAGTATTCTAAACCTGATACGCTGATAGGGCCATTTAGACCTAAATAGGTACATTTAGACATTTGAGTTGAAACTTCAATTAATTTACTGATGGCTGTCCCCTGATGTGTTTTAATCATTTTCACTATAATTGATCTAAATATTTGAATCAATTTTATAGAGTTATTTAAAAACTTTCCTCATTAATTGATTGGCTCACTGTCCCACACATTCTCAGAGCCATCATGACGAAATTCAGGCTAATGACACTGAAAGATGGTTTTCTATGTTTGGTTGGAGTCTTGTTTATTTGTTTTTAGAGAGAGAGGAGAAAGAGAGAGTGTGTGAGCAGGGGAGAAGGGCAGAGGGAGAGAGAGAGATTCTTAAGCGGGCTCGATCCCACGATCCTGGGATCATGATCTGAGCTGAAATCAAGAGTCAGATGCTCAACTGACTGAGCCACCCAGGTGCCTCAGTTTGTTTTTTGTTTTCAAGTCCCCAGACTTTGTTGTCTAAATAAATCACTCAAATCTGTCATTGTTTCCAGTCTTGGAGGTGCCTACACATGGATAGAAGTTCGTGGAGAGAACTTTGGAGCAGCAAGCAGAAAATTGAGTTTCCAGGATCCCAGATGTCCCATCAGCTAATCTGGGTATCTCTCAGTTAAGGGGAAATTAGAGCATTACAGTTCTAAAGACCATTCAATGTGCTTTTATTACCTACCAAATGCTTTACCTTTAACACACTCACAAAACCCTATGAAAATGTGTTCTATTTTAAAAATATTTTACCAACGAGGGCAATTAAGCTGCAAGAATTGAAAGCAACTTACCCAAGTTCCCACATAGCCTATATATAAACCCTAGGCTGAGTCTAGGGCAGTTGTTCTCAACCAGGGATGATTTTATTTCCCCTTCTGGGGGACATTTGACACTCTGGAGACATTCTTGGTTGCCTCAACGAGGGGAGGGTGCTACTGGGGACTTGTGGGTACTGGCTCCCAAACATCATGTAATGCATAAGAGAGCCCTTCCCCACAACGTTTAGCTGGCCCCAAATGTCAATATTGCCAAAGTTGAGAAACTCTGGCCTACAGTCTCCAGAGCTATCCAACAGAACTTTCTACAATGGTGGAAATGTACAACTAAATACTTGGAATGTGTCTGGTGTGACGGAGGCACTGAATGCTCATTTAATTTAAATAATTTAAATAGCTACATATGTCTAGTGGCTATTCTATTAGACCACATAGGTCTTACTTCCTATACTATTGTTTCTTCACCTGTAGAATGTCATACAATAATTAGGGTGGTTATAAGAATTATGTGAGATAAGTAGGTGCAATAGGATAAGTAAGCTGCTATGAGGGCGCCTGGGTGGCTCAGTCGGTTAAGCATCCGACTTTGGCTCAGGTCATGATCTCGCAGTTTGTGAGTTTGAGCCCCGCATAGGGCTCTGTGCTGACAGCTCAGAGCATGGAGCCCGTTTCAGATTCCATGTCTCTGTCTTGCTCTCTGCCCCTCCCCCACTCATGCTCTGTGTCTCTCTCTCTCTCTCTCTTTCTCAAAAATAATAAAATAAAAATTAAAAAAAATTAAAAAGGATATTAGCTACTCTTTTAAGAATTAGGTAATAAATCTACATACACATGGTAATTACACTGTTATATCTGCACATATATGATATATATACACACACACACACGAAGCAATTTCCAAAACATTGCCTCAAATAGTAACTACATGCGTAGATAGTTTACAAACTATTAAAATGCACCTATGTGAAGACCTCAATCTTGCTGGATGCCGTGTCACTTCTTGTAACTGCCATAGATGTTGGGAGCTCAAATATTAGAGACTCCTTTACCAGATCAATAAGTACCTAAATTTTAATAACTAAATTAAGGGGTAATTATTTGTAGGATTCCCCACCACACCACCACCTCCAAGACCAGGTTTCCTTAAAGTTCAATACCCCAGTGTTGATAAATATGCTTTCATCTTGGAAAGTAAAATCTATGCAGCTTTTTGGAAGCAAGACTTAGCACACTCTTGTTCGAAGGTGCCTCTGGAAGACAGGCAGAATGACCCACCAAGGCTCTGTTTGGATGACGACTCACAGTGTTTGGTGGAGACACTAGTGACCGACACTTTGAGGCTGTTAGCTAGGGCTGCACTCAGATTTCTATGCAGCTTGGGAATAAGGTCACCCCTTAAATGTCAGGTTTTACCCTTGCCTGTAAAGAGTCTCTGTGCATGAACTTGACACCGGAAAAGGACCAGTTAGGTACTTCGTCCATCAACATTCTGTCCTGTAGCTTAATTCCCTTTGGAACAGCGTCTGAACTCAAAGGAAAGGAGATCGGGACTAAAGAATAGAATAAAAATAAACAGGATCATAGCCTTTCTTTTCTTCTCTCACTCTGGGTTTCTGATTAAAGAATACCACGTGTCCAGAGGGGTCTAATCCAACCAGCACACATACAGATTTCCCACTCTACTCTTGTCTTATTTTTATCTTATCATTTTCCTTGTTGATTTTCCTCAAAGCACTTTTGAGAATTAGCAGTTATATACTGGCATAGTTACCTACTTAGTTTCTCTGTATCTCCCTCACTAGACTACGAGCTCTAGGAGGGAAGAAATCATCTCTGTCTTGCTCACTCGTAGTATCTTCATAATCCAGCCTCATGTCTGACACATGATAGGTATTCAGTATGTATCGCTCACTAATGCATTGAGTGGGCACATGAAATAAAATTGGTAAATACCATAGGTCACTCTTCCAATCTCTCTATAAGTTGTAAAAAAAGTGGTCAAAGGTATTTTTTTCATTTTCCTGGGAATGAATACTCCTGGTGTGTGATACTTTTCCTGGATCTGAGAGAACTTCAATTCAGAAGCATTTTCCAAAGTGTATTTGTCCTGTTTCTTTGATTTCAGGATTTAGGCCCAAGGCCTCTGGGGTTGAGACTTCCAGGGAGAGAATTATGTGAATATTTACATGAGAAATGTAAACAGCAGGCCCAACATCCACAGAGCCATTGCTTCTCGAGGGTTCCACTGCTGACAAGGGCAAAAGAGAGTATAGAAGTTGCCAACCATGATGTTGCCCTCCCCCGCAAAAGTCCCTATTGGAGTCCCCTTAGGTGTATAGTTGCCGAGACTTTCTTCCCTCCCACAAACACTAACAATGAGCTTTCTATGCACTTTGGGCCAAGAGTTCGGGCTGAGTTACAAAGAAGAATACCAAGGTGATATGGCTTAGGCTTAATGCGTTTAAATCCTACAAAGTTGAGTTCACTGCCTCATATGGCCACTTCCTGGTGACCTTGGAGGAGTTAAACGTCTTTCCTAAGGCTGTGATCCCGATCTGTAACTGGCATAATCATAGCACATAGTTTATACCTTTATGATGAACTTTATTATTTTTTTAACATTTATTTATTTTTGAGAGGCGGGGGAGGGGCAGAGAGCGACACAGAATCCAAAGCAGGATCCAGGCTCTGAGCTGTCAGCAACAGAGCCTGACAGCCTTGAACTCACGAACCACGAGATCATGACCTGAGCTGAAGTCGTACGCTTAACTGAGTAAGCCGCCCAGGTGCCCCTATGTTTATTTATTTTTGAGAGAGAGAAAAAAAAAGAGAGAGAGAGAGACACAGAGTCCAAAGCAGGTTCCAGCCTCCGAGCTGTCAGCACAGAGCCTGTCATGGGGCTCAAACCCAAGACCGTGAAATCATGACCTGAGCCGAAGTCAGATACTCAACCAACTGAGCCACCCAGGTGCCCGGTACTGTGATGAACTTTAGATGAGATATCCTTGCTAAAGCATTTAGCACGGTGGCTGGCACATTAGAAAGCGTTCAGTGAATGTTAACCATAAGTGGTGATTTAAAACCGGGCTCCAAATTCTTTGACACTTCTCAGATTATGTTTCCTCTCGAATCTGGATGTGCTTGTGACTGCTTTAATCCATAGGCTATAGTGGAGTAACACTTGGTGTGGTTCCAAAGCTAGGTCAAAAAGATATCAGCCTCTGCCTTACTCATGAGGACTCGGACTCACCTTACAAGCAGGCCCACTTCATGTGCTGAGGAAGGCACTTGGCGATGATCTGGCCAACAGTCCATTGAAGTCCAGCCTTCCAGTCACCGCCACCGAGATGGTGGACCATTGTTCTTAGAAGAAGAACTTCCAGCCCCAGGTGTTCATTGTTGCTTCTGTTAAAGTCATCTCCAGCTGAGGCCCCAGACATCAGAAAATAGACTTGGGGCATCTGGGTGACTCGGTCAGTTAAGCCTCCGACTTTGGTTCAGGTTGTGATTTCATGGCTCATGGGTTTGACCCCACATCACGCTGACAGCTCAGATCCTGGAGGCTGCTTCGGATTCTGTGTCTCCCTCTCTCTGCCCTGCCCCTGCTCATCCTCTTTGTCTCTCTCTTTCAAAAATAAATAAATATTAAAAAACATTTTTTTAAATTTAGAAAGCAGACTCAAGCCATCCCACTTCTATCTTCTCAAAATTCCTGATCCATAGACTCCCAATAGCACAGTAGAGGGGTTGTTTTTTCAAGCAACTAAGTTTCAAGATAAATTTAGGATAACACAGCAATACGTTAGGAAACACCATGACTGTCATTCATTGTGAAAATTATTAACATTAATCTCAGTTAAATAGTGATCATTAGTAATTATTTTTCATAAGCAAACAGAGAATTCTCATTCTTGCCATCTTGTATCCATTCACCCTTCTCCTGGTAAAAGTGCTTGGAGAGACGCCTGGAACTACTATATCTTTTCTCTGAGGCTTGGCTCCTTCTGTGTCCTCCAGCAATACCCTCCCTCCCTCCAATCTCTTTGTGGCTCACTCTTTCTCATCCTTTCAAATTTCGGCTCCGGTCCAGAGAGCCCACTCCCCATCCTGGGTCAGGCCTCCTCTGTGATCCCGCAAAGACCTCAGAGTCTCTCTTTGTGCTTTACACACGGCACTGGCTACATTACGTTGTAAATTTCCAGGAGCTCCTTTAGGGACGACACTGCCTTATTCAACTTCATTTCCCCAAGGCCTGCCATTTGCACAGGAAAGACAGTATCTGGTCAAAGTTTAACCGCAGGCTCTGGGGCCAGACTTGCTGAGTTTGTTCTGGCTCTGGCAGCAACCAGCTGTGTGATCCTCCCTGCGTGCCTTAAGATGCTTGGGCTTCGTGGATCCTACCTCACTCATAAAGTTCCTTACAATTTAAAGATGAAAAGATTTAAGGAAGTAGATCTGTCCTAGGTATAAAGTAAGCCTTCAATTAATTACTGTATATTGATTATGGAATATTACTTATTGGTTTGTGACCATATAGAGGGGCGGGAAGCCCAGCTGTCTCGTTTTTCTGGATTGGTTTGTGATTTTCCCCTCCTGAATATCTCATCTGCTTTATTTTTGTTTGTTTACTTGTTTATTTGTTTAGCCTGAGGTCTACAAGTAATTCCCCAATCTAGCCATGTGCCCTGGGCTCATCTCAGGGTGCTGGTTACAAAACCTCAGGCCAGGGGCACCTGGGTGGCTCAGTCGGCTGAGGGGCCGACTTCAGCTCAGGTCATGATCTCACAGTTTGTGGGTTCGAGCCCCATGTCGGGCTCTGTGCGAACAGTTCAGAGCCTGGAGCCTGCTTCGGATTCTGTCTCCCTCTCTCTCTGCTCCTCCTCCAGTCATGCTCTGTCTCTCAAAAATTAAACATTAAAAATATTAAAAATATTCTTTAAAAAACAAAACAAACAAACAAAAAACAAAAAAAACCTCAGGCCATCCTTTGGCGATTCTGCAGCCATGAGTGAAACCAGGGAACCTGCCTTTAACAAGGTTACTAGGCAACGAGGTCCATGAAAGTAGCCCGTGTACCCAGCCAGCATTTGGGTACACTGACCTAGGATTTCTACCCAATTTTAATTTTTTTACCGCTTTACCTTCTAACTACATTTTTCTCAAGAGGGTAGCTGACACACACCATTTTCCCTTCAAGCATGAGTTTGAAGTCTGTTTAAAACAAACATCCAAGTGCCATTTCGGGGTCTTTACCAAACACCCTTCTCTCACCTCATTTTGTCCCCCTCACTGGCAGTTAGCATCTGACCCCATCCTTGTTCACCAGAGGAACTGGCCGTTTGTAGTCCAACGATGAGCAGCTGATGGCTTCTTTTAGGGGAGTAGAATTGCAAATACGGGTAATAAATAAAGCTGTTCTCTAAAAGGGCCACTTTCTTTGGCACACTCGTGCTTTCTCTATCAGAGGGGGGCGAAAACTGAGGCTTATTCATAAGGGAATGAATAAATGGTCCAAGAGTTGCTCCAGAGATTCAGAAGCTAATCCTCTTTGTCAAGTGAAAAGTGCGTTTCCCTATTTCATGTTTGGTTATGAATGTCACAGCGTGTATTCCGAAAACACCATTCCTGGAGGGAGAAGACCTATAATTCTATATTATGTTATATCATCTTATCTCAGGATAAATTTCAGATCGAAAGGGGATAGCAGAAAACCAATCCTTAGAACACACCTGTGAGGCCTTTTGAATGGTGCTTTGTGAATGAATTGCCCTTTATCTCTCTCTCCGATGATACTATCACAGCTTAACTGGCACTCACGCAGCTGTTCACAGCTGCACACAAGATGCTAGCCAGAGCACAATGTCAACCATTTGTCCTCGTGTGGTGCAGCTTAATTTATTTCCTCTGAGGATGGAGTCTGATAAATTGTGTTCTAGCAAGAATCTAATCAGCAGATCTAAAAGACTTTCAGAGGTCAGATTGAAGGGATGAGATGAGTTTACATGTATGGTTCGTCTCCGGACTTTCTACCCCTGCCCCTCGAAACATAGCCAGTTGAGAACTAATCTTGACGATGAGTTTGTTTTTAATAGACCTTGAGCAGGAAGTGGACCGAGGCGCAACAAATGTTCTCATTATTCAAGGGAGCACCATGGCCACCCTCCACTTCTCAGCTGGTTCCGCTGATGTCTGAACACTGTTCGGAAGTCAGTTCAGGGAAATGTGACAAAAGGAATTCACTGAGCACTTACTACATGCCCAGCAAATGGACAGGACCAAAAAAGGGAATAAAAAGTTTTTGTTTCATTAGAATGTAAGTTTCTTGTCTTGCTCTGAATGCCTTTACGACGCCTGGTGCAGTTTAGATGTTCAATAAATGTTGAATAAATGAATCAATACTGCACTCAGGAAATCAGTCTTATAAGCCAACCTACAAGGGCTTGTAGCAGCTGTCCTGAAGGCTGTACCAAGAAAAATTCTGAGGCTATATCCAACCTCTGTGGGAAATGTCGCCTGACTGGTTAGCAAATCAAGGGCAGGAAAGGGTAAGTTCAAGTGTACCATATATTCTTCCTTGTGGGGCTCCTCCCCTCAGTTTCCAAAATAAGCTAAATGGCTGTCAGGGTCTAATCAGAAATAGAAATTTTCTGCACACGTGGCCCCCATCGGACTTCTGAGTCCATATTCATCCACTCAGGAGCGAAGAGCTAATATATTGTTTTGCGTGAATCAGAGACCACTGAATGAAATTTCATCTCTCCACCACCGTGGCTCTGCATGGTTAGTACAGACGGCCAGACCAGGCTAACTGCAAAGCTCAGACAACTGAGAGGTACCGGGTTTTCATTTTTGTAGTTTAATTTGTATGCACAAGGTTCACCTAATCATTCGTGTGTGGGAAGATATGTGATTAATATTGTTTGATTCATATGGTTTTTCTGCTTTTTGTGTAGAGAAACATAAGGGTTTTTTGTCTCTTGACTTCACACTTCAGGGTTTTTTTAAAAAAATTGTCCAATGTTTCTTGCTAAATAGAAAAACATTAAAACATGAAAATTTTAATATCACACTCAAGGGGCACCTGGGTGGCTCAGTTGGTTGAGCATCTGACCTCAGCTCAGGTCATGATCTCACAGTTCCTGAATTCAAGCCCTGTGTCAGTCTCTGTGCTGACAGCTCAGAGCCTGGAGCCTGCTTGGGATTCTGTGTCTCCCTCTCTCCGCCTCTCCCCTCTCACACTCTGTCTCTCTCTCTCTCAAAAATAAATAAACATTAGAAAGATTTAAATATCACACTCAATTAGCTAGACTGCCCTATTATAATTTGCTCCAGGAAAGACAGAGAAGTAAGTTTTGACACTACCTACTCAGAATTCCAAACAACATATATGTTAAATGTTTCCTTAAAACTAAGAAAGGGTCCATCCAAATTGACTTATGGGCCCAGAGATTACCCACCTTCCCTGTAATTTGCATAAAAGTTTTACTAATAGCCAATGAATGGTTGCCAAAGCTGCATAGATTTGCCTGAAATTTTGGGCAAACATGTCCGAAGATTTGGTAATAAAACACAACCAACTTTTTTCTTTATATACCTGTTGGGTTTAATTCTGTGGCAGTAATATGTATTGCTTTTATAAATGGAAAAAAATAATTCATATGGAAATAATAAAAAATATATATATGTTAAAAAATAAAGGCAGTGTTTCTAAAATGAAAGCTTTCTTTGAGATTAGAAGGAAATGAAACAAAATATTCAACAGCGGGTATCTCTGAGTGAAATTGCAAGTAATTTTATTCTTCTTTACAGCTAAGCACGAAAAATGAGGGAAAAGTTATATTAGAGCATGGAAGTACGTGGAAATAAAGAATGAGATTGATATCCAAATTGCATGGGTTATTCCTAAAATATCAGTGTAGGTAATATAATATTTAATTTGCTAGGATTCCCGTTTTCCAATTTTTTCTGGAAATCTTTGTTAGAGAAGTAAACAGGGATAGGAGGAAGTTCAGCTTCAAGTACATCTAAATTCAGAAGCCTACGTTTTCTGGGGACTTTTTTTATTCTGAAACAAAAGGTAGAAATTCATATAATGGAACAGAGGTAACACTGGGAAAGAAAACAGCAATAAATAAAATTTAGTCTTCTGAATATAGCTTTTTAAAAACCTTACAACTAAATGAATATATGACAAATACATAATTATCTAATATACTAAAAAATTTACATAATTCATTAGAGACAGTAGTAGACTTTGGGAAACGTATGACAATTCGTTTTGAAGTTGCCAATGTTTTCACCTACATTTTAAAAACTATGACTATATAAGCGTTATTGCTAGCGCCCAGACCAATGGAAGTATGGAACCTCTTAAGCTACAAAACAGAAAGAATGAAAAAAGGGACTTACAAAAATAGGGCAGACTGGAAAGGCACTAAATTTTGCACAAAGCATCAGTCTCGAGATCGCAATTAGCGGCCCCTGGAGACTAATTTTCCCGTTACAGATTGACTTTAGTATCAGAGGCCTGAGAATGAATTCACAAAATGTCCTTTCACCACCTTTTTTTGCTTGAGGGCTCCAGGTTCAAAGAAATGGATCAAGAAAATAAAAAAATCTACATAACAAGTGAGAGAATCCTAGACAGACCAATAAGGATGAGAAAGAAATAATTTGGATCCTAAAGCCTATGCAGGGAGTTTTAAAGACCCGGGCAGACAATGGTTAAAAGGGGAAAACACTCTCTGATGCATAAAGAATTCCAAAAAATTCAGAGTGGGCCCCAAACCTTCTAGGCATTGGTCAGGCTCCAAGATCACCACCCCGGACGATCAAATATCATTGTTGATACAACAGAATAGTATACTGGAGTCTTGTTTTGGTTCCTCCCTGAGTTTTTCCTGCTCTGTTCAAAAAATGTAGGCAGGCCTCTGTGTCCTCTTGTTTCAGAGGATTTGGTTAGTAGAGCAGAAAAGAGGATTCCCCTCAAAAAAAACCTTGCTTCTTGGCTTTTTTCCCAAAAGTCTGTTTATTAAGGAGGCCACTGTTTTTGGGGGTCTCCATTATTCATAACTGAACCTAATCCTAACTGACATTGAAATTATTTCCAACCTGAATGAGTGGTAGTTAGGAGTATAATTTAATTTGATTATAGAGAAATAATGTCATATTATCTTTGCACACCAGAGTTTAGGATCTGTGTCTCTCCCTCTCTCTTTCTCTCATATACATATATGTATGTGTGTGTGTGTTTATATATACACATATATAGATAGATTTCTGTATGTATGTATATGTATGTATATCTATGTATATATTCTAAAACTTTGCATATTAATCACCCAAAGAGCTTCTTAAAATAAAGATCGCTGGGCACTACTCCAGAATTTCTAATGCAGTAGGTCTGGGATGGGACTGAGAATTGCATTTCTAAAAAGTTCCTATGTGATGCTGGTACTGCTGACACTGATGCCACACTTCTGAGATTCAATCTCTCGAACTCTCTAAGGTAATGGGCAAGTTTTATTTTATTTTTTAAATATTTAATCTGTCCTGGACCATGCCTTTGTAAAATATAATAAAACTGTATTACTGGAAAAGCGAAATATTCAAAAGGTATACAAATACAAATCCTGTTTCAAAAACCATTACTTAGATTTGACATGTGCATACACACAAAATTCCTCTGCAAATTGTTCTAAAAGTTTCCAAATGCTGGGGCGCCTGGGTGGCTCAGTCGGTTAAGCGGCCGACTTTGGCTCGGGTCATGATCTCACGGTCTGTGGGTTCGAGCCCCGCATCGGGCTCTGTGCTGATAGCTCAGAGCCTGGAGCCTGCTTCAGATTCTGTGTCTCCCTCTCTATCTGCCATTCCCTTGCTCATGCTCTGTCTCTATGTCTCTCAAAAATAAATAAACGTTAAAAAAAAAAAAAAGTTTAAAAAAAAATAAAAGTTTCCAAATGCTGACCCACAATGTCTATACTTACCTCATTGTGGACTGGCTACAGGAAAGCCCGCTATAGCATTCCTAGCCTTACTGAGTAGCATTGGTCTGGGGGCCCTGAGGATGTTTGCTGTGTGAGAAATTCGTGCAGCGGAATCTGAAGATCCCAAACCTAGGTCAGAATCTCCTACCCTGCCAGCAATGGTTAACGGTCCTTTCTCGTTGCCATCCAGTGTAAAGGGGGAGATGATTATTTGTTTCGGGTCTGGTTCAATGGTGTAGAAAGCTTCTTAGCATTGCTTAGAAGAGTATTATAGAGGAGTTTCCGCTGAAGAACTCTTAAAACAAAGTCCGATCATCAGATCTCCCTTCCCTCTATGGGATCCATCCCCCACTTAAAATACTGTTCAACAATAATCGGCAACACATTTTGAACACTTACTATGTGCCAGGAGCAGTGATTAATTGTTTATAATTGTGTATTTTACACGCACTATGTGACTTAAATTCTCAGCAACCCTGCAAGGCAGGTGCAATCATTATCCACATTTTAAGAGAAGGAACAAAAATGAGTCTTAGGAAAATGACACAACTTATATGAGGTCATACAGTGGGAAGTGGGCACTCAAACCAGGTTCATGCTTTTACCCAGCATGCTTTGCTCCTCCTCTCCTGTGAGATGTTTTCCTGCAGAAATGCAGGACAGAAGAGGCTGTGAGCATTAATGCAAAGCATCCTAGAGAATGTACCAGGAGACCCAGACTTAAGCCCAGACTCTGCCCCTAACTAGCTGAGGGCTTAGGAGAAGTCGTCTTCCCTGTGGGCATCATTGAATTGCCATCCATAATTTTCATCAAGAATTAATGTTTCTCAGGAGGTTATAAGACATTCTGTGAGAAATGGGTTTGAGGTCAAATACATTTAGGGAAGACTGAAAAGAACGCCATGCCCTTTGAGATTCACACTGCCGACACCTTAAGGATCTCAAACGCCTCTCTGGTAAAATGGTTTTGATTTTATCTAACCTAGAATTCCCTAAAAAGTCACTGATCAGAGGAAACCTGTTAGGTAACAGTGGATCTTCGTGGGGTACAGTTCTGGAAACTCCACCCTAAAGTTTTTCCGGTTCCAAAATTCTATGTATCTATGACTGGTATTCTAGTTCATAGAGAATAGGGGGGAAATGCTAATAATAATAGTAATAACAACACCAATAATAATACTACAGCTTGCAGTGCTATCATTATGTGTTGGATGGATTGGAAACCCAGACACTGTTCTAAATGCTTCATGTTTATTAATTCATTTAATCCTTGTAACCACTCTATTATGATAATTATAGACATGAGAATTCCCATTTTACAACTGAGGTCGCTAAGACCCTGAAAATAACAATTAGATGTCTCTCAAACGGAATCATTTCTTAAAGACTTGGCTTTTCCCGCATGCCCTAAGGAGAGCATCAAGAAATGAAATAGAAATAAGCCCATTTATATTTTTTATGTGTTGCCTTGCGTGCTTCATTTGCATTTCAAAAGCACTCTAAAGTGACTGTAATCTGCACTGTTTAATGTTTCTGACTTTCTTTTCCTCTCTCTCTGTTTAGCATGGCTCACAGTCATTACCCTCTTGATCAAGTTACAGACAAAAGCCGCCTTCAAATTAGGCCTATTAAGATTTGTTTTTAATGAGGAGATAATTCCTCCAACAACACAAGCCAGATTCAGCTGGGTTATGATTACACAATCAGGCCATCTTACAGAAAGGAAAGGAAAAGCAGACTTTTGCCTCTTCTTCGAAGGATTCCAGCCAGCCTTGAATAACTTGATGCCACTTGAAAGCCCAGAGAAAACCTAATATTTGAGGCTTTTGGGTGATGAAGCAATCACATGGCCCGTGCTCCCTTCTGACGGTGGGAGAGTTACTATTCTAAGGATCTGAACTTAGAAGGCAAATTCTCAGGTTCATAGGACCGGAAATCACAGGAGGGAGGAGAAATGCTTTCTTTCTCCAAGTTGGAGCTGTGTTGCTTTCGTTGAATTCATTCGCCAGCCAGCCCTCTTTCTTTCTGGAACGAACCCTTTTTGATACTTGAGCACCACGATTTGATAATTAACTCCAACCTTTTGGGATTTTTCTGAGTGCTCTTATTTTCATTTTAATTACATTAAATAATGCAAAAGTCATCTTCTGCATATTCACTTTCTAAAATGTTCTTCTAAGAAAATCATTTCCAGATACATTCATATCCTTTTCATGCTCATCTCTGTGAGTCTTGGGTTGAGAAATCTTTATCTGTGACTTATTGAACGCCGCAACCAATCATTTCCTTATACTTAAGATCTGCCTAATACTCCTGTTCATCTGAAAGACTTTTACAATAATAGGTAACAAGGAGAATAAATTTGGGCCATCATAGACTGAGCATGCCTTAAGATTTCATCTCTCACTATAGCACTACTTTAAAGAGATGTGAGCTTCCTTAAGGATTTGAAAGTGCAGAGCGACTTTAAATTGTTGCATTTTTTTGGTCCGAAATTGAATTTAGCACCAACGTTAAGGACTAGCTCTTACCCACAGGATGGACTATAACAGAATGCTTTAGCAAGAATAATAGTTACTACACGTGACTCTGTATGTAGAACTGGGCGCAGTCACATGATTTATTTGTTCTGTAGTAACATGGCAAAAACCAGCCTGTAGCACTTGGGGGCTGAGTGAAGGCATCACAGGAAGTGAAATGATCAAAATCAAGACACCAAGGTCTGACTTGATCTGGAATGCCATCCTACTATATACGCAGGCACACACTCACTGGTGACTCTCCGTGGCCACTTGTTTGAAGCTAGTGTCCGTTTAATGTCATGTACTTTCAGTTCCATAAATACTTGTTTCTTTTTCTGATGATTGTCCCTTTCACACTATATTCTGGATTTCTAGAATGCTCTTTACCCAAACATTTATGTGGGTCATTTCTTCTATTCTCTTTCTTCTTAGCCCAAATAAATCATCAGAGAAGCTTTCCTTGAGCACACTTTCAAAAGTAAATCTACACAATCCCTCTTATTTTCTGTCTTCTTTACTTGTCTATCTTCAAACGTGAATCCTATTTGATTTACTATTTATTAGGTTTAAACCTGTACTCCTTACTACAATGTAAGATCTTCAACAGACAAATGTCCGTTTTGTCCACTGCCGTATCTCTTACCCAGAGAGAAGATGACCAGATTGACACTTACGTTTTGTTTGCTCAGAAGAATATATCTTTTTGCTCATGTCTCATTGTTCATTTTGGTTTTCATTTCCTAATATAAATTTCCATCACTGGAGGCCAGAGTTGTGTTTTATGTGTATACCAATTCCATCCTTTAATAAATCCCTTTATCCCCCATATATTTTGAGTGTGATTTTACCTATTGCTTCTCAATGAATGTTGTAGGTAAAGATGTGGAAGAACTCTCTCCTTTGAGAGCTCACTTAATATTTCTCCCAGATGAACTTACTGCCTCACAAAAGGGCTCTTTGTCTTCTGAGTTTAACCGGCTCTTTGTGTAGGCTGGTATCCAGCACTACAGGAGTAAAATGTCAATGCTCTCTATTTAATCAATGTTTTATTCTTGGCTTGTATTTCAATCGGGGGGGATGAAACGGCAATTCAAATGTCGTTGGGGATTTTTTTTTTTGGTCTCTTTTTAATTCCCAGTCTATGTTATGCGAATCTCAATAATTTATAATTTATTTTCGGTCTGTAGAAATCCCTTGGAGAAATGTGCTTCTCGTTTGCTACAAGACACAACAGCTGTGCTGACACTACCAAAGCCAAGGCTACCTTTTGCTCAACCGAAGCGGTCGTGGTCATTCTACTACATTCAGCATGCTTTTTTTTTTTTTTTTTTTGGTTAAAATTGGTAGGCTTATTGTTTGTAGAGCAGTGGTTCCTAAAGTTCATTTTGCGGAACACTATCTGTAATGATGTTTTGTTTCCCACCACCACCCTACTCTCCCCTGCGCCTCAAATGGTTTTAATGAGCCAGGAGTTTGGGAAGCCAAGTCGTAGCCCAGTAACAGCTCTGAGACCTGTTAGAAAACCAATGCTTTAATTTGGCTTAATTTTAGCAGCTTCTCAATGTATTTAATTGTAACACTAGTTCACAAACTGTGCTCCCCAGCCCACCTGGGAACTTCTCAGAAATGCAAATTCTTGGGGCCCACCCCATACCTACCAAACCCAAACGCTAGGGCAAGGGGAGGCCCAGCAATTTGTATTTTCCCAAGCTCTGCAAGTGAATTGGAAGTTGCACAGGTCTGAGAAACCACCGGACCATGGAAATTTTGTACTGGGACCATATTCTGACATCGTGAGGACACTGTTTTCAAATCACCTGGGACACTATTCCTAGGTCTGGAATGTGGCCCAAGATGCTGCATTTCTCACAAGCTTCCAGGTGACATTGATACTGTAGGCGTGTGGAGTCAATTTTGAGTAACAGGATCACAAGACGCCTCCAACAAAACTAGAACACACATGGCTAATATGCAGGGGGAAGAATATTTGCTTATGTTCTTACAATCGAAATCACGGACAAAGTGTCTCCCACTGGCCACCTGACCAGCCTTCCTCCGGCTGTCCACAGACCTTTATGAGGAGACAGGTGGCAGTGGCACCTGGCCACCTACCATAGGCTGGGTTCAAAGACAGACACATGGCAAAGGAAGAAGTGAAACTCGAGATTCTTGAGCTCAGGAATTTTGCTTGCACTTGTAAGTGAAAACTTTATAGCTCTGTGGTCCTGGGTAGCTTACATAACCAATGTGAGACTCATTTCCTCCGTGGTCAATTGGAAATACTAATAGTGCCTATGTTAATAATTGTAATGAAAGTTAAGTATTACATTCTTGCAAATGCTTACACTGTGGCACATAGTAAGTACTTAATAAATGATGAGGGGGATGACAACCATGATGATGAAGGTCCCATATAAGACTAACATATCCTGGGGCACCTGGGTGGCTCATTTGGTTGTGTCCGACTCTTTATTTTGGCTCAGGTCATGATATCACAGTTCATGGGTTTGAGCTCCACCTGCTTGGGATTCTTTCTCTCCCTCTCTCTGCCCCTCCCCTGCTTTCTTTCTTTCTCTCTCAAAATAAGTAAAAGTAAACTTAAAAAAAAAAAACAAAACCCTGAAACATCCTGAAGTCAGCCTCGTAATTCAATGGAATAAAGGATGTGGAAGGAAAGGTCACGTCATCTTAGTTTCCCTCCATGACTGTGGAACGCAAACTATATATTTTCCCCCTTGATTGTCTCCTTATAGCTCCAGTTGTCAAAACCACCTACCTAGACAGCCACAGGTTGTTTGTGAGTACCGGAAGGGCTGCTTATTTTCTTCTTTCTAGTATGACTGGGATAAAAACAGTCTTGTTTCAAACTTTAAAACCTTCCCTCGCCTTAGAACATTCCAAGGAAGATTAAGTATTTGCTTGGGCTCCAGGCCTTTTGTAGTGCGGATCTAGGCAAGAGGTAAGGCAGCCACACGGTAAGAGGTCGTGTGGATCTAGATGAGAAAGGTAGAGAACCCCATGTGGAAGGACTGGATCGGTGGATCCTATGGTGAGGACAGCAAAAAGAGACGGGAAGGCCAGCAAGAGCTGGAGTTTGGGGTTGAGTTTGAGAAAGAAGAAGACAATTTGTGAGAGAACACCTGCTTTGATATGAGGAACTAATACGTGGTTAAAGAGAACTTTAATGAAGTCTCAGCCACGACCTGTATCTGTTGTCCCTCCATCTCTTCAGGAGACTTTGGTGACAAGCTCCATTTTTTTTAATGATTTTGGGATGTCAGGCTTGTGACGTTCTTGATGGCGACAACATGCAGAGACGAACCTTGAGGTAATCTGGTATCATTTACATAACATATGCTTCAATGTTTTATAAAGTATTGCATCTATAGTCAAAAGAATAATACCTCTCTCTCTCTCTCTCCTATTCTCTCTGCCTTTCTCCTTCTTTTATGAAATGAACTAGACCCTTAGATTTTAAACACCCATCTTTGTCTGAATTAGTATTCTCATGTGGAGGTAGTCTCACCCCCCCCAAGGGGCATTTGGCAAGGTCTAGAGACGATTATGGTTATTACAATGGGGGTGTGTTACTGGCATCTATGAGGCAGAGGCCAAAAATGCTCCTGAATATCTTATAATCATAGGTGAGCCCCCCTATAACAAGGAATTGTCTGTTCCAAACTGTTAATAGTGCCGAGGTTAAGAAACTCTGGTCTAAATTATTAAAGACTTTCCTTCCTCAATTCCAACTGCCAGCAGGTGATTTGTATAATTCCTCTGATTATAATTTATACACTTCCAATAATTATAATTCTAATGGAAAAAATTCTAAGTATCAGAAACCTTGACTATTCTTAGGGACCTTCATTCTATCTTATTAGTTATCACAGTTAATACCCTTAACAAACTAGCAATTTTCTCTGGAGACTCCTACTATAAAAATAAACTTAATTAACCAATAAATAATATCTCCGATTCTGCAACATCAATTACTTTTGAAATTCTCTTGCCAGTAACGCAATGTATGGTGAGTTTTATCTGATTAGCATGGCTAGTGTTTTCCGTACAACTTGCATCTTAGAGAAGCTACTGCCAAGCCTTTCAAGAGGCAGTGAAGCCACATGGTAAGAGCCTTGTCTGGTTTTCCTGGGCTCGGTCTTAGGGCTAGCCTGGGAACCAGTGAGTATGCGCGATTCACAACACTTCTCTTAAGCTTGACTTCTCTTAAGCAGAATTAGAAGAAATGGAATTAGATTCACTGTAATGTCTCTTCTGGTTCCCTCCAAGCTCTGATTGAGAGTCTTCTCCTCCGTGAGAAATAGTGCCTTTCAGTTGACCTTTGAAGGACCATTCAATAAAATTCAGCTCAGCCTGAAGCTCGGGAAGTGTTTGTGCTATTTCGAAAAGAAATAAGGAAAGAACCGAGGAGCGTATGGCAAGTTGCCACGGTTAAAATGCCTCTATCTAAATGGAAATTTAGCATTTTCCCCGACCGAGAAAAATGTGGATCCAAATAGAATTTGAAAAATAGTAAAAACTAGATTCCCACAGAAAACAGTGAATCAAAACTAACATCTGTTGATCCTCTTCTCCTTCTCCTTCTCCTTCTTCTCCTTCTTCTCCTTCTTCTCCTCGTTCTCCTCCTTCTCCTCCTTCTCCTCCTTCTCCTTCTCCTTCTCCTCCTTCTCCTTCTCCTTCTCCTTCTCCTTCTTCTTCTCCTTCTTCTTCTTCTTCTTTTTTTTTTTCCAGTCAGGCCAACACCATATTAAACCATAGCCAGTACCAGTTCACTTCCTTAATCTCCTCCTTCCCAAAACAAGTAAAATAACACATTTTAAAAACAACATGAAAACAATTTGCATTGAGTTCATTGTAACAGAATGTAAACCAAAACACATCTTTGAAGTTCCCAGCACAGATGGCAGCTCCCAGCTCTCCCATGGTAGATGCTACGCAAAAAAGTGAGAGAACCACAGGAAGTCGAGGAGACCACAAATATCCAACACTACAGGAATGGCGCAGCACTGCCCGTGTCAAAGATGAGATGCATTAAGCCTCTCCATCTTTTTTTCAAGTTTTTAAAAATGTTTTTTATTTTTTTTGAGAGAGAGAATGCATATGAGCGGGAGAGGGGCAGAGAGAGAGGGAGACACAGAATACGAAGCAGGCTCAGGCTCTGAGCTGTCAGCACAGAGCCCAATGGGGGAACTCAAACTCACAAACTCCGAGATCACAACCTGAACCCAAGTCTGATGCTTAACCGACTGAGCCCCCCAGGCGTCCCAAGCCTATGCATTTCCTGAAGCAATCCATCTCTGATTTTCTGAGGGAAGTTCTTCTTTCAACTTGGACTTGTCAGTAGATTCTTACACAAGGGCAACAGGACATGCTCTCTTGAACCCCACGTTTTAGTGGGAGAGATGGATTTGTGCTGTCTTGTTTAATGTCTACCACCTGGTTCCCATGGTGACACAGAGTAAGCATTTGTAAGAAAGCTTCCGGAAGTCTGAAGTCATGTTGAGCAACCTTTTTTGACCCCAACACATAGTTAGAAATAAATTTTACACTGTGGCTCAGTATAAATATGTGCTGTGTTCACACATGCATGCACGCGCACACACACACACACACACACACACACACACACACACAGAGTTCCCTAAAGTACCAAAGTTCCTCTGATCTTTCTTGTATTTGGGCCATCTTACCAGCTCCTTCTGCCCAGATCACTGTTCCTACTGCACTCTCCCACTGCCCTGTCTGTCTAGATGATGTCTACTCATCATCTATGTTCCTTCTCTATCAATGAAGGCCACAATCTGTGTCTAAGTGCCATGGTTCAACACTATAGAAAGCCCAGGGAAAAACTATCCACGTATTTGTGATAAGACTGAACAGGCAAGCAAAATCATCAGGGTTTTTTTTTTTAAATATCACTTTGATTAGAAAAAAATAGGAACATCATGGATTATTACTTCAATGAGTCCTGTTTGCTTTTTTTTAAATGTCTCTCAAATCATGGAAGTATTAATTTTTAAAGATCTTGGTGGTTTAGAAAATTTTTGAGGGGTACCTGGGTGGCTCAGTTGGTTAAGCATCTGACTCCTGATTTCGGCTCAGATCATGATCTCACAGTGTATGAGATCCAACCCCACACCGGGCTCTGTGCTTACAGCATGGAGGCTGCTTGGGGTTCTTTCTCTTCTCTCTCTCTCTCTCTCCCTCCCCCACTCACATGCACACTTCTTCTCACCTTCTCTCTCTAAATAAATAAACATTAAAAAATTTTTTGAGAGTCTTATTAACTTAGCTTGATCCCTTAAGTGTTATGAATCTGGAGACTGAGTTTCTGAGAGGATAAGTGACCTTCCAAAGCCCATCTGATTTATAAGGGTACAACTAGGATGAGTGATCAAAGCCTAAAACACAGAATTCTCCTCCAAAAGTACAAATAATTTATCTCATCAATATGTTATGAAGGTAATGCGTGGCCCAGAATCTCGGTCAACAGTTGAGTATAACAATTCAACAAACATAAATAAGATCTCTTGTACTCAGAGCTGTGCAAGATTCATAAGAAACTACAAAGATGAATTCTATACCATCCTTGACTTTAAAACCTTAGATTTAATGCACCCACATTCATCCTCTTGTTTAACCCACAACATAATTCTTTTGGAGCAAATGCTCCATCTTTCCCATTTTGAAATGAGAAAGTCATTTTTCTGGTAACCTACAAAACATCATTCAGAGCCTGAGGCCTCCATGGCCACCATATATTGCACAGACACTTTGAGAATTTGGAGAGAGGAAAGATTGACTCTGGCTGGGAAATAGGTATAAGGCTTCTTAGAGAGTCCAGGATTTAAAGCACGTAATGGAGGGGCGCCCGGGTGGGCGGTTTAGTGTCTGACTTCGGCTCAGGTCGTGAGCTCACCTTTCATGACTCGAGCCCCGTATCTGGCTCTGCACCGACAGGTCAGAGCCTGGAGCCTGCTTCAGATTCTGTGTCTCCCCCTCTCTTTGTCCCTCCCCCACTCACACTCTGTCTCTCTCTCTCTCTCTCTCTCTCAAAAATAAACAAATATCAGAAAAATTTAAAAAATAATAAAGCATGTGATGAATTTCGACAAAAAGACTGTCTAAGGTGGCAGGAACCAAAGGACCCAAGAAGAAAAGTGGAAAGAAAATTCTAGACCTACTACTTGGAGGATGTGGCTGCGGTCAAGCTACAGAGAACCTTGACTGCCATTCCAGGAATCCAGCAATTCCCAGGGGGAGTTTCACAGAGCAAAGTCTCTGTTGCGTGTCAACAGGGGCTAAACAGTATTCTTTCACCAAACAGATGTGAAAAACAGTGGATTAAAAGGTTTGACAGGTCTTTTACTGCAGGACTGCTCAGAGCCTTGAATAGGGAACAAAATTTATAGCATTTTCCAGATTTATTTGATCGCAGAATATCCATTTATTTTTTTTTCCTTTCTTAAAAAGCAGTTGACAGACTAATGTTCCATAGCCCATACTTAGAGAAATAGTGCTATTTGTGGTGGGAAATATTAATAGAGCTGAACCTTAGGAAAACTGACCTGACAACAGTAGAAAAGCTTCCAAAGAGGGGGTTGAGATACAGACGAGGAGACCAGATAGAAGACCAGGGCAGGCATGTTGGTGAGGAATCATGATCACCTCATGATTAGTCCTCAAGTGGGAATAACAATTCATAAATCATTGTGCCCTGTAAAAAAAAAAAAAAAAAGAAAGAAAGAAAGAAAAGAGAAAAAAAGAAAGAAAAAAACATTGGAAGCAACTGAGGAATTTTGGACACAGACTGGGGATTAGATGATTTTGAGGAATTGTTTTTATATGTTAATCTTACATGTTATAATAATATAAGCATTGTGGTTATTGCTTTTAGAAAATTTTTATATGTTAGAAACAAACTGAAATATTTACTGGTAAAATATTTACTGGAAAAGAAGGCAGCTTTAAAAAAGGCTTAGATGAGGGGTGCCTAGGTGGCTCAGTGGATTAAGCATCTGACTTCAGCTCAGCTCATGATCTCACCGTTTGTGGGTTCAAGCCCTGCATTGGGCTCTGGAGCCTGCTTCAGATTCTGTGTCTCCCCCTCTCTCTGCCCCTCCCCCACTCATGCTCTGTCTCTCTGTCGCTCAAAAATAAATATTTAAAAAATAAAAAGTCTTAGATGAAACGAAAATGGCAAGATGTCCATGAGGCTGACTATATTATTTTCTTGACTTTTTTGTATATTTTCATATTTCCATAATAAAAAATTAAAAAGAAAATCAAAGAGAGATCGGGATGGAATATTCTTCACTGTCTTAGGTTGAGTTCCCTAGGAAATTAGCTCCAAGCTGGAGATTTGTATGCAATTCTCTTAAGTTTAAACCCCGTGGGAAGAAGCATGAAGTCGACCTGGACCCAAGAAGCCGTTGAGCTGTGACGTGGTCACAGCAAGGCCTCGTAGCTCTCTGCTGGAAGGGCCTCATGGGTCACCTGCTGTTGGAGGCCAGGCCTTTATGCACCTCCCTCTGCCCTCCCATCCAACATACATGTTGACCAGTCATTGGATTGTGAGCTGTCTCTAGGGAACAGGCATGACTGAAGACACTACTGGGATGCCGGAGTGGCTCAGTTGGTTAAGCTTCCAATTTCATCCAGGTCATGATTTCATGGTTCGAGAGTTCAAGCCCTGCATCGGGCTCTGTGCTGACAGCTCAGAGCCTGGAGCCTGCTACTAATTCTGTGTCTCCTTCTCTTTCTGCCCCTCCCCCGCTCATGCTCTGTCTCTCAAAAATAAGTAAATGTTTAAAAAAAAAAAAAAAGACACTATTTGGCTGACACCTCCCAGAGAGGGACTCTAGTGTCCAGACTCTGAGCTTACAGCAGTTGAGGTAACAAGGACCTCAGTCCAGAATGGGGAATCTGGACAGCATACCATGGCACCCAGCACACACTGCGTTTTCCTCATCTTTAAACATTTACAACACTGACATTTTTCTTCCATGTCACATGCAGTTGATGATTATGTGTGTGTGTTGTTTTGTTGGCTATTACAGAGGAGTAGCGTATTTGCATAAAAGGGGCACGTGTTGACAAGGAGTAGATCTATTGCTTTAAATTCATCTTGCAAGTGGTTTTCATTGAAATAGCAGGAAACTAATGCCCTTTTAAAACTTTATTAAAATCATCTGGATATACTCAACCTAATAAAAGCAGAGTACATGGCTGGTAGACTTCCTGTAGCTTTGGATATAGAGCAAAAAGAGGCTTATGCGATATCCTACATTTGAAATTGTGGAGAAAGATATGTTAGTGGCCTAAGCAAATATGTATTTTATGAAGCAGATTCACAAATAGCATCCCTGCTCCATTTCCGTCGGCGTGACTCTTCGCATGCCTTTGGCATTTGGTCCCACTTGGTGTCTTCATTCTCTGTGTGTCTGTGTACATCACTGCTATTTTATTGGGGCTGCTGCCTTTTCTGTTCAGTCAGAGACATTTCCCCTCTCCATTCAAGCAAGGTCAGTTCTCTAGTGAACCTGGACAAAGAGATGTATCACCCCAAGCTTAGGAATCCTTTCCATTTTCTCTTCCAAAGAGGCAAGCTGTGCCTTCATCATAATTGGATTCTGCTTAATCTAGCCATTTTAATGATTAATTATAAATAGGAGCTCTAGGAGGGATGGGACAGCCATATCTAATGAGGTCGCTCAGGTAGCCAAGCCTCTTTCTGGGGCATTGTGATCTTTTACTGACTTTTTGCTAAAAGGGGTCAAGTAATTTGCACCTTGTTGTTGGGTTGCTTTAGAAAAATTGCCACTAATGTTAATTAAGGATGTAAATGCAGGTAAATCCACACAAACACATGCCGCTACCAAAATCCAGCATGCAACCTGAATTACATTTGATTCCAGGGCTATGAAATGCAAAGGAAAACACTGAATGCAGTGGGGCCAAACTCCTATACAACAGGGAGCTAGGAGGAAGTCCTGAACAGCGTTATTCCAGCCAACATACACAAGCTTAACATTACTTTTTGAACCTATGGCCATGTGCATTAAAGATGAATATTTTACCTATGAAAAATTAATGTCCCAGAGCTCATAGTACCATTGTTTCTTTGTGAAATGGAGTATGCAGAATGTCTTTTAAACATGCAGCCTTTTGGTGAATAGATTGCTTTTCCTCTTGGCTTACGCTACTAGTTGGATCAGCCCCTAAAGGAGTGTTAAGCAAATGAGCCAATAGTTATAAAAGTGCTAACCAGATTCACGGGAGCAAGGAGATGGATGGAGGTAGTGAGCAAGACCAATTTTCATCATCCTGTGAAACAAACAAAATGTCTCTTGTCTGATTTTCTTTTCTTGATCTTTTAAAAAGGTATAGGCTGATGGCTCTTTTCTCGGTCAACAGATTGAGTTTTAAACAAAGAAGACTCTTTGTGAAGGCCAATATAAGAAGAACCCCGCTAAGGAGGGCAGAGCTGGCCTGGGGACTCCGTGAGTTATCAGGTAAATGTTATGTCTGGAGTACAGACTGAGATAACCAAGCCTCATGGGGCCTTGGATCAATTTAATTCTGACGAATGACCAGTTTGGTAAATATTATTTACGTTACTACACAAGTCGGATCTGTTCCATTCATGTTTGAACAGCCCACACGGCCTGCTGTGGCGTAGCCTTTCGAGTAATTCCCCACGGACTGGCTTTACCCACTGTTAACTCACAATTAGAAGGATGATTAGTACTGAGGGCGCTTTGCGTTTGAACTAACAATGAAAACATGAGTGAATAGCTCAATAATCTAGAATTGCGGCACATCTTGAACCACAGACCTCAGAACTGTATTCTCAGTGATCTACAGAGATGGTTGCATTACTTTAAAAATTTTAATTCTACTTCTGTTTAAAGAATGATGTTGTTTACACCAGCAGTTCAGGATTTCAAAAGACAACAATTCCAAGCATAGTTTTATCCTTTTCATACCCGTTTTTCTTTATCTGCATTTTCTTCCACTCTTTATTGACACGTATCCGTTTATTCATTCACTCACTCATTCATTCTGTAAGTCTTATTAAGCACTAACATGTGTCCATCAGTGGTTTAGGCCAGAGATCAGCAAATATATTTCATGATGGACCATGTAGTAAAGATTTACATTTCCAGGGCTACCCAGGCTCTGTTACAACTGCTCAGGTCAGCCACTGTAGGGCAAAGACAACCATGGACAATATGTAAACAAAGGTGGCTGGTGGTGTTCCAATCAAGCTTTATTTACAAAAAAGGCAGTGTGTCAGATTTGGCCGGCTAGCCACAGTTTGCCAAACCCTGCCACAAGGCCATGGAATTATCTAGAAAAACAAAATAGACAAAATCCCCTTGAACATTCATTGCAACTGGGGGAGGCACGTAATAAATACCAAGCAAATAATTTCAGAGAGTAACTAGTACAACAAAGGAAATGTATTTCTTATATTAGAATGATAGTATACCTTCTGTTTGGTGCCCTACTTTACTGAACGTTATTTTGTGAATGTTGTCTACAGAGCCACACAACCTTCATATCTACTGGCCTCACAATATATTGCCTCGTTGGTATACCGTAATTTTTAATGTTTTATTTATTTTTGAAAGAGAAAGAATGGGTGCGAGTGGGGTATGCAGAGAGAGGGAGAGAGAGAATCCCAAGCAGGCTCCATGCTCTTTGTGTGGAGCCTGCTGCGGGGCTCGATCCCACAACCCATGAGATCATGACCTGAGCTGAAATCCAGAGTCAAATGCTTACCCAGTTGCTCTCCCATATTTAATGTAATTCTTTCTCTGTGTGTATATTTAGCTAAACCTAATTTATGAGCATACAAACGGAGGGAGAAAATAAATCAAGGTATTCATCTTATAATAAATTTTTTCTAATTCTTTGTTTCTGCTTTGGACCTTTAAGTCCAATAACTCTAGATCTGGAAAAAAAAATTCAACATGATGAAGTCAAATGTAAAAAGCATTTGCCTTGTGCTAAAAAAATTTCTGTCAGTGTCAGATATCCTACAGTTTCAGGGTGGTCCTGAAAATCAGGATCCAAAAGCTTACGTTGTTTTGAAGAAAGGCAGCAAATAAGTGGGAACCTCACACTCCCTGTTCAGAGCCCGTATTTTGCTCCTGGACATTAGCCCCTCACAATGTCGTGTATTAGAAACAAAATCTCTCAGAGAAAGATGTTCATGTTCAAATTCATCATGCATTGATTGAGTGCTGACTGGATGCAAAAGCACAGAGCATGACCGTATTTTATGGGAATATTTAATGAATGTGACACAGCCTCTTCTCTCTAGGTGAAGATAGGGACCTGAAGGGATAGGATAGATTCAAACCTGTGTCAAGTGATAAAATATATGGGAGGTAAACCCTACTCCCTTCTGCTTAGTATCCAGTGTAGAGAAAGAAAATGCAGGGGACCACAACTTCTCTTTCAGAAGTATTTGCTCCTCACTTGGCTCTTCTCTTTGGAAAAGAGAGTAACCTCTTTGATAGGAGGGACTGGAGAAACATGGGGGCGCCATGCTTTCTGTATTCTGTATTCTTTTTTTGATAGTGACAAACATGTATGACTGGAGTTTCTGGATACCAGACAGCAACGTTTTCATCTATTCAGCACTCATGACAGTCCCATGAGGTGGTACTATTACCATCCACTTCTTAGAGACGATAAGACTGTCACAGAAACGTTGAGAGACTGGTGTTCCTTAGCTAATGAATGGCATGGCCAGGTTCACTCATGTGTCCATCTCCATGATTTTATCTCTCAACGTCTCTGCTCTGTGACTCACCTGAGGAGTTGGCTTTGTTCTGCCATGAACAGGCCTCTCCGTCTTTGAGGGAGACAAAAAAAGCAATTTCGATGTTTCCTAGACTTAGCTAAACCAATTGCTAGATTTGGTAGAGATGGACAGAAAATCCAATCCATGTTTTTCCAATTAGCAATATCAGTTATAAAACTAATACTTTCATCTCTCTTGGTTTAACTCCTGTATCTATTTTCTCAAATTCTGGTTCTCAATTTAGAGGAAAAAGGATGTGATTTTAACCGTAAACCCCTAACATATATATGACTAATAGCAGTAATAAAGAGTAACTAACAATAATTACGGTACAGCAGTCATTGTGCTAAATCCTTTAGTCATGTATTGTCTCTATGAATTTTCACTGCAGTCCCAAGTGAGTCAGTACTACATGTTATGGAAGAGGAAAGGGGGATTAAATTTTGGGCTGTTGAATATCCCAAACAAGTCGGTACTACATGTTATGGAAAAGGAAAAGGGATTAAATTTTAGGCTGTCAAATAGGCTTCTGATAAATAAAAGGGGAATGACTATTTTACTGGCTACACGGCATATTAATAGGCAAACCCCACACTTGATTGCAATGGTCTTTGATGTTAATATCAAATAATTCTGCCTCTCCCAGAGTCACTCATAAGAGTTGATATTTAATGTTGTATGAGAGTACTCAAAGGTCAAAATCATTCAGTGGTACTGGCTAGCAAATATCAGAATAAGATTTGGTGAAGATAATTCATTTGAAAATCTCTTTGACCTGTCCACTCTACCCATCTTCTTTGGCATTACCCTACACACTCTACCATCATCTCCTACTTGTGTTACTGAAACAGCCCCTGTATTGTCAACCATATGTATTCTCGCTTGTGACAAATGCCTTCTCCATAATGAGGAAGCACGATCTTGCTGAAGGTCACTCTTCCACATAGGACACTTAATGTCTTACGATATATTTTTTCAATTTTTATTTTAGTGTTTATTTATTTTTGAGAGAGAGAGAGAGAGAGAGAGAGAGACAGTGTGAGCAGGAGAAGGGCAGAAAGAGAAAGGGAAACACAGAATCTAAAGCAGGTTCCAGGCTCTGAGCTGTCAGCACAGAGCCCAACGCAGGACCCAAACCCACAAACCACTTAACCGACTGAGTCACCCAGGTGCCCTCTTCTGATATTTCTTAGGATGAAGACCCAAATCCTCAACACTCCCTTCAAAGCTCTGTAAGGTCTGTCCCCTCTCTGCTTCTCTAGCCCCATTTCCTCTCACTTCCACATCTGCACCCCATCTCCACTGGTCTGGTTCAATTCTTGGGCTATCTCAGGCCACTTCCTCATCTACCCTATCCCGGTTTTCACATCCACGAACATCCTTGTCTTTCAGGCTCCCCCTTCAATATTGCTTCCTCAGAATCTCTTACCGGCCAGCCTAGGTCTCCCTGTGAGAGGTCCATATCCTATCCTGTTTCTGTACTTCAGAAGACTTCTCTCAACTTGTATTTGTTTGGTTTTGGGGGTTACTTTTTTTCAGCCTTCATTTAAATAAAGTTCCATGAGGGCAAGATCCAAATCTGTCTTGCTCACCACTCTGCTCTCCTCTCAGTGCCCAGCACAGTGCCTGGCACATACTCACCCAATACATATTGTTGAATGGAGGCCCCAGAATGCAGTTGTACAGGCTGTGTACTGCCCAGCTCCAGGGGCACCGTCCACACAGACAACGATATCAGTCACGCTGCCTGGTGATGCGTAACACAGCAGCCCTGGATTGAATGAAAGGAGGAATAAATAAATGAACGAGTAAATGAAACCACTGATACCGAATTATGTTACTATAGAAAATGATATTTAATGTCCAGTATTTCCTAAAAACTGTAAAACCCCACGTAGTTACGTATACTTTATGTGTATGTCACACGGAAGCAGTTATCTGGGCATTTTATGTGTTCTGAATAGGCTCTTTTTTGCTCTCCTTTGAATTCCACAAACACTTTTTCATAATCTTGAACTTGGTCCACAACCCTCCAGGTGCCAGTAAAAAGTCCCACTCTGGCTTCTTAATTGTACAGGGATCTCACTTTTAACTTACAGGTGAAAAAGAGCTGAGGCTGTATTCCATTTGTGAGTCAATGTATGTTTTTAATATAGTATTCCTATTCAATGGGACCCTCGAGTAATATTTGCAATGTATTATAATATGCTGATAAAATATATACAACCCTCGGGGGAAGAAAAAAGTGACACCCCAAAGGAGATTATAGATCACAGTATTGAAAGCTGGAATAGCTGTCCCAGGGGACTTTAGATAACTAAGTGTCTACTGGAGATAATAAATCTTGGCCACGGTACCAGTCTCCAAGTCTTGCCACATGTCTCTACTGTGTTTGTTACCCCAGGCTTCCCTGCAGTAGAAACTGAGCCATGATGATTACTAAAGCCATTTATTAATAAACTTATAAAGGGTAGTGGCTTAAAAAAGTAATATAGGAATTCTTTTGCATGCATTTGTGTTGGGTGAACCGTGGTTTCTCAGGACCAAGAATTGCTGTATCATCCCCAATACTGTCACATTTCTAAATCCTTGAATATCAAATTTCTGCATTCTCCAAAGAGACTATAAGCTCCCTGAAGACAAGGCCTATGCCTTGAGTTTGTTTTTGCATGCACTTGACAGTGCCTTGCACAGAGAGTTTGCAGATATTGAAATTGAAGTAATGACTGAAGTCACTAAACCAAATGGCTTCATTGAACCAGAGTTAAAATGCCACACTGCCCTTAAACCATCACTACACTGATTTTTCAAACTAAGAATAGAATAGAATTTCAAAGCTTCTCATCAGTATTAACCCCTGAGACAGTAGGTGCCCTGACACACCACTCATAAACTCCTTCAGGGATGAAAGACTTACCCTCTCCTCTAGAAAATACCCTTGATTGTCTGCCCACTTTGGGAAAAGACCGCTGAGGGAAGCTACCTTGCCCTCTGCCAATAACTGGTCAACACCAGTAGAAAGACCACGCCCCCTCTCTCTCCAGCCCACTGGGGTCCACTGAGGCTTTTACTGAGAATGCAGAACAGCCCAACCTCTCCCTCTGCCCCATCCTGCCTTTGTCCCACCCTGTCTACAGGTGTTGATCCCAAGAGCACCTCCTAATAGACCTCCTAAATGCTAATATTTGACCCTGACTTAGCTTCCCACAGAGCACAACCTATAACCCATGCCTCTCTGTTTCCACGGAATGAAACACAAAGGAATCCATTCAAGGACTTCCTTCCCCCGTTGGAACAATCTAGTAACAAATGGTGTTATTATTTGAGAAAGCTACTGGATCTTGGGAGCAGCTGCGGCAGAGAGTTGGATTCACACTATTCACATAACACAACACAAAGACTTTCGTAGCCGGGAGAAACAGGCAGCCTCTTCCTACATTCCATGGGAATGCTGCTTGCTCCCCAAACAACATGAGGGGTGCAGGGGAAACAAGCACACACTTAATTATGAACGATATCAAGGGTCCTTTGCATTTTTACCTTCAGAAAACTTTTTGTCTTGAAGGCCTGGTTGTTGTTTGTTTATATTTAGTTGCTCAAAATATGCACTGACATGATAACCCCTGAAGAGATTTTCTAAGGCATTCAATGCCCAGCTGGCTCAGTTGATGGAGCGTGTGACTCTTGATCTCTGGGTGTGAGTTTGAACCCCACAGTAGTTGTGGAGATGACTTAAAAAATTGAATAAAAAATAAATTTAATCCAGTCTTCTGTGAGATTAAAAAGTCACAGGTTTTTCTTATAAGTGTTATGACAAAATATCATTATTGATGACACTAAAGTATAATTATGTTTAATAATCTATTATAACTATCCATGAGGCTCTTGTACAAGAGTCAGCAAAATACGGGCTGGAGAGAAGCCTAACCCGCAGTGAGCAAAATCCAGCCACATTCATTTACAGATTGTTTATGCTGGCTTTCAGGCTACCATGGCAGAATCGAATAGTTGTGACAGAGATGACACGGCCCACGAAATCTAACAGATTTACTATGTGGCGCTTCACAGAAAGAGTTTGCCGACTTCTGTTTTAGTGTAGTAACATTTGCTGATCCCAATCGGGTATAAAATGAAACAATAAAGTTTTGTCGAGGGAAAGTAACATTCTATGGGTATACATACAAACACATACACGCATATGCACGCACACACATGGAAAAGAATCTCTGGTCATTGAGATTAGAGGTGAATGTTTTATATTCTTTCTTTTATGTTTTTTGTATTTTTCACAAGAAACATGCATTGTTTTGTTGTTGTTGTTTTTTAATAAGAAAAGCAGTAAGTGCTATTTACCACTTGTATTTTTTCCTCACAACCATTGAGGATTTTGTCATGAGCTGACTGTCTATAAAAAATACATTGGGGCGCCTGGGTGGCTCAGTCGGTTAAGCGTCCGACTTCAGCTCAGGTCATGATCTCACGGTTCGTGGGTTCGAGCCCCGAGTCGGGCTCTGTGCAGACAGCTCTGAGCCTGGAGCCTGCTTCAGATTCTGTATCTCCCTCTCTCTCTGCTCCTCCCCCGCTCATACTCTGTCTCTCAAAAATTAAATAAATATTAAAAAAATACATTTATCAGGGGGCTCTTGGGTGGCTCACTTGGTTAAGGGTCCAACTTTGGCTCAGATCATGATCTCATAGCTAGGTCATGAGTTCGAGCCCTGCCACAGGCTCTGTCACAGGCTCTGTGCCAAGAGCACAGAGCCTGGAGCCTGCTTTGGATTCCGTGTCTCCCCTTCTCGCTGCCCCTCCCCCACTCGTGCGCTTGCTCTCTCTCTCTCTCTGAAAAATAATAAACATTAAAAAAATACATTTATTGGAAGTGAAGTTAGAAAGCAGCTATGAACGTGTGTACACTGAAAGATTTGTTTCATAATACTACCCATGTCTGAAGAAAATATGTAAACAATGCAATGCAGAGAAGCTAGTCCAGCTACTGGATAAGCATCCAGTTGTCCATCAGAAGTTTAAGAATTAAAAAAAAAAAAAAAAAAAAAGGCAGCACAGCAACAACACCCTGGATTGTTTTTGTGACAGCTGGCTCCATTTGGTAAGTGTATACACGTTACTGTATGAAATATGGTTTATTCAGCCTCCCATTTGTAATGCTTTTTAAATTCTCCCATTGATGTAGAAACACAGCCTCCATTTTCCAAGATTGAGCCATTTCTGGGCTGTAAAAATAGCACGGTCGCCCTTATAATAAGGTAACTAGTTTTTGAGCACTTTTCTTAATAAATAACAAGCTCCATTCTCAGTGCTTTTTACTAGCATTTTTTTTTTAATGAAAAGGGGAAAAAGAAAACCTCTCTCCACCTATTTTTCAGATAAGGAAACCGAGCCTCCGGCAAGCTAAATAGGTGGCCAGAGGGTCACCAGCTAACACATGGCTTAACCAGAAATCAAGCCACCTCTCTTCGACTCCAGAATCTAAGAACTCACTCTCTAAGCTGTGCTATCTCCTGCCCATTTGAATGTTCCCAAACATAACGTATCCGCAGTCCTCATCATAGTGGGCACACATAGTTAGCACTCAGGAAATACCTGTAGAATGACCAAAAGGACTGTCCTCTTTTTTTTTTTTTTTTTTTTTAGTTTTTATTATATTTTTATTTTTTATTTTGAGAGAGCGCACACACGCATGCGAGAGAGGGCAAGGGAGGGGCAGAGGTAGAGAGAGAGAATGCAGGATTAACGGGATTAATCCAGGCACCCCAGGACTCTCCTGTTTAGTCTGTTAAGTGAGAACTAGTACAAGGAAGGGCGAGTTGTGTCTTTCAGATAGATCAGGTCATGATTTTCACACATCAGCTTAGTTGAGAACAGTATTTTCAGTTGATATAAAGCACTAGCACACTATTTCTATGTAATACCAAAACATTTCTGATTTTAAATAACAGCTTCAGGAAAATTTTTGTGTAAATGTGTTATAAGACCAAATATATTTCATATTCAAATAAATATTAAATTTTGTATAGCAGTCATATTTGCTTAAGCTGATATTACGTATTAATATCACATGGACGTATACCAGAATGTGATTTAGACATCCATTTTCTTGTACTCTCTTCAGCATTTTGAAAATGTTGCGTCTTTGCCCACTAGAAACTTGGGGCTTTTTTAACTTTTTAAACTCAAGCGGGTAGTCCTAGATTTCTGACTTAGCAACCGTGGATCTGTGTAGAGACTGGAAAACATATCTGTTCATAAATGATTTTTTCATATTACTGAACCAAAACAGAATGGGTGTTCGACATTTCGAAATCAGTATTACTTAGTCACACCTAATGAAGAGTCAATTATTATCAGATCTTTCTATTTTATCGATTGAATTATGCTTTTTTGTGTCCTTCCATTGAATTATGCATTTTGTATTAATGTAAGGACAAAATATGATTTGGGTTTGGAACCGAAATTTTAAAGTTGGCAGTTTCCCCTCAAATTGTGGCAATTTATATTTTCATTTAAAATGCATTATTAGCGGGATATCTGGCTGGCTCATTTGGTAGAACATGTGACTCTTGATCTCAGGATTGTAAGTTCAAGCCCCATACTGGGTGTAGAGTTTATTTAAAACAAAATGGGGGCGCCCAGGTGGCTCGGTCAGTTAAGCATCCAACTTCAGGTCAGGTCATGATCTCGCAGTTCCTGAGTTCGAGCTTTGCGTTGGGCTCTGTGCTGACAGCTCAGAGCCTGGAGTGTCCTTCGGATTCTGTCTCCCTCTCTTCTCTGCCCCTCCTCTGCTCATGCCCTGTCTCTCAAAAATGAATAAACATTAAAAAAAATTTTTTTAATGTACTTGGGGCATCTGGGTGCCTCAGTTGGTTGAGCGTCTGACTCTTAATTTCAGTTCAGGTTGTGATTGCAGGGTCGTGGGATTGAGCACCGTGTTGAGCTCTGCACTGAGTGTGAAACCTGCTTAAGATTCTCTCTCTCTCTCCCTCTCTCTCTCTCCCTCTCTTTCTTCCTCTGCCCCTTTCCTTGGCTTGTACATGCTCTCTCTGTAAAACAAAATACAATAGGGGGGCCTGGGTGGCTCAGTCGGTTAAGCATCCAACTTCAGCTCAGGTCATGATCTCATGGTTCGTGGGTTCAACCTGTGTGTCGGGCTCTGTGCTGACAGCTCAGAGCCTGGAGCCTGCTTCAGATTCTGTGTCTCCCTCTCTCTCCACCCCTCCCCTGCTGGTGCTCTGTCTTTCTCTAAAAAATAAACATTAAAAAATACTCTCTCGGTTGAGAGTCCGACTTCGGTTCAGGTCATGATCTCACAGTCGTGAGTTGGAGCCTCACATTGGGCTCTGTGCTGACTGCTCAGAGCCTGGAGCCTGCTTCCGATTCTGTCTCTCTCTCTCTCTCCCCTGCTCATGCACTCTCTCTCTCCCTCTCTCAAAAATAAATGAACATTAAAAAAATTAAAAACAAAATAGAATAAATAAAACAAAATAAAATAAAAAATAAAATTTAAAAAAGTACTTGATTCTTACCATAATCATGTAGTAAATAAAAATACATTAAAAAAAAGAAAATACATTAGGGGCAACTGGGTGGCTCAGTTGGCTGGTTTTGACTCAGGTCATGATCTCATGGTTTTGTGATTTCGAGCCGTATACCGGGCTCTGTGCTGACAGCATGGGGCCTGCTTGGGATTCTCTCTACACTTTCTCTCTACACTCACTCCCTTTCTCTCTACACTTGCGCTGTCTCTGCTTCTCTCAAAAATAAATAAATAAGCTTAAAACAAATGCATTCATAGAGAAATGAAAATAAATTGTATTTTCAAACCCTCACCAGTGTCAGGCCTGACAGAATGCTAGCAGAGTGGGTATTTTATCATTATCTCCTTTTGGCAGAAGAGAGACCAGAGGCTCAGAGAGATCAGGAAACATGCCCAGTGGTCCTACAGCCATAGAAGAGCAAAGCGAGGGGATGAATTCAAGTGTTTTAGACTCCAGGGCAGAGATCTCAACCTTAGCACTTTCGACATTTTGGACTGGATAATCCTTTGTCGTGGGGGCTGTCTTGGGCACTGAAGGATTTAGCACTGTCCTTGGGCTGTAGAGATGCCACTGGCAGTCCCCCACCCCACTCAACTGCTGCCAAGTTGTAACAACCCACGTCTCCAGATTTTGCCACGTTTGCCCCGGGGGTGGGGTGCAAAAATCACCTCTGGATTAGAACCACTGCCATCGAGCTCCTGTCTTAAGCTCTATGCTTGTCTGCCTGCCTTTCAGTTTAGGTCATGGTCACCCTTTGTGGACTGGGCCCCCAGCAAACTTTTCCCAGTCTATGCACATCTGGCCCTTGGCCAATTTAGTTTCTCCCTCATTCTACCTAGGAAGGAAATGCCTGCCACCCACAATCTGGGGTGGTTTGGAGTATGTACCCAAAGCTAAAATTAATAAAAAAATAATGAATTGCCCTGCTCTCATTACCAGAAATCTGAGCCAGAACTGGATCCATGTGCGCTGGGATGACATTGTTGAAAGGGGAGGGCAGCGGGAAGGCTTATTCAGGCTCAGAGTACTCACTATTTCACTTACAATTAATTTGAGGAAGAAATAGAATAAGAATAGCAAAGTCATCAAAGATGATGGCTTTTCCTTTATGACCCTTGGCACCAGAACAAAGAGCCTATTTTTGTGGTTTTTTGGATATCCAGAATAAAGGGAATAAAAATGTTTAGGTAATGTTTGGATGGTTTCAGGACCGTACATACATTAGTGATAGGTCAATTAATATCTGAACAGTTCAAAGAGGCAATTATTTTAATTTATAAATCACTCCAGAGGTAGGGAACTGCCATCCCTTAATGTGGTTTTTACAAATAAGAGTGCTCATTGTTATGTGTGTTTGTGTGCGTGTGTGTTTCTACCCGGGTCATTCTATCTGGCCTGAGTTTTCCGACCAGATCGCATACCTCGGTGATTATGTATTTGTCTCTAGAGCACTGCCAAATACATAAAGCATTGTATCTGCAATTTGACCCTTGGCTGAGACCACCCTATTTTTCGAGTTTTCACTATGCTGAAAGGTACCACCATGCACAGCATTGCTTCCAGAAACGGACTTCTTAGATTACACTCTAAATGGCAGAGTCTGGGAGCTAAGAGTCCCCAGAGGGTTATAATGCCTCCTGGTAATCACTCAAAAAGGGGAGAGGGCCCAAGTGATTTCTGGGCACTGGGGGCTTATTAGACGCTTTAACGGTTGGTGAAAAGTCCTCCAGCGGCAACCTAGAGCTTTCCTTTAAAACCATGTAATAAGTATTTTATTTTATTATATTTTATTTTATTTTTTATTTTATTTTATTTTATTTTATTTTATTTTTTTATTTTATTTTATTTTATTTTATTTTATTTTATTTTATTTTATTTTATTTTATTTTATTTTATTTTATCTTGTATTGTTTAGTTTTGTTTTGCTTTATTTTTGTTTGGTTGGGTTCAGTTTGGTTTTGTTTTATTTATTTTTGTAAAGATTTTATTTTTAAGTAATCTCTCCACCCAACGTGGGGCTCAAACCCACAACCCTGAGATCAAGAGTCACGTGCTCCTTTGACCGGGCCAGCCAGGTGCCCCTATCTTATTTGTTTTTAATTACTGAGGAACAACATAGTACCACACACAGCGTCCAGTGCTAGGTGCATTAGAGTATGCAAGACACAGAGAGGGAGGGAGATAAAACATTAGAGACTCTCAAAGACTAAGAACAAACTGAGGGTGAGGGGGGTGAGGGAGGGGGGAGGGGGGTGACGGGCATTAAAGAGGGCACGTGTTGGGATGAACACTGGGTGTTATATGTAAACCAATTTGAAAATAAACTATTATTAAAAAAAGTAAAAAAAATAAAAAAAGAGTACGCAAGACAAAAACAGTCTGACAGTAAAGGCAAACTAGGAAGCTGGAAATTATAGTATAGTTTGATTAGCGCTATCTGGTAAAAGTATAAGTGGAGAAGCCCAGATTGAAGAAAATATGGTGGTTGGAAGCTTCCAGAAGGGAGTGATGTCTGCTTCAAAGCTGAAAGATGAATAGATGTTAGTTTGGGGAGATTTCAATTAAGACTACTAAAGATCTGGGCAATCATAAATTCACTGATAGCCTTTCCCATTATATATGCCTCTTCCCTTTTCATTCAAGTTTCTTCTATTGCAAACAAATAAAAAGACCATTATATAATCTGTATTTATGCCCTTGGCTTCATTAATTAAAGCATCACAAGTATTACGGAGCATCTACTACATGCCTGGCACTATTCTAGATGCTAAGGGACTGCCTGCAGACCATAGACCACTGCTACTTCCAGGGAGTTTCATTTTAGTGATGGAGACAGACGGTAACAGGAAATCAAAGCAGAGGTATTCACACAGCCTCAATGCTACTAAGATGAGAAATGACAGGGTCATGTGACGGCAGTGTCCGGGCACAGAGGAAGGGCTCTCTGAGAAGGTGACATTTCAGCTGAAACTGGAACCAAGGGGAGCCATCCCTGAGAGGATCGGTGGAGTGGGTCTGCAGCCCAGGGAACACCACAGGCCTTGGGGCAGGAATGACCATGACCTTCTGGGGAAGCAGAGATCAGCAAAGGCATGTCATGGAAGACCTTGAAACCATGCTAAGACATTTGGACTGCTCAGCTTGGATCTTGCGGTCAGTCCTTCTTAGGAC
The DNA here is from genome assembly GCA_030068075.1 of Paguma larvata. Classification (NCBI taxonomy): domain Eukaryota; kingdom Metazoa; phylum Chordata; class Mammalia; order Carnivora; family Viverridae; genus Paguma; species Paguma larvata. The sequence continues at coordinate 30,991,978 of CM057842.1, read as the reverse complement.
TGGACAATATTACATGCATTCCAGTGCCTGCAATAAAGAATCTTTGCACTATGGCCCATCCCAATATTCAGTGATGAAACGTTTTGTTCCTTTCCACCTTCCTCTTGACATGATACACTTTTTGGGGCACTTTGTGGGGAGAACAGACCAGATGGCCTGAGTAACAGCCCTTAATCAGGGCCATGTCTATTAGACCCAAAGACCAGGCTACCGGGCACTGACCAAATTGTTCAGGCCTTTTCTTGAAGGAAGAGCAAAGCCATGCTCCTCCACGGTAACCCCGGCTCTTCACCGAGGCAACGTCTCCAGTCCGAGTGGGACTTCTGCTCTGTGCTGGCCTGCTGCCTCATCAGTAATGAATCCCCTTCTCTAATCACAGGAAGCGTTTGGGAAACTGAAGTGAAGAGGAGAGGGTCCCCTTCAGGGATGTGTGCGCTCCAAGGGCTCCCTTGTGCCTTGCCAATTCCCCTCCTGCCTCAGCCCGGAACGAGGGCAAGAGTGCACGTTTACAGGCAGGTGCACATGGGTGCCCACCTAGGGTCCGCTCCCTGCTGGTTGTATGGCCTCAGTTCCCCGAGTGTGTCAAATGGAACTAACACTTGGCTCCTACAGCTATGATGACAGTAACCTTCGGAAGTTCTCATACTCTCTGTAGATTTTCTCACATTTATATGGCAGTTTTGCTTCTCTGGGTTCTACTTTTTTAGCAGACTCTCAGGCTTGAAAGCCTGCAAATCGAGCGTTGATATTTCTTCTGCGGCCTTTGTCTACAACTGGAAATGAGAACAGAAAACTATTAACTTGGCTTCATTTTATCGTCACCAAAGAGTGGCAGTGAATCAGGTGCTGCTTATAGAGAAAACCTTGAGATTCTCTTTCTGATGAAAGCCTTACCTAAAGGCCATTATTTGTTGTTGAAATCAGCGCCTTGTAAACGTTAGAAATAAAAAACAGGGTGAGGGTTGGAGCAGGAGAAGCTTGAGAGGGAGAATTCTTAGGGACGTGAAATTAAATTTGGCTCACCTATAACAAGTGACATCATATTGTTTTGAAAACATTATCTGGGTATTACAAAACATTTATGAATTTACCATTAAACATTTTTTTTGCTATTCTAATGGCATTATTTATTGCATTAAAACAAAGAATGTTTGCTATTATGGTAGATGAGTTAATAGAGTTTTAATAGAGTTCTACTTTGAACTGCATTTATTTTGAAACTTTTCAAATAGTTATCTTGGTGGGGGGAGGGTACCCTTCCCTTTTATGGGAAGCATAATGCATCCCATCTCTTCCTTCTGAAGTTATACTTTGCGGCAGCTCGCTTCGGTCAACAGAGGCAGTGGCAGGCCATGTGAAACTGAAAGAAATCTAGATAGGGGCTCGCTTTGTGACTAACTGCTAACATTTCACATGGATGGAAATACAGCGGCAGAGATGACATCTCAGGCTCTGGAATTGGAAAGACTAAGTAAGGTTCAAGTCCAACTCTGTCCCTTACAGCTATGTGACCTCATGGCAGATTATACTTTATGTCAGCCTCAGTTTACTTGCCTGTAAAGTGGAGGTAATACAGGCAAGTAAACCCTCAGAGCAACACTTCAAAGGGTACCTGGTACCTAGGAAGAGTTCAAAACAAAAATCAGGATCATTAACACCCATCCACTGTGTTACTTGTAGCAGTTGCTTTACCACCCAGGCTTTAAATTCCTTACTTTAAAAATAAGAGATTTGGACTAGAATCAGTGTTTCTCACATGTAATCATTCTTACACAGCCCTCAAGGGGGGGAAATATCCCTGCAATTTCGCCCTGAAAAGAATAAAGCCGAATGTGCAGATATTCAGTATATCTGTGTAAATCTGTAAATTTAAAATAAATCTGTCATTTAATATAGACGTGTTATTCCAATGTGTTATTCCAGTATGTTATTGTAGAAGATTCTGTCACTTGAGGTTTGACCCATTCCCAGGTATGTCTGGACACTGTAGCTATACCAACTGGATTACCAATACCTCGCATACCTTGGGCTTATCTAGAGCTATAATAGCTAGTTATCTTTTTGTTTCGAGTATACATGAATATAGACACATGTGAAACCAGTAGGTACAGTGTAGTAGCTGAGAGCAGACCCTGGAGCCAGACAGCCTGAGTTCACCTCCCAGCTCTGCCACTTGCTAGCTTTGTGATGATGGGCAAACTATTTAACATATCCGTCCCTCAGTTTACTCATCCGTAAAATCAAGATGATATGAATCTATTGAAGCATGTTATTGTGAGCTAATATATGTACCGTGCTTAGAACAATGCCTCTTGTACTAGCAACTCATCAGTGAGCTGTGCCTACCAACATATGCAAATACAACACACTTCAACAAACGCTGCCTTGGATCATCTCTGTGTTCCTTTTTGGCTCTGAAGCCCTTAAAGAGTTGAGAAGGAGATCCGGGCCCTCATACTCTATTCTTGGCATAGGCACTTAATATCGGTGGTTCAGATTTTTCCCCTGTAAAACTCTTACAGTACTACCTCCCGCTAGGTACCTCCTGAGTGTGGTAAGGTCTAGAATGGATAATGACTCTGTATTTGAATAGCTTTAACTCCCCCAAAACTTGACAGTAGAAGATCCCATTATTAATTGGCAGTTTATGACTCTTTAGCCTGAGCAGAGGATCAATGTGAGAACCAAATGTTGATTGGTGAGTCTCTACTGCTTAAGCAAAACCACAAGGGAAAAGAAAATGATTTCTCTAGCTACAGCTTTCCTGCCAAAAACATTGAAGAAAATGAGACATAACGTGAATTCCATATGTCCCAATATATTACTCTTCCAGTTGGTCATAAAAAATAAGTCTCTCTGGCCTACCATATCTGAAATCCAAATTGTTTGTATCTCAGACTCAAATCCTTCCTCTAAATCTTCACACACCTGCATCATGTTGACATGCGAAGTAAGCAGAATTCATTGAAAGTGTGAGATTTCTGTCCGAAAAGAAGTTGCATGAGGATAAGGGAGTCTACGCACCCAGAGATGGGAAGTAAAATATGCAGATGGTGTTAGTGTGGCTAATAGACTGTAGCCTTCGTATGTATTGGCGGAAATTCAAAGGGACAAATCAAGTGTTTCAATTACTCAAGTAGAATTACTTTGTGTTTAGTTATTACGTCTCAGATGAGAGTTTTGTAAATCACACTGAACTGGTGATTACACTCTTAGATACACTACAGCACGTTTTAATAGACCACAGTGCCCCTGTACCTTTCTGCTTGAATGTGGTCACGTTTCACATTGGGTAATAGACAAGTTCTTGTGTCAACCTGTACACATGTGGACAGACCTAAACGAAGGCAGCAACAAGGAGTGGTACTGAGTGAGGCCAAAGGCAAGGGAAATTGTTTAATCCAACATCGGTTTTGTGTGGTTCGAAAAGACATCATCCAAAGTCAAGAGAACATGTATGGTTTGCTTTCACTTCATCTATTACCCAGCTAACTTGGAAGGAACAGTAACTCCCTCAGCAGAGATTATTGAATTCTCTAGAATCCATTTATAGGTTTTCAAGAGTGAATTTACCACAGTTGTGATTATGCTCTACTCATTCCTACTAAGATTTGATTATTATTTTTTTAATTTTTTTTGGTTTTAACATTTATTTATTTTTGAGAGACATAGAGACAGAGCGTGAGATGGGGAGGGGCAGAGAGAGAGGGAGACTCCGAATCCGAAGCAGGCTCCAGGCTCTGAGCCATCAGCACAGAGCCTGATGCAGGGCTCGAGCTCACAGACCGCGAGATCATGACCTGAGCTGAAGTCGGCTGCTTAACCTGACTGAGCCACCCAGGTGCCCTTATTATTATTATTATTATTATTATTTTTAGATAGGAAGATCCTGATGTATATTATATGTTACTAAATTAAAACTCATTCAATAAAATTGACATCACACTGGGTTATAGCTAGTATTTGGAGTGTGTAAAACCCTCCTCCAGTAACTTTTTTTGTAAACCCAATCCATTTTATAAACCTGGGTCAGATCGTTAATTAGGATGAGATTATCTTTGTCTCACTGCATGATCTTTCCACCAATATCCTTTAAGAGATAAACTCCTTATTTTAGAGTTTATTTATTTATTTTGAGAGAGAGAGAGAGAGAGAGAATGAGTGGGCAAGGGACAGAAAGAGAGAATCCCAAGCAGGCTCCACACTGTCAGCAGTGGAAGCCTGACACAGGGCTCAAACTCATGAACTGCAAGAACATGACCTGAGCTGAAACCTAGAGTCAGCTGCTTAACTGACTGAGTCACACAGATGCCCCCTCAGAGATGAACTTCCTTGCTTTTTTTCACCCAGCCTAGGCCAGGGCAGGTGAGGCTGTGAAGGGTTCTCTAAAGGGATCGGGTTCCTGACGAATTTTGGTTCTTCGGAGCTGCCCATACCGCCCTTCTAATAAAATTCCTATTTTGCTTAAATTAGGTAAAGCCTATTTCTGGCTCTTGCACCCAACCAAGCCCATCTAATAGAAGATGCTAAACAAAATGTCACATATACACAAATATATTTCATACATATTACTAAATATATTATATAATATTTATCTTATTTATTGAGAATTTACCACCCTTGGCTTTATTATACTCCTATTAACATGTAGTAACCCACTTATGCTTACAACTTTATTAAGATACTCTTCTCTGCCCATCCTTCAGTACTTTCATTACTGTTCCCTGCCCTCCCCCCCCCACCATTTTTCAATGCACTTATCTCTTTCCAACATTTCTTATAATTTTCTTACTATGTTTATTGTTTATCTGTCTTCCCCCACTGGAATGTAAGCTCACTGATACTTCTTAAGTGCCCAGAACAGTCTCTGACACATGGTGAGGGCTCAATAAATATGTGTTTAATTAGTTGACTAGTTAATTAATGAGCTACATGCTGTTATTTGGTTTATTACAAATATTCCTGTAAATCCACAAACTCCTTCTACCTACCTTGCAGGACCTGCTTAGGTAAAATGTTTGCTCTCCTCTCTAAAGCTTTTTAAGTATGGGCTAGATTTTCACATCTGAGCTCTTGCCCAGCAACAGGGGACTAGATCAAATGACCTCCTGAGAGCTGTCTGGCCCTTGACATTCTAATTCAATTCCACTTAAATGTCCTAAAAGTAATTTGTAGAGAAATTCTTTTCCTCCTCCTCTCCCCAATTGGTGTGCACATTTATCTAATTATTTCCTTGGTAGATTGACCTAGCTTTGAAGGAGTACCGTGTCAGCTCTCATGCATTTTCTCTAAGCACTCACTTTATAAAACTAAGAGACTAAAGACTCAGCTCTCTAGGGAATTAAATTGCATTCAAATAAGATTAAGGATTTTTGAGTCACAAAAGCAAGGACAATCAGAGGCTAACTAAGAAGAGGCAATTGTTCAGCCAACTAATCCAGACATGTAATTCACAAAGGGGACTCTCACAATTGGTCGAGGAAAAAAATTGCCTGTGAAGGAATGGGCAGGCTGGACCAAGTGAGGGGAGCCTTCTTCCGTCCAGGGTTTAAAACCCTGTCTCTCACTGCCTAGAGGGTGAATATGTTTATTTTCTAAATTTAGTTGATTGTGGCCCAATACCCTTCCACTGAGCTGGATTAGTTTAGAGCCTTAGAGAGAACCTTGGATTAGATCTTGAGGGCCGGGCACTCTGGGTAGTTTCTCTAAAGAAGCAATGGATTGGTGAAGTGGTGTTGGGGTGAAGTGAAATCTATTGATGTTGATCTTAGGAGGTTCGTTTGTCACCCCTCTTAACCTCTTGTAGGCTATGGACTTCCTCAATATAGTGTTTTAAAATGTGTAAAATAAAGAGCATAAGATTTCAAAGCAAAGTAATTATACTGAATTCCATTTATCCATTTCCCCCCAAAACAGATCTGTAGAACACATGTTCATTAATACATTGAATATCAAGGGCTAGCAGTAGGTCTGAAATTTTATGTCATTTTAAAGTGGGGATAAGGTTTTTGGTTTTGTTTTGTTTTTTTTAGTGTTTATTTTTGAGAGAGAGAGAGCAAGCAGGGGAGGGACAAGAGAGAGAAGGGAACAGAGAATCCAAAGCTGGCTCTGTGCTAACAGCACAGAGTCCAACTTGGGGCTCAAACTCATGAACCGCGAGATCATGACCTGGGCCTAAAGTCGGATGCTTAGCTGACTGAGCCCCCCAGGTGCCCCTGAAGTGGTGATAAGTTTAAATGATAGTTTGAAGTATTGTAACATCTGTACTGTGATATGAAAACATCTATGATTTATGTAATTGATAAAGTCACAGATACAGCTAATAATACTGTGGTGTGTTGCCTATATTTATAATCAATGAAAATGCTGAATTTCAGTTAGAGATTAATAAAAAGAATGGTATCATTTTATGCATGCTGCAGCTTCTAGACCAGGATAAGAATTCCAGGCGTGGAGACTAACGAGCCTGCATGGCCTCCCCCCTAACCACTATACAACTGGCTTCACCACGAGAGGCCTGTGGCTGCTGACATTTATGTAAACTATTACTCCACTAAGAAAATGTTCCCTTTGAGTAGGGTCCACGATGAGAAAGTTTGAAAAATTGGAAAAAAAAATATCAGTATCTGCCATGTGTGTTTTGTGCTTAATGAAATGGCCTCTCTCTAGGCTGGTGAGCAGAGTCCCAAGTTGCCATTACAGAGTAATAAGACCTCTTAAAACCATCCCTGTTTTTAAGTGAAAAGCTCCACAATCGTGGAACCCCTCGGTCCCCAGTAAACCTGGATGGTTGGTGGGTGCTCTGGAGTTAGAAACAACAGAGTGATCTGGGTCAAGTCTATCTTCCTAAGTCTCAGCATCTTAATCTCCAAATGGGAATAAAAATGCCCTTCTCACAAGGTTGTACTAAGGGTTAAATGTGGTTACGTGTATAAAAGGCCCAGGACAGTGTCTCATTGTAACCATTCAAGACATAGTGACTATCATCATCATCCCTGCTGTTATTATAACATTAACTCCCTTCCTTCTACCTTCTTCCATCCTCCAGAAAGAGCCATACCTTCTTCTCTGCCTCTCTAAGTTGTACACTGTCGTCTCGACTCCTCTTGAAGTTTTCATGAAGAATTTGCTAAAGCATCACATGCATAATGAAATAACATATTAGGTTGAACTCTATGAAACTGACAGTTTTGTAGATCAAAAACAGTCGAATGCTTGAATGTCATATCATTCAATGTGAGTGTATACTGAGTACAGGGCATGGCGTACGAGAGGCTCTCATTTTGTAAATAAATGTCATCCTTTCTTCCTTAATGATTCTGATATTAAAAGTCCTCTCCTTGGGGCGTCTGGGTGGCTCAGTCACTTAAGCATCCAACTCTTGACATGGGCTCAGGTCATGAAATCAAGGTTCATGAGTCCGAGCCCCACGTCGGGATCTGCACTGACAGCTTGGAGCCTGTTTGGGATTCCTCTCTCTCTCTCTCTCTCTCTCTCTCTCTCTCTCTCTCTGCCCCCCCCCAATTTGTGCTCTCTTTTTCAAAATAAATATATAGACATTTTAAAAAAATTTTTTAAATAAAATAAAAGGCCTCTCTTCAATTCATCCTTCTCTTGTCATCCTAGGTTTCCAATGAGATTTCAGACTTCATGCCTTTATAGTCTTTACAATCAAGATAATGTATTAAACACTCAAGGAAAATGATTTTTTAAACTTTCATAAACTGCATGTAAAAAATTCACAAATCAGAAGAAAAATTCTTTAGTTTTCAAATCGTGTGTTTGCTCCAGATACACTTGCCATTATGTATCCCTCTCTTCTTGGCAAAGACTAATATATTACCTCGTATTATTCTTTACCTTATGTCTTGGACCTAATCTTGACCATGTGATATTCCCCCATATCTTTTACAATACCCAGTGTTACAAAGAAGCATGTTAATTGTGGACAGCTGATAAAGGAACTTTAAATGTCATAGAAACTAACTAAGAAATTTACATCACTAAGGTTTGGGACTCAACGGAATATCATTAAAGAGAAAGTCCCCAACTTAATCTCTGGGGTAGAGCTGTCCAGTGTGGTAACAATAGCCTTATATGTTCACTGAGCACTTGAAATGTGGTTAGGCCAGATTTAGATGTGTTGCCCATATAAAGTACACACTGGATTTCAAAGACCTAGTAATATGTAAAGTATGAAAAGGTATTATTAATAAGTTCACAGTGTTTGCATGTTGAAAAGACAATTTGGATATGTTGTGTTATATCAAAATGAGAACATTTATCTCACCTATTCCTTTTGATCTTTAAAAAAAAATTAATGCTTATTTATTTTTGAGAGAGAGAGAAACAGAGCACAAATGGAGGAGGAGCAGAGAGAGAGGGAGACATAGAATCCAAAGCAGGCTCCAGGCTCCGAGCTGTCAGCATAGAGCCCAACCCAGGGCTTGAACTCACGACCCATGAGATCATGACCTGAGCTGAAGTCAGAAACTTAAGGGACTGAGCCACCCAGGCACCCCCCTTTTGATTTCTTTTAATGTGGCTACTAAAATATTTAAAAATTCATATGCGAGACAACCCAGATGTCCATCACTAGATGAATGGATAAACGAAGTGTGGTAAATATGTACAACGGAATACTATTCAGACAAAAGGAATGAAATTCTGATACACACTACATGGATGAGCCTTGAAAACATTATGCTAAGTAAAATAAGTCAGACACAAATAGGCAAATATTGTATGATTCTACTTAGATCAGGTACTTAGAATAGGCAAACTCACAGGGAGAGAAAATAGAATATAGGCAGCCAGGGCTGGGGGGAAGGAAGGATGGAGAGTTAGAGTTTAATAGAAGTTTCTGTTTGGGATGATGAGAAAGTTCTGGAAATGGTGAGCAGTGATGGTAGCACAACACTGTAAATGCTACTGAATTACACAGTTACAAATAGTTACAATGGTAAATTTTATGGTGTATGTATTTTACCTCAATTCAAAAAAAAATTCATTACCTGGGTAAAAGCCTGGTCAGTAAATGTTATCCCCATTCTGGAGACCATGGGGAAAGAGCTTAGTCCTACTGTATAGAAATAACGTTCATTTAAAATTAAAAAAAAATTTTTTTTTGAGAGAGAGAGAAAAAGAGACAGAGAGACAGAGCATGAGTCAGGGAGGGGCAGAGAGAGGGAGACACAGAATCTGAAGCAGGCTCCAGGCTCTGAGCTGTCAGCACAGAGCCCGACGTGGGCTCAAACTCATGAACCATGAGATCATGACGTAAGCCAAAGCTGGACACTTAACCGACTGAGCCACGCAGGCGTCCCAGAAATAGCATTCATTTTAGAACCTCCCTTCTCTTGTTCTCAGGTATATCACCCCATCATGTGATATATGCATTCCTAAAAAAAATCTGTTGAGCACAAGTGTGCACTGAAAATAACCAAGATTATCGAGCACATAAGATTAGGGACAAACCACTCAAAACCTGCACACCTTTACAATCAGAGGACTAACAAAACCAACAGGTCCATGGGGAAAAAAGTGGGCCAGCTGAGGTGGGCAACTTGGCATGGCTAGAGGTTACTACAGTAGATCTTAAGAATACACAGTCGCACACCCACAAATCAAGTGTAAATGACGGCAGCGCCTTAACTGGAGCGGGGCTGGCAGGGACTGAGACAGTATGGGTGGAAGTGGAGTTCTGCATTGTGGGAAGCCATTACAGTGGGAGTGGGAGGAAGTGCAACCATGAGCGGAGAGAGCTGAACCAGGCTGAGGGTGCTCATCCCTTGAGGAGGAGCCACAGGGGCGGGGCCTTATGCTGAAATATTCGCTGAAACCCCCTGAAAGGTCTCTTGCAAATGTCGCAGGCCAAGTTGAAGACCTCTCCCTTTCTTGCTGAAGCTTTTAACTGGACTCCTGCTAATCCAGTCCCCCTTGTCTATGGAAAAAGAAAAACATATGAACCAATATGTCTTCTGCAGTTCCCTCTTATAATAACAAATGACCTAATTCACACTACAGAGCCATACACGTTTGCATTTTCTTTGTGCCGGGGGCAGGACTGCATACATTATCCTATTTAATATTCACACTGTCTCCACACATCTGGTGTTATTATGCCAATTTTAAAGTTATTACCTTGCTGAAAGGTCCCACAGCAACTAAGTAGCGTTAGGATTCACATTAAGTCTGCTTATCTCACAGCGTATGCTCTTAACCACCATACTGTACCGCCTGGTCATTTGAGCCTGCCTGTCATTTAGTTTATTACAACCGTGACCAAATCCTTGAGCAGAATTTAGGTTCAGCTTTGCCTAAGCTCACGCCTCAACCAACTTCCCCTGCCCTTTCTGAATCCTCTCCAATAACATTAGGGAAGATGGATTAAATCCGAAAGAAGGTCCAGGCATCTTTCTTCTCTAAAGTATTGGGACAAGTGGAAGGTGTAATTTCATGATCTAAGATCTCTAGCTCTGAGGCTATTATCATGAACTTCTCTCCTGTCAGGGATGAAAATGAAAATCTGTGTTCTGTGTTCTACTGAGGTTTCCAGTGGTGACCTAAATGGAAGAGTGTCAAAGCAGAGCTGCATATGCCCCAACTACTGAGTCAGTTACTGTTAGGATTGATAAGAGGCAACAGGTCTTGAAGGCTAGTGACAAAGTCTGATGGGAGAGATTCTTGAATGGAATTCTGAACTGGCCTCCCATCTTGGGAGAGTCAGTTAATATGTACTAGAACAGCTAAACTGGCTATTAAGGTATTAAATATTTCTATAGTGGTAGGTTAGCAGTCATTGCCTGAGCCCTCCATATGTCTACCCCCACCACCTTAGTCTCCATGGCCCTTCCCCTGAGTTCCTCCAAACCTCACATTTCAGGAACTAAATGCCTAGCTTCCTAAGGGACCTTTCATTTTTCAGCTGGCATCCATTCCCACTGACCAACACATCTCCCATACCTGTTTGTTAAATATTTCCAATATCGCCTCTGCCTGCCTCTCAGTGTATAACTAAAGAATTAGTTTAATTCCTGAGATCTCAGTTGCCCATCTTTATGTTGGTGGGCTAGGGAGTACAGACGGAGGTGAAGAACTGGAGATTAACCAGACCTTGCTGGATAATTCATGCATTGTTTGAGTGTAGCACTCTTTTTTTTTTAAAGTTTATTTCTTTATTTTGAGAGAGAAAGCGCACATGCACACATGAAAGCAGGGGAGGAGCAGAGAGAGAGAGGGAGGGAGAGAATTTCAAGCAGGGTCTGTGCTATCGGTGCAGAGCCTGATGCAGGACGCCATTCCAGGAAGAGTGAGATCATGACCTGAGCCAAAATCAAGAGTCAGACGTTTAACCGACTGAGCCACCCAGGTGCCCTAGTACAGGAATTAAAAAAAAAAAAAAAGTTTAAATTCACTTATGGAAGTATCCAAATCAAGGATTGCAAACTCCTGTGGATTGGCCAAATTTGGCTTGCAGGTGGATTTTCTGAATGGTCAGGAATTTAAATACTAAATTTAAAAGTGAAGGTCCTGCCCCCTCCCCCCAAAAAAAGACTTTTTATAGCTACCCTCCCTCCTTTATCTTGTTCTACTGATCAGTTACACATTTGAAAACCCAGCCTATTTCCTGAAGGCATTCAAATTTGAAACCCCTATCTTAAATACATATGACACCATCTCAGTTCTATTAGCATTTACTCATCAGCACAGGCCAGCACCCATTTTATGGCCTATGACTTGAGCTATGCCATTTCTAATTTTTGGGGAAATGGATGCAAAGCTACAGTCACAGGTAGCCAATTAAGAGTAATTAATCATTTCACATGCCTTAATAGGTCTAATTAGATTTGATTCATCTCTAATTTTATTACCAATGAGCATATTTTGATAATTACTTTATATCTGAACTTCAGAGGAGAGAAGTGCAAATCTCTTCCCCTTGGGCCTTTTTCCTCCCCTCGAGGGATGTCATGGTGCGCCATCATCCATGGTCTTCCCGACTCTTGGTGCCACTAAGTCAAGCCCATCTCAAAGCTGAGAATGGAACCAGGAGCGCTGGGGCAGCTTTTGGCTTTGGACCACCTCCCTGAATTATTCACGTGGAGCCAGGGGGAGTGAGTGTCCGGCCACAAAGATCCAGAACCAAGGCCAAGGAGAGATGCTGGTCTGGAGTAACCAGGGAAACCACCACTGGCGCCACTGACTTGGATTCCAAGTAGAACCCCATGACTTCAGCTCAGGTCCAGGTGCCCCTTGACCCATACTACTTAGTGCTCTTGTGTTAACTACAAAGAGAGCTCTGAGGAGCCAAGATGTCTCTCTGACCTAGTATAGTCCTGGTCCTTTGAGCTGTTTCTTTCGGCAACCCTGCAAGAGGTTTCAGAGAGCCTGGAGATTTTCAGAATAAACAGCAATCCCCAACCTCTCATTTTCCCCCTGTTGTATTCTTGTAATTATCCCATTGGTGTTAAGTTGATTGTATGTTTTTAGTATATTTACTGAGTAGCTCTGATGCACAAAGCACTATTAGAGTCTCAGTCAGGGGAGACAGAGGTGAACAGGACACAGATCCTGATCTTCAAGCATAATAATTAAGTATCATTTGGAGTCTACTTGATAGTGGCAAAAGTGGATGTGATGTTGGCAGAGATGTCTTCAGAAGAAGTCTAAGGCTCCAATGAGGATCAGCGGGAAGAGGGGCTCTAATCAAGTCACAGTATCTCCTCTGGCACGGGGCAGAAGGGTGGCAGAGTTTGCTTCCTGACTAGCAGCCTAACAAGGGAGATAACACCCTTGTCTATTACCCATTCATCCAAATGTCATACAGAACAGAGGAAAAAAAATCACTAAAATGTGATCCATATGGAATACACTTAAGACATTAGGTAGGTGCCTAATATACATTTACTCTTACCTTTTAAGAATACTTGGCATTGTTCATCTTGATCACTAATGACTATGTTTAGGACTGGGATTTGATGGTTAGCCCAGCTCTAGATGCAATGATACAAATTCTTACATTTCTGTATGGTGATATAGGAAGAGTGCCCCAGTAGTTAGAGGATGTAGATGCTCGCAACCCATTTCGTATTTACAGCCTTCAGTTTCCAAAACGGAAAATGCTGGAACGACCTGATGTCTCGAGTTCCTTCCAGCTCTGCCCATTCTATCAAGAAGCCTAGCTCACTTTGCTCGTGTGTAGAGGGACTTAACAAAAGAAACTTGACAGAAAATCACTAAACTGCATGCGTTTCCCTCCTTCATAAACATCCAAAAGGCTTGATTTTTTGCTGTTGATTGTTTGCAGTTATGCCAAGAAAGGAAAAGGATGGTGCTGGAGGAACTCCGTGCCGTCCATCTGGGTGGGTTTTGGAGTCTGTGAGGTTCGGAGGTGATGTAGTCAAGGCAGTGGCGTAGGGTACGATGACTTTGGTACATAAAACAAAGCAAGAGGGTTATTGGTCTCTAACAGTTGTGACCAGGTTACTGAAGGTATGTAGGGAGAATACGTTCTAATAACAACTACTAAATTGTTAACACTTAATTAAATTTGGGACCCACGGCATTTTAGAACCAGCTGAGTTGACATTATTGAAAACCTTGTCAGCTGCCATTCAGTAATGCCACCAGCCAAGGAAGCTCTTGGCAAAGTTTGCTCATTTCTTTATTCGGGATGTTTGTCCAACCAAGTAAGTCTTCTTGTGAAGAATCCAACAGCTGTTAGTACTAACAAAACAATAGCTTTTTAATTCCAGACTATCCTTCATCACATGATAGTTAAGGTAGAGGATAGCGGGGCACTTCTAGCTATATTTTTTCATCCTTTCCAGATTATAGTTTTGAGGAAAAACAGGGATATTTGACATATGAAAGTAGGAAGATATAAACTGTTTTCAGATTAATATCCAAAATATTATACATTAGTTAAATTTAATATGTTGAGAAACCCATTAAAACTTAAAGACCCAGAGAACATTATCTATTTTATTTTATTTTAATTTATTTTATTTTATTTCATTTCATTTCATTTTATTTTATTCTACTCTATGTTTACATTTGAACTTAAACTGTAATTCCTTATGTTAACTTAAACATAAGGATTAAGGTTTTCAAACATTCTAAGCTTACTATTAAATTTTGTAGTTAAAGGAAAGGCATTTGCATCATGTAGTTGGTAACTACTTATATTCTTGTTGAAGAGGGAGAGTAACACCCCGCAACTTACTTTGGGAAAGCCGCGCTTTGATTTGTGCCAGAGATGGATAGTAGTTCATGTTTCAGAACATCAAACATAAGTAGAAGCTGGGCTATGATGAAATGTTTAATTTCATACTGCAGAGCCCAGTGGCGCTGCATTAAAAGACAACCCCTTGGATCCCAATGTGTGAATCAAACATAAGGCTTAGCTCCTTCAAGCAACCTTCCAAAGAAATAGTGCCTGAAGTGGGGAAGCAGGTTTTATTTACCTACTATTTGCGTTCTGCTCAGCAACCCAGCCAAACGGGAATCTAGCATAACCATCCAAAGAAGAGGTAAATGAGGAAGAGAAAGACCTGAGAAAAATAAAAGCCATGTCTCTTCTTCATGCTGTCCTATCTCTTTCTGCCTTCCTCTGTTTGCCCTGCTGTTTCATCGCTCAGGCCCTCATGAACTCTATAGAGAAGTCATCTGTGAGAATATTAAGTAAACAGCTAGCAGTCCCTGCATCAGCCAATCTCTACCCAGTCAAAAATAGATGTCTCAGCTACCTATTGCTGCATCCAAAGCTTAAAACAACTATTCAGTTCGCTCATGATTTGGGGTCAGCACTGTGCCCTAGGGTCAGCACTCTGGGCATGGGTTAGCTGGGCAGTTTCTCTGCAGGTCTCAGCTGGCATCATGTTTGAAACTGCAGTGATCTAGTGGCCCACCTGGGGTTGGATGGCTTCACTGTCATTTGTGCTGGCTTGGTGCTGGCTACAGCACATAGCTCCTATGTCTTCAGAAAGATAGCCTGAGCTGCTTCCTATGGTGTTAGCATGCTGAGAGTCAAGCCCCAGACACAAACCTCTGCTTGCATTGCATGTTCTGATGTCCTTTTGGCCAAAGTCGGTCAAATAGCCAAGCCCCTTTAGTATGGGAGGCGACTGCACAGAGCATGGATGCAGGAAGGCATGACTCACTGGGGACCATCCTGTAACAACGTACTCCAGTAGATATGGGTAAATGGCAGAAAAAAAGGAAAAAAGAGAAGAAAAACTTATTTTAGCATGCCACTTAGGTGGCATGAGTAAGGAACAAAAGCAATAGACTCTAAGACTTGGGATACTACCTCTGCTTTGGATTCAGAAAATACAAGGTAGAATGATGCAGATAATTTTTCCACACATAGTGAGTTCCTTAGCCCTGCTGCTGAAAACTGGCTTGCTTGAAACAAATTGGGTCCTGCGGCACCTGCGTGGCTCAGTCGGTTGAGCGTCCCACTCTTGATTTTGGCCCAGATCATGATTGCGCAGTTTGTGAGTTCGAGCCCTGTGTCGGGCTGCATACTGACAGTGCAGAGCCTGCTTGGGGTTCTCTTTCTCCCTCTCTGTCTGCCCCTCACCTGCTCATGCCCTCTCTCTCTCTCTCTCAAAATAAATAAACTTAAAAACAAACACACAAACAAACAGAAAAAACTCAGATTGGGTCTTTTCAAAGCATTCACTTCCCTAAACTAATCTAAGGACAAAGTGAGTCCAGGCTCTATTTTCCTTGATTATTCCTTTCTGATTATCTGAATTAACTACCACATATTTCTAGAAGTACCAGTAACACCCTCTACATACACACACAGACAAACCCACTTTTTTTCCCCTTTGAATGAAGTCACCGAGTGTTCTTACTGTGAACAGAAAGACATAAATCAAATGTTGTAGGAGTCAATGATTTAAAATCATACGTTGGCATCAGCAACCTGCTCCTGGAACTTTATTTACCTTGTTTTGCCCACTGGCCTGAACGGCACTGCTATGTAATGGACATTCAGAAAGGTACTTACTTGCTTTTGAGAGATCTGTCAAATGGACCATCTGTAAGATCAGAGAATCACTAAGTTGGAAAGAATCTCAACAGTTTCCCCTTTGCTAGTCAACTTGTGGTCTGTATTATTCAAGACAGATGGACCGTCACCCTTTTTTATATTGATGTTTGCCTCGTGCCAAATTCCTCTTTTCTGCACACATCCCTCTTTTTTTTTTTTATTATTATATAAAAGAAATTGTAATCTCTGGCTCACTTAATCCCTTTATAAACCCACATAAGATAAATGGAACCTGGAAATGTTTCAGGTTTTGACCAAATCCATACAAGTCTCAGTTTTGAGAGAAAGCAAGAGAGCTAAAGCAAGAGAGAAAGAGAGAGAGAGAGCTATCCATTCAGATACAATATACTTTCCATGATCAAGTTAGTCATTTAAGATGCGTGCACTTCTCAAATTTTTCTCATGAATATAATAATTTCAGCAGCAAATAACAATGATTGAGTGTTTCTTGTGTCAGGCAATAGGCTGAGTGCTTTGGAATGCCAGCATAGAGTCTGTGTGTCAGGCTGGATTTAGGTTGAACAGTCAGCTCACCCACAGATGAGAGAGATACTCAAAGAGAAATCAGGGTCAGTACGGCAGTCCTTAGAGACCAGGGAAATACCAGTCCTATCATTTCATGGCGAAATGGAAAGTCATGGAGAGGGAAGGAAATTTTCAATCTTGCTTATACTTATGGAGGTTTTTCCTTGAAAAAAAAATATCTGGACCAACAGAATTTTGCACACAATTTCAGGGGTTTTCACAGAGACCGTGACACCTAATAATGGGGACCTTGGGCTCCTGTATTAAGAAATTGACAGAGGGGCACCTGGGTGGCTCAATTGATTAAGCATCCAACTCTTGGTTGCTGCTCGGGTCATGATCTCATGGTTTGTGGGTTCGGGCCAAGTCAGGCTCTGTGCTGATGGTGCGAAACCTGCTTGGGCTTCTCTCTCTCCCTCTTTTGCTCCTCCCTGCCTGCTTGCACATGCATCCTAGCTCTATCTCTCAAGATAAAGAAATAGCATGGAACTAGAGTGTTAGGCTAAGCGAAATAAGTCAGGTAGAAAAAGACAAGTATCATAAGATTTCGCTCATGTGTGGAATTTAAGAAATACAACAGATAAAAATAGGGGAAGGGAAGGAAAAATAAGATAAAAACAGAGAGGGAGGCAAACCATAAGAGATTCTTAAATAGAATAAACAGTTGTTGGAGGAAAGGTAGGGGGGACGATGGGCTAAATGTGGGATGGGCATTAAGGAGAGTACTTGGGATGAGCACTGGGTGTTCTATGTAAGTGATGAATCACTGGGCTCTACTCCTGAAACCAATACTACACTGTATTTTAACTAACTTGAATTTAAATAAATAAATTAAAAAAAATCAACTTTAAAAAAAAGAAATTTTTTTTTAAAAAAGGAAAGAAGCTAATTTTTATGAGGAGCCTTCTGTGTGGCTGACAGTTGACAGACATCTCAACCCACCTTTCCAATGGCCTTGAAAGACAGGGCATGTGGTCCCCATTTGGCCAAGTGGGAAACTAACATTCCCAAGAAGTGAAAGCTCCCCAGAGATCACACCATTAGCAAGTACCAGGGAAAGTTTCCGAACTGCATCTTCCTGTCTTCCCAGGCTTAGCATTTGAGTAAACCACAAGAGATAAAATAGAGTGTGAGACTAAAACACAACAGGAACAGGAATTTGATAAGAGACTATTTATATTGGAAGCTACCTAAATGTCTCACAATAGTTCCCGTGAAAGATATGATGACCCATCCATAAAATGGAATCTTGCAAAGCATTGAAAATCATACCTTCCTTCCTGAAGTACTTAATGGCATGAGGAAATGCTCACAATAGCAAGACCACAGATGCAGGATTTAAATGTATATATTCTGGGGGCACCTGGGTGGCTCAGTCAGTTAAGCATCTGACTCTTGTTTTTGGCTCAGGTCATGATCTCAGTTGTGAGATTGAGCCCCATGTTGGGCTCTGTGCTAAGCATGGAGTCTGCTTGGGATTCTTTCTCTCTCTCCCTCTCTCTCTGCCCCTCCCCTGTGCTTGCTCACACGCTCTGTCTCTCTCTCTCTCAAAATAAATCAATAAACATTTAAAAAACTAAATGTATATATTCCATATAGTCTCTATGTTTGTAAATGTCCGTGTTTATATACATATATACACACAGTATATATGTATACTGTATAATGAATACAGTATGGAGGTATGTGAATATACATTATACAGTATATTCCATGTATGATGGAAAAAGAGGTAGTTTTTGTCTTTTTAATCATTCACCTTTGACCTATAATGATTACTGATTATTTTTATAATAAAAAATTGTCAATCTTTTTTAAAGTGGAAGTATATATAGTACTTGGATGTCCAAACCGTCTTCTAAAGCACAGAATGAGGGAGCCAGAAGGGACAATCCCTTTTTAATGATGGAAAAACTCAGGCCCAGACAATTGTGACCTAAATTCAAACAAAGGTTTAGATAAAGTTAGTGGCAATGTCGCATAGCATGGTCTTTTTTTCCCCCCATAGGATAGTCTTCTATTTTTCCTTTTTATGTGCTTTATGAAGTACAACCTTATCTGAAAAAAAAAAAAGTCCTCACACTGAAGCAATGTTTTGAATCTCTGTTGCCATGTTTACATGAAAACCAAAGTACGGCTCTCATTAGAAAGACAGATTGCCTAGGCCCCTGCAAACTCTGTCTTCTGTCCCTTAGTGCCAGGGGCACATCTAGTCTCACCCTACCCAGGATTTGAAACCAAGAGGACAGGGAATCCGGTTTCTATTGAAAGACAATTTGCTGAAAGCTTTCCTTTACTTGGACTCTCCATCCTGTATGCATCTTCTAGAGGCTGAGCAGATTAAAGCAAAACACCCCGCTTCCTCAGCAGAATCCACCAAAGGGACTTTTTCTAGCGAAGGTTTACAATGGATGGATGTCAGCCCCTGGGGAATATTCAAATATGTGTACATTTGTTTCCCTAATCACCGTAAATATTTACATTGTGCTTATCAGTAGATTACATTATATATTTATTTAGAGCTATCATTTACAGTGCTCTCCCTTAATTGGGAAATGAAACATCTGTTTGGCACTTAAAAGAACATGTCATGTCCCCTTTGACTGATCACTTAAAGAGGACAGGGATTAGAAGTATTTACTTTAGGATTTCTAAAATAGGCTGACCAGTTCTATGCAGAATGAAAATGATTTCTCAGGAATCTTCTGCAAAACCAGATGATAGAGATATATGGTAAGAAATGATGAGCAGAAGAGCAAATTCCTCAGAATTAAAGGGCATATGTCACCAACTTAAATATGACTGGGCAATTACGTATTTGGTGTTTCAATTTGAATTGTATTATTTACTCCATCAACACCTTTGCTGTTGAGTACGTAACGGTAATGGTACGCAAGTCCATGGAGTCACGCCTTGATTTGCTAACTAATTTGCCAGTGAGCACCTCAGAGGAAAGCGCTTTGATTGTTTATTCCAAAAGGAAAAAAATATATCCATCTTTTAAGTTATATTTGCAATTTTTTTCAAATATAAAAACATAAAAAGTAAAATGGTAAGTTTTTTAAGTGACTAATTTGTTTTATATTATGATCCTGCTTATAGTGGAAAAGAAAGACTTAAAACTAGGCTTGTTTTCTTTTTAATTAAAGTGGATGTAAAGCCAACATTTCTGCTTGCATTTACTTACAGGAAATATAAAACCCATGGTGAATATTGGCTTTTTCTCGCTTTGCCCACATAAAAATGTTTTGGTTATATATGAAAAGGTGACTACACTTTAGGGAAACAAATAAACTTACAGTGAATTCACCCTTAGTGTAGCTATGTTAATATAAAGGAAATGGTTGTGTTTACTAATGCCATATCTAGTTAACGGTGTGTGAAGTTTAATTTAAAAATCCTATACAAATACTTTATAGCATACAAATGTGGTCAGTTAGAACAAATTTCTTAAAGCATAGCAGATTTAAATAGATTTGTATCAACATAGCTTTCCAATCCACCATCATTATCAAATTATTTCACATTATCTTCAAGGGGAAATGGTTTTGTACCCAGTGGTAAACATAGTTTCGCACTCTACTTTGAAGGGTAGGGGGGTTGTGTGTAGAGTGCGGAAATAACTCACCCCTTTAGTTCATGGTATTAGACATTTTTGAATAATAGCCAAAGGGTTCTTGTCAGTTTCAGGAATTTACCAAGTACACAATTTCACTTTTCAGAAGTGGGCCTGGAATCAAACTCTTAATAGAATACGATAGCGAGTCTGTGTCATAGACTTCAGGAATGGCTTGAGGGTTCTTTTCAGAATTTCCACATACTAGGAATGTTCAGTCAAGTCAATAAAATTAAACTCTGGAGCCAAGCAGTCACGGTGGGAAAATGACTACTTACAGACTGCCAACAAAAAAGGCAAGCGTGTTACGTCAAATAGTGATCGAGAAATCAGGCATGGGGCAAGGCGTAGCAGAATGGTTACCAATGCGGATTCCTAGTCAGGCTCTTTCTCTTACTTAGATTGTGACCTGGGGAAAATCATGCAATTTTCTTTCAAAGTGATTTATTTCTGCAGTGAGTACAATAGCAACCATATACCTCCACTGGTAGCATTCAATACAGCTATAAATGTTATACATATTCTGTCATTCTTTGCTTAGTATTTGTCTCCTCTTTTTAGACATTAAGTAACTTTAAAAATCTTTTTTTTCTTTCATGTTTATTTATTTTTTGGGAGAAAGAGAGAGAGAGCGAGGCAGGGAGAGAGGGAGACACAGAACCCGAAGCAGGCTCCAGACGCTGAGCTGTCAGCACAGAGCCCGGTGCCAGGTTTCAAACTCACGGACCACGAGATCATGACCTAAATGCAATCACAACATTTCCTTATAAGAACTAGGCAAAAGGGGAATCAGAAATACACAGGGGAAAAGGTTATATGAAAATGCAGCAGAGAGAGATTTGAAGATGTTGGCCTTGGAGCTTGGAGTGATGCCACCATAAAACAGGGAAGGAACTCTGGAAGCCACCGGGTGCTAGAAGAGGCAAGGAATAGGTTTTCCCCCAGAGGCTCTGGAGGGAGCACGGACCTACCAACACGTGGAGTTCAGCCCAGTGATTTTGATTTCAGACTTTGAGCCTGCAGTACTGTTAAGAGAATAAATACCTGCTACTGTAAGCTAAGAAGGTTGAAGTAACTTGTTACAGCAGCCACAGGAAACTCATACACCTATGAAGCCAGAAGTCATATTTTCTTATTTAAAAATGTTGTGGTTTAAAAATGTATGACATGACAATGGAGCAAAACATTTAATATACAGACTGTTGTGGAAATTACACACAGCTCTTGGTCCAAAATCACCTTTTATAACATAACAGGACTATAGTTTTATTTTACATATATTTAGAAGAGGTTTTTGCTTAGTGTTTTCTTTAGATACCTTTCAAGACATGATGGCTGGTCTTATGAACAATACATACATAGATTATCATTCGGTATGTTACTTTTACCAAGAATTAATTTCGTGATATTTTCTTAATTTTGTTAGCTTTAGTTTCAGAAGATGACTTTCTTTTTAACTTTCTCCAAAAGCTAGACATACTCCATTTAAGGAAACTGCAAACCCCATAACAATAAAACCTCTTCACTCTTCCCAGGAGTGGATTTGTTCATTTCATTATCTTGGCTTGTGTGTAACTGGCTGGTCGTGTGTGTGGAGTTAAATAAAACACCTCTTTTGAAGTTTAAATCTTGACAGTGTACAAGTCAGCATTGGAAAGGACGCATTAGTATTGGTTGAAGATTAGTATGCTACCCCCTTGTGTAATGAGGAAGTACAGTTATTTAAAGTAGATGGCAGAGGCGCCTGAGTGACTCAGTTGGTTAAGCATCTGACTTCGGCTCAGGTCATGATCTCGTAGCTTGTGAGTTCGAGCCCCACGTCGGGCTCTGTGCTGACAGCTCAGAACCTGGAGCCTGCTTTGGATTCTGTGTCTCGCTCTCTCTCTGCCCTTCCCCTGTTTGTGCTCTGTCTCTCTCTCTCATAAATAAACTTAATAAAATAAAATAAAGTAGATGGCGGAATAAAAGGATGTGAATTGGTAAGACTAGATGTTTTCCTAAATAAATTTTAACTGAGTATAGAATTTTTAATAGTCAGTAGGATTGGTCCAAAGGCTTCTGTGATTATTAATAAGTTATATATTTCCAGGTATTGGTTTCTAGTGACAGTTGGGTTTTTACTTTCTGGGATTGTGTTGATTGGTGTGAATGTATTTATCAGAAGTCCTCATATAGCATGTATAGTGAACAAAGTCACTGCAATTTATATAATCAATTCTCTAATAAAAAAGTAAATATTATATGGGGCGCCTGGGTGGCTCAGACAGTTAAGCACCGTACTTCAGCTCAGGTCATGATGTCATGATTTTTGGGTTTGAGCCCCACGTCAGGCTCTGGGCTGACAGCTCAGAGCCTGGACCCTGGTTCAGAGTCTGTCTCCCTCTCTCTCTGTCCCTCTGCTGCTCATGCTCTGTCTCTCTCTTTCTCTCAAAAATAAATAAACGTTAAATTTTTTAACTAAAAATATAAATATTATAGCAATGTCTGTATGCTCATCTATCAGATATTTTATCAATGGAGAAAAATCTGGAATTCACCACCAAAGTTTCTCTCAAGGAACAAGGAAGTAAATGAAGGTCATTTTCTTTAAAAAAAAAACAAACAAACAGCAGGAATCACCTCCTGTTAATTGAGCCAAAGGAAATTGCCATTTTGTAGGTCAGAATATAGTGGTATGATAGCACTCCTTGTAATTAACTTAGTAGTTTGCTTAGAATCGATTGGCGTTGGATGGTATAAAAGTGGTCTGATTCAAAGGTATGCCATGGACACTTGACTCCTTATGATCTACTTCCCTACTTTGTCCCTTTGAGACAATTTACCTTTCAAGGGTCTAACAGAATTGTTCTTATGGGATTTGGTGTCAATATCTAAAGAGAAGATGGGAGTTTTTCAGCCTTCAAAAATGGCTGACATTGTATATGGAATAACTTGAGACCCAAAAATGATCCAAAACTCATTAGAACAAGAAATGAATAGGAGTTAGGTATTACATCTCCCATCATCCCATTCAACCCAGGGGTAATGAATCTTGTGCTGTTTCTTATATCAAGTTCATTACCAAACCTTGTATAATCTCTG
The DNA here is from genome assembly GCA_030068075.1 of Paguma larvata. NCBI lineage: Eukaryota > Metazoa > Chordata > Mammalia > Carnivora > Viverridae > Paguma > Paguma larvata. The sequence continues at coordinate 30,968,693 of CM057842.1, read as the reverse complement.
GAATCCAAATGCAGGAAGCACCACCATGCTTCATACAGGAATGCAAGTGTTCCTAAGAAGGTTAATTATTTTAAACATCAGCTACATTTAACCAAATGGCTCCGTTCAAGCCTGGAGAGTTTTTCCCCTGCCTACACAGGTAAGAATTGATCTCAGTTAGTTTTTAGAAGGGTTCTTAATAAATTAGAACAGGTGATGGCATCAAGTTTTTCCTTGATATCAGAACAAATCAGGGTCCCTAAAGGAAAACAATAATAGAGTCACATTGGGTAACTTGAGGAGGTATTAATAAAAGAGTAATTAACAAGGGCATGGACAGAGTATAAAGTTACTACAAAGGATCATGCCATACCTTGGGGCTTGTGCTATAAATTAAATGTTTGTGTTGTGCCCCAGATTCATATATTGGAAACCTAATGCCCAATGTGACCATACTTGGAGGTAGGGCTTTTGGGAAGTGACTAAGTCATGAGAGAGAAGCCTTCATGAATGGGATTAGTGCCCTTCTTGTATGATGCTTGAGAGAGATTCCTTGCCCCTTCCACCATGTAAGAACCTAGCAAAAAGATGACCATCTAGGAACCAGGAATCCCTCACCAAACACCAGATCTGATGGTACTTTGATCTCAGACTTCCCAGTGTGCAGAATTGTGAGCAATTTCTATTGTTTAGAAGCCACCCAGTTTATAGTATTTAGTTATACCAGCCCTACTGGACAAAAAAAGCTAGTGAAGTTTGCCACATCTGGTATACTTCCTGGCCTGATATAAGAGAGACAGGGAGAGAGAGGGAGGATGGTCGGTGTGTGGAGAAGTCTGTCTGAAAAGAACCCTGACCACTCTCTAGAAAGGGAATCTGGAGAATAAAAGCTCCAATTTATTCCTGCCTACTTCCATCTCCTGTGATGTATTTTGCTGAGCCCACCATTAGCCAGAGGACATGAGAATTTGTTAATACGATCCCTGAAGGCCAGCCTCCTGAGACACCAGTCACACTGGAGAAAGGCGGAGTGTGGAGCTGTGGGGGCAAAAGGAAATTTTCAACTCCCAGTATTTATGCACAGCCCAGTCAGAGCTTTGCTTTGAAAACTGTGGATAACAAGGAAGTGGGTGCAACATATATACTGCAGCAAATCAATTTCACATCCTTGTGAGAAACGGTGTGAATGTCTTCATGGAGAAAGAGAAGAGAGAGTAACTACTACTTACTGAGCGTCTGTTACATCCCAGATGACATTTTGGGGGATTTGTATATGCCATCTCAGTTTTTTTTCAGAAGCACAATACACCATAGACATATCACCACCCTACAGATAAAAATGCAAGGGCTAAACAACTTCAGTGACTTCTCTATACTCATATAGTTAGTAGTGGCTGTTGCCAGATTCAGACCAAGTCTGACTAAATTCTAAGTCCATGCTGATTTCGCCCTTGAATAAATATGCCCATGCTTGTCTGTAATGTGAGACCTATAGCCTTATATATGTGATTCTTCAATAAAAACACATATACATTGATACCAGTCCTCAAAGGTCAGAAACGTTGTTATATTTATATTAATCTACATGCTCTCAGTACACTCTGGTAATATCTTCTAAAATGCACTGCCCCTTAGACATCTCAACTGTCTTTGCATATTGCTCTCTCTGCCTCTAGTGTCTTCTCCCGAATTCTCTGTCATCTATCATTTTTACCAGTCAAAATCGTCATATTGTTCCAAGGCTGCCACAGATGCTATCTTTTCTGAAAAACTCCATTTCTGAATTTCTCAGAACTAATGGCCTCTCACCTTTGTTTTCCAAATATGTCATTTAGAACACCTGTTACCATTAGCAGTCTGTGATTATTATCACCGTGTGTGTTTCTCCGTCTTCCTTAGTCTATATAGGAGACATTATGGGGTTTGCATTCACAGCATTTACTCCTCCTTTGGGTGTCAGTGTCCTGAGTTTCCTTTGGGGAAAACCCCTCCCCCTCTCTCAATTCTTGTAGTTAGATGCAAGCCCTCTCTATTCCAACTCCAGGATTACCCTTGTGACCCAGTTTGGCCAATCAAAGTACCACCTCTTCTGGACTCAGTGGTTGGCTTGGGAACAGGTCCATGACCAATCACAGCTGGAATGAACGAGAGAAGAGTTACAGACAGAGGAGAGATGGAGGAATAGGGAGTCTTTTTCTTTTCTTTTTTTTCAAATTTGAATCAGACAGTATAAAATCTGGAGTCATCATGTAGAGACAGCCTGTGTAATAGTGAAGTAGACACAGAAGAAATTAGAGTAAAAATATTCAAAGAGGACAAATCCTAATGACTTTTGCTTCAGATGTTTGGTTTAGCCATTGCTATTCCAAGTTTTTCAAGTATATGATCTGAATTACTTAAGTTTTCAGACATTTTCAACCAAAAAGTCCAAACTATAACTACCTAACAGTACCTCCGGCATGCAGGAAAAATTGCTCAGCAAATATTCATCGAATGAATTAAATGGAATCCTTGCAAACTGATATTCGTCCCTGTGTCAAAGTCCTAAATCAAAAAAGACCATCAGGCTTCACAGTCTTCTCTTTGGTTTTAAGACCTAACAGCTACTTGAAATGTGTTTGCTGAAGGTTGTACGTTCTCTCCAGCACATGACATAACCAGAGGGAAGATGCCTTGTGGTTGAAATTAGGTAGCAAAGGCCATGCCTGATGTTTTCCAGGGTGCTGAAAACTTAGGACAACCCTGATCATTTTTCAACCCATCTGCTTAGCTGCTCCTGAGGATCGTTTGACAGTTTCTGGGGAATGAGATGTTTGAAATAGTGTTTCCTAGTCTGTAGGGAAAAACACGTTAGGATTTACTTTTCTAGCATCCTGTTAGTTTTCTTTATCCAAATCCATCTGTCTCTGGACATTTTCCTGCAATAATAGTAGACACTTTTTAGTATCTCTCAGTCATTCCTTAGTTTTACCTCACCCAAAGCAGTGGACTGACAGAAGCTGCACTTGGGGACTTCATAGCAAACTGAACCAAGGGTGGAAGCCTGAGATGAGGCGGGCCAGTTTTTCCCAGGAATCTGGAATTAGAGCCAAGAGATAAGAGAATGGAACTGATTTGGTCATTTCGTGTGTCTGGAACTATAACATGTGACCTTAGGAGCCGTGGGTGGGCATCTTTCCCCCACCACGTGGAATGAGGAGCAGAGAAGATGAGCCTTCTGGGACGAAAAAAAATAAAGCAGATGTGCAGATACATGAAGAGATGGAAGAGAGTGTGTACTCCCTGGTTCCTGTCATCCCTACAGTTTGCTATTCTAGGCTTTTCTGAGCCCTCATTATATTTCTGCCCACAATTCTGTTGCAACACCTTTGCACCCTTATACTAAATCCTCACTTTTTGGTGACGCTTACCCAACTTAACATACGTTACAAGCAAACATAGAAAGAAAATGGAAAAAAAAAAAAAAAACACCTCACACATTAGCCAAAAAAAAAAAAAAATCTTAAGGTGAAGAATTGCCTATATAAGAAGAAATATTCCAGTTGAGAGAAACAAGACAAAAATCATCAAGGGAGTTGGCAGTTGTCATTCCAGAATCATTAAAGAGGTGTCTCTCGGCTCTGAGAAGAGAAACAGAAAGCTTCTCAGTCAGCCAGCTGTGCAGAATGGAAATAGAAGGGACGTACTCCATGGATTCACATAGCTGCCGAAAGTGAATTCCTTCCTGCAGTCCTCAGCCAGCAGCTGAGCCATGAAATGTACTCCCAGCTAAAAATTCCTTTCTGAGCCGTCTCCGGTGACTTTGTAAATTTGTCTGCACACAAGAGCTAGAGCAACTCTCAGGCCGAGAGATGTCATGTTGGCATCATTGCTGACATGTAGACAAGTATTCAGATGGTCCGTTATGTAAATACTCCTTACGAGAATGGGGCACAGCTGGCCATCTGACAGCCCTGCCCTGGCTCTCTTTGGCTGGAAACCCCCAGTTTGGCTCGTTAAGGAGAAACAGACATGATAATTGTGTCAAAACACATTTAGTGTATTTTATTCTACCACTGCATCTACTTATTGGCATCTGATGAAACTAAAGAGAGTTTAGGTTATGAAATCTGCATTTCTTGCTCATTTTGTTTTGAAAATACATGTGGCATAATATGGAGGACGAACATCCTACTTAAGCTTCTGGCTAATTCTCCCCAATCCGCAAATGGATTGGCATCTCATAAAAAAAAAAAAGTCTATTTATGCTCTTTTTTTCTTATCCGTTTCCAAAGCACATGAGCTATTAAAAACAACAACAGAAAGTGTGTCCCTTTATATCCTCAAAAAAAAAAAAAAAAAGAAAGTTAACCTTTCCCTTACTATAATTGCAAGAGGATTATCCACATTATTGGACATCCTTTGGAAATATCTGGACAAAAATACAAACAGCACATTAATGCAATCTGCAGATGATACTAAATTGGGAGATGCTGTTTTCCTTATTAACGACAGTGGATCAGGCAGCCAGATTCAACAACGGCCTCAGTGAGAAGGGAAGGGTGCAATAGAGAAAGTTACATTTGTGAGAAAGGCGAAAGGAACTATGAAAACTTAAAATGAATCTAAAACCCAGATGCTGTGGGAGCGGTGAGCAGGTGAGCCTTGGAAATGCACCTGCCAAGCCAACGAGGACATGCATGGATGGCCAATCAGAGAGCCCGGTACACAGGGGCGTGAGAGCCGAGTTAGTTCTGGTTCCATAAGGAGAGGCATTGTATCTCCAAACACATCATCTTTTCTTCCAAAAGTTTAAAAAGACCGCACCTGGCACAGAATGTTAAGTTCTGGAACTGCACTAGAAGGACATTCAAGAAAAACAAACAAACAAACAAAACTTACATGTAAGTTTTCCAGGCTTTTCTGGTTTTCCCCAAGAAAGAAATTCGGCCACCTTCATTCTTTGTTTTTTAGTAATTCCTAACAATCTATCAGCCATGTTTACTGACTGGGATCATCCTTGAAGGTATCTGAAAGAAACGTGGATGCCTAGTAGGCATTCCAAAATTCACGGACCCGAACCCAAGCTCTGTTCTCCTCATTGCTCCCACCCAAACTGCCCCTCTCCCCAATCTTCCTTGTCTCGGTTCCTGGCATTCCACTTTTCCAGTTTGTTGGGCTTTTAGAGCAATCCTGGACTCCGTTCTTCCTCTCAAACCACAAGTCCTATCCATTGGCAAATCCTCTTGGCTCAAACTTCAAAATAGATCTAGAATCTGTCATGTGTCACCACCTCCATTGCAGCCACGGGGACTCACACCACCAGGATCTCTTGCCACATTTATGGCAATAAATATCCTAGTCGAACTCTGTGCTTCTGTTAACATGAAGGTCAGATCATGTCCCTCCCTTGCTCAGAAGTCTTCATTGGTTTCCCAAATCAGGGTGCAAAGGTCAAGCAGGCCCTCTGTGATCTGCCACCCTTTCCCACTCCGACCACATCTTCTACTCCTGTCTCCCCACTTGACACCAGCCACATGAGCCTCCTTGCCATCCCTGCAACATGCCAGGAAGATCCCTGTCTTTTCTTTGCACCTGGATTTCCCGTGCCAGGAATTCTCTTGCCCGGACATCCACATGCTTCACTCCTTCAGGTCTTTATTCCAGAATCATCTCTGCCTCTTCCCAACTACCCTGATGAAAATTGCAACCCAAGTTCATATCACATGTCTGTTCGCCTCTACCTGCCTTTTCTTTCTTCCCGTGCCTATTATCTGTGACCTTGCTTCATATTTTTCTTATTTATTATTTGTCTCTCCCCTGATAGACACACCCAGACTATGCAGTCCTGTCATTGTTTGCTTTCTGTTTTATTCCTACACGCAGAACAGTGCCTATCACCCAGTAGGAGCCCCGTAAATATTTTCTGGAAAACAGAGTGCAACTTGATGCCTGTTGGCATGCTCCTGGTGCTAACTTTCATAATCAAAATACTTGATCAGAGTCAGTAAGTTCTAAAAGGAAAAATCTAAGTTCACATCTGAAGAGCACTTCTAAGTCTGCGGCAGAGCTGGGTAAGCTTTTAAAGTAGCTTTATTTGCCTCCACAGTGCATAGATCTCTACTCAGGCTAAATGGCATTGGTTTCTAAGCCAGCACCATTTCTGGCTAGAATGCTGTAGTGTTGTATTTTTAATCAGTAGGGAATATATTATCAGACACATGCAAGAGCTAAGCTAGAGAGATTTTTTTTTTAAATCTCAGAAATAAGGAAAGTGATGCTCAGAAAATGGAATCTAGCGGAAAGAACACTCACTGAGTCCGAAATCAGACAAGATTTAACACTGTCAGGCAGTGTTCTTGGAACTTACTTGTATTAACTTGCTCAGCATTCACTGCAACCCCGGGAGGGAGGGATCACTGTTTTTATTCCCTTTATATGATGGGAATTAAAGGCAGAGAAAATGCCGTAATTTGCCCAAGCCTGGACATCTCTTGGGAGATGGTGTTTAGAATCTGAACCCAGGCCCCAGAGCCCATGTTCTTACGTGGATATGCCCAAAGTCCTCAAACTATTTTTTATCTCAGGACCCCCTAACATGCCTAAAAGTACTGAGGACCCCAAAGAGCTTTGTTTAGGGGCACTACACCTATCAATCGTTACTGTATTCAAAATGAAAACTAACATATTTAAAAAATATTTCCTCAGAGGGACCTTTTTTTACAGGGGCACTGAGCTCAGTCGGCTAAGTGTCCAACTTTGGCTCAGGTCACGATCTCGCCATTCCCGACTTCGAGCCCCGCGTGGAGCTCTGTGCTGACAGCTCAGAGCCTGGAGTCTTTCTGGAATTCCGTGTCTCTCTCTGCCCCTCCCACACTCACGTTCTGTCTTCCACTCTCAAAAATAAATAAACATTTTAAAAAATAAAAGAGATTTCCTCATTAACACATTTAAAAATAACAATAATATACTAACTCAATGTTACAATAAGTAACATAAGATAAATATATTTCCCCAAACAAAAAACATTTGGCGAAAAGAATAGCACTGTTTTACATTTAACTCTGTCCTAATAGAAGACAGTTTGATGATCTTATCTGCCTCTGCCTTCAGTCTGCTCTGACACGTTTTGATTGTAGTACATGAAGAAAATCCAACTTCACACAGATACCTAGTTGGAAAAGAGCAGTTTAATAGCTTTTTTTCAAATAATTGTAAGTGTTCTTCTTTGTAGGCAAAAATGCTATTTTTGGTAGTATGGTAAGTGCTATTTTCATGAAGGTTAGTTGTGGTATGGAATCCAAAATCCTATCAGGAAATGTTCCCTACCTTGTTACAGTAGGATCCATGAGTCATTTTGTATTTTTGACGGCTGTTTTGCTTACATATGATTTTTTTTTTTTAACACTATGTATTGGACATTTGGAAGATAGCAGTTCAGTGAGTTTTGCAGACCTTTCAAAAAAAAATTTTTTAACAGGTTTATTTACATCACCCATTCTCATTTTAAAATGGCTTTATGAGGGACGCCGGGGTGGCTCAGTGGGTTAAGCCTCCGGCTTCAGCTCCTGTCATGATCTCACAGTCCGTGAGTTTGAGCCCCGTGTCGGGCTCTGTGCTGACAGCTCAGAGCCTGGAGCCTGCTTCGGATTCTGTGTGTCCCTCTCTCTCTGCCCCTCTCCAGCTCGTGCTCTATCTCTCTGTCTCTCTCTCTCTCGAAAATAAATAAACATTAAAAAAAAATAAAAGGCTTTATGAAATAGAAACCTGAGAAGCTAATGGTGGCAGAAACATGTTTTCCAAAACTCTGATTTTTGCTTGAAAGTCCAAACTGTATTTTTGGCAACAAGTAATAACAGGCTATTTTCCCAGGTGCCCTTATGGTCATTGTCTTAGTGTATATTTCTAGACATTAGCTTCCAGTTATGTTTGTGTCTTCGGAAACTTTATTGATTTATGTGAGTGGGCTTATCAAAAGTCCTCATGAAGTATCTCTAGGAGAAAAGTTACTTCATTGTATATAATTACCATCGTTATAAAAAAAATATTTTGCCGAGGCACCAACAGCTTCACTCAGGTGAAGTGGCACACAGGAGGAGGCATCGGTGCAAACGTTAACACAATAAAAAAAGGTAAACAATGTCTTGGCATTTATGCTAATAGTTTTGGCCACACAGCCCTCTTAAAAGACCTTCGGCACGGGCACCTGGGTGGCTCAGTGGGTTAAGTGTGAGGCTCTTGATTTCATGACCTCATGGTTCCTGAGTTCGAGACTAGCATCAGGCTATGTGCTGACAGCACAGAGCCTGCCTGGGATTTTCTCTCTTCCTCTCTCTCTCTGTCCCTCCTCTCTCTCACTCTCTCAAAAATACATAAAAATTAAAAAAAAAAAAAAAAAAGACCTTTGGCAAGTCGAGGGAGCCCACAGAGCACACTGTGAGAACTATCGCCCTGGGCGGACCTGCCTCTCACATCCACACCCTCCCTCTTACAAACTGTCCCACTCTGGCCTCTGAGTTTCTTCAGTGTCCACGCCTGTAAGACGCGGATATTAATACACAACTCTGGTCTTACAAAATTATCTTAAAAATTTCATGTGATCACACGTAAAGCTCTTGGAGAAGTATCTGGCACGCAGGAGGGGCTCGAAAAGTGGTAGCTGTCGTGACCTTCGCCCAAACCCACAGCGAGTTATTGGCAAAGCTAGAATCCAAACTTGTACTTTTTTTAAATTTTTTTAATGTTTATTTATTTTTGAGACAGAGAGAGACAGAGCATGAGTGGGGGAAGGGCAGAGAGAGAGGGAGACACAGAATGTGAAGCAGGCTCCAGGCTCTGAGCTGCCGGCACAGAGCCTGATGCGGGGGTCGAACTCACTGACGGCGAGATCATGACTGGAGTTGAAGTCGGACGCTCAACTGACTGAGCCACCCAGGCACCTCCAAACTTGTACTTTTGATTCCCGCCTGAAGTTTTCCTTGCTGCCCTCTTATCAGCAGGAGCAGGATTCTTCTACGGTTATTGTTACAACAAAGAGCAAAGAAGCCAATTCGTTGATTTGATTGATTTAATGGTCTTCCTAGTTAATGTCCTAGCTCCTAAGTGGAGGCGGTTAGTGGCAGCATTAAAGATATATATGACCCACATTTGGGTCGTGAATTGGCTGTGTAGTAACTGTGTGACCTTGTGCCAGTTTTCTAAGCCTCGGGTCTCTCTTCTGTAAAATTGGATAATAACATCTACTTTACACAGTTACTCGGATAATTAAATAAGCTAATGCACAGAAAATAGTAGGGTACCTACCTGTCCAATGTAAATGTTCAGTAATGGTTAGCTGCTTGCTGTTATAACAGTAACGGCTTTTGTCATTACTTTCCGAGCTCACCTCGCTGTCATATCCTCAGAGAAGCCTTTTCTGACCCTCTTATGAAAGCGCCCTGTTTTATAATCACATGGCTCCTATACCTGTCCTTCATTGGATTTAATATAGTTGTAATGTTATATTTCAAGCTGTGATTATTCGATTGCCATTTCTCATGCACGCCAGACTCTAAGCTCAATAAAGACAGGGACAGGGTCTGTGGAACTCATCGCTTTATCCCAACACCTGGCTCAGTGCCCAGTGCTAAGCAGGTTTCAGTAAATACTTGGTGAAGGAATGAATGAAGTAATTAATTTCGTAGCTTGGCAAGGCATAGTTTCACCCCATTATATAATTTATCTGAACTTCCTCTAGCACTTGTTACTTAAAGAATGATCTACAGACCAGAAATAGCAGCCTAACCTGGGAAGCTTGTGGGAAATGCAACCTCAGCTCTGACTCTGGACCTATAGAATCTAAATGTGCACTTTTACAAAATCCCCAGGTGATTCATATTCTTATCGAAGTTTTACAAGCCTGCTCTTCACCAATCCCAATGCGGGGGGAGAGAGAGGAGAGGGAAGGAAAAGAGAAGGGGAAGGAAGGAGAGGAGAGGGAAGGGAAGGGAAGGGAAGGGAAAAGAAGGGGAGGAAAGAGAAGGGGAGGGGAGGGGAGGAAAGACCAGACAATCACTAAATTTCCTGGGTAAAAGTCCCTTCCACAATCCCAGGTCTCATTACATTCCCGGTACAAACATTATTACAAATATTACCGTTTCTGAAAAACCAGCTGCATTTAAATTTTTTTCAGCCTCGGCCCGGCTGCTCTTATTTCCTATTCACATGTGATTTTTTCCAGAAGACTATTTTGGCCTCAGTCGAATAATTTATTTCAGAGACTTTATATCCTAAAATATTCTCTGGAGGAGACAGAAACACCATCTGTGCCCACTTCTGGAAAAACAGCCCCAAAGCATGAAGTGGGGGGTGTCATTTTCACGACAGAGCTGCAAAGTGTGAATGCCTGCTTGTCTACCACAACCTCAGAGGGGAGGGGGAGAACACCCATCAGAATCTCTTCTACCGAAATAGCCACAAACCAGACCCACTCCAACAGCCCGAAAAGATTACAAAAATATGCATGGTACCCAGCCGACCTTTGGAAAAATTACAGCCTAGCTTTTTAATGAAGAGGTTATTCTTCTTAGAATTTATTCCCATTTCTGAATGGGAAACACATCCATCACTGGATAGTGATATGCAAGAACTCCAAGAGATTCCATGAATGATTCATTTGCTGTGTTCAATCTTACACGTTTTTTGGGATAGGATTTCAAAATTCCCTTTGTTGCAGTGTGCTATGTGCTGTGCTCCCCAGAGGAGAAGTGTGCTGGGCCAGAACCACCGCACACGTCACTCGGTTGGGTCCTGCCTCGCCTGTGCCCTGACCCGGCAAGACCTGATCTGTGAGCTGATAGGTATCACATGGTATTTGAATTTGCTGCTGCATGTTCTCCTGGAGCTTCTTCCTTGTCTGGGACTCTCCTCTCTCCGCCTCTCTCCCTTCCATCTCCTACGCGCCTAAGGAAGGCTGCCTTAGGAAATAAAGAAGCTGCCGAATGTGTAGAATTAATGCCTAGAGGGTCTGTCCCTGTGGTCACGGAGTCCCTTCCCATAACTTTTCCTGTGGCTTCTGCCAGGGTCACAGGCATGGACTCGTGTTGAGAAGGGGCTATTAGGACAATTGGAGTGAGAACGTAGATCGAGATCCAGACTGAAATGATAGCTGTGAGCCAAGGGGCCCACATGGGGCCTTTTTCCCATCTGTAGGCACAGCAAACATAGCGTCATTGATGACTTGGAGGGCAGTTGCTAGGTGAGCCCCGCCCAGAGTAAAGAAATGGGGTTCATGGGGTGCCTGGTAGCTCAGTCAGTTAAGCGTCCAAAGTGGCTCAGGTCATGATCTCATGGTTCGTGGTTCATGCTGATGGTGTGGGACCTGCTTGAGATTCTCTGTCTCTCTCTCTCTCTCTCTCTCTGCCCCTCCCGTACTGTGTTTTCTCTGTCTCTGAAAGATAAATAAATAAACTTTAAAAAACGAAAAAAGAGAACACTTTCCAACTCATTAAAAAAAATAAAAAAGAAATGGACTTCAAGGTCACAGGGCTGAGAACTTGAATCCTGCCTCTCACACTTGCTAGCTATGCCTCTTTGGGAAAATTGCATTTTATTATCTAAGCCTCACTTTCTTCATCTTTTAAAATATAGGTCTGGGGCGCCTGGGTGGCTCAGTTGGTTAAGCGGCCGACTTCGGCTCAGGTCATGATCTCCCAGTCTGTGAGTTCGAGCCCCACATCGGCTCTGTGCTGACAGCTCAGAGCCTGGAGCCTGCTTCGGATTCTGTGTCTCCCTCTCTCTCTGCCCTTCCCCTGCTCGTGCTCTGTCTCTATGTCTCTCAAAAATAAATAAATGTTAAAAAAAAAAAGTTTAAAATAAAATAAAATAAAATTAAATATAGGTCTATAATATCCCTTTGTGGCTTTTCGTGGGGATTTAAGAAGGTACTATCCTAATGCCCTGGTGATTCTCAAGCAATGTTAGTGGCCCTCTCTCTGTCCTACTGCCGTGCTGAATGTACCACGATGTGTGTCCTTGACCCTCAACGCTAGTGGGAAAAAAAAAAAAAAGAAATGGGAAGTGGGGGTGGGTGAGAACAAGGGAGAAGAGGAAACTGGGAGCGAGCATTCATCTCCAAGTGTGACTTGAAGAACACTTGGCTCTCCAAATAGCCATAAGCTGCGGAAGTCGTGGTTAAAAGGATTTCTTTTTTGAACATGAAGTCTGTGATGGGCTTGTTTATTACTTCATTTTTTCCCATTAGTTATTTTAACATCGTTTGCCTTTTACTTATTTTTTTAACGTTTATTTATTTATTTTGAGAGAGAGAGAGAGAGAGAGTGTATGTGTGTGCGCGCATGGGGGAGGGGCAGAGACAGAGAGAGAGAGAGAGAGAGAGAGAGAGAGAGAATCCCAAGCAGGCTCCGCACTGTCACTGCAGAGTCCAAAGTGGTGCTCAAACCCACAAACTGTGAGATCATGACCTGAGCCAACATCAAGAGTTCGACGCTTGGGGCACCTGGGTGGCTCAGTCATTAAGTGTCTGACTCTTGTTTTCAGCTCAGGTCATGATCTCACAGTTTCATGGGTTTAAGCCCCACATCAGGCTCCACACTGATAGTGCAGAGCCTACTTGGGATCCTCCATCACCCTCTCTCTGCCTTTCCCAAACTCACAGTGCCTCTGTCTCTCAAAATAAATAAACTTTAAAAAAAAATGATAGAAAACAAAAGAGTCAGATGCTTAACTGACTGAGCCACCCAGGCACCCCTAATTTGCCTTTTGAAAGCCATTAGTGCCTCTCCTCCACAATTACTATTGAAATGAACTCTTTCTGCCATCTAGACCCTTCCTTATTGGTCCTTACCAGAGTTCGAGAAGAGGATTAACACGGCTCTCAGTCAGAGCTTTGAGCCGGGCTCTGGTGGCACTGGACCCTGTCCCAAGAAGCCACCTCCTTCCCATCATACTTGGGCTGCTTTCTCAAGGAAGCAGTGTTGAGGAGAAGGAAGCACTTGGAGCTTGATGGAGTGTCAAGGAAAGGGGTCTTAATCCACGGAGCTCTTGGCACATAAGATAATCTGTAAATTGTAGGAGAGAAAAAGCAGTCTCAAGGTGTCTGTCAGCTGAAAGTCTAGGCCGATGTGACGGTATCCTCATACAGTCTGGTGGGACTCCGTTGATAGATGAAGTTGGTTTGCCCAGGGTGAAGTCACGAGGGGTGAGCTGCGGAGGCCAAGAGGCTGAACGGAAAGCTAAGGGCAGTTCTCTTATTCCTGATGCTCGCTGACTTAGCACCACTTTGAATGGTAACTCACTCAAAGCATTTCTATAGATGCCTCTGTTGTTTTACTGTCCTCACCCTCCCCCCACCAGCAGTACGCTCATCACACTTGCAGTTTATGAAAAATGGTAAGACCTTTGTAGTTACTTAACTACATCATGAGTACATGATGTAGTCATGTAGTCAACTACATCAATTCATCATGAGACACTGTCTACCCTCCTTGTAAGTTTTGGGACACAGCAAGGAGAAACTATGGCTGCCCACGGGAATCACCTGGGGTCTCAGTGCCCACGCCACATCTCATATCAGTTCAATCTGAGTCTTTGGGAGCTAGACACAGGCATCAGGATTTGTTTCGGAAGCTTTCCAAGTGATTCTCATGTGAAATCAAGTTTGAGAACCAATCAATGGTGTGAGTGGATGGGGGGCACTGTAAGCAGGAAACAACAAGGGGGTTTACAGAATACAGAAATGCTTTGAGTGAGGTACCAAGTGATGCATTCCAAGTGATGCTAAGTCAGCAAGCACCAGGAATAGCACATAGATGACGCATATGGCTGATGAACTGCCCTTGGCTTTCACTTCACCCTCGTAGTCTCTGCACAACCTCAGAGCAACTCCAGCAGGATTCGTGGTGTTCATCAGTCCTTACACTGAGCAACTTAGGAAGGCAGCGTAAATGTTCTCTGCACCTTTTTGCATATCTTAGGAAACATTTTTTAAGTTTATTTATTTTTAGAGAGCAGGAGAGAGACAGGAGAAAGAGAATCCCAAGCAGGCTCCATGCTGTCAGCACAGAGCCCCACTGGGGGCTCGATCTCACGAACTGTGAGATCATGACCTGAGCCAAAATCTAGAGTCTGACACTCAACTGACTGAGCCACCAAGGCACCCCTTAGGAAAAATTTTATGTAAAATCACATTTTCTTACATTGAATGGCAAGCACCACATCAAGCAATATAGAGAAGGCTGGAACCCTGATCTTTTAAAAATCTTCACATGTATGCCCACATCCTCTGTGCCAGGCACAACGCAAGTGCTAGTGATTTGATGTTGAGGATGACATTGATATTAATATTACTGTAATTAGCAATGACAACTAACATACACTGAGTGCTTACCCTGGCCAGGTACTGTACTAAGCCCTGTCCACATATTCCTAATTTATTCATCCCATAAACAGTAAGGTATATACTGTTCGCATTTTTCTTGCCTATGAATGAGATTTAGAGGTTAAGGAACTTGCCCAGGGTTAGACAGCCAGCGTATGCCAGGGGTTTGAAATCTTATTTGGCATGCATTAATGAATTAGGCAAACAAGGCAGTGACCCACTTTTTAATTAATATTTTTATTTATTTATTTTGTCATCACCAGAGCTAACATAGTAATAGGTCCATGATATCTTGTATAAGACATTTGCTGAATTAGACATTTTCCTGTCCTCTCAGCCTGGTATGGAAAACAGATACATGGTGATTGTAATATAATATAATATAATATATATAATATATAATATAATATGTCAGAAAAAAATCAGGGACAATTAATTCTGCTTAGGTAGACACAATGGTGGGGGAAGATTTATAAATAGGAGAGGGTATTTTTTAAAGGGCTTTAAAGACTGAATAGGAGCCTGCCAAGCATAAAAGAAAGAAGCATGCCAACTCGGGCAGACAGAAGGGGCAAACATACAGGCAAAAAATTATAAAGAATTCTGGAGAAGCGATCAGCCTAAAGCAGGAGTTCCCCAAATTAAGGCTGCATTGGAATCACTTAAAGGCTTGTTAAAAAACACAGAACACTGGTCCTAGTCCCCAGGTCTTTCAGTTCAGTAGGGCCGTGTGAAACTATGAGTTTGCATTTCTAATGAGTTCGCATGCCATTCTTATCCTTCTTGTCCAGAGACAACACATTGCTGAAAGCCCTGGTCTACTTAGAAGCATCATCTGGAAACCTCTACAGCTCTGCGTGTGTGTGTGTGTGTGGCGTGTGTGTGTGTGTGTGTGTGTGTGTGTGTGTGTGTGTGTGTGACACAAGCTAAATTCAGCAAGACTTGCACCAAAAGTAAATCCTCTGAAGACATGAGGGTTTCTCCTTTTCCTGCAAGGAGTGGTGGTTAAATTTTACTGTTGGTTTTGGGAGCAATTCATACCGAAGCCATCCAGTGGGAGGAAGCAGAGAAACCACAACTTAGGGCTGAATCGAGGAAACCTGGGATTTCATTGCATCTGTGCCCCATCAGTGCCCTCATTCACACGTTAGTGAAGGCCCGAAGCTAGAGGAGACCCAGCACACTAGATCTTTTGTTGTGCGGGTGAGCATTTGTGTCCAGTGCACAGGGAAGATGGCATTTTTTACATCTCTTCCTGCAGTTTTGGCGCCGTGTCTCCTGACCACAGGTGAGTTCCTGTGTTTATCACAGCAGGATCTGTTGGCTGCCGAGGGCCATGAGCAGGGACGGGGGACAAGTCGGGAATGTTCTCCCACACAAAGAATGGAGAGGGTGATGGAATGCCAGGCTCATTGGGAAGGCTGCGACAGATGACATCCTTGTGAAATTATTCTATTTCCTCTGTTTCTAATTCAATTACCATGCTTTGCTGCTCTCATTCTCCAAGATGGAAAAACCTAGGTTGTTTCTGCCATTGCTCCTCACCCCCTTCCGTGGGGGTGAGAAACCCTTCCAGGCCTGCCTCCAATATTAGGGTCTTCCTCTTTCAGCCCCCACCGTGTATAGGACACATCCCAGCTAGATCTGGAGGTCCTGTCTGTCCAGTCATTGGAAAACACTTGGTCTCTAGCTCCAATGCCCGATTTTGTCACTAGGTCGTTTGCCAGTTGATGGCCAACAGCTGTGTGTATTACATTCCTGGCAGGGGCCTTCCCATACCCCACCATTACTCCCAGGATTGAGAGAGAGGAGTAGGAACCGCCTACCAGAGAAAGAAAACAAAATCGTGTTGTTTGGATTCTGTGTTCCAGCTTTGTTTTCATTTCGAACGCAATTGCCCTCTTCTCGTTGTAATTTTCTAGAAAATTTCGAGAAGCCTACTTAGTAGTCGACCTACTTACTGGCCAAAGCCCATGGCAACAGTCATTTTTTCATTTTGGAATTTTTAGCTTCTTACCGTTGGCCAGGTAGGAGGAGAAAGAGAATGATGAGAGAAAAAGCAAATAGCACCTGAGACAGGTGAGCCCGGTGCCATGGATTGCGCCCGACCCCTGGGCTCCATTTTGTTAGGGGAATGGGAGCTTTATTATCGGTATTATTGATGAGAGTCTGGCTTCCCTTCCGGAGATGAAGTATTTTTGTCATCATGTCTATTATTCTTCACAAGAACCCAATTAGGCAAGATTGCCTCAACAGAGGAGGCTGATTAAATTCACAGATTTATTGCAAAACCACTTTGGGAGTTATGGAAAATGAGTTTAACTGCTGAGCTTCCTTGCTTTAAAGGAAAAAAAAAAAGTCAAGCTGCAAGCCTGCACCTTGGATTATCCATCTATAACAGATCATAAAATACCCATAACCTTGCACGCAGTTTCTCTCTCTCCAGAGAGGCTCAAGATGCTTCTTCCAGGCTCCTAGTACCTCCCCAAGGGGTACGTGATGGCTTCTGTGTTCACCGAACACAAGGGGGATTTCTGAGCCATGGCAGGATGGGGTAGGCAGAGCTCTGCTTCCAGGATATAGGTCAAAAGGCAGGTTTTGCTTTGCAAATCTCACAACCGACTTGTGCAGGCAGTCCTTGTTTTTATTTGCGTCTCAGGAAAGTTGCTGTAAGTAGGAATGATGTAAATGAAATCTGATTTTCCATCGAAATGAGGACAGCATTGAGGATTCTTGACCCAAACCCCGATGCCCAAAATGTTATAGAAACAGCCACAAACATGATTTTGAAACTTTTAACTTGCTAGTGAGGATATCCAAGACAAACAGCCATGCTCCTCATCCCAAAAGTCTCAGGTTTTATTTATTTAAGGCAGTATTTCCCAAATTGTTTTCTGTAGAACGTTAACCTCAAAGGATGCCCTGGAATAAAAGGCTTATGGTGGTAAAATTGGGGCACTGCTGCATGTTATGTGTCCCTTGACTTACAATCCTCATTAACATAATAAAAATAAGAGCTATGTCTCATTGAAAGTCTACCTGAGCCGAGCACCTTATATACTTTATCTCGTTAGGTCTTCAAAAAAAATCCCTGAGGTGGATACTGATTCATCCCGTTTTGCACATGAGGAAATTGAGGTGTGCACCCGTTAAATGGGTTGCCTGGTGAAAAGGTAAAAGGTCAAGCCAGGTTTCAAATCTGTTCTCATTCCCAGATGCGTGCTCTTAACCACTAAGCTTTCTCACTTTCTCACTGACTGCATCGATGCTTTGACACTTCGCGTTTACTGTTTTTATTTGCGTTATTGCTTTTTTACACACTTGAGGCCATTCTTCACTGTAGCAGTTGGTCATCGTTTGTTGGCATCTTTAATGTTTATTCATGTCTTCACATAGAGCCAAGTTGATATCATTTTAGGTAATAGCCTCCCCTAACATCAAGCTTTTATGGTCAGATCTCACATGGCCTTTGTAGAACTGCTCCGAGCATGCTTTAGCAGATTTTCATCTGTATCTCTGACAATTGATAGATACACAAAGATGTAAGGGAGGCAGGATGTGTCTGAGTTGATTTACCCTCTCTTGGGCAAGAGAGTCTTCATTCACAAAATGAAAGTGAGTGAAAAGCAGGGGTTGGATAAAAAAGGACACCCGCGGTAGGCAGTTAACTCTCGTGTCGGTGGGGTTGTGATTTCTTGCCCCAGTGGCGTGTTAATAACTATTAGCTGGTCACTTATTTCATCTGAGAGATGTTGGGGGAAGAGTGCGGAGAAGGGGAGACAGAGAAGAGTTCTGTACCCTCAGTTTCACCCTAAAGAAAGTGTTCATTAAATTTAGGAACCAAGTTGTCTGCTAATCATAATCACTTTACCAAAGCACGCACTTGCTCTGGAAATGGGCTTTGCAAGGCTGGTGAAGAGAAGAATGTGAGTTAGTAGTGTAGGGGCCCTGTCTTAGCAGGAGCAGGGTCAAAAGTTACTAGAAGTGGTGTCCTCGGTCATGTAAGATTGCACGAGGTATCTAATCTCCTTCATCATCTTGACCCCAATTAAGTCAGCTTCCTTCCATGTAGGTCTGTGTTCTCTGAGAGTCCGCATATGAAAGAATTTGCCCTCCCTTTGCCCCCTTGATCAGTCAGGAAAAATTTAATGAGCACCTACACTATACTCAGTGTTTCCTTTACACACAGGCCCGCTGCCTGATGTGGATTGGATGTTGTTCGAGGACATTTTTTGGCGGCTGAAACTGTGTTCCAGGCTCTCCATGGATTATCTCCTTCCATATCCATAACAGTCATAAAAGAGAGAGCCTATTATTAGTTGTAGTTTACGAAAGAGAAAAATGGGGCTAGGAGAGGAGGGCTGGCTTGTTCAAAGACACACAGCTGGTGGGGGACAGAGCCAGGAAACTAAATTTACTCCCTCAAATTTGAAAGCCTGTACCTTTTATGACTCTCAAATGCAATAAGTGAATGGGAGGCCCTCCATCACTGTTCTTCACAAGGACTGTATGGGTGCTATTTAGGAAGTATGAAGCAAAAAAAAAAAAAGTTCGATTCATGTTTTAAAAATGAATGTTATTACGAATCGGATAAGTGGACCTCTGATGTTGCTGGAACTAAAAAAAAAAAAAAATCAGGAGATCTTTTATTTTAGGGAAAACACTAATTATATGGATATTAAATTCTTCTGGGTAAAAATGCCAAGAACTGCAGTGCTGCCTGCAGCCTAAACAGACCACCTCTCCTTTGGCTGTGATCGAGATATTAGAATTTACTCTTCCTTTCTTCAGCTGTACAAAAGGCACTTAAAGCTGTTCTGAAATAGTATTTAGTTCCCTCAAAGCACACTGTTAAAACTTTTTAAAACTTAGGTGATGACTAGTAACCTTATGAACATGAAAATGTCAGTTGCGGGGGTGGGGAGGGGGATGGTGGGCGGGCGGATAACCATTCTGCTCTCAGACACTAGAAGCTTGAAATATCAAGCACAGGTTATTCACCAAGGAAAAGAAAGGAGCTATCCAGTCACAGAAAGACAGGGGGGCGCCTTAAATGCATATTGCCAGGGGAGAGACACCAATCTGAAAGACTGCATACTATGGGATTCCCACTGTCGGACTTTCTAGAGAAGGCACAACTCTGGAGACAGTAAGAAGATCAGTGGTTGCCTGGGTTGGGGGGAGGGGAGGGATAAATAGGCAGAACATGGAGGATTTTTAGGGCAGGGAAGCTATTGTTTGTGATACTATAATGTGATACGTGTCATTATACATTTGTGAAAACCCCCGATTGTAAGATATGAGAGTAATACAATGTAAAGTATGGATTTTAGTTAATAACAATGTATCACTATAGGCTCATCGATGACAACAAGTACACCTCAGTAAGGCCAGGATGTCAATAATGTGGGAAACTGAGGAAGGAAGCAATGTGAGGGAGGCAATGGGATCTCCGTACTCTCTGTTGAGTTTTTCTGTAAACCTAAAACGGCTCCCAAAAAAAGTCTATGAAGTTTTTTTTTTTCCTAAGCAGAAGAGAATCACACTGTTTTTCAGCATCATAGCATCTCTGCAGATGATAGCGCCCTTGTAGAAAAAAGAAATTGATAATCCTCTCAATGCATAATACCAACTCTGTGCTTGGATTGTGACAACCAAGGAATATACGAAAGGTCAACTTAAACGTCTCAGTGGGCTGGAAAGACAAAGGGGACTTTGTGCCACAAGAGAACTCATCCCATGGAACCGCGGGGATGGCAGGAGATAAAACAATACTCTTTATCGCCAGCGGATTAACCAGCAAGGACATGTTCTTTCTATTTATCCTATAGGCTCCTAAGGACAATGGGCCTTTTGTCCTTACACCTGTTGAAAGGGGAAGGAGCCCCTCACAGAGACCTTGTGGGTTTATGGGAGGCCACGCAGTTCAGATTTCTTACCTCTGTCTCTGATGGTACATCCCATTTCATAATATGCCTCCCAGCAACGGAACTTGGGAGAC
This sequence comes from Paguma larvata, assembly GCA_030068075.1. Classification (NCBI taxonomy): domain Eukaryota; kingdom Metazoa; phylum Chordata; class Mammalia; order Carnivora; family Viverridae; genus Paguma; species Paguma larvata. The sequence goes on along the minus strand of CM057842.1, from coordinate 30,948,357 downwards.
AGAGCCCTCAGCTTTCGAAGCGAAAGAAGCAGGTCCAAGCTTTATTTGAGAAGAATGATGGAATATAGAAATCTGTGTAGGAGAGCAGTGTAACAAAGTGGTGGCATGTTCTGGCTCTCAGCCAGACATGAGTTCTCGGGACAGTGGGTGTGGGAAGGAGGGGTCTTTCTCTTTCCCTGTCCTCAGCTTCTAGCACCAGGCACGGGATCAAGGCTCAACAGAGGTGAGGACTGCTGGACGAATGAACTTTCAGGTCTTTGCTAAAGAAAAGGAAACAGCTAAATAATTGGTCAAGATTGACAGCTGATTTTTCCAGCTGTTTCACACGCGTTTCCAGATAAACATGTCTGTGGGCACATGTGCATTGATGACTTTTTTCATTCTAAATTCTTGCTTGTAAGGGGATCTGTTGGTTTTACTGCCTTCTTTGGGGGAAAAAAAAACACAGTCTAATTTTCTTTGGGGCAGCCAACCCTCCTCTTATTTTTAGTGTGTGAAGTTTGATTTTAATACTTCCTTTTGGCTTGAAGGGATGGTCTGTGGCCTGGGCCCAGCCAGTTGGTGTTGTTTCCCCTTGGCCTCAGAGGAATTCAGGGAAAGATGTGTAACTCCAGGTGGGCCCATGAGAATCCCCCCTGAGGTTTTGCTGCTTGATTTGGAAACAAGCATTCTTTTTTTGCTAAGGTTGAGAAATGGGTAAAATGCACGCCTTATGGTTATTAGTAGACTTCTTAGCTACCACTTGGGAAAAATATCCTGGAGAATAAAGTCAACATATGGGCGCTTGGGTGGCTCATTTGGTTAAGTGTCTGACTCTTGGTTTTAGTTCAGGTCATGATCTCACAGTTTTGTGAGTTCGAGCCCCAAGTCAAGCTCTGGACTGGCAGTGCAGAGGCTGCTTGGGATTCTCTCTCTCCCTGTCTCTCTGTCCCTCCCGCACTCATGCTATCTCTGTCTCTCTCAAAATAAATAAACTAAAAGCAAAGAGCAGAAAGCCAAAATAGAAGAAAACTGAGCTGAGAGATGGAGAAAGAACAAGTCCTGGTAAATGTATTTGAGCATCTTCAACCACCCAAACCTAAAGTCAACCCATTTCCTGGACCCTTCAATGAAATGGGCCACTAAATTCTCAGGATTTCAACCACCTTATAACCAACTGTATATACACACACACATATTTATATACATAGAGATATATATTTGTATATGTATATAGATGATATAGATATAGATATATAGATATGCTCCAAATATATGTGAGTAGGGGAGAGGCAGAGAGAGAGGGAGACACAGAATCCAAAGCAGGCTCCAGGCTCTGAGCTGTCAGCACAGAGCCCGACGCGGGGTTTGAACTCAGGAACTGCAAGATCATGACCTGAGCCGAAGTTGGATGCTCAGTTGACTGAGCCGCCCGGGCGCCCCCACTTTACTCACTTTTTCACCCATATGAAAAGTTCTCAGGCACTCCTATCCTCCCATTTGTCCACATCATTCATATTAACATCTAATAGGAAAATTCTAACTGGGAGGTGTTCTGTCCAGAGCCTCCCCAACATCTGGCCACCTCTTCGCCCCTCCTGATGGACAAGGATAACATCTGAAATGAACAGACCTTGAATCGCCACTTCCAAATTTCAACAAAAGGAAGAATTATCCTTTGTTGAATATCTCACTTCACCATGGACTCTAAATCTTTTCGTGGCTTAGAAAAAGTTGGCACGTGGCAGAGTCCTGCTGAACAGATTGAGACATCAGAGAATGGGCTGTTGGCCATGCCTGGCACGCGTTCTGAAGACATGGCCTTATGCCACCTCCCCCCTCACATTCAGTGTGCCGTTAACACTAGGAGTGGGTGCAAGAGCTAGGGTAGCTTGGACTTGAAATATAACCTTGAAATTCATGGATGGATTTGAAGGATGAAAAAGAATGAATGCACTGCAGTTCTTCAGCCATCTCTAGCCATTAACTAGAATAAGAAGTAACCTTAATTGAGTATAGCTGTACCACACACGGTGCTAAATACTCTTTTTGCATCCTCCCTTTGAACCCTCATCACAACCTTGTGTGGTAGGTCCCGTTGTAATCCTCATTTTACAGTTCAAGAAATTTGACCTAGAAAACTTAGTGAGCCTGTCCTGGGTAGTAGGCAGGCTCTCCATCATCACACAATGTTTCATGTTAAGAATAAACACAGTGCCTGGATGACAGTGATAGAATTGTGAAAATGACTGTTCGGGACTGGAAGGAGGCTTTCACATCTTTTAGCCTGGTGGAAAACCTGAGGTTGAGGGAGAGCAGTGACTTTCTCAAAGCCACGTAGCGAGATAAAGAACCAGACGCTGAACTCTAGCGTGGCAGCCCCAGTTCTTTTGCAGTGCACGCTTGTTATTTTAGGGTATGTATACACTGCAGCACACACCAAGTTACTCAACATGCACCACCGTTATAGATGCACCAGTTACTAAAATTCTAAAATATGTGCACACAGGTTAGCAAATGACGGCCATCCTGAAACTCTCTCTCCTCTTTCCTCAGGACTCCTAGACCTCCCCACAATTAATCATTTAAAGGGCTAATATCTGTCCCTGTGGCCAGTTCCATTCTGATTAGTCAAGCCCCTCCCTTAGTCACATATTTTTAATATGAACCCTTCCTTAACACAAAGCCAGCACGCATGCTCTTCTCCCTCCAGATAATGGGAAATTCACAGTGGATTATAGGTCACATGTCAGTCATTTGGGATAACGATATTATCTCAAATGTAAGAGACATATGAGAGCTAATCAAGTCAGCTGTGCATAGTACATGTTGCGTCGGGTTGGGGGTTTGGGGGGGAGCGGTGCACCAGAGGAGAAAGTTCTGCCTCAGCACTCACGACTCAAGAGGCCTTATCATTCCCTTCCAGGTGTGGGTTCAAATGTTCTCTCCCACAGAGAGGAAGCTCGGAGCATCTGAATTGTCAGAGGCAAGAAGGGTCCTGCCCTCCACCTCTCTCACCTTTCCTATTTCTTTTTAAAATGGCAGAGCCATCCCTCAAGTCGTGAGAGCCCTACTGACAACAGGTGGAAATGCAAGGAAAACAAAGCTCACCAGTTGCAGAAACGGCAGCCTCCACTCCTTTTGAAGTCAATGGGAGGTAAGCGATTCTTTCCGACTCTTCCCAGCTGCAGAGATGGAGAAGCCAGTTGCTAGTGGAAGGGAAGCCCTGAGGCATAGCACGTCCAGTGTGAGTCAACCAACCGTGTGCTACTAGCCAGGCTGAAAACCACCTACACAGTGGCCGGTCTTCATTGGGATGATGGTTTACAGAGGACTAACTCCAGCTGTTTGAATATCTATTCTCCTCTTACGCCTTTCGAGGGTTTATAGATCACCAAATAATCCTTAAATATGAATCGATATGCATATTATCAAGACCATTACTTTTTGGACCAGAAATCTACTTCCGTGGTAGAAGGAGATGCACCCTGGGTGAAAGCAAATACAGGGAAGGCCTGAACATTCCTCAGCCACCTCCCGTTCATCTGGCAGTCTCGTTCTCTAGGTATTGGCTTCATGTCCTTGCCTGCTCCAGCCCTCTCCCCCAGACTAAGTTAGCATTCCCACAGCACCTTATGATATCCCTTCTGTAGCATTTGTTGAATTTATAATTATCCTCTCAATGCTTGTCTTCCCCCACTAGACCCTAATACCCATGAGAAATGAATATGCATTGCTCTAACATTTCCCCAGTATATAGAAGAGTGTGTTACCGTATTCACTGAATAATGGAAGAACACGGTCTTGACATGAAGCCCTAACTACGGAGTGCGCCTCTTAACCATCATTCAATTATGTGGGAAAGGTGCTTAAAAAGACATAAAGTCATCCGTGAATATATCAAGTTCTTTAGCTCCACCAATTCATAAAACACTTTCCAGTTTGTCTTCTCTTCCTGTTTATTTTAGTGCATTCTCTGCTACACTGTGATTTAAGGAAACTTTCATTCCATGTAACTGTAACTGGTGCATAACTGAATTTTTCTCAGGCTGAAGTTCACGGACCAACGAGGGCTGGCTTACCTTTACTTGGGGTTCTGTGAATTCCCTGGGAGATTGGTAAAGAGATGTAGGCATATGCTGAGTCATGCAGATAAACATAGAAAAACTGAATGTGGCTGGGGTCCCTGGGTGTAGAGATTCTGACCCTTGATTTCAGCTCAGGTCATGATCTCGTGGTTCGTGAGTTTGACCCCGTGTCACTCTCTGCACTGACAGCGAGGAGCCTGCTTGGGACTCTCTCTCCTTCTCTCTCTCTCTCTCTCTCTTTCTCAAAATAAATAAGTAAACAAAAATTAAAAAAAAAACTAAATATGGTCATATTATTTCAATATCTGGAGGTTTTAAAATATATTTCAAATCCTCTAACACCCTTCCCTTCAGTAAGTGGGATCTAATTTTCCTTCCCTTAAATGCAGGCAGCCTTTAGTGACTTTGCTTCTATGAATAGTTTGAGGCAAGGTGACCTTGCATGACTTCCAAGGCTGTGTTAGAAAAGGTGATAAGGCTTTCATCTGGCTCTCTGTCTCAGCGCATTCACATAGGAATCTCCGAGTCATCATATAAGAAACCCAGCTTTCGTGATCCTGCCATGCTCTAGCAACCAAATGGAGGGACTTTATAGAGACTGACGGTAGAACTCCACCCATTAAAGTCTTCCTTGCCCAGCTAGCAGGCATGTGAGTGGTAAAGACTTTGGGAGGGCCCAGCCTCAGCCATCGTCTGACTCTGACCTCATGAAAGTCCCCAAGCCAGAACTACCCAGCTGAGCCATCCCTGGGTTTCTGGTCCAAAGGAACCAGGAGACATAGGTGATCATTGCTGTTTTAAGTCACTGAGTTTTGTGGTGTCTGTTACAAAGCAATAGATTACTACTGTGATATCCTTATTCGCAGTGGAGTTTATGATTGCCTGGCAACCAGGTATTTATTAGAGGCAAATGAGAAGAGAATACAGGCAGACTTAATAAACGCATGTCAAGTGAGGGATAAAGTCTTGCCGTGGTTCAAACAGAGAACAGTGACAAGAAAATGCCTCATCACACCCAGCTTGCTGTTTCTGGCAGGCTGTACTCAAAGGAATCTTTGTTCTATCAATACCATACTCAAATTGCAAGCATTTAGTGGGTTTCAGCAAAACAACTTCAGCTGCATTTAACAAATGCAGTCGATTTTAATTCATATTGGCTTGGCTTGGCTTTTTTTTTTTTTCTGATTCTATTGGACTTTATAATTCCTTGTATCTTGCTTTATACGTAGACATTTAAGTAACATTATAGTAAAATACTTAAGCCAGCACCAGAAAACAACAATTATTTTTTAAATTTAAAAGGCATCTTAAGTTTGAGAATCCATGAAGGGGGATCTTCAGAAAGGCATATGCATCTTATAACAGACTATCACCTCATTAACTGTTAAATGAAGGACTACCTACTATTCTTCACCCTCGAGCATTTTTCTTAATTGTCCATATATGTAGCAGTTCGATTGCAAGTCTCAGGGTGTCTGTCTTTAAGTCTCCAGTGGTTCGAGCCTTGCATTTGAAACCACTACTCATGATAATGATGTTTTCAGTGTATGTATTCTCAATATATGTGGCCTAACTTTTTGATTAGCAAACCTCCTGTCCATCAGTTTCACCTACAAGATGGCCACCTGTGTTTTCACTGCTTTTGACCACTCCGACTTAAACTTTTGAGTAGAGCACTTACATTATATTTCAAATTAGACCATTATAAATGTGACTTTCAAATCTGGTGAACATTCAATCATTTGTTTTTATATTATGCTTAAACTAAAATACAGGAGCTTAATTTACAGCTTAGGGTAATATATTTCAATGCATATATTATTTTTTCTTATTTTTGGGAGACAGAGAGAAGGTAGAGCATAAGCAGGGGAGGGGGAGAGAGAGAGAGGGAGATACAGAATCAAAAGCAGGCTCCAGGTTCTGAGCTATGTTAGCACAGAGCCCACTGCAGGGCTTGAACTCACAAACTGTAAGACCATGACGTGAGCCAAAGCCAGATACTCAACTGACTGAGCCACCCAGGTGCGCCTAAATATATATATATATTTTTTTTTCAATGTGAGCAATTGGTAGATATAACACATGGCTTTCTGTAGCATGCTTTGAAAAATATCCAGAAGCAATTTGACTTCTTAAATCAAATGATAGGTTATTAATTATCATAATAAGAATTACATCAGTCATTTATTGCAGTCTTGAACTACTTACACAGTATGCTGTTAAACACTTTGTATATATATTATTTTGTTTAATCTATAGAATTCACCTAAAGGTTTAGATAAAATTGTCATTTTACAGAGGCTTGGAGGGATGGTCATTTGTCCAAAGATAACATAACTGGAAATAGAGGAGCTAAGATTTGAATCCAGATAGGTTGGCCTTTATCAACTCAGAATTCACTTGAATTCTAAATTCTTTGGACTCATCATCCTTGCTCATTTACCGTATTTCAGTAAAGCTAAGTTGCCATCTGTTGCAAGGTGTTCCGTTATTTGTATGCCGATGTGACGAAGACTGACAGTTGAACTATGACACATGCTTAACACCAGGATTTTTGCTCTATATTGATTTGAAAATGCTCTATATAATAAACAGACCCAAGTAGACGTACATTGTTACCTAACCTTACTGTTGTATATATATAAAACAGAAAGCCAAAACAAATAAATGGAAGGAGGTATTTTTTAGAATTTTGCATTCAGTCTGGTTCTTCTGAATTGTTTTGTAGATGGAGATCATCTTATATGTGTTTCTCCACACTGTCATATTCCATGTCAGTGAGAGGACCGATGATTTATTTTATTTTATTTATTTATTCAATTTCGTTTTCCTTTTTTCTCTTTCTTTTCTTCTTTTCTTTTTTTTTTTTTTGAGCGAGAGGGTGGGGAGAATGAACACGCACATGTGCACAAGCAGGGGAGGAGCAGAGAGAGAGAGGGAGAGTGAGAATGTCAAGCAGCTCCATGCTGGGCATGAGATGTTAGGCTCAATCCCACAACCCTGAGATCATGACCTGGGCTGAAATTAAGAGTGGAACACTCAACCAACTAAGCTATGTCAGCACCCCGATGATGTTGCATTTCTTAAAAGAATGTTCCATTATCGCGTCTGGTTTTTCTTATGAACTACTATCTTTTTTTTTTCCCCAAACTCGGATACGTATGTGCAGGCAAAGCCAATGCCCCTCATTTAAATATTTAAAAATGCACGTCTTAGAATCAATGGATTTTGATATTATGTTTCCTGTAGACCATGTTAAAAGCTCAGTCATCCACAAATTTAAGTATTTTATAATGTTTTAGTTATTCTAGGCTTCTAGGCATAATCTCAGATGCTACTCAGCTCCAGATCATTAGTGTACATTTATGTTGCTTTAATCACATTATCTCCATTTGTTGAATGCTTATTATACATCAAGTACTGATCTAGATTCTTTGCATGTGTTAATTCCTCAAAGCCAAGGAAGCTGCATATTGTCCCATCATAGCATTGAAGAAACTGAGATTTAGGATTTAAATAATTTGCTCAGTCACATTCCTTCTTAACTGGCAACACCAGGATTGGACGTCCATTCTTGGACACCCCCATCCTTTCTGCTAACTGCTTTGCTCTATTACCATCCACATAAACACACACATTGGCAGTGTTAGAATTGGTAACTAATATTAATGATCCCTATTATGTGCTACGTAAACTATTTCTACTTCCCTTAGCCTTCTCTCTGCCTGCACATGGGTATATAAAGTACCATAAACATGGATTTTTATTAACTCCTCTCCCCAAAGCCACATATTAACAGTAACCCTTCAGGAACTGATCTGGATGTAATGGGCCAATATTTCTTGCAGCCTGGCAATGTATCGCTCTTATGGCTGTCTTGCTTTAAATGTTTCTGGCGGTATTGCCTGTAAAAATGACCACAGAACTGGCTATAGCACAGGACTCTTCTAAGACATCGGTCCAAGCATTTTACCACTGATCAGAAAATTTCACCTTGGCAATCATTCTATAGGAAATTAATGCTGCTTCCTTCACATGTTTACGGCCTGCCATATGAAAGGAAAGCATATGTGCCATTGTTGTATGTTATGCCTGAAGCAAAAGGTTTTATTATTTAGCCGCTGCCCAGTAGAGCCATACTTAGGTAATTATGTTGCTTTTAAATAGAAGGAAAATAATCTCAATGGCACTCTGACCTGATTTTATAAACTGGAGGTCAGCGGCACAAATGTTTAGCATTACTCCTAAATCTTAAACTGTGCAATAACTAATCCAAGAATCACTTACAAAATAAAGTGAAGCCGCTTTCATACGGTCAGGTCATGGATTTGGGGAACCTTCATCTAAAGATTCCTCCCATGGTACCTTGAGACAGTGCCTTTTAACAAATCAGTCCAGGTGGTTGGGAACAAGAGGATCTCTGTAATTTCTAGAACTCGAGAGCCATAATTCGTTGGAGAAAAGGCTTGCGAGACTCTGTGAACCAGTGCATTGGGCAAGAAGTCCACGTGTGTCCTCACATTTTCTCAGGTCTGGAGAGCCACCATCTCCCCAGCTATCCAAAGTAGAAACGATTCTTGACTTGACCAAATGATTCTTATTTGGTCCCTATCTGCGCTCCATCCTAGAGTCCTATTTCTTGTACCTCCTCAATAACTCCCTAAGCCACCTACTTCTCCCTGTCATTTCTTCCAGTCACCACCATGCCCCACCTCATGCCTCAGCCTCGCCTTCACCTCACTGATCCTTTCTGCCTCCATTCCTGCTGTAGGTGAGGCAGAAAGTCTATTCTTTTCACTCCCTGGCTTAAACTCTTTGATGGCTTCCTGTAGCTCTTTAGATGAGGCCCCTAGTTTGTTGTATAGTTTACAAGGCCCTGCGTGATAAGGCCCCTTATCAACTTCCGCACTTCCATCTCCCTTCTTCCCCCCAGCGCTCCACCCTTTCTCTGCTTCAGTCAAATGGAACAACTTTCAACAACTCAGATGGCCCACCTCGAGCCCCTCACCCATGGGATTTCTCTGCCTAAAATATCCTGCCCTTTGAAGTCCAAAGTTAGATTCTACATCTTTTTAGGGGGACATGCAGGCTAGTTTCCTGCCCTCTGCCCCGTGCTCTCGTACTCCACGATTATCCTATCACTTACTTAATGCTATAATTACCCACTTAATAACCTTTTTCACCAACCATGAATTCCTCAAGAGCAGAAACAGATTCTCATTCACTGTTGTATAGCAAGGCAGTGGCTTCCACGCCCTGGATAGCCCTGGTGGCACAAAAGGCAACACGAAGAAGTATGCAGATGTTCTCTCTAAAACTTAAAAATCATTGTGTGTTTTTAATGTTCATCTTCTCTTTGTAACAAGTGGTGTTTGTTTTCTTTGTTATGGACGTTGGATGCACAGAAGTGCATTAACTGTGATCCCTGTTCCATGACACAGTCATCCCCAGCCCTTGCATGGACCCTCTTATATTTATTTCATTTCTGTATATCATAATAAGCATCTACAAATTCACTATGCAAAACAACAGCTAAGATCTTTACAGTAGCTGACATTTACCCAGATGGTACACTTGTTCTGTTCTACATCTTCCCACCTGACCCCACGTCCTGTCATCGCCATTCTCTTGCTTTCTGTTTGAGTAGTTTAATTGCCTATTTCCAAACTTATTTTTCTTATGTTGGTTGTTTTCAACTTTCTAGAAAGGATATCATGCGTACACAATATGTGGGAATGTTTTTCACCTAATATCATGTTGCTGAGAGTTATATTTATTGTTGTATTATTGGGCGTTGCTGCAGTTCGTTTGGTTTGACTGCTTTATTACATTCATCTAATGAGTATACCATCGTTTAAACATCCATTCGCCCACTCACATTTGGGTTGTTTCCCTGTTCTTGCCATTGTGCACAGCCATGCTCTGAATCTTTGAGTGCACGTCACCTTTCAGTCATTGCAAGCACTTCCTGGAGTAGACTTCTGGGCCATAGAGTAGGTGAATCTTTTTTTTTTTTAACCTTTATTTTTTTTGAGAGAGAGAGAGAGAGACAGAGTGCGAGTGGGGGAGGAACAAAGAGAGAGGGAGACACAGAATCCAAAGCAGGGTTAGCACAGAGCCAGACCTGGCACTTGAACTCATGAACTGTGAGATCATGACCTGAGCCAAAGTCATACACTTAACCGACTGGGCCACCCAGGCGCCCCTAGAGTATATGAATCTTTAGGAGATAATGTTGGAATAGAATTCAATGAGATGGCACCAATTTACATTCCTACCACTGTGTATGAAGTCCTATGGATCCAAATTCTTCCCAGTACTTGGTATCCTCAGTCTTTTTTGATTTGTTAAGTCTAATGTCAGTAAAATGGTATGTCCTATAATTTAGATTCGCATTTCCCTGGTTATTAATAATACTGAACATTTCTTCATGCATCTATTGCACATGTGTATTTTCTCAGAAATGCTTATTCTTGCTTTTTGTCCATTTTTCTATTGGATTGTTTGTGTTATTCTTATTGATTTATAGACAGTTTAACGTATTTTGATACCAATTCTTTGTATATTATATGCACTTGTTGCAGAATATCTTATTGAAGTTGGTAATTTTTTTTCCAAAATTTTATTTACATTCTAGTTAGTTAAAATAGAGTGTAATATTAGTTTCAGGAGTAGAATTGAGTGATTCATCACTCACCTATAACACCCAGTTGTCATCCCAACAAGTGCCCTCCTTAATGCCCACCACCCATTCCACCCCTCCCCCACCCCCTTCCCTCCATCACCCCTCAATTTGTTCTCTATTGTGAAGAATCTTTTATGGTTTCCCTTTGTTTTCCCTACCTCTTACCATATGATCATCTGTTTTGTTTCTCAAATTAAAGTTGGTTACTTATTTTTGTGATATCTTTAAGTTGTCCTAATGAGTAAAGATTGATAACATACCATACATGTGGTATTCAACTGTATCAAGGTAAGTTTCTGGAAAACATGACAGGGAATGAAATTACCCACTTTCTTTATTGATAAAATAGGTTGTGGTGGAAGTTTTGCTCTGTATTTGAGCTGTTTGGGAACTAGAACCTACTGCTATCCACATTTCCATAAGGGCCTAGGCACTCAGCCAGCACTTGCTGGAATGAACTGAAATACTTTGCGGCAACAGGCACATTAATATGAACATACATCCTGTGAATTGTTTAAACACATGGCTTGTTTTTGAAAAGAAAGAAAGAAAGAAAGAAAGAGAAAATGTAAAATAAACATACAAATGGGATTGATCTCCAGTCGATCCTCATGGTTGTGGGGAAATGGTGTTTTTGGTGGGCTATCCCACATGGTCATATGGACCATATCCTCTGTTTCTAAGACTATGTTTTAGAGATGCCTTGGTATTTTTGGTATAGGTAATTTTTACTGACTCATCAGAAAGAGAGTTCTGCATATATTGTGAAAATTACTTTGGAGCTAAAGAAAGGCAAGAAATAAGAATTAAGTACTACTTACTCCTTCTTAAAAGCCTTCTGTGACCTAAAATCTCCCCACCCCCACAAATAGATTAACCTATCTCTTTTTCTCTTCCACTCCTTAGCTCTTCCACAGGCACGAAGCAGGACATGTCAACATGGTCACTCTAATATAAAATCATAATGTAAAATGTTAATTTTTAATCTGCTAAAATATGGAGTTAACCACCCTCTCCAGTTCTCTTCCTGTGACTCGTATCACTCTTATACCCAGCACTCCACCCACCTCCCATGAGGGCCAAGGCAATAGCAGGGATAATTTGCATCTGAGTGATGCAGTGAGGAGGTCTGTTATAGATCTTACTTAGCAATGTTTCTCAATATAAAAATTCAGTAGTGCATTTTAAAATTTTGAAGTGTTTTATATTTCATAATCCAGAAGACTACATATTCACACATATGTGGGATGACGAGCACCAAGACACACACCCCTATGTACCCATCATCCAGCCTGAATAACAGAACTTCACTCATCCTACTGTAACTCCCCATATCACTCGCCTCTCTCCTCATTTATTTATTGAAAAAAAATTTTATTTTTTTTCTTTAATTTTTTTCAATTCTTTTTTTAATGTTTTATTTATTTTCGAGAGAGAGAGAGAGGCGAGAGAGCGGGAGGGAGGGAGGAAGACAGAGAGAGAGCAAGCATGAGTGGGGTAGGGGCAGAGAGAAACAGGGAGAATCCAAAGCAGGATCCAAGCTCTGAGCCAGATATGGTGCTCGACTAGCAAATGGTGAGATCATGACCTAAGTCTGACGCTTAACCGACCGAGCCACCCAGACACCCTGATAAATATTTTTTGCATGATTATTATGTGTCAAGCACTGTTCTAGTCAATGAAAGACATTAAAATTAAAAAACAAACAAGAAAACCAACCAAACAAACAAACAAACAAAAAAATAATGAAAAGCCCTGATTCACAGAGCTTATATTTTATTCTGAATTTTGGGTTCATCATTCCCTTTTCCTTTCTGATAGTTTTACTATGTACTTGTAAATCTCTAAACAGTGTATTAGTTAGTTTACTCTCTTTTAAGCCTTGCCTTTTTCACTTATTGTTTTTATGCAGGAAATGCTAGCTTTGTTCATTTTCACTGTTCGTGGACTTTTATTATGTGAGTATTCTTCACATTTTCTGGTTTGTGGATATTTGGACTATCTTTAGATTTTTGCTTTTGCAAACAAAACTACTTAGAAATGGTATCATACAACACATGTTTTTGTATCTGGATTCTTTTGCTTAATATTTTGTTTGTGAGATTCATTTCTATTGTGTGTAGCAATAATTCATTATGGTTCATTGTTGTATAGTTTTCCACTATATGTACCTGACCCATTTATTTATAATTCTGTATTTCTAGATTTAAGTTATTTTTAGTACTTGTTTAATGACATGTTTACATGTTTTTGAAGCATGTATTTGTATTAAGTATTGCTGGATAGTAAAATATACATAACCCAAGTTTAGTCCATCCTGCGAAACGATTATCCAAGGTTGTTCTACAATTTGCATCCCTACAGCAGTGTATGAGAGTAACCATTTTGGCGATAGCATATCATACTGTACTTTTAATTTCCATTTACCTGTTGATGAGGGAAGATGAGCACTTGTGCAAAAGTGTGGGTTGCTTAATATCATATTTTATCAAGTAGTGGTTTAACACTTCTGCCCACTTGTTCTGTTTCTCAATGATTTGAAAAAGGTATATACGCAATACTCCCAAACATATAAAAGATAGCATCCCTGATACTAAATGGAAGTGGTAATAATAGCAAATCTCAGAGCTAAACATTCAACATTTCACTTAAATATGACATTACAGATTTTTAAAACTGATTTATGGTAATTTTTAAAATCTGGTTTGGAAAAGACTGACCTGTAGGTTTACTTTCTTATAATATCCTTGTCAGTTTTTGGTATTAAATTATGCTGGCCTCAAAAATACCTAGGAAAATGATACGTCTCCATCTGGATATTTTCTTCTGGCCCATCCCCCCCTTTACTAATTCTCTTTTCTAACCTTCTGTATCTAATCTTCTATTAAGCCCAGTTGATTGGGTTCTTCAGTTGAGTTACTGTATTTTAAAATTCTCCAGGTTTCATTTGTTCCCTTTGTATAAAATCCAGTTTTCCACAAAAACTCTCTACCTCATTATTTAATATTTTAACATATTAGTCTTGATTATTTTAAAAATCCATGTCTGATAACAAAATTAGTCGGATAACTTATGGATCTGTTTCTACTCTTTATTATTTTCTATTAGTTATTGGTCATTTCTTGTCTTATCGTGTGTCTCATTATTTTTGTTTGAGCGCTAAACATTGACTTTGAAAACTGGAAATAATTTGAAGCTCTCCTCTGATCCCTTAATATTAGCAAATTCTTTAGGGAAACAAGCAGTTCAAGTTACAGGCTCTTCTCTCTGGGATTCCACCCTTCCTCCAATCCTAGGATTACAAATTCTTACCGTATCAGTATTGTCTTATCATTGCTTTCAAAGAAATTTATAAAGACATTTTATCAAGCTTGTCTAGTTATTATCAGATGGAGAGACTGTCTAAAATAAACCAGGATGCTATTACCTAGAAGTAACATTGTGTATCTTATTGGATTTTAATTTTCATTGTCCATATTTCAAATGAGTGAACATTCTTAGAAGCTTAGTTACTAGTGTTTGTGCTTATGCAAATTTTTCTATTTAGTGCTTAGTTTCTTCTTAATGATCTATAGAGATTCTTTATGTCATCTAAATTTTTATTCTTATCCCATGTATTTTAAATTATTTCTAATTTGTCTTTTTATTTGTTTTGGTGAATTCATGTAATTTTTTTAATGTGGTCATATTCATCAATCTTTTCCTTTTTGTTTTGTGCTTTTATTTAGGAACTCCTTCCCCATCTAAATGTCATAAAAATATTCTCCTGTATTTTTTCCTAAACATATTAAAGTTTTTCTTTTAACTTCTGTCTTTAACTTCATGTTTGTATGTGGAATGAAGTAGAGATTCAGTTTTACTTTTCTCATATGAATATGAGTTCATCCCATGACCAGTTATTGAGATGAGAAACTGACATATATATAAAGCACTTTAATTTCAGAACATCTTGTTTCAGGGAATTATTCTGGGAGGTTCCTGTTATCTTAGTATTAGTTATCTGTGTCTCTGAAAAAATGATGTCTTTAAAATCTAGTGTCCCCTCGAACAACCCTTTGACTTAATTTTAGCTTCTCTCCTCTTGTGTCAATAGTATTTCCTAATCAGTATCCCATAGGATGTTAGCTGTTTTTAAAATCCCCAAACACAATGCAAAAACAATGAAAATGGATGGCAAAGTAAAATTACAAATCTTACAGAAAATGTGGGATCTTATAAAATGAGCATAATTGCTTTAATCATCCCCAAAGGTAATGACAGATAGGGATATGCCAAAATTAGCAATAAAAGAACAGAATGTAAGCAAGTGAGGTAATCCAATAGACGCCTTAAAATAAAATGACTTTAACATCAAAACTTAGGGAGTGATCCTTAAGAAAAATGTGTAAAGACCATGTGCATTTTTGCAGACTGATCTTTATAAATGCAATGCAAAAGTAAAATTACCAATGTCTTATACATCAATTTTTTGAAGTATTGTTGATGCATAATACTAGTTTCAGGTGCACAACATAGTGATTGGACATTTCTTTACAATATTATTGACTCTATTTCCTATGCTGTACTTTTCATCCTTGTGACTTATTTATTTTATAATTAGAAGTTTGAACCTCTCAGTCCCCTTCACCTTTTTTGCCTATGCTCCTGTCCTGTCTATCCCCTGGGAAGCTCCAAATTGTTGCCTTTATTTGTGAGTCTTTTATTTGTTTGTTTAGACTCCAAATCTAAATAAAATCATATGGTATTTATCTTTCTCTGTCTGACTTCTTTCACTTAGCATAATACGTTCTAGGTACATCCAAGTTGTTGGAAATGGCAAGATTTATTCTTTTTATAGCTGAGTAATATTCCATTGTGTGTGTATCTATATCTATATATCTACATCATCTATATCTATATTTATATCTGTCTACCTACCTACCTACCACTTCTTTTTTATCCATTCATTAATCGAAGGAAATTTGGGCTCTTTCCATACAAGGGCATATATACATACACACATACCGCATCTTCTTTATACACTAGGTAGCTTCCATTTCTTGGCTATTGTAAATAATGCTGTGATAATTACAAGATTGCATATATCTTTTTGAATTAGTGTTTTTTTTTAGTTTTGGGGGAAGGGGTCACTACCCAGGAGGAGAATTACTGGATTATATGGTATTTCCATTTTTAACTTTCTGAGGAACCTCCATACTGTTTTCCTTAGTGGCTGCACCAGTTGACCTTCCAACTAACATTACATGAGGATTCTCTCTTTCTACATCCTCATAAATGCTGCTTGTTTCTTGCCTTTTTGATACTAGCCGCTCTGACTACCGTAAGGTAATACCTCATTGTGGTTTGGATTTGCATTTCCCTGATGATCAATGATACTGAACATCTCTTCTGTGTCTGTTTGCCATCTGTATGTCCTCTTTGGAAAAATGTCTATTTAGATCTTCTGCCCCTTTTTAAATTAGACTTTTGCTATTATTATTGATGTTGCATTGTATGAATTCTTGATATATCTTGGATATTTACCTCTTATCGAATGTATCATTTACAGATACCTTCTCAGTAAGTTGCCATTTTGTTGATGTTTTCTTTTGCTCTGCAAAAGCTTTTTGGTTTGATATAGTTCCAATTATTTATTTTTGTTGTTGTTTCTCTTGCCTGAGGAGATGGGTCCAGAAAAATATTGCTAAGGTTGATGTCCAAGAGTTTACTGCCAAAGTTCTCCTTTATGAGTTTTATGGTTTCTGGTCTTACATTTAAGTCTTTGATCTACTTTGAGTTTATTTTTGTGTGTGTTGTATAAGAAAGTGATGTTATTTGATTCTTTTACATGTAAATATAGTTCAATATTTAAGGACTTAACATACACGCACACACACGCACATGCCCAAGTAGCAGCACTTGATTCTTGCTTTATTTGTTCTAAGACTGTCTCATACTTGAAGTTATGACCTAAAGTATCTTAAACAAAGATTATTCATAAATTATGTAGTATTTTTGTTTGTTTAGAAGAGAGACACCTTATCCTTTTTTCAGCATACATTATGTTAGTTTCAGGTGTATGACATAGTGATTTGACAGCTCTATGCACTATGCTATGCTCACTACAATAAGTGTAGCTACCATCTACTATTTAACATTATTACAATATTATTGACTATATTCCCTACAATGTACTTTCCATCCCGAGTTACGTTGTAGTTTTCAAGATAAAATCCCAACCAAAACTTTTTCATTGCTATATACTATAAAACCTTGATGACTCAAGATTATGAACACGAAACTAGATGGGGAGAGTAGGAGGTCTTCAAAGCACATGACTGACACAAACCGACTACTCAGTGAGGACAAGTTTAAATGATTACCAGAGCCAGAAATAGGGTAAGGCGATTGAGGTGCCTACGGCAAGGTATTTAAGAAAGTATTAACTCTCAGTCAGGATTATATCACTGCAAACATTGATCTGAAACTTATTGCTATACTTTAGCTTTGCCCGTTCTAGGACTTGAAAAGAAAATCACACAGTAGTTTCTCTTTGGTGTTTGGTTTCTTTCACTCAGTTGCTTTTGGGATTAACCTTTGTGTGTGTGTGTGTGTGTGTGTGTGTGTGTGTGTGTGTATCAGTAGTTCACTCCTTTTTATTGCTCAGTATTCTGTTTTATAAATTTTCATTTTAGAAATGTACCTTTTTACAATAAAAATGTTAATATAACATTTTATAAATACACCACAGTGTGTTTTATCCATTCGTCTATTGATGGGCATTTGACTTGTTTCTAGTCTTTGCCTACTGTGAATAAGGCTACTGTGATGTTAGCATCCAATTCTTTTTTGTGGGTGTATATTACCATTTCTCTTGGATAAATGCCTGAGAGTGAAACAACTGGGTAATACGGTGTTTGCTTGACTTTACAAAAAATGGCCAAAATGTTTTCCCAAAAGGTTGTACCATTTTATACAACTCTCTGTAATGTATGAAAGTTTCTGCAAACTCCATATCCTTGCCAATACTTGGTATTATTAGTCATTTTAGGTTTAGCTCTTCTATTGCTGTGAAGTAGTATCTTGCTGTGTCTTAAATGTGCAGTCTCTTGAAGACCAATATGATACTGAGTACCTTTTCCTGTGTGTATTAGCTATATACAGTAAAAGTTTGGTTTTTGAGCACAATTTGTTCCATAAACATGCTTATAACCTAAAGCACTCTTATAGCAAAGCAAATTTGAAGAAATAATGGCTCAGTTGTGATCATGTGACGTTTGGCGTATTGCAAGACACCATTCATTTCAAGTTAAAATTTACTAGAAATGTCTTCTCATCTTGCGGAACACTCACAGTACAAGTTACCCACAGTCCAAGGTTTTACTGTATCTTCTTTTATAAAGTGTCTTTTAAGCCTTCGGTCAATTTTTTAATTGAATTGTTTGTCATTTAATTGTTAAGTTTAAGATCACTTTATATATTCTGGATTATATATTTTGCATACAGAATCTCTGTCAGAGCCAGGTATTGGTAATAATATACCCCCATCTGTGGCTTGCCTTATGATTTTCCAATTGATATTCTTTGAAGAGCAAAAAGTTTTAATTTTTATAAAGTCAAATTTATCTTTTTTTTCTTTAGTCTAAGAAATCTTTGCCCACCCCAAAGTTGCAAAATTTTTTCCTGCATTTTATTTTATAAGTTTATTTATTTTGAGAGAGACAGAGAGAGTGTGAATGGGGGAGAGGTAGAGAGTACGGGAGGGGCAGAGAGTGAGGGAGGAACCAAGAGAAAGGGAGAATCCCAAGCAGGCTCTGTGCTGTTAGTACAGAGCCTGGGGCTCAAACTCACAGGTCATGACCTGAGCCAAAACTAAGAGTCAGATGCTCAACCAACTGAGTCACAAGTGCCCCTTTCCTGCATTTTATTTTAGAAATATTATAGTTTGGCTTTTACATTTATATTTAAGGTCTATTTTGAATTAATTTTGGTTTATGGCATGAATAGACATCAGAATTCATTTTTAATATTAATGTCCATTTGTTCCATATCACTTATTAAAAACAATTTTACTTTCCCATTTAATTACTTTGGATCCCTTCAAAAATTCAATTGACCATTCGTGTATGTGTCTCAATTTCTAGACCCTCTTCTGTCCCACTGCTCTAAATGTCCATACTTTTGTCAATACCACATTGTTGTCGTTACTGGAGCTTTTTAATAAGCTTTGAAATCATATAGTGTAACTCTTCCATCTTCGTTTCTTTTCAAAATTATTTTGGCTAGTATAGGTTGTTTTTGTTTCTGTACAAATTCTAAAATCATTTTGTCAGTTCGTAGGAAAACATTTGCTGGGATTTTGACTAGGATGCCAATAAATCTATAAACAAATTGAATAGAACTGACATCTTACCAGTACCAAGCCTAGCAATCAATGAACATGAACTCTCTCTCTCAGTAGTGTTCACTAGTTTTCAGTATAGTTTTGTTGAACATCTTTCATTAGGTTTATTCCTATATATTGTAATTGTTTCTGATGCTATCGATTTACTTTTTTAAAATAACTTTTTTTAATGTTTATTTATTTTTGAGAGAGAGAGAGAGCGTGAGCGAGCATGGGGGAGTGGCAGAGAGAGAGAGAGATACAGAATTTGAAGCAGGCTCCAGGCTCTGAGCTGTCAGCACAGAGCCCAATGTGGGGCTCAAATCCATGAACCATGAGATCATGACCTGAGGCAAAGTCAGAGACTTAATCGACTGAGTCACTTGGGTGCCCCTAAAATGACTTTTTTATTTTAGAAGAGTTTTAGATGCACAGAAAACAAATGTGAAGCTAGAACATAGTTTCTATAAACCCCACACCCAGTTTCCCCTATTACTAGCATCTGATTTTAGTATAGTATATTTGTCACAATTTTGAAGCAAGATTGATATCTTATTATTAACTAAAAGTCATACTTTATTCATATTTCCTTAGTTTTTATCTAGTGTCCATTTTCTTTCCCAGGATCTCATCCTGAATACCATATTCCATTTAGTTGTCATGTCTCCTTAGGCTCCTCTTGCCTCTGATAATGTCAATTTACTTTTTACTATATTTATGATATTATGTTTCCTTTCTCCAAAATGATAGGCATATTGCAAATGAGTACAATATGCAAATGAGTGAGATTGGACCCTATCGCACACCATTTATGAAAATTAACTGAAAATGCATCAGTGACCTGAATATACCAGCTAAAGCCATAAAATTCTTTTTTTTTAATTTATTTATTTTTCAAGAAAGAGTAAGAGAGACAATGCCAGCTGGGAAGGGACAGAGAGAGAGAAAGAGAAATCCAAATCTACACTTGGGACTCACTTGGGGCCCAACATGGGGCTCAAGATCTCCTGAGCCAAGATGAAGAGTCAGATGCTTAACCAGCTGAACCACACAGGTGTCCCTAAAACGATAAAATGATTCGAGGAAAACATTTGAGACAAATCTGACCTTGGATTTGGATATGTATTCTTTGATATGACAAAAGAAAAAGTAGACAAATTGGACTTCCCTATAAGTAAAAACCTGTCTGCATCAAAGGGCATTACCAAGAAAAAGAAGACAACTTAGAGAATAGGGTAAAATACTTGCAAATCACATATCTCATTAGAGTCTAGTATCCAGAATATATAAAGAGCTTTTACAATTCAACAATAAAAGTATCAAGAAACCAATTTAAAAAGACAAATTATCTGAACAGACATTTCTCTCAATAAGATATAACCAAAGAAGAAATGACCAACAAGTATGTAAAAAGATGTTCCACATTGGGGCACCTGGGTGGCTCAGTTGGTTAAGTGTCCAACTTCGGCTAAGGTCATGATCTCTCAGTTCATGAGTTCAAGCCCTGCGTTGAGCTCTGTGCTGACAGCTCAAAGCTTAGAGCCTGCTTTGAATTTTGTGTCTTTGTCTCTCTCTGTCCCTTGCCCACTCACACGCTGTCTCTCTCTCTTTCAAAAATAAATAAACATTAGGAAAAAAAATAAAAGATGTTCCACATCATTAGTCCTGAGAGAAAGTCAAACAAAATTCACAGTGAGGCACCACTTTGCACCCACTGTAATGGCCAGAATGAAAACATGGAAAATAATGAGTGTTGGCAAGGATGTGAAGAAACTGAAACCCTCATCTGTTATTGGTGGGAATTTAAAGTGGTTCAGCCAGTTTAGAAAGCACTCCGGCAGTTCCTTGAGGAGTTAAACATAGAATTATTATATGATTGAGCAATTCTGCTCCTAGATATACACCCCAAAGAACTGAAAACAAGTACTCACACAACTACACTTATCTGCATATCTCTAGCAGCACTCGCCACAATAGAGAAAATGTGGAAATAGCCCGAATGCCCATTACTGGGTGAATGGATAAACAAAATGTGGTCTGTACATACAATGGAATGTTATTAAACCTTAAGAAATACACGTCATATCCCAGATGCTACGATGTAGACAACCTTGAAAACTTCATGCTAAGTGAACAAAGACCAGACACAAGAGGTCACATGTTGTATGATTCCATTTGTGTGAAAAATCCATAAAGACAACACAGATGGGTGGTTATCAGAGGGCATGGTTCAGGAAGGTGGGAAGCAATTGCTTAACAGGTACATTTTCCTTTCAGATGATTCACATGTTTTGGAACTTGACAGAAGTGATGGCTTCACAAGGCTGTGAATGTACTAAATGCCTATGAATTTTTCACTTTTAAATGATTAATTTTATATTATGTGATTTACACCTCACTAAAGAAAAAATGATAGGGATAATTATCTATTTTGTCACAGCTATGTCTCCAGCTACTTTTTTTTAAAATGTTTATTTATTTTTAGAGAGAGAGAGAGAGAGAGAGCAGGAGCAGGGGAGAAATAGAGAGAGAGGAAGACACAGAATCCGAAGCAGGCTCCAGGCTCTGAGCTGTCAGCACAGAGCCCAATGCTGGGCTCAAACCCTCAGATCGTGAGATGATGACCTGAGCCAAAGTCGTATGTTTGTTTAACCGACTGAGCCACACAGGCACCCCTGTCTCCAGCTACTTTAAGAGTATCTGGCATGCATGGGGTGCTCAATAAAAATCACTGACTCAATGAAAAACAGACCTGTCTTTTCAGCGCAGAAATTGCCTTTAATATTTGTAGCTGGAAAATGAGTTTGCCACCAAAAGGAACTTCTGACCCCATATATAGCTGTAATAGAAATGCATTAGCCACAATTCCTTCAATATATAGAAGAGAGGCCCAGATCCTAGCAAACAACATTTTCTGTTTTTTTTTTTTTCATCCTTACTTTTTCTATAAAGTTCAAGTGGCTTGGCTACCTACAACTCACCATGACCCCTGATGTCCTTTGCCTCCCTGTCCAGTGTACCCCAACAAAAGTAAACTTTATTTACTGTGTTTACCCAACTACATACTATAAAAAACAGTATGTGCAGCAAGGGTGAGCTTTTATGTAAGCCGCTATGAGTTCTGGGGATTAGTTTTGCCAAGAACTACACGAATAAAATAAGCCGGAAGACGGCAACATAGGTATTCAAAATATGTAAAGATAAATACAGCAGGAGCCTTAATTAGACTCTATTGTTTTTCTTGCTGTTACTCAGTATTTATGATACATCAGGCCCTCTGAATCGTACTTTTAATATATTATACAACTGAATTTTCACCCCGGAGTTATTTTTAGATGAGGAAACTAAGGCTCATAGAATTGATATGAGTGCCCTAGAATCATGCAGAAGGGGCAGGGAAAGCATTTGAACTTAGACTCTCGAGGGTTGAGGATTGGCTTCCTTCTGGTTTTTGCCAGCGTGCTTTTCCACCGAGTGCACTTATGCTAACTAGCAGCCCCCCAGTGCTCTTTTACTCCCCTGGTTGGTTGATCAGGGCCGGAAGAGACTTCTGATTGCATTAGCATGGGTCACATGACAAGCTCCAGCGCAGGGGTCAGAGTACTCTGATTGGATACTATCAATTTCCCAAAAGAAAGGAGAGACTGTCTGGAGCAGCTAAAACAGTCACAACATTCTACCATCTCATGTAAGTTTCAGGCCATAGTTTAAAAGGCATCTGCAAAATAATATCATCCATTAAAAACACAGTACAGTAAGCATAAAAGAGAGATAGTCAGTCTCTTGGTCAGTACTAGTATAACGAAGGGGCTCCAGTCTGTTGGCAGCGGTGTGGCTGAAAGTCATGTTCGGAGTCCCACTTAGCCTCTCTTGCTCGCTCGTTCTCTCTCTGCATCCTCAGGTAAGACCAATCTGAACCTTGATTTTCTACCTCTAAAAGCAGCAGTTGTCACAAATAGTTCCCAAAGGCCCAACTCTAGGTAGCTATGGTTTTCTTGGTCTAATCTTAAATTTTGGAAAAACATTCCTAGGTACCCATGTACAGGACAAGAGAAGAATTTTATTGCTGTCTTCCACCCAAATACCTCCTTTCTAATCTTCGTCTGGCCTTGCAGTACTGGTTTTGCTGCAAGGACTATAAATCCTCTAGTTTTAAGGTCTGATTTTCACAGTGGTCAGAAGGAATGTGTACATTCTGTGCAATGCCCAGCTTAACCCAGCCAGAACTTCACAGAGGGAAAATGAGAGAGTGAGTCGTTGTTCAGAGAATTGAACCTGTAAAATGAAAACCAGAATAGAAATACAACTTCTGGCTTTTCCTGGGTCAAGATAACTTTAAAATAGTAGAAATTTGCTGAATATCAGTTTCACTCGGTTGGTGTAGTCGGGATTTTCTTAACCTTTTATAACGCATGCCCTATTTTGATAATCCTAAATATACCCCCCAAAAAATCCCTAGAATTTCTGAAACACACCCTTGGCCAGGGGACAGGGCTTACCTCTCCCTTCCTCTCACCATGAACAGACACTGAACCCAGACCCTATCTTCTGTATGTGACCATATGACAACTTTTGCCAAGCTCTCCTTACCCTCAGTTGTTTTATAAAAATTCCAAGTTTTTTTTTTAATTTTCAACTATTAAGCTATCATATTAACTCTCCTTTAATGACTTCCCTTTCCTCTTCCTCATCCCGCCCATGGAGAGGAGGTTCTGATATGCCCCCCGAGGAAGAAACGTCCTAGAGTTGAGGACCGCAGCTCGGGCACACTTACGAATAATCGTCACCTACTGCAGACTCTCCTTTCTCCTTGATAGGTTACCTTTGTCTGACTTCAAATTCATTTCTGAACCTCAGTTCGCATATGTGTAAAAGACACACAATGAAACTTGACAAGGTTGTTGGGGAAATTCCTGGGATCGTTTGTGGAAAGTGCTTGGCACGGGGCCTAGAATATAGGAAGTGCCCAGTGAACATTAAACGATGGCAGTCAGGCTGCTGGGTGTAATCCCATGACACGTGAGCTGCACAGTGCCATGGGCTGTGAATCAAACTGCACTGTGAAGGATGACCCTGGACTTGTGATATGCAGGAAATGCAGGACGCATAAATAGACACAGATATACATGTATATAGCGTATATAATATATAAAATACTATATATCTATCGCTGTTGCCAGGGAACCCTGTAAATTGCCCAAGCACAGGGGGTCTGATTTGCCAAGACCCTTCTGCTCCTGCTGCATAGTATCAGCAGCAGAGCCAGGAAGTCCCGGCCGGCCAAGTATGTAGTACCGGGCCAGCAGGATCCAATCCAAGTCATCTTCCAAGCCAGCTCTGAAAAAGGAACAGCATTTGTGACCCAGAACAGAGGGAAGTATAGAAATGAAACATTCGCGAAGGGCCATGTGAGGTCTTCTGCAAATTTCCCAGGCTCCCATGGAAAACGTTTTTGTCTCTTTAAATATTGGTTGTTTAGATTGAGATTACCATGAGAGCAACATTATTGTAAAGACTAATGCCCAGAGAGAAGTTCTAGCTCTGTTTGTTTGGACTTGAAGCAAATGCCTGCCCAGCAGCCTGTGGGCTGCAAGTGTTTCGTAACTGGGGGATGCTTCAGTTCATGCCAGAGATGTGTGACCGCGAAAACAATATGAAAAGATGGAACAAATTGAAGAAGCAAAGTCTGGAGCACTTTCAATTCGTCACAGGCTCCCTAACCATGTGTTTTGTGGCATGAAACACTCAAGGCAGAATGTGACATTAAAGAAAATAAAGGGGGACTATGACCAAATAATATTAGCATGGAGGATTCTAATTGGGCTACCTAGCTAGACAAAATCAAATACCTCCAAGTAGTGGGAAGAGTGTTTCCCAGATACATTCCTCTATGCTCAAATTAACCCCATGTGAAAT
Source organism: Paguma larvata (assembly GCA_030068075.1). NCBI lineage: Eukaryota > Metazoa > Chordata > Mammalia > Carnivora > Viverridae > Paguma > Paguma larvata. The sequence goes on along the minus strand of CM057842.1, from coordinate 30,923,327 downwards.
GACACCAGTTACTTCTATTTCCCAATTTCTCAATTTATTGCTAGCCAATAATTGGCAAGTTTGGCCTTGTAAAGCAGAAAACACATAAGCCATTCCATTCCATTTCAAAAAGGCATCTTTTGCTTGTCTACTGCGTGCTAGGTAAAGAGGTAGAAACAGGACAAAAATAAAGAGTAGATCCCCTCAAGGAACACACTGGACATAAAACTAAAACAAAAGGAACTGATTGTAAAATGTGACTTATATACACTAATAATGATGCTCTTAACATAGTTGTGCCAGAGTGATGGGCAATAAGAGAAAATAAAACACAAATGACCAGTTTACAAATGCATATCAGATTTAGACCAAAGAACCAGATGACCCCAAGAAATTTTGGGTTAAAGGGGAATCTTTTGTTCAGAGAAAAATATTTGAGACATTTTCAAGGGAGATGTTAATCAGTTGTTTTAAAAGAAATCCTGTTTTTCACCTGCAAAATAGCAATTCACATCTATGGATGAAAATCATTTTACCTCAGTCATTATATCCATGATTAATTAGTTGATGAATTGGAAAATCGTGCTTTAGTGGGATTTAATTTATTTCGTGAGCTCAGTTTTTCTCGGAGACATGTACAGACAAAACCCTTTTCAAAAATTTTCCCCCAATCTTATTCTCTAACCACGCAATTCTTTCATCCTCTGAAAGCAACCACCAGTTTCAAATGAGAATAGCAAAATGGTTGAATTTGGACTTAAGTAAGTGAAATGTCTTCCTCTTAGTTTAATATGCCTACTGCATTTTAAATTATCTAGTCGAAAGGACAAGATTGGAAATTTAAAAATAAAGCTACCAAATTCCAGGTTTGGATAAAGGAAATGAAAACATAGTTATTTTGTGCTCCAAGGACATTCATTGATTTGGTCTGTTTTATAGACTGTCGTTCTCTACTATGGCCCCCAAATGGTTCTAAGAAGTCTCTGAAAAGTTTATTCACAAGTTCTCAGAATGCTTCCTTTTGCCTGAACAGAAGACCAGAATCTAGTTCCTTCCCTGTGAACTAAATTTTGTACTTTGTGATCTGGAGATCAGAATGAACTTTAGGAAATCAAGCCATCAGCTGGTCACTTTAAATAAAAATGATTCCCATTTATCAAGTACCTACTCCATGCCAGGTAGTTTTACTCATTTAGCCCTTAAAGTAAAGCTCTGTTTGAGTAACCTTACACCTGTTTTAGAGATAAAAAGACACTAATTTGTGTAAAGCAGATGGCCAGTAAGTGGCAGAGAAGGATTGAAAACCACGTTTGCTAACTTCATGTGAAAATAATTGAATAGGTAAAAGCAACAGGATTTAGATGTAGGTCTTTTTCATCCCAAAGCCTGTCCCTTTGGGAAAGAGGTAATTAACACCTTGACTGCATTGTGTCCCTTTAACATGCCACTTAATATAAAATATTTGCTTAGAATAATAGTCTCCTGTTATAGGACATTGAAGATTCTCCACTAACACCAACAGGGCATCCATTATGTGCAAGGTCTTATGCTTCCAACATGAGATATGGAGATGGGGGCTCCATGGCTTGTAATCTAGTCTAAAGAATGAAAGAATCGTTGGCCAATGCTTGGCTATCCACATACACATATATCAGGGATGGGGGTTATCCACTCATTTATTCATTTAACAAATACTCATTGAGTGATGCAGTTTGAGCATCTGAGACTGTGTTTACTCATCTGAAAAATAAGGACAGTAATTTCCTTGCCTGTTACTCCATGCCATTGTACAGATTCAGTCAAGGAATGTGTGAAGTCATCTGAATGACTGCAAACTCCTCCACTTCCATACACTTATTACTGGGAAGCAATTCCACACGGGGGTTGAGTACTTCCAAAATTTGAATTCCACTGCTAGGTGACCTAGGGTAAAGCATGCCCTTGCTGTAAATACATCTCTTAGGTTAACCTGAGTGAATGCTTGTTCCTTAACCGCAAAAGTACTTGATGAACACTGTCGTCATGGGATGTTGGAGCTCTGGACACCAATATAGTACCCCAAATCTCATTCCTAAGATAAAAGCTCCCCAGGATACAGTGAAAACAACATGCATTTGGGCATCCAATGGACTAAATCCTGGCTCTACCTCTCACTGGCGTGGGAACTTAGATATAACATAGAAATTCTTTGAACTCTGGTTTCCTCTCCTATAAAATGGGTGTATTAATATTAGTCTCAGAGATGTTACAATAATTAACTGAGAATATGGATACAGAGCTCTCGTTATTGGCACAGCTCAATAAATAGTAGTATGTTAAAAAAGCATAGCTCCTGCATTAATAAAACACAACTTTATTTCTTTTCTTCACCTTCTCTTTAAACTTTAATCATTGAAGGTGATATTGAAAAAGCTAGAGAGAATGGATAGGGCATGCCTTGTTTTCATCACTTCTACCCTTCCTTATCACCTTCTCCTTTTTTATTTTTTATTTTTTTAATGTTTATTTTTTTATGTATTTTGAGAGAGAGAGAGAGAGACATAGTGTGAGTGGGGGAACACAAACAGCATCCGAACCAGGCTCCAGGCTCTGAGCTGTCAGCACAGAGCCCAATGTGGGGCTTAAACTTCTGAACTAAGAGATCATGAATGAGCCAAAATTGAATGCATAATCAACTGAGCCACCCACGCACCCCTCATCTTCTCTTTGTTATCTGTAGGCTTATAGCAGGCCAAAAAGAGTTATACTTGGCTAGGAAGTTTCTGGGTTGTCAAAAAAAACCCCACAAAGTATTGGCTATTACAGATTTATGATTCCTTCCTCAAGCCCTAGACCTCCAGAAGGGCACATCCATATACTAAGATCCCCTCCAGGCAGCCAAGAGTCTACACCAGCCCTCTTTTATACATCCTGTATCTGATCCTTAAGAAATGCTCGTTCTTCAATATGTGGAAATTGGGGCCTATGCCCCCAAGGCAAAACTCCCCCAAAACCAGCACCAGAGCAGCTGGTCAACCCTTCTCTACCATTGGTTTCCTTGGAAGAGATCCCTAGGCAATAGTTCCCCTAATTAGGATTTTTCAGACTGAAATCAGTAGTCAATTAAATGTGCCAAACACAAGGGGCACATCTCAAAATTTTCCAAATACCTCTCAAAACTTTTTTTTTTACCAGGCTTGTGGTTATATCAGGGGTTGCAAAACTCCTGTGAAGACAAAAATGATAAATATTTCAGGCTTTGCAGGCCAGTTTCTATCACAACGGGTCACCTCTCCTGTTCAGTGCCAAAGCAGCCATACATGATGTGTAAAGGTGTGTGGCTCATATGCCAACACACTGGATAACCTAGAAGAAATTGTTCAATTCCTAGAGACATTACAGTCTTCTGAGACTGACTCATGAACAAATAGATAATCTGGATAGACAAGTTACTAGTAAGGAAATTAAAGCAGTAATGAAAAATGTCCCCATAAATAAAGTCCCAGATCAGCTGGTTTCACTGGTGAATTCTATCAAACATTCAATAAGACTTGAACACCTATCCTTTTCAGACTCTTCCAGAAAAAAATGAAAAAGAGGAAACACTTTCATACTCATTTTACAAGGTCACCATTACCCTGATACTAAAACCAGATAAGGACACTGCAAAGAAAGAAAATTAAAGACCAATATCCCTGATGACCATAGATGCAAAAATCACCAACAAAATATTAGCAAATCAAATTCAACAATACATCAAGAGGTTCATACACCACTATCAAGTGGATTTATTCCAGGGATGCAAGGATTGTTCAATGTCCACAAATGTATCAGTACGATACACCACAGTAAAACAATAAATGACAACATATGATGAACTCAATAGATGAAAAAAAAGCATTTGACAAAATTCGACTTCCATTTATGATAAAAATTCACAATAAAGTGCATATAGAGGAAGCATACCTCAACATAATAAAAGCCACATATGACAATCTCACAGCAAACATCAGAAAGGTGAAAAGCTAAAAAGTTTTCCTCTAAAATCAGAAACAAGACAAAAATGCCCACTCTTTCCACTATTATTCAATGTAGTAATAGAAGATTTAGCCATGGTGATAAGACAAGAAAAAGAAATAAAAGGCATCTAAAGTAGAAAGACGTAAAACTGTCACTATTTGCAGATGACATGATACTATATATAGATAATTTTAAAAACTCCATAGAAAAACTATTAACACTAATAAAAATGAATTTACTAAAGTTTCAGAATATTCAATCAATATGCAGACATGTCTTGCATCTCTATACACTAATAACAAGATATCTGAAACAGAAATTATGAAAACAATCCCATCTACAATTGCACCAAAAAGACTAAAATACCTAGGAATCAATTTAACAAAGGAAGTGAAAGCCTTATAAACTGAAAACTATAAGATATGGATGAAAGAGTTGAAACAAGACACAAATAAATAGATATCTCATGTCAAGAACTGGAAGAATTAACATTTTAATATCCATACTACCCAAAATAATCCACAGATCTACAGATTCTTTGCAATCTCTACCAAAATTCCAACGGCATTTTTCACCTAACCAGAAGAAATCTTTCTAAAATTTGTATAGAACCACAAAAGACCCCAAATAGCAAAAGCAATCTTGAGAAAGAATAATGAAGCTGCCAGTTTCATGCTTCCTAATTTCAAACTATACTACAAATCTATGATAGTTAAAACATTATGGTATTGACATAAAAACAGACGCACAGATTAATGGAACAGAATAAGAAAGCCCAGAAATAAACCCACTGATAAATGGTCAGTTAATTTATGACAAAGGAGCCAAGAATATACAATGGAGAAGGGACAGTCTTTCCAATAAATGGAGATGAGGAAAATGGGAGCCACATGCAAAAGAACTAAACTTGACCATCATAATATTCAGTATACAAAATTAATGCAAAATTTGTTAAAGTCTTGAATGAAATTTCTGAAGCTATAAAACTCCTAATAATATAGGCATTAAGCTCTTTGACAAAAGTCCGCATCGAAATTTTTAATCGGACACCAAAAGCAAAGGCAACAAAAGTAAAATTAAAGTGGGACTACATCAAACTAAAAAGCGTCTGCACAGCAGAAGGAACCATCAACAGAATGAAAAGGTATCCTACTGGATGGAAGAAGGTATTTGCAAATAGTATACCCAATAAGGGGTTAACATCTAAAGTATATAAAAGAACTCAAACGACTCAATAGTAAAAAACAAATCCAATCCTGTGGTAATCTCCAAATAACAAATTATTATGTTGTACACTTGAATATACTGTTATATGCCAGTTTTACCTCAATTTTCTAAAAAAGACACAAGAGTAATGCATGAATTTGTTGGACATTTTCTTTAAAAAATCTGTGTATGCAAATTTGTCTTCACTTTGTTATTTTGAATCTGTCATATTGATACCTCACCTGAAACTGAGACAGAAAGGGTTCTGTCTTGTTGTAATAGTCATTACAGTTATTGTTATCATTACTGCCTGGAGTCTCCAATTGAGAGATGAAGAAAGAAATATAGTTGAATGGAGTAAATAGTGGCAAATTCTGTTTTCTTCTATTTCCATGCTAAAGTTGTTGATTCAAGTGATCAGGAAGAAGCAAATTTATTCTATTTACCTATTTTCAGCTTATCTTCTCTGTGCTACAAGTGTGTCCAAAGTAAGAGTTGGGGCACTTCTTTCACATTGTTGAGTCAGTCATTTTTCAGACTGATGGCTTATGTCTTTCAGGTTCTAACTTTGTCTGGGGGAGCAGAATTTAGCACTAGGATCCACTGTCGTAACTATTTATGGGGCCAACATATTTCAACTTCATGTAGACTCATTTTTGCACATGTCCAACAGCAAGTAGGTTTTAAGGATGTTTTAAGTAGCCAATGTACATATACTCCTATGAAGGCCATTTTTGCCAAATGAACTACTTCAACGCCAAGCTTCTTTCAGCTTTGATCATGTTTTAAATCTTGGAGACTGTAAGATTTACACCAAGGAAAATGAAGGCTCAACTTAAAAGGCAAATAATAATGTCTGGGGTTTTTTAACCAATCTCTTTTTCCTTCTGGAAGCATTACTCTGCTGTAATAAAGCCGTAGTACATCAAATGGGTATTAATGTGCATCATATCAAGGGGGCAATTTCTGGGCCACATTTTTATACGAATCCTCTTACTTTAGAGTCACATAAGATCTGTCGTCTGACAAGTTCAAAGCACTGAGGAAATGTGACCTCATTAATTTGCTCCACATCCCCAGGGTCAGAAGAGACAGACATAATTTTTCTCCCATTCTGCAGGTGATGAACTTGAGGCCCAGAGAGGTTTGGACTGAAATAGGAGTACATAGTGGTACAAGGAGATCTTCAACATTGCTTCTTTTACTGACCTCCATACCCCTTCACTTAGGAGATGGGAGGTATTCTCCAAAACAAGACCAGAGAACATTTTCTCATATATAAATGCACTGAGTGCAAGTAATTTTTAAAAACTGTCAACATTCCAATCCTGTGAATCAGTGACAATATTTTCCAGATGAGGAGAAGAATTTTCATATTCAAACCTTAGCATAACATCCATTCATTTTAAATTGGGGAAAGTGAGGCCCAGGGGGTACAAAAGATAGTCCCAAGTCACGCAGTTAATTGGAGACACAAAGACCAGATCTCCTGACATTGTGTGACCTTTTTGCCAGGCTCAGAATGGCATGTACACTCCTGCATTTGGTGCCAGTAGCAGACATCAATAATCGATCACCCTGCTCTTGTGTGCCCTTGTTTAGCCACAGTCTCTCATTCCTTCAAAACACAGCACTCCAGATGGTCATAACTCATTACCCAGACTGGACACCAGAAATTAAACCTGCTTGCCATCCACAATATTAAACTGCCAAGCATAATTTTTAGGGCTACTTATTGACAGGCACATGGTATATACCAGGCGGAGTGCACATAGTATATAATTGTGATCTCATCACTTTGTGATGTTGGCACTACTAGAGATACAGAAACTGAAGTCCAGAGAGGCTAAATAACCTACTCAATGTCACACAGTGAACAGGTGGCAGATCAAAGATTGGAATCTAGGCCCTTATAAAACTCCTGTGTGTATGCAGATAAATACATCATGCACATGGATTTCACCATGTCACTCCCTTTTTTATTTTTAATTATTTATTTGTTTTGTGAGTGGGGGGAGATGCAGAGAGAGGAAAAGAGAATCCCACGCAGGCTCCATGCTGTCACTGCGGACCCTGATGTGGGGCTTGATCTCACCAACTGTGAGATCCTGACCTGAGCTGAAACCAAAAATTGGATACTCAGCTGACTGAGCTATCCAGGAACCCCTCCGTTTTTCTTTTTTTTTTTTTTTTTTTTTTTACTAAAAACTGTATATATTTAAGGTATATAATATGAAGATTTAAATACTTATACATAGTGAAATTATTACTGCAGTCAAGATACCATGTACAATTTTTTGTGTTATGAATGCACCTGAATGTACTCTCCCTGCACACCTCTATTGCTCAATACAGTATTAAGTGTAGTCACCATGCCTATACATTAGATGTACTCATCCTATATAACTGCAAATCTCTATCCTTTGGCCAACATCTCCCCATTTCCTCTGCACCTTCCAACCCCTAATAACCACTCTTCTACTCTCTGCTTCTGTGTTTTACCTTATTTTTTAAAGATTCTACATATTAGAGATATCATACAATACTTGTCTTTGTCTTGCTTATTTTACTTAGCATAGTGCCCTCAACGTCCACCCATATTGTTAGAAATGGCAGGATATCCTTCTCTCTCATGGTTGAATAATATTCCATTGTACATACATAAACCGTATCTTCTTCAACCACTCATTCATCAGTAGACACCTGGGTTCTTTCTAGATCCCGGCTATTTTGAATAATGCTGTAGTGTACATGGAAGTGCAGATATGTCTTTGAGATACTGATTTCACTTCCTTTATATATATATACCAAGAAGTGAGATTGCTGGACAACGCGGTAGTCCTGTTTTTAATTTTTTGAGGTATTTCCATAGTTTTCTACAGCAGCCACACCAATTTACATTCTCACCTTGTTTTTACATTCTCTTATTCTTTTATGATTTTTTTAAAGATCCGCCAACCCAACCATGCACAAGGGTTTCCTTTTCCCCACATCCTCACCAATGTTTGTCATTTTTATCTTTTTGATGATAGCCATTGTAACCGGCGTGTGGTGGTATCTCATTGTGGTTTTGATTTGCATTTCCTTGTGGTTAGTAATGTTGAGCACCTTCTCGGGTATCTGTTGACCATTTATTTGCGTGCCTTCTTTTGAGAGATGTCTGTTTAGGCCCTCTGCCCATTTTCTTAATCCAGTGATTTCTTATTGTTGAATTCTTTGAGTTCCTTATATGTTTTGGATATCAACCCCTTATCCTATGTACATTTTGCAGCTATTTTCTCCATTCCATAGGCTGTCTTCTCACTCTGTTAATTGGATCCTTTTCTGTGCAGAAGGTTTTTAGTTTAATGCTATACATTCGTCTGTTACTTCTTTTGTTGCCTGTGCTTTTAGGGGCATACCCAAAAAGTCATTGCCCACAGCATTGTCAAGGAGCTTACTGCCTATATTTTCTTCTAATAGTTTTATGGTTTCAGGCCCTACTTTTAAGTTTCTAATCCATTTCGAGTGGACTTTTGTATATGGAGTGAGGTAAGGATCCAGTTTCATTCTTCTGCATCATGTCACTCTCGTTTGAATACCGTTTTCATATCATATTCATTCTCTTTTCTCCCCTTCAATAATCTTTACATTGGATGGGTGAGTTTCTTTGGCCTTGCTGAATTGAACAGTACCATTAGATGCTTCAAGTTCAGTGAATTAGAAATGCAAAGCAATTTCCTGTCTACAATCTCCTTTCAGTTATTATTTGCTGCAGGTTACAAATGGATTCCCTGAAAGGCTTCTTTGGTAGAACAAATAAATTCCCTTTAGTTGGAGATTTGTAGTGTCCCTCTCTCATGTCCCACACTCTCACCACATCCATTTCCAAATCCCTTACACAACTTCCTCTGCTTCCCTGTCCTCAAATGAACATGAACAAATCCAGCCCTGCTGTGTCTGGCATTTTAAATAGAGCTGGGGCCAGGCCAAAATAAAGTATTCCAGCATTTTCTAGCAATTCACCAGCAAGATTAAGAAGGATTTATAGCAATTTTCAGTTATATTTAAATGCCACCAGGGTAGCTTAAGAGTCTAGGCATAAATTCTAGAAACTTTGCCTTTATCTTTCTAAATCAAAAGGAAAAGCAAAAACAAAAGCAAAGACCCAGGAGAAGTGAAAGTTATGCTGGCTATGTGTTTTTTTTTTAGCTGTCTCTAAATTAGTTAATGGTCCACCCAAGTCTATGAGGGTAGAGTTCAAGGAAGATCACAACAAAGTGCCCTTTTCTGGACACAGAAGTAAATCTGTTGAGGTGATCTTTCCTCATCAAACACGATGTGGTTAGCCTCTGGCGACCCAGCTTGGCTTGTAGATTAGAACCAGGGAATTCCCATTAATGCCTCACAACATTAGCACATGGCCTTGAGCCTGCTAACTCACAAAAAGGATCCAGTTTCTAAACACCTTTGGTCCCTCTCTGTAGCTTCTATGTGAAGTCAAAGGAGATACATGGCCTCAAATGATCCTCTTGAAAAAGTAAAATACATTTATCTTCGTGGTCAAGAAGATAAAAACAAACAACCTTAGTGTTTGCATATTGAGAGCTGAGATTCTAGTCCCTCTGGCAGAAGCCAAACACTTGGCCTGTTTCTGGACTGTATTTGATCAGTTTCAGATGCCTGGTTGTACCTGGTTTCTTAGAAAGATAAACGACTCCAGGCCCCCAAGGGTGTTGGCTGTGACTGCTTGCTTTGCCAAAGCAAAATGTAAGCTACCGAGAAGAGTGCATCCTATTTGAAGGCGTCCGGTTCATCAGTAAACAGTTTATTCTGCACCTTGTTAATACTGAGAGGTATTTAATGTAAACTGAATGATTCAAACCCTGTGCAGCCTTCAGAAACACAGCTGCACCTCCTGGTGTCACATTGAGGTTCCTTTGTTTGGTCTCCATCAAAATCCTGTAGCTGCAATGTGTTGGGAAGGAAAGGTAAATAGTTCTTGATTTCATCACTTATATACAGCTGTGTTTGTAAGCACATGGTTGCTTGGGTAAGCGAATGCCATTTGAGATTCTTTGGTTCAACGGCGTGGCTGCCATCACTCATGAAGCATTGAGTCTGCACAGACAAACTGCAAGTGAAGTTTGATCAGCATAGACAGCTGATCTAAATAATCAAAGCAGTTGATGGTATGTGCCACAGGAATCCTATACAGACGTGGTATTAACACTTAGGAGAGAAAGAGAGAGAGATCTTTTCCATCCCTCTCTCATGATTCCAAAGATTTCTCCGAGGATGTGGCATCGGAGGTGAATATTGGGTGGTATTCCACTAGGCAAAGATGACAGAACATACCAGACAGGACATTTTAAAGGCAAGGTCTGAAGTCTAACTGTATGGAATTCATATGTTTGCATCTCCACTTACTCTTTTTTACCTTTTTCTGGCTTTTATTTCGTACCCAAATGTCCCTCCTACATACTCATATCTTTCCTGGTTATAAGAGTTCTGGTCCCGTGTTTGGGTCCTCCATGACTTCTTACATGCTACCCCTGTGCCTAGAATATGGTATAAGTTTCATAAGTACTTACTGAATTAACATTTGGTTCATAGTCTACTTCTCTTCCTTTCCTTTCCTTTCCATTCTCACCCTCTGATCTATCCATGTTTGCCTTCGGATCTGCTGTTGTTCACCGTGGCTTATAGGTGAGAAGCGGTCCACAAACATTTGATGGCGGGATGGATGGAGCAACTTGGTGACTGTAAACATGTCCACCTTGTTATATCAACTATTGCTGTATGCAGATACTTTTAGACTTTTAGAATAGAATTATAACACAGGCATGTGTTATCTGATTGACCCTTCTCAGCAACACAATGAAGTCAAGACCTTAGCACACTACACGTGATGAAAACAAGGCTCAGAGAGGGGAAATCACTTGTCCTACATTCACCAAGATCATCCACAAGGGGATTGGGAGTTGCACTTCTACGTATCCCCCTTCAGACCCTGGGTTCCTAATTCTGTTCAGCAAGGAAACCCCTATTTCTTCCCACAGCAGACAACAAAGAACTGGCTGGACGTGTCCTTAGAGATACCCCCAGTTCTCAAGTCACGCAAAGAACAGAGAAGCAGAAGAAAGAAGGTAGAGGGAAAGGGCAACAGAGAGCGAGTCTCAGTTAAAGGCTGCAGTTGGCTCATGTGGAGATCAATTTTTTCTGGACCATTTCATTCCTCCTTGAATTGCTTCCTCACACTTCCAGCTGCTTAGCGGATAAAACGGCACAGGAAATACAAGTTTATTAAGTGAAGCCTAAATGGCGGGACGGAGGGGGCTTGAGGATGTGTGATAGAGTCATCTCAAAAGGACTTGTGCTCATCTGCTCTGTGTGATTATTTCTGCCACTGCTTGCCAACTTGTGAGCATATGACTGAGAACCGCCTTGCCCGTCTCCGCCTCTGAGAGGGTGCTCATACTCCCCACGGTGATATGAAAACATGCTTCACAACAAGCGTTGGCCTCCAGTGTCATCCAGGTATACACCGATTAGGATTCCATCTCCTCTTGGTGCTCGTTCCTTGGAACCTGGACCATTTTCTGTCTTCAGGAGAGGGTTCCAGTTCATATCTGCTAATACCTAACTTATCACTGAATGCTTGGCAGGGGTTATATCAGAACTGGACAGCCAGATGGAAGGCCTGGCTTGGAACTAAGAGGGAAAGAAGGAGAGACTGAAAGGTGCTACTACCTATCTGAGGCACAGCGTGCATGGAACGAGCAGCTCGGTTTCTGAGGTCTCTGTCTGGGGCGGATGAAGATGCTAAAAGTCTCAAATACATTTTTGTGAACTTAAGTTTGGAAATCTTTCAGCAGAATTTAAATTTTGTAACGATTTATAATCGAAGGGACTGAAAATAGGCCTTTAGCATGAATGTTTTCTTCTTTTGAATAAAGAAGAGAAAATAAAGCCCAAAGAAGAGAAAATAAAGCCCAAATAATTAAAGAATTATTTAATTCCAACTTGAAAATAGGAGATAGCTATTAATTACTTTGTAAAGGTATATCTCACTTCCAGAAATAAATAGGAAAGACAACTTTTTCCCCTTCTGCCTCCCTCTGGTTGCTCCCACCTCACACTGATCTATATAGTTTTTCATGTACCTGTTATAGCATGACTATTAAAATTGCTTCTTACAGTCTGACCTTATTGCCAGGTAAAGTCAATCCTTTGTATTTCTCCATGTCCCCGATGGCCTGGCTACATCATAATGCATAGAAAAGAAAGCCACTTTGAGAGAAAGGACATTGAGATTCCTTGTGCAGGGCCTGGTTCTTCTGTTACTATTAAATTAAACTGTTTATCCAATTACTGTCATTCACATTTCTGTCTAGAGGCTGAGGGGGCTGCAAATGCCAAGGGGAGGAATGGCCATTTAAGCACCCACTTACGCCGCTCCCTCCTACGTTATAGTGCAGAGGGTTGCCAAGAGTCTAAAGGAAGAGGTAGAGGAAGAGAAGATGGAAGGTAAAGGAAGCAGTTCTGTTTCGACCCATTCACTATGCTACTGCGTTCCCCAAAAAAACACATCTGATCAGCCTCTCCCCTGCTTAAAACTTTCAACCAACATCTCTGGTCTGGCCATTCTTGCAGTTAGTTCTGCCTACGCCAGCAGTGCCAGTACGAACTGTGCTCTCTTATCTCCCTTTCTTGGCAAAAGGAGTGCTTTTTACCTTGGCCTCCTCTGACTTCTCAGCCTCATTTGGTTAACTCCTCTATAACCCTTGTGTCTGAGCTCTGGTATTGATTCCACTGGGCTACCTCCCCAGATCCCACCACCACCCTTGTATCTAGGGGATTGGAAAATTTCTCTAAAGATCCAGAGAGTAAGTATTTTAGGCTACTACCATTGGAGCATGAAAGCCTACACAAATGAGCAAGTCGATGTTTCAGTAAAACTTGATTGGCCAAAACAGGTGGTAAGCTAGATTTGGTCCCGTGGGTTATAGGAGTTTGCCACCCCTGATTCATAGTCCCATAGTTTCTTAAGCTTTGGTCTATCACGACCCTTATCAGAGACTCTGAGCACCCTGGGGACAAGGAGAGTCTTTTGTCTCTGCATTCCCAGTGCCTGACACAGAACCTGAGGCATGCATGCTGTGCAGTGGCATCTGTGGATAAAGGAGTGAAGAGGTTCAGTCAGTCAACCTGCTTGGCTACTTCACGCTTCTACCATCAGTCCTTTCTCTAAAATATTTTCCAGGGGCGCCTGGGTGGCTCAGTCGGTTGGGCGGCCAACTTTGGCTTAGGTCGTGATCTCGCGGTCTGTGAGTTCGAGCCCCGCGTCGGGCTCTGTGCTGACGGCTCAGAGCCTGGAGCCTGCTTCGGATTCTGTGTCTCCCTCTTTCTCTGCCTTTATCCTGCTCATGCTCTGTCTCTATGTCTCAAAACTAAATAAATGTTAAAAAAATAAAAAAATATATATTTTCCAAAACACTTGAAGTTGTCTTTGGATTTTGCTGGGGGTGGGGCATGGGGAGAATAGATTAGTTAATATGAAGCTTGTCTTTTTGTGTCCTCTGAAGGGGAAACAAGGACACAGGAAATGTCTTCCTTTCAAATATTTAGGCCCTGAATAACTGGCTCTTCTGAAGATTCCAGATTATAATTGGTAAGCCTTCCAACTCCCAGAATGCTGGCAGGATCTGTGAGCATCATTCCTTGAACCTGTACTAGGGCCATCGGCACTGTGACCCCTCGAATCTCTTGCTGAGACACATTTCTCTGTCCATTGCATCCTGCCATACTTCCAGCCTGCTGGGGCAGCTCCTAGGCAAGAATTTCTGGCTGTTCCTCTGAAGCAGCAACAACTCGCTATGGGGTTTGGACAGCCTGGGGTATCTCCAGGGACCTTATGGGAAGTAGGGGATTCCCTCCCTTCCCCCAGTAGTTCACAACCAAATGGATTTTTAAATGCTCTAATTCTTCACCAACCACAACAATCACCACAAGAACAAAATCCATGTCCTGCAGCTGTTTGGAGAGGAAGAGGGAAAGAGAAGAGGGGTTGGCAAAAAGACAGTGAACTTTTGTTCTTTCTTCCTGCCTGGTCCACCCTTTCTTCTAGGGTTTGTACCTTTGTTTTCATGCAGGGAATCTCCGCCTTTAGCTCTCAGTCCATAGGGTCTAGATGAGATAAGACCACGCACTGTGATCTGGGGATACATGCATGATTCAGGTTTTGCCAGTCTGTATGTTCCATCTCCCCAGCCGTAGAGATTGTCTCTGAGGGACGGGCCTCCGGCTCGAGTCGGACCAGTCAGAACCACTTCTGATGGAGATCCTGGAAGACTTTAGCCGGTCTGAGATGATAATACATAACTCAGGCATCCACTTTGTCAACAGAGAGGGGAACAGAGCTGAGAGTCAGAGTTCTAATGACTTTGCTTGAGCTTAACATCTGCCTTCTGCCTGAGGTCTTTAGGACTGTGAGCCAATGAACTCCCGTTTTTATATAAATCAAAGTCAGGTTTCCAGCTCTTGTGACTAAAAGAATCCTGACTAATGGAAGGAGTGTTTACACACTCTGACAAAGCCCCTAGGATGGAGTGTTATAACTTACAAAGGGTTGGGATTCCCTATTCCAGGAAAGGGGTTTTCTGCCATCAGTGTAGCCAATACTTCCTCCTGACGCCTCCTCTTAGGATAACCACACATGTTGGTGATGACCCACTTTGTTGAACTGGGAGGGACATTTTTGGAGCCAGTTTTAGAGTTCATATATATCAAGGGAGGAGGGTTGGCCTCCCTGATGGACAGCCTCTGTGTATCAGTTCATTGGTTGATATTTCCCTTTAGGGTGAGTAGACAATAGAGCTAGTGGAGACCTCAGACTATCTGGTCTGGCTCCCTCACTGGATAGAGGAGGAACGTGAGAATGCTCTCTGAAGCTGCATTAGAATCCAGGTCTCCCAGCTCTCACCCTTTAGTCTGTGGGTTCCCCAGCCTAACTGCTATAACCTGGGCTGCCTCCCCACTGATGAAAGAACAGGATGATTTCCTTGAGGAGCCTGTAAGGACGCTTAGGGCAAAAGTGCTTTGTCTACTATAGAGTATGATTCATTCACTCAACAAAGTATTGGAGGGCTACCCTGTGCTCGGTACACGTGTAACAGTTAACACAATGTGAATCCATGCTCTTGTGAAGCTTGTATGTTAGCAGAGGGAAACAATAAACAACACAGAAAAATATGTGGTAAGTCAGAGGGGAAGAAGTGTTCTAGAGAAAGATGAAGCCTGGAAGAAGTGCTAGGGGTACACATGGAACCTGCCCAGGCAGGGACACCTGACTGAGGAGGTGACAGCCGAGCACCAGCCACCTAAAGGAGAAGAAAGACCCAATCCTGCAAAGGGGGGAAGCAGACTCCAGACAGGAAATCATTGAGGCCAGAGGTGGGAGCTGGGGAGCAACTCTTCCTTCTGTGAAGTTATAGTTTCATCAAGTGCATCCCACCCTCCTCTGTCTACTTGATCAGCTAGTAAGCTGTGCTCAAATATCTATCTGACTGCACTTAGCACGGTTGTACAAACTAACAGGTAGAGGTGAACATAAAGAGAGAGGTGAAAGATGAAGGAATATAAATTGTCATGCTCTCCATAGAGAGAAACATAGCAGTATGTCATTTATATCCTTCTACCCAGAATTTCCATGTCTAGTCCTCACATGAAGAAAATAATCTAATTAAGGATATGTGCAACGACTTGGCTACAAAAATGTTCATTTATCCCAGCATTATTTATAACAGTTCAAAATGTGAAACATCCTAAACATCCATTCTGTGTGGAATTGGCAATAAATTATGGTATTTCCACCAGAAATTCCAGGCATGGTTCCATATGGGCTGACTTGGTTCATGGACCTATCCCTGAACTAGTCATTATGACAAGGAAGACAGAAATCACTGTTTAGTAAGAAGCCGCTCTATGCAGGCATTAAGAATGACACCATACACACCCATCTGTATTTGTGGAAAGAGTATGCACTTAAAACAGGTGCATTTTATCGTCTTTGCACTTTACTGTCAATAAAGTTTATTGTAAACAAAAAAAAAAGTATATTTGTTAACACGAGAGATTTTTATTTGGGAAAAAAAACAAATCACAAAATGGGTGTACTACATTATCTAACATATGCCATATATGAGCAAAAGTAAAATCTAGCAGAATATACACTAAAATAGTAAAACATTTCCTGAATAGTGGGCTTATAGATGAATCTTTCCGCCTTCGTATTAAGTCACTCTTTTACTAGAAAGATTAAAACTAAGTAATTTTTTTACTAGAAAAATTAAAACACACTCCCAATTCCAAAAACAAAAAAAAAATCACAGCACAGTGGAATACAAAATAAAACATGTCTGTCTATCTCCTTCACATAACCATTTGTTTACAAGCTTTTGGGTATTCTTCCAAAAAATTGTTTTGCATACACAAGCACATCTGTGGGTATGTGAGTTTTTCTTAGTATAAATAAGCCTTTTGAGAACACAAACAGAAGCAAACTGAATAACACTGTTCTACACCTTGCATTTTCCCTTCTTAATTCATCTTAAATATCATTCGTTATCAGTACTTATTCGTGAATTTGTGTATCTTCTCAAATGACTGCGGATTATTCCATTATAAGATGTCCCCAGGTTCATTTAATCAGTCCCTCTACAAATGAGCATTTAGATGGTCTTGACTCTTGCAAGTCTCAAGTACTGGTATTATTGTTCTTTAATGTGCCTTGTTGGGCACATCTCTGAATATTTTTCTGATACCCGAAAACAGAATTGCTAGGTCAAAGAATATATGCATTATTATCTGCATGGCACGTTCCTCCATTTAATATTTTGTAAAATTGTATGTTACCTGAGTATTTTTTTAACGTTTATTTACTATTGAGAGACAGAGAGAAACAGAGCATGAGCATGGGAGGGGCAGAGAGAGGGGGAGACAGAATCTGAAGAAGGCTCCAAGCTCTGAGCTGTCAGCACAGAGCCCGACACAGAACTCGAACTCCCAAACCGTGAGATCATGACCTGAGCCGAAGTCGATGCTTAACCAGCTGAGCCACCCAGGCACCCTCTGAGTATTTTTTTAAAGTAAGTTACTTTAAAATGGCATTGAAGAGTCAACAGATCTTTCAAAAGTCTTCATTAAGCTCCGCTGTTGTTCATTTGACCCCGGGAAAGAACCGGCCATGTGCTGGACTTAATACACTACTGTGCCCACAGGACACATTCTGAAAGTAGGTTGCCAAATTTGAGAAACCGATGGCTGGAATCTAAAACAACAGCCTCAACGTATAGTCCATTTTATCGTGCCAGAAAATCACAGGGCTCCTTCCCAGCATTGTACACCCATTTAATAAAGCAGCCGGCAAAAAAAAGCCGTTGGCTGAAGGAAATGGGAATATATCTCTGATATCTTTGGCATCAGAATACCCTGAGAGAGGCAAAATGGTCAAAAACCCATAAAACTTTCATAGCCTATTAAGAGTGGCATGGCAAGCTTGGTGGAGTCTAAGAACAGAGGGGGTAACCTTGCCCTAAAAAGAAAATAATGGTTGGACTGAAATTCCATAGAGCTTATTGTTCGGACAGAGCAGCTTAAAGTTATTATAGAATCTCATTGCCAAGCAGTGTGAGCGAGCCAGGGCTGAGGCAACATACAAGTGACAGACAGACAATTCTCACAGCAGCTGGCATCTAAGTAGAAATCTGTTAATTGCGTGTTCAGGGATAACATCAGAAAAGGGCATTAAAACAACTGTCTAAACAGGAGGCAATGAAAGCATAGATGGCATGTTTCCTCAAAGGACAGGAGGGCAAATGTTGGCAACTTTCTTTAAAGAGCAGGAGATGAGTTTGCTTAGAACGCCCAGACACAGGATTAAAATAACGTGATCCAACTAATTGTTTTTCACTCCCCAGTATGCTGCTTGGGCTGATAACCTTTTCTAGCTTGTTTTGAAATACATTGTTTTGCCTTGTGATTCCACCTCTAAAATTGTTTGATGGCCAATATGCTTACATTAATCTCAAAACTAATCTCTGAAGATAAATTTACATGGAAATAACTCAGATATTGGCTAAAATACAGTTAGAACTTAAGGAGTATCAGAGCAGGAAAGGTCTGCAAACAACTGGTACAGTGAAGAGCTTCAGATAAGTACGTCTTTCTGCCCTGTCTGATATGAGAGGCACTGGCTACAAGTAACTATGTTTAAAATATTCAAAGTTAAAAAATAATTAAAATTCTTTTCTTCAATCACAGTAGTCATATTGCAAGTGCTCAATAGTCAGATGTGGCTCCTGGCTACCATATTGGGCAGTACAGGTCTAGAACATTCTTTCATCATAGAAAGTTCTGCTAGACGGCACTGGATTCGATCTGGCAAATAATTCTCGGGCCATGCTTCTGCCTGTCCAGTTTCTACCGGTTCCACTTGTAGTTCTGAATGCCATCACTGGTCAACTCCATCTTGTTTTCTTGTTTGTGTGTCATCTGGTAAGATAATAGGAACAGCAGAATAGCAGAAATAACAGGAACACAGTCTGTGGCATTTTTTAATGGCAGCCATAGGAAACTAATTCCAAAACCTGTTTTAGTTTGCTAGGGCTGAGTTATCAAAGCACCACGGACTGTGTGGCTTACACAACAGAAATGTACTATCTCACAGCCGTAAAGACTACAAGTTTGCTAAGATCAAGGTGTTGGTGGACTTGGTTCCTTGTGAGGGCTGTGAAGGAAAAATTTGTGGCGGGTCTCTTTCCTTGGCTTGTAGATGACCATCTTCTTCCGAAGTCTCTTCACATAATTTCCCCTCTTTGCATGTCTCTGTGTCCAAATTCCACCACCCCCCCTTTTAAGGACACAAGTCCTATGGATTAGGGACCCCCTAATGATCTCATTTTAACCTGGGTACCAAATATGGTCATAGTCTAAGATACTGGAGTTAGAGTTTCAACACATGAATTTTGGGTAATAGGACTTTTAAGGGTAATTTGTTATCCTTAAAAATATTTGTAGGTGTAAATGAAGGTTGTTGTAGGCAGAGTCTCATTGGGATGGTGTGCCCTGGAGCCCGTCCCCCTAGTTCTGGCTCTGTGACCTTGAACAGGTCACATCACCTCTCTGAATACCTATTTCCTTATCTTTAATATGATGTCCCTTTTATCATTATTTTTTTGTTATATTGTATCTTATTCTATCATTCTACATCTACTAAGATATTTAGACCCATGAAGAAATAAAACAACTTAATTCCAGGGGCACCTGGGTGGTTCAGGTGGTTGAGTGTCTGACTTTAGCTCAGGTCATGATCTTGAGGTTCATGAGTTCAAGCCCTGCATCAGGCTCACTGCTGTCAGCACAAAGCCCACTTCGGATCCTCTGTCCCTCTTTCTCTGCCCTTCTCCCACTTGCGCTCTCTCAAACATAAACATTTTAAAAAACCAACTTAATTCAACAATCATTTAATGCACAGCCAGGAGCTAAATACTCTGCTAGGTGATAAGAACATAGAAATGAGTTTGGAATAGCACTTGACTTCAAGGAAGCTCCCAATCTCATGGACTCTAGATGTCAGATTTCAAATGAGCAAATAAGAGAAAGTTAACCTATTAATTGTGGGAACTGGATGTATATTAGCTCTCCTTCATACTGTAAACTCAATATGTGAATTGGGAAGGATTCTGAGCCTTCTAAGGTCAGAAGAATGAAAATGTGACTAAACTGTACAAGTAGGAAGGGGAGTAAAGTGTATTTATGACAGGTTATATATCACCTACTTTACTTCCATTCTTCTCTGATAGTCAAACATATTCCAGGCAGAATTTGGAAAAAAACAAATCCAAGAGCAAAAGACAGGAGAGAAAACAATCCAACTCCTCTGAGGTAGAATTATGAGGAATTTTACTGAGTCTTACATCTCAGCATAGTGGGTCAACCTATATCAAAATGACTCCGAAAAACATTTTTTTAAACCTCCATCCATCTAGAACACCAACTGCGGCTTTTCACTCTATGTATGAGTCAAAGTTTAAAGGCAAATCCTAAGCACACACATAAATAACAGAACAGCCACTGGAAGAGATAAAGATAGACTTAGAGTTAGTAGGGCTGAAATCTGCCTGGGACGTTTCTAATCACATAAGTGATCTGTGTCTTAGTCATAGAATTGAAGGTACACCGGCCCCATTAAAGGGTCATTTGGGAAATAATAGTGGTAATGATAATGCTAATGCCATAATAATAGCTCTCCACTTGGACAAGGCTGGGGTGTTTTGGTTCCAGCCAGCTTCCTCCAAGCCCAACCACTTAGGTTGCACTAGCTTTTACCCGTTGATCATCTTAGCATCTGCATTCCTTCCTGGAGGTGTCAGGCAAACCTCCTGCCTTTGAACTGAGTAAATACACGTGACAGTGAGCCCTTCAACAAATGCCCACCCATGATTATTGTAAAGGCTTTGGGTCAGTCTCCTCTAAAACTGAAGACAGATTTAAGGGGCCTTTGCCATTTACTGGAAACCCATGTTGAACAGGAAGACTTATTAGGGCCATTGATTCTAGAATAATAAATAAAAAAGACACGAGAGTCAAGTCCAAACCCACACAAAACCGCCTGACAGGTTGCAGAGCAAATCTAAACACACAAGCTTCTATAATAGCAAACGTAGAGAAAAACCACCAAGCTCTGCCATCCCAGCCCAACTATTTATAAACACTCTTCCAGCCAAGGTTCAGTTTTAGCTCATTCTTAGGCTGAGGTCTACAGTTTTCTGGAAATAAAAACAAAAAAAATTACCTCTTATCAATGCATAGACATTGATAGACATCAGTGCACAGACGGACAAACCTAGGGTCATTTTTTCACTGACTAGAAGTTTAGAAATAATAGGAATGGGAGTCATCGAATGCATTAGAAATATGTCCCGACATGGCTCTGAGTAGGAGAGACGTATAGCACTCACCCTTTCTTATCTTCTTTGTTTCTGACTGTCTTAATTTTTCCCTTCCTAAGACTTTTTATTTGGGGATGCATATTCAGACAGATAACTGCTTATGGTCATATGCTATTTATCCTCCATGAAAGGTTGAAAAATGTACAAAGCACATCCTTCACAGCTGTATTTGCCAATAATTTCTGGATCTGTTTGGGGCTGATCTCACCCTCAGCCTCCCTCCAGTAACCATCAACATAATGGATGGTATAACTTCTCTCTAGTGACGCTGATATAAGAAGAAACGTGCTGTGGTAGGGATTTCTGGCTTCTCTCTGATTAATAGGTATTCCGGACTCACAGTCCTTTCACTGTTTTCTTTAGATTAGGGGGAAAACTTGATGCATGGGGTTGGAGTCTGAGAAGGAAGAAGAGGGCTTTTCAGATTATGGTGGAAAGAGCCGCCCCCGTTCACTTTCCTCTTGCATGTTCAGCCAATAGTGCAACTGGGCCGTCGAGAGCTTGGGCTTTGGGTCAGGCTAAACTGGTCCCACTTCTTGCTTGGCAAAGAAGGAATACCCTTAACCTTTTCTCTGTTCCCTCACCAGAGGATAGGAGTAATTTTAATCCCTATCCATAGGGGTGGTGTGAGATTTGAAAGTGATAATGCAGGCAGAACATTAGCCAAGTGCCAGCCACCCTAGACTACTACCAGGATGGTTATTAGGATCCTTGGGGAGTTTGGTCAGCTCCCACTGGGAGCTCCTCAATCCAGTCAGGGTTGACCGGATGTGAGGAGGAGGGCGGAAGAGAGTTTCTGACTGTTCCCGGAAGGATAAGGGAGTTTTAGCTTCTAATACAGGCATGATTAAGAAAAACGTTGGGTGCCCAGACACAAACATAATCATGCATTTGCTCTCCTCTATTGAACTGATAGTGGTGTTTATATATTTACAACCAGACTTTCCAAAGGGAACGTGATAAGCTTTGGTGAAGTCCTATTCTCCACCCCCAACTGGTCAAATAGGATCATGATAGTTAGATGGTTGTCAAAGCCTGGGACCTGCGACAGCAGCAGCACTTGGGGTCATGTCAGAAATGGGAATTCCTAGGTCCTGTTCCTGACCTGATAAATCAGACATGAAGGGGAACTGGTGTTTTAACAAGTCCAGGTGACGGGATGCGTGGCCGAGACCTCTTCTCCTTTCCATGTATGGATCTTTTTCACTGACAGCCTTAACTTTACAAACAAAGCAAATACAAAACCACCTCATTTTGGTAATCCTATAGTTGGTAGGATGAGATTGAGCCATCCTTGGAAGGAAGCTTTAGCATGGGTATAAGTAAGCACGGTTTGATATGTCTGTATCCTGGAAGTGACTGGATCTTAAAACAAGCTAACAAAGCTAATTAGTCATCTTATTGAGAAAGCGCTTCTAGATATGGGTGCTCAATGCAGTTCAACAAACTTAAGAGTATGTTTACTCACCCCATGTACCCCTACACTATCAGAGATTAGTGCTAGGAATTAGTAGTGTATAGGTGTTTAGTCCCTGCAAATACTGTAGCCAAGAATACAAGATCCTGCAGCAAAAGCTGTGAAACTGCTTACTTTCAAAGACTGAGATAAGCATCCTGTGGAGGCTGTGCAGTGTCATGAGCAAAGTTGCCCACAGGATTTGATTGACTGGAAGAAGCATAGCTGTGATCGACACGGTTCTCATGTCCTTAACCTCAATCTCACCCCTTCCCCACTGAGTAGCGTCCATAGAGTCAGATTTGTTCTGCTCCTACCTCCAGAGATGGGCCCCAGTTGAACCAAATCCTCTCCCCCTTATCATACTGATTGACTAGGTATCCCAGGCCTGGCGCTTAAAACAGGCATTTCTCTGGCAACAAGGATCAAGGGTGTCGAAGCAGGGGGATTTGTGTTAGGCTACAGAATCTCCTTGCTAACAGTATGTGGGGTGGGAAGCCATTTTCCACCATGCAGGACAGTCATACACAGACAAGGCTGACCCATAGGGCCATAAATGTCAGTTGTCATTGTCATCAATATCATCTTTCCTTTCCTCCTCTGCTCAATTCTAGAAAAGAATAAGGACTTCTGAACCAGGTAGCCTAGACGGAAGAAATAACTTGCAGCAGAGACCAAAGATAGAGAAATACTCAAGAATTTCCAAGGAAAAGAATCGAGAAGAAAAATGAGCAGGAAATGACTGTCTATAGGCTGAGGAGTGAAAAACATAAAAATTAAACACCTCGACATGTTAAGTGCAAAGTACATTCTTCCATTCCCCCAAAAGAGAAGAATCAGGAGGATATGTAGCTCTTGAGAGGAGTTCCACCTAATCTAGACAAAGAGTAGAAGGAAAGATCCTTCTAGATATGTGCGGAGATTGCATCACAAGTGGAAACACATTGAGTGTAAGGGTTGGAGAAAAAAGTCAGAGTAACTGAAACAAATCAAAAAGAAACCTGATATAAGACAGGTCACAGACATTAAAATGATCATGGAATTGCTGTCATGGATCGAAGGGAGGTGGTTGAAGGTAAGATACAGGACACGGGTCTTTCAGGCGGTCTTAGAAGTTGTAGTCTTTATCTGAGGAGTACTGGGAAACTACAAGTGGAAGGTGTGTGTGGTATCGTAACACATTTTGCAGGGAGGTGAGTCAACTCTGTACTTCTCAATTACAGCCTATTAGAGAAAGCGTGAAGACTTCATTATATGTCATACTCTTAGCAGAGTCCTACAGAGTGATGCTATAGGCCAGCCGAGGGAAGTAGGGGACAACTTAGCTTCCAGGTGTAGGAAGTCCCAAAACAGAATGGTGCACTCCAAAGTATGATACCCATCCTCCTCCTTCACTCTCAGATCTTGCCATGGGGATGAGTTGTTCCCTATGTGATGGAAAACACTGTTCCACCTGGAATTTACTCTTGAGACTCTAGTCCATGGGTATGCGGCTAGCTTACCAGCCCACTGGTGTGTCATCTAACAACACCAAAGTAATTCACTGCTTCCAATGATGCCTTTCCTCATTTGTTAAACAAGCTTTCATTTTTCTTGACATATTCATGTTTCTGAAATTAAGGAAGGTCTTAGAATCATTATATACATTTAATATGTTTTCTTTCTTTTTTCCTTCTGCCCCCATAAAACAGCTGATGTTAAAGGATGCACTATGATGTCTTGATATATCGTGGAAATGTCACAGATTGGATGCTCTTGATAGTAACAGTCTCTTCTTAAATTAGCAACGCCTTACTCTTTGTGTTTTTCTCACTGGAACATAATTACTTCTTTAGTTATCTTCTCTTTCATAAGCAACAAGCTCCATTAATAACAGAAAGCGTTGTATTTATCTTAGTATATTTCCTGCCCCATTGAGCAAATAGTAGCTACTAGGACCTGGCACACAGTAGGAGTCAATATTTGTTGTATTCATGGATGAGCCAATCATTGAATAAATAAATAATATCATGTAAATGATTCAATGATATCCCTAAGGTTCCCTTGGGAGAAAAATCTTTTTTATTTATAATCTGGGCTGAAGTTTTTTAATTTTTTAAGTATTTACAATGGACCAGGCTCTGGGCTAAGAGCTTATACATGCAGTATTTCATTTAATTTTCAAATGAACCTTCAGTTTATAGTATGTTTTCTCCACTTAACTAGCATATACAGAGAGATCAGCAGTTATTTGCCTATAAGTAAACTGCTTCTAAAAAGAAACACCATTTCTTAGCTCTGGCCTGCATGACTCCATAGCCTGTCCTCCTGGCCAGTACATTTTAAACATGACCTCTGCAGACCTAAATTTTGAAATTAAGGAATAGAGTCCTCTGAAATTTAGTGCTTGCACCGTTTTCCAATCCTTTGGTAGTAATGATGGCATCTGGAGTTGCTTGCTGCCTCAGGCATTCTCTAGGGTAAGGAGTAGATTACCTCCAATTCCTTTGTTGCATAAAAACCTAGTTCAGGAAAAGATACACATGTTAATAGAACTGTTTGCATATATTTTTTTTTTTCTATCCAGGGGATTTTCTTTTATCTTATTTCAAGTGGTGAGGTTTATCTTCATAATTCAACATTGAATGTAGAAATGCATTCTTGCTAAATCAGACACCTCCTTTCCTCTGGAAAAGAAAGTGGAAAGAATTACAAGACAGCATAATGAGATGATGGTGCAAAATGTTCAGCCTAGATTAAATTTGGTGGGGAGGTACCATTGTGTATTTAGATATGTCAAATCACATTCCCTAAAATGTGCTGTGTTGGGAACTGCTTGTCATTCCCTTAACACTCCCCCCTTTCTCTGTAGAAAGAGACCTCTGAGTTTTAGCTGGGTATCTGGCTGCCCAGTTTATCAGAGTTGGGGCCATGTGTCTAAATCCTGACTAGTACTCTGTAAGTGGAAATCTTCCTGAAAATTCTGTGGCTGGGCTCTAAGAATCTTCCTGAACATTCTGTGACTGGGCTTCCTTAGCTCCATCTTCTTTATTCTTCTTTCCTGGTGGTTGGAATTTTAATGCATTGGCAGTCACATTGGGGCATGAGTGGCCATGAAAATAGCAGCCAAACTGGGGATCTTATTAAAAGTACATATGCCAGGGCGCCTGGGTGGCTCAGTCGGTTAGGCAGCCGACTTCGGCTCAGGTTATGATCTCACGGTCTGTGAGTTCGAGCCCCGCATCGGGCTCTGTGCTGACGGCTCAGAGCCTGGAGCCTGCTTCGGATTCTGTGTCTCCCTCTCTCTCTGCCCTTCCCCTGCTCATACTCTGTCTCTATGTCTCTCAAAAATAAATTTAAAAATGTTAAAAAATTCAAAAAAAAAAAAAGTACATATGCCGCAGGGTACGTGGTGGCACAGTTGGTTAAGCGTCTGACTCTTGATGTTGGCTCAGGTCATGATCTTGTGGTTTGTGAGTTTGAGCCCCATGTCGAGCTCTGCACTGACAGTATGGAGCCTGCTTGGGATTCTCTCTCTCCCTCTCTCTTTCCATCCCCTACTTGTGCACACGCTCTCTCTCTCTCTCAAAATCAATAAATAAACTTAAAAAAAAAAGTGCATATATTGCATCAGAAGACCCAGGTGAGGTCCAAGTTTCTGCCTGATAGCATATTTCCAAATAATGCTCATGCTACTGGTCTACCTACAGACCATGCTTTTAAGCAAAAAGACTCTACACAATTGCCAAAGAGATCTCTAAAACCTAAATCAGATCATGTCAGTCTTCTGCCTAAAACTCTCCAATGGCTTCCCACTGCAATCATAGTAGAAGCCAAAGCTCTTATGTGTCTTTGAGACCTACCATAATCTAGCCCCTTCCCACATTGCTGCTAAGTTTCAACATCCTCCTTGCCTCGTCTACTCTCTATCAGCCATTCTGGACTTATTTCTGCCTCTCCAACATGCCATTTTTATCCCAGCACCTTTTTTCATTTTTTTAATGACACTTATCAATATCTGGAATTTCAACTCATTCCAAACCTGCAGAACATAAGCTTCCAGAACTTAGTCTATAGTACACACACCGTATTCTCACAGTGAACACCAAAATAATATTCTCACTACACTCAACACAAATGAACACCAAGAGCTAAAAGTTGGACCACAAAAGTAGCAAAAATGATTGATCCTGGCACACAAAATTCTGGTGGCAAGAGAAGCTGAGAGACTTAGTGACACCATTCTTGATAGCACACATACACATATAGCCTAGTGTCCTAGGAGAACTGGTTCTGATTTAAGTAATATCCCTACATCAAACATACCAGAACCACACTCCCAGTGTCCCAGTAGATGGTGGGTCACAGCAGTGGCAGACAACAACAAAAATCCATGACAACAAGTGCGGTTGGACCTTCCTTGGTGTTGGTTGTAAGAGTCAGCCTTTAGGTTCCAGGGACATGTTTTTGTGATAGCGATGACTTGGGTGGCAGAGGACACTAAGCCTAGGATCACCTCGATGAAGACACATCTCTGAATGTGACACCATTTCCCAACAAAGGCCTCCAGAAGAATGAGTGCACCCATCTCTCTCTCCTGTCCTCTGCTTACAATGCTGGAAAATCCAAACAAACGTGTATGTTCCAGAAAGGTCAGGCAGCTCATGCCATGGAAAATGGCCATCATGTGTTTCCTTTCAACTCACCCCTGACTCCCTCCCCAAGGGTGGAAATAAAACATTTTGAAGGTCTGAGAACATTCAAAATAAGCCATCATTTAGAAGTAACGGCCACTCGTGCTATGCACATAAATAAAACCCATACTAAACTTAAACACATTTATAAGGTCTTTGTAAAGACTGCCTTTTCTCTATAAATGTCCAAAAAGATTAATTAAGAACAGGATGACTCATTCATCTAGATTGATTAAACGTATATTTAAGGGTCAGCCTGGAAACAATGCCTAGATGTATTAACATACAGTCTGCCCACAGTGATTAGTCTATTTATTTTACTTGCTGACAATATTTCTAGAATTAAGTCATTGTTAATCTATGACTGAAAGGAGGGACAGGACCGCCCTACTCTACATCCAAGAAGCCATCTTCTCTCACTTCCCAGTATTACCATTTCCCTCTCAGATTTTCAGGCTGCTTTAAGCTTGGAAAGGGACCAAGATACCACAGTATACAGGGAGTGCTTCCAAAGCTGTATCCCAAACCCAGCCAGGTGCTTCCCTCATCAGCCCCCTGAATAACATCCCTGCCCTCCTAAAATTTCTTCTCCTTTTTTACACCTTTCTTTTGCATTGGGGCACATTCTCCAAAAACGTTTTGGGAAGTAATGCACTCTTTCCAAAACGAAAACATTAATTATATGCTGATACCTAGCCTGAAGACTAAGAGCTTATGCAGGTGCTAACTATGTGCAGTGTATTGTACTGCTTGTGTTGTGCGCTTTATCTCCATCAATGTTCACAAAAGCCTGCAAGGAGTTTGAGATGTGAATATTCATATCCCCATCTCACAGCGACGCAGAACTGGGAACCTAGCCAGAAGTGAGGAGAGCAGGCTTCGCAACCTGGCACACTGGGGTGCCAAGCCTATGCTTTTTGCTCTTGGACCACGTGACGTCACGTGACTCGACTCTGTCAGTTATGCATCTCTGAAATAGGGCTCCTGGACCCCAGCTGAGTAACTGAAGACTGAGAATAAACTTTTGTCCTGAATTCCATCACTACCTATGTCCCTGGTAGTAAAGTCAAGCTCATCATGTCCCCCAGACACATTTGTTGGTAGAACACACAAATTACATTGGTAATTTTCCTTTGGCTGCTCTTCAACTATGGTGGCCAATTCTCTGGCACATATTTAAGCCATGTTTATTAATATAACAGCTAGGAGGTTTTTAAAGAGCCAGTCATACCTCTAGACTGACCACATGGTTCCAAAAAGAGTCCACCAACAGAACTGTAAAGAAAACAGGCGCTCTGAGTGAAAGGCTAGGGGCCAGAATCCAGTCTTCCTCAGCAAAGTCTACCAGATTGTGTTTGGTAGAATCACCAAACTACCACTCTTCTCAGACAGGTTAATTACCCTCTCTGTGCCTCAACTCCTGTGTCTACAAAAGGGGTTGATTGCAAATATTAAGAGAGATCATGAAGGAAAAGCAAGTCACATAGTAGCTGTTAAGTAATGAATACTCAATCAATAAGAACCATCATGGTTACTGGTCCCTACCTTAGGCTCAATGGTAATCACTGCTTGCCGTTTAGTTCTAAGTGCCTTACATACCTTAACTCATTTAATGCTTCCTCTGACTTCTCTAGGGGACTACTGTTGTATTCCCATTTTACAGATGGCGATGTTGAGGTCCAGAAATGTACACTCATTTGCCCAAGGTCACAAGCCTTTGGCATTCATTCTCCATTGGAAGCAGGCACTTTAGCTCAGAGTGCAATCTTTTAACCATGATGCTACACAGGAAGTAGTTACACAGCCCCAAATCCAGCAGCTGACCTACATAAACCTCTTGAAACAGAAGAGATGAGTTAATTTGGCCTCCAAGTCCCTGCCTGCCCACTCTTTCTCCCTTCCTCTACACCACTATTTGATTTTTTTTTCCAGCCAATGTGTAACTAGGAGAAAAGGGAGGGGAGGTTTCTTTCTGCCAGAGCTCATTCTCAAGTGGAGCCTCTCAATGATTTTTAAGATAAAATGATAATGTCACGGTTGTTAAGACACTAAGTAAAAACAACAGAGGAGCGCTATGAAAGTTAGAGTGTTACATACAACAGACAACAAACGGTGGCTCGGTCAGTGCATTTCTCCAATTCGGCCCATCTCTCGGACTCACTGTCCCTGTAAGGGAGCCTGCGGTCCTGTCCCCACCTCTCCTCAGCTCTAATCATCAACCTTCCACAGGCCTCTAGTTGCACCCTCCTGATTCCTACTCCTTCTTCAGATTCCAGCTCAGACCTCACCTCCTCCAGAAGGCCTTCCTGGAACGCCTTGCCCAGCACTCCATCAGGACTCACTGGCCCCTCTGGGACTTCCGCAGCAGTGGCCTATAAGCTCCCTGAGGGCAGGCTCCAGCAGGTCTTCTTCTACATCCTCAGCAGCTAGCATCGTGCCCCATGTATAATTAGACACCTAGCAACCACGTTGAATGGTACCTTTGAGAACTACAAAACATGCCAGTTCTTTTAAGCCTCAGAATTGCGTAATAAAATGCCTAAAGACCAGGCTTTTTGTGACCTAGCAGGGATATAAACATTTGCAGGAAAGTATCAGCCAGTCTATTTTCTTAGGCCACTCAACAATTTGGAAACCCAGAGAAGGTTTGATAATACTTACTGCTGGAACATTCTTCTTTCCTAAAGGGACCATCCCATCATTTAAACTCATTCCACTTCATTTGGTTCCCTGCAAAGGTAATGCTCAGGGGCTTAATGATAATTATGACATTTCCCCTTAGCTTTCTCTTTTCTAGATTTAATAACCTCAGCTTCCTAAACTTTTCCCTATAAAAATCTAATAATTTCCATTGCTGTCTCACCTCCCCATATTACTCATATCCTAACTCTTATTGTTAAATCTCATAAAGTTTGAGGTTAGTATTCTTACTTTTGTTCTCTGAGGGTTTAAAGACAAAAAAAAAAAAAAAAGGAAACCTCAACAAATATATCCACGAGGTGAGGAGTAAGATATGGATTTAGTTAATGGTTATTCGCTCTCAGCCTACCATCTGTTTTGAGGTCCATATTTTGAAATATGCTCCACTTTGTACAAAGTTCCAGAGTCGGATGATGTGAAATCTATGGTTTAGTACAAGTGAATGCATTAAGACATTAGAAATCATTCCACGGTTTTCATTGTGGTCCCATGTCAAATATTTGAGCCTGTTTTTCCATGAGTAGAACTCATAAGTGCCATATCTGTTTCCTAATTGGGGGTTCAGAAACATGGTCAATCTGTGTATGACATATGATGTCTTGATAATGGTATTAATATCAGAATGAAACACTGATTACAGCCTGCCTCTGTAGTTGGTGCTATGGTAGTCATTCATCGGCATTTCGTCTTTTAATCATGAAAACAACTTTATGAGATAGATGATATTTTGATCCCCATTATATAGATGAGGACATTGAGGCTCAGAAAAACTTATATGGAATCACACACCAGTAGGTGGCAGGGTGGGAACAAAAGGGTAGAAAAATAGTCCAGCGGGCCTATTTGACAGTGTCCACTAAGCTCTAGGCACATTGTTTAAAGCTCCAGTTGTACTGATTTTGAGGTTTTGTTAGTTTGGTTTTTTGTAAATGAACTGCTCCAGCATTACGAACACAGTGGCTTTATAATCATTCTTTGATTTTGGACATGTGGAAGCAGGGGCTTTGGTACTGTGTTAACAAGACTATGAATTGGTTCAACCACTTTGGAGATTAGTTTGGCAACATCTAGGAGTGTTGAAAATGTGCATATTCTAGAGGCCAGCCATGATGCCCTGGGCAGTATGCCAGATACAACTGACCAGGTGACTCAACCCTTTTACATAGCCCCACATCATCCAGAAACCCTCCTCTCATTGGCTGAGGGATGAACCATAAGATCCTGTTCTGGTAAGAGAGTATAAGTGAAAATTACTGAGGGGACGTCTAGGAAATCGTGCTTACCAGGACGGACACACTGGCTAGACTGCTTTGTTAGACTTTTGTTCCTTTGCTGTCCCTCTGACTGGAACTTGACACAGTGCTTAGGTTGCTATAACTATGTTGCGGCTATGAAAGAGCAAATCTGAGGATTCAAGTGCACCCTCTACAGATGGCAGGGCAGAGAAATGGAACAATCCTGGACCCCTTGGCATCGTTCAGTTGCCATGGCTGTCCTAGCCTGCCTACCTCCAGGCTTACCGTTCTGTTAGGAACAGTGGCCTCCTGTGCCATTAATTCACTGTTAGTTCAGTTACTTTTGACACCTTTCTTGAGAAACTCTCACACATGTGCATAAGATGACATTACGCAGAATATGTAATGTGAAAAATTACAAACAAAGCTGAGTGCCCATCCAAAGGGGAATGGATAAATACCTTGTAGTATATTTATGCAGTGAGACGCCACACAGCAATGAAAAAGGAGTGAACTAGATCTGCACATACCAACACAGATCATTCTTGAAACCAAAGTATAGGTGTGAAAAAGAGAAATTGCTGAATGGCATGTACTCAGTAGAATATCACTCCAGTATATTTTTAAAGTAAAGAGCAATTCTATCTATTTTATGGATATATGCGTATCTGCTGTAAGTATTAAAACATGGATATGAAGGAAACACAGGGATTTCAGAGAGGGGGCAAGGGGTGAAATTGGAAGGGCTGTAGAAAGCATTTCGACCGAACCTGCAGTGTTTCATTCCATATAACTATTTGGAATCAAATGTGGCAAAAAAAAAAAATCTGAACACTTGTTGAAGTCGAGTGATGGGTCCATGGATATTTGCTATATAATCCTTTGTATTTTTCTATAAATTTAAAATGCTTTTCACTTTTTAAAAAGTTGGATTAAAAAAAAAGAAAGATACTGTTAAAAAAAAACTGTTGGGTATTTGCATAAAAGTACTCTGCCAAATGTAAGGTGACAGACGTGAAAAGCAGCATGCTTCGTAATTATCATTGCCATGGACCAGGAAGGCTATGTTGAGGAGTGAACTTCCCACAAGCCTGGTAGAAGATTTAGGCGGTAGACATAAAGATGTGCTTTGGACTTAATTGTGTCTCCTCAAAATTCATAGGTTGAAACTCTAACCCCCAATATACTGTTTTTGGAGACACGGCCTTTAAGGAGGATTATTAAGGTTAAATGAGGTCATAAGGGTAGGACCCTGATCCAATAAGTCTGATGTCCCTGTAAGAAGAGGAAGAGACACCAGGAGCAGACCAACATGGAAAAAAAAAAAATGCCATGTGATGGCATAGAAAAAACATGGCCATCTGCAAGCCAAGGAGAGAGGCCCCAGGAGAAACCAGATCTGCCGACACCTTGATCTTGACTTCCAGTCTCCAGAACAGTGAGAATATAAATTGCTGTTGTTTAAGTCACCCAGTCTGTGGTATTCTGTTATGACAGCCTAAGCAGACTAATAGAGAGAGTAAGTCTAGAAGTGTGGTTCTCAGCAGTGAATGGCACGCCATGCAGGGCATTTGAGAAATTGGAGGTGGGGCGGGTAATTTTGGTGGTCGCTAAGCCCAAGGAGCACAAGAGCCACTTCCTGGGCAGTGACAGTTGAAAAATGGACACCTTTTTCAGTGCCCAGTACAGTCCTCACAATACAAAATAATTCTGCATTTCCAATGCCTTTAAGATGTCCCACAGGACATTCATGTAGAGGCAATACCTATATATGACAGTCTAAAGCTACATAAAAATGCAAAAAAATATTTTTTTGGCCAAGTAATATTATATACTGATTTTCCAGAAAAGTAACTGCTCGGTAGATTATGGGAGAATTGTACTTTGTTTTCTTCAGAACTTTGCCAAAAGTGTACTCACCACCATTTTGGAAAATCATTGACAGTCATGCTAATGATGTTTGAACACCATTATACACCTTATCAGTCTCCATTCACAGATGTTGTAATATGCCAAGAGCCAGCAAACTCCTGTTCGTCAAATCCGGGCCACTGACTGTTTCTGTAAATAAAGTTTTGTTGGAACACAGTCATGATCCTTTGTTTACATATTGTCTGTGGCTGCTTTTGTAGTACAATATCAGAGATGAGAATGGTTCACAAAGCCTAAAAAATTTCCTCTCTGACCCTTTACAGAAATGTTTGCCAACCCTAGGTATAAACCTGACTCTGTGCCTAGGATAACATTCAATTACTCTTCAGTATATAATCTAGCTGATTTCTAGTGCATTTATCTGTTGAATTTTGCATGATTTTATCCTGCTGCTTTCCCTTTAAGTTCTGTTAATTATAGTCAATGCATTAGGTAGATTCTTTTGCAATTGTGTAGATATCTGTGAATCTGTGAAGTTCATTTCAGAAAAGAAATGGAATTTATTTCAGTACAGAGAGAGAAGTCTTTCTAAATATTCTCAGAGAGTTAAGAGCAACTACTCTAGGGGTACCTGGGTTGCTCATTCGGTTGAGTGTCCAACATTTTTGTTTTTAATTTTTTTAATGTTTATTTTTGAGGGAAAGAGAAAGAGAGGGAGGGAGGGAGAATGAGTGGGGAGGGGCAGAGGGAGATGGAGACACAGGATCTGAAGCATGCTCCAGGCTCTGAGCTATCAACACAGCCAGACATAGGGCTCAAACTCATAAGCCGTGAGGTCATGACCTGAGCCAAAGTTGGATGCTTAACCGACTAAGCCACCCAGGTGTTCCTAAGTCTTGATACTGGCTCAGGTCATGATGTCACAGTTTGTGAGTTCAAGCCCTATGTTGGGCTCCATGCTTACAGTGCAGAGCCTGCTTGAGATTCTCTCCCTTCCTCAGTTTCTGCTCCTCTCTCTCTTTATCTCTCTCTCAAAATAAATAAACATAAAAAAAAAAAAAGAACAACCACCCTAGATCTCAGAACAAAGACCATAAAGAAAAACAAAGTATGTGACCAAGATGAAAATTGAAAACAGGTGCCACGCTGAACATGAACTGAACATAGCTCCATGAAAGAAGCTACTGGGTCTATTTGTACGTCACTTAACTCGAGAACTGGTATACAGGAGGTATTCACTGAACACACGACTGAATGATTCAGCGAATGGAAAGATGGATGAGACATACAAATGACTGAAGGAAGAAAGACTGGAGTAGTGACCTTCCTGTCTCAAGGGTTCATCAAGCAGAAGCTCAGTGGTCATTTGTTGGGTAGTTTGGAGAATGTATTCTTTCATACAGGAGGTAACTGAGTGGACTAGAGGATTCTCTAGGTCTCTAAACCTCCATTTCTAAGGTCAAGATCTAACACATAGAAATCTCATTACCTAGAGCTGCAAAGACCTTGTTCCAGTTTTGGGCTGAATTGATCAAAAGTTGCAAAACAAATGCCTACCCTCCTGACCTCATCCCTGAACCAGTTGCGTGAGGCAATAAAGAGAAGGGAGTACAGCGTGAGTTAAGTGTAGAGGACTCTGAAACCACACAGATTTGGGTTGGAGAGTAAATTGTTGGCAAAGATGGACACAAATGTTCCTCTCATCCTTGAATGCATATTTGTTTGTGGTATGATGTTGGAGCTTTCCTTCAGAGAGTGACATCTACAGCTCCACCAGTGGTGTAGAGTATCAGCTGGTGACTTGATTTGAGCAGTAGGATTCAGCAGAAAGGACGCTGTGATTTCTGAGCCTAGGTCTCAAGAGGCCTTGTAGCTTCCGCCTTAACTGTTTGGAAAGGTGCAGTCCCATGTGATAAAGTTTGGTTGAGAACAAGGATTGGCCAGATATGGCCCATGAGCCAAATCCACCCCACCACCTATTTTTGTAAATAAAGCTTTATTGGAACGTAGTCGTGTCCATTTGTTTATGTATTGTCTATGACTGGTTTACACTACAACAGTAAAGTTGAGTAGTTACATCAGTGACTGGATGCCCTGCAAAACCAAAAATTCTTACCATCTGACTTTTTACAGAAAAGTTTGCTATACCTCTGGATGCTACAGGATGAGAGTACACAGAACACAGAAGGACTGTCTGAACAGAAGTCTCCTTAGAACAAGCGGCTCCCAGTTAAGTGACCAAAGGAGGACAACCACATGAATAATCACAGGTGAGACCACAAGAACAGTCCTGCTTGAACTCAGCCCAAATTTCAGATCCATAGACTTGTGAACAAATATAATGGTGGTTGTTTTAAGCCACTAAGTTTTGGGTTGGTCTGTTCTGCAGCAAGAAATCATTGAGAGTGGCACTTAGGGATGTGCAGATGGTTTCTAGCTCCTATTTGGGGGGCTTCACCAACTCCACGTCAGTCTGGCTGTCTTCCAACTACCAGTATCTGGATCTCTCTACCTGGGGACTTCATGCAAAGTCCTGGCCAGGGCTCTGTGCAAGTTGGGAAATTAACACTCCATGTGTATCCACCCACCCTCAACCAATGATTGACAGAAGCTGGTGTGGGAATACACTGCAATTCCCTCATCCTCTAGAAGAGAGAACTCTGATGTATATGAGAGTGTTTTGCCTTGTTTTCTTGGAGTTTCCCTGCAGACTAACACTCTAATCTCCCACTGGCTTAGTATCACGCTCCTTATTAGCAGCCATCCATTTTGTGTCTGTTTTTCCCATGACTCTATGGGTATCTCCTAAACATCCCAAAAGAGCTATTTTCACTTAAATCGTCACAGGTTCAGCTTCAAGTCAGAATACTAACCACAAGACACTGTGTAAACTTAGACGTTTCTTTCTCTCTCTGAATCTTTGTTTCCTTATCTGTAAAGTGAGAATTAAAGGATTTATATCATGGGCGATGGTCGTGAGGACTTTTTTCAGAGCAGGTTGATAAAGCAGCCAGCGCCGCTCTCAAGTAGGACAGGGCACCTCAGCTAGCCCCACCTCCTCTCCTCATGGGCTCTGGTGATTGGCCAAAACCCTCTAATAATCCTGGCTGCTATTGAAGGACTCTGAAATACCCGGGGTAGAGAGGCGGAGCCTGCCTGAATTCGTCACTGTGTGCAGGGGCTGATTCTGGCTTTCCATCACGTCCCAGTTCAGAAGTCTGGGCCCTGCGCCTCCATATTTGGACGACGCCGTGGCTCCTGAATTCTGAGTTGACGCACTGGGCTGGAGCCTGCTGCGTGCCTGACCCCAGGAACCTGTCCCCGACAGGAAGGAGAAGTGTAGTCAAGGAAGTGTGGCAGACCTGACTCCAGACAATTAGAAAAACATCAACGTGCCTCATAATGGAAGGTGAGCATGACTTCAACTGTGGCCTTAAAAAGAAATGGGGTGGGGGAGGATGTTTTTCTTTACTGCCTTAAGAGAGAAGTCGGTCTACCTAACACCCTCCACTCCTCCTAACAGTCTATAAATACATGCCCAAACCTGGAGAAAAAATTAAGAGCACACTTCCCGCCCGCCTCACAGACAAGGAAACACTTTCCATTTGCTCTGTCTATTCTCTTTCAACTGCTGATTCCTTAATTCTCTTCCCTCAAGACCTGCCAAAGCCAAGAATGTTTAGGAGATAACTGGAAAGCAGAGCAAGATCAGAACGCTCAGCTGGTCCCGAGATCCATAGTGGAAGGGTTCCATCACACCCGAGTTTGGCAGCAGTGGTAATGACAGCAGAGTTCTGGATCACTGCCAGGCTAGGAATAATGGCAAAGCTATAATTACCTTGTAGGACGTTGGATGGAAGTGACTGTTTTAGCGCCTGAAAACATCTCAGCAGCATCTTGGAGTCACATTTGGGAAAGCCCCTTTTAACCACTGTTGTCTTCTTGTCATGCGATAGGATGTCAGTGTCGGGAATATTTCCTACCAGAAAACCATCAAGGGATCTGTGAAATACTTGGAGAAGCTTAAAAAAGGCACCATGGCCTCTAAGCCTTGACTTTGACTGAAAATATTATCCTTTTGTCTTTCAGAAGAAGATATTTTTATTCTAGTGTTTGTTGGGTCAACATGTTTAGGATAGGTTGTGGCCATGTACTTTCTAGTCAGAGACTATAAAGTCTTCGGGATGTATCTTTGCACAACCCACATCATCTAATTCAAGGTCTTGTAATAATTAGACATTCGAGGATAACCGCATCGGAAAATAGGATATGCTTGGGTATGGCACCAGAGATCTCTTTGTGGCTATATGACTTTAGATTATGTAGCCTCTCAGAACCTCCGTTTCTGTATCTGTGAGCTTCCTTCCTCCCTCCCAGGACTTTTAGCAACGTAAAAGGAGAAAAGGTTCAACAATAGCAACAAAAAATATGTGTTCAAGGATTATGAGTTGTTGTCACTAAAGCATCTTTTGAGCTTCTTCAACTTGTAAGAAAAAGAGAAAATAAAGAGTGGGGAATCAAACACAGGCTACTGGTTAAGCATCGGCTCTGGAATTAGACTACTTGGGTTCAAATATTAGTTTTGCTAGATCCTCAAAGTATGACCATGGACAGTTAACTTCCTTGTCCCCTGCCTCACTCTTCCTAACCGTACTACAGTACAAGGACTCACCTCAGTAGACTTCCACAGGATTAAATGAGACAGTTGACAGAAATGCAGCAAAAAATCTGAAATACAGTAGCCACCCGTAGAGGACAGTTGCTCCCATTAGTATAATTATTTGTCAACTATTACTACTGGAAGCCAGTGTTTTTTCATGCCTAGGAATGTGGGTTGTAAATCACAAAGCAGGTACTTGGTAGCCATTAGGTTGATTGGCAGGACAGGACAAAGAATCGGATCTGTGCACCTGTATGAACTTGGTGTCATAACACTCTGATGGGTCCCCATCAGCTAGGTGAAACTTCACAACAGAAATTTGTTATAAAGTTTAGTTATAGTATCAGTGTATATGAAGGCTTCTATTAAAAATAATAAATTGATCTGGAAACAAACTAATCCAGACCAATCATGCTTTCATTTACTTGTATCTTAAATCATTTTTTAGTAGGATACTAAGAGGTGAATTTACAGCTCGCTACCCTTCAGATTTCCCAAAACCTTGTATTAATGATCGTGATAAATATGATAATATGATAGTAGATAACATTCGCTGCTTATTCATGCTCTGTGCATTACCTACATTTAAATACCTGCTTTTTATTTGATTCTCATCAGCTCTCCCTGCATTACTTGTTTTGATAACAAGGAGGAAGGACACCAATGTACAGATGAAATGCTCAACGCTCAGTGAGGTTAAGTAACACTCTCATGATCACCCATTGGTATGTGACACGTGGGGATTTGAACCCAGCCCCGTGAGAAACAGGAGTCTCAAGTTTTATCTCTGTTGAAGCCCACACTCTTGGTATGCCCTAACTGGCAGGGCGTAGAGTGAGGAGGTAGGATTTGTGGAAAGCAGACGTCATGCAAGTTTTCCTTCCTGTCCCAGGAAAATTGTAAAGAAGCTGGGAAGTGCTGAGAAGTCAGTCGTTT
The DNA here is from genome assembly GCA_030068075.1 of Paguma larvata. Lineage (NCBI taxonomy): Eukaryota > Metazoa > Chordata > Mammalia > Carnivora > Viverridae > Paguma > Paguma larvata. The sequence continues at coordinate 30,884,619 of CM057842.1, read as the reverse complement.
GATAATAAGTCACTTCCTTGGCCCATCACAATTAGGAAACAGTTTAACCAGCAGATGATGGAGCAACTGTAAGCCCTCCCACGGACATAGGGATTTTCACTTTGCAAAGAGCTTTCCCCATGTCCTGTCATCACACCTTTTAAACAGCCATATCCCATAGGGGCAGAATGAACATAAACATTACTGGAGACATAAGCTGTGGAAGGACCAGCAAGAAAGAAAAGGATTGGGAAACCCTAATGTACAGAAGTTAAATGTGAATGATTATTCAGCCTGGGCAGTGGCAACAAGCCTCAGCTACCATTCAGCCCTGTGATCACAAGGATCAAGAGCTGAAACACATACAGCCATTCTGTACCCATACACCCGTGCTGTTGTCACTTTCAGTATAGTAGTCAATGAATTACATGAGCTATTCAACAAACTAGGCATCGTGTTGGATTACTTTGCCCAGCCATAGGCTAAGGTAACTGTTCTCAACACGTTTAAGGTGGGCTGGGCAATGCTATGATGTTTGGGATGCATGTTTTAAGCATTTTTTTAATTTAAATTTATTTAACATACAGTGCAATATTGATTTCAGGAGTTGAATTCAGTGACTGATTCATCACTTACATGCAACACCCAGTGCTCATCACAAGTGCCCTTCTTAATTAACTCATCACCCATCTAGCCATCTACCCGTCTCCCTCCATCAACCCTCAGTTTGTTCTCTATTGTTAAGAGTCTCTTGTGGTTTGTTTCCTTCTCTTTTTTTCCCTCCTCTTCCCATGTGTTCATCTGTTTTGTTTTTTAAATGCTACATATGAATGAAATCATATGGTATTTGCCTTTCCTTGTTGACTTATTTCACTTAGCGTGACGCATTCTAGCTCCATCCGCATCATTGCAAATGGCAAGGTTTCGTTTCTTTTTGATGGCTGAGAGAGAGCATTTTTGACCTAGGATATCTTTAACTTAGGATGGATTTGATGGCTGAGTAATATTCCTCTCTCTATATATATATGTGTGTGTGTGTGTGTGTGTGTGTGTGTAGAGAGAGAGAGAAAGAGCATTTTTGACCTAGGATATCTTTAACTTAGCATGGGTTAATAAGGACATAACTTCATTGTAAGTGTAGGAATGTCTGTACGTTTGAAACTTATTAGCCAAAACAGGCATTTGTTCAACATCAACTACTCTCTCCATTAGCATAGATAGTTTGGAGTTGGCATGGTCAGTAGAGGGATGATTTAAATTGGACGCAGAATATGGACCTGGAAAAGACATTCTGTGTGTTGGTCCAGTCCTTTTCAAAGTACTGACCAAGGGGATAAGAGCTGTCCCAACAAAGAACTGAGCTGTGCAAAGGCTACTACATGTATTCATTAGGTATGGCTAGGGTGTGCACGGTGGGGACAGGCAAGAGATAACCAAGAGCCCTTTCAGCCATACTAAGGAGAGCTTGGCTTTTGTCCTCTATGTGCTGGAGAGTCAATGTAGAAATTCTAAAATAGAAGTGGCAGGATCAAGATTTGTTTTCAAAAGATCGGTGTGGCAGCGCTGTGGCAAAGAGGAAGAAGTCTCTTGTACCACAGTTTAAAGACCGTGACCTCAGCACTTCTGGCAGCAACAAAGAGCTTTTTAAAACAGGGGACTTCCTCTACTGAATGTCGATCAGGAATAACCATGCCTGGCAGGTGTATAGACCCTTTTACTTCTAAAACTCTGTCTTTCAGTTCACCAAACAACAATTTGAGGAGGTGGGCCAAGTAGAATTATTCCCAGTCACAGATGGGGAAGTATTTCTAAGTAACTACAGAACCACAGAATAGTTTCCACTGAGATGCATTCCAGTTCTGCCCTATATAAGCCTGGGATTTGATTTGTGTGGCTAGAAAATGAAGCATGTTTAGAACTCTAAAAGAAAAAAAGCAACAACTCTTGATGCTCGTAAGTGGAAGTCAGGGACAGGTAGTAATCTAAGAAGTATTGGTTTCAAAAACCAAAGAACGAGTAACTAGCACAAAGACCCACACAACATACCTGAAAATCAGATGGCTACTGATCTGCTTTGCCAAATTAAGAAACGCTTGATGGAACGCATTACAGTTTCATGCATCTACTATGCGTAGCTTCTACGTATAGAGGGTATACGTAGGTATAGAATTTAAGCTTGCCTAATTATGCACATTACAACCTTTATCAAACCATGCTGGATTTAGCTTAAAAACAATCTGAAATGACTACTGTAACGTATGTTCTTTGAATTATATGAGAATATTCTTCATCCTCTCCACACCACCTCTTTTTGCATTTCCTTCAAAGTATACATACCATCACAATTCCGGGAGAGAGATCATCAGATATCATGAACATGCATTATAGCTAACATCTTGAACTTCAGTTTTATCAGGAAGAGACAAAAAAAAAGGACTTAGGTTTGTAATATGACTCTTCACAGTCCAGAGATATTCCCAGTGGAAAAAAAAGCCAGAAAGGCTCTTTACCATCGTAAGCGGCTTCCAAAGTTGAAGAAGTGGTATCTTTAGACTCGGTCGCTTATTTTTCCTAAGCCTCAATTACTTCGTTGAAAAATGGCCCACAAGACCCTAATTCTGGCCCCTGGCTCTATTTGAACCATGTCTCTTGCCATCCTTTCCCTTCCTCACTCCTACTCTGCCACAAGGGCAGGCTGCATGTCTCCTGGACATACCAAACACATTAGTGCCTCAGGGCCTTTGCACTTGCACTTTGCCTCGAAACAGCTCTCCCTTCAGATCTTTGTGGGTTCACCCTTTTCCGCTCTTTCAAGCCTCCACTGAAATGGCCCTTCCACAGGCAGGCTTCCTTTGGTCCCTAAGCAGCACCTGCCCACCCCTGCAGCCTATGATCTATCCTATTTTTTTTTTCATAGTGTTTTTCTCTACCTGGCATGGTTTGTTTTCCTGTTTATTGTTCCCGCCCGAACTAGACTGTAAGAGCCACGAGTGCTGGAACTTTGTTATTTCACCCTTTCAAGGAGTGTCAGCAAATAAGTGGAAGCTCAATAAATATGTGTCGAGAGGAAGGAGGGAGAGAAGAAGGGAAAAAAATGCTTCATTTTTTTTTTCATCTGAAATTCCAAATAGGCAGCATGGTTTTAATAATTCCCAGTAACCGGTTTACCTTGGCAATTAATTGAGTAAAGTGAGAAATAATCGTTGTCCCCTTTTTTAAAAATTAAGAAAAAAATTGTCATAAATACATATACTATTTGCCATCTTAACCATTTTTAAATGTAGACACCAGCACACGTTTTTGGGCTCAGGGGGCTTCAGAGGGCATACCGAAACCCAGACTTCCTGAGGTACTGCTTCTAAATCAAGGAGAGACTTCCCCAGTCCACAAAAAACTGGGCTATATTCTTAAATATTTAAAAAGATTTACATTTTGTAAAATAGAAGGAACATGCAATGCTATGTATTTGTACCAAAGCAAGATAATTCTAGAATTTACTAAAAAAATTAATAACTCATTCATCATAAGTAGTATGTTCTGGTAAGGGCAAGTCATTTAAAGCAATATAATTAACTTCTTCCCATCTCGTCGGTGTATCTCAGGAAACTTGTTTAGTGATTATGTTAAACATCTACACTTGAAACTCTTCATGAACATGAGACTGGGTCACATGGCCCTTGTGACCCCAGTGTGCGAGGCTAAGAGATTCATCCTTCATTTACCGATGGGGAAAGTGAGCCTTGGAAAGTTACCACTTGCTCCAGGTCAACGCGACGAGCAGCAAAGCTGGTACTCCCGAAAGGCCTTCTGACAGAAAGTTCTTAGTCTTTCTGCTCTACTAGGCTGCGAGGTGGCTTTCCGAAATCTAAGAGCCCTGCTTTTCCATCTCCTTTCATTACCTGCTTCACTATCCTGAGTCATTCTATACTGAACTGAAATTTCTTCCATCCGCACTCATAGAAAAGGTGTGTTTTTTTTTTTTTTTTTTTTTTTTTTTTTTTTATAGCTCAGCCCATGAATTTTCAAGTCTAGTTTCTTAGCGATAAAAAACACCTTCCCTCACAAAGTGGCCCTACATGCCACCTGACAGCTCAGACCTCACTTTAGGAAACACAACTTAATTTAATGGGGTGCTAGGAAGCAAGCTTGGGATGCGTCCAGCATTTTAATATAGTGTTTCTGACCAGATGGCATTCACTTGCTCCTAAACTTACCCTCTGTTCTTGAGACTGCTTTTTTCGATTACTGTAGTAATAACTAAGGAGGTGAAGGTCATGGTTTTGATCCATTGAGGGGTCATTTCCTTTCATTCAGGCACTAAGATGTTATTGCTGCGAGTGGCCCCATTCCGTGGGCAGCCCCATTTCAAGTTACACGGTGGGACTGGGCGGACGGATCAGCGCACATCCATTACCGGGGGACTGAGCAGCAAATCCTCAAACCTTCACTCTTTCCACCAATAGCCACTGTGAAATTTCTAGAATAGATCTGAGTCCATGCTAGGTGTCCAGTACGGTGTAGGATACAGTGAAGGTTACAAAGTAAACTTTAATACTAATTCACTGTTAATCTGAATAAGGAGTCCCTACTCTGTTCCTGGCACTGTGCTGTGTGCTATACATATGGCAACAATCAGGGAAGATACTGTGGAGCGTACAAACTAGAAACTAGAATATATTCCTATAATCTATTCCTATAGTAATAAGCCGGTGTCATCTGGTGAGGTTATTATGTACAAAGGACTGTAGTGGCTACAAAGATAAAATGCCATTCTCGTCCTTAGGATTCCACATATAAAATAAAAAACAATAAGTAAACTGTCAAAAATTATATGTATAATATATACACACACATATATGTGTATGTATCAAATATTTAAAATAATTAATATTCTATGAAGAAATAGAGAAATGCTCACTAAGGTCAGCTCCTGTTTTTATTTTATTTTAACTTTTTATTTTGAGAGAGAGAGAGAGTGAGCAGGTGAGGGGCAGAGAGAGAGAGAGGTAGAAGATCCAAAGTGCCAGATGCGGGGCTCGAAGTCCCTAACCGTGAGATCATGATCTGAACTAAAGTCCTACACTTCACTGACTGAGCCAACCAGCCACCCCAGATCTGGTTATTATTAAGCACGTCTCTTCACAATGTCTTCGTGGTTGGACAGTAGAATTTATCTCCACAGCACTGCTGGGCATCTGATGTCTCGGAGACAGCTCTTATTTTATTTGTACATGGGCATATGCTGAGCAGCCTGTACTCTTTAGGGAAGTTGGACGGAAGTATGTTTCATAATGTAATTTTTCAAAGGGTATCAACTGTAAGCTAACTGGGAAAATCTAGGTCACAAGAAATGGGGTCACTGTCAAGTTTTTCCTCTGAAGAGTTTTAAACTTTCCCACAATAAAATTTTTGTTAGAAAAAGATAACCCAGCCTTTGAACATAAGGTTAGCATAGATCAAAAGCTGGCATCCTCATTGGTCTGAGGTTAGCATATGTGTGTAGATGCTAAGATTGTGAACATGGGAATCACGGAGACCTGGATTTGAATCTGGGCTCTGAAATGTACTAACTGAGTATTCCTGCATGAGTTGGGGAGTCTCTTAGGTTGATGGCTTTGTTAACTATAAAATGGGCTTAACCAAGACAACCTCCGGAAATGGTTGAAAGATTAAATAATGTAGATAAAGCACTTAGCCCAGGGCCTGGCTTCTAATAAGAACATGACAGCCGTGAAGATGTTTATATGGGTGGTGGTGATGATGATGCTGACAATGATGAAACAGAATACGACGAAGACAGGGAGGATCATAACCATGACATTGATGAGCTCAGTCATTGTTTCCCTCTCCCACCTAACCTTTACCTCCACCCGTGATGATATTCTAAAGGCCGATTTTAGATATAGAATATACGAGATCAAAAAGTAATAGAACTCTATATCATTATAGGGCTACACTCTTTGACATCTTTCTACTTCTATAGACAAACTTGAAATTATTCCTCCCGAGTCCTCTGGCCAGGCCCTCCTGTGAGCAGGAGCTTATGGTTGTAAGACGACTGTTTGCTTTCACAAAGCTGACAGGCCCAGTGGGGACTCAACTTGGATAATATCTTGGTCTTACTAGCACCGTACTCATAACCAACAGAGCTAACTAGTCTGACATGAAGGAAGCAGGAAATCCCAAACTAGTCCCTGAGGTTTATTTTTCCCTTAGGTTCTCTACAACAGAACTGTCTGCAAAAAAATATTTTTTATTATTGGGTTCCTTTTCTATCCTCAGCATATTTTCCTTTGGAATAGTTTTCTCCAGATTACAGTGACTCCTTGGGAGAAGGCCTGGGAAGAAGCTAGCCTGTGTTTCCTGAGACTGAAGAACAACCAGTCCATTTCATCGTGAGGGTCTAACAGGCACAAAATTACATGTCACGGAAACACAAATAAATCAGGACACTCCGAAACCCTACAAGGACAGCAGAAAACAGGGAAATTACAACTTCATGTTGCAACTACATCTTCTTTGCAGAAAAAAAAATCCATGACTCTATACATGACAAAGAGACACCTCAAAGATGCCCTTTATTTTTTCACATACTCTTTCTACGTCAGAAGTTTTAATGCCCTCAGATAGAATTTTGGCAGACTGGATAAAATGAAGGCTGTGAATGGCACATGACTTAAAATATGGTGGGAAGGGGGCACCTGAGTGGCTCAGCCGGTTGAGCATCAGATTCTTGATTTTGGCTCAGGTTGTGATCTCACGGTTCATGGGATCGAGCCCCGGGTAAGGCTCCATGCTGACAGCGCAGAGCCCCTTTGGGATTCTCTCTCCCTATCTCTGTGCCCCCTCCTGCTCATGCATGCATACACTCTCTCAAAATAAATAAATAAACTTAAAAAAAATATGCTGAGAAGAATCAAGCAACATATGAGCTTTGACACCATGAAGACTTGGCTTTTGTCTTGGCAAGAAGATACATTTCACCTGCAGCTAGTCCAGTCTAGTGATACATGTCGCAAAATCCTTGCTCACTTGGCTTTGGGGCGTTTGAAACCCTCATAAATTTTAAATGGAAGTCAGGGCTGAATTCTCAGATAAGTATCTCATCATATGACATTTTTATTCAGGAATTAGAACGCTAAGGATTGACTTAAAATGAAGTCAATCAAATATTTTTATTGAACATGTTATTCTTTAGATTTTAGCCATTTTGTATTTTAAACACGATCACATTTTGTTAAGAGCTGGAAGATACAAGTTTCAGTGCAAATAATGAAAACCCTGAGGATGGAAATTGATTCGCTCGAGGGAAACTTCGGGATGGTTCCCTGCTTTAGACTACTTCCGAGAACCAGTCTGGTGGGAAATTTGGTAAAAGTTGAATTTTAGAAGAATTTAATTGGTTAAAATGACAATTAGCACGCTTACTGAGTACTTCTGATTGTCTGGCAGTGTTGTGCTAAGCACTTTACAGACATATCTCATTTAATGAACATGACTTTTTGAACTTGATAACCGCAATGAAGTGAGAAAAAAAGCTTTTTGAGCTACAGACTTTAAATGGCATCATGGGAAAGGAATATCCAAAACTCCTAATACTGTGAAAAAAAAAATAGTAAAAATTATTTGATTTAGCACCCCCTAGTGTGAAGCACAGGGAGAGCAACCCCCAGTCAAAACTGGTTTTAACTTCATTCATTCGGCATTCTTTCCTTCCATGAATGTGTGGTTTCCTGGTTGTATGAAAGACTCTGTATTGAGTAGGAGATAAAACAGACCTGTTCCTGCCTTCCAGAAACTCATAGTCTCATCTAAGACACCTAAAGATGAAACATGCACAGTTGCAAATTGTAATGAAGGCACGGATGGAAACAAGTTGGGTCCTGCTACAGAAAGTAAGAGGGGGTCCCTTCAAGGCGGAGTATGAAGTCGGGCTGCAGAGCTCTCTGGGCAGCGTGGGCATGCTTCACGCCTGTGAAGGTGCCGAGGGCCACAGATGTTTGGGGTTTGGGGGAACCGCCATGTGGCTGGAGCATTGTGAGGGCGATGCAGACGTGAGGTTGGAGGCCGGAATAGGAAGGACTCAGTGAAGGGGGATGGGGTTGAGAGTCTTTGTTCTAAGTGTGAAGGAAATGGTTAAAAGTTCAGACTGGATGGGAGCTGGTGAGATCCATGTGCTGAGGAGACCTCTGTGACCTCTCTGAGAGAGAGGCTCCAGATGAATGAGAGAGGGTGTGCTCCTTACTGGGGAGGGAGTAAGGCCCAGTAAGGAGGCTTTGTAGGAGCTGACGTAGGAGGTGATAGTAATTTGGGTTGGATCAGTGGTTCTCAAATGAGGGAGACGTTGCCCCCAGGAGACATGTGGCAATGTCCGGAGACATTTTCAGTTCTTTCAAAGTGGGGGTTCCCACTGGCATCCAGTGTGTAGAGAACGGGGAAAAGGCTAACAGCCCTACAATGCTCAGGACAGCTTCCCACAGCCAAATGGCCCCAAATGTCAGTAGTATAGAGGCTGGAAACCCTAGGGTGGAGGTTTAGCAAAAGTGATCGAGATAAGTAGATAAACATGAAAAATGTTTACACTATGGAATGCACGGGACTAAGTGATGGTTGGCTCTAGATAGAGTGGTGAGAGGGAGGGATATATCTGGTGTGACTCCCCAGAACCCTGGCTTGAACAAACGTGGGTTGTCATTTACTAAGATGGAAAGGCCCATGGTAGGAGCCAGATTGCAACAGGGGAGAAATAAATAATTCCTCTTTGAATATGTCATGTTTGAGGTGCCTGGGAGGTAGCCAAGAGGAGATGCGAAAGGTGACTTCCCGAGTCTAGAGCTTAATCAGAATCGTTACATTACAATAATTACATTATTGAGCAGTTACAGTGTGCCAGGCTTCGTTCCAAGACTTTTCTGTACATTATGTTACTAATCCTACTAATAGTAAGGATTCAGTCTTTGAATCCTCTTGATGGATACTTAAGTTTCCAAATTATGAGCAACGGGTATCATTCTAGTCCTCAAAAAGTTTCCTTCAGCCTAGGAGACACTTTGCTGAAAGCAAACAGTAAATATTATGCCTTCCCTAATAAAACAGAATGTGTCAGTAAGAGAAAACATCCTAACCACTGCGCCATCAAAGATGTTCCAAATTGTATTTGTTGTTACTCCAAAAGCTTTCATCTTTATTTTAGAAAATGACCTGAAAGCCTTTGTCGTCTTTCATTGCCTCTGACTTGGATAAAATAGAAAAATTTTACCCCCAAAAGGACACTATCTTTAGGAAATATAAGCATGATCTCTAGAAGCAGTTTAACATTCCAGGGGAACCTTCTGCCACTTAATATTCTTTCAAAGCCATCTGGCCCTCCATTTTCCTGGCCAAATGATACAATGTCTTCAAAACACATTTCCAGCCTTAGCAGATGCAGCTAACTCAAGTCAGGAAGCCCGAAGGAATGGAACCTCTCCATTCTAAGTTACATGATATGTAAGTCACTCCATGATACCCACCATGGTTGTCTGGGAGCACTTTTGCTTATTTAGTCTGAGAGAAAGAATCTTAAATAGCAAGGCTATGAAAGCTCATATTGTTACAATGAACCCAATTGTAGGGGTGAGGTTCAGCCAGACCTCACTAAAAATGGGACTCCACTTAGGAATTTGTTACCAACGCCAACTTCTGGTAGGGTATATTTGTAATTTGCCCCAAGGCTAAAGTTTCAGGTCGACTCACTTTAAGGTAGAAAATAAAGTACTTTGTTCAGGTGAGAAGTACTGCTCAGCTCAGCATCTCGGAATACAAAGGATTCTCCTATGTCTTGGGGCAGTCTCTTAGGGATTTTTTCTCCAGTTCTTCCTTTCCTCTCTCTCTCCTCCACCCAGAACGTGACAGATTTATAAATATCAGGTGAGAAAAAGGGGCTGGGAAGCCTGCATCCTTCCTGTCATACCTGAAGGTACCCATCCGTCTACAGGGACAAATAAGGTTTCAAATGGCACGCTGCAATCTGTTTCTGTTTTGTCGGGTTCTGGGTTTCTAGATACCTTCAGGAAAGAAAACTCTAGAATTTCTAAACTCTGTGGTTGGCCAGGGCATATTGAAAATCCGTGTCTTACAGTCAACACCGTTTCCTGCCCCTCATTACACAACTTCCTTAGCTGTTCTAAAAGTGGCTTAGGGATTTTTTTTTCCCTAGGGAAAGAGGAGGGTCAGGAAGCTGAGGAGTGAGATAAAAAAGCACAGTTCTGGGAGTGCTGGGCCTAACTTCGGGCCCTCTACTGAAATTAGCCACATGTGCTGAACAATTTCATACTACCTCGTTATCCCCCCCTCAGTATCTTGTGTCAACGCACAAGAGCACCCTGATCAGAGAGGCGGATCTTCCTTATCTTCAGTAGTTCCCAAAACACTATTTTGCATGAAGACTACATAGCCAATAGAATGTTTTTTGATGGAAACTTCAAGGTAGGGTGTTTTTCTACTTGCAACGTCATTTTATTTTTTACTTTTGTGTCCATCTTTCTGAAAGAGAATATCCCTTTTAGGCGGGGGTGGGGGACAGGGGGAAGTCATCCAATGATATTTGCAATACCCCCAAAATATATAATTGATTGAATTCTGTAAAAATATGCAGTTCAACCACTGAGGAATATAAAACACTAATTCACTAAAAAGATGAATTCTACTATATTCTCTCTCCTTTTACCTCCCATCCAAATTGTTAAATTGCATCCACTCTGGGTTTTGTGCCTGTGGTGTCACAACTGAACATCACTAGCTGCCTCAAGGACACCTGTGTCCCCTTGGATGGTTGGAAACTAGTTTGAATCATGTAGAGAATCAAAGCTAACCTTGCCTGAGCTCCCGGTCTGGACCAGGCACCATGCCAGGGGTTTATACCCGGTGGTTAGCACATTTAATTATTAATGGATAATGAACTCATATGCATTTTTACACTGGTGGTGGATAATTATCTTTAATCATTAAAGTAATACATGCTTATTTAAGAAATGGAGGCAAAAATGAAAATAAGCTGGAGGAAGGGAAAGGGAGCAGTCATAACCCCCTTCCCCAGAAGTCATCACTCTTCAGGGCATTTCTCCACAATAATTTTTATAAGGTTTGACTTAAAAACAAAAAGCCTAGTTGTAATGATGTAATATGCATAATTATTATAATGTACATAATCTGTGTATAACTATGCATAATCGCAATAATAATATTCATACAGTGATTTAAAATTGTTTTTCAGTTAACACTAAAACTTCCTTTTGATTTGCGGTGGTGCCATTTTTTTTTTTCAACAGCTGCGTTTTATTCCCTCTACGGCTGTATCATATTTGTTTTAAACACTGTGAGGTTGAGCACGGGCATTCAAAGCAACTTACAAAGGTCAGGAAAAAAACTTACACTGTCATTTTAAGTTAAAAAGAAGAAACCCAAGTTAAGCTAGGCAAAGAAATCAAAACCTTAAAAATATATTAATATTCTTTTATGTTAAAATTATTTCAGAGGGCATGCTTGATTCAGAGTTTTATTAAGCATATTAAAAGGCATTCCAATTAATAAATGTGACTGAAATACGTTCTCATGTCCTCCCTCCCCCCAAAAATAACTATTGGAACCTGAATGCCCTGAGTTCCGTATGTACTTTTTTTTTTACTTAAAAAAAATTTTTTTTAATGTTTATTTATTTTTGAGAGAGAGAAAGAGACAGTGCAATCGGGGGAGGGGCAGAGTGAGAAGGAGACACAGAATCTGAAGCAGGCTCCAGGATCTGAGCAGTCAGCCCAGAGCCTGATGTGGGGCTCAAACCCACAAACCATGAGATTATGATCTGAGCTGAAGTCGGACGCTTAACCGACTGAGCCACCGAGGCGCCCCCCTTATGTACTTTTAAAACATAGCTAAACATGTATGGCAGAGAGATATGGAAAGCAAGCTACTGTTCCATGTCCCATGGAGAACATCTTTTGGTGAAAATAGTCACTAGACTGAATGTATTAGTTTCCTAGGGCTGCTATAACAAAATCCCACAGAGTGGGTGGCTTAAACAACAGAAATTTTTCTCACAGTTCTGGAGGCCAGAAGTCTAAGATCAAGGTGCTGGTGGGGCTGATTTCTTTGGAAGCTTCTCTTGGCTTACCTTCTCACTGTGTCTTCACATGGTCCTTCCTCTGTGTGCACATGTCTGAGTCCAGATTCTTCTTAGAAGAACGTCAGTCACCTTGGGCAAGGGCCCACCCATGTGACTTCATTTTATGTTAATTAATTACCTCTTTCAAAGCCCTGTCTTCAAAAACAGTCACATTCTGCATTCCTAGGGCCTAGGACTTCAACACGTGAATCTGAGGATGGATGGAGAACGCAACTCAGCCTCTAACACCGAGCAAGAGTACCAGCGAGAGTTCTCTTTTTTTTATTTCCTACTAGGATATCTGACTAACAAAGAGTATTCCTTCTTAAAAGAAAAAAGAAGAGGAAAAAGAAAAACAGATGTAACTCCTCTCTAACACCCCCCACCCTACACCGCCACCAAGAAAAACATTTTTTTTTTTTTGAGCTTATTTTCTTTTTTCAGTGTCTCCTATCATGTCTGCATTGGGCAGGTTTTCAAATCTTGGGCAAGATCTCAGAATAGCAAGGGGCACAACTTTTGCACTAAATTCCTTTAAGAAATAGCCCCAGACTTGCTGCAATTTTGAAAAAAAAAAAAGAGAGAGAGAGAGAAAGAAAAAGAAAAAAATGTTAATACAGTTGCTCTTGCTGCCATATCCTTGAGACCGACTTTACGGTACTTGATGCCACAGAACTACTGTTCTCCCACCGTCCCCTAATGGCTTGTCCCCGGCACCCAAACTAAAAACAAACCCTATTTTCTTCTCAGAACCCAATCACAGAACTTCCTACCAAATCCAAACACCTAAAAATCTCCCGCTGAAATGATCCTAAATTTAAAAATAATAAATTAAAAAAAACAACACCACCACCTTAATTTTGTAAAGATTTTTGTTAAATACTAGCCACCTAAACTTCAATGCAAGAAAGAAGTCGGTTTTAAATGGAAACAGTCCAGGGGAGGCTCTTCTTTGAAGAAATGGCCACTGGCTCTTTTGTTCTTTTATTTTTGCAGGAGACACGGTGAGGGATTTTCTATCCCTTCCATATCTTTTTGTGAAATCTAATCCTATTTTGCTAGAGGTTTCCTTCCCTGTTCAGTTGGCCATGCCAGGGGGGTGAAAAGTTGCATTTTAACCCAGCATCGGGCTTTCTCAAGTTTATTAACACGGTACTGCTGAGGCGAGGCAGTCCCCCAAGTGACCTGCCCCGGCTCCCAGATGAAGTATCCTCTTTCCCTATGAAATGTTATTGTAAACACAATACCAAAAGATTATTATATTTTGGACTAGGTGACCGATTCTGAATTTCCTGGCTCTACTGGAATGAAAATAAAAGACCACACAATACTGTAATGAGAACACATCTGGACAGACCACTTTTCCTTTCTTATGGATGGGGAGAGTATGGGTTGAAATGTAAGACTCCCGGGTCTTTTCATGTTTCGTGAACTTAAATACGCAAATGAAGACCCAGATCACCTGCACTGATAAGCCAGGGCATCCCCTTTGGTTAGGAACCTACCAACCGTAGATTATTCCACATGATAGAGGGGATGATGCCATACTCCTTATGATGCTGTCCTCCTTACGTCCACTCTGCTAGCAGAATGTCAGAAGAGGAACGCCTCTGACTAAACCACATGTGGCCATTTCAGGCTAATTCACTTCTGCTCTTCTGTGGCCAAGGGCTGGACTGCAGTCCTACGAGGTTCACTGTGCAGGCAAGTACGGACACAAGAGGAAACACTGGAAACCGTATGGATTCAGGAAAATCCCTAGTTAAACGACAAGGAGCAATTACCTACCGATAGTCTTAGCATGGTGGCAGTGTGAATCATTTGTAAGATTCATTTCTATTTATTAAGTGTCTGGGTCTTCTACTCTAAGTTCTGATTGAAGGGATGAAGAACTGAATGAAAGAATGAATCACAGCGCCCCAGAAAAAGTACGGGATTGGAATTGAGAAGCCTTATGTATGAATCCTAGGAGGTTTAATTCTCTAATCCTCCTTTTTTAAACAAAATGCCTGTGATCCTGATACCGTGCTGAGAATTTTCATCCTCATCTTTCCTCCCTGAAATAAAAATAGCTAATACTTTCTAAAAGTTGTTTGCGTTCCTGATACCTGGATGACCAACTGTCCCAGTTTGCCTGGGACTGCCAAGGTCCCCAGGATATGGAACTTTGGTGCTAAAACGAAGAAATTTTGGGAACGCCAGGATGAGTGGGTCATGCCGTGACCATGAACAAGTCGTTTTTTATTCATTTGGATCTCCTTAATCCCCACCGAAGCTCTATCAGACAAGCAGATACTTTTATTACTCCATTTTACAGATGAGGTTCTGAAGCCTCGGGCGTGTTAAGCAACAAAAACTCAAGATCGTCAGGGTGCCTGGGTGGCTAAGCATCCGACTTCAGCTCAGGCCATGATCTCATGGTTTGTGGGTTTGAACCCCACATTGGGCTCTGTGCTGACAGCTCATAGCCTGGGGCCCGCTTCAGATTCTGTATCTGCTTCTCGCTCTCAAAAATAAACATTTAAAAAAATAAAACCCCAAACCTCAGGACTGTCATCTTCAGGGGCCTGAGGACTAGCTAGGATGAATCTATACTGCTTCACATTCAAAAAAGGGGAACTTTAGGAATCTCACCTCCTGGATCTTACCTGGTGATTAAGTGAAATGATGATAATGAATTCAAGTGTAGCATGTGGCTATCTGCGAGCCCTTTCTGGTTTCACTCTACAGTGAAGGGATGCCATTAAAACTAAGTTATAGTCAACCCAGGTTGACCATCTCTTGGGAACTTTGTGGTCCATTACTCTGGGCCCCAGTGAACCATTTTCCCTTCTGTTTATAGAGAAGACACACAGAGAGCAGGAGAGAAAGGGAGAGAGAAATTAATCTTCATCAGCAAGTTATTTCCTCCAAAGGGGCGTTCCGATCATTATTGTGACGAAATATTTCTTTCTCCAAAGTCTGCGCTAAGGTTGAGGGAGCAACGTTAACTGAGGAATAAATGAATGCCTTAAAGTGGCGAGGTTGTAAATTGCCCATCGGGTCTGAGGATTCATGGTTGACTGCCTTCTTTCTATTTATCTCCAAGAGTGCCTGGTCCTCCACCTGGGATTGCTCATACTAATATGTATTTTTCAGTGTCGCCAAATCTCAAAGTGATAGGCGGGAAGAAATTTAATAAGGTGGGGGAGATAGATCCATTCAGCGAACACACGAAAAATTTTTTTCAGTGGTAGGTGAAGAAGGCTTATGCAGTTTAATTGAAAACAAATTCCTTAGAAATGAGACCTACAACTACATACCAGAATCTGGAAGACAACCCAGAAAACTCACCTGTTTTCAATTCTGCCTGATGATGTATTATATTTGTAAAATGCGATGATTTTTTTGGACGCCTCCCCCCCCCACTGCCTCTTCATCTCCACCTCTGAAACTTGTATTCTCTTTTTTCAGTTTAAAGTACTTTTTTTTTTTTCTTTTGGAGTACCGCTCTTTCCCAAGCTCAGTTCCTAAGTTCCTGGGGCTGAACCTGTTTTCGACGCTGGAACTGTGCATGTGACCTAGACCTGGTCAAACAGAGCTGCCGGTGTATTTTGCTGGATTTATCAGGAGAGAGCGGCATTTTCTTTTTGATGGAGTGATAAGAGCTGCTAACGCGGGGGCCGCCTGAGGGAGCTGCTGTCTCTCCACAGCTCCACAAAGAAGAACCCTGTCTGAAGCAAAGCCGGCGCAAAGTTCAACAGTCATGAGTTGGGAAGACTGCTCTCTTCCAGCATCATTTGGAGATCCTGGATTCAAATGCCCCGAGGAAGGATACCCCCAGATTTTTTTTTTAAGTTAGCTAAGTCAATGCGTGTTTCCATTTTTGCTTAAACTAGAGTTGGGCTTCTGTCACTAAAAACCAAAAACCCAAACGTCTCCATTGTATAAACCCTACTCATAATTACGGGTTCTTTCAGAGGTCACCAAATTCTTAAAGCTTTCTCAGCTTCAAAAGAAGGTGAGCCTTTTTGATTTCAAAAATCTCCTAGTACTCTGTGTCTAATAAAAATTATCACTATTAATATAGATAAAGGGAAAATACTAGGGAACAACATTGAATTTCCTTAAGCCACCGGTCAGATTTTCTGGCACACCTGATATTATCTCTTTCCATCCCCTTTTTGGTCATAGGTGTATTAAAAATTGTGCATAGTTTTTGCTCATTGTCGATAGCTTGGTTAAATTCGCAAAATCCTTTTTGAAAGCAGCATAAAAATGCATCAGAGTCATGACAATCCCACGCTTAGGGGTTTATTCAAATGAAATAATACAAAAGTAGAAGCCATTCCAGTAGTACTGGAAGAGCCCAGTTGGAAGTTATGTCAGTGTTCCATAGCAACAGGCCATAGCCACTCCTCCATTTCTGAAACCAGTTTTGAAATCCTCAGGTATTTTCCTAGGCACCATGATGTTCTTGTAGCGCCTGGATTAATGATTTTAACAGGCCACATACCTGGGAAATCAGTCTTAGTTATTGGCGTGCAGGTACCTGTGATTGGTACCTGTGGGCATGTGAGGTAAATTAACACTGGGCAGAGGGAAAAATGAACCGCGATGCAGTCGTAACAAGGCTTTAGCCAAACCCAGGATCCCCAGAGCTGGAATGACCCTTCAGAGTTGTCCTGCGTCACCTGTCATTCTATATAGGCTGCCCATGGGAAAGAGACATGACTTTGGGCGAAAAGGCAATCTTCAGTCAAGGCCAAGTCCTGAGGAGGAATTCAACTGACAGCTTGAAGCAGCCAATGCTGCCAGCATTTGGGAGAAGGGGGTACATCCGTCCTGAAGGGGGGTCTGGACTGTGTAGATCAGTGTCCTCTACGGGGGTCAGTACTGACCCCTGCTGAGCTGGTAAGATGCTGTCATCTAAGAGTTTGAAATGGGAGAGAGGAAACCAGAAATGGGGAGGCAAGTTTACTGCCGCATTTGAGGCAAAGTCCGCAGAGTCATGTGATCCCCAAAGCCACGTGGTCCCTGCCCCTCTCTGTGCCTGGTGCTCAATGGTTCTTTGGATTTAATTTGTTTCTCATACCAAGAAAACAGTAGATACTTTGCCAACAATCCTCAGATTATTATGAATATGATAGACTATGCAGCCATCAAAATGATGATGTCATTTTTAAAATAATGTCAAACACAGCAGTGTGTCCAATACAATTTGAGGTGAAACTAACAGAACAGAAAATACTTTTCTATGTAAACCTTAGTAAGTAAAAGTAACAAGTGCATCCAAGGACATTATCAAAACAATGAACAGACAACCTAAGGAATGAGAGGAAAGTATTTATAAATCATATATCTAATAAAGGTCTAGGATCTAGAATCTTTTAAGAGCTTTCAACAGCTCAACAACAACAAAGACAAGTTAATTAAAAAATGGGGAAAGAACTTGAATCAGCCTTTCTCCAACCAAGGAAGATATACAAATGGCCAGAGATGCGTAATGTCCTTCCTTAATCATGAAGTAAATGTATATTGAAACCACAATGAGATACCACTTCACATCCATTAGGATTGCTGTTTTCAAAAAATAAAGAAAGAAATCACAAGAGTTGGCAAATATGTTCAGAAAACGAAACCCTTCGGGGGCACCTGGGTGACTGTCTGGTAAGCGCCCGACTTTGGCTCAGGTCATGGTCTTACAGTTTGTGAGTTTCAGCCCCACATTGGGCTCTGTGCTCTCAGCCCGGTTTGAGTTCTGTCTCCTCTCTCTCTGCCCCTCCCCTACTCCTGCTGGCTCCCTCTCTCTCTCTCTCTCTCTCTCTCTCTCTCTCTCCCTCTGTAAAATAAATAAACATTTAAGAAAATTAAAAAAGAAAGAAAATGAAACCCTTGGATATTTTGGGTGGGGATTTAAAATGGCTCAGCCATTATGGAAAATAGTTTGGTGGCTCCTTAAAGAGTTAAACTTACCATAAAAAAAATTACTGTACAGAGCAATTCCACTCCTAGGTATATACATAAATACGTGTATATGACAATTAAAGTCAGAGACTCAAACAGAGGTACACAAATGTTAGTAGGAGCTCTATTCACAGTCGCCAAAAGGTGGAAACAGTCTAAATGTCCATCACAGAGGAATGTGTAAGATGGTGACAGATCCATACTTTGGAATATCATTTGGCCATAAAAAGGGAAGAAGTATTGGTACATGGTGCAGACCTTGAAAATATAATGCGCTCTGAAAGCAGACACACAAAAGGCCACATGCTGTAGGATTCCATTTCTCTGAAATGTCCAGAATCTGTAAGTCCACGGAGATAGAATGCGGATTGGTGGTTGCCAGGCGACAAGGGGAAAGGAGAATGGGCAGGAGTTTGCTTCACGTGTTCGTGCGTGGGGCTTCCTTTTGGGGTGATGAAAATGTTTTGCAATTAGATAGAATTGGTGGTCACGTGACATGGTAAGTGCCCTAACTGCCACTGGAGTGTTCACTTTAAAATGGTCAAAATGTGAAACTCACCTTGATTGTTAAAAAGGTAATAAAAATCAAAGATAACAGCGGGGGAGTAATTTGATTAGAAGTGCTTTTCACAAATGTATCACCATGCCATATGCATGTCGGCAGATTGTTTTTGCTTTGGGGTAAACAATTACTTGCTCCCTACGAGAATTAGAATAGGTTGGTATGAGAGAAGTAATTCTCAGAGCACGCGTGATCGGCATGCCCCCTGTGGAGAGGATGCCCGTGGTAACACATCCTTAACAATATAATTTTGGATATCAAGTGCTTGGCAACCGACTCTTGTCCTTCACAGAAGTCTCCGTCCTGTAAATTAATAAGCTCAGTTTACTTGTATGGAAACCAATCTGACAATAAAAATATTATTAATAAAAAAATAAGCTCAGGAGATGCAGTGTTTCACCATTAGCAGTGGAATATGTTGGCAGGCTTTATTTGTAGCACCTTTCAAAATATTCTCATTAAGTCTTTTGTGATACATTTTCTAGTATAAAACATAAGCATAATATAGTTCCTTCTAAACACTCCTATAGAAATGGAAACAGGAAATGAAAATAGCCCTCATCCCATCACCTAGAACGGAAGGATTAAACTTTGGTTATACACGTCTGTGTACATACCTACATGTATATACAGTTACACAGGTGCGTTTTGGGCAACAAATAGCATTACGCAGTATATTTTTTGCTTTCTATCATTATGAGTCATTTTCTCTGTCACTATTCTTCTAAAATGGCATTTTTAATGCATAGCTGTACCATAACATGTGAAACTGATTATCTCTTTCAGACATGTAAAGTTTTTTTCCCCAGTATTTCTACAGTCTAGTCTTTCATTGTGCTCCATTATGTTTTTAATGTTTATTTTTGAGGGGGCAGTGGGAAGGAGCAGAGAGAGAGAAGGGAACAGAGGGTCTGAAGCGGGCTCTGTGCTGACAGCGGCGAGCCCGATGTGGGGCTCAAACCCACAAACCGTGAGATCATGACCTGAGCTGAAGTTGGACTCAACCGACTGAGCCACCCAGGCGCCCTTCACTGCACTCTATTATAACCATTCCTTCATTCATACGTCCATTCTTTAGTGGTAGGAGGTAGCTTCCAATTTTCACTAAAATATTTCCAATTTCACTATAAAGAACAATGGGATGGAATTCCTTGTATTTAAGCCTTTTTGAGTATGGTTGATTATCTTCTCCAGACAGCCATTTTTGGTTGAGATATAATTGACACATAACATTATATTAGTTTCAGGTGTACAACATAATGATTCTGTATTTGTGTATATTGTGAAATGGTCACCACATTTAGTTGGAATCCATCGCCACACAGTTACAATTTTTGTTCTGGCGATGAGAACTTTTAAGATCTACTCTCTCAGCAACTTTCAAGTATACAATACGGTGTTATGAACTGTAGTCACCATGCTGTACATGACATCCCCTGGACTTAGGTCTTTTAAAACTGAAAGTTGATACGTTTATTCATTTTCCCCAGCCCCCTTTCCCCTCTTCTGGCCACCACCGGTCTGTTCTCTGTATCTATGAGTTCAGTATTTTTGTCTGTTCGCTTGTTTGTTGTCAGATTCCACTTATAAATGATATCATATGCTATTTATCTTTCTTTTTCTGTCTTATTTCCCTTAGTCTAATGTCTTCAAGGTCTATCCATGTTGTCACAAATAGCAAGATTTCCTTCTTTTATATGGCTGAATAATATTCCATTGTGTGTGTGAATATACACATAGATAGATGATAGATAGATAGACAGACAGACAGATAGGTAGATAGATATCTCAAATTCTTTTTTCATCCTTCCATTAGTACACACTTAAGTTGCTTCCATGTCTTAGCTATTGTACATAATGCTGCAATGAACATGGGGGTGCATGTGTCTTTCTGAATTCGTGTTTCATTTCCTTTGGATAAATACCCAGAAGTGGAATTACTGAATCCTTTGGTAGTTTTGTTTTTCATTTTCTGAGGCATCTCCATACCGTTTTCCATAGTACCTGCACCAGTCTGCATTCCCACCAACATTGTGCCTTTTCTCCACATCCTCGCCATCATTTCCTATTTATTGTCTTTTTGATTAAAAAACAAAACAAAACCAAAACATTCTAAGAGGCATGAGAGATCATTTCATTGTGGTTTTGATTTGCATTTTCCTGATAATTCGTGATGTTGAGTACCTTTTCAAGTACCTGATGGCCATCTGTAGGTCTTCATTGGTAAAACAAACAAACAAAAAACAACCCAAAAAAACATGTATTTAGATCCTCTGACCATTTTTAATCAGATTGTCTTTTGCCATTGAGTTCATGAGTTCTTTATACATTTTAGATATTAACCCCTTCTCAATTAAAGGATTGACAAATATTTTCTCCCATCCCATAGGTTGCTTTTTCATGTATTGATAGTGTCCTCTGCTATGCAGAAGCGTTTCAGTTTGATGTAGTCTACTTATTTATGTTTGCTTTTGTTGATTTTGCCTTTTTGTCCAATCCAAAAGAAATCATTGCCAAGACCCATGTCAGAGAGCTTACTGCCTATGTTTTCTTGTAGGAGTTTTATGCTTTCAAGTCTTCTATTCAACTCTTTAATCCATTTTGAGTTTGTGTGTGTGGGTATGTGTGTGTGTTTGTGGTGTAGAATAGGGGTCCAGTTTCATTCTTTTGCATACGGCTGTCCAATTTCCCCAGCACCATTTATTAAAGAAACTATCCTTTCCCCATGGTATATTCTTGGCTACTTTATTGTAAATTAACTGACCATATATCCATGGGTTTATTTCAGGGCTTTCCATTCTGTTCCATAGATCTGTGTGTCTGTTTTTATGCCAGGATCATACTCTCTTGGTTACTACAGCTTCGTAGTATAGTTTGAAATCAGGAAGTGTGATGCCTCCAGCTTTGTTCTTCTGCTTTTTTCACTCCAACTGCTTTGGCTCTTTGGGGTTGTTTATGATTCCACACAAATTATAGGATTTTTTTAAATTTCTGTGAAAACACCACTGGAATTTTGATAGACATTGTATTGAATCTGTAGGATGCTTTGGGTAACGTGGACATTTTAACAATACTAACTCTTCCAGTCTGTGAGCATGGAATATCATTCTATTTATTTATGTCTTCTTCAATTTCTTCTATCAGTTTCTTACAGTTATAGTTATATCCTTAAAAATAAATTCCTGCAACTGGAAATATCTATTCCAAAGGAAAATGTGGAAGTTTTTAATATGTTTTGACAAACTTCCTGTTAGGGGATCCCAATTTCCCCTTCCAACTACAGGCTATTGGATTGTGCCGCTGTTCTACTTTGTTGGCCAAATCGGGGCTCTCTTTAATAACTACTGCCAGCAGTATTATTTTACATGTTTTTAAAAATGTATTTTTGATTAGACAATATATAATAGAGTTTAAATATCAAAGGGAATGAAGGTACATAGGGAGAGTCTCTGTCCTGCCTGTGTACATCCTCTCCCTCTGAGGGCAACCCATGTTAACAGTTTCTTGTGTATCCTTTCCAGAAGGAACCTATACAGTGTTCATAAATGGTAGGGGTCTAAATACACTGTTTGTACTCTGCACTTATCTATATATCTTGAATATAGCCTCTCGATTCTTTTTTTTATGGTCACATGCTTTTCTACTGTTGAATGGGATATATTTAAAAGTCCCCTTTTGCTGGACACTTAGGTCGCGTTTCAGCTTCCGCTGCCACAGACCATGTGTCTGCGAAGTACCTTGTAAACCTATCACTTCGTCCATGCACAAGTGTGTGTCAGTTCAGTTTCTAGGTTACTAGGTTCAAGGATGTTTTAAATGTTTTTGTTATTATCAAAAAGAAAAAGAGAGAAAAAGGAATGTGGGAGAAAAAGAAAAGAAAAATGATAAAATTTAGCGAGTCTGGTGGTTATTAAGTGGTGGGGAATGTAACATATTTTCCCCAGATTGCGCATCTCTGAAGTTTCTGGTTTTCTTTCAGTAGTCTCCCTCGTCTGTGAAAGGGGTTAGAAATTTCAAAAGAGTAGGGGCAGGAAAAAGAATGGGCGCTAAAAAGCCAATAGTAGAGCTGCTTCTAATCGTACAGCAGCTGTTTTACCCTCCGCTGAATTCCGGTACGGAGGAACAAATGCCTTCGAACAAGGAAGGCTAAGCCTTTAAGCCCTGGAGGTGATGTTACACATCTTCTCTTCAGAAATACGAAATGAAAATATGTTTTGTATTGGAAAATAATTTTCCAGAGATGAGATCATCTACAACATAAAGGATGAAAACTTTAAGACCTCAGTTAATGTGTCTTTCTTTAACAGTGGTTAATTTTTTTTGAAAAAGCCTTTTTCGTTTAAGTAAACTTAAAACAGTAACGTGCCAATAGCCAAGTGTGTAAGTCATAATTATATAGCTTATTGAAGCCTCCCGAAGTGAACACATCCCTGTAACCACCGCCAAGAGCAAGCAAAAGAACATGACCAGCATCCCAGAGGCCCCCATTGTGTCCTTCAAATTCACCGTGCCTCCAAAGTGACCATTTTCAATCGCCATCAATTCATTTTGTCTGTTTTTTTAACATTATTATAAATGGAAAATGTAGGCAGGATTCAGTGTTCTGTGTCTGATTTCTTCTGCTCAACACGATATAGAATTCACCCATGATTTTATTAATCTTTCGTGTGTGTGTGTGTGTGTGTGTGTGTGTGTGACTTCATTCATTCCACAAATATTTCCTAAGCATCTACCATGGTTCGCCACGATGCTAGGTACCGGGGAAGTGATGGCGATGATACAGACAAGACCTCTGCTCTCCTAGAACTAATGTAATTTCTGGCTCTGAAAACGAACGTCTGAGGATTCAGAAGTCATTGCTTTTCAGGGAGACAACACAATAGCTGAAAGGTATCCATTTATCTAGAAAGTCATAGGGCTGGTCAGGCTCAAGTGTGTTCCAGTGAATTCCTGCATGTTCATGTGTAGGACCTCCTAGCGGCATTTACTCACGAAATGAGAGAGGCTTGCAGGATAAAAATCTCAGTTGCCTTTTTAGAGTTGCATTCCAGAACAGCTCCTTGACTGGGGAACTGTAGCATGTCTTCCAGGCCAGACCCTGGGGAAGGAAGCCGTCTGTATCTTTGAAATGCTATTTCAAACATGCTTGTTTTGCGGAAAAATTCATAGAGAGGAATGGTCACCCAATGGGGTTTTTCTTTTTCTTTAAGTTACACTTTCTGCCCCTTTCTCAGTTTAAGAAATGGGTGGGGAGAAATACTTCTTGTGGTCAGGGGAGACTTTCAATTAACCCCCAAATCAGGAGACTATTATTTCAAGACCTCACAGAAAGGCAAATATTCTAGTGCATGCATATATTAACTTCATATTTGATAGTAATTATTGATATTTGAAAAGGACGTTTAAAAAAATTTAATGAGTACAATATTGCAGTAATTAAATACGTGCATTTATCAAAAGCCTTTAAAATATTAAGAGCGTTAGAAATAAAGCTCAAGTCCCTTTCCCCATCATCCTCAAATGCGTCCCCTCTCCCTTTCCACAGGTATGAATTCATAGTGCATCTTTCTAGACCTCTTTTTATATCTTTACGCACAAATACATACGTGAGCTGTTCTTTCCCTAAATGATAGGCACATCACGCTGCAACTTGCTCCGTCCTTCCAACAGTATTTTTTTAGATCCAAGTGAGGTTCACCTGGTTCACTCCTTAGAAGTGCTGTAAATATTCTGCCATGGGAACACACCATTTTCTATAATGTCACCATTCTTTTGCTGAGGACGAGTAGTCTCCTATTTCACTATTTCATGCGACGCTGTCACGAACATCTTTGACATGCATTCTCATGTAAGTGGGCAAGCATTTCTCCAGGGAACACATCAAGAAGGGAATAGATCATGCCATTGCTTCTGTAAGGCAGGGTCTTGGTCCTTAACTGTAAGGAAGCTCCTTGAAGCCTGTGTAGCTCTTACTTGTATCTGTATCTCCAGAACCCAGCCCGGAGCCTGCTAGCTAGGAACTGCCTTCCACAGAGCAAGTGGAGGTCGTGGGTTTCCTTTCATCTCTTTACTTCTGTATGTCTTGCTTGCCTCTTGTTTCCCTACCAGTCATTTGAAAGGTAGCCTCCTAGGTCTTTATTCTTGGCTTTCTCTGGTTTCTCCAGCCTCTTTGTCTGGCCAGCTGCTCTCTTCCTGGCTGCACATCACAATCAAAAGGGGAGCTTTTACATTTTGTTTCTCTCTCTCTCTTTTTTTATAGTTTATCTTCAAATTGGTGTACATATAACACCCAGTGTTCATCCCAACATGTGCCCTCTTTAATGCCCGTCACCCCCTCTCTCCCCTCCCTCACCCCTCACCCTCAGTTTGTTCTTAGTCTTTGAGAGTCTCTTATGTTTTGTTTCCCTCCCTCTCTGTGTTTTTTTTCCGTTCCCCTCTTCCCCTCCTCCATGGTTTTTGCTAAGTCTCTCAAAATCCACCTATGCGTGGAAACGTATGGTATCTGTCTTTTTCTGACTGACTTATTTCACTTAACATAATACCCTCCAGTTCCATCCATGTTGCTACACATGACCAGATTTCATTCTTTCTCATTGCCACGTAGTAGTCCATTGTATGTATGTGCCACATCTTCTTTATCCATTCGTCACACCCAAAAAAATGAATAATCCAGTGAAGAAATGGGCAGAAGATATGAATAGACACTTCTCCAAAGAGAACATCCAGATGGCCAACAGACACATGAAACGATGCTCAAAGTCACTCATCATCAGGGAAACAGAAATCAAAACCACACTGAGATGCCACCTTACACCTGTTCGAGTAGCTAAAATGAATAAATCTGGAAACTATAGATGTTGGCGGGGATGTGGAGACGCAGGCACCCTCCTACACTGTTGGTGGGAATGCAAACTGGTGCAGCCACTCTGGAAAACGGTGTGGAGGTTCCTCAAAAAAAATGAAAATAGAGCTACCCTACGACGTTTACATTTTTTTAACGTTTATTTATTTTTTGAGAGACAGAGCATGAGCGGAGGGAGGGACAGAGAGAGGGGGAGTCACAGATTTCATAGCAGGCTCCAGGCTCTGAGCTGTCAGCACAGAGCCCAACACCGGGCTTGAACTCATGGACTGTGAGAGCTGAAGTTGGATGCTTAACCGACTAAACCACCCGGGTGCCCCAAAAAGGGGAGCTTTTAAAATTTGCCAGTGCCCATGCCCATTTTCCAGAGGTTCTGACTTAACTGGCCTGCAGCCAGGTGGGTGCCAGGTCATTGTGGGTTTTTTTTCTCCTCGCTTTCCATCTGATACCAATATGAGGTTAGAATAGAAAATCATTGCCCTAGGCTAGTGGTTTTCCAAGTGGGGACTCCAGCCAGTAGTACCAGCATCCCCTGGATTTGTTACAAGTTTAAGTTCTAGGGGCACATTAGAAGAGAAGGATGAGATACCAGGATTGCTTGAGCATACGGGAAAGGCCGGGTGAGGACACAGCAAGAAGGTGGCCATCTGCAAGCCAAGGAGGGAAGTCTCACCAGAAAATAATCCCTCCAGCACCTGAATCTTGTACTTCCAGCCTCCAAACCTGTCAGGAAATACACTGCTGCTGTTTAAGCCCCCCAGGCCTGTGGTATTTTGTCATCGAAGCCTGTGAGGGTTAATTTTACGTGTTACCCACAAGGTGGCCAGATATTTGAGCAGGCACTCTTATTCTGGGTGTTTCTGTGAGGGTGTTGTAGAATGAGCCTCATGTTTAAATTGGTACACCGAGTAAAGCAGCTTGCCCTGCTTAACGTGAGTGGGCCTTGCACAATCAGTCCAAGGCCTGAATGCAGCCAGAAGGCCGACCCTTCCTCAAGGAAGACAGAATTCTTCCTGCCTCACTGCTGTCCAGCTGGGACATCTACTTCTTCTGCCTTCAGACTCTAACTGAAACTTAGGCTTCTCCTGGGTCTTGAGGCTGCTGGCTTTCCAATGGAACCAAACCACTGAGTCTTGGTACTCAGGCCTTTAGACTTGGACTTGAGCGAATCCCTCATCTCTCCTGGGTCTCTAGCTTGCACTGAACTCCCTCTGCAGGTCTTGGGACTTGGCAGCCTCCATAATAACACAAGCCAATTCCGTATAATAAATTCCCTGTGATAAATCTCTTTACGTATATATTAATATGTATATCTCATTAATATGTATGTAACACACATATACATATACATATACACATACACATACACATACATATACACACACATACATCTCCTGGATCAGCTTTTCTGGAGAACATAATGCAGCCTTAGCAGACTAATGAAAGATCCCGTTTTTTTACACACACGCATAGGCACGCACATAAAAGCTCCATAATTGACCACATTTATCAAGATTTTATGATAGCTGAAAAACTAGTATTGGCATAGTTTTAATTTGAATTTTTTTATTATAAGTAAAACCGAGTATCTTTTTACAGGTACACGTCATTTGTATTTCCTTTCTCGTGAGATACCATTTATTATGTTTGTCGATTTTTCTTTTGGCTTGAATGGAAAGATCTCTGCCTGTGTTATGAGCTGAAAATATCGTTTCTCAGTTTGCCATTTCATTGACTTTTGGGTTTTGAGTAGGATGTTTCTTCTCACGCAGAATTTGTTTTTGTTTTGTAAAGTCAAACATCTCAACTTTTTTTTCTTATGTGGCTTGTAGATTTTTGAGTCATAATGAGGAAGCCTTTTTAATGCCACAGATACAAAGTATGTCCTCCTATTTTCTTCTAAATGTGTCTTGATTTAATTTTATATTCAACTCTTGATTTATTCAATATGAATCAAGCATGTATTTAAAGTGTGAGATATAGATTCAAGTGTACTGTTTTTAGTTAGTTAGTTAGTTCTGAAACCACACGGCTACCATGTCATTCAATCACTGTGTTGTGAACCATGTTTTCCCAGAAAGTTTGTCAATTCATCTGTTTCAGAAACTAAATTCTCACAGCTAGCACCGTTTCTAGATTTTTCTAGTCTCTTCCATTGAATGTTCCCCTAATTCACAAGTCAGCATCACACTATTTGTTTATGAGATTTTTTTATTATATATTAACATCTGGTATTAATACTACCAATGTGGAGATACATTGTTTTCAAAGTTTTCTGAGCTGCTCTTTTTTATCTTCCCAAATACACTTTGGCTCAATTTGTCTCATTCAGACAAAACAAAAAATAACAGAGACAAATTGTAGGTATTTGTATTGGGGTTCTCATCATTTGTAAACTGTCTTGGGGAGAACCGATGGGCTCCTCTGGGACAGTCAGGCATCCTGAGAATGGGTTTTTTCCCGTATTCTCCTGTCTCCTCTGAGGACTTCATTAGTGTTTTTAAAATACTGTTCACATAGGCAGTACGCATTTCTCAGTATTTCTCTTCCCAGTGATTTTGTTGCTATTGTGTGTGTGGCTTCTATTCTTTGATATTCTCTATCTGGTTGTGATTTGGGTACATAAAAGACAGCAATGGCTGCAGTCCTAACTGTGGGACTCCTTCTTGATGCCCCTCCTCACTCGGCCCCACTGTAACACCCTTCACCACATTGTGTTGAACTGACCTTCAAAATCCACTCTGCCCGCGGCGAAATCCTGCCACCTCCACTGACACCACCCCAGTTCAAGCCACGGTCCCCCTCAGGAACAACACGTTACCTCTCCTCGACCCTAAACAAAGCAGCTGGAGGGATCTTTTCAAAACAAGAGCTTCTGGTAATCCCCCTGCCTAAACCATTTCCGTGGCTTCCCTTGCACCCAGAATGAAATGCACGCGAAGACCCTCTACCACCTGGGTCCTGGTTTGCTTCTGGGCCCTCCCTGGAAACTATCTCTCTGTTGACAGAACTCCAGCCATAAGGGCTCCTTTGGGTTTGGAAGCAATCCCAGACCTTGCCCTGCCGTTCTCTCTGCCACAAGCATTTTTCTTCCCATTCTTTGGGGGACTGGCTGCTTCTTACTCACCAGCTTTCAGCTTACCGATCACTCTCAAAGAGGCCTTCTCCGTTCCCCTCTTAATCGCCTCTGCAATACTTAGAACAATGTTTAATTATATACCTGTTCATCTCTTCACTTATTTTGTGTTTGTCTTCCCCACTAGACTGTGAACTCCAATGCTATCTGCAAAGTACATGGCATATAGTAGCCACTCAATAAATATGTACTGAATGAATGAACAAATGGCTTCTCAGTTTGTACAGTCAGGGGCCAAGAACACTTTTACTTTTTAACTGCTACTCAGGTATTATTCTGTATTCATATTTTAAATACACAGTTACTGTGTATCAAATGCTGTTATTTCCTTTTTTTACTAAAAAACCTTTTTTTAGTGTTATATCTTATTTTTGAGAGAGATAGAGAGACAGCATGAGCAAGGGAAGGGCAGAGAGAGAGGGAGACATAGAATCTGAAGCAGGCTCTAGGCTCTGAGCTGTCAGCAGAGACCCTAACGTGGGGCTTGAACTCACAGACCATAAGATCATGACCTGAGCTGAAGTAGGATGCTTAACGGACTAAGCCACCCAGGCTCCCCTGAAATGCTTATATTTCTAAGTCCAGGTGCCTCTCAAACTCTTCTCTAAAAGCCTGACTTGCCTATCATAAATCTCTTCCTCATGCTTGTTCATATATATACAATATATATGAGGTTATTTGCAAATAATGAAACACGTATTGAGTGGTAGAGAAAAAACTGAACTTATGCATAATTTATGAGAAAAATTTCTCTCAGGATGCTGAAACCACATTTTCTTCAGATACTATCTTTTTTTACTTAAAAAATCAACTTTTCTCATCCAGAAAGTTATTGTTTTCTTATTGTAAGGATTATTAAAACTATGGATATGGGTATCACAGAAAGGTAGAAAGTATGAAAGATTTCCATAATCCCTGGTCCTAGAGGGCACAGTCCTGTGGTCATGGTTTGATGTATACCCACTTTCTAGATTTTTTTCCTATGCATTTCCTGTGTAGCACAGGCTGAGATTTTATTTTGTTTTTACTACTCTAGGACCCAATTAGACAAACAATTCTGTAACTTGCTTGCTTAATAATACACCTTGGGCGTGTTTGTGTGCTACAACCCATGGCTCTTCCGTCCTCTTCGATAATGGTCTAGTACTTCACGGCACTTACGGGCTCTTGACGCCTGCCTTCCCTTTTCACCTGACTGGTTACGTGGGGAGGGGACGGTCTTGAATTGTGCCTTTGTCTGTTTTTCGAACCTCTGCCATTCCAGGACCTGAGGATCAAAGACACTGCTCAGGGAGTCCTTTCTCTTCTGTGCCCTCCATTCTGTCAGAAAAGGTACCTCAGAGCAAATATGAATTTTGTGAGGTATCGATTTGCTTTAATAATTAATGAACTGAATAATCCACTGTATGAAGTGTTGATTAAAAAAGTAGACGCAGGGGCACCTGGGTGGCTCAGTAGGTTAAGCGTCTGACTTCGACTCAGGTCATGATTTCGCAGTTCATGAGTTCGGGGCCCCATATCGGGCTCTGTGCTGATAGCTCAGCCTGCTTCAGATTCTGTGTCTCTCTCTCTCTCTGCCCCACTCACACTGTGTCTCTATCTCTCAAAAATAAACAAACATTAAAAAAAAAAAGTATATGTAGGTGAATTTGTGTGGCCTGCTCTAATTAGAATTCAGGCACCACGGTCACTGTGGGAAGATTGCCCGAAAGAAAATTCTACCTCCAAACCCTCACTTCTTGTAACTGTACCTCTTGCACAGAGCCCAACAGTAGCTGGAGGTTATTCCAGTTATGCTTGCCGTGAGTGCCACCGATAAGTACTGTCAGACCTGTTTGTGAGTGGGGGAAAAGAAAAGTGCAAAGCCAATTTTTTTCCCAACATCTGATAAGGACTCGACAAGGCACTAATTGCTAGGCTTACCTTTCAGGAAGCAACCTGTTTTGTGTTATTGGTGGCAATGAATACAGGCACAGTGCGTGGTGAATTTGCCACTTACAACTGGCATCGATTTGGCGTCACATAATCTCCATGCCGGGTCACGCCGGGACATGGGACACCTTTATGTTTGCGCAGGTTAATTTGGAAAATGAAGGGATTCCTTCCCGCCCCATCCCCAGCCCCTCTCCGTTGTCCCCGGTGATACATAAGCTCATCATGGGGAATTCACGTCCTGTACCACTTTTTAAATTCCAAGGCAAGCCTCTTGGCCATAGGAGGTTTTTACAGCAAGGACCGCGGCGCAGCCTGAACGCCGAGATGCTGGGCTAAACGGAGGGTCCCGGGAATTTGTAAAAGGAGTCTTGGCAGTGAGATCACTGAAGGAGGCGAGGGTTGTCACGGGCCAGGTCTTATGTTTAGATGAATGAGTGGTTTGGAGTGCTGGAAAGATCGTCTCCTCAATATAGCCTTGGCTCGGTGTCCAGCATTTCATCATTCCTGACTCCCTAACTCAGACCCCCTATTGGCCTCCTTCCCTAGTTGGCCTGATATCTGAATTTCTACTAATGTCAAGATTTCCACTCTTTCAGACTCTTTATTTCTGGGCATAAGAATGTATCCTGCATTAAGCTTACTAGATCATACATACACGTGTCAATAGAATGTCATAGTTTAAGAGCAGAGGCCTTGAGGTCAGAAAGCCTGGCTTTAAATCCCCCCTCAGCTTCTCACTAGCTCTGCAACCTTCGGTAAGTTACGTATCCTTTCTGTGCCTTCATTTCCTTCTCTGAAAAGCGGGGCTGATGGCATTCCTGTTTCACTGGGTTGTCAGGAGGACTAAATACGGTATTATCGATTGTACCTAGACATAAAAGCATTTTCTAAGGTTTACCGTTATTATAATAAATACCGTTAGGACAGACAGGACATTAACCATCATCTGCAGAGGAAATTACTTTTTTGCATGTGTAAAAATCGCTTGCCCCAGAAAAGGTTTTTTTTTCAATGTTTAGATGTTTTGATGATGTAAACATTCTGCCAGAAAAACAAAAGGTCCAGGGTTTGAAAAAAATGTTAAATCGGACTTATATGCTAGAACTGCTAATTTTAAGCAGAATATGAGAGAGAGTAAAACTGTCTTAAAAAATGATTTTTTTTAATTTTTGTAATGTTTATTTATTTTTGAGAGAGAGAGAGAGAGACAGAGACAGAGTGCAAGCAAGGGAGGGGGCAGAGAGAGAGAGAGGGAGACACAGAATCTGAAAGAGGCTCCAGACCCCACACTCTCAGCACATAGCCTGATGTGGGGCTTGAACCCACGAACTGTGAGATCATGACCTGAGCCCAAGTTGGACGCTCAACTGACGAAGCCACCTGGTTACCTCAAAAATGAAAATAATTTTAAAAAACAAGGGGGCTAACAGCAAGCATAAATGTGAAAAAAATACACAAAGAAATATTATAGCACGCATGCGACTTGCTTTCTTTCCCAGGAGGAGAAAGGCTCATGACTTAATGAAGGGCAGTTAACAAGGAAAGGCGTGCAAGGTGGCCACGACCCTCATCTGTCGAACTGAATCAGAAACCACTCTTCCTAACTAGCAGAAGGGTTATCAGTTAGTCGGCGAGGCTGCTGATTTGAACAGAGATCACTTCCTCTATGCAGCAATAAGCCAAGACTTTTCATTGGTCAGTTCACTGTCACACCACCCCTCTGAGGCAGGTAATTCTGATTACCCTGTTTTTAGGATATGAAAGGAATATGGAAACTGCCACAGCATTGGTCTCGTGTCACGTTCACCATCCTGAAGTTGCCATTGGGGAAAGTCTAACTCTGAAAATTTCTACTCCGGAAAAAAGAAATGACGATAAGCTGCTAATTGAAGAAAGACTTGTCTCTCACGAGTAATGATATCATAAAAAATAGAAGTTATGTCAGTCATTCCCCGTATGTGTGTGTGTGTGCGCGCACGCACGCACTGTGTATGAAAGAATGACTTTCATTAATTAAGAGAAACACTGGCTCTGAAAGCTGGAAATAATTTTGCAGCAATAGTTATTCACTTAAGAAATATGTATTAAGTGCTTGTTGCATACCACCAAAGGGATACAGTGATGAGGGAGACTGATCTGCTCCTTGTCCCTCATACAGTTGAAAGTCTACGGAGTACACCAAGCAACGACGACAGAAAGTGTGAAACAAAGTAGGACAGGAGAATGTCAAGGCTCAGGGGGCATATAGCATCCTGGTGCATCTCAAAATGCGGTAAGAGTTACCAGATTCCATGCGAGTGCATGTACGACGCCTGTTTATGTCGAGTGTGCTCTATCACAGAATGGTGACATTGTGTTTGCACACATAGTATTGCTTTTGGATTGGACTTCAGTTTAAAAGTAGTTTGGATCTGAGCTAGAAGTCCAGTACTTCTGAATCCTTGGTAGTTAAGAGTTGAACCCCAGGTCTGAAGGCCTCTTCTATAGGTTGTTAGAGGGAATGAAATAAAGTCTTTGAGGCCCAAAGACTCTCAAGTGAATATTAGTGGGATTCATTTGGGGCTCCAAAGTCTGGACAACGGCAAAAGTATGGTCTTGTGGAATGACAAGTAAGCAAGGAACACCTGATGAATGAACAACTTTGTAGAACTGCCATGAGCCAGTTGTATCTAGAGCCACCTTAAAAATTGGAACTATGGCTTTCAAAGCAGGCTTAAGAGAAGTTATTTAGGGGATGCCTGGGTGGCTTAGTAAGTCCGACTCTCGATTTTGGCTTCGGTCATGATCTCATAGTTCATGAGTTGGAGCCCCACATGGGGCTCTGCGCTGGCATCGTGGGAGCCTACTTGGGATTCTGTCTTCCTCTCTCTCTCCCCCCATCCCCTGTGTACTCTCCATCTCTCGAAATTAAAAAAAAAAAAAAGGAGACAGAGAGAAGTTATTTAGAACTTTAGATTTAACATTAAAAGAGAAAGTTCTAGAAGGTCATATTCATCAGGCTCAGTATAAAGGCTGAGTGATCAAGAACAATTCGGCGAACAGCTTCCTATCAGGAGGAGGTAAAATGACCGCAGTTCGAATTCCCGTTCAGCACCTCCTCGCTGTGTCACACTGGCTGAGTCACTTCACTTTCCTGACTCTTACTTTCATCATAGGTAAACTTGGGACACTCCAACCCAGAGGGCAGGACTGGCAGTAAGGATTAATCAGCACAAAGTAGGAACTCAAGAGAATCTTGTGCTGTTACTACTAACAGTAAAAGTCCTCTAACTTTTGGTAGACTAAGGGTATACGGTGATAATGTTCTCTACATTGTCATTGACTTGAAATCAGTATTTGGAAGACTTCAAAAAATACAGTAGGGGCCTTCTCCCATGTGGCAAGAAAAGTTCTCCCCCCCTCCACTAAGTCAACATGAGATGGATCAGAGAGGTTACTGCTCATGGTCACAGAGCTAGGCTACCACCAGTCCTCTGCTTTGTGAGAGAGTCCAGTATAACTCAGTGCCTTGGCTTATCTGTTCCAGAAACCACCCACTCTGACCACTCAGGAAACTATTCACTTTAATTCTGGCTCCTGGTCTCTCCCTATCATTCGGGTGTGGGGTTTCCCTTTCTGTGGAAATAGATGCCTGAACCTCACATCTCCTTCCTGCGGTTTCCACTGATGCTCTGCAAACAAAGTCATTTGTGATGTCATGTCTCGTATTTCCGTTGGCCAGCTTCTCTCTCCCTAGGGGCTAATGTCAATCATCACTCCTCTGGGAGACAGTTTTCATGACGAATCAGCCAAAGAGGTCTGCCACTTAACCTACAATAACGTTCAATTCCAGTAAAGCCTGGGAGAAGAAACGGGGCTAAAAATTGTTGCTCCATTAACTCTAGGTGACCTCCCAACACTCTGCTTCTTTTCGAGCAAACTCTTTGTGATGGGCCAGTTTACCAAAGAATTCACTCTTCTCCCTGAACGCAAGTCATTCTATATTCCTGTTTATAAAACTATCCTCTACGCTGCACATATGTGTGCTTTTATAAAATAAAGAATATATTCATTCATTTAATAAATGTTTCTTGCAGACCTTCTTTGTGCCAGATTTGTTCTAGGTGCAGAGGAAAAAGTTGTGAAATATCAGTGAAATGAAAAAATCAGCTAAGATGATTATAATGAAATGCTCAGCATTAGAACAGGAAGTTAGACAGCCAAAGAAAAATTATACAATGAAGATAAAGTTGAGGCAACTCTCTATGTGGTATTAGCCAACCTCTCCCAAACCAAACCCCCCAAAACCCGGCCACACTTTTGATCAACCCTTCATGCATTATATATGACAGTGACTATGAACTTGCACTGAACTACTAAAACAGAATTTGAATCCTATCCCTCACTAATTGAGGGACCTTTGTGAAATTATTTCACCTTTTTCCACCTCAATATCCTTATGTGTAAAAACAAGTTACTAATTCTGCTTGCCTCGTATAGGTTGTAAGAATTAAGTACTGTATAATGGTACATGGTCTCAATAAATGATGATGATGATTGATGATGACAACAATAATGATTCGGACCTGAATTATTTAGATAGCTAGCACAACTGTCCTAAGCTATGATTTCAAAAATCTCCCTAATTTTTTTAAGCCTTGTTTACAGATGTAAAGTCAGAGGCAAGATAATACACTTGGGAAAGGATGAATAGATTTGCTGAGGAGGAGAAATTTAGAAACCCAGGCTCTTGATCACGTAGCGAGGTCGCCAAGAGATATTTTGTATTTTCCTTCCTTATCAACTCTTGTTTGTATCAGTAGCAATTGTAAAGAAGAGTAAACAGAGTTCATCTTTTATGATAAAGTCCTAGAAAGAAAGCTAAGGAGGGAGAATACACAGAGGAGACATCTATCCCAACATATAATAATTTCTATACTGTCAGCTTATCTTTATCAGGGAGGTTTAAATTAAAGGAGAGAAAATTTGTTTCCTAGGAAATTTTGAAAAGTGCCATTTTTTTAATCCTTTAGAAGCTTTGTTTTATTGATGTATAATTTACATATAATAATATATTAGTTTCAGGTATACAACAGAATGCCTTGTTATATGTATATATTATGTTATATGTATATATTCATATATACATATATGAATAACTAAATGTAGTTAACATCCATCCCTCCCATAATTACATTTTTCCCCTTGTGATGACTTTTAAGACCTACTCTCAGCAACTTTCAAACGTACAATACGGAATTGCTGGCTGTAGTCACCACGCCACAGCACGTCCCAAGACTGACTTATCTTACGGCTGTATCTTACAAAAGATATAAGCTTTGTATCTTTTGACCACCTTCACCCATTTTGCTTCCCTCCCTACCCCCACCTCTGGCAACCACCAATCTGTTCTCTGTGTCTGTGAGTTCAGTCGTGTGGAGTTTTTTTAAGATTCCACGTGTAAGTGAGATCATATGGGATTTGTCTTTCTCTGTCTGACTTCTCTCACGTCGTAAAATGCCCTCGAGGCCCATTCACGTTGCCACGAGGTTTCCTTCTTTATTATGGATGAAAAATATCCTGTTATACAAGTACCACGGTCTCTGTATCCATTCATCTATCAATGGACACAGGTTGCTTCCAGGTCTTGGCTAATAGTAGTAATACTGCAAGGAGCATGGGGGTGCAGATGACTCTTCAGGTTAGAGTTTTCAGGTCCTTCAGATAAACACCCAGAAGTGGAATTGCTTGATCCCCTAGTACTTCTATTTTTATTTTTACTTTATTTTTTAATATTTATTTTTGAGAGAGAGAGAACAGGGGAAGGACAGAAACAGAGGGGAACAGAGGATCCAAAGTGGGCTCTGTGCTGAGAGCAGAGAGAGCCTGATGTGGGGCTCTGACTCACCAACTGGGAGCTCATGACCTGAGCTGAAGTCAGAGGCTTAACTGACTGAGCCACCCCACAAGCCCCGATTTTTAATTTTTAAAGGAACCTTGCTGCTGTGCTTCCTGGCCACACCAATTTACATTCCCATGGACAGTGCACCAAGGTTCCCGTTTTTCCATATCCTCACCAAATTTGTTATTTATCCTTTTAATAAAAGCCGTTTTAACAGGTGGAAGGGGATACCTCGTTGTGGTTTTGGTTTGTGTTTCCCTGATGATTAGTGGTGGGGAGCACATTTTCACGGACCTGCTGGCCATCTGGATATCTTCTTTGGAAAAATTTTTCAGATCTTCTAACCATTTTTTTAAGGTTATTGATTTATTTTGAGAGAGACAGAGCATGTGCATGGGGGAGGGGCAAAGAGTGGGGGAGAGAATTCCAAGCAGGCCCCACACTGTCAGTGTAGGACCTGATGCAGGAATCGAACCCACAAACATTTGATGAGATCATGATCTGATCATGATGAGATCATGACCTGAGCCAAAACCAAGAGCCAGACGCTTAATCGACTGAGCCACCCAGGCAACCCAGGTCCTCTGAGCCTTTTTTAAATGATTTTTTTTTTCTTTTTGCTATCGAGTTGTAGGAGTTCTTTACATATTTTGGATATTAACCCCTTATCAAATACATATGATTTGCAAATATATTCTCCCATCATATAGGTTGCCTTTTCATGTCGATGGTGTCCTTTGCTTGCAGAAGCTTTTTAGTTTGATGTAGTCTTCCTTATTTTTGCTTTTGTTGCCTTTGCTTTTGGTATCAAATCCAAAAAGTCATGGTCAAGACCAACATCAAGGAGCTTACCCCACTTCTTCCAGGACTTTATGATTTCAGGTCTTAATACTCAAGTCTTTAATCCCTTTGTGTTAACTTTTGTGTAAATCTAAGATAAGGATCCACCTTCATTCTTTGGTGCGTGGCTGTCCGGTTCTCCCAATATCACGTATTGAGGAGATGTCCTTTCTCCACTGAATACTCTTGGCTCTTGGCCCTAAGTGAGACTATATATATGGGTTTCATTTCTTTTCATTTATGTATCTGTAAGAGTACCATATTTTCGAGTCATTTTACAGTAAAAGTTCTAGCATATTTTCCATCAGAATCAGCTAATAATTTGATTTTGTGGTATTTTTTCCATTCCTTACTAAATTTACAGCAACTCCCAGATACTGTGATTGTGAGGAATTTTATTACACGATGAAAAGGAAGGTTGTCTATTAGAAGACTTGTGTTTTAGTAAATTATTCTGAAGGTTTAGGAAGAAGGCCTAAATGTCATCCTTTAAAACCCTGAGCATTTTACAAGTGTTTTCTGTTTTCCCATCTTTATACTGTTTATACTCATTATAAATTCCAGCAATACAGTTGGACAACGGCACTACTGGTCCATTTGGGCCAACAACTTTTATAGGAAATTCCAGTCTTACCAAGTCTTTTTTCCCGTCTGCAAGAGAAATATTTGCATTAATATTTTAAGAGTTGTAGACACTTCTAACATATTGCTATTTGGTCCCTGGTGTTGGTAGTCTTTGGTATTTCCAATCCAGAGTGACAGTCTACCGCAGAAAAGTCCACTTCTGGGACACTGGGGCAAATATACAGTTATCATACATCTTTTACTGAAATTGCCATTTCCTCTCTCTTCAAAGGAGCACACTCTATCTAGCTAGGTTAAGAAACACGGTACTTTTTGAACCACCCAGGATTAAACAGTTCCCTCCCCCGCCACACACACACCCCTTGCCCCCTCACACACTCGCATGCTCACACACACCCTCCCTGGTCTGGCTTGTCTAATTTCAAATCTGCATCCCAAAGGCAAAGGTAAGCATCTCCTCCATATTTCTGGCAAGAATGAAGGAGAAGTGATTGCGAAACCCCTCCCCAGCCTGGTGCTCCCCCCTGACACCCCCCCCCCCGCCCTGTCCCCCGCCCGGGTCCAGGAAAGCTCCCCCAGCACTCCACCCCCACTGTCCTCTCCCCCGTATCTCTAAACCTAAACTGGGGGGCAGTCTGGGCACCAAAGTCCCCGCCCCCTCTCGCGGCCAAGAGCAATTCTTAACCTTTTTTGGGCCGGGGACCTACCAAAAGCTGTGGACCCTCTTGGGATGGGGGCAGAGACTGGGGGGCGGAAATCAGCTTGAAAGCTTTGCGAAACTTTCGAAAGGTTGTCGATTTGAAACACACCCCGAACTGCCAGATTAAGAACCCCATCTCTAAAACTCTAACTTAAGGGCGATTCGACTGAGAGTGGAGCTCAAATGCCACATTAAGTCCCTAGTGAGAAACCGTAGGAGGGCCGAGGCGCTCCGGCCTGGGGCCGCTTTCACTTGTAAGAAACCAAAAGAATGGGCGAGACGGGGACAGAAGTTCGGAAAGAGGGAAAGAGCAGAGGGAGACGGCTGTTGTGCGGACACGGAGGCAGAAGCGAGGAAAGAGAAAAGGGAACAGAGAAGTGCGGGAAACTGGGGCACAGTGGGAGGGGAGACCACACCGCCGCGGGAGAACCGGGCACAGAGAGAGCGTGGCAGAGACAGCGAAGGGCGAGGAAGAGCAAAGAGAGCTTCTGCAGGGAGAGAGCGAGCAGAGAGAGGAGGGGAGGGGGGCCGAGAGGCTGGAACCGAGAGCGCCTGGAAAGGGCGAGAACTTTCTCTGCCCTCCCTCCCCAGGGCCGGGAGTCTCAGCAAAGCGGAGCTCCACGCGGTGGCGGGGAGCGCGGCGCCTCGGGCCCCCGCCTCTGGCGGCCCCAGGCCGGCTGCGAGGCTCGCACGGGCCGGCCGAGGAGGGGACTCCTCCGTCGGCAAGGAGGCGGTGCCGCTCGCTCTGCTTTCTCCTCCCCTCTCCTCCCAGAGGCGGGCACCCGGGGTACTTGAGCGGCGGTGGACCGCGGCCCCCCCGCCTCTCCCCCCCTCAGCCCCCCATTCAAGAAGCAGCTCCGCTATCGCCGCCAGCAAAGGGCGCCCGGCGCGCCTCGGAGCGCACGTTCCGCGCCTTCTCCTGCCCGCTCCTTGGACATTATGCGGCCGAGCAGTCGAGCCCCAGACCTCCTCCTCCTGCTGCTCCTCCGGCTCCTCCTGCGGCCCGAGCGGCTCAGCTCTCGGCAGGCGGCGGCGTTGCTCAGCCGAGCGCAGACGGGACCCTCGCGGCGAGACCTCAGCGACTCCTAAAGTCAAAAGTTGGCGGCGGGCGCCAGGCTCCGCGGGCTCACCGCGGCCGCTGCCTCGCGTCGCCGCCGCAGCCAGGGAGGGCAGGAGGGAGGGGGGGTGGGAGCGACAGGGGAGGGGTGGGAAGCACCATGCAGTTTGTATCCTGGGCCACACTGCTAACGTTCCTGGTGCGGGACCTGGCCGAGATGGGGAGCCCAGACGCCGCGGCGGCCGTGCGCAAGGACAGGCTGCACCCGAGGCAAGGTAATGAGACTCCGGCCATCGCGACCCCTCCGCCCCGGTCGCCACCTCCCCAGCCTCTGCGCCCGACAGCGGGCACCCCGCAGCGGAGGCCTCTCTCTTTTCCTAGAAAGAATTATCTCAGGCTTTGCAGCCTCTCCCTTCTTTAGGTCATTCCCAGCCAATTTCTAGAGAGAGCCACTGTAGAGCAAACTTGGTCTCCCCCACCCCGCTTTGCTTGTAGTTTGATCTTTCCTCTTCCCCACCTCCAGGGCCCAAACTACAGTTACTTAGTAACTGGGGGTAGCAGATCATGACTTGTTTTATTTTATTCAGATTATTTGTCAGAATGTGAAATTTATCTTTTGTATTTTGACTTGTTCATTGTCTGATTCCGAATGGGGTATCCTCAGCGTCTAGCACAGTTCCCTGGGGATTCCTGGCACATAGTAGGTGCTCAGCAAGTATCTGTGCAACTGGCTGAGGGTGAAGGCATTGGCTCAAATGGGCAAAAAATAACTGCTGGAAAATAACCCGGGACAAAGCCCCCTTCATTTTAAATTAAAGCTTGCGGAAAATAGGTCTGCGGAAAATTGAATTCTTGCTTCATGTGTCTCTGCTTCTCCCTGCAGTAAAATTATTAGAGACCCTGAGCGAATACGAAATCGCGTCTCCCATCCGAGTGAACGCTCTCGGAGAACCCGTTTCCACGAACGTGCACTTCAAAAGAAGGCGACGGAGCATTAACGCCGCCTCTGACCCCTGGCCGGCCTTTGCCTCCTCTTCCTCCTCCTCTACCTCCGACCGGGAGCATTACCGCCTCTCTGCCTTCGGCCAGCAATTTCTATTTAATCTCTCTGCCCATTCCGGATTTATCGCTCCACTGTTCACCGTCACCCTTCTCGGGACGCCCGGGGAGAACCAGACCAAGTTTTATTCCGAGGAGGAAGCGGAACTCAAGCACTGCTTCTACAAAGGCCATGTCAATACCAAGTCTACCAAGTCCCAGCACACGGCGGTCATCAGCCTCTGCTCAGGAATGGTGAGTTGGTGCGCGCTCCTCTTCCCTCCCGCCTCTTCACCAGTTTCTGGAAGACTTCATTGCTCTCTCGCCTAAGACCCTCACTGCGCCCAGTTTCCACTCTGGCTTTAAACATCCGCTGGAAACTAGTTTGCATCCAGCGGTTTGGGTGACTGGCCCAGTGCGTGCGCTTACACTGGAGAGGAGCGCACGCATCCGTTCCCAGGGGGTTCGTGTGTTTCAGGGCTTTCTAGAGTACAAACTCAGCTCCGCTGCTCCTTGCCCAACGCTAGAGGCGGCTTAGAAGTCGATTTCCAAATTCCAGAGTTGCCTGCCCTTCCTTGTAGCAAACACAGCCGCCCCGGAGCGGAGCAGCTGAGCGCCGGCACGACCCGACTCCTTACTGGCGCGTCTTGAGTCAGGGGTGTGGGCTGAGGATCCCCAGCCTCGGGTACGGGGAGTTCCTTCTGTGTGTCGTGGAGGGCGGTGCGTAATCTAGAGTCCCCGCGATCTGCGCCTTTTTTCACGCGCCAGGAATCCTGAGGCTCAACAGGATTGACAGGGAACAGGTCCGTCCCAGGAACGGAAGGGTGGGCCGAGGACTCCGGAGGCGGGGAAAAGGGCGGAGCCTGCCCCGGACGCTTTGAATTAGGGCAAAACTCGGAGTGGGGGTGTGGCGCAGTCCGACTCTGCACCCTGCTGGCGGGGTAGCCCCTAAGAAACAGAAATAGTGGGAGAGAGCCTGCAGAGGCTGCCCGGACGAGATTTAGGTCCTTCGGGGTTTTCTGCCCCCGTAGGGGTTCCAGAGAATCGAAAGACGGAGCCTACGACGCACGTTTCCCCTAGATAAGGAGAGCAAGAAGGCGCGGGGCGGCCACCTCCCTGCGCTGCCAAATACGCACTTAGGGTTTCCGAGAGGGTACCTCCAACACCCTCTTGACCTCCACTCCCCACTTGCCCTCCAGTTGGCCCGATAAGACATTCGCCTTCTTCCCGCAGCGCGTTTGACGACATGCTCTCAAGTTCTGATCCCACCGAAAGTGATCCTTGACTTTCCCAAACGATGTGCGTTTCTGCCACGCGCGTGTGACGCAGAAACTTTCCCGGCCAGACTCTCGCAACGCAAGGCGTTGTGCGCACGGCTCCCCGCTGATGCGTTTACTCTTCCCCTGAGGACCCACATTCCCCGTCACCTTTTCCAAAGGGGAGCACGGATAACTTACCGGGGCACTTGGCCGTCGCTGCCGAGCGCTGTCGTTGGTGGATCCTGGGTCCCCGATTTGGATGTCGCATCCATCTCTACCGCTCTACGGAAGGGTCGGGTGGGGAGCGATGCCAGGCTGAAGAGAGAGGCGAGGAAGGTTTCAGCCTGCTGGGACACGCGCACTGGGATGAGCCCCTCCGGCCCCCAGCAAAGCGCCAGGAGCTGCGGCTCGTCGTTGAGGTCTTTTGGGGGTGGGCGGAGACGGCAGTTTGACGCGCGGGGGGGTAAGGGGGTGCTGCCGTCAGTCATCGCCGCCCCAAGACCTAGGGCCAAAGCGCAGGAATCCTTCCATTCTTCCAAAGGTTACGACTGGGGTGGGCACAAGTCAGGCACCGGAACCCAGGTCATCAGAATGCCCCTAGATCCGAAGATTGTAAACCCCAATTCCAGAACTTCACGGCTGGGGCTTAGTATGTACGTAAAGTTTGTAAACAACCTTTACTCCTCCTCTCTCTCCGCCTCCACACCCCGCCGAGTGGCCCCAGCAGTTGTATAAATACTTTGCTGCGCAGAACCTTGGTTTCTGTTGCCAGTTTTAGGTGGTGTGTCGCACGTGGAACTGCGTGTGGTAACTCTCTTAAGGAAACTGCGGGCCGGGACTTTAGAACTGATTGTATAGACCGTGACGAACCCACTTATATTGCATTTAATTTGCAGTCTGCCTCTTTGGGGAGGGAAAGGTCCAGAACACATCTTAAAGACAAGGGCACTGGCTGTTTCTCTCTTACGTGATTAACCTAGCTCCCAAACCCTCATCCCTCTGTCTCCCTTCTGGAATTTACCTTTCCTCCCAGGACTTCCCATTACCATTTCAGGCGCCAGCAGTATCATGGCGTTCCTAATGGCCCACCCAGGGAATATTTCACTCTTTAGAGTGAACCATGCCAATCTACTCCCCCCTCCCCCCAACCCGGAACCAACACGCCCTACGGTCAGTTTACAGTTTCCCAGAATTCCATTCAGATGTGCCTCTCACTGGTCTGAACAAGCCCCACCCTAATTCTAAACTTTGCTTCTCTGCCCCTCTCTCGTTTAGGACTGTTGTCTAAGAAATACTTCCCTCTGGCCTCTTCCTCTCTCTCCAGCCTTTCCTCCCTCATCCCTGCTGCACACCGCTAACAGATTAAGGATGACTAGGCGTAAGACCACATTTCTCCTCTGTCCGCTAGCTTTACGTAGCTCCCCATTGCTTAGTGAACAACTACTATGTCATCTGACACTTTGGGCCATCTCACCACGTCCCTCCTCCTGCCCTGCACATCCGCAGGCCAGGCTCATCGCTCAGGCTTTCCTCCACAAATGCTGGGTCTCGGGCAAGCTGCTTTTGCAGATTTTCTCTGAGTTTCTCTCCCACCCCAGTCCTACCTCACTGCCTGGGCCTGTGCGTTTACTTGGTCATGTCCCCCAGTGTCACATGCTAAATCCTACCCTTCTAAAGGAGCTCACATAGCTTCTTGCCCAGGAAACCTTGTTCTTCAGCCTGCTGTTCTCTCTCCCTCTTCACCTTCACAAACGCTTATCCGTAGCTCTCTTATGATGCTTAGTCTGCTCTCCCTTGTATTATGGTTCTTGGTGCACAGGCTCTATCCCTTTGTCCTTGGCAGTGGGGACAACATCAGCGCAT
Source organism: Paguma larvata (assembly GCA_030068075.1). Lineage (NCBI taxonomy): Eukaryota > Metazoa > Chordata > Mammalia > Carnivora > Viverridae > Paguma > Paguma larvata. The sequence goes on along the minus strand of CM057842.1, from coordinate 30,840,837 downwards.
TTCTCTCCCATGTTGGAGCCTTGTATGTTGTAGGTACTCGGTACCTATGTTTGAATAAATGGTCACTTTAACCAAGAAAGGATTACTCTTTGATCAAACAGGTCTTCTGTGAATCAACAACAGTATTAACTTGACCTTGTACACATTTATTGGACTCTTATTATGTGTCTTGCAATTATAAGAAGTACTTGTCGTATGCAGTATCTCGTCCCGTCCAAATCCTCACAACAGCCCAGTTGTCAAAACAACCAGTTTTACAGATGAGGAAGGACACTGAGGCTTTGAGAGGTGGGGACTTGCCCGAGGTCTCCTAGCTAGTAAGTGGCAGAGTTGGGGTGCTCACCCTATCTTTCTGACCCATACTCCTAACCATGGGCCAGAGACTGAGTCTCCGTTCCTAAAAAGAGTTTTAAAGTTCTTCTCCTCCTCCTTCTCCTCCTCCTCCTCCTCCTCCTCCTCCTCCTCCTCCTCCTCCTTTTAACTAAAGTTTATTTTTTTTGAGAGAGACAAGACGCAAGTGGGGGAGGAGTAGAGAGAGATGGAGAGAGAGAGAATCCCAAGCAGGCCCCATGCTGTCAGCGCAAAGCCCGAGGCAGGGCTCCATCTCACAAGATCACGTGAAAGCGTGATATGAGCCAAAATCCAGAGTCGGACCCTTAACCAACCGAGTCGCCCAGATGCCCCTCAAAGTTATTTTTAAAATGGCACTCAACTAAAACCCGGATTCCCGAGTTCTAGATTCAGCATTGAACGCTATTAAGATTCAACATGAAGCACGGTTCAGCTGCTTCTGTATCACTGATGAGGGACTTTGGACAAGTCACTTCCTCCCTCTGGGCCTTAGATTCCTCTTTCCTAATCAAAGGTGCCATCACCAGATGAACTCCCAAGTTCCGTCTCAGGCTTCATGACCTGTCTCTGGTAGGTTTCACATGTTGTAGTAAGCTTCCTGCTCTGTGCTATGAGGATGCAAGAGTTGTTTATGTATTTTTTTATGTTTATTTTTGAAAGAGAGAGAGAGAAGGAGAGAGAGAGAGACGGAGAATGAGCCAGGAAGGGGCAGAGAGAGGGGGAGACACAGAATTTGAAGCAGGCTCCAGACTTGGAACTGTTAGCACAGAGCCTGACACGGGGCTCCAACTTCCGAACTGAGAGATCATGATCTGAGCCGACACCCAGAGTCGGACACTCAAGGGGCTGTTCCACCCCGGTGCCCTACACACATTCCATCCTGGTGGTTAGAGGCTAACACAGAAACACATAAAGCCACTAAGGTGTTATAATTCCTTACAAAGTGTCCTTTTGCTAAGCACTTTCCATGCAATTATCCCATTTATTCTACACAATAAGCCTTTTTTTTTTTTTTTTTTAATCACCAATTGACAAACAAGGAAGCTGGAACTTGGTGGCAAGGCTGGGAACCTAAGGCATCCTGACTCTAAGCCTTGCACCCTTTCACTCCCTATTGCACAGGAAAGGGGTGCAGAGACACCCATGTTCCAGTGTCACAGGTGGCACCACGTGGAGTGCCTGTGATCAGTATATGCTCTCTGAAATTGATTTAATGATAAGGCCTCCACGGGTCAGCTTTTCCCTGTGGAGCTCACACGTGTCCCTAAATTTCCGGGCTGTGTTAACACACAGGAATGCTCTCTTTCCTATAAAAGTGAGTATGGTTAGAATCTGAGCCTCAGGGAAGGATTTCTTAGAGACGGATTTGGAGAGCAGGCGCAATAAAGTAGAGTCAAATCAAGAAGGTAGAGAGCTGGCTGAGCGAAAATAAATTGCTTCTCCGAATATGACAGCCGCAAGTTCCGTTTGGCCGGCCTTCACGGGGAAGGGATTGGGTGAAACGGCCGCTTGTCTGCTAGACAATGTTCCATTTTTGTTTTCATCCTTGTGGCGGAGTTATATTAAATCAACCTCTCCTCTCGCTTCGTTTGCAGCTGGGCACATTCCGGTCCCATGATGGGGATTATTTTATTGAACCACTGCTGTCCATTGACGAACAAGAAGAAGAAGAAGAGGAACAGAACAAACCTCACCTTATCTATAGGCACAGCCTCCCGCCCAGAGAGCCCTCAGCAGGAAGGCAGGCGTGTGACACCTCAGGTAGTTCCTTCTTCCTTAAGCAGAGATCCCAGCTCTGTGAGACGGGTTAGTGGCCACACTAAAAGCATGTAGCTCTTGGCCGGGCTGCCAAGTGCGACCGTGTACGTTGTCTTGGATTCGGTCTTCAAGCGAGGTAGGTATAGCCCCATGGCACAGGTGCGGAAACTAACAAGAGGTTTAGTAACTTGTCCAAGGTATCACAGCTGGTAACTAACAAAGTTTGGGTGCGAGCTCAACTAGCTCCAGGCTCTCTGTGGGCAAAGCTGCCTCTTGTTGAAGTTGCTGATTTTTAGGCTTCAGCGTTAGTAATGTCTCCAGGCTGATACAGCCGTATCCTCAATCAGCAGTCGCTCGTGTTCCCTGGATGTCCTGGTGTTTTCTGTTCATTTGGGATGTTTTCTTTAACCATGTAGGGTTATGAAAAAGTGTAGAGGTCTCATGAATGGAACTTTGAAAAACCTCTGCGTATTTATAGGAATTTTTCCTATCAACTTCAGTTTTCGCCGTTGCTCTGTGACTTCAGGAACTAAAGGGATGGAAACGTAGATGGCCCTTCAGGTTTGCTTCAAATACATATATGCCCACCCCTAGATTCCTATCCATGCTGGACAGCTTCCTGGAGCCTTTAGGCTGACACGCCTGGCCGTTGTCAGGCACATGTCATTCTGGGCACCTTGAAAAGCTTATGCTTGTGTGTGTTGCTCAGTCTCCAGCCATGAGGCAACGCTTGGCTCTCTTTGAAGCCTGGTTACTTTCTCAGCTTGTCGCTAGAGATCGTCCTTCAGTTTGCTCCTGTCTTAGGATATTTGTTAAAATACTCTTTTTGTTGATGTTGTTCTTCAACTTTCTGTTTCTAAAACTTTATCCTTCTTCCTGTTCTTTATTTTTAAAAAGTTCCTTCTCCAGATTATATAACTTCTCAGGGTCTTTCTGGCATCTCCGAGTAGAATTCTAATCCCGCAGAGGGGTTCCTAAAATGCTTCCCAAGGGATTCCTTGTTTTATTCTGTGTCTGTATCCGTTTCTTCCACTGTGACAGAGTGTGGTATCCTATTCCCTCCTGGAATTAGGATTTCTAAAGTGGATCCTTCAGTGAAAGATAATGTTGGCTGCTTTTAACCTGGAGTAGCCGAGTCATAAGGTGTGCGGCATTGTAGCCCACGTAGCACTGTGTTCCTACTGCCAGGGCCAACTGGAATAGACCTGAAATACTCTGTCAGTTAGACTCCCTGAGGAGCCAGGGTGGGGGAGAGCCGGCTGAAGGAGCAGTGTGCTCAGAAACAATACCGCCAGCAGCGTGTGCCATTCCCGGCTGCCATTACGTTGAGCGGCAAGACGTTGGTCACATTTTTTGGACCACGCTCGTAAGGACAGTGTCCTTTGCCTCTTGACTTCCCACATCAGAATTGCAAATGTTCATTTTATATATGTGTATAAACCTACATACAGCCTGTGATAGACAGGAAAAATGTGATTCCTCCCCTTTTATCGTATTAATACATTCAAAAGATATTTATCCGGTATGTTCATTGATCGATTTATTGAACAGTGGCCCTTGGTGACATTCTTCTGCCCTAAAGTGGCAGTAAACCAACTTTAAAAAAACAAAGCTCCCAGCTCTGAAGGTCCTGTTCTGTACTGGCATCGTGCAAAGCGCTTTCCCTACGCGACTGCGCTGAATCCTCACCACAGCCCACCTCACGGCTGGGTTGCCTTACCCCATTGTCCCTGGCAGAGGAGCAGAGACGAAGCACCTTGGGCGGGTCTCACGGCTGCTTCATCCTGAGAGCCCACACTTGTCTTATTCCATGCCCATTTTGTCTGCACGTGTGACGTGCATGCGTGTGGCATTAGCTGTGACAGAGAAAGAAGTCTTACTTGATGCTCTCATTCAAAAACTTCTCAAAGTTCATTTTTTAAAAATTAATTACCTAGGTCAACGGACATTTGATTTCCTGGGCTAGAGGATGAGTCCTTGTCAAGTCCTCTTAAGAACAGGAGACTCTGAAAAGGTGAAGATTGAGGACAAGAAAAGATGCCTTACGTTTTCGAAGGGGTTCTTCGTGTGCTAGTCATTATTGGTTTGGGGGCCTATATGTGTCACCGTCCAAGTCACTGGTGCCAACTTTTAGTTTTCCTTCAGGTTTGTCCTTGCCAGTGACCAATATGGCTGCCCTTCCTTTACCCCGTGTGATGAATCAGGAGCCCAGCAGACTGAGCGGCTCTTCCACAGGTTGCTGCCGGACTCTGCCACTCTGGTTTCTCTCTTCCAGCTGCTTCTGCACCCCTTGTTTCAATACAGATGCAGGAGGCTTAGAACAGTTGGAGAGAACTTTGGAATATGGCACAGTTCACCAGCAGCCATTAAAGGGATAGACTGGCAGGTCTTGGAAACCTCCCAAACCAGGTAGCCTGTGCACAGAGAGTAAACGTAGGTGGGGGTGGGAGAAATCCCTCTGGCCAGAGCAGAAAATATCCTCTACCTGTATCAATCCATTCACCTTCAGGGATTCTCCCCAGGGCAGTGGTTGGTAGCCAGGGGTCAACTTTACAAGTGTCCCGGGAGCCTCAAACAAATGCAGATTCTTCAGAAAAAAAAAATAATAATAAAAAAATAAACAAAAACAAAAACAAAAAAAACCCAAAAACAAAACACACACACACACACATGCGCGCACACACGCAGACAAAGCAACCTCTCTTTCAGGCTAGTGAGAAGGAGCAAGAGTCCTTGGATTTACTGAATGCTCCACAGGACTTAGAAGTTCAGTTAAACATGAGAGTTCGTGCTAACGTGGGGTTTAAAGGCAATAACCACTATCTATTGCTTGCCACTTGCTTTTGGACTTGGGGTTCTTTTGTTTTGTTTTAATGGTGACGCACTTTAATATTTTTGAGAGAGGGAGAGAGAGAGCACTCATACCGGTGGCAGAGGGATGCATGCAGGCGGGAGAGGGGCAGAGAGAGAGACAGAGACAGAGGATCTGCAGCAGGCTCTCTCATAGCAGAGAGCCCGATGTGGGGCTCAAACTCACGAACCTTGAGATCGTGACCTGAGCCAAAGTTGGATGTTTAACCACCTGAGCCACCCAGGCGCCCTTGGTGTTCTTCCTCGCTGCTTTTTAGTTCGTCTCTCAGGATGACAGAAGATTTTCTGGAGGAAACTGGAGCACTTAGCTCTAGGCCAACAAGTGAATTCTGTACTGAGGAGCCAACTGTAGTCCTGGGGTGTTAAGTTACTTATTTCCAGGGGTGATACTCTATATATTCAACACCAACCCCTCAGAATTTAAGATAACCCTAGCCTTGGAGCAGGCCCCTGGAAGTCCCCTGCTGAGCTAGGCGTAACCCTTTAGTTGCTGGCTGATGGGAGTCTGCCCAGGGCCAGGCACTGCGGCTGTCACGCTGCTGCCTGTAGTTGGATTATGAGTCCTATTCATTTCTGATTCGTGGTATATATCTGATTTTCAAAGAACAGACTCTGAAATAAATTATTTTGAAAAGACACATGCAGAAGGGAGTCTTATATAGTGAAAATTTCACGGGTTCGGACGGAAGTCAACAACTTAATTTATTCATTCGTGGGTGCATTCAGCCATAACGTATTCACTAACCCCTCTGTGGCGTGAGGGTAAAACCAGGAACCATCTTCATTCCAGTCAGCTGTGTGACCTCCAGCACATTTAGAGCATAAAGTAAGAATAACACATACCTTTCAAGGGTGTAGTTAGGACTAAATGAGTATGAGATAATGAAAGCTCCCAGGACAGTGTTTAGCAGATGGTAGGCAATCACTGAATGGTAGACCAGAAAGAAAAATCATGGAAATAGAAATCGAAACAACCAGCAAGGAAAGGAAAACTCCAAAACCCAAAGCTAATCGTGTTCCCGTGATTAAGCTTAGAGCTTCACGGTAACCAGGTCATAAAGGGCTTATGAGACTTGCCCAAGGTCACCTTGCCAGCAAGTGGTGGGACCGAGAGCCCTTTCTCTCTGCTTCTTTTTTCTGTACCTGACACAGCATTGTGAAAGTTCATCTCTTGCAAGTCTCTCTCAGCCCAGTGGCTGCCCTTCTGAGAATGTCTGTTTTGCCAGCATTGGGTATGCCTGTGTGTATGCATTTGGGCCAGTTGGGTGTACCTGCATCTATTTGTGGTTTTCATCGTGTGTGTAAGTTTCTCAGGCTTCAGAATGGGCTGTGGGGCATCTTCTCCTCCCCGTGGCATGCCCTTGTATTGCAGTGTCTCCTACACAGTGGGTCCTCCATGGAGTTCCTCGAGCTGACGGCCTGTGTGCCCCATGCACTAGGGTGACCAAGTGGCCCGTTCAAGGGAAGCCATTCAGAAGAGTTTATGCCTTTATAAGCCACTTCCTGCTGGTCTCTCACATTGCTTTTCCAGATGAAACCCCAAGTTCTGTCTCACGGACACTCTCTGCCTGACCCTGAATTTTGCACAAGAGGATTTAGTCGTTCTTATCAGTGAGATAGACGTGCTTCCTGATAGGTGAAAGAGAGAGACAGGCGGGGGAGAAGGCCAACAGAAGGCTGTTTTGTTTGCCTGGGCCTAAAAGACAGTGTTTTTCCATTATTAGAATGCCTCTCTCACCCTCCCACCTCAGCAAGGCCTGCTTTTGTTTTGTTTTACTTTAGGCATTTAAGAATTGTATACTTGTTGACTCATCGATGCCACTTTTAAGGAAATAATTGGACAACTGCGTAAAGATGTTTGTGTGAGAATACTTAGTATGGTGTTTATTATAACAACAGGATGGAAAAAATCTAAGTGCCCTTCAGTAGGAGGATAGATTCAGTGTTTATGATGGCCTATGCAGTGTTTTTATGGCCTATGCAGCCATCAAAAATAACCATACAGATGTATGTTAACAATTATGTATATTTCAATCCTTACAATATATTATATATGTATATATTTTAATCCTTACAATTATATATATACACACATATGGTGAAGGAGCACGTGATAAATTAGTAGGTATGGTAACTGCTGGTGCATGTGTGTATTGAGAAAAATATGAAGCAATATGTGCAGAAATACTTTTTAATGTTTATTTATCTTTAAGAGAGAGAGAGAGAGAGAGAGTATGAGCAGGAGAGGGGTAGAGAGAGAGGGAGACACAGAACCTGAAGCAGGCTCCCGTCTCTGAGCTGTCAGCACAGAGCCCGACGTGGGGCTTGAACTCACCAGAGATCATGACCTGAGCCTAAGTGGGACGCTTAGCCAACTGTGCCATCCAGGTGCCCCTAGTATGCACAGAAATATTAAAAAGGGATTGTTTGTGGTTGGCAGGAACGTAGACAGCATTTGTCTTCTTATTTTAAATTCTTTTATTTCTGACATAATTCTATAGTAGTTGGGTAATAAGAAAATACAGTTAAAAGAGAGCTGAGGATACTGGCATGTAGTTATTTTGTAGCCCCATGGCATTTGTCACCAGATACCAACAGCCAGTCCATGATCCCATACATTTTTTTTTTTTTTAATGAGACAGTCTTAGTAACCAGACAGATAAAAATCCTCCTTGTATCTATTTCCTTGGGACACTGGGACCGATCAAAGCTGAGTCTCCATCTCAATCCAGCTCAGTTGCCTTGTGCCTGTTGGGCATACCCAGGGATTACCATTAGGCTCCATTAGGCTCTGGAGACTCTGTCCATTAGAATGTCTGGTCGCTTGTTGGTTGGACTCACAACAGTGCAGTCGGAAAGGCAGTCGGAAAGTACAAGGCAGTCGGAAAGGCAGTTGGAAGTCGGAAAATACAAGATGATGATTCAGGACATCCTTTGTTAGAGTCTCATGTGTGCTACACATGTTCCATACATTCTCTCTTGAAATCTGTTCATCAACCCTACAGGGTAGGTATTATGATCCTTGTTTTACGCTTGAGAAGATTACAGCTCAGAGGGGCCGAACCACTTGTGCAAAGTCACACGGCTGGTGGGAAGTGGGCCCGACATTTGAACCCAGATCTCATTCCAGTGTGCTGCACTGTGAGCCTAACTCCACTGAAAATACAAGTCCTAGGGGATATCGACAAAGGCTGACATTTGTTGAGCATGTATTGTGTGGCCCTATTACTGAGACTCCCTTATCTACCATTCAAGGATACCAGGCACGGTTCCAAGGGCTTTACATGGATTGTGTATTTTAATCCTTACCTGGACCTCCACGGTGCTCATGGCACTATAGAAACACAGAGAAGTACATCCAGTTGGCTTGCCCAAGGACACCAAGCTCGGAAACACACCAATTTCCACCACCCTCTTGTCCTGGTCTACTTAGAGGGTTTTCTGCTCTGTCCTTTGTGGATTCATTTGCATTCAGATATGGATTACTTTTGCTGGCAGGATTTTTAACATGCTTGCCTACAATTTGACAGGATTGGAGGAGGGCTGCCTGATGCCCGGAATTCCCACCGAGACTCTAATGACTCGTTGAGGCCTTGGTCTGCAGCGTGCCTCTGTTGGAGAGTATCCTTGTTACTCATTAACCTCTGAGATCCCATTAATAATTTAGCATAGATTAGCTGATTAGATTAGCTGCCCTGAGAGTTGGGCCCAAATGGAGTGAGAGACAGAGCTAAGGGCAGACCTCTGAGGGGGGCTTTAGGTAAACAATTCTGGGCCAGCTCGAGGGTTCCAGGCTGTGGCAGAAGTGCTGGCTGACCTCACGGTCCTGCCCGGGCTCAAGCAGGTCAGCGGTTGTCGGCTAATTAGTTACTTCTGTGAGAAGCCAGACTCCCTCCATCTTCCCACACACTTTCTGTACCTTCACATCCTTTCTTTGAGCCGGTCAGCCTGTGAATGTAAGAGTGGGCAGCAGTCAAGGAGCCACGTGCTGGGCAGTGTGCTGGGCACACTGTGGGTTCTTTCTTTTCGTCCTGCAACAACTCCCTGCAAGGAGGGTGTTCCAGTTATTCCCGTTTACGAATAAGAAAGCCAAACTCTGAGCGGTGAATGAACTTGTCCACACTGTGTAGGGGAAACAGCTAGCCCTCAAATGCAGGTCTGATCTGAAGCTTTAAAGAAAGTTTCCACCATTCGGGATTTATTGTTTTGGCTTAATTTCCTGTCACTTACCCTTTTGTGTTCCTGGTCAGTCTCTATACCTTTTTTCTCTTTTTTATATTCTTCAATGACCGTATCTAATATACAGTCAGTATAAGCAATAGCCTCTATCTTTGTAAATTACTAGAAAATTACTGTTTTAAATAACTGAAGTCTTGAGCCTCTTTCCTCAGCTTTATCTTCTTTGTGGCATTTATATGAAAATATTGCTTTTTTAAAACATCAGTGGTAGTAGTGCTATACAACATCAAAATCATTAAAGGATAATAGAAAAGAAACTAATGCAGGCAGTGTTTTTTTTCTTTCATTTGTTCAATTTTTTCCATCTTGTCTTTTTTTTTGTAATTTTTTTTTTTTTTTTTTGTAGAGAGTGCAGGGAAGGGGCAGAGAGGGAGAGAGACACAGAATCCAAAGCAGGCTCCATGGTCTGAGCTGTCAGCACAGAACCCAGTGCAGGGCTCCAGCCAATGAACCATGAGATCATGACCTGAGCCAAAGGTCTGACTGAGCCACCCAGGTGCCCCCTCTCTATCGTGTCTTTTATGTTTTTGTTTTGTTTTGTTTCTGAGAGATAAAGAGACCGAGTGTGAGCAGGGGAGGGGCAGAGAGAGAGGGAGACAGAATCTGAAGCAGGCTCCAGGCTCTGAGCTGTCAGCACAGAGCCCGACGTGGGGCTTGAACTCAGGGACCGCGAGGTCGTGACCTGAGCCGAAGTCAGTCGCCTAACCAACTGAGCCATCCAGGCGCTCCCATCGTGTCTTTTAAAAAGCACGTTATGGGGTGCTTGAGTGGCTCAGTCGGTTAAGCTTCGACTGCGGCTCAGGTCATGATCTCACAGTTTGTGAGTTCGAGCCCCGCATTGGGCACTGTGCTGACAGCTCAGAGCCTGGAGCCTGCTTCGGATTCTGTGTCTCCCCCTCTCTCTGCCCCTCCCATGCTCATGCTCTGTCTCTCTCTGTCTCTCAATAAAAAATAAAAACATAAAAAATTGTTTAAAAAAAAAAGCACGTTATTACGAAACATCTTTAAACACACATAAACAAGTGAAAGCAATTGTAAAATGAACACCTCTATACTTAATGGTAACAAAGATTTTTCCATGTGTGCTTTTTATTTTTCCTCTTTGCTAGGGAGTATTTTCATATAAACCCAGGTACCGTGACATTTCCTGCCTGAATACTCCCACGGACATCTCTGAAAAACGAGGATACTTTCTTCCATAAGTATAAAGTAAATATACCATGCTGAGCAAAACCAGCGATAATCGCTCCATGTAACCTAACAGGGCCTGTATTAAAATGTTCCTAATTGTCCCTGACATGCCTTCTTCACGTCCGCTTGTTTAGATTGTGATCTAAATGAACTTCACACGTTGCAGTTGCGCCTTCTGTCTCTTAAGTAACTTTTCACTTTGTTGCCAGTGTCATCCTTATTAAATTACTATTTGCCTTCTAGTTTAGTTAGGTTTGCTCCCTGTGGTCTTTCCTTCCCCCCGCCTTCCAGTTCTTTTACTCTCCGATTCATCTTTGTCATGGGTCGCTCTGTATTTGCAGCCATCTGAAAGAGCAGGGTCCGCCCTAAAGCCAGAACAGGTACCAAGAACAGAGCTACCAGGAATGAACCACTTATCAATTTCATTGAACACAAAAGGCAGCGTGGTTAGGTTGCTTTTTGCCCCTTTATCTGAAGTACCTTGATAACCCTCTTTCTTCTTTCTTTTTCTTTTAAACCGACCAGTAGAAAGATCCTCGATTTACAGTATTTACTGAGATTCCCTTATCTACCATTCAAGGATTGTCCTCACCCGTGTTTTGAAACCTGTGAGAGTCCGTTTGCAATTGGGAATCGTCAAGTGGCAAGTTAGGTTTGAGCCTGAAATTGGGACTCCTTGCCGTGGGACCTGCTGTCCTGCCTCCTGTCTTAAGCGCTTTTGGTAAGCTTCTGGATCCAGAGATAGCAGGAGGGCTCCCTGCTTTCCTTTGAGCCCTGAGTTGACTTCTGCGTCATCTGTCATCATTCCTGGTTGTTCCTATCACTTTGTTTCAGGAACCCATTGTCCGTTGAGGAAAAAAAGGGTCCTATAATACTGGCCAATGTATTTATCTTCCCGGTAAGCCCCTGAAACGAGTTTAGATCCACGCCCCCTTCTCAAGAAGAGATGTAAGAAACTTCAGAAGGCTTCGGTCAGGGCCAGAGGGAAATTGGTCAGGCGTGCAGGCTAACAGAGGTAGAAGTATTTGGGGTTAATCGGGGGGCCCCTCGGACTCTTCACCTCATCTGAATGGGCTGTCTTCTTGAAGTAAGACGCTGTAGAATCTCTTACTTCTCTTCATATGAGGGAATCCACCTGCTCGTACAGTGAAGGGCTATTTTATCATGCAATTGAGATTTAAACGGTCTAACTCTGTGTCTGCCAAAGTTAGGTTCTGTCCGATAGTCAGATCATTACAGAATCATGACTGTAGCCATTTATGGGTAACCAAAGTCTGCTTATGTCGGGGCCAGACCTCGGCATGGACATTCCGTACAACTGAGAATCACTCAGTAATGAAGCATTCTGAATATCACAAAAAGAAGGTTGAGGGAATGCAAGATATGATGCTCCATGTACATGCAGGCGGTGGACTTTCGGAAGGAGCACAGTCACGCCAGAGGTGAGTGTTGGGGAAATGCTTGCTGATTTCCCGCCCCTCATCTCTCACGGGACATTAGAATCAGAGCGGGGCGTTGAAAATGGCAGCTGGCCTGCGGCGTGCGGGATGAGAGACAGGACTCCATTAGCCCCCAGTGGCTCTTCCGCGCTTTGGGGGCAATAGAAGGCTTTTCCAACGCTAACTAATGATGTGCTGGTTTTTTTTTTTTTTTCTCTTGTAAGCCAATTTCCTAATTCTCACGTTTGATGCCTTTCCACTGTAACAAGTTAGAGAGAATGGAAATGGCTTTTAGCAACTATTATCTGTTTTAGCAGGTCCCAAATAGAAAATGTGCAGTGAATAATGGACACACAGACACACAGATACACACACACACTGCGCCTCCCTTGAACATAAGCCGCCGCCCACTTCTTTTCTGTGGGTGTCTCTCTGCTCTGGAGTGAGTCTCCTTCTACCCTCCCACCCTGCCCCATGATTGGCTATCTCTTTGATACCCTCTTTCCCAGTGTCCACTGACCAAGAGAGGACACTCTGGTGGGTTTAACCCATTTTGAATCCTAGGAGTTCATTTTTCAGCATTATTCACTTTTATCTCATAAAAGATAAGAACTCACAATTCTTTAATACCGTAAGGAACTTGAGAGAGAACGTCTTTTCCAGTCCTTCTTTTTTTCTGTATCGGAGAGGATCAAGGCTCAGAACCGTGAAGGGACTCATAATCTCGGAAGGAGGGCAAGTGAAAAAGCAGGCCCTGAGCACAGGCCTCTTACTTCCCAAGCCCGTGTGCTTTCCAGGCTGCGGGTCAAGGACAGGCCGTCTGCGGAAGCAGCGTCTGGAAAGACGATGTTCCAAAGTGCAACTCAAATGAGATTTGGAAATATCGCTGGATTTATTTGGTGTGTAAGGGTATTGAAGAATAAACTACTGAGATCCTGTAAGAAGCCATCTCAAGGCTATGGAGAGAGACACCAGGCTCTTAATTCATTGAGGGGATTCAAGTAACGGCTGAATTTAAAGCAAGAGAACATCTGAGCCAGGCCAGGGTGCTGCCGGAGGCTGGCTTGTGACTGGCGAGGGTTCCCGGTGGGTTCCACTCGTAATCAGATTATAATATGTCCCTGTGACCCCTCGTTTCCGGGGCGGCTGAGGCCCGGCAATGAGGACGAGAAAGGATGTGTAGCCCAGGCTGTGGGGTGGAAGCTGGCCCTCGGTCGTGTGTCAGCTGGGAGATGCGTATCAAAGGAATGTGGGAGATATGCTCCCTCGGAGTTGGAAGCCTTTTAAAGAGTTCCAGGGCCAACTGCTCTTTAAGCTCTGATAGCAGAGTGATACCTCGACCCCCCACAGGCACCACATTCAGCCGGCGGGGGGGGGGGGGGGGGGGGGGGGGGGGGGGGACATCTACAGCAGCCGGGAAAGGACAGATAGCAGCAAGCCCGGAGCCTTCAGGGCTGCTCCTCCTTAGTCACGAGGCACCACAGAGCCAACGCGCTCAGAGCGTTTACACAGCCTGGCCCTGTTTCATTACTCCGTGTGTATGAAGTCATTGAATCCCCCACCGCCCTATGAGGGAGGAACTCTTCCTATCCCCACTTCACAGATGAGGAAACTGAGGCATAAGGCATAAGGTATAATGACCTGCCCGAAGTCACTAAAATGAATGTGGAGAAACTGGGATTTAAACGCAGGTCCCTCTGAGTCCCACGCCCACACTCCCCTAGCACGGCATGTTGGATCCGGTATTCACTCTGCAAGCACCTAGAAGACACCATCCTGTGTGGTAGCCAGCAGCCCCATGTGGCTCCTGAGCCTTCGAAATGTGGCCATGTTGAAATGATAGTATTCTAGATATATTGGGTTAAAGAGAAAATACTGTTAAAATTAATTTCATCTGTTCCTTTTGGTGTTTTTAAAATGTGCGACTAGAAATTCTTAACTTCCATGTGTGGCTCATATTTTATTTCTTCTGGAAGGTGCTGGCCTAGAACATCCCAAGCTGTGTCACAAAGGGCCTTGGGAGGGGGCCATCAAAAGCAGGCTGCAGATAGGGCAAGGTGGCGTGGGCAGCCGGAACCTTACCGCCAGAAAGGCCAGGCTCCCCTTACTGCGGAGAGATGGAGTGAGTCAACCCAACATTTCCAGAAGAGTATTTTACAGGATATTAATAGCAAAACCAAACAATCTCCATTTAAAATACAGGCCTGGGTATGTTCAGCATGTTATACTACCTCGGATAGGTATTCTTTACATTTTTTCTCAAGTTATTTCAAGCATGCCTCAGTTTCCTCATTTTGAAACAGACATAAAAGTCCCTACCGTATCTGGTTCCTTGGAGGAATCATCGAGTTAATCCATATAACATGCTTAGAGGAGGACCTGACACAGAGAAACCCACTCAACAAACATCAGCCAGGATTACTATGACAGGAGCCCCTTGTTACTGCTTTAGTTGAATGAGCTGCAGGCTATTGAATGAGGAAGGGGCAGCAGGGCCTTTGGGTGTAATACCTGGGGTCTCCGCATTTGGCTGGAGGCACCCACCCTCTGGAAGATAGTGTGATGACCCTCAGACATGCCTCCCACAGCCCACAACCCACCCCAGGGCCTTGAACTCTTCAAGAAAGCTTCTCAAGTCTTTTCTTCCAATGGCATCCCCTTCTCCCTCCAGAGAGGAAAGTTCCTCAAGACACTTCTTTCCGTCATCTTTCCAGGAGTGGGTCAGTCTCCCTCACCTGCCCTGTAACCCAGCCAAGAGCCCGTAAGTTTCCCGCTTAGGTGGTTCAACAAGTTGAAACAGTTCTTCCCTGCAAGAATGAGCATGGAGAAAGTCCCAGATGGAAATGCTGTGTGTGATGTTTTGCAAACATACATTAGCTGGTTTTGGAAATATGTTCCTGGACTAATGTTCCATGAACCAGTCTCAGGGAAAGATCGTTCATAAGGGTTCTGGCCAGCCAAAAGGAGTCTTAGCAAAATGTCTTCCGCCACTGACTACCTCTGCACGTATTTCCGGCCGGCACTGAGCCTCACGAACACTGGGCATGCCATTTGTTTTTTCCCCAAAGCTCACCGTTCGTACAGAGAAATGGGTTTGGGGACACATCCTCGTGAGTATCTAGGGATTCACTGTGGCTTTTAAAGCTAGCAAGTGGAGGACCTTTAGAAAAATTAAACGTTGGTACGTTTTCATTCATCCAGGACAGCCTCCCCGCACCCCCCAGCTCCTTCCACACGCAGTTGCTGGAAACTCACTGTTCTTTAGTATCAGAACATTCATTGGTTTTTACGGCCGTTTTTGTTTTTATGTTTTACCTTTTTTTTTTTTTTTTCCGCCCACATGGGCTTGTTTCTCCATCTTCCTCTGGTGCCAATAGACTGTTTTTTCTCTCCTGCCGAATCTCTGTCTGAAGGCTTCTTGGGGAACTCTTTGAACATACCGGAGTCATGCAGATCTTAGATCTGACGAGAACAGAGACAGCCTGGGCAACTTCCATCGGCCTCTCCTTTTTGTTCCCGGGACGTTATCGGCCCTTAGAGTCCGTTGAGAGGTAGAAGCGTTTGTGGCATCTGTTTACGTCCCATTACGTCTGAGACTGTCTTCTCCCTATCAGTGCGCCTGTGCTTGTCACTGGACTGGATATCCCGCCGGAGCGGGGACTGGCCCTTCACCCTTTTGTCCCCTCCCCGGCCTTCCCTCCTTTCCTGTAGAAGATTCTGAAATAGAGTTGTTTTCCCTTAATATCAGCATACGAATTCCTAAAGAGGAGATCCCTTGCAAAGGATTAGTGAGGAAATAACAGCTCTTCATTCTTATCACCTTAAATACCTAATGGATCCTTCCTGTGTTCCGTGCTTTGCACTGAGGACGTTTTGTCTACCAGATGGTACCTTTTTGTCCTCCCAAGTTACCCTTCAGTGCGCTGTTGTTATCCTCCTTTTTCAGATGAGGAAACCCAGGCTCTGAGGCAGAAAGGGCAGCTCTGGGAGCCCTAGGGCAGGGCCACACACCAGGGTTGGTCTGCGTCCAGAAGCCAAGTGAGGAACCCCCGATTCCTGTCCAGCTTCCTGCTGGCTTTCAGGCCGGGGTGGAGCAGAAGAGAGGCTTAGTCTGCCCTTCGGTCTGTGCTGTGATTTCTCTGCCCACTTAGACCATGAGGTCACAAGGTGGCTCAGTGCCTTAAGGAAGTTCAGTTAAATTTTGATAAACCTTCTGAAAATAGAGAGCAATAATTAACTTCCCAACTGTTAAAGTTAACATTCGAATCTCCTTAGCCCAACCCTGGTGGATAATGAAACTCTCATCGAGGAACTGCTGAATATCAAGGCCTGAAAGTTATTTTCTACCAAAAATAGCCAAATGTTATAGTTTTTTTTTTTTTACTTTGAGATTTTAAATAATGAAAACATCCTAAATTTTTTAAAAGTTTATTTATTATTTTGAAAGAGAGAGAGAGAGCACAAGCAGAGGAGGGGCAGAGAAAGAGGGAGAGAGACAGAATCCCCAGCAGGCCCCATGCTGTCAGCCCAGAGCCTGATGTGGGACTCGAACTTATGAGCCATGAGATCATGACCTGAGCCAAAACCGAGTCGGATGTTTAACCGACTGAACCACCCAGGTGTCCCACCATCTTAAATTTTTATAATATTTTCTTTTTAGGGGTTGGCCCCAAGTTTTGTTTTTCTTTTGTTGTCGCTGTTGTTTATTTTAGCTTACCTAGCTCAGTGCCTTCACAAAACAGGTGTTCAAGAAGTAATTTTTTAAAAATTCCATTTATCATATATAAGGAATTTTCTGTATATTTTGTTACTTAATTCTTAAGACCACCTTAACGTAGGAGCGTGCATTGACATGCCCATTTAAGAGGTCAGGACACTGAGGTCAAGAGAAGTGACTTAGAAAAGATCATTTAAGGGTACAGACAGCTTATATATTTGGAACTGTCACCGTACCCCAGAAAGTTGTTTTTACAGAGTCGCTCTCCCTTAAATGGTTCCTTTTAGTTCTAACTTTATGACTAGAGAAAATAACACTACTCATCGGTTGCTTTCTGTGTGCTAGGACTTTATATGCATGACCTCCAACTATTCCCCAGAGCAAGTCTATGAAATGGGTACGATTCTTAGTGAACTTTAGAAGTGAGAGAATGGAGAGTGAACAGGTGGGAGGGGGCAAGGGGGGGATGATTATTCACCCAAGGCCAAATAGGGCTTGAAGGCGCTCCCTCCAGAGCGTGGGCTTTTGGAACACTGTGCTGGCGTAAGCATCACTGGTTCCCCTTAGTAGTCAGCAAGGCCAGAACAGCTGGAAAACCAATGTTAACTCATCTTCTTGTTATAAAATGTTACAACTTGAGTGCTTATCCTCTGTGCTTTGCCTAGCCATCCCTTCATGCCCCAACCTCTGGCAACTGCTGATATTGTACTTTCTCCATGGTTTTTCTTTTCCAGACTGTCACATAATTGGAATCTTAACAGTGTATAACCTTTTTAGATTGGCTTCTTTCACTTAGCGGTGTGCATTCAAGGTTCCGTCGTGTCTTTACTTGGCTTGCTAGCTCATTTCTTTTTAGCGCTGAATACTATTCCATTGTCTGATTGTGTCACAGTTTATTTATCCATTCGGCGCCTGAAGGGCATCTCGGTTGCTTCCAAGTTGTAGCAATTATGATTAGTGGCCGTAGACATCTGTGTGCAGGTTTTTCTGTGAACATCTCCTCTGGGTAAATACCAGGGAGCGTGATTGCTAGATAATATGGTATGTTTAGTTTTGTAAGAAACTGACAAACTGTCTTCCAAAGTGGCTGTACCATTCTGCGTTCCCACCATCAGCGAATGAGAGTTCCTGTTGTTCAACATCCTTGCCAGCATTTGGCGTTGTCAGTGTTTCAGATTTTGGCCATTGTAAATGACGTGTGGCGATATCTTAATGTTGTTTTAATTTGCATTTCCTTGATAATGCTTGATGTGCTCATGAGCGTAGTTTCATGTGCTAACTTGACAGCCGTGCATCTTCTTTTGTTCAGCATGCTATTTTAAGGTTTGAACTAGGACAGGTCGCTCCTTAATTTTTTAGTTAAGTAAATGTGATTAGTTTTTGAGGAATCCTGGAAGGAGAACCGTCTTGAAAAATATGATTTCCTATTTCTGAGTGTCATGTATGAACTTAAAGAAGAGGCAAGAAAATGGTGTAGTCACTTTGGAAAAAGATCTGGCAGTTCTTCAAAATGGTAAATCCAACACTTCTCCTTCTAGGAACATTCTAGAAATGTAAAGATAGCCACACAAAAACTAGTACTTGCAAGTTCATAGCAGTATTACTATAGCAATTGGGTTGTTTAATTAATGCCAATTAAAGGGGGAATAAATAAAATCTGAAAGCTAGTCACAGAAGGCCACATCGTATATGACTCCATTTGTATGAAATGACAGAATAGGCAAATCCATAGATACATAGGTTACTGATTTCCCAGGGCTGGAGGGAGAAGGGCAATGAGGAGTACTCACTAATGGATACAGAGTTTCTTTATGGGACAACGAAAATGTTCTAAAATCATATAATAGTGATGGTTGTACAACTTTATGAATATGCTAAAAATAACAACAACACTGTATTATATATACCCTTCGAAAGGATAGATTTTATAGTATATAAATTATATCTCAACAAAAAGTACTAATACATGTAAAACTTCTTGTGGGGGGTGAGAGGAGGGGGAGGAAGAGCAAAAATAATGGATTTTGTACTGTACTTTCTGCCAGGGTG
The DNA here is from genome assembly GCA_030068075.1 of Paguma larvata. Classification (NCBI taxonomy): domain Eukaryota; kingdom Metazoa; phylum Chordata; class Mammalia; order Carnivora; family Viverridae; genus Paguma; species Paguma larvata. Next base: position 30,822,222 of record CM057842.1, on the reverse strand, counting down.
AAATTTCACTATGGAGCCCATTCTGATAAAACTAGTAGCAAAGTAACATTGCAGATTTGAAACACTAGCCTCAATTCTGTGATGCTACAAGGTCATTAAAGAAAAACGTGGATGACTTTTTTTCTTAACACTTTGTCCCTTGGCAGAAATTCTTTGCTGTTATTACAGATTCTATTCAGAGGCAAGAGAGTTGAGTAGGTATGCAAGTTATAATTTCTGTATTTTCAGTTCTCAGTAAAAAAAAATGAATATTTGAATCTTTAAAACTCATACTATTTTTAATGTTAAATTAAATATTGCCTGTTAAAATAGATAATGTGATTGGAATTAGTCAAGTTAATTAGGTCGTTAAATAGGATTCTACCTCGTTATGGTAACAGATCAGATGGACCAAAGACTAGGAAGTATTATCTATTAGAAGGTGTTGTTTTTGGTTCTGAAAAAGTCATTTTATTCCTGCTTTTTTCATGCCACGTAAAGTATACTGAATTATTTCTTTGATACACAGATTCCTTGTGAATGAAATGTCTTCCAGGAATATTAGAATTTACATGTGTCGTTCTCTGTTATACACTGTAGTCTTTTATGATTAAATGCCTGGTGTCTTTAGCTTTGTTATTTAAATAAGTATACTTTGTTTTCAGTTAGTGCCTCCGCCTAAATTCCTCCTCAGATTTTCCATGTACAAGTGCCCTGATGTTTCTCTAAGAGTATATCTTCCCGCTCAATGGTCAAAAAGAGTGAATTCTTTATAGCATTTCCTGAGCGTTTTTCTTACAGGTATACTTTTCTCTAACTAAACCTGGTAAATGAAAATATTGACCTGAAGTAAATATGATTTCTTTTCCACAAACTGACATATTTTCTTTTTGAAACAGCTTCGTTGAGAGCTAATTCACATACTGTACTATTCATCCGTGTAAAGTATACAGTTTAACGGCCTTTGGCATATTCACAGATATGTGCGACAATAATCACAGTCACTTTTAGAACATCTCTCTCACTTGAAAAAGAAACAGCATACCCTTTAGTTATCAACCCCTCAAACACCCCCCCCACCTCCAGCAACTAATCTACTTTCTGTCTCTTTTGCTTTGCCTGTAGTGGACATTTCATATAACTGGAATCGTATACTGACTGACCTCTTTCACCTTACTTTATTGATATAATAAAGCTTGTCAGAGTGTTTTATAATTAAAAAAAGGGCCAATTCACTATGAAGATTTAACCATAATGATTATAGATGCGCTTCATAACAAAGCCCCAAAATACGTGAAGCAAAAACTGACAGAAATAAAGGGAGAAACTGACAACTCACCAGTAACTTTTGAAACTTCAATACCCCATATTCAGTAATAGTTAGGCCAGGGAAGCAGAAGATCAACAAGAAATAGAAAACTTGAACAAAACTATGAACCAACTACACCCAACAGATACTTATACATAAGGTACTTTACCCAGGTACTATAGAACACAAATTCTTCTCATGTGCACAGGGAACATTCTCCAGAATAGATCATATGCTAGGCCATAAAAATAGTTCAATAAATTTTAAAGGATGTAGGTGATACATAGTACCTTCCCGGACTCTCATGGAATGAAAGTAGAAATCCAAACCATTTAAAAAACGGGAAAGACAAAGACACGTGGAAAGCACACAGCACACACCGTCAGTAGGTCAAAAGGGAGGTTGGAAAGTACTTGGAGGTGAATGAGAACGAAGATAGAACATAACAGAATATATGGGATATAGGAGAGCAGTTAAGAAAGAATATATCAGATCAATAATCGTACCTTCTCCTTTAAGACCCTGGAAAAAGAAGAGAACACAAAACGACTGCATGTAAAAAGAAGAAAATAGTAAAAATTAGAGTACAAATTCATGAAATAGTAGAAAAACAAAAGAGACTCTAAAACCTTTGAAACTTTACCGATTATGATAATTGTCTTAAGCCTTTACAGAAGACATTAAACAAGATTATTTGTTTTTCATAAAGTGAATGACATAGTTTCTTAGTATTTAAATGCATTCCATTTTCAACATGGCCTCCGCACATCCGTTGTAAGAAGCTAGCGTTTGTGAAAATATCCAGGTGCTCTCTTTTTTTCAGTTGAGATTCAACCAAACCATGAGCCCTTTTCAATCCCCAGATCTTGAGAAATTTGCCGTAATAGGGCAGTTTTCAGGACAGTGATTAAGTGCACGTCTGACGCCTTGTTCCACCGCTTCCTGCTGTATGACATCGGGCAAGTTGCTCAATCTCTTTGAGACTTACTTTCCTCATCTGTAGAGTAGAGGTTAACTTTCTCATTCAAAGAGGAGTTGTGAGGTCGCATACACAAAAGAGCTTAGTTCAATGCCTGGCCCATAGTAGTTGCCTGATTACTATCTATTCCATAGTCTTTTGATGACTTAAAAATGGATAGCCTAATGACTCATATGACCTGGGTATAACGTATATGAATGTACTTGAAAGAGACCTGAAGGAAAGAATGCCATATTGAATTGTACTGTGTGCCAGACTTTGGGCTAGTTATGTGATCTGTGACTGAGTCACATATAACTTGTTTGACAGGATGAACTAATTTCCCTATTTTAACAACTGCCAAAACACTCATCTTGGACAAAATCCACTTCTTGGCCTCCATTGATGGTTTTAGCAATGGTTTTCATGGTCAAATATGTGAACCCTTCAATATGAAACCACTTACAATTTAACCTTTGTTATTGGTGCAATAAATTCTAATCCTCGTGTCTTAGGTAAGCACACTTGTCTGTTGTACAATTCTGTTGCCTGTTTTAGACTACGAGAGGGTGGCATTAAAACTTTAAAGCACATTTATGAGATGATAGGCAACATAACTGATTAAATTCTGTTTTTACTCAAAGCCTATTTGAGCAGGCACTTTTATGCTTATTCTGTTTATTGTGTAGTTGATGACTTTAAAATTGAATTATTTTCACCGGCAATACAAGCTTCAAGCCATGTTCCAGACTAGTGCTTCTCAAAACGTTAATATGAATGTGCATCACCTGGAGATCTTATTAAAATTTAGATTCTGATGTATCAGGTGTAGAGTCGGGCCAGAGGGTCTGCGTTTCTGACAAACTTGCAGGGGCTGCCAGGGCTGCTGGTCCATGGGCCACACTCTGAGCAGCAAGACTGTGTAGAATTGATGAGGTACCTAGGCAAGAGTCATAAATGAGTAGAGCTGTTCTGGCATTATCCATCATGGCCCCAATGGCCTGATACTACTCTCTGAGTTTAATCTACTTCCTTAACTGAGCCCTGAAATAAATTAATTAAAAATTCAGAGGCAATGAATAGCAGTGATTGTATTCTTACATTTCGTGTAGTACAGTGATTGAATACAGTAATAGAAAAATACCTTGTTATGCGTTTTCTAGAGTTCCTTTGTATTTTCTGTTAGCCTGGCCACCTCTCAGGCCTCTTTATACTGTAGCTCATTGAATATCAAAAGTGGTGTATATGAGACATCTCCATTTCCATTCTATAAAGCTCAGTACCTGTGTTGGCCTTTCCTACGTCTGTGGCAAAGAACAATGAATGGAAACCACTTAAATCGCAGCAAGACTTTTGTTACGAAATGAAAAGAGTCGTAGGCAATTGTTTCCCTTAAACTCATGCCTGATTTTCTAATGCCTTAAGTGGGCATTTATGGAAGCGTCCAGGGAAGCTAATTTCAGGTCCTCCGTCATTTAGATGAGAGTGCAGATTGCGTTTCTCCCGTGGAGTCCACAGTATGTAGAACTTGGTTTTGTATGTAATTTGACAACAGAGGCATCATTTTAAGATGCGGGGAATTAAGTTCTTAATATGAAATAGATGTGGTTTGAAACATAATGCACGCCATCTGATTTGTTACAGAACGCAAAAATAGTCACAGCGAAGACAGGAGGAAAATGAGAACGAGAAAACGGGGAGCAAGGCGCAGCCTGGCTGACGATGTGTCAGCGTTAAAAAACAGCTTAGCAACCAAGGCGTTCTCTGCCTACGGTAACAAGACGGACAGCCCACGGGGAAAGACGGCCCACAGAAGGACAAAACGGTTTTTATCCTACCCACGGTTTGTAGAAGTGATGGTGGTGGCAGACAACAAAATGGTTTTATACCACGGAGCAAACCTTCAACACTATATTTTAACTTTAATGTCAATTGTAAGTACATTCAAAAGAAGGTGATTAATGAGGTCTTTACATGGGCCTTTGGGAAATGGGTTTCCACCCAGTGCTTTGGAAGATGATTCTCAGGGCTGGCCTTTCACCGATTCAAGGCAAGTGACCGAAGAGAATGTAAGATCACGTATTGGTTGCCTTTTTATAAGAACGATAATGGGTACAGTACTGAGTGTTTATTCTGTGAGACAAGTGTGCTTCCTTGTTGAAAGGGATCATTTCTGATCCTCCCGGCACCTCTGCCGCGTGGGATTATCACCCCCATTTTATAGATAAACTGAGCCTCAGAGGAGTTGGGTCGCTTGCCCATGGTCACATAAAGCTAGTAAGCGGCTTAGCGCCTGCGCGTGACCTGTAGGTTGCCCACATCCCAAACCCAGTGCTCTTTGTGTGACATATAAGCTGGCACGGGCAGGTTCGGGTCTCTGGTAAGACTTTCGAAAGCTCGTCATGAATCAGAATTGCCTTGGAGCTCTTTGACCTGCAGCTGTGTGCCTCTGTCCCCTTCCTGAAGATTCGAGCGAAGTAACCCCGGGATGAGGCCCACAAATCTCTCCTCTGTATCTTCCTACTCTTATTTCGAATCAAAAAATCAATAGGTTTGCCTTATAAAAAAAAAAATTAAACAGAACTAAAGACTATTAATGAAAAATAAATGTCCTTCCCTACCCTGGCTCCTTCCCAGAGGCAACAACTATTAAAAGTTTTTTTTTTTTTTAATATGTTTCTAACCGACACTGCCCAGTAGAGATATAATGCAAGCCACAAATGTAATTTTAAACTTTCTAGCCACTCTGTGAGAAAAAAAAAGAACAAGTAAAATTAGTTTTAATAATGTATTTTATTTTCTTTCAAAATATTACCATTTCACAAATTGCTAGTAAGATACTTTGCCTTTTTTCATACTAAATCTTCAAAATTCAGTATGTGTTTTACACTCAACAGCACATCTCAGTTTAGTTTTTTTTTTTATGTTTATTTATTTTGAGAGAGAGTGTGTGTGTGTGCCTGCAAGCAGGGGAGGGGCAGAAAGGAGGAAGAGAGAATCCCAGGCAGGCTCAGCTCTGTCAGCACAGATCCTGATGTGGGGCTCGAACTTGTGAACCGTGAGATCGTGAACAGAGCTGAGATCAAGAGTTGGATGCTTAACTGACGGAGCCACCCAGGCGCCTCACATGTCATTTTAGAGGAGCTACATTTCTAGTATTTAGTGGCCACATGTAGCAAGTGGCTACCGCATTGGACAACATAACTCTAGATATTTCTTAGATAAAGATGTAGGCACGTACAACTTCTTTTCAAAGTGAATGGAGCATTAAACATACAGTGTTTTACGTATTGTTCTTTTCTTTGAAAAATATTGGAAATTGTTCTATGGCAGCCCCTATAATCTACCCTCATTCATTTTAAGACTCATTTAAGACTTTCTTCCAATGGATTGACCCTAATTTATATAAACAAGAACGTAGTTTTAATAAATTCCTCAAAAGAGTATGAAAAGCAGCCACGTTTGGGGGCTACGCTTTCTATTTCTTCCTCCCTCCCCCTGGCCTCTGGTTCTCTTTGTCTTTCCCCTCACTGCTGCGAACCACTCCTTTGTGCTCCCCGCCCCACACCTCAACCTGCCTCTCCTGCAGTCTCCCCTCTCTCTCCTTCCCCATGCTCAATCCCAAGTGCCCCAGCACCCTCCTGTCTTGGAGGAAGCAAAGGAGAACCTAGTCATACTTCACACAGAGTCAAGTCCATTTCCAACCTATACATTCAGACCTTTCTGAAGAATTCCAGTTATGAGCCTAGACTTTGGGTCAAATTGAGCCTGGCTCTGCCACTCCCTGCTGTCTCCTCTTGGAAAACTGACTTAATTTCTCCAAGCCTTAGTTTCCTTACTTGTTGTGCAGAGATTATCATATCCAGCTCAGAGTTTTGCCGTGGGGACTGAATGCAGATGCATATGCAGTTTTCAGCAATGATCGACTACACAACGGGCATTCAATGAATGTTAGCTCTCATAATTAATGATAATACCGGAAAAAAAAACCAAAACAGGTTACCAGGCTGTGAGGAGCCCAGCTGGGAGGTAAACATGAAGAATGGCAGTAGTAGCAAACATGTGGTCAGTGCGAGATTTCATAATTGGGCAGTCTGGGGCTTCAACTAGGATGAAACAGTGATCGAAAATTAATATTCGGAGCTCTGGCACAGAGAACTGTTAAGTTGTGTGACAATGCAGTCTCCAAGAAAAACACTTTGAAATTATTATCTGAAACTTCCGTCTATGAATTTTTCAAAGAGAGTTTTAATAAATGTTTGTTGAATGAATGCAAACTCAGAGCTACAAAATGCGTATGTTACGTGAAAACGTGGCAAGAGGTGGAGCCCAGCATAAGAAGTGTATTGCTTATTGCTTACACAGAGTTCACAATTAACCTTGAAAAATTTATCTCGGTTGCAGGTAGCCTCTATCTATAAAGACCCAAGTATTGGAAATTTAATTAATATTGTTATTGTGAACTTAGTTGTGATTCATAATGAACAGGTAATAAAGTTTTTTTTCTTCTTTCTTGTATATGTATCCGAAATGGCATATCTAATTGGTGTGGGCACAATGGGCCAATCATAATTCTCTTCTGCATTTAGGAAGGACCTTCCATATCTTTTAACGCCCAGACAACATTAAGAAATTTTTGCCAGTGGCAGCACTCCAACTATCCAGGTGGAATCCAGCATGACACCGCTGTTCTTGTAACGAGGTATGTGGGGTTTTTTTAAATGTTTATTTATTTTTGAGAGAGAGAGAAAGAGAGAGACAGAGTGTGAGTGGGGGAGGGGCAGAGAGGGAAACACGGAATCTGACTCAGGCTCTAGGCTCCTAGCTGTCAGCACAGAGCCCGACACGGAGCTCAAACTCACAAACCACGAGATCATGGCTTGAGCTGATGTCAGACACTCAGCTGACTGAACCAGCCAGGTGCCCCAGTATATGGATTTCTTATTCCTCTGATCTCCCAATTTCCGGTCGTATTGATGGGATGAGGTCATATATTCCCGGTAGCCTGCCCCTAGTACAAAGTTTCTCAACCTCAGCACTGTTTCTGTGGCCGCCCTGCAGATGGCAGGATGTCTAGCAGAATCTTTGGTCTCTACCTACTGTCTACTGGTAGCAGTGTCTCCTCTCCCTGTGATGTTGCCAAATGTCCTCCAGGGGTGGGGGAGCAAAATCAGCAGTGGTTGAGAACCATCAGCCAGCAGGTGCCAACTAGACAGTAGGTGCATCAGGTCTAACAGTAAAAGCCCTCAGACAAGGCGGCTACTGTTCAGATGGAGCTGGTTGTTACCACGCCAGGTGTGTGTCCGGTATTGCCAACTTCCGTGATGTCGCAGGAAGTCGGAAACGGGGATTTTTCTTTTGAGTGAAATCTTCCAGTTTTTATTTTTTTATTATTTTTTTAAAGTTTATTTATTTTGAGAGAGAAGGAGAGACAGAATCCCAAGCAGGCTCCACCCCATCAGCACAGAACCCTGTGCAGGGTTCGAACTCACGAACTGTGAGATCGTGACCTGAGCTGAGATCAAGAGTCGCACACACCCCCCCAGGCGCCCCTTAAATCTTCCAGTTTCTAAATGGCAGCTACTAACTCAAAAATAAATGAAGCTCCGTGCAGGACAACAAAGAAGGGCTCTGTCCTATTTGTATTTCTCATTGGCCACCTCGGATGTAGCCACGAACGCTTACCTTTACATGAACTGAAACGAAAGGCAGTTAGAGCCTTCTCAGGAATGTCCACGAAGAATCTAGAATCACTTACGCCGCCATATGAGGGGAAGTCCTGGTAGGAGAGGTTTCCACTTGCTCTGTGGCTACCCCTGTGGCAGAAGAAGACCGCTAGATATAGCTTTTAATCCGCAAGTCGCTGGTTCCCAAGTTTTTGAGATGCAAACCCTTTGGCCTTATTATTTGCTCTTCGTAACCTCCTACCCCGCAAGGTGGGTGCTGTTGTGAATGTCTGGAGGAGTGGCAGGTGTTTACTTGTGTTGACATTTACTCTTCGGTGTTATCCTGGCCCTAAGTCTGCTTTGCTTTCAGACAGGATATCTGCAGAGCTCATGACAAATGTGATACCTTAGGTGAGTCTGCCGCACGTCCCCCCCGTGGCTCCAACACGGTACTGCGTGTTTTCATTCCAAGCCGCAGTTGCTTTTTAAGGCAATTTTCAATCCTTCTTTCCTTCTTTTTTTCCCTTTGGCTAGGTCTGGCGGAACTGGGTACCATTTGTGATCCCTACCGAAGCTGTTCTATTAGCGAAGACAGTGGACTGAGCACGGCTTTCACAATAGCCCACGAGCTGGGCCACGTGTACGTTTCCTTTCTGTCTTTCCATTGAATTCATAGTGACCTAACGCTTTTCTTCCTTGGCCTCAGTGAGTGTGCAGTCGACTTCAGAGAGTGGAACATACTCTTAGAGTCATAATAGAGATCTCAGGGTCGCAGAGTCTTGAACCCACCCGGGAGAAACAACTTCAACTTTTGAAAGTTGAGTAATGCGGTGAGCCCTCTTCAGCCACAGCTGACGTGTACCTTTGGCTGAACTGCGCACGTGTTCTGTGCAAAGTCTGATATTCTCTTTTCCTACTGGAATTGGAGGAATGAGGCCTTTCCAGCCCAGCCACTGAAGCCGAGGGTTTATTAGCTTAGGAAACTTTTCTGGCGTGATGTCTTTATCTGGAAGGGTCTCCCTTCTCCTGGTTTGGGAGATTTTCGCAAATCCAGATCACTCTTGATTGTAGGTACACAAGGCTGTCTTTCAGACATTTAGCCTCTAGGCACAGTGACCTCCTTTTTTGGGAAGAGATTAAACAAAGGTACAGAGAAGAAGACATTTCCTCACTATCGTCACTTAGTGGTTCTTATGAAATTGGCCTTTCGTTTTTGTACTTTAGAGACAGAGGATAGTTAGAAACGTGGATGAAACAGTGGAAATTTACGAGAAAGGCTTCTGATGTTTGATCTGCATTGTTTTCTTCCTGGAATGAGTTATTACTTATGCTATATCGTTTAAAAATTATTTTTGCAGACGATATCACTGAGGGACTTGTGTATCAGTTTGCATGTCATTCTTAACTTGGTTTAGAGGTAAAATAATCCATTAAGCAAGCTTTTTCATTCGACAAATTTTTTTCTTAATTTTTTAATTAAAAGATTTTTTAATTGAAAAATTAATTTATTTTTGAGAGCGAAAAGGAGAGAGTGAGTTGGGGAGGGGCAGAGAGAGAGGGAGACCCAGAAACCAAAGCAGGTTCCAGGCTCTGAGCTGTCAGCACAGAGCCTGACGTGAGGCTTGAACTCACAAACTGTGAGATCAGGACCTGAGCCGAAGTCGGACGTTCAACCGACTGAGTCACCCAGGCGGCCTTCAACAAATGTTTTTTGAAGGCACCTATACACAGTGTGATATTCTAGAAGTAAAGCAAGATGCATATATAAAGCCATCTCCAGTTTAGTTCAACATATAATGGGTATATTTTGAAACCAGTAACTTTCAAGCGTATTTTAAGAGCACACCTGTTTTCTTTTCTCCAAAGGAAATATTGTCTGATACTCAATATTTATAGCACAAAAGAGGAGTGGCTTTCAATTAAGCAGATGTGGTGAGCCGGAGTCCTTTTTTTACTCCGCTTCCTCATTGTCCTTTTTGTTTCTGAAATATTTTTGTGAAACTCAAGGTTTTCTTGGATTATATTATAGACAATTTGTCTAACAAGACAAAAATATGCTTTATATATATTCCGTAACACAGAGGTTTTGAATCAGACTGAAGTGCTTTCCAGTTTGAAAACTGGTCCTGCCAGCATTTCCCAGTACATGATTCTACACTAATACTAATACATAATTCCCACACTAATTCCAAGAGAATGGTCTGTGAAGGAAAAAAAAAAAAAGATTTTTTATAGTCAAGGGATTTAATTTTTTTTTTTTTCCCTAGTGAAGCCCTGCTTGCTAGTGTAGCCCTAGGGAGTCACAAGGCTGAATGGCAAAGTCAGGGCTCTGACAAGTCCTGTATCAAAGTAAACTGCTTGGTTTTGCTTAACTGTCTTTTCCCAAACTTAATAGGACCTTTTGGGGATTTTTGTTTATTTTACAAAAAGTCTAGTAATTCTTGAGACCTTTAAATAGGAGGTATAGGTTTGACCATGAAGAGCAGGTGGTTTCAACAAGGCAGCCATCCCTGCCTCAAGAGACCACAATGGGGGAAGTTACAGAGATAAGAGTGCAGTCAAAAGGCAAGAGTTTGTATGATTAACAGATTAACATGTATGGTTAAGAATGTATGTTAAGAAACATATACTATTTAAAGAAATATTAATTTCCTGTTGATACCTTCTTCATAAGAGCTTACAAACTCCTTTTAGATAGCCAGTTTACAAAAGTTTACATTTTAAGGAAAGTGAGACTTTTGATTGGCAAACACTGAATATTTTCAGGTACAGAGGATCCTCCGCTGTGTTAACTGTACAATTAACAGCATCGCATCTCTCCTCACAAAAACCATGTTGTTGGCATTGACCTAGGAGCTTGTATTGACAGGATCTCCCTTAAACTTCATAATCCCCACATGGTAGATCTTGTTGTCTCCCTCTGCTTGACCTTAGCAGTCTTAAATTGCTTCAAGTTTAGTTGCTAATGTTGGGTACCAGCGTGTGTATTGGAACTAGGGAGCGGGGAGCCAGATACCCAAGTTCTGGACTAATTCTTTGACTTAAGAAAGATGTATGCTGTTTCCCTAGCTATTAGATGGGGCTAATAACATATGCAACCCATCTCTTAAGTGTTGAGAAGTTAAAAAAAAAAAAAAGAAGTAATTAGTGAGTGATGTGAGTTATTAGCTCAACAAAAGGTATATTTCTAGCCCTTTAGTGAAATCCTTTTGTTTTGTTGCTTTTTCTCCTATAGTTAGGTTTGCTTGTATTTTAAGGAAAATGCATATATACACATGTATTTATATACATGTATATATGTTAATTTGCTACAGTACTTTTTAGCAGATTTTCTAATGAAGTTTTTAAAGATCAAATATTAAGTTGTTACAGTCATGACTGTCTGATAACATGAAACCCTGTTGGAGAGAAAAAAAGCAATCGATCTTGTATTTGTTGAGCATCATTGGATGATTCAAAAACAGTTCCTACCTTCTCGACCCACCAGCTCAGAGTTAGGAAGAATTTGGGGCGTAAGTGAATCTCTGTTCCGTAAAGATATAGAGATCTTTACACAGTATTTCTGACAAATCTTGCACAATTTGTCTAACAGGAGGGAGTATGCTTTATATACATTCCATAACACAGGGGTTTTAGAATCAGACTGAAGTGCTTTCCAGTCCCAGTCCCCCCACCCCATTGGCTGTGGGACCATAATCAAGTAATTCAACCTCTCGAGTAGTCATCCATAAAATGTGGAGAGAAATAGCTCTTTTCACATAAGGTAGTTTAATGAAATAAAGCATCCGATAGAATTAATGCATTGCCTGCTATACTGTGAATGCAAAAAAAAAAAAAAAAAGTCTTGTTCATTGTTTAGGGAAGTGTTTGGAGAATATTTATTATCTAGCCCCTCCTGCGAGCAAGCAAATGCGCCTGACATTTCAGTGAAAAGAAGTTTTCTGATGGTGTGATGAAATACACTCGATTTTATTTAGGTGTGGTGGGGTTGGGAAACAAACACCAGGTCTCCACCACAGGGAAACAAAACACTAAGATTTGAGCCCATTGGTTGTGTTGGGCTTGTTTGGTATGTGACACTGACTTTGCATCAGGGAACCGGAAACTGGGGCAGTCATTTTTTTAAGAAAACGGACTCTGAAGCATGAAGAACTATTAATTTTAACCTATCTCATAATTTCCAACTGGCATTTATTCCACCAGGCAATTATTGAGGAGCCCAAGTTTTTTTTCAAAGAAGAACACCAGACTCCAAGAGAAATGAATGAAATGGGATTTTATAGGCTTTTATCTCGACTTTTAGTTGAATATGAAACGAGTCTACACACTTCTATCTGGCTCTCTGATTTCCCTATTTCAGGGCGAACCAGTGAAACAAATTCCTCCCCAAATGCAAAATTAATCGCATGCATCAATTTTGTGACTGGGGTGTCATCCAGGAGGACAGCCCCTCGGAGTTTGTTACCCGAGCTGCGAATGGCGTGTAGGTCATAGAATTGATGTTTCTAGATTGAGAAGCGCTTCCTGTCCGTTTTTCCCCCATTTTCTCTGGCTAAGCCAAGAATGGCAGGTATGTTTCAGTGCCGCTGCCGAGTTCCCTCCCAAGCCCGAGAGGACATTGGCACTCCATCATAGCCTTTCCTCAGGTAGAACCTGGATTAGCTTAAGAATCCTTTTGTGCCCAACTTTTTAGGAAGCCAGTACCAATCACTTGGCGTTGGCAGGGAGCATGAAACTATTTGCCATGTCTGCGTTAAGCCAATTGAATTGGCATGCCTCCGGTTTCCACGCCTGCCTCTCTCCTTAATGGGTTTTATTGTGCATGAACTTTGCCTTCCTTTATAATGATACACCTACATGGTTCTAGCATCCGTCAACCTGCCCCAAAAGGAGGACATGCCAAGACCCATAGTGAGCCTCTTATTAGAAAGCTTTTGGCCTCGAGTTTTGACACTTGACTGACTATATTCACGATGCTATCATAACTTGGCCAAATTCTTGTCCTATAAGTTGGCCTTTAACAGCTTATTAGGAATTCCAGCTACTGTATTCTAGCATCAACCTTAGCACGTCCACAGCCTCTGCAATTCCAAAAAGTACGCTTGACCCAGATAATGGACCACTCTCTCTTTTTAAATATATATATATATACATTAAAGGCACTTTGTATTAGATAGAGTGAGAATTCTGTTTTGTGCTTCACTCCATCTTGGACCATGCAGTATGTTATCTCGTGATCACCAGGATACAGTTTCTTACCCGCAATGTAGACATCAGTTAACGTTTTTCTCTTCAATGCAGTCTTTTTTTTTACTTTAAGTATTATAAAATACTTTTTTTCTTTTTCATTTTTTAAAAATTCTACTATAATTAACATACAGCATTATATTAGTTTCAGGTACAAAGTAGAGTGATTCAACAATTTTATACATTCATCAGTGTTCATCACTAGAAGTGTAAATCCCCCTCACCTATTTTGACCATTCCCAACCTCCCTCTGGTAACCAACAGTTTGTTCTTTATATTTTTTTTATTATAATAGTTTATTTTCAAATTGGTTTACATATAACACCCAGTGTTCATCCCAACACGTGCCCTCTTTAATGTCCGTCACCCCCTCTCCCCCCTCCCACACCTCCCTCACCTCCCTCACCCTCAGATTGTTCTTAGTCTTTGAGAGTCTCTTATGTTTTATCTCCCTCCCTCTCTGTGTCTTTTTTTCCTTTCCCCTTTAGCCCTCCCCCTGGTTTTTGCTTAGTCTTACAAAGTCCACCTATTCGTGGAAACATATGGTATCTGTCTTTTTCTGACTGACTTATTTCACTTAACATAATACCCTCCAGTTCCATCCATGTTGCTACACATGGCCAGATTTCATTTTTTCTCATTGCCATGTAGTAGTCCATTGTATATATGTGCCACAACTTCTTTATCCATTCGTCAGTTGATGGGCACTTGGTCTGCTTCCATGATTTGGCTATTGTCGAAAGTGCTGCTATGAACATTGGGGTACACGTGCCCCTATGCATCAGCATTCCTGTGTCTCTTGGGTAGATTCCTAGCAGTGCTATTGCTGGGTCATAAGGTAGCTCTATTTTCATTTTTTTGAGGAACCTCCACACATCTCCAGAGGCAAGGGAATTGAAAGCAAAAACGAACTATTGGGACCTCATCAAGATAAAAAGCTTCTGCACGGCAAAGGAAACAACCAACAAAACTAATAGACAACCGACGGAATGGGAAAGGATAATCGCAAATGACATATCAGATAAAGGACTAGTAGCTAAAATCTATAAAGAACTTACCAAACTCCACACCCGAAAAACAAATAATCCAGTGAAAAAGTGGGCGGAAGATATGAATAGATACTTCTCCAAAGAGGACATTCAGATGGCCAACAGACACATGAAACGATGTTCAAAGTCACTCATCATCAGGGAAACACAAATCAAAACCACACTGAGATACCACCTTACACCGGTTCGAGTGGCTAAAATGAATAATTCAATGCACTCTTGTAGCATTCATAAGAACTCTATCCTTTGGGATTTATTGACATTCCCATCTTTGTCTCGTTGACCTTAGGTTTAACATGCCTCATGATGACAACAACAAGTGCAAAGAGGAAGGAGTGAAGAGTCCCCAGCATGTCATGGCTCCGACATTGAACTTCTACACCAACCCCTGGATGTGGTCAAAATGTAGTCGAAAATACATCACCGAGTTTTTAGAGTAAGACTTAAACTTTCTTTGAAGCGCGGGCTTCTAGGGTCTGGGCCTCCATGTAGTGAACTCATTGTGGGAAAGAAAATGTAGACTCAAGCATTCCTTCTGAGTTGTTATTTTTGTTGACATTCCTGGGAGGAGGTAAAAAAAATACTCTCTGACATCTGTGCAGCTCTTCTCCTTGCCAGAGTTTTGAAGATTACAGACTGAGCTAAAGAAAAGGTCAGGATCTTAAAGAGAATATGTAAATGTTGCTTCATTCTTGGCGAAGATATGAAATCTGTTCAGGTCTTGGGGGAGGGACCATGACTGTGATTACATGATGCAGGAAGGCCACAAATATTTATGTGGTTCTAACTTAGTAATTTTGGCTTGGAAAAGAGGAGGGTAGTGAGATGACCCCAAAGAGGGTTATGTGGGTGGATGAAAATTACACAGACCTCCGTGTGGTTAAATTGAGAACATTCTTTCTCTGTCTCTGTCTTTTTCTCCCTCCTTCTCTTGCTCGCTCTCTCTTTCTTTCTTTCTTTTCTTGTTTTGTTTTTTAAGCTTCCTGCCAGGCAGCTCAAAGATCCAGTTACATTATACAATATCCCTGTGTCACAGATTTATTGCTGTTCTCTCCCAGATGTACGAAAGGTTAAGTGATTGTCCAAGGTCACGGGGTGTATATTTCTTCAGCCACAGGGAAGAGGGAGCTTATTAATCAGAACTCACCAGGTGTGAATTTTCCAGAAGAGGTGTTTGCAGAGAAGTCAAAGAACTGGAGGGTCGCTGTTTTTCTTCTTAACCAGCCGATCCGGAGTGTTGCTTACTACAGTTGTTGATTTACTCGCTCATCTCTTTAACAAACATTTACGAAAGACCTGCTGCTATAGCGTTGAGAGCCCCAAGCTCAGATGAAAAAGATGCTATCTTGGTCCCTGAGAAGCTTACAATCTATTGGAGATGATAGCAAGAAATAAACAGGTCGTTGCCCCGAAATGTGATAAATGCTGTGAAAACTATATATTTCCCACTGACTCTATTGTATGGTTAGCCGGCAGATCCACAAGCTAGTATACGCCAAAAAGTGAGCTTCGGCTTCTGGACTTGAGCCTGGGATATGCAGAGGAAAGCAGATATGAAAAATAAACTCTCTACCTTTAAAAGGCGGGACGACCTTCACTTTCTTCTGGAGCCTTTGACAGTCATGTCTCATCCATTGCTCTCACCATCTGTATTTTTCTGCTTTCCCTAGCACTGGTTACGGTGAGTGTTTGCTGAATGAACCTGAAGCCAGACGCTACCCTCTGCCTCCCCAGCTGCCAGGCCTCCTTTACAACGTGAATAAACAATGTGAATTGATTTTTGGACCGGGTTCTCAGGTGTGCCCATATATGGTAAGTGTGTGGGGCCATCTCTGCCCCCATCTGTGGACTCTGGACATTTCTCTAAAAATTTTTAAGTTTATTTATTTATTTTGAGAGAGACAGAGGCAGCATGAGTGGGAGAGGGGCAGAGAGGGAAGGAGAGAGAGCGCATCCCAAGCAGGCTCCGTGCCACCAGCGCAGAACCCAACGCGGGGCTCGAACTCATGAAACCGCAAGATCATGACCTGAGCCGAAACCAAGAGCCGGATGCCTAACTGACTGGTCACCCAGGCGCCCCGATTCTGAATGTTTTTAATTCAGTTTTCCACTGGCTTCTCAGTCTGCCGTACACCACTCATAGTAAACAGTAAGAACAGCATTTTATGCTAGGTGGTACTTCACCTACACCTTCTCATCGCCCTGTCACGGCAGCCCAAAAGAGAGGTCCCCCGGTAGCATTTTCATTTTACACGTGGGAAAGTGAACTCAGAGAGGACAGGGGTCGCCCACCTGGTGATGGCACGGCTCAGCCCTTTTCTCTCCCCGTCTTCTTTCATCTCCACCGACTTGTCGGGGTGACCTTTATTACACAGAATCTTCTAGATTCGGTGAAGATAATTCATGGGACAAACCTGTTTCCCTGTTTTAGCTCGTCAGGGCTGTGTCCCATGACCATGTGGGACTTGAGATCATTTCTGGTGGTAGCTCAACTGGTGGGTGTGGGGTATTTTAATCTATGTGCTGTGGGCACTTGGACCAGTGGCATCCAGTGGTCGTCAGCATGCAAATGGGCAGAGCTGTGCTTCTAGGAAGTACCCTATTTTCTTCCTTTGGGGGTCTGATTGGTTGTTTTGGAGGGAAAGACTTCAGAGATAGCATGCTAAGTTGGGAAATACAGCGACTCCATGGAAATAGTAAACATTTTTAGTAAAATTTATCCATGGTTATATTCCTTTCTGCATTGTCGTGATAGCAAAGATCCCCCTTTTACACCATCTGAAGTCCTGCCCGACATAGGGATGTATCTCGCGGGCTGCCCTCTCGGCTTTGGGACATTTATCATTCATCATAGCAAGAAACAAAAATTCTCTTCCAACCCGCGCTCTCTCGCTGGCCAAACGCTAGTTGAAAGAAGTCCTTGCCTGGTCCCACATTATCTAATCACATTGTCCCTGGATTTTTGTTGAACGGAATCGAGCAGATGCAGTGTAGACGGCTCTGGTGCCATAATGTGGATGGAGCGCACAAAGGCTGCCGGACTCAGCACACGCCCTGGGCAGACGGGACGGAGTGTGAGCCTGGAAAGGCAAGTAGCACCCCAATCCATTCTTTTGTCTCGGGGCCGCAGAACTGGGCAAAATCGTAGCTGTCGGCTTTGTCACTGTTGTTTAGAACGTAAGTTGATGCAGTGTGCTTTAGCACGCATCATATGTTTTGGGGACAGGAGGTTCAATGTTACATTTGAAAATCGTGAGAACTTACATCATGGCGAGATACTGCTACAAGACACAGAGCCATCATTATTACCTCAAGGTGAAAATGTCCCTTCTCTCCTGTTAGCCTTCCTCAAATCCCAGCATGCTTTTCAGCGTACGGGTATGTCTAATGCGAGATGGCATTTCTGTTTCTTCTTTCTCTTTTCGGGGGGAGGGCGGCGATGGAAGACTGTTTTTAAATTGACGGAGCATGTTAAAATCAAAGAAACGCAAAAATAGAGTGAACTCACTTCGTTCCTTTGTGAGTTACCAGAATTTTCCCAGCGTGTGTTGGTCCCTTAAAGGAGCTGTGATGTCACTTAGGATATATCCAGATGCACATTCTGAATTGGTTATAACGGTTCCCACTTATTTGTTAATGTCCAAACAAAGTCCTCTCCTTCTGTGGCACAGGACCTAGTAATGCTGCACGCACCTAGGAGTGTGATCCGTGCAACTTCTGCACTTGCCGCCCACCGCGAGAAGAAAAAGTTAGTATATTAGTGATACCACCACCACCACCACCACCATCCTCATCATCACGAAAAAAAAAAACGGCTACAAAAACTTTTCGCTCTAAACCTGATGTTTTTTATCCCTGCGGAAATGGTGTCCTCTACTCACCAACGATGCAGTCGTTGGACTATATTCTGCGTCTCTTGTCGTCCTTACATATATTTTCCTGTCTTCTCTCTTCTTCCCATTGTCCACTTTTCTCACTTTTAATATTCCATTCTTTGCTCATTTCATTTGCCTCCACTTTACGTCGTAGAATTAGCAGCCTTCAGGATATTTCCAAAGAAGGGGTCCTCAGAAATGACCGACTGTAACTCCCCCTTCCCTGATTTTATGGTTAAGGGATAGAAAAGAGAAGCGACTTGCCCAAGATCGCTCAGCTCATCAGGGCAGCGTCCCCATACACTCGAGCCTCGCCCCACCCTTGTTTTCTTCCTCTGCTTTGTCTGAAGAGGCTACAGCGTCTATAGTGGCCGTACGTCAGGCCCACTGAGCTCCTTCAGTCCCAGTGGCCAACCGGGAAGACTGGTGGCTCCTTTACTCATCAGTCAGGGCGGTTGTCAAGTTACACGAGCTGGAGAGTATGAAAGTTATTTGAAAAATTAATATAAAGTTCCATACAAATCATTAAAAATTACAGTGAAGCTGATTTTATACTTGACTCTGTCAGCTCGTGTTGGCCCTTCTCAATGGCTAAGAACCTCAGCAATTGAGAATATAGCTTTCTCCAAAGACAACCTAACCAAAACTATGTATGGACATGGGCACAGTAGCTTTTGCACCATTCATTAGCTTCAAAAAAAAATTGACCCCTTTGGCCAGAAAGAATTCTTCACTTTTTGTAGGACGTTTACCTCAATGTGTTAATGGCCGGAAGATCGTAGGTTTGAGCTGGGTTATGGTTCTTGGGTTTCCATTGCCACCCTTAAGAACCCACTCATTCTTACAAAATGAAGATGTGGCCTCGAGTTCTGCCGAAACGCTATGATCCAGATAGGTGCTACCACGCCATGCAAGATGACATCAGGTTGTACCTAGTCGACTGCTTGGTTAGTTGACTTGAATTAGAGCCAGCTAACTACGTTGCTTAAATTGATTCTGTTTGATCCCAGAAAAATCACTGGTATCGTCTTATGGTTCTTGGTCAATCTGACGTACTCACCTGCTGTGTCTATTTCTCATACGTGTTGTCGCCAGAAAAACTATAACAAAGAGTTTTCAGTAATATGACGAAGTGGATTACATTTAGTGACATTGCCGTGAATGGGCTACCAATGTCAGTGTGGCATTGTGGTATCCCAGTCGGCCCTGAAACAGAAAAGAACCTGGGAGGACACCTGTTGTATCTTTTTCTCATCTTCTGTTTTCGTAACAGAAGCAGAAGATAAGGGATTGCAGGGTAATCTTACACCTGAGGGATGAGGACATTTGGGACATCTTTCAGAAGTCTTTTTCTACGTATGCGTGTGTTTAGCAAGAGCAAGAGACTTCAAGGCATTCCACAGGGCAGGCTCAGAACACTCTCAGAGAAGCAACTATGTGGAGAACACGATAGGTACGCTGTTAGTTCTGTTTTAGAAAAAGGGTCCAAGTCTAGCAGCTTTTATTAAAGATGTGGGCATATGTGTGTTTATTTCCCTGAAGAGCATTTATGCATGTTGCAACTGCCAAAGATGGTGGCCATGTTGGCACAGAAATTCTTTGTGTCCCCATCCCCCATTTTGTTTTGTTTTGTTTTGTTTTGTTTTCTTAGAATTAGCAGTATAACCATACGCCTTTTCTCCAGCCAATTCGGACTCCCTTTGCGGTCAGGTTAATTTCTTGTTTCTTTCTCTTCTTTCTGCCCCGCTCCCTCAGCAGTGATCTGTCTTGGGCTGTTGACACAATGTTATTTTGATGAATGACTCTAATTGTCTTTATTTTCTCCATTCTCTTGGTAAGTCCATTAACATTTCATTTTAACCCTCTTTGTGAGTCTGAGGTATGAAACTCTGGTTTTAAGTCTCCTTAGGGCAAAATTGACCTCCCAAGGCCCTCTTCCAACCTCTCAAAAAAGATGCATTCATGTAAGGTATCATTTTAATGGTTCCGGATACCTTTAAAAAAGGCTGTCTATTTTTTGGCTTGGATTCCACCAGCCACTTAGTGCTTCGTTATGAAGTAATGGCTATTCCAGTATGTAATTACTGTTTGTTGAATTTGCCTGCTGAAATAGATTGTCTTGATACATATCTGCCAAGCAGCTCTGATTTCCCGGCATTCTCCTATTATTCTTTTTTGTTGTAGTTGTTTGAAATAAGCTCTGCACCCAGTGTGGGGTTTGAACTCACGACCCTGAAATGAAGAGTCACATGATCTTTGGATTGAGCCAGCCAGGTGTCCCACTTCTGTTATTCTAAGCTTCTTCTTCTCCTTACTTTCCTGCCCCATCAGTGGTCATGTCAGTAAGGAACATTTGATTTGCGGATCAGTTTTAATTATAAGTATAGGAATTTCTCATTACTTTGTAGAACTTACAACATGTGTTTTTAACAGCTAGATTTGAGGGCTGAATATGAGTCATCAGCTATGACCCCGTTTGTATGTTCAAATTTTGTTTAGGTCATATCCAATTATACTAATGCAAGCAAATTGGCTCTTTTTTCTGAGACATATGAAAAAATTAGTTCCAAATCAGGCAGGTTATAGAACTGTTGTGGCAGCTCCACAAATCATCGGAGAAGTAGGTTCCTAATTTCTTCCTGTTCTATATCATATGGATTTCCTCCTCGAGATCACAGAACGACTGCAGCAACTCCAGCCATCAAATGGGAGTCCCAGACAGAAAGAAGCCAAGGGGCGGGGGGCAAAGGGGCAGAAAGATCTTCCCAGGAATATCACCCAATGAAGTCTGCGGACTTCTCTGCTCTGTGCAAGAATCTAGGGAAATACAGATTCTTTTACCAAGGATAAAGGAGAGAATGGATATTGGGTAGGCAACTTGGGGTCTCAGCCTCACTTAACTAAGTCATCAATCTTGCCTTTGTTTTAATTTTTTTCTTTATTTAACGGCAAAAGTTATTTTTATTTGCTCGCCATTGAGATGCAGCATGTGCCACAGTGAAGAGCGCAGTCTTGAGTCAGATGTCTCTGTTTCGGTTTCATCCCTGTCCCTTGCTGATGTTCGGCGTCGACTTCTCTGTGCCTCCGTTTTCTTTTCTGTAGACAGAGGGGTCATAGTAGTACCTACTTCATGGTGTGCTATTAGAACTAAGTTTATGTATATATATATATATACACATACGCACACACACCCACCCACACACACACACACACACACACACACACAAACACAAACACACAAACGTACGTACGTAGCGAATGCCTAGAACAGTGCCTGACCGATACTAGGAGTTGGTTAATGTTTGTCATCATCTTACTGTCATTATTTAAGTCAGGTCCCCTGACTTTCACAGCCGGGTACCGGATGCTTTCAATATACTGTCTCTGGTGACATACTCAAGACAACATTGGCTGGTTGCTCTCCATTTTCAGCTGTGGAAACATAGTCAGGGAACTCGCCTAGGGTCACAGAGGTAGTTTGTGGATGAGCCGGCACCCACCCCCAGACCGTTGGCCTTCCCAGCTTTGTCTTTCTAAGACCTGCGCTGTTCTGCCCACGTGGCTAATGAGCCCTTCGAATGTCACTCCTAACCTTGAGATGTGCTTAAATGAAAATATACAGCAGGCGTCGAACACCCAGTGTGAGAGAAAGAGTGGAAAGAACCTAATTGTACGCCGGTTGCATACAGAAGTAATAATGTTCAGATATTTGGAGCTAAACAAAAAAAATCTTAAAATTAATTTCAGTTTTCTTTTTACTTGTTTTAAGGTGGCTTCTAGATACTAAAAACTTTTTTAGATATGTAGCTAGTGGTACAATCTCATTGGACGGGGGTGTCCTAGACCACACCACCTCTCTCATTTAGTTATATGTGCATCCGTTCCAATAAACACTCGAGACTCTTATAAAGACAAATATAAAATGATTTCAGAAAGTGCTGTCGTTCCCTCTTCCTCTGCCCACGTTTCTTGGGTCCAGGGTTGCCCAGGACTGTGTGAACGCACGGTGTTTTAAGCCTCTGCCACACAGCCCAGGAAAAAGGAGCCAGCCTCCGATACTCTAAGAGAATCATTACGAGGGAGAAGGCTCTGCAAAGTAGAGGAAGCTTAATCGCTCCCTTTGAGTCACTGTTCCCCGAGCCCTCTGTGTGGCGGCTCCGTTCAGCCCAGAACCTTCACCTGCGTTTTATTTGTCGTCCATTTTCCCAGCGCACTCCCTGGCCCCGGCCTCGGTGGGCCTCTGCCTCTGCCTCTGCCTCTGCCCTCCTGCAGATATAAATCACGGCAGCCGGCCGCCACCAGCTCCACTTCAGAGATCTGAGCGAGCTGCGGGGCGTCACCCTCCTGCCGCCACCGCAGCCGCTCTCGCTTTGTCCGCTGCTCAGTGACCTCGCTTTGTGTCAGGGCCTCACACTCCAACAATGGCAGAGGGTTGAAATGGGCTTCTCGAATCCCTTGTCCTGCTGAGGAGTTTTATTCTGGTTTGTTTTGTTTTAAGCATCATGGCCTTCTTCCTGCTGGAGGCTGGCGAATTTGAAACCACGAGGAACAAAAAAGCAATAAAGTTTAGGGCCCTCTGGAAGATGTCCATTTTGCTCTCGTCTCATCCTGTGTGCTTTGGTGGAGGGAGTTTATAGGAATCCTCTAACTTGCTTTTTTTTCCTCTGCCACTTAATTAAAATTGGCTTTTCAAATCTGCGGGGAGCAATAAACCATATTTTACCAGGCTCACAACCTCTCTGAGCCTTCTTAATGGACATTTGCTCTGCAAATCCAGTAACTCACTTTGGCCCTGTCTGCAGACAGTCTGCCCGCTTCCTCTCCCCATTTTTCCAAGGAGACTAATGGAGCACTTCGAGGCTAGCCACTGGTGTTACCCTGGCAGCCTGGAGCCAACCACTCATTGGTTACTTTTATTCAAGCAAGTGGTGAATGAAGACATGGCCTAAAGTCAATAAAGACGAGACTAAAATCCCTGCGGTTTTCGTTACTCGCATAGATGATGAAATGGCAGCATTTCGAACTAGCACGTGGCGGGAGAGGTTGGGGGGAGGGATGAAGTACGCCATGTAATCAAAAGGACGGTGGGTCCTATCACGTCTCCAGCACCGAGCTCTCCCTCACTGTTCCCCTTATTAAACACAGCACTGCAAGTTTGGATTTTGTGTTCCCAAAGAAATGGAGGTCCCCGTGACTGACGGATCCTGGGGAAGTTGGAGTCACTTTGGAACCTGCTCGAGAACGTGTGGAGGAGGCATCAAAACTGCCATTCGTGAGTGCAACAGACCAGAGTAAGTCCGAGAAGTCCTTGCTGTCGTTACTGGGGTGGCCCGAGTGGCCCTGCTCCGGAAGGGAATCGTGCAGCTAGAAGCAGATGGAAAGCTCTTTCGCAGTTAGAGAGTGAGTGCATTTCTGGGGCTGCTTAGACCGGTGGTATCCGGTATTACTTCCTCCCACTGTTCTCCATTAAGACTTCTGTCTACCACAGTAGATGCTTTTTGTGTTGGTCGGTCTGTTTTACGATTTGACAGTCAGGCATATCTCACTGCCTCAAGAGCTTGGGGTAGCTGGCTAACGAAGCGAACAGATAGATTTTCCCGAGGAAATGAAGGAATTGGACATTTCCATCCAGATTGTAGGTAACTTGTACCCTTTCCAGTTAGCTACTGAAATGCTGGAAGGGGCACATGGAGCCCCAGGGTGATATTAGCAGACCCTAAGGGGCAGAGAACCTCATGTCAGGAATTACTTCTAGACTCCAGCTAGTTGTTTTACAGGGGGGACACCTGAGGCTTACCCTACAATCAGACAGTGTCCAGGTCAGGAGTAGCCTGCCTCTTCGGATAATTCTCGTTATCTCCACGGCTCTCTTTAGCAGCCTAGCCTTGTAGTACATCTTCAAATGAAGTTCATGGGTTTTTCCCCCCTAGCATCTAGCACAGTAGGCACGCGTATTTACAAGTAGATTTAAAAAATCAGGTTGCCTGGGTGGCTCAGTCGGTTAAGCGGCCAACTTCAGCTCAGGTCATGATCTCGCGGTCTGTGAGTTGGAGCCCTGCATCAGGCTCTGTGCTGATGGCTCAGAGCCTGGAGCCTGCTTCGGATTCTGTGTCCCCCTGTCTCTCTGCCTTTCCCTTGCTCACACTCTGTCTCTATGTCTCTCAAAAAATAAAATAAAAACGGTAAAAAATTTTAAAAAAATCATATTTTTATTATAAAGAATGACATCAAATTTTGTGTGGCTCTAAGGTGTATCAAATCTGCAGGAACAGAAGATAATACATGATGGTATTACCATTGAACCTCTATAGGCTTGGGGGCCCAAGAAGTCTTCGTAGGAATAGTTTTTAGATGTATAAACCAACAGCCATCTTTAAGAGCCAGCTGTCTTGGGATTCGGTAAAGCGATTTCATCCGGTAGTAGCCAGCTGAATTGTCGACAGAAGCAAACAGGTGAAACAGTGACAGGAGTGCAGTGTGTTAGGGCTGTGGAGCGTGGCGCGTGTATCGGTGTGTGTGTGTCCTGGCGCAGTGTGACAGGATTGTATAGTGGGTGGTAGGAACCAAGTGCAGGTGCTCCTCAGGCCTAGCTGGCTCTTCACAGGAGGAAAAGGGCCTCGTGTTGACAAAGCTTCCAGCTTCTTCATAAGCAAAATCTGAACTGTGTTGACCAAAAAAGAATGTACCTGTAGGCCCCTGTTGCCAGCCCTGAACTCACAAATACTCATTTGTTCAAATCACAAATGACAATCTGTTTGTTTCATTTATTTTTACCCACAGTCCACTCTTTGTTTCCAACCTTTACTTTCCAACCTCTGTAAAGACAACCAAAGAGCTGTAAGACATAGACTCCGGTCTGTAGCCATGGGTATGAAGAGTAAACAGTAGATTATCAATAGAGTCTATAGTTTCCATTAGTTATTTAAATAATAGGGTAAACCTAGTACATGCTTTCAAAAACTTCAGACACAAAACCATATGAGATAAAAAAATTTCTGTCATCATTATTCCTACCTCCCACCTACTCCCCGCAAGAAATTACCTGGGGGAAAATGATTTGCTCTGTATCACTTTGGACTTTGGACTTTTTTTTTTTTTTTTTTTTTGAGAGACATAGAGACGGAGTGTGAGCAGGGGAAGGGCAGAGAGAGAGGGAGACACAGAATCTGAAGCAGGCTCCAGGCTCTGAGCCGCCAGCACAGAGCCCGACGCAGGGCTCGAACTCACAGACCATGAGATCATGACCCGAGCTGAAGTCGGCTGCTTAACCGACTGAGCCACCCAGGCGCCCCTGGACTTTTAAAAAAGATTTGTCACATAGCGTGTAGTATATGACATAAGTATTCTGTAATTATAAAGTAAGGATCATATTACATATAGTGTTCCACTGCTTGGTTTTTCGAGTCAATTATAAATCCTAGCTGTCTGTATTGTCGAAGCTTTAGAATAAAGCATTTGAAGCTAAGAGCAAATGTGACACATTTTTCCTAAAAATTAAGAACTATTCACTGACTATAATGAGCCAAATTATTATCATTTTAGCGAGCGCTTGTTGTCAGGATATGACTGTTGCCAACAGTAGACATTTTTGAAATTGTGACTCAAGAATACGTCATTCAAAAGAAGTGTTTGGTGTTTTGTTTTTTTGTTTTTTTTTTAAGTCTTAGAGCAGTTCTAGGGGTAAAGTACAAAGTGGCGAGAGATAAATCACTCCATAATTGGAAAGAGCCGGACAAAGAAAATCAGCCAGTGTAAAGATCTCAGCAGGAAAAGATCTTACGCTTCAAAGTGAAGCAAAGATCCTCGCATTCAGAAGTTAGGAACTGGTCATTAAAGACTTCAGTCAGAGGTCCTTGTCCTTGCTGTTTGCTGTGGGAGGTTTTAAAAGAATACAATCCACCCAGTTGACTGTCAGCCCTGACATCATTTCATTAAAGCTCTTCCAAGTTGTTTGCACTTTGGGATGTCCCTGTGAATTGAGGAACGAGTCTGCCTCAGAAAACTTTAAGTTTACAATGGCAGTGGTGAGGAAGTCAGTTTGACAAGAGAAAGGGACACAGAAAAGGGAAGATCAGATCCAAATCTCAGTTTGAAAGCTCGTTCAGAGAAACTCACCGAGCAGATGGTTCATTATGCAGGACGCAGCCCTGGTTGCTTCTGATTCTCAAAGCATCTGAGGGAAAAGGTGTCCCTGTTGCCGGCAACCTGCCTTTTCCCTGTTTGAGGAGCCCTTTGAATGTCGTGTAGAGCCCCATTTTTAGTGCAAGGTATGTCTCTATTAAGAACACTCGATTGTTTTGGTTTTTTTCTTCACAGTATTCATGCAACTCAAGAATGTATTTAGCATCCAGAGACTTCATGCTGTATTTTTAGGGTTGTTTCCCTTGAAAGCGTAGAAGTTACAAAAGAGAAGTAGCCTTACCGTGTACAAGGGATTATGGCATACTCGTGAGAAAGCTGTAGAAACCAGGTGCTTTCTGATTTCGGTCAAAAGTTTTTGGTCTCAACTAGTATGCGGTCCTCCTGATTTGCCAGCATGAGAATAAGGTCCTAATCCTTTGTCTTTAAATGTTTTATTAATTTTTTTATCCCATCATTGACCCATGCATTGTAGATGAGATGCGCTTATGTTCTGATTTGTAAAGACAGTCCCAGTTTTCATCTGCTGTCCAGGAGAAGTTATTCATAGCCACCCTTATGTTCTCTAAGTGACCTGAATTGGACAGTTAATTATATGATCATGCAATCATATCTATAAGAAACGCGTAACACAGTAAAATCTAAAATCGTAACCACCAAAAGCATAACTTAGAGTACCCAAACGAAGCCACCGTTGGAACTAGAAGTTGCATTTACCATGCCATTGAGCCCTGTGGTTGTTATTCTGTGCTCTGAATTGACTCTGAGCTTCCTCGGCAGCTAGAAAAAAAAAAAAATGTATAGAATTTTTACAGTCCATCGAAAAATAAAAAATCGTGCCGATTCTTTAGGAAGGGCAAAGCATTTCCCTCTTCTGGTGCTTCTATTTTGCTTTTAAGTTAGGAGGTAAGTTAAATGAAAACTAATAAAGCCATAGGCATGAGAAAAAGATTGTGAATTAGATCTTTTCCCATTGAGGCTTTCACCAGAGTAACTGCTTATGAAATCTGGCATGCAAGCAGGGTAATAGGCAGATGTCTATTTCATCCGAGGAAACGAATCGCTCATTTGGTTGGAAAGAGTGGCAGCAAAGTTTTTTTTTCAGGCACTGAGTTGGATGAGCTTATTTCAGAATTCCAGCATAGGTTACAGTGAGAGAGCCATTAACGACTGAATGGATGGAGATATCCAGGCCTTTAGGCTGCTCTATGTGGAAGGATCATTAAGATCGCAAGTATAGCTGTCCGACCCATCCGTCCAATCCTTGACTAGCCTTCCGGCGTCCCCTGCGGTTGTCCGTTAGACCCCTTCTCAAAGCCCTCCAAGCATAGGGAACACACTCCCTTCTGGGGCTGCCTGGCGTATGGTTAGAAATCCCTGGGGCGCCTGGGTGGCTCAGTTGGTTGAGCGGCCGACTTTGGCTTAGGTCATGATCTCGCGGTCTGTGAATTCGAGCCCCGCGTCGGGCTCTGTGCTGACAGCTCACAGCCTGGAGCCTTCTTCAGATTCTGTGTCTCCCTCTCTCTGCCCTTCTCCTGCTCACGCTCTGTCTGTATGTCTCAAAAATAAAATAGAACATTAAAGAAAAAAAAATTAAAAAAAAATAAAAGAAATCCCTTCCTTGTGCTAACCCTAGTCTGCCCGCCGCAAGGCATTTTAAGCGTACACAAAAGTTGAGATTTCTGTTCAAACCCATTTGCAGACCAAAGTTTAGCTTTCCGTGAAGGTAGAATGCACCTGTGGTGATCTTTGCAAAAATTTCTTCAGAGCTTTGGCCCCGCAGTGTCATGACTTTTCTTCCTATCTTAATAGGCATGGTTGTGGAATATGTACTTGAAAGAAAGATTCAGCTCAGCTGTGCTGAATATAGTTACTCTCCTAGTAATTTATCTAGCAGTTTCCTTAAGTCCTTTCCATTCCTATTTGACATGCAGTGTTTTTAAAGGATCTTAATAGCAGGAGAATGTGGTCAGTATTATTTTTTAAAGCCGCATTTCCTCTAATTTGTATTATTTCTGTACGTGGAAAGCAATACTCCTATCCAGTAAATTATTAAATTACAGTATGAATTTTTTCCATGCCAGAAGGGAAGTTCAGTTAGTACCTCCTTCCCTGTGACAGAGTCATGGCGAATCAGGCAGAGATACCTTGAGATAAGAGAAAAGTCGCGTATTTTGAGAGGGCAAATTTAGTTGACTAATAAAATATAATTTGTTTTTACATAAGAAGTGGCAAAGTCACAGAATGAGTCTTGATGTGGAAAGAGGCCTCTCTCAAGGGAGGAAGCAGAGGGAAGACCAGATCAGGAGCCTCGAGTCAGGGAGACGTGCCTGCGTCGGTGTGTCGGCCAGCAGTTCTCCCCTGACGGGCATGTCGCCTTGCCAGGCTACCTACCATTTCTGAAACAACTTCAAACAAGCCTTCAGAAGCAAGGCTGCCACTACCCACCTCACAGCACGGCTGGTCACAGCCACAGGAAGTGGCACGGTGCCTTGCACACCGGAGTGGCTCAGGGGTGGGCAGACCTTTACCATAAAGGAATATTTTTTCCATGGAACACTCAGTAAATATTTTAGACTTGAGGATCAGGCGATCGCTGACCCAACTATTCGACCTTGCAGACAGAGTAAGAAACCTACGCCAGCGACATGTAAAGCATCTATGCAGTTAAACCTTATTTACGGATATCACTATTTGAATTTCATATAAAACTCTTATGTGTCTCAAAATGTTTTATTTTTTTCTTAATTTTTAATTTTTTTATTCATTTAATAAAACTTTTTAATGTTTATTTATTTTTGAGAGAGAGAGAGAGGAGGGAGGGAGGGGCAGAGACAGGGAGACCCAGAATCCGAAACAGGCTCCAGGCTCTGGGCTGTCAGCACAGAGCCCAACATGGGGCTCGAACCCACGAACCGCGAGATCATGACCTAAGCCAAAGTAGGATGCTTAACCGACTGAGCCACCTAGGTGCCCCTTTTCTTAATTTTTTAAAATACAAAAGCCATTCTTAACTCACAGACATGTAAGGGCAGGCAGTGGAGAGGATTTGGACCACAGGCTATAGTTGGCAGGCTCTTGTAATAGCTAAACATTTACCGTGTGGCAGGCCACCTTCAAGTGCTTTGAATATATTAACCTAGCTGACCCTCACTTGTTCTGATGAAGTAGATATTAACGTCATCCCCCTTTTACAGATAGGGAAACTGAGCCTTAAAGAGATTAAGCAACTTGCCTAAGATCGCACCATTATTCAGAGGCAGGCCCAGGATTCAAACCCTCTGTTCCAGAGTCCCTATCTGTGACCCTCGGCAATGGCCACTTCTCACACGGAGTGTTTTCTGTGTGTTGTTTTTTCAAACTGTCACTTATAAAAGTAAGTCCCTAAATGCTATTCACCACTTGAAAGTGGTCAAAAGCAACCTTCCCTTTCATCTGAAGGGAAGCTCCCTGTAAGTGTTTATTATTCACAGGAGCGCATTTAAGACTCGTGTAAGAGAGCCAAAAGAAAAGAATCAGCTTCTGAAAATTTAATTTCAAAAAGAAAGAAAAATGAGTTACTTTCAGGCAATAAATAAATGATCAGTCCTGCAGAGTTAGTGGGCCTTTTAAAAAGATTCCACAAAGACCATTTCAATTTGAGGAAAACTTGAAGGAGGTCGTCCGTGTAGCACATTTAAGATGAGTTTCACCTGAACAGGTATACGGGCCTGATCTGTTATTCATGTATAACCTGTGATATTTTATGCATGAGACTAGCATGTCCTGGTACTTGGAGAAGAGCTGGGAATCCAGGAAACCAAGGCTCTATCTCTAAATGGCACCAAAAAATTTAAAAAAAAAAAAGAGTCTTGACCATAGTTCCCGGATAGTATAGCAGACAGAGCAAAGAGAAAGAACCTGGGAAACTTAGAATTCTAGTAGTATCTCATCTTTTTTATTATCTGTGTGACCATGACAAAGTACTTGACTTCTCTGAACTTCCTGTTACTTGATATGAAAATACTGCATCTGCCTCACCCTCGGGCAAGGCAGGAGTGTGTTTTAGCGGGTCGAATGCACAGTGGAGCTGTAAAGCATATGGGCTTAATTTTAATTGTGTTTCATGGAGAAACAATCAGACATAGCTAGTGCTGGGTTCTGTGCCATTTTGTATCCCTAGATACAGTTTTCTTCGTGATAAATAACAGTAAATATTTATCAGCCTCCTTACTAAGCTTCCCAGATTCTGAGCTCTTCGGGGCAGGTGGACAATGTCATCTCCGTCTCACACATGCAGGATGGAGCTCAGAGAGGCCAGGTAGTGTACACAAAGGTGGCCAGTGTATGGCTGCAAAGCCCATGCTCTTACCTTAGTCAACACGTGTTTGATCTAGGGAGTGTGTTGCCACAGTATCATGGCGGGTGGCCTTCCCTGACACTTGTGCTCTGCAGGAATGTAGAGTCCTGCCGCACACTGCACACCATGTCTTAGCGCAGATTCAGGACTCAAAACAAACTGCATAGTTAGGTTGGATTAGGTTGGAGGTGCTGACATATTTGCATAATAGCTAACATGTTCAGCATCTACTATGTGTGCTGAGTTTAGAGAAGGGGGCAGCTGATACTCAGGGGGGCTGAGAACTTCGTCCAAACCCGTGCACTGAGAGTAGGGTGAGGCCTGGAACCCGGATCTAGCTCCAGAGCCTTACCTGTTCTGTTGGACCGGCTCTCGTTCTATACATGGACATGGGTCTCTTTCCCATTCCCTCAAGTCCCGGCTTAACAAAACAAAACAGAGAACACTTGGTACGGTCCAAATTGCTCTGAAAGGTTGGTTTTAAAGAAGAAAAGTAGAAAACGTTCTTTCCGTTTCCGAGATGTCGTAGAGTAGCTGCGAAATCCGACCCGCTCCGGCCCGGGGTGGGTGAGCCCAGCTTCCTGCAGTTCCGTCATCTTCCGTTTCCGTGATACATTTGGCAAGCCGTGGACTGCTAGGAGATGTGTTGTATAATTTACTCATTGGGTCACATCTGGAAAATACATGTACGTTTGAATTTCATATAATTCGGAGTTGCGTGCCAAGATGATACTTGCACTTTGGTGCTGGGCAAGGCACCCTCCATGCTCCCGCCGCACAAAAGTTCATGAACTCAGCCTCTTAAGTTAGTCACAATATGGGGATGTTCCTTTTACTCCGTCTCACTAGTAGAACAAAACAAAGGAGAACAATGGTTGTGAGGATGGAGAGAAGGAGGGAGGGAGGGAGAGAGTGAATGGAAGTAGACTAGCACAGGTTTCAGGCTGGTCTCCTGGGAGACTATCATGTTACAAAAATTAGAGAGGGAGCATTCCAATG
This sequence comes from Paguma larvata, assembly GCA_030068075.1. NCBI lineage: Eukaryota > Metazoa > Chordata > Mammalia > Carnivora > Viverridae > Paguma > Paguma larvata. Next base: position 30,790,662 of record CM057842.1, on the reverse strand, counting down.
ACGCATCTGGGCCTTTTAGCTTCCACATTTTGAAAACCGAAGGGCTGAATTTTCAGGAGAGAGAGGGGGCAGATGAGTGCCCAATAGATCCCAGGCTTTGTATTTCAAACTCGAAGTTACGTGTCTTCAAGACACCCTTAGTCAATCCCCCCTTCTCGTTTTTATAGATGGAGGGACTGAGGCTTGTGGAGGTTAGGTGACTTGCCCAAGGTCACACACTTCATGGTACTGAAGGCAGAATGTAAACACAGATTTCAGAGCCTCCGTCCCGTCGTCTGCCGTCAGCCCCTTTTAGACTCGCTTCCCTGGGAGACAAGAAGCCACAGATGAGAGAGCGATGTGGGGAGAAATCCCTGGCCATACAGTGTGTGTATTCTTCTTTCCCTCTCCCCAGGCCAAAAAATGGTGGCAAGTACTGTGTGGGACGTAGAATGAAGTTTAAGTCCTGCAACACCGAGCCGTGTCTCAAGCAGAAGCGAGACTTCCGAGAAGAACAGTGCGCTCAGTTTGACGGGAAACATTTTAACATCAACGGTCTGCTTCCCACCGTGCGCTGGGTCCCTAAGTACAGTGGAAGTAAGTGCAACCAGGGAGGTGCCCGCGGTTGGTCGGCATGGCCAGCACGGGGCCCTGGTCTGAAATTCACATGGCATCGTGCGTTTCCTCTCTAGTTCTGATGAAGGACCGTTGCAAGTTGTTCTGCAGGGTGGCCGGTAGCACAGCCTACTACCAGCTCCGAGACCGAGTGATCGATGGAACTCCATGTGGCCAAGACACCAGCGATATCTGTGTCCAAGGCCTTTGCCGGGTAAGTCCCAGGTTGTGGTTTCTCCGCTGTGCTGTCTTGCTGCTAAGCCGTGATTTGTGGCTTCCTTGATAGACGTACGCCCGCTAATATCTGTGCACTGTCTCCAGGGAAGTGGTTTTCAGAGGGTGTTTCCCAGGGCAGCGTCAGCAACGGCATCGCTTGATTCTGACGCTGAAGTTTGAGAAGCGGAGTCCTGCATCTTTTTGGCATTCTCAGCCTCTGTGAGAATCTGCACTAAAGCTCCCCGTGAAAATTTATTATAATAATTTGTACACGCACGGCCTCCTTTACCGTAACCTCAGGGCTTAAGGTTAAACCCAAGTGCTTCCATAGAGCAAGTTTTCTAGATTGAGTAGCTCTGTTCCAGAAAGATGTCACAAGGAACCAGGCTTCAGCCAGGCCTCCTCAGATTTTCTCATTCTGATGTCAAATACGATAGCTTCTCCCTGAGACCTCCTGTTAATTACTCTTGGAAGGGAAATCGAGAAACTACTGGCAGATAGGAAAGCACAAGCACAGTGATTTCTAGAGGGCTCGATACCATTTCACTGCTCTTACCAGTCAGAAAACATTCTTCGCATCGCTAGGCTTTGAGACTGTTTGGTTGTTCCCTGCATGTGGTCCAGGAAGATGGGAATTCTAGTCAGTAGGATCTGCCGGAGTGAGCCCCTAAGAGCTTCACCCATTTCCCAGCTCAGAACTACAGTCACATTTCCTTGTCACTCCATTCAGAGCAAAACATCGAGCTTCTATTCAAAGGCTAGTTCATACCAATGAGCAACGTGGACAAGAATGTGAACTCTGCCCTGGTTTTCTGGTCCCTTCACAGGGACCCTTCACAGACCTCGGTCAACACTGCTGCATTGCATTAGGATGTGGAGAAATTCAGGAGGCCTTAAACTGGCAGCCTGGAGTCATGCTTTCTCCCCCATTCACGGCCAGTATTTAAACATAAGGGGTTTCGCATGAAATCCAGTTCTGCAGTTTCTCTTGGAAGGTTGGGAAATGTCAGCCCTGGGCTCCTGGTTCTATATCACAGCAGTAGCCTCCTGGAGAGGATAGTGGTTGCTCCCTTCAGACGGGATAGCAGATCTTTAGTTTTTTTGTTTTTTTTTTTTTATGTTTACGTTTGAAAGAGAGAGAGAGACAGAGCGCCAGTGGAGGAGGGGCAGAGAGAGAGGGAGACACAGACTCCAAAGCAGGCTCCAGGTTCTGAGCTGTCAGCACAGAGCCTGATGCGGGGCTCGAACTCACAAACTGCGAGATCATGACCTGAGCTAAAGTCGGACACCTAACCGACTGAGCCGCCCAGGCGCCCCAAGATAGCGGATCTTTAACTGGATACAGTCACCCCCACCAGCACTCCTCGTTTTTCATTCTCGAGTGCTTCGTCTCATTTATTCCACTTATTCGTAGACACTTATGCTTCTCAAACTTTATTTTTTTTATATTTTATTTTTAACTAATCTCTGTGCCCAGTGTGGGGCTTGAACCTGCAACCCTTAGATCAAGAGTCACATGCTCTACCGATGGAACCATCCAGGAGCCCCTGTACTTCTCAAACTTTAATCTGAAAAGCTGAAGCTCATAAGCATCTTGCTAGCATGTCAGAATTCCACCCACTGGATCCGAGTGGGGCCCAAGGTTATACATTCCTAACATATCAGAGATGCCCATGGTGGCTGGTCCAAGGACCACAGTTCCCACACCAGGGCCTAGACACTTCGAGTTCTCAACCCTGGCAACTTTAAAGAGACTTATGTCATTGTTTGCATGCGTAATTCAAACGAACATGCTACTTGCCATTTCATAATGTTTTATGATTTTTCTAATTTTGCAATACTTACCGTTCATTTCAACTGTTTCTTTTTAAAAGCAAGCCGGATGCGATCACGTTTTAAACTCAAAAGCCCGGAGAGATAAATGTGGAGTTTGTGGTGGTGATAACTCTTCGTGCAAAACAGTGGCAGGAACATTTAACACAGTGCATTATGGTAAGAATCTCTCCCTAAGAACCGTGAGAGGGAAAATGGCCAAAGTTTAAAAATTGTTAACCACACGTAATATATAAAAGTATTAATGTCAAGCATAAAATCGTCTCGTTAAGGTACATTACCTGTCTGGCTAGGAGACACTTAATGGTGACAATCGTATTATACTCCAGTGTTGCCCACCTTTTATTCCGTATCTAGAGAAAGTGAATTGTGCTGTGGAATCCTGAATTTTGGCTAAATTCTTTTCAGGTTACAATACCGTGGTCCGAATTCCAGCTGGTGCTACCAATATTGATGTGCGGCAGCACAGTTTCTCAGGGAAATCCGAGGACGATAACTACTTAGGTAAGACGGCACGTCCCCTGCCATTTGCAGGAATTGTGGTTCCCTGGAGCCGTTGGCAGGTGCTACCTCTTCCCCACTTTTGCGCCCAGAGAGCTTTCAGATGTCCTGTATTTTCATACAAAAAGTTGATCTTGAAATTCGTTACTTCGTTTCTCCCTTATGTGTATACCCTCGAAGTACGAAGTACGGAATGAAGAGTCCTGTAGTTACCCTAGTCAATATCAGGGTTTCATTCTGGATCGCAGTCAATAGGAAGGCCCTAACTCAAATTTTGGAAGCACTTACCTTTTAAGTTCAGCATAAAAATTTAAAGATACTACTTCCCCTAATTTTTGTGGTGTCAGCTCTAACCAGTTATAGACCATTGGCATGGACTTACGCGATATTTCATCACGCCCAGTTATTCCAGAAGGTTCTAGAGTGGTACATTTTTCTCATGTCATGATTAGAATTGCCCACTTTGTTCCTTTATAGATTCTTCATCCTTCTCTCATGTTCAGGCACACGGTTAATTCATTTCTATGCCTTCTGTTTAAACCACGACACACCAACAGCCCTCTGTTCATTTCAACAGTTTGCTCAGCCCAATCCCACATCAACTTATCCTTCTGTAAACCACTGTGATTATGAAATTTGCCCAACCACTTTTAATTAAGAGAAGGACAAGGGGAGTGAGGTCACGAGTGAAGGGATTCAGCTGGTCCCCTTGCACAACCAGACTCCTCCAAGCCGCAGAAGGCAGCCTGGCTTGCACTCTGATCTAGAAGAAATCACAGCGGTCTGGCTGGGCAGTCACTTTTTAAAAGAAATGAATGAACTTGTTTTCTTACAGTGTCCATGCAGGAACTCTATTTAGCTCTCTGAATTCAACCTCTGTAGAGGCTTTCTCCACACATTTGGGCATAATGAGTTAGTCAGTGAGTATTTGTTGACTCAAATGAGAATCTCTATCTGTATTTTGGAATATCTACATGAAATCCTTCATAGATAGGCAATGATCCTTTAGCCACACATGCTAATCAAGACTGTGATATGTATAAATGACTTCATTATAGTGTTTTCTGCAGTGTATCATCATTCATTCATTCCCTTATTTAATATGTGCCAAGTGCTCTTCTAGATATGATGAACCAAAATAAAAAAAATAAATAAGTAAACATCACTATCTCCTTGGAGCTTTTTAGTGGGAGTAGAGAGACAATAATTGATAACTTAACAGATAAGCAAACTGTATACTGTTAGAAGGTGAGAAGTGCTATTAGAAAATAGAACAACCTAAGGGAAATTGGGATACTGAGGGTGAGTTGGAACGGTGGAGCTGAAATGTTTGAATTGTAGCAAGAGAAAACAGGTTGATTGTAGGGAGAGCGTTCCAGGCAGAGGGAACAGGCAGTGCAAAATCCTTGAAGTGGGAGCATGTCTAGATTGTTCCAAGAATAGAGTGCAGCCCATGTGGCTGTAGCTACAGCACAGAGGAGAGTTCTAGATGAGGCTAACCATGTACCAGGACTAGGTAATATAGGCCCATATAACCATTGAAAGGACTTGCTCGTACTCTGGGAGACATGGGTAGCTAGGGAAGATTTGGAGCGGAAGAATGACATGATAGAATCACATTTGTATTCTCAGAGGAGCACTTTGGCTGGAAGAAGGGCACGGAGTAGTAGATGCAGGAAGACTGGTTAGGAATTGTTGCAGTAATCCACGAGAGAGATACCTGTGATTTGGTCCCAAGTAGGAGCAGTGGAGGTGACAGTACATGGTCGAAATCTGGATATTTTTTGAAAGTGGAATCATCGTGATTTGTGGGCAGATTGAATATGGTATATGAGAGAGAAAAAGAAGTCAGCGGTGACCCCGAGATTTCTACCCGAGTAGCTGAGAAGATGGAGATGTCGTGAACTGAGATGAGGCAATTTGTTAATTATCCACAGGACCGCTAGTATCTTAAGGTCAGAGGCTGTGTCTTTATATCATTAGCTCTTGATACAAAGCCTACACATATATGCCCAAAGTAAATGATTGCTCAGTTGTTAGACAGTCCGTGCTCATGCTGTCTTTACTGAGTGTTTCCTACATGCTTAATGGGGAGATGGGATTCCCATGTGAATATACAGAACCGTCCCTTTTTTTAAAGACCACGGAGTCTCACTTGAATCATTTACTCAGTGACTGCATCAACTCCCCCCCCCAAACATCCAAATGAATGGTGACTTCATAAAACAATTAACAAAGTTCTTGGGGACCCTTTTCAATTTCCTTCTGGGGGAAACCCACATTTCTCATTTCAGCATTGAGTAAAATAGGTCAAGCGTTTTTGTTTTTTGTTTTTCATGCACTGGGTTATAAACTTGAACGTGCGGCTGCTCTGGCCCTACTACTTCCTAATTAAATCCCGCCGCATTGCATGCAACCTCCTTTATTAAGTCATTTCCAAAGCCAAAAGCCATGTTGACCTGCTTCTTTCTTCTGCTTGAAAGGAAGGAGGATTCTCCTCTCTTCTTTTCCTTCTTGGAAAAATCTTCCAAGTAGTGGCCTCAGTTCAATGGAACCAGGCCAGCCACCTGAACTGGGGAGGCCTTCCTGATAACCTCGTGTTCCTCATTGGAGGTTTCTTAATCTCCTTGTAAATATTGAAAGCAAAATTAAAGAAGATTTGTCATCTGGGACATGCAGGCTGAGGCAGTCATGTCTCTTTAGTGGAATATTGTGGTAAAGTCATCTGTTGACCAAAGAACAACTTTCTGGAAGCAAACGAAAAGTATGCAAGCGTAGATGGCCAGTCACAGTTCACTGAGTGTGAAAGTCAAGACCTCACGGCCTTTGAACGTTACGATGGCTTTTTAATAAGTGAGAAAGAACATGATGTCATCCAATCTGAGGTGTATAAAAATATACTCTTGGCTTAAGAGAAGGTATAGCAAATCCTCTAAGAAGGTTTTAAAACCCACAACTGTTCCTTTGCTAAGGTATCTTCATCCTTCTTCCTCACATTTTTTTAAAGACCAGTCGAGCCACACTCTTTCCGCATGCGTTGGTGAGGGAGCAATTTCCAGAAGAGAGGGCCTTTGTAGCAGCCCCGCTCTGATGGGTGAAATGGGGGGGAAACCAACCCAGGAAATTAGCTCCCCTAATCGCATTAGTGGAAGGTTGGGCAGTAGACTGTTGTTTGCAGGAAACTATTTGTTTCACAAGGTACCGAAGCAGAAAGCCTCCCTGTCAAAGGTCATCCTTTCATACAGCCCGCTCCCTCCTGTTGGGTTGGAGCCAAGCTGCACCCAGTGCCATCATGTTCAAGATTCTTTAGGAGAAAAAGGGGCCATTTCCATGATACTTGTTTGTCTCCAGTTCACTTAGCTCCTGATTAATCGTGGCAATGGGAAGACAGGAATTAGTTCAGTTGGAGATAAAGCACGAAGTTCCATTCACCTGAGGACTCTTGTCACCTTCCCTCCTCACCTTCTACTGGGAGAAGAAGCGTGCTGGGAAGGGGAACATGACCCGAGTCGGTATAAGCCGGAGACGAAGGCAGGAGACATTGGAGAGGAGCCCTAGAATTAACCTACAGTAGACGATTGCTCTTTGAATACGACCAAAACTGGATTATCGCTTAATTTACAGAGCAGGCCTCGTGACATCTCATTTCCCCCATTCTGGTGAGACATCAGCTGGGGAGCCAGCAGGCGACTTCACTTGAAAGAACTGGGTGGTTTTGTTGGCAGCACGTCCTGCCGTCACCGTGTAAGTGACCCGCGTCAGGAGGCACCCTCAGGATGTCTGAGGGACCACGGAAACAACCTCGCCTCCAATCAGTGACCCATTACAACTCCTGCATCTCGCATGGCCAGTGGGTGTCACGCTGCAGAAGCTGCAGGGGAGACAAGGCTGTCAGAGGTTTACACTGACAGGGAAACGGTTATTTGGCTGCAAGCACTCTGTTCTCCTTGTCATAAATGTCAAGTCCAATCCATCACTCCTTCTTTTCAACGTCATTGATTGAGCACCTACTATGGGCCGGGACCTTTCCTGGGGTTATGAAAGTGCATTGTTCAACGGTTGGCTGGTAAAAACAATGACTTAAATTTTTTAAAATCTGTGGCTAACCGTATTGGATTTCAACTTGTACATAAGAGAAAGCATGCATGAATTCATCGACTCATTTAACAGACATTTGTTGACCTCGTTCTTAGAAAATTTCAGTGGTTCAAAAGAAAAAGAAAATATTAGTAGTTAGCGGGCTCTGAAGACAGACTTCCCATGATGAGAAATCACCTGGCCTTGGGAGGGTATTTTAATAATATTTATGTCATGCTTTCCTTATCCCTAATTAGGCATCTGTAAGGGTGTGGCAAGGAGACAGTGCATATGAAGCAATCATGATCCGACAGCAGCTGCAGCCTGTATGCACTATCTTGTTTAATGTTTGTAATAAACATTATAAGTAAGAAACCCATTATACAGAGGAAGAAATTGAGGCTTAGAGAGGTTATGTAACTTACTCAAGGTCACATAACCTTCTCAGAAAGTGGAAAGAGTTGGAATCATTACTGATCTGATTTCAGACCCTACACCCCTAACCACTTCACTTTCCTGCCTCAATGTCGAAAAATGTGTGGCTGACTTAGGGATATGAATGACTGGAAATTGAGGTTTGTTGTTCGGAGTAAATAGTGATGCCGGAAAGATAGATTAAGATAAGATCTGCAAAGACACAGGAAGGTTATGGTAAGGGGTTCGAACTCCTTGTATAGGTAGGGCCGACTATCAAAGGATTTTGAGTCAAGAAGAAGCCAATGTTTTGGAAGGTTTGCTTTTTTAAAAGCTTTTTCCCCATCACCACATTCTTCCCAGTTGTTTCAAATGAAGGCATCTCATTCTTCCCTCAGGACTGAGATGGGGCTTATATGAGAGGGTAAGTAAAGTACTAGATGAGGGACAGAATTCAGTGCACTTAATTACTGACCCTAGAAAGAGTAGTTCTTGCATCAGTGTAGTGTCGAAAGGAGTGAACTCTGTGGCGTTTCCATGTCCAAGAAAACAAGGACTCTGCTGCCACCGAGCCACCAAGAATATTCAGAGCCTCATCTCGGCCCTCGCTCATCTCCAGATTAGGCTACAATACCAACCTTCCGTAAGTCCTCTGCATCTCTCCTACATACACATTGCTTCTGGCCTGACTGGTCAAAAAACAAGGTATCACCTGCATCGGTGAAAGACAGGTTAGGATCTGGCAAATACCTAAGACAACTTGGCTGCCCATCCCACAACCAAGATCAGTGTCACTAACATGATACTGAGGCATGACACTGCGAATTGTGCTCTGCATAGTTTCTTGAGCTGCTAGGACAAATTGGCTGACATTGACACCTGGGATGAAACCTACTTACCCGCCGAGTTAAATTTCCACATTCCTTTTATTCACTTAAATACATGGCCTGTGCATTTCAGGATTTTCTCCCTACTGAGGTTTACTAATTATGCACCACTTATAAAAGATAAGAGGGCCTTTTTCTGATGTTTTGTTCAGGGCCAAATTTTTAATAGCTCTGATTTACTGAGTGCCTGTTTTATGCCAAGCCCAATACTCAGAAGGATTCATTATTCAAGGAGTAGTACAACTGAAAAAAAATAAGTGGTACTTAAAATAAAACCAAAATTTTATAATAAACGCTAGGGGGGAAAGATATGATTGGGATTTTAATTTGAGAAATTAATCAAAAGGTATGAAAATAAATTTTTTTCTGATATTCAATAAAATTATGTCCTCATGTCAATCATGCCCAGGTTTTTAGATTATAGGATTAAAAAATTGATAAATAGGGGCGCCTGGGTGGCTCAGTCCGTTAAGCGGCCGACTTCAGCTCAGGTCATGATCTCACGGTCCGTGAGTTCGAGCCCCGCGTCGGGCTCTGTGCTGACGGCTCATCAGAGCCTGGAGCCTGCTTCCGATTCTGTATCTCCCTCTCTCTCTGCCCTTCCCCTGCTCACATTCTGTCTCTATGTCTCTCAAAAATAATAAAATAAATGTTAAAAAAAATTTTTTTAAAAATTGATAAATATTCATACCTATGTTTTCCAGTTAAATTATGTGATAGCAGTGTAGTATATTCTTTCCTTAAATTTGTTTGAATTCAACAGTAAAATCTGAACAACAGTCATTTTTATAAAATCTTTCTAGGGCTGGGGCACCTAGGTGGCTCCGTTGGTTAAGCATCCAACTTCAGCTCAGGTCATATCTCACAGTTTGTGAGTTCAAGCCCCGCATCGGGTTCTCTTCTGACCTTGGAGCCTGGAGCCCGCTTTGGATTCGGTGTCTCCCTCTCTCTCTGCCCCTCCCATTCTCTCTCTCTCTCTCAAAAAATGAACAAACATTTAAATTTTTTTTAAAAAAAGAGCTTACTGGGGCTTTATTCACTTTCTTGTTTGGGGAGTGAGAACATACACAAAGTGTTATGGAGGAAAATTAAGGTGTGAGGGAAGGGATGGGAAGTATGGAATCTGTGTGGTAGTCGGAGGGGATTGCAATTTTAAAAAGAAGGGTCTGAAAAGGTGTATTACTTATATTTTATTGTATAGCAAATTATCTCAAGACTTAGTGGCTTAGAGAGCAACTATCTACTATATTCCAATTTTTGTATGACAGGAAATTGAAAGGAGCATAGGTGGGTGTTTCTGGCTTGAGGTCTCTCATGAAGTGGCAGTTAAGACTTCATTTAGGGCTGTGATCACATCCGAAAGTTTGACCGGGGCTGGTGGATCCACTCCCAAATACCTCGTTCAGATGCTGTTGGCAGAAGGCTCTAGTTCTTTACAGGAACTCTCTCAGTGAGGCCACTTGGGTATCCTCACAACATGGCAGCTCAGCTGGCTTCTCCCACAGCCAGAGAATCAAGGAAGCGCAAGGTAGAGCCCAATGCCTAAGCCCTGACCTTGGAAGTCACAGTCTGTCATTTCCTCATAATAGTAGTGATTACACAGTCAGTGTTATTCCATGTGGGAGAGGACAACATAGGATGTGAATATCAGGAGGCAAGGATCACTGGGGCCATATTGAAGGCTGGCCACTATACTGGCTTCACTGAAAAAAGTGACATTTAAGCATCATGTTGGCCATGGATTTTTAGATTCCAGTATCTGTCAAAGAAGGCTAACAAAGATCCAATTGGCTCAACTAATACTAACATAAAATAGGGATATTTGCATGGGAATCAATTTTGTAATGTTCAGTTCATTCGTACATATTATCAAATCCTAAGACTTTTGCTTCCACCAGTAATCCTGTAATGTGGGGCTTGCGTATCAAACCCCATGCTAATTAGGACCCATATATTATATTTCAATAATATAATTACAGCACCAGGTATCTTAATCTCCATTTTAGAGATAAAGAAATGGAGACTGAGAGAGGGAAAGTGAATTCCCAAAGCCACATCGCTGGCAAATGGCAAAACTAGGATTTGAGCCCATCCCCTCAATATCGGCTGAAAAGTCTATATTCTTTGCACTCTGACTCTCTGCCTATCAGAATGTTTATTTCATAATCCAGACAGTGAGTCATTGGCAGCAAATCAATGAATTCTCTTTTCTCATCCACAGCTTTATCAAGCAGTAAAGGTGAATTCTTGCTAAATGGAGACTTCGTGGTCACAATGTCTAAAAGGGAAATCCGCATTGGGAGCGCTGTGATAGAGTACAGCGGGTCCGACAACGTCGTGGAAAGAATTAACTCCACGGACCGCATTGAACAAGAACTTTTGCTTCAGGTAAAAGCTTGACCGTGAGCCCACCACCCTTTCTTTCCTTCCACTTGGAATCACCAGACCTGCAAACATCCTCTCCATTTTGTCTGTTTGTCCCAGGTGTTGTCGGTAGGGAAGTTATACAACCCTGATGTGCGCTATTCTTTCAATATTCCAATTGAAGACAAACCCCAGCAGTTTTACTGGAACAGTCATGGGCCCTGGCAACCATGCAGCAAACCCTGCCAAGGTATCTACTTTTCGGTTGAGTTTTGGAGATTCGAGCTGTTTTTTGTTTCTTTTTATTTATTGTTTGTTTCTTTATTATTATTATTTTTTGGAGGCAGCCACACGCATGTGATCTATAAAACTTTCTATCTGCACGCATTCTCGAATCTCCTTTCCCTGCCTCTTTCTGGTTCTTTTTAGCTGGCAAGTTGAGCTTTTTAAGGGATTCGGGATTTGTCGTTTCCTCTTTTTAAGAGAATGATATACGTTGTGAAGCCAAGCAAAGTCAGCTCCGCCACTTCTGATTTTCCAGAGACATTGAGTTAGTAGTCATATTACGTGTCATTTATCTTGTTTCCTTTTGCCTAAATTGGGGGTCAGCAGATTACAGCCAGGCCAGATCCAGCCTGCCGCCTGCTTTTATAAATAAAGTTTTATTGGAATGCAGCCACACCCATGCGTACATATTGTTTATGAACGGCTGCTTTTGTCCTATAATGGCTGAGTTGAGTGGTTTTCACAGAGGTCATAGGGCTTGCAAAACCAAAAATATTTGCTGTTTAACCTGGTACAGAAAACGTTTGCCAGTCCCTTGTCTAAACAGTTTATGTTCTCTGATTAAGTGTCTTCCTCCTCGCCTAGGGGAGCGGAAGCGCAAACCGGTTTGCACCCGGGAATCTGATCAGCTTACGGTTTCTGATCAAAGATGTGACCGGCTGCCCCAGCCAGGACCCATTACTGAACCTTGCGGCACAGACTGTGACCTGAGGTGAGGCTGGTGTTTGCTCATGGTCTTGTAGGGGGAGGAACAGAAGGAAGGGACAGTGGTCTTTAGTTCCCCTTCCCTTCCTCGCATTTCTGTGAAATAAGTTTCAGCCAATTTTCCATCCCTCTGAAACCAATTATCTAAGACATATGCCCGTGAATTTCCTGTTCTTCTCCTAAAAATTAAACATAGCTAATAGAGTATGGCACTTGCCAAAAGAAGTTCTCATTTGACCCTCACAACTCGGTGCATAGGTATTGTCATGATTGAGTCACATCTTACGTAAAAGTTCGGTATGAATGTCAACATAAAACAGGGAAATTTCATCTTTCAAAGTACCCATATATAGTTCTCTATACACCCAAAGTGTTTATCACCCAGTAAAAACAATCATATGTATTTGAAAGTTGCAGTGCATTAACAGAAAGTCATGGAAAGAACTAGAAGGAACTAGAACTAAAAGGTGTCTAGATATGGAAAATACTCTGTATTTAAGAAAATAAGAAATCTGAAGCAAGAAATAGTGAGTAGGTACAAAATTCTAAAGCTTTCCCATTGACCTGCAATGTTGACTGTGTCATGTTTAAATCTTAAAATAGCCTGAGCGTTGTGTAGTGTAATCTGCATGTCAGTTAAATGCGGATAACAGAAGTTGATGCTTTAATTCTCCTTTTACAGAACAGAAATTATCAGTGTGGAGTAGTTTGGGAAATTGTTAGACTCTTACCGTTTGTAAACAAATACCGTTTGTAAGTGGCAAAGTGAATACTTAAGCACTTTGTAACTTCTTTGTCACAATGCCAAATCTGATCAAATGGTATTGGCAGCCTCTAGTGCTGGAATGAAGATTATAAGGCCCTCCTGAGGCTCTGAGAGAAAAAGGAGTGCTGTGATCAATTGGTAATGTCTGTCATGAGGCGATCAATTAGTAATGTCCATCATGAGAGTAGGTGGGGGAGCATGAATGCCACATCTTTTCCAGGCCTGATCCGATGGCTTTGACTTCAAAACCCAGGCTCTCCACCCCCACTATACTTATGTCTACCCAGCAACACTTACCTACTTGTTCAACGGGCTTGTTGCAAAGCTCTGACAAGCCATTATAGAAAGAGAAAACCCAAAACATTGAAAGATAGATATTGACATTCTGCGGTATTAATTCTTGTTGTAGGTAACGTACTTATAAACCCATTGCTTCAGCCAGTTGAGTTTACTTAGCTAATTAGAGTTAAGATCTTTTCAGAAAAATAATTAGTTATTAATTTAAAATTAAATTGCTGAACTGAATCACAAAAGTTTAGGGGAGAAACAATGAATTAGTAAGTAGATTCCCTGAGGTATAGCTTCAATAAATTGAGAAAGGTGACATTTTCAGATTAGTCCTCTATCAAATTAGCCCTGAAAATAATGATACTCTATAATTAATAAATAATAGTGAATCAATAGTAATTAATATTATTTGGAGTGGTAAGTGCTCTGAACATAATAATAGTCAACCATTTACTAAGAACTATTTTAACAGTTATATATTTTCCTATTAAAAGAATATAGTTAATGTTCTTATATGCTACATATAATCCTATCCTATTAAAATAATTAATGCTCTATTACTATCCTATTAAATTAATATAGGATCTACATTACTATATATTCCATGCAATTAATATTTTATTAATTCCCCCAAACAACATAATGACATAAGTATTACAATAATCCCCTACTTTACAAATAAGGAAGCAGGGTGAGAGAAGTTAAACAGTTTGCCTGAGGTCATGTAATTATTAGCGAAGTGGCAGGATTCAAATGTGGTCTTTCAGAACCTGGATTCTATAGTCTTAAACCCTAGGAAAAAGCCATATTTAATTCAGTCATAATGATGAGGGTTACTCATTGATCGCCTGTGGAGCTTTTCTACCTTTGTGCATAGAGATGGCTCCCAGGACTTTTGTGCCTCATCCCTGTTCCCTGACTTACTTGGATAAGTAAAACACTTGCTGTCACTTCTCCACGAGCAGAATCACACTGGGGCTGGTAGAGTCTCAGATGATGACAGCCCCTCCTGTGGGACTCCTGCCCACAGTGCTGTAAGCATGTGGAGAAGAGGAAGGCAAGGAAGGCAAGTTTGTCCAAAGCATTTCAAGTCCTAGAACGTGACCTTAAATAAATAAAAGATTCTTTAAGAACCCTGCTTAAAGCCTACTGAAGGGCCAACTTCAGGGTGGAGTCGTTTGAACAGTTACTTCCAGAAATGAATATTCTTCACTTCACACAGATTTAAAAGAAGATTTAAAAGAAGTGTAGTTGGTGGTGATACCAACTGATCAGTGTTCTCCAGAGTCTCTCCTGCATCGGAAGCTCTCAGATATAAAACAAAACTTAAAGCGAATTTTACAAAGCGCATGCAATGAAAGGTAGCTCCAAGTCCATGAGACTTTTATGTAGAATTATACCAAAGATCTCAGCTGGATTTCTCCTCAAACTTTGTGTTACTGGCTTATATGGAGCTACATGAGGATTAGAACTTGGCTCAAAAATTAAATACCAAGGGTGGTAGTAATAATAATAATAGCTCCTTTTCTTCAAGACCTGGCTTGTATATTAAATACTCTTCATGTTTTAGCTTGTTTATTCTTTCTAGTAGCTGTGTAAATTGAACCCCATTTCCCCTCATTCCACAGATGAGGAGACCAAAGCTTGGCGAGGTTAAGTCACTTGTCTCGGGGTTGGAGCTCACATTCACACCCAGGTCTTTCCGATTATATTAAAAATAACTTGATGATACCTAAATAAAGCCAGAGCTTAAAGTCTCTTCATTTCATAAAGTAGATGTGTCAAAGGGGCTATTTTAAATTCCCCATTTGGAGTATGTCACCTTGTTTTAATACTTTAAAAAAAAAAAGTACTTAATCCTACAGAAGTAGAGATGGAAGGATAGCGGCTCCAGGAACAGGCTTGGGTGATAATAGGACCTCTGGCTGATCAAAGAAAAGAAAGTGAAGGAATCGTAGTCATGTTTACCCTCATAACTATACAGGTGCATGCTCGCATCTGAAATTAAACAGATCATGTTTCCTTGTCAACACTCAGACTCATTCCTTACTGAATTTTATAGACTGTCAGAAAAATGAAGTTGTTCACAGAAGAATGCACAAAAACATATACTGAGCCCAGAAAAGGTGTTCTGTCTTCCTTCTCTTTGTGAACCTGACAGTTGCTGTCATTGGGGTTCATATTAATTGTTGCCGAATGTCTGTGGAAAACACTGAAAGACTGATGTATCAAACTCTAAATAGTTTTTCCCAAAACATGTTTGTGGAACATATATATGCGTGAGGAGCCTTACCAACTATCTTCTCCCGTGTGGAAATGCATCTGTCAGTTAACATTTGGAAGGCCCTGTGAAAGCCCTGATTATAGAAACCTGCTTAAATCAGTAGTTCCCAAATGGACTCCTAGTATTATTTACTTCACAGTCCCTGACACACCCACAGAGGCATATACGTTTTTTTGTTTCCACTGATAATAAACACTTTGCCTCTCCGAAATATAGTAATAAAATGATTTTCCACATGAAGTGAACCAAATGAATTCAAAACACTCAAGTTGAGACCACCTTCCAGGGAGAGAATATGAAATGGGTGACAGCCTTTTGAAAAGAACTTTCCTAAGGCAATGCTGTAACATTTCCCCAGTCCCTTCCAGCTTCTCTGTTCAAATTCCAGGGATTGTGTGAATATCAGGGAGACTCTACTACACTTGACCTACTGGTGTGTTGTGTTTTGTGTGTGTATGGAGGGAGGCAGGAGCAGGATTCCTACCTCCCTTACATGGGATAAGCTTTCTACGAGAAAATGGTGATGAAGGCAAAGAGAAGATAGCCAAGAATCAAAGAGCAGATGAAAGTTCCAGATGCCTCTGTTGAATTGGACCACATTTTTGCCTCACTTCCTCAGGGAAGTGAGAGTTTGCCCAGATTAAACTTTGACAGGATGAGATAAAGCTTTGTTTTACAACCCCTCATTTAACATGTTCCGGTTAGAACAAAATCCCAAAATACTGTGTCACTCTAACGGGAAATCTCAGTAGCCCACTTTATAGGCCAAACGTAGAAGTTGGTCAACTCTGACCTACTTTTAAGCCTTTGTGAGAAACTCCAAGATAAGCGTGTGGCCACTACTCATTGTTTTCCAGTCCTGCCCCTGGACAGGTGTGGACGGAAGAATTCTTAGGGCTCCCGTATTTGGAAAACCACCCAATTTCTGAGAAGTAGATAATTAACAAGAGTTAATTCGAATGAAGAATATAAAGAAATTATCCTTTCTTTGATTGCTAAATTGAATCAACAACACACATTTTAAGCTTATTTATTCATACTCTTCTATTCAGTTTAAGATTTATTGTTTTGTTTTTCTTTAAGCACTGACTGTGTTTTGGAGGTATTTAAGAATAACTCAGTTTATCAGCACACGTGGAGTACCTCTTGCGTCCACGAAAGGCTTATTAGAGGTATCAGGGATACAAAGGGGACAAAGATTTGTAGATTCAAATCTAAATTTAAAAGTTTGTAATCATGAGGCCAGGAGGGGTGAATTGGTGGAGAACAGAATTTTTGCGTCTTTTGTGAAAATACTCTATGATATGATAGCGATGGATACATGTGATTTTACATTTGTCTAAACCTGCAGAATATATAACACCAAGAGTGAGCACTTATGGTGCTCTGTCCATAGTGAACTATGGGTTTGGGGCGGTTGTGATATGTCAGTGTAATTGATTGTTACACATACACCCTCTGTGGGTAGATGTTGATATTGGGGAGGATATGCACATATGGGGGCTGTCACATTTGGGAAATCTCTGTACCTTCCTCTCTGTTTTGCCATGGACCTAAAGCTGCTCTAAAAAATTAAGTCTTTAAAAAAATTGTATAATCAAGCTGTGTAGACTACGGTCCATGTCTAAAACAGAGCTTAGTCTTTATTCACAGTAATGTATACAGAGTTTAGCCCACTTGAAATTTACAATTACACTCCAATTATCCGTGCCTTTATTAAGGATGTTCACTAAACACTTTTTAGCATGGCCCATATGAAGGAGGCTTTCTCGGGAGAGTTTCCAACAGTGGTTATCTAATAGAAGCGGCCTTCTTGAGAAATGAAATGCTGAGTTGCATGAGCCTTTTAAATACAAAATTGCTTTTTTTGCTCTGTTGAATTCCAATGTTTTCTTCTTTTTGGTTGCTTGAACTTCAGATTGACTGTATCAAGGGAGAATCTTCACAAAGTTGGCACCTCTGACTTTCCCTCTGACTTCCATGTACACTGGCAGCCATGAAACATACATGGATATGTTGGTTTAAAATTGGATTTCAGTAACTGACTGTGGCTTTGGGTTTCATGGTATTTGAGTTAAGGAAGAAAAAAGAACTCAATTTTTCCACCAGTTGAATATAAATGGGACATACATATTTAATAGAAATGTTGGTTTCTCCCCATTATTTATGCACAGGTGGCACGTTGCCAGCAGAAGTGAATGTAGTGCCCAGTGTGGCTTGGGTTATCGCACACTAGACATCTACTGTGCCAAATATAGCAGGCTGGATGGGAAGACCGAGAAGGTTGATGACAGTTTTTGCAACAGTCACCCCAAACCAAGCAATCAGGAAAAATGCTCAGGAGAATGTAACACGGGTGGCTGGCGCTATTCTGCATGGACTGAAGTAAGTCAGTTCTCACTCAACAAGTCTTCTTCTTGGGTGCTACGTCTGAGTAGTTAGTGATGGCTCATCAACTAATGGATTAGTGAGGGCTGCATTGAGAACCCCTCATTTAGACTGTGTAGATTGATTAATAATGCCTGACCTCATTCTGCAGAAAGGAGTACCATGATCAATTTGTGATGTCTGATTATATAACATTGAACATGGCATGTGGAAAATTGGGAGTGGTAGAACAACTCATTTAATCCCTTTTTCCATTCTCCACCAACCATTTCCAATTTTATTTTCCTGTGTCAATTTACTAATATTGACTTCAATATAAACTTGGTAAATAAATTGATAACATGAACAGATGCTCCCCAAATAACCACTAGAATTGGATCGGTTGGGTGGTCGTTTCTTAAGGGCTCCAAGAGACAAACTGGCCTAGCCAGGATCTTGACCCTGCTGCATAGGAAACTTAGCAGCAGTCTTATTTAGTTCATTTTCCTTACAGTGTTCCAAAAGCTGTGATGGTGGAAGCCAGAGAAGAAGAGCTATTTGCGTCAACACCCGCAATGATGTTCTAGATGATAGCAAATGCTCACATCAAGAGAAAGTCACCATTCAGAGATGCAATGAGTTCGCTTGTCCACACTGGAAGTCAGCAGACTGGTCAGAGGTAAGATAAGAGGACTCTTATTTCCCCAGGGCATCTGTGGTACTTTGAGTCCCTTTGGCTCTGTTCAAGTCTAAACCTGCTGGACCTTTCTTCCCCCGCACCCCCACCCCGGTCGAAGCAACTGTGGTCCTCCATCTGCCTCGTGACTGCTATACAGGATGTGACTGGTCCGCTGGTGACCTCAGAGGCATGGTGGGTTTGGCTGGATTACCCACTCTGATAGCCTCTGTTGGTGATTTTGAAGTTCCTGTGTCTAAATTTCCTCCTCTTTGAGCCCCTACTAAATCATTGTAAAGGAAGACAAGGGCTTTGTTAATCAGAAATCTGGGCTGGCTTAGCACTGAAGTTAAAAGGAAAAAGAAAAAAAAGAAGTTTTGAATGTTCTCATCTGTAAAATAAGATAATTAGACCCCAGTAAGTGACCTGTCGGACTTACCCATCCAGTCGCTAGTGGAAAACTTCGAAAAGAAAGGACTAGTTGAGTGTTCCAGGCTTTTGCATGTCTTGTCCCTTACCTGATGAAGCATAAGGCAAACCCTCATTGTTTAGCACAGGTGGCCCCAGGGCAGCAAGAGAAAGAAGGAAGAGCCTCTTTCTTGCTTTCATGGTGCAGCGTTAACACTCACTATTAACCCAGCCCAGTGGGATTCTCCCCAAGCAGGTGACTGCCTCTGCCTTCCTTTATTGGAGCGAGGGGAAGGAAAACAGAAGTTCCCTTACTTACGGGCCAGGTCAGGAATGTGGGGAAGGAGAGGTTTTCCTGTACAGCTTCTGTGCCCATTTCCTTATCTCAACCATGTAGGCACAGTATTAACTGTTCACTTTCAACAGCAAATAAAATACGAATCTCAAAAGGATATTATTGATGCTGCTGAAATGACAGAGAGCGAATACGTATGATTAACAGTGTCTGATTCCTGCACAAGTTAACAACAAACCTACTGTTTTTGTTCTGCTAACAAGCTGCCTTAGCTTAAACTCCAGTGTTTGGTTTCAAAAAGATGAAAGAAGATAGTGGGTTAAAGTTTTACTTAGATAGCTAATGATAGCTAAAGTGTCACTTCAAATCAAGTAACCAACCTTTGCAAGACTACTTGCCAAAATGGAGGTGGAGGGGCATACCAAAGTATATTTTCAATATGATCCAACATTCCTTAGCTTAAAAGACTGGGAAGAAAACAGCAAAATGTTAATAATGATTATCCCTGGGCAGTGAGATTTTTTTGATCATTATAGTTTTTTATGTTTTTCTGTATTTTTCACATGTTCTACAATGAGCATGGATAATAATGATGATATTTAACATTTATTAAATGAACATGTGCTAAGCCCTTTACTTGGATTTTTTTCAGTTGTTTTTCACAATTCTTTGCAGTAGGCACCATTGTTATCCCCACTGTGCAAATGCGAAAACCGAGGTATGGAGACATCACTTGAGTTGGTACCTATAGCTGGTTGTATTGGAACGAAAACCCAGGTTGAGCCCCACACCTAACTCCTCTGCTAGGAAACCATGAATGTTGTTTTTTGGTACAGAGAGTCTCCGACTTACAATAGTTCAACTTCACAATTTTTGTTTTTTTTACTTTACGATGGTGTGAGAGCAATACACACTTAGTCAAAATTGTACTTTGAATTTTGAACGTGGATCTCTCCCCAGGCTGGCTATTTGTGGTCCACAGTCTCTTGTGATACTGAGCAGCAGCGCCTCCCAGTCAGCCATGCAATCAAAACCACGTGAGGCTCAACAACGGATATACTCATAACCATTCCGTACCCATACGACATTTTTATTTGTCACTTTCAGGACAGTATTCAATAAATTACATGAGATAGTCCACACTTGATTATAAAGTAGGCTTTGTGGTAGACATTTTTGCTGAACTGTAGGCTAATGTAAGTGTTCTGAGCACCTTTAAGGCAGGCTGGGCTACGCTCTAATGGTCGTAGGTGGGGTGTAACACGTGCATTTTCAACTTAGGATATTTTCAACTTTTTTTACGTTTATATAAGTACGTGGATATAAGGCCATCATAAGTCAGGGAAGATCTGTGTCTCGTGGCATAGTGCTGTGCTGAGTTCATTCTGTGCTTGACACTGTCCCAGAGCCTTTATAAATACAGAGTGAGTGAATGAATGAACGAATGAATGAAAGAAAAATGAGCCGTGCTGTATTTGCAAACCGCATGAGAGAGAAGAATTGCTATGGGAAGAGAGCACATCTGTTCCTGCTGGTCGGTGAATAATCCCTGGGAACCACAACACATGGTTCAGAAACACCCCTGATTGGCTGTGCTTTTTATTACAGTGCCTGGTCACCTGCGGAAAAGGGCATAAGCACCGCCAGGTGTGGTGTCAGTTCGGTGAAGATCGATTAAACGATAGAAGCTGTGACCCTGAGACCAAGCCAGCCTCCATACTGACTTGTCAGCAGCCAGAATGTGCGTCCTGGCAGGCGGGTCCCTGGGGACAGGTATTTTGAATGATAAAGTTCTTAACTACATTCTTTCCTTCTTATCTGGAGAGGGCTCACAGAGGGGCATTCCAGTGGTGGGGATTTAACTGCTGTGTCTCCTGACTTGCACTGTCCCTCGGTGGCGCCCGGTAGAGCACAAGAGACACTGCAGCCATTTTGCCCCAGGTCTGGGCATTGCTGTTTTCCCTCCTGAAACCGATGATTTCCTTCCTGTAAGATACATGTGCGTGTCTTTCGCCCTTGGGTTAAAATTGTAGCACCGGGGCATTTGAACAAATTCCCAACAGATCTCATGTCTGGCTGATGTTAATCTTTTTTTTTTTTTTCTTTTTATGTTTATTTATTTATTTTTGAGAGAGAGCACGTGTGAGCAGGGTAGGGGTCGAGAGAGAGAGGGAAAGAGAGAATCTCAAGCAGGCTCTGTGCTGTTAGCACAGAGCCCAACACAGGGCTGGAACCCACAAACTCTGAGATCATGACCTGAGCAGAAACCAAGAGTTGGCTGAGCCATGCAGGTGCCTCCCGATGTTATCATCTAGCATGCTGCTGCGGGTTGCTACAGAATGGGGTCCAGTGCCTTTAGCAGGGGGTTCTGGACCGGGATTTGAAAAGGATGTTTTGGCTCCCATGTCACCGTTTCAAAGCTCACCTCTCATAAATAAGTCAGACACTTCATACAGAATGAATTTGATCAAAAGTTGCAGAATCAATTTGCTTTGAAAAAATCTCTCCCAAGTCCCCTAGAGTGTCGGTTCCACAGCCTTAACCTGAACTATTCTTCAAGGAGAGAGTGAAAGTCTCCCTTGGGCCCGCATTTGAGAAGCCACTACTCTTGGAACGGAGTCCTTCCTAATATAGAAGCAAAAGCGTTCTGGGTACTATTTAAGTAGCACTCCAAGTTCCCGAGAGAAACAAAGCAGCTGTCTGCTGTCACTTACGCAATCTCTTGAAGAATAACTCTCCCTCCCCGCTGCCCAGCCGCAGCCGGTCTTCTCGTTTATGTCTTCATTTCCAAGATGCATGCGGTAAATGAGAGCAGCTTTATTGCTACACCCTTACAATTTTTACGAAATTGATGTTCTTCTGAACCCTCCTATGGTACAGCATCGCTAGTCAGAACGGCTGATCGTGTCTGATGGCACTAACGGGGAGAGTCTCTTCTACTCCTAAATCCAGCCTCCTTTTTGTCAACATCTGTGTAGCTCTTAGGGAACAAGAGAAAGAGAGGAGAGAAAGAGAACCCAGCTCAGGGTCATGGTTAAGATCTGAGTATAACATCTTTTAGAACTGATGGGCCTCTTTTTTATCCATGTCTACACGAAGCCACAAGCACACCAAGCCACGTTTCTGTGCTTCATTCCTTTCTGTGGCTACTTAATATTCCATTAAGCAGATGTACCATATTTGTGTATCCATTCATACCAAGGAGAACATTTGGGTTGTTTCTACCTTTTGGCTATTGTGAATAGTGCTGAGATGAATATTCATGGATGAGTGTTTGTTTTAGTACCTGATTTCAGTTCTTTTGGGTGTATCCAGGAGTGGTATTGCTGGATCTTATGGTAAGCATGTGTTTCACTCTTTAACTGCTAGTTTTGCACAGAACCTGTACCATTTGCACAACCGTACCATTGTATATCCCTACCAATAATACACAAGGGTTCCAATTCCCCCATCTCCGTCCCGATGCTTACTAAGTTACCCCCCCCCCTTTTTAATTATGACTCTCCTGGTGGGAGCAAAGTAGTATCTCATTATAATTTTGATTTGGCAGTTCCCTAATAACAAGTGATATTGAGAGTCTTTTCCTGTGCTTTTGGGCCTTATGTTTATCTTCTTTGGAGAAGTGTCTACTGACATCCTTTGCCCATTTTTTAAAAATTTGTAATTCTGGTAAAAAAATACATAACATCAAATTTACCAACTTAACTGTTTTTAAATGTACAGTTTAATAGTTCTTCTTTTCCCATTTTTTAAAGAGGTTGGCTTTTTGTTGCTGAATTGTAGTCGGCTCCTTAAATTGTGGATTTTAACCCTTCATCAGATGTATGATTTACAAATATTTTCTCCAGTCCCATGGTGGGTTGCCTTCCCACCCGGCTGATGGTGTCTTTTGATGCAGAAGTTTTCAACTGTGATAAAATGCAGCTGGTCTCTTTTTCTCTTTTATTGCCTGTGCTTGTGGTAGGACATGCAAGCAATCATGACTAAATTCCATGTCGTGGAGCTTTTCTAGTATCTTTTCTTCTAAGAGTGTTTTCGTTTTACCTCTTATGTTTAGGTCTTTGATCTGTTTGGGATTAACTGTTATGAATAGCATGAGGTAGGAGTCCAGCTTTATGCTTTTGCATATAGGTAGCCTTTTGCCTGATGGCATTTGCTAAAGAGACTCTTGTTTCCCCCCATTGAATGGTCTCGGCATCTTGGTTGAAAATCACTTGGCCTTAGATGTCCAGGTTTATTTCTGACTCAGTTCTATTCCGTGAGTGTATATAACCCTCCTTATGTCAATACCACACTGTTTTGGTGACTGTAGCTTTGTAGTGAGTGTTGAAATACGGATATACTGAGTCACAGTCAAGGGGTCGAACCCCTACTCATAGAATTCCAACGGGAGGTAGAAATAATGCCAACCATCAAAGTGATAATTGATGAATATAATTTGTGCAGAGCCAGATTGACCATTTCTACCTAGGTTCTTGGGGTGCTAGCCCTCTGTTCCACTGTGATGGAACTATTTTTTTCTTGTAGGGTGTTATGGGGAAAGTAAGGAAGAGAAAATTTGCTAAAGTGTGCATACCTTTTGTTGTGTTTCTTTCCTTCAGTGCAGTGTCACTTGTGGACAAGGATACCAGCTGAGGGCAGTGAAGTGCATCATTGGGGCTTATATGTCAGTGGTTGATGACAATGACTGCAATGCAGCCACTAGGCCAACTGACACCCAGGTAAGTCTCCTTTGTCCAGCCCAGTGATTGGCTTTGGGCGCTAAGATGCCAAAATTTCCCAGAGGTTCAGTCAAAATGGAAATGCTTTCATAGGGAAGTGTGTAGGTAGAATAACCAGTTGATTAAATAAATGGTCCAGATTTACCTCTGTGGTACATTTTGAATCTAATATTTAGACTTAGGAGTTTCCTTCTTCTCTGGTTATTTGAAGTGTGTGTAGATTTGATTTTGATTTTTTATTGGATAGCAAATGTTAGTTTTTTGGTCTCGTTTTCTTGAGCTCAGAGATTTTTTTAATGATTTCAACATAGGGCTGAGCAAGGAGTGTCATATGTTCGGGCAACAGTGTGCTGGAGCTGGCTTGTACCAGCTCACAAGAGCTGATTGGTGAATGTTCAGGAATTTTGCAAGCTGGTGGCTAAATATAGGCATTATTAAAAGTTGAAAATATAAGCCTGTAATTAACTAGATGATCTTTAAACAAAGCAGATAAATACTCAAAACTTACATTTTCCCATTGCTTTACTACATTGTACTATGATCTGTGCCCCGAGGTTATACTATAAGAGTATTTACACCACAGGAATCTGCAAATGCTATAATTCAGGACTTAATTTATTGTTTTTAGACTTAAGAAAGTGACGGAGAAAAGGATACCCATGTATAATCTACATTATGTTTCAAATTGTGTCTTTAGCTGTTACCTTGTGAATAACATATGAATATTAAGGAAACGTTCTTCTAGTATTTGGAAATTATTGTCTCATTCGACGTAGAAGTCATTCACGTCATTGGTAGAAGTTCTGACATAGGTCCTATTTGTTCCATTTTTGCCTTACTCTTAAGCATAAACAAAATAGTAACTCTCTCTCCTTCATGTTTGAACTGCACTTATTCAGCAATTACAACCATATTTTGGCAACAGATTCAAGAATTCAACAAAAATCAGCGACAGTATTCTGTGAGACTCAACTGGCTATATGGAATTTAGAAGAAAGCATGAATATTTTATTGTTATGTGTAAATTGTGTGCTGTACATCCTTTATACCAGTAAACTTTATGATGACCGAACAAACATATGTATACATTTATAGGTGGATATGTGCATATAGTAAGTGTGTGTATATATATATATATAAATACATTTCTACAAACACACACGCGCACTCCTTTTTTTCTCAAGACAGCCAACTGACCATCATTGCCACCACTTTTCTCTTTATGGGACATGATTTTAGCAGCATTTATGGAAAGAGACTATCGAAAGAGAAGACTTGGGTTTATGTATCAGTTTTGCTAGTTGCCAAAGACAGGATTTGAACCCTGGCCATGCCCAGAGCTCATGCTCTAAGGCCCCCTGCGGCCAATGCGCTGATTCCGTTCTGAGGGCCCTCAGTCTGGCTGCACGTCCCCATGTGTTGTGAACGGATGAAAAGTGTCAAAAAGTAAATGAATATGGCAGTGTTCGTGTTGTCACGGATCCATGATAAAACACCACTTGTGACTTGTTCCCCTTTCTTTCTTTCTTTTTTTACCGTATGGAAATGCTCTAAACCGTCACATGCTAAATGCCTGCAAAACGTTAGCTATTACATCTAAATAGTCATGAAGTGAGGATTAGCCACTCCCTCAGAGATTCAAAATATTCTTTCTCTCTACACGATGCTGTAATATCCAATGGAGTACAGGGCGGCTCCCACAGTTGAAGCATATGGACGATTTCTTCAGTGTGGGAAAAGTTTCCTGTGGTTTTCTTTGGACCACCGGCGGAAGAATAGGCAGGGTCTGGAGCCAAGTAGCAGAATTTCCTCATGCAGTTTGTAAGCTCCCTAATGTCAGGCTCGGCCCCGAGCTCGCCGCATTTTGTACCATGCCTGGTACATCTCAGGAATCTAAGGGATATATATTTAATCAAAGAGTATTTGCTAAATTGTGAGCAAGTATGTATTTCTCTTTTCCCATCTGTAAATCTGAAAGTACTATCTACACACAGATACCCTAAATTCATTGCAGGGATTTCATATGAGTGATCAAGGAGTGTTATATACATTCCGAGCACTGACATATTGAATAGACCTCTTATCTAGATTTGACCGTCAGCACCTGAGGAGTTCTCTTTAGGTAAACCTAGAAAGCTACTCCATGATTAGCAGATTCTGATTAGGAAATTAATTGAAATGTGAGAAAAGAATTCGATCTTCAGAATTTTTAAAAATCGACAATCAAATATATTTATTGTAATTTTTAGAGAGCGAGAGCAGGCGAGTGGGGGAAAGGGGCAGAGGAAGAGACAAAAAGAATCTTAAGCAGGCCCACGCTCGGCAAGGAGCCCAATGTGGGGGTCAGTCCCATGACCCTGGGATCTGACCTGAACCAAAATCAAGGACGCTCAACAGACTGAGCCACCCAGACACCCTGAAGATTGATAATTTTCAAAAGATATCTTATTCTTTCCTAACTTATGTGCATTTTTAAATCATTTTCTTTTTTTTCCACATGAACAGGCAAATAAACATGGTATTAAAAATAACCAAGTAAACCCCTACCACATATCAGTGCACTCATAAAGTGACTCCGATCGTACCCCATTTTACAGTTGAACGAAATTGGGGCCGAGAGACGCCTTGTGATTTCTCCAGAATTCTGAGGTCTTAAAATTCTTAGCCCTCATATTTTTACTCACCTTGACCCTTAAAGTGCGCATTGACTCCAAGGTAACTTTGACTTTTTCCCCTCTTCTCCCATCTAGGACTGTGAATTACCATCTTGTCACCCTCCCCCAGCTGCCCCGGAAGGAAGAAGCAGCACACACAGTGCACCAAGAACCCAGTGGCGATTTGGGTCTTGGACACCAGTAAGAAATAGATGGAAGACATAGAGAGGGTGGAAGGGGAGGCAGAGGTTCTCTGACATGACTGTAGGAAGTGGGTTGCTGTCCAGTGAACCATCGTTTCAAATAACATACCTGCATTATCTTACTTCAACACCCAGTGCTCAGCCACTTGTGGAAAAGGTACTCGGATGAGATATGTCAGCTGTCGGGACGAAGACGGCTCTGTGGCTGACGAGAGTGCCTGTGTGACTCTGCCCAGACCAGTGGCAAAGGAAGAATGTTCTGTGACCCCCTGTGGGCGGTGGAAGGCTTTGGACTGGAGCCCTGTAAGCGAGTGGATTCTTGGGAATTGGGAAATGACTGGGGGAACCATAGAGGATGACGAGCGGCAGGTCACAAATGTCAGTGGGTACTATTTTAGGATTGGACTTAGTTTGTGATTTAAATTATTTTGCCTCACATGTGTGCAGCTGGTATGAATCTTAGCCCGATGTGCAAGAGATGGACGTTGTTAAAATGTGTACATCAACGTGCAGTTGACTGATGCCCCATCAGTTGGGTTGGGATGTTGGGTTGACTGGAAACCCTGGTGTTGATTGGGATGAAATAGGCACTTTACTTTTGGTAAAGTGCCAGGGAGAAGAGGGGAGTCAGGAGAGGGCCTCTTACCTTGAGTCTGGGTACCTCCTAGAACCTCAGACTTAAAGGTCCAGTGACTCTTGGCTTCCCTGTCAAGAGCAGGAAGTGAGAATCCTCATCCAGGGCTATGGGCTCGGCCTCCTGTGCACACCAAGCACCAACTATGGGCTTTTATAAAAGTAGAATACCTTTTTTTTTCAAGCAGCGCGTGACTTCTGCCTTGCACAAATCCCAGAGATCAGGAAATACAAAGCTGAGGATAGGTGAGGGGAAGTGATCAGGAAAATAGAGATATACTATCTCCGTAAATATCATAACATATGTACGAAATTTGAGCGGTAGATTCAAAGAGAGCCGTGTAAAAATCCAGATCTTGACATATACTGGCTGCATAGCCTTGAACAGTCTGGTTAAAGTCTTGGAGCCTCAATTTCTTCTTTTAAAAAGACCAAAAAGAATACCTACGTTACAAGGATGTTGTGAGTATTATTGAGATTGCGTATGTTAAATGCGTAGCACAAAGTAGGTGCTCAATAAATGATAGATAATCTCACTCTTATGCCTTGAGCTTCCAGTCCGTCCGTCTGTCCATCCATCCATCCATCTGTTAAATACATCTGTCTGTGCACCAGGTATTTGTAAAAGCTTAGTGCAGAAGAAGCAGTGAACAGCAAGTAAGAAAGCCTCAGCCTTTGTGGAGATTATTCTGATGGAGGTTCTAGTCCATGAACAAATAAAGAAAGAGATATATTTAGCAACAGACACTGACAGCTACTAGAAAAAAGCCAAGCAGCGTAATAGTGGAGGGAAAGATAGAATATGCTTTTAGACAACGTAGTCAGAGAAGGCCTGATAGCACACTGAGCAAGACTTGAATGAAGTGAGGGAGTGAGCCAGGTGGACATGCATGTTCTGCAGGAAGAAATACAGCAGTTACAGTGACCCTGAGTAGGGAGCATTCTTGGCATGTTCAAGAAACATCCGTAGGACCAGTTTGGCTGGAGTGCAGTAAGTGCTGGGAGATGCGTCCAGGAGGTCGCCAGTGGCTGTATCACGGAGGGCCTACCAGGCCAACATACAGACTTTGGACATTATTCAAAGTGAATTGGGAAGTCACCGGAGGAAATGGCATGATCTTCTATATAGAAGGGTCATAGTTTTTGATACGGGGACAACAGACTAGGGCTGCAGTGAGGGGTGTGAACATTGTAAGCAGAAGCCCAGCTGAATAGCCATTGCAGTAGTCCTGGCAGGGGAAGGTGACAGCAGAGACGGTGGGAAACGGAGGGATTGGGGGTATCTGTGACGACTGGGCTGACAAGGTTTCTCAGTGGAATGGCCATTGGGTGTGAAGACAAGGGAGCAGACACAGATGATGCCAAAGTTTGGGGCCCGGGCAACTGAGTGAGCCCTGAGCCACTCACAGAAAATGCACATCGATGGGTTTGTGACTGCCAATGACCGACCCTTTCTCTTTCTGGGTGTTCGACGTAGTGCTCCGTGACATGTGGGCAAGGCAGGGCGACGCGGCAAGTGGTGTGTGTCAACTACAGTGACCACGTGATTGATCAGAGTGAGTGCGACCCAGACTACATCCCAGAAACCGACCAGGACTGTTCCACCTCACCATGCCCTCAGCGGACCCCAGACAGCGGTCTCGCTCAGCACCCCTTCCAAAGCGAGGATTTCCGCCCCAGAAGCGCCGGCCCCAGCCGCACCCATGTGCTTGGTGGAAACCAGTGGAGGACTGGCCCCTGGGGAGCAGTGAGTATTCCCTGAAGTCCTTCTCTCGTTTGCTTTCTTCTCCTTCATCCTTTCAGCTTTTGGGAGCGTACAGATTAGAAACACCTTGGAAGCACTTTTTTCTCATGAGGGATTGGCCTCGTACATTTTCATTTGTTTTGGGTGAACCCTAATGGGTTCAGCACCGTCCCTGAGAAGTTGTCCCCCAACATTATCTGCAGGCCACCTAGAAGCTACCTTCACTGGGTGGAGGGGGGGACAGGTCACAGCTGGCAACAACATCAGGTGGCTTCCTAGGAGGTATTGTGAAGTCCAGGATGATTAATCCAGAGGCTGAGGGGGCAGGCAGCTGTAAGGAAATTAAAAGGACACAGGAAGTTTTCTGATAGGGAGCTCTTAATGAAAGGGGTTTTCCTCTTGCTATTTTCTAGATGAGTGCAGTCTCCAAGTGGCATGGTCACATCATAATTTGTAGAAGTAGATCATTGTCCTGGACTGGGGGGAAACAGTAGTCCAGATAATTCTGTGCTTACGGAAGCAGTACCAGAATCTACAGGCTCTCCGTGAAGATGCCTCTGTTTGAGCCAGTGACTTGCCCTTTCAAATTTTGAGATATTTAGTACACCCCCTAGTCTCCATGAGCCTCAGTTTCCTCCTTTGTAAAACAAAGTTAACAATAATTCAGCTCTCCCGGGTGGTTGTGAGTGAGGAATGAACGTGAGGATGGAAATAAAGTGCTTTGCACGCCGCCTGCCCCAGAGTGAGAACTTTCTCAGTGTTCTTGCCATTGTCCTTCACATTATGAAGACCTTGAAAAATATTGAATCCTCCCAGAGAACACAGGCTTTGAACATTTTCGGGTTTTTCACTGAATAATTTTCCCAAAATAATTATAGTGTGGAATCGTGGACATGTCTAACGGAACTGCAGGAGGGGTAAGATAGCAAGGGACCCCGCATGGGTGTGGGGGGTCGGAAGGTGTCTAGCAATCACTCCGGGGTCTTCGTTTTAATTGTTTACTCTTCATTTCCTTCCCGTACCACTAATTGTGTTTAATTATTTCTGAACTAAAAGGCATTAGAAGGAAGCTGTCCGCTTCCCACTGTGGTTATATTTCAGTAAATGAGATTTTTCTTTCCTGTGAATACTGATTAGCCACCAAGCATTTCCACCCACCGCAAGCATTGGTCGTGTGCACAGCGTCTGCCATATTGCCCAGGAAGTTCGCCATCTCATTCTCCTTGCTCGCTTACCGCTTGCAGACTTCCTGTGCCTGGGTTAGACGAGATTTCGGTTCAGAGAAGTTCACGGGCCCTCCAGGGAGGTAATCATGGAGTGTCCCACCATTTTTCTGACTGGAAAATTTCGAAACTCATGTGTATTCTAATGATAGCACTAGAACTCTTTAAGACAGATTTTTAAAGCTATTCTTACTTAGGACTACTTTCGGAGATGTTGCCTACTTTTAAAATTGAATGTTTCTGCCCTTGGGCAGTGTTCCAAATTAGGGAGGATTAGGTAACCTTTTTGCAGCAATGGGCAATACTATTCTTTTCCTCATGGTGCCTGTTTGTTCTCTGTTTGGGAACTTTTTTTTTTCCTAAGTTAAGTGAGGCCGAAGATGGACAGTGTGATATTTTGCAGCTCTAGCCTGACCTGCTTCCAGGAGTGTGTGGAATGTCCGTGCGTGTTTGCTTGGTGCAGTACACGAACTGTGGGATTCTCCCTGCTTTCCATGGCAGGAAAGGCAGCAAGGACTCTTCAATACTAAAGAATGGGGTCTAATGTTTTCAGTGGATTCTGAAGTAAAGACCTCATTTTCTAGTAGGTTTCTGCATAAACCCGGACCGTGTGTGAGGTTTTCCCCATGTTACTAATTAGGGCTCTCTGGCTGTGAACAAAAGAAACTGACTCTTCCAAGTGAAAACCAAACAATCAAAAATGTTCATCTGACCCCAGTAGGGACAGAGACCAGTGCATCTTCAGGGATCTAGCTCAGGGCTTGGCAAATCTTTTCTCGCAAAGGACCAGATAGTAAATACTTTGTGGGAGGTGGACCATCTCATCCGTGTCGCAGTTCACAAGCTCTGTTGCTGTAGCTCTGTTGTCTGTAGTACTGTATAGACAGTACATAAATGAGTGAGCTTTTCCAATAAAACTTTATTTACAAAAGAGGTAGCAGGTCATATTCGGCCCTCAAGCTGTGTCTTGCCAACCCCTGTCTAGATGGAAAGTAATTAGAGGATAATTTTTGTAGGGAGTTTTTTTTTTTTTAATGTTTATTTATCTTTGAGAGAGAGAGACAGACAGAGCATGAGCAGGGGAGGGCCACAGACAGAGAGGGAGACACAGAATCTGAAACAGGCTCCAGGCTCTGAGCTGTCAGCACAGAGCCCGACGCGGGGCTTGAACTCGGAAACGGTGAGATAATAACCTGAGCCAAAGTTGGACGCTCAACCGACTGAGCGACCCAGGCGCCCCGGGAGTTTCTTTCTTAATAAATCCCTTTTAACTCCCGTCTTTCCTGCTTAGAATTTAAGTTCTCAGGAAAGTCTCATTGGCGCTGCTTGTTCCACCCGCCCACTCGTGACCAGGGAAGGGCAGAGTATCTTAATAGATAGTGCCCCCCCCCCCACTCCAAGATGACATTGCTTAGAGAAAGAAACAGTTCCTTAAAGGAGAATTGGGCTGCCAGATACAAGGGGAAGCGTGCTAGGCAAGGAAGAAAACCAGATGTCCGTCACCTCCTATGCCTGCCAAGACCATTCCATCTTATTTTGGCCAGTGTGGATGATGGGTACAGGGTTTATTCAAAGAAATGTTTACCTAGGAAAATATGTCATCTTAAAAGGACAGGAAGATTGTTACCAAAAGAAGTCTAGAGTGAAATGCTGCAACATGGACTAGAATTAAGAATCTCTGTTAATAAAAATAAAAAAAATTTTTAAATGGTCAAATTGAATCTGGAGAAAAATTATGTACAGCACTTCACTTGTCTGTGGGATTATAAAGACCCAAACAGGCCCTGGGTTCAGATGGTTCAAGACTGTGCTGTGCAGTTGCTTGGCCCCAGCTAAGCACTATCTGCATCTCTTTGGTCAGCTTTTCAGTAGGAAGCATCTTATTGGTCACTCGGCAGCCATTGGAGTGGTTGGCCTTCTATCAGGTGACCAGCCTTGCTCTAGTCAGCCATATTGGAAGCAGGGTAGCATGTGGTTTATAGAGCTGTTGTTTCCAGTAACTTTAATTGAACCAAGCTGAATATCCTGTGACTGGTGCTATGTGAGCTAACAGGGACACAAGTTATGACACTGAACCCTCCCTCAAGGAGCTTACCACATTTCATTGAGGCAATAATGTTCACAGGTGACATAATAAAAGAATGATACAAAATTGTATTATCAACAGAAAAACACAGGGGCCAAAATATATATTACAAATGTACTTACAATATAGAAGTTCCTTCATAACATTGTATATTCTGGTTCCCAAACAAGGCCAATTGAAATAATGGTTCTGTGTTTCTTATTATATCCTAAGCTGGTTAAAAATAGAAAACGTGGGTGCCTAGGTGACTGAGTCAGTTGAGTATCCAACTCCTGATTTTGGCTTACGTCATGATCTCACAGTTTCATAAGTTTGAGCCCCACGTTGGGCTTTGTGCTGACAGCATGGAGCCTGCTTGGGATTCTTCCTCTCTCTCTGCCCCTGCCCTGCTCACTTGTTCTCACTCAAAATAAATAAAATAAAAATTTAAAAATACAAAACAAATATTTTCAAGTTTAGAGTCATTATACCAAAACCCTCCGAGAAGAAATGGAATTTTTGTAAATCAAAAATTGCCTAAATATTTTCTCAGACAGAAGTCGTAAATATGTTTTCCTGCTCAACATTTTAAAATTATATCCAACGTACTTTAAATTCACTTATAATTTGTCTGAGATAGGCAGAGAAATTGAAATACGGTCCAATGCAATAAGCCAAAAAATATATTCACAGCTTTATTTGGAAGAAGCTGACCAGCAAGACAATTGTCTCCAAGTAATTTGCAATAACCCTGGTTCGAGCTAGGTTTCGATAGAAAGTACAAATTAGCCAGCAGAATCCAACACTAATGGGATGCTGGGATGGCTCAGTTGGTTAAGCATCTGACTTCAACTCAGACTATGATCTCACTGTGAGTTCAAGCCCTGTCCCTCCAGCTTGGACCCGGAACCTGCTTTGGATTCTTTGTTTATGTCTCTCTCTGCCCTTACCCTGCTCTCTCTCTCTCTCTCTCTCTCTCTCTCTCTCTTTGTCTCTCTGTCTCTCTCTTTAAAAATTAAAAATAAAAAAAATTTTTTAAAAGAACCCAGAACTAACAACAACAACAGATTGTCCAGTGCAGTTGGAGGCTTAATGATTCATGGGAATTGCATTGCTTTGAGGAAAAGTTGTTATTTTTTAGGCAAACTGATTTTTCAAGTTAAGGTTCACGGTGAAGGATGCTAGCAAACACATGGGTTTTCAAAAGATAAGGACATTATGGAAAGAACAAAACCACTCAAGATGTAGATAAATAAGAGAACGATGAGAAGCTTGTGTGGGAAATTAGCTGAAACGCAAACAATTCTGTGACAACCAAGAGAGGGAGCGTTAGACAGAAAGTGTCCCCGAAGAGAGGCTTGTCAATATGGAATCCAATTAAGGTCCTTGGGGAAGTAAAAAATAAATTAAAAAACAAATCTTGCTGCCATCAGCCACTAAAGTCAAGGCTGTTTTGAAGAGAGAGAGGGAACATTCCCTGCCAGGAAATGATGCCTTAGTGACTTTCCATGATGCTTCGGGTAATCGATTGAGTTAACATGGAAGTTCACTTTCAACAGTGGCGTGTCGTTAAGCGTGTAATTTGACCTCTGTGTTGAAAGGGAAGTCAAAAGTTGGTTCTAAATAAGCATTTGGATTTTAAAAGAAAAGAGTTTCTCAATAGGCTATGGTGTCTGTTAACACCTCTGTACTTCTCAGAGACGCAGAGAGGTTAAAAGAAGACAATAAATGGAATTGCTTTGAAAGACATTATCACTCATGGGGCACCTTTTGACCGCTTCCTGAGTGCCTGAAGAGTGCGAAGGAGGAGCCCTTTCTCTGCCCTCCAGCTTTTTAGAAGGCATCCCCATTAAGCAACCGCACAGAAGGGAAGTTCTCATAACTGCTTTTTGACCACGGTGGGCAACTTGAGAAGGAATTCTGTCACATTTGTCTCTGACTTTCCAACCAGCTGCTTTTGGGGTCGCTAAAATGTAGATCGAGGGAGGGATTAACCTGTTGACTGATGTCTGTTGTGTTCAGTGTTCCAGTACCTGCGCCGGGGGGTCCCAGCGACGTGTCGTTGTGTGTCAGGACGAAAACGGATACGCTGCAAACGACTGCGTGGAGAGAATAAAACCCGATGAGCAAAGAACCTGTGAATCTGGCCCTTGTCCTCAATGGGCTTATGGCAACTGGGGAGAGGTGAGAGCGAGCCCTCCTTCTGTACGTCCTTTGGAAAAAACACAGAGTAATTTTGCTCACCAAACTGTGCTGTTGTTCGTAATTTATTTGAAGGAAGAAGAATGAATTCTGGTGAGAGCTTTTTGAGTCGGGATTAACTAGGAGACCTGTCTTAATGCCAGACTGTCCTAAAAGTACATTTATTACCAATGAGAAATGGCTTAAATGCATAGGAAAGGAAAATCAGGAAAGCAATTTAACCTAGCTAGGTTAAATTGTTTGTTAACCTCTGCTAATTAAAACGCGGATGCTTTTAAGGTACTTGGAAATATGTGTTAAATTGGTCCATGAAAATGTTACCATCTTTTTCATAATTTGGGAGTGTTTGTAATTTACTCCTGTTCCCATGGTGTAATAGTTCTGGTGTTCCAAATCCTCCACGAAACCAGATTGAATAGGTGCTGTTATTCCCATCAGAGGTGACGCATTTTAATGGTGGAAGGGAATAATTAGGTGTACAATCTCAAGTAATAAAGTTCTTCAGCTGTTAACCTTTTAAGAGGGGCCTCCTATGACCAGTGAGGGCGATAGAGTATTCAGAGCAGACAAAACTGGATTCCATTCCCAGCGCTGCCTCTTCCAGGCTTTGTAGCCGGGGCAAATTATATAACTTTGCCAAATGTCTGTAGCCTCGTCTGTAAATGGGAATAGTAATGGCACCAGCTTCGTAGTATTCATGACGCTTATGTGAGATTGTACATGACTGGTTCCTAGTACATCGTCTTCAAAGTTAACTGCTGTTACTATCATCCTCATCATCATCACTACTACTACTGTTTAGCCTTACGATTACTACTGTTATCAGTAGGGTTTTGAGCCCCTCTTTGTGGAGGGCTTAGACGCTTATTCTTTTGTGTTTACCTGACCAAGAATGTATCCCTCTGCTCTTGAATCCTCAGGGAGACCATATATTTAACACTTGTTGAGTTATTCTGTCTTGTCTCTAAAATTTGTAGAATAACACGCGGAGGTTAACATCTTGCAGACCCCAGTGTCCAGCGGGGGTAAAAGACAAGCAAGATGGATGAGCGTGTTGGTCCACGCTCCTGGCGAACCAAAATCACGTGTCCCTCTCTCACATAACCCTGTGGTGACAGGCAGTCATAGTGGAGTGTCCTGTCGACTTCCGTTGATGGCACCTCATTCTGGAGGGCTTTGCTGAAAGACAGGAAGGGGGAGTCAGGCTTTGAGACGCATGCATTATGGGTTTCCCAAAACTCACGGAGTTCTGTCCTGTGGGGCTCGTGATTCAGCTTCTGTAATTGGGCCAAAGCCAGGAGAGTACACGCCTCCACTGGGACGCTTGCTGTCAGCACAGACCAGATCATTCCAAGTTCTGTGGGAGATCTGGCCTTGACACAGCAGGCGAGCCACATGGCAGTGTTCCTGGATGTGAGCACAGCAGTGCCGTCCAAGAAATACAGCTTGTTCCCGCCTCAGAAGTTTGGGTCTCCCCACCGCATTGTTTATTTGTCCTGGGGAAAATCATCGTTACCCCGAGACGTGGAGATAGCATCAAGTATCTTCACGTCATAAAGATCTGTGGAGGCTGGAGTCACATAATGGCCAAAAGTTGGTAACAGCTTCTTACAAGTTGCCAGAAAATAAAACTGGCTCAGTCGTTATTTCCTTTATTTGGTAATGGCTGCTTTAGGGATTTTTATTTGTTCGTTTGATTTTTGGCTCTGTGTACCTCAAAGAAAAGGCTGGAATCTCACCCTAGTTGCTTACTGTCGAATTGGCCGTGATCAAGTTAATTAACCTCTTTTAAGCTCGGTTGTCCTATTTTACAAATGGGGCAAATAATCATAATCTCCTCCTGATGCAAGAACGCCCGTACAAGCGCTCGGTACAGGCGAAGGGGACGCACTCAGGAGACAACGCCTACCATTAAGGTGGCGAGCTCCAGTCTGTCATGTATAATAATTGTGGTAACTCAGCTTGGTCCCGCCTCGGGACTTACCTTGCCTGGTGCCGTCATCGAATTTGGTTAAGAAATGGTTCTTAAGGGAAAGAGAAGAAAATTTGTCGTTGGCTATTCAGACAGAGTGACCACAGCATCCTCTTCCCCTCTTGCAGTGCACAAAGCCGTGTGGTGGGGGCTTGCGCACGAGACTGGTGGTCTGTCAGCGGCCCAGCGGTGAGCGGTTTCCAGATCTGAGCTGTGAAATCCTCGACAAGCCCCCAGATCGCGAGCAGTGTAACATGCACGCTTGTCCGAAGGAAGCCGCCTGGAGTCACGGCCCTTGGAGTTCGGTACGGCCCTAACTCTTAATGTTCGGTAACCAAACTGTCTGACTAACATACCCGATTCCAAGGCGTTCTGGGGCACTCCTTTGCGACAGACGATTGTCTTGCTCACAGGGGCATCCCTGAGACTCGAGACTGTGCCAAGATTGTCTTCACACTGACACACGAGAGAATTAATCTTTTGTGATATTGCCAAAGTGACCACAGAATACGTGTACCTCATATAGGCCTGGGGCCAATGTCAAGAAGTAGCTTCCTTTTTGAGAAAAGCAAGACTGGATAGACAGATAGATAGGTAGACAGGTAGATAGACAGATAGATAGACAGATTTTTCTTTTTAAGAAATGAAATATGTTCATGTAGCCATTAAGCTCCCAAGTGATTTAAGCAGACAACTCAATAGCAGACATTCTTTCCTTTCCTAAGCTATGAGAGTTTTGACTTTGTGGGGAAGATACCTGTGTATTGAGGCCAAAGCAATATTTTCTCCAATGACTGTAATTTACCTCTATGTGACTCGGGTACAGCTCTCAACGCAATCACCATAAAGGCTGTGCCCGCGAAAAAGCCTGCAATCATTCTGACAATGCGACAATGCAAAAGACCAACAACGGTGGACTCAATGACGTGCTGCCTTTCAAGGCATCTGAAATGTCCCCTCTCTTTCCCCAAGACACGAAGCCCATTTGAGGTGAATTTTTGCATCAGTCCTAGGCTTCCCTTGCTATCTGCTTAGCTGACGTTGTGAGAC
This sequence comes from Paguma larvata, assembly GCA_030068075.1. Taxonomy (NCBI): domain Eukaryota; kingdom Metazoa; phylum Chordata; class Mammalia; order Carnivora; family Viverridae; genus Paguma; species Paguma larvata. The sequence continues at coordinate 30,753,235 of CM057842.1, read as the reverse complement.
AGGTTTGCCACTGTAAATACTATGCAAACTTCTCTGGCAGCTCTTGGCAAACAGAAGGTCAGCTGGCTACATCAAAACAGTACTTAGGCCGAGTTGTGTCGTCATCTGTGGAGCCGTTAGGGCTGTTTCATGTAAATAGAGGAAGTGTTTCTGTAAATACGTTGATTGCACTGAATCTGAATTTAGTGTTATGTGGAGCCCCATCCAGGAGCCTTTTTGGTTGCATAGGGTTCTGAGGAGAAGTCTTAGCCTTTCCTGAAACCAGATGAAGAGTAGATTAACGGAAGTGAAATGTCTAATACCTGTTGATTCCTCCAAGAAGCAGGGGTTTCAGAGTCTGAGACTGTGTCTGCAGGTAGAACCTAGCTATAGAAGCACTGTACTTAGTATTAAGTAGCTACAAAATCTCTGCTGGTACTATTCAACTGGGCTGGAAGGCTTGAGCAGTGTCGCTCAGAGTCAGATGTATATTCCCCCGAAGTGTTTCGTCTGCAGTACCGGCCCCGCCCAGAAGGAACATTTTGAAAAAGATCAGAAATGACTCCAGAATGTCAGGAACATCCTCAGGCACTCCCAGCTTCCCTAACTCACCTACGGCGTGTTCTTTTTCATGAAATTTTCCCTCTTGAGCCCATTATATTTTTACCATCTTCACTCCACCAACAGCAACACCACACCAGAGTCGTGTCTCAGAAACTACTAGCCCTCCAAAAAGTTATTTTTCTTTAATTTTGACCAAAAAAAAAAAAATCTGCTGACCTTCAGAGGGTGTGTATACATATATATGTAATATAATAATATATACTGTATACATATCATACGTGTCTGGATACATGTTATATACAATATATAATATATATTATATTGGTTTCCACAGCATCCTCCTCCTTGAATATTTTCTAAATACAGCTCAAATTCTTGTTACACGCGATCACCACCCTCCCCCACAGCTCTTTTAAGAGTTTAATGCTTAAGTTTTAAAATATGATTTGCTAATTTAGCTGAACTCTTTTAAGATTTTTATTGTAGCTATTCTTCTTAGGCCTGCACACAGTTTTCTGAAACACACACACACAGAGAAAGAGAGAGCAAGAGACTCTAGTGCTGTGTCATAGCCAGAAGAGAATACCTAGGTTTTTAAACTATTTTTGCTGCCTCTATGATTTTAACGCTTCCTTCATAAAGTGATCATTGTTCAAGTTTCTATTTAAATGCTTCTACAGTCTAGGAGCAAGGCCACTTGTGCAAGGCTTCTAGTCGTGATTTTTAAAAACAGTGAAATCGAAAGCATTTTATTTAAATAGATACGTTTGTCATATATTAACTTACATATATGTGTGTGAGGGCGGTCTTGCAGACTCTTACTGTGTGACTTTGATTTTACTTTGATGTTGATTTTCATGGATGCTTTGGTACAATTTCTGAGCAATTCTAAATTTAAGCATACCTCAGAGAATCGTGTTAATAGCCATAAAGCCACTCTTTTGGTGCTTCATCGTTGTAACTGACAGTGAAATTAACAACAGCAAAAAGTATATTGGAGGTGCTAACATGTTGCTTTCAAGAGAAAGCATGCTCGATTTATTAGAGACCACGGGTAGCAAGTAGTTCTTCAGTAGGGTTGCTTTCTCTCCCCAGATTTTCACACATTGGAGATAGTGTCCAGAGTCACCTGCTGCTGTGTGAGTAGGCCCCTCCCAAGGTCAGAAGGGAGCTAGCCTCATTCGCCTGTTGTTACTAAGGAGCAATACTTAGGAAAGAAACACCAGGTCTTAGCATGGCTGCCAGCGTCTCTTAAGATGAAGCTTTGGTGAACGTAGGGCTAAGTGCCCACTTCAGACCATTAGTTATGGCTCACGTCATTGCAGGTTTAGAATCGTGATTTTGAAAAACATCCTCCAAACACTCAGCCTTTTCTGTCCTCTTTTTAATGTGTCCTTGCACTCTTAGTCGGTCATGTTCTGACTTCTAAATAAATAAGGTTCTCACCCTGCTAATGCCTTCCAGTCTCCTCCTGCCGTCAGTTGTGGGAGCAGACTGAGGGGTTGAACGCACACGTCCCATGACTAGAGGATAAATTGGAAAGAGAGCTCTGTACGGTCAAACCACAGCAGAGGGTAGTTTAAAACTCCGCAGCATTCTACAGTCAGCAGATTCATCGAGATAATGCAAGTGCCAAAGTTCGCAGGTGATGTCACCTATCCGAGCCGGTTCCGTCGCGTTCCTTTCTGCACTGCCCCGCGTATCTGCCTTGCTCATCGTCTTGGACACTGTGCTTCTCCTTAGGGGAAACTGCTGGTTTGGGTTTTTTCATGACAAACCTAAAAGTGTTCTCTGAGCCTGACTTTAGGTGCTTTGGAATAATGCTTGTCGACCGCGAATAATGAGAATTTATGAGCTCGTGAAGGAACTGTGCTTTTGTTTCTGCCTGGCCAACTTACGAATTTGTGTCTACCTCATTTTCATATTAAAGTTTGCGGCTTCCTTAGGTAGGAAGAGAAAATGTCTGACATCAGTATTTTATCACCTCGCTGCCCGGATCTCTAGCAAAAATAAAGATTGTAAATATCACTACCATACTTCCCGAATACGGTTTTGAGCAGCCAAACCTAGTATTATCTGAATATTTTGAGCAGTACAGATTTCTATGTGTTTATATAATAAAGCGTATTTATTTTTTCCATGTTATTTAATTTTATATACAATGTTTAAAAAATCGGTGTTTATCAGACTGTAAAGGCAAATAGGCTATGTGAACTAGAAATGCATGTTTATGTTTCTTTTGGTTTCAAAAAGATACATTTGAATTTTGTAAATCCCCTCCAACCTGTACCATCCCTCTCCCAAATCTCAGTGGCCAAATGGTAAGCTTTATGTATTGGGTGGTATAAAATGTGTACTTTAAAGGGATACTTAACAAAGAATTCGGAATTGGAAACAATACTTAGTGATATAAACAAAAATATATGAGGCTTAACACTTTGTTGTTTTTTCTTTTCTTCTCTAATACTGTTGTCCTGATTCATTGAGTCTCAACTATGAAATATGAATGTTACATTTATTGAGTTTGTAGATAATGATAAAATATAGCCAGAAGACAAAACAAGCGATGGAAAGAAATGGTCCCGCACATGTAAAAAGAGCTAGGGACAGGAAAACACTAACCTAATGTGCATAAATTTGATCATGCCTTATTCTTTGTGTTCAGATAACTACAAAAGACTTCAGCATGTGTCAACTTTGTTATTGGTTCACCTGCAGGACATTTCAGAAAGAATTTATTTCTTATTAAATAAAGAAAGTTTGAGCGAAATAATCTTGGAAGTTTTAAGACAGCCTGCAGTTTTCAAAAAATTATGTATCATAAAGATGACCCCTGACACCTGTTGGTTCTTCATCCTCTTTACTGAGCCTCCTTTTTACATGTAATTTAGTATGGTAACTGAGAGTTACAAGGATCAAAATCAGGGAGGTCGTATGTGAGTTTGAGGTTTCTACAAGGTGCTAAGTAAATAAGGGGCACCTGGGTGGCTCAGTCGGTTGGGCGGCCGACTTCAGCTCAGGTCATGATCTTACCGTCTGTGAGTTCGAGCCCCGCGTCGGGCTCTGTGCTGATGGCTCAGAGCCTAGAGCCTGTTTCAGATTCTGTATCTTCCTCTCTCTCTGCCCTTCCCCTGCTCACGCTCTGTTTCTATGTCTCTCAAAAGTAAATAAAAAAAAAAAACTTAAAAAAATAAATAAGAGAACTTCTCCAAAGCAGACGATGGTAGCCAACTTTTCCTGAGCATTTACTGTGTGCCAAGCCAAGTTTAGCAAATACACATCACGTTTATCCCCCGTGTTACCCCAGGAGGGTGGCGTTTTTATGAATCCATTTGACTACCCGATCATCTACCATAGTGTTAAGACTTCGCTAACAGAACACTGACTCTATTAATCCTACCTAGTCTGATAGAAATAACCCGTATTCAGAATGAGTTTTTAAGACCCCCTTTAATTCAATAAAGGATATCCCCCAAAGGCAGAGTCCATCAACCTCCACATTGTTGTAGCGAATAGTGATATCGTCCATTCGATTCCAGCAACAGAATAATCCAAATTGATCACTGTTATTGGTAAATTCGCAGAACCAGTGGTTATAAACACTTCAGCTGGTTATGTTTCAGAAAGAGCACAACATCTCTCTTTCATTTTAAAGTTACCACGTTATCCAGATTAGGAGGACGCTATAAAGATTTCAATCATCAGGAATAGCACATTAAATGCATATGCATTTTTTATAAACAAAAAGGTTTTTTTTTCACTAATGCAGACACATCTTAAATGCACTGCCAGTATCTTTTTAAAAAGAAATAAGACACACATTATTTGGCTCTATCAGTATGGAGTATTGAAAAATAAGGCTTTTTTAATCAAAACATTGTAACATATGAAATTACACGATTTACCCGAATTCAGTGTAGATTAAGAGTCGATAACCCACTCATCTCAGATGTGTTGCAAGCAAGCAAAACACTGGCCTGCACCTAGCTCGTTGGAGATAAAACTGAGCTAGCTTTTTTTTTCCCCATTGTTGACAGTGATCGTATGCCAATGGGAGACTCTATTCTGGCTCCTGACAGCTGACATGTCATGATAGCTTGACAGATTTCTATTTTTACAGTTTTAAAAAGTCCGAAGATGGGGGAGACAGGGGTGGGAGGGTTATTAGACCATGAGAGGCGTGTAGGTCCTCCTAGCGACTCACGTCAGCGAGTTGTCCTTCTGGAATGGAAAGGAATGAAAACTTTGGAATGTACAGTGGGAGCGAGAGATGGTGTCCACGACTAATTGGTTAGAAGGGAATCCTGATTAGTAAAGGCAGTTGAGGTAGATAGATTTTATGAAGAGGAAGTAAACAATTCTAGGTCATTCCTTTCAAAAGAGGAGGGGGAGAGTGAGTCCTCATTTATTTTTCAGCAAATACTTTTTTATGTGGCTACTGTGAGCCAGGCACTGTTCTAGGCGCTAAGGATACAGCAGTGAACAAGTTGGAGCTATTCATTCTAGTGGAGAAAGAGGAAATGTGTTCTTAAATGAATAAAACCAATTATACGTGTAATTAAAGAACTGACCCTTTTTTTTTTCCTGGCAGCCTCATTACAACCATAAATATAAAAATACAAAATGCTCTCAGCATGTGTGTGTGTGTGTATTGTGTAATTTTACATTAGCACCCAGTTGCTAACTATCTTTGTTCATTAAATGAAAATTATCGATCCTATCTTTCCTTTTAAATGTACAATTACACAATCATTTTCAGTGATAAATGCTCCCTGGCTGGTGACATGGAACCTTTAAAACTCTCCTATCAGAGAGTGTTCTTCTGTTCACCCTCACATTATAACCCAGGCAAGAATTCCATGGGCCGAGAGCCAAGACAGGCAGAGAGCTTGGCTTTCCATCTCCCTCCATCAGGGTCCTCAGCCTGTGCCCAAATGTGGGAAGTCCTGGCCGAGGTTCCTCTTCCCCTTTGTTGTTTAATGGTTACCAATAAAAACATCTAGAATGTGTGGATTGCCACGCCACCACCTTTGCTTCCTGTTGTTTTGTTTCCTCTCAAGTGGGATCATTTGCATAGATTGTTTTAATTCACAACCTCCCTTTCCAAAAATTTAGAAAACGGAACATTGGCAGCCAAGGAAAGAGTGTACAGGAAGTAGGGTGGAAGATAAGCAATATAGGCTCAACGTACAAAACCATCGTCCTTAGCCGGGTGTGCATCCCCTTTCACCAGTTAGAAAGAGCGTATGCCTTGGCCAGTGCAGTCCAGCAACTCTCTACAATGATGGAAATGTTCTCTATTTTCGCTTTCCAATATGGCAGCTACTAGCCGTGTGTGGCTTATATTGAGCACTTGAAATGTGGGTAAGTGCAACAGGGATGCTGTGCTTGAAATTGTATTTAATTTTGATTACTCTAAATCTTAAGAGCCACCCGTTGCTGGTGGCTGCCATATTGGACAGGGCAACCTCAGGCAACAGTACATCTTTAGCAATTAATCCTCAACTAGCGGAGAAATCAGTAAACTTATAAAAGTAAATTGGAGAGAAAAACCCTGTGTCGGCTTGTAAAGGGTCCCTATGTAGGATGCCCTTGCATCCAAATGAGTCCCATTCTCTTGCCTTCCTTCTGTTGTGTGCCTTTGTTTTGGAATACTTCAGTGGGTGTTCCCTGACAGCTGGCCATTAGAAAAAACAGGACAGCGGGAAGAGAGGCTTATCAGAACCAGCTGTCTTGAGAGTAGTAACTCCAGGGCCTCGGTGTAAAAGCAGCTGTTAAAACAACGCTCCTCTTGTGCGTCTTAGAGTTCAAGTTCATCGTGGCAGTAAGTTCAGTTAGGGAGAAAGAGTGTTTATGTGTTCAGTGGGCCGAAAGGCCAAGGCTTGATTGATGCTTTTTAGGAGAAGACAAAAATGGAAAACCCCAGGTAGTCACCTTGTAGACGCTTGAATTCCAAGAGATCATTCCCTCTTTGAAGGAAGTTTCAGGAAGGCAGCTTTTTATATTCACTGAGCCCTGTAGGTAAAGGTTGAGCAGATTATCTTTAAGGGGCTGTGTTTGAAAGATACTTCAGAAGAACCGAAGTTGAGGCAGTGTCTCTCCATCACTGTGATTCTCATCATTTAACTTGGCAAAACTTAGCCACCCCAGTGTGAAGAAAACCCTTATGGATTCATTCACATTCATACCCCATACTGACACCCCCCCACCTTGAAATTAAAATATGTGCCACGACATCGGCTGCGAATAGAATGATGATGTCATCAATTCTCTTTCCCAGTGGCCAGATAGTTGTGTGTTTTCTTTTTTTTTTTTTCTTCCTTGAGAATGACATCTGAATTAAACTGTAAACCATTCAGGTGGTATTTTTTTCAGAAGCACTTATTAATTTATGGTTACAGGTTGGCTACACACGGAAATGGGAAACAAGTAAAATAGTTCTCAGTATCTCAGCAAGTGGATGAACTGAGAGCTTCTGTTACCCACAAAAGAGCTATTTTTCCCTTCCCTCAATTTTGCACCATGTATTTTTTCCATAATTATAGGGAGGGCTTTGACTTTTTTATTATAATGATCACTTATATTTTGGCGTATTTACTTTTTGCTAGGAATTCTACAAAGCACTTCGCCCATATTGTCTAATCTTCTCTACTTGATGAAGTTAGCACCATCAGAGAAGTTATCTTGTTAGGTGTAGGTCACACTATCGAGAAGGGCCCGAGTCAGGACTTGACCATGGGACTTTCTGACTTTCAAGCCCCAGGTTTTAACAGAGACAGAATTTCCTCACTTTACTCTTTAGTTGGTGAAGTGGTAAAAGGCAACCTCTGTGGAAAGAGAAAATTTAAGATTTTCTGTTCCCCTAAATTGTAACTATTAGAAACATTCTGGAATTCCTGAGCCATTAACAAATTCTGCTCAGAGTTCTAAAGGGAGAAATATGAGAAAATTGTTCATCTTAAAATTAAACCAAGTAAAAAGTAAAATTTGAGTTTATAAGATTTTGAGGAAAAAAGCATCCCGTGTTTATTAAACATACATTGGGTGATATTTCTGGTATTTTAATATGCAGAGAGCAGTGAAATAAATAACTTGGGGTGATCAATCTTAAGTCTTTTCTTTGTTCAGTGGATATAATCAGGACAATAGATAAGATTTTGTTAAAGCCAATTGGGGGATTTGCAGACATGTGTGGTGATGAGGTTTGTTTTCGAATGTACTGTGCTGCTTCCCTCCAAGTGAATTATGAAAAATGATGAAATTAACATGTATTAAAAAGCGATTTCACACTAACAGCTCTCTGGTTGAAATAAAACACATCAAATGCATTGAGATACCTTTCCAAACTGGTTCTTGAGCTAAAACTAAGCTCTTCCTGGAGCGATGCTGAGTTTCCTCTCTTCCCATCGATAGGACAGTCATCTACTCTGGCTTCTGGCCTTACATTCTGTTCCTTTCTTTACCTGTCACCGTCTCAACCACTGTATTCCTCCGTCCACGTGGCCGGTGAATGAAAAGACCTGGTTATGGTTTGGGAGCTGTGTGGGATGAAGAGAGGGAAGACGTAACAGAAAAAAAAAAACAGTGGGTTTTTCTTAGCTCAGACAAAGGAACAAATATAGTCACCACATTTCAAGTGAAAAAACCTTTTAACCAAATCATTTATTTAGTTTCCCCAAACCTTAATTTCCTTTGGGCTGAATAGGGCCACTGTTTAAGCTTGTTGCCTTACTCGAAGTGGGCATACCATAAGCAATTTTGAAACGAATGAACGAGGGAATGGGCCCAGCTACTCAGGAGCTGAGATCCTTATTACATTGCCCTAGAAATATGGAAATTAAAAACTAATCTGTATGAAGGAATAATTAAAAAGAAACACATAGAATTGGATGTTGGTGGTGTATCAACAGTGATTTCCTGACTTGGGGAGTTTTATGGTATTTATGTAGGAGAGTGTCCTTAATTTGGGGAAACTTGAGTTTTGGGGATGATGGGACATTATATGTATAAGCGGCATATGTGTGTGTATGTATGTATGTATATATATATATATATATGTATATGTATATATATATGTATATGTATATATATATGCCGTTATAGAGAGAGGGGTGTGGTAATATGTTGGCAGTTGGAAAACCTGGATAAGGAGGGTAAGGGAGGTGTCCATGATGGTCGTACAATCTTTCCTTAAGTTTGATGTATTTCCAAATAAGTTACTGTTAAAATTTCTTAAAGAAACATAAATAGGTTCACAGTGTGTATTTTACTTCACAAAAACGTGAAGGGTAGGTCTCTGGATTTAGTTCAGGACTTCAAGAATCCCGACGTACTTCAGAAAGCTATTTTTATTTTCAGATTTCCACCATCACGTCGTAACAAAAGTCAGTTCTGTGCCCAGAGCTCAGCAAAAATCTTTCTTAGTTTTTCCTTGGCTTACATCCCATGACTTTCTCATCTCATCTCTGTCTCCCTTCTTCCCTTGGCCCCCTCACACCCATCCAACTAAAATGAAGGGCCTCTGGGAATGGTGTAGTTCTTTAAACCCTTTTTCCCCAGGGAAACCCAGACTTTCACAGCAAGTCTTACCAGTGAATTCCAGTAAATACTTGGCTAGATGTAGATTCACCTCTTTTTTTTTTTCAATCTACGCTTCCCAGTAAAGCCCAAATTCCTTCGAAAACTAAGGACTTGTTGTGTTTTGTTTGTTTGTTTTCACAAACGTGTATTGTTTATTTCCCTTGCACTTAATAAAAAGCCCTCTCCCAACTAACTCGCCTATTTCTGCATTACAATTTGCCCTTTCTGGGTGAAATCATTATATCCTTCTCATTGGTTGTCTCATAATCAGATGTGAAATATCACGTGATGTCAGGAAGGAAGTGCTGTCCCGAGGACCATGTTTGTTCATTGTAGTCAGGATCTTCAGTGCTGTGTGTGGGAACTGGTTTCACGTTGTTCACGTCACGTTCTCTAGAGACCAGGATTTCCCAGCTCTTTTAGCCTAGGACCTTGATCTTCTTGGATTGATGTTCAGCAGGCCCTTTACCACTTCCTTCCATGAAAAAGCACTCTGTGTCCCACCACGCGTATCAAATCAATTAAAATCAATTCAGCGTTGAGAGTTTGTTGAAGGACTTTCTGAAAACCTTAAGATCAGCCAGTGGTTTTCAACTGGGGGCGATTTTTACCCCCTGTGGACATTGGGCGATGTCTGGGGACAGATGTCACAAATGGGTTGGGGGTGCTGCTTGTATCTAACGAGTGGAGGCCAGGGATGTTGGTAAACTTCCTACCAGGCACAGCATAGCCCCCAACGACAAAGAATTATCTAACCCATAATGTCAAAATAGTACCAAGGTTGAGAAACCCTGAAGAGACATCTGGTGACAAGAGGGAAGACTCCTCAGCAAAAGTCAAACTCGAGGTCACAGATGCAAACCCCATGGAATGTCACCAGTTAGCTATCAGAAAACAATTCTCTCTAGGTAGTTGAATTTTCCCATTATATATTATGTGGGATTCCGGGAAGCCATCAAAGTCAATCAAAAACTTTCAAGGATGAGCTAAGAATATGAGGCCTCAACATTGTCTTGCCATACTGAATTTGCAAACCAACAAGTAGTATCACTCATTCTTGTTTTGAAGGGGAGAGGGAGAATCATTATAAGTAGCTACGAGTGTGTCCAGTGTAATTCAGAGACATACCACATGGCAGCTTTGGCAGGAGTGACCAACTTTGGAAAGAAAGGCACACACGAGGATGGGCGCTTCTAAAAAGGGCTGCTCCGACATGTTCACACATTTGGATTGTTCTCATAGCACTGCTAGTTCATACTTATATGTTGCTTTTAACTTTGCGTTTCAAGCAATCAGTATTTCCCTCCTCCATGATAGAATTTGCACATATGTAATAGTCCAGCTATAGCTAGCAACCGGTGTGTCAGAGTTGAACGTTTTGGTTTTACTTTTGGATTATTTTTAAAAGTAGGATGGATTCCTGGTTTGCATTTTATCTGAGAAGTAGCAGGGTGTATTTCTGATTAAGGACTAAGGCAGAGGTGCGGAAGGTATTGTATAGGTGGTAAATAGGTATGAATCAGGATGCCCCAGTCTCAGCACTGTTGACATTTGGGACCAGGTAGTTTTTTGGTTGGGGAGCTGGTGTGTGCATTGTAACACGTCAAACAGCATCTTTAGCCTCTATCCTCTGGATGCCAGTAGTACGTCCTCTTGGTCATAATAGCCAAAAATGTCTTCAAACATTCCCACATTCCCTGGGGGGTAATATTGCCTCCTCCCCGTATTTCTATGGATTTTTTACAGTAAAACTTTTCTTTCCACATTCTCATGGGCCTTAGCTGGGTTATAGTCTGCAGCATTTCCCAAATGTGTTTGATACAAAATTCCAATTTTTTTTTAAGTCAGAAAAGTCCTTAAAGTTATAAAATTGTTCTTTTCTCCTTTCTGGAAACATAAATTGTTCTGTTGTAGAGATCAGGTTTTCACCATGAATTCCTTCAATTATTTCCCACCAGTTTTTTTTTTTTTTAATCCTTAAGAGGAAGCCATATGGAGGTGAGCAGCTTTTCCAGGTGTGTGGCATTAAGTCGGCTTTTCAGCGCATGAACTTCTGGGGAAGAAAGTTTCTGAAGCTCTACCTCTCCAGACCTTCCCTTTGCCACTTTGCAGATCTTCCCTGCTTTAGCAGAAGTCAAATGCTGTGTATTTACCAACTCCAATCTCCACACCACCCATAGGAATATACCTTCAGAAGATCAGGCTCAGCTCCGAGAACAGTGGGTCAGAGAACATTCTAGATCATGCATCTCCTGGCCCTAAAATGAAAACCAATCTCAATACTTCTCCTTCAAAAAGGTCACTAACAATGGCCACATAAACACTAAACACTAGTAGTGACTCCAACACTTTGAGACTGGAGAAATCTGTCAGTAGAGGAAAAGGCAAACAAGATAACCCCAAGATACTGTCAGCAACCTCAGAAGTTTTATGGTAGGATCTAAGTGCTAATGAAATATTGGCTTTGACCCACAATGTTTAGTGTATTTTTGATGGAATGCCACAGAAAATGTTATTAGAAGATCTAGACACTGGTGCCCAATGTAGAAGAGATGGTTGTCCATAAGTCAAGTGAGTGCCACCTTCCAGAATTAACTAGAACCTTAAATTACCAATGGACTAGGTAAAAATCACTTTGAAATTATAAATTGAGTTTTGCCTTTTACCTAATTATAATCTGAATTATAAACCTAATTATATGTATATAATTTAACCGAAAGTGGAGAAATAATAGCAAAGACCCCCATTTACTGAGCATTTGCAGTGAGCTAACCCCGGGTCTGGTGCTTTTTATGCATTATTACTAATCTTCATAAAATCTTTGCAAAATAGACCTTATTATGTCCATTATTCAGGTGGGAAAACTGAGCTTCCGGAGGTAAGCAATTTTCCCAACATCATATGATCAGTAATTCTTGACGCCCGGCCTGGGCTGACTGACTCTCAAGCCCCATGCTTTCCTACTTCCTCTCTGGTAGCGCTTTCAAAATTTCTAGAAATACCACTGATTTTCGATTTGTGACTCATGAAAGAAACAAACTCTTGCACAAGTGGAAACCAGCGTAGCTCTCCCCTGCTTTTTAAAAATCCATTGAAACTGAGTTCTTAGTCTCTGAATGTTTCCCAAGGATTTTAGCCAGGCTTCTAGTTTTGTTTATTTTACTTATCAGAAGTGACAGGTAGCTGAATATTTGCATTTGTAAGCCGAAAAATTTTGACAATTCACTTGGTTGTGAATGGTTTTCAAAAAACTCAGGAATTAGGCTTGGTCACCCCGAATTCCCCACCCAGTGCTCTGAAAAGGACTGGCCCCCCCCCTGAATATTTACAGCACCCTAGGGTGATGAGAATGGATACATTTTGAAGGAAACTTCTGCTGGACTAAGAAAACTGGGTCTTTCTCAACACAACCTAATCCTTATATTTGGGTAACAATTTCACCACTTAATAGGTTTGTGGTGGCGAGTTTACAGAGGGTATACAGAACAGTGGCAATGAATCATTTCTGTTGAATTCACTCGACAATTACAAAATCTCAGGACTCATGTTGCTTTTGCAGCCCTGTATATTCTATATTTTGAGAGCCTTTTCTTAAATGAAAGGGAACTTAAAAAAAAAAAAGTCAGCAGGCACCTAGGTGGCTCAGTTGGTTAATCACCCGAGTCTTGATTTTGGCTCAGGCCATAATCTCATGGTTGTGAGACTGAGCCCCGCGCTGGGCTCTGCGCTGACCCTGGAGCCTGCTTAAGAGTCTCTTTCACTCCCTACCACTCTTGCATCCTGTCTGTCTCTAAAATTAATCAATTAATTAAATGATTGATAAATTAAAGAAAAAATCACTATCAAACTTGGACACACTGTCTTGGAATAGCAAGTGTGAGCTTTCGGGTTTTTTGCTTTCAGATCTTTCCAGTCAGAATGGAGATAGAAAATACCCAACCTGCATAGAACCCATTTATGTCCATACATTTCTTTATAGTTTATTTTCTGGCTGCATATTTATATTTTTCCGTATGGGGAAAACATCCCTCTGAGGTGACATCTTTGGGGATGAGAGAAAACATTATGTGACACTTGGGGTAGAAGGTGGCCTCAATGGCTCAGAGTCAACTTTCAACAATAGTCTTGCCCTTGCAGAACAGAGTAGTATTCTGAGTTCCTAGCTTCTGCTATTTGCTGTTTGTCTTGTGTTACATTCTCACATAACCTTCCTTTTAGGTGTCCTCTGTGCGATATTTAGTTCTTTTTTTTAAAAAAAAACAATTATTTATTTATAGAGAGAGAGCAAGTGGGGGAGAGGAGGAGAGAGAGAATCCCATGCAGGCTCCATGCTGACAGATGTGAGGCTTGATCTCATGAACCATGAGATCATGACCTGAGCCAAAACCAAGAATCAGGTGCTTACCTGACTGAGCCACCCAGGTGCCCCAGTTTTGGACTGAATAGATACAGGACATAGGAGAGCACAGTAGTTATTTATTTGGTCCTTACAATGAACTGAGCACAGTGCAGGATACTTAACTTAATCCTTAAAAATTCTTGAGACATAAGCGACCCTAGGTTCTTTGAGATGCTATTTATTCACTCATTCTTGCATTCACTTGTATATTCCATAAGGGTTTGAATGTTTTTTCAGCTTATTTAGCTACTGGGGATATAGCAGTGAACAAAACAGACAAAACTTCTTGGAGAAGATGGGTAGAAAATAGCTTGGGTAGGAGATGGGAACTGTACGTTTAGGGAGGTCAGGCAGGTATCCATTAAGAAAGTGAGATTTAAACAGAGATATGGGAAAATGCAAAAGCAAGCCATGTGGATATCTAGAAGAAGAGTATTCTGGGTTAAGACCTAGAGACAGGTGTATTCCAGGTACATCTTAGCAATAGGAAGGGGACCATTGTGGCTGGATAGAGGTGGTGGGGGGTAGGGCATGAAATTAGAGATGAAATTGAGGGTGTATAACATAGAGGTAAATTATGGGATGAGGAAGGAAGGGTTAGGCTCTTGGAGTGATTTTTGCTTATGCTCAATGAGGCAGGAAACCATTGTGGGGAGAGGAGTTGAGTGGGAACATGCATTTGTTTTAAAAGACTGATTCTGGCTTCTGAATTTAGAGGAAGCTACTGGAGGCACAGAGGTGGAAGCAGGGAGAACATTAGGAAACCATTGCAGTAAGTCAGATGGGAGAAGACCATGAAGAGGCTCGGATGTTCACAGTGGAAGTGGTGAGAATTGGTGGGATTCTGATGTATTTTTAAGGTAGTACCTAAGGATTAGGTGAGAGTTTGGATATGGGATATGAGAGAAAGAGAAGAGGTGGAATGACCCTAAGTATTGGGCAGAGAATAAGCAGAAATTGGATGGAGTTTCCATTGACTGAGATGGAGAGAACTATAGGAAGGAGTGGATTGTGAAGGTGGACGAGGGCTTATGCTTTGGACATGTTAAGATGGAGATGCTTCTTCACCATCGTTTCATGCCTCTGTTGAGCAGCACTGGAAAGAGACGCTTGCCGGGGTTAAGCATCTTGCATAATATCACAAAGGAAGATGTAGGACTGGTCAAACCAGCTCTGAATGACTCCAAAACCAAATTCATACCTACCGCCCTCTTTACCTCAACCATTGGATTTCCACTTGAGTAAATCTCAGAATAGTGTAGGAATACTTTAAATTATCGACCTAATGTTAGCCACTTCAAATGCCACGTCTTTCATGTAATAGCTGCTTACATGTTAGCTGGTTTTATTTCTTCTTGTCTTATCCTTTCATAATGGTGCTTTGGAGCCATTTCTTGACCAAATGGTAAGCAGGAAGGGAAGCAAGAAAAGCAACCCAGGAAAACAGTGCCTGTTAACAGCAGCTTGGTCTGATCTGAACTCCCAACAGAGCAATGCAAAGTTGGAGGATGGGCATCTAATTCAACAATGGTTAAGATACCCTTTCCCTCTTCCTGAGATATGTTTCTCTGGATGCAGACTCAAATACGTATACACATCTCAGTTTTGGGATTTTATTGGTATCCACCCAAAAGGAAACTAATTACGTAAACTACTTCCTCCCCCTCCTCCCCCGCAAAAATGTTGTAAGTTTTTTAGTGTAAGATGTTGGACACATTGGCATATAAAGATGTTCCTTTCATGCCACACCAATGGAGGAAGATCCAGATACACAGAGAAAGCAAGACTGCAAGAGGCAATTAAATGAACTTGGTCCTGGTGCCTCTTAAATGACTGAATGGCGATAGACTAGATCTTCGGGAGGAAGAAGTTTAAGGGCTGGACATCGGTTAGGGAGGTGAAAGTCCAGAGACAACCCACATGGATCACTTTTCTATGGAAGCATTCCCAAAGGCGACTTCAGCTTGCCAGACCTGTTCCTGACCGCCCTTTAGCATAAGCCATGAGTGGATGTTACTGAGCACTGTCATCTTCTAGCAGAATGACATCTCCAGGTAACCTCGGTCATAGTCTGCCTGCAGAGTGCCAAGAAATTCTGGTCACTGTTCTCTCAGCCATAGCCTTGCCAGCAATCACTCAGACACTTCTTCACTTACCTTTACAACAGCTGAGACCTGTCACAAATATCTCACCTCCTACCCCCCTGTCTTCCAGACTGCCTTCGTGAATAATCCCGGGGCAAGCACAGGGTATGGGTCCTTCTGCCGTCTCCACCTCTTTCCTGAAAGATGCCAGTATCATTATGCTGCTGATGTCAGATTACAAATAATCATCACCTATATAACCTTGAAAAGCAAAAGAAGTCGTATGAAATTAGTCAGTGCGCTTAGAAATGGGAGTCAGGGGACATGTTAGGGACAACAGAGCCTGGGCGTGTAACGTGCCTCAGATTCCTGGGGGTGCTGCTGGATATGGCCGTGAGAAAATTCAGCTTTTGCAGATTTTGTTGGTTTTTGTTCTTTGTCTTGATGGGGAGGAAGACCGTAATATTTACATTCTTGCAGAAGAAAAAGAACTTCAATTTGGGTTTCATAACTCATGTAGCTAATTTCATATGCTGTTCTATTTAATGTGAATATTGGTTTGCCCCCTCTAATAAGATGTTGTTACGTTAAGAGATAGGAGGAGGCAGCTGGAGAGCCCTGTGCCTCATAATTCTTGGGGGTAACGGGAGGTGGAGGGCACGAGCCTTTCTTACTGTCTCCCTTTATTGGCGTGGCCCTCCCATCCCCCTTGTGAGTCATCTGTAGGGCCACCTACTTGGCTGTAGTATTGAGAGCAGCCTTCAAGTGTGCTCCACAAGTTGACGTGTGAATCTTAGTTCCTTTTCTCCCACAGTCTTAGACCTTTGTAGTACTGCAAAGACTGTCGGCGTTGGGGGCAACGGGGATGGAGGGATGGCCTCATGCCCCATCCGGCTGGGATGACCGTGACTCACGCATCTGCTTTCTTCCATGGTATTCCCTGCCAATCTCACGCCTTCTCAACTCCTTTTCATGGTAATAAGTGCCATGGTGGTCCTGGACGTAAACAGCCATCAGGCAGGCCTGTCATCATTGGCTTTACGCCCTGAAGTCACAGCCCTTGTTTCCTGGCAAAGCTTTCTCTCCCTCCTCAGTCACTCGGGTTCCCTGATGCCCCCCGACCAGAGCCATTCATGTGTTGTGAGAAGCCCTAACTGTGTGCACACCCACCAGTTAACGAATAATTGTAACCTCTGCCACCGCAGAGGCAAACAGAGCAGGGAAGTGAGTGATCACTGGTGTGGATTCTGTGTCTCTAGACGTTAAAGAAATAACATAACAAGAAGCAAATGAGAAAAATAAGTAGCTCTTGAGATAATAAGTATGAGCAGGAAATGGTGGAGAAGAAGAAAGATGTGGCATTCAGATGTGGGGTCTTTTTCTTACTCGCCTTCCTGTCTTCCGTGGTCAAAGAGACCGTATTAATAATAGTCGATAAAAGTGAAAAGGGCACTGCAGAAGAAGAGGAATCTTCGACATTTATGTCTGCTCTGTGGATTGCTCTGTGACCTTTGGAAGGGAAACTCTTCTCCCATTCACGTGGGTGAGATGTTGCCTAAGTACCCCCTTCACTCGGCAGTGCCTGGGTTAGGACGTTAATCGTCGCCTCCATTAATTGATTTACATTAAAAAAAAAACACTTACCTTTTAACCACATGTCGGGGGATATTCTAAAAGACTCTGCTGAATAGAAATAGTGGTGGTGGTGATAGTGAACGTGTATCGATTTTGACCCTATTTGACCGAAGCCCCAGGAGCTCCGTCTGTACGCATTGTCCCGTTGACTGTAACGTAACTCTGCCGAGTGTAGACTGTGCTCTCGTCCCCATTTTACAGAGAACACAGCTGAGAGAGGTTAAGTCATTTGCCCCGGATGGCGCCAATGTAAAATGACAGATGGTGTGCCAGCCTAGCCCTGCCTGGTTCCAAAATCTGTGCCCTGAAACACTGCGTTTTAGAGCCAGGCGAAGACAAGCAGTGAGCTTTTGTTTCCTGTGTTGGCACGCGTACACATCCACCCCTTGGAACTTGTTCGTAGCTGGTGTCTTCAAACAGGAGGTTGTTACACTCACTTTTGTTCACACTGGTGTCTGCTGTCCATCAAAGCCAGAGGTGGCAGAATCTATGCCTCCCTTGCTAGTCCCTGCTCATTGTGAGCATGACTGACTTGGAATAGAAAGAATCAGAATGACTGGTTAGCCATGGTTGCTGAAGAACATGAACACCAGTACTTGGCTACAAATCCCCGGGGTGACAGTGTTCTCCGCTGGGTGCGGGAACTCCTAGCCCTAGTCGCCCATTTACTTGCTGTGTCACTGCGAGCGTGTCATGTCTCCTTTTCTCTTGTGTTAAATTTATAAGATAAATAGATGAACTAGATAATCTTCAAGACGCCTTACAGCTCAGACTTTTGAGAGGTTAGTCCTCGGTGAGTTGGCAGGCCCCAATTTCCATTCATGACCATGCAAAGAGCCATTCACCAGTGAACGGAAACAATCATTCGCTCTGTGACATCAGGCAGGCCCCAAAGGGTGAATAAGCCCTGGAAAATGGCCAAGAGAAAATCAGGGTGTGGCTTCAGCCCAAGCGAAATCGGGCCCTTTATTTACGTGTTTGTATATTGGCACTGTAAGCGGCTTTCTTCCCAGGGTCCTGACAATGTGAAAAAAGTAGTAAGGTCAGAAATCCTAACACTGTATAGGTACTGTCTCTCTGAGAGACTAAGGAGTCAGAGCCTTGTAAAACCGACTCAAGAGACATTCCTTTGAGGTCCTAGCTTTGTGTTGTTGCCTTGGGTAAGCAGAAGTGAGCGCCTTGTTTTCTTGATGCGTCCCTTTCTTGAGTATAGCTTTAGGAAGCAAGTGGTGGTTCTGGAGCAGGGCCTGTTTGAAGGCTAACTCTGCTCCCTGGCTTTGTGTCCCTGGGCAAGTGATGTCACTTCTTTGTTTCTCTTTATCCTTATAGTATCTGAGTCTCACGGTTGCTGTTGGGATTAAATGACAGAAGCCGGTGTCCTTCAGCCCAGTTTTCCATTCACAGTTAAGAGTTCAATAAAAGGTAGCTGGTGTGACTTCCAATAGTTCTGCTGTGACTGAAAGAGGGGTCCTGGGGTGGCCTTTTTGCATCTAAATAACTTTGTGCCAAATCAGTGCAGCATTCACACTGTGGGTCAGATTGCGGGTGGCTCTTTCTTTGTGACATTTAGGAAAACATGACATTTAGTTTATAGCACACTTCTGCGATGCCTACAGATTTCACGTGTCCATTCACTCCCGCGATTATTTGTGGGCTGCCTACAGCGTGGAAGGCAGTATATAAACGCGTGAGTGGCAGCCACTTTCTTTTTCCTCTGTGGCAAGCCCACGTGGTTTTCCAGGCCCCACACTGAGCCGCGTTTGAAACTCTGATCCCTCAGTCTGGATCCTTGTGCTCACGTTCTGGCTTCCCCGGGAACGGCGTACGCAGGCTGGCCGTGCCTTTCCCGCTGGCGCCACGCTCCTGCTTACCCGTCTTATACCTCCCCGGACCTGGCAAAGACAGGTCTGAACCTTGGGTGCAAGCCTCACATCCTTTCTGTCAATATACTCTGCAGGTGAGATTTGACTTTGTGTTTTGTTCAACAAAGTCCAAATGAGACTAGAATCAGAAAGAGCTTGTTGTTAGGAAAAGACACAACAGAACATTTTTTAAATGGAGGGATGGGGATGTTACTTTCACATCTTATGGAGTCACAAGGGAAAGGCACATAAGGATTAGTACAGGGACCTCCCTCAAAACTGAGCTCTGTTCACTAGTCTCAGAGTGATGGTTGGCCACCCGATTGGCCACAATCCTTCCATCAGGAGAATCGTGACTTCACTTGGTAATGGCTTGCGGCCTGTGTCCTTCCTCTCGGCCTTTCAGCTCTTCCTTACCTGCTGGCAGCCAGTCCCGTGGTCGGAAATATGGGCTGGTTGATCAGCATCCTCCAACACACTTTGGACATAAACAGAATGTTTCTTTTATGTGACTGTGTATTTGCCATATAAGTGTCTTTCTTCCCAGGGTCCTAAAGATGTTATGAAGAAAGTAATAAACATGTTTCTCATGTTTTCTAGAACCTTGGAGTTGGAAATCACCTAGATATACAGAGCAGTGCCAGAATTCTGCCAGGGCTGTTCTCCTAGACCATCCATTAACCCCTATATAGTGAGCGTCTGCTCTAACTAGGCAGTCCTGGTCTATACCTTGGCCCCTCTGGTGCTTCTGCTAAGCCCCAGCATATCCCAGCCCCATCAAGAAGCTTCCATCTGGCCAGATTCTATGTGTACCCCTGACCTCCAGCCTCCACTTCTTATTCCTTCCTAGTTCCTTATGGTGTCCTTACTAGGTCCGTGTACTCCTCCATCTTGATACAAAAGTTCGGGATCATGGCTGCCTTGGCAATGCAGGAATCTCCCTCTCTCTAGGTGCTCAGCCCTTCTCGTCCTGGCAGACACAGTGGGGTTGTTTGCTGACTTCTTGATGTCTGAGAGACCACACACCTCCATATAAGTGAAAGGGTAGAAACAGGGCTTCCTGAACGCCAGCGGGAGCACACCTGGACCCTACTCGGCACCAGGGCTACCGCTGAGAGAGAGGAAGCCCAAAGTAGAGATGATGAGCAGGCTGCCCATGCCTTGAGTGTGTTGCTTCCACCAGATGAGTTGAAATGCAACGATGTCAAACTCTTAGACCGTAGCGAGTAGAACGTGTTAAGGCAGCAGCTGAAAAAGCTTCACGTTAAACATCCCCTTTGAATGACCTCACAGAAACAAAAGCCTCAAAGCCCAGGCATTTGGGATACTGACCTCGATATTTCTGTCTTTTTTTTTAATTTTTTTAATGTTTTTATTTATTTTTGAGAGAAAGAGAGACAGAGTGCAAGTGGGGGAGGGACAGAAAGAGAGAGAGACAGAATCCGAAGCAGGCCCCAGGCTCTGAGCTGTCCGCACAGAGCCTGACGCGAGATCCTGACCTGAGCCGAAGTCGGGCGCTTAACCGACTGAGCCACCCAGGTGCCACCTGACTTTGATGTTTCTAAGTCATAAGCAGAGATTGTAGCATTGTTTGGGAGTGTCCTGCAAAGCCGGGGAGAAAGCACGCTCTTAAACATGGGTTGTTTCTCCAGAGGAACAAATGTCAGACTCCAACTGGCAATTTAGGAGGCTATGTCCACTGCACATTTAAGGATTTAAACATCCCCCAGAGCAAGAACCCTTAGACATGTGGCCAACAGATAGCATATAGTAGGTGATGCCCTGAACTTCACTATTAACTCTCGGTGATGCACATCTCTGCAAAAGTCAATGTGCCTGGAAAAGGACTGGAAATGATCAGATGAAAATTTCCCCTCAGAACAGAAGAGCCGAAACTCGTGTTTATTTGATTATCAAAATGACAACTTCTTTAGAGAAATCATAACAGACTCACTAATGGACCTGTTAGGTATGAAAATTTCCATAAGCAGCTGCTTTTCTTCAGTGGCAAGTTAGAAAGCATGAAATGATAAGTGTTTTTGATGATTAGGTACCTCGAGAATTTCCTTATCACTTTTAGATCTTCATTTTAGGCAAATAGTCATGCTGAAGTATTGCATTCTTTTTTCCAAGTCGGTCCCATTCAAATCCCCAGATAAGAAAAACGCACGTAGGAATGGGTGGGATGTAGCTAATCTACATGTTAAGATTTTTTAGGCATCGTATTTGCAAACTACTTCATCTGTTGTCATTTCATGGGCAATAGACGTTGGTTGCACCAGTGATAGACGTTGGTTGCACCAGTGGTGCCCCTCAGATGAATTAGCATCAGTGACGTTGTTGATAATTTAACTATTTTCCTTGCGTTGTCCTTGTTCTCAATGGACGTCTATCCATCTGTGTTGGAATCATGTGGGGAGAGGTATATAGAAAGCATCGTGGTTACTTACACCAGTTTGGAAACACTAGTTATATCTCCAATATAGGATGGTTAAATGAGCTATTGAGTGTACAGTCTTAGAGCAGTGCCTGGCACATTAATGAATGGCAGAATACTGTGCCTTTTCTCATTCTGTCTTTGTAGGTTGCTATCTACTTTTAGACTGTCCTTCTGATGCCATGCAGATTACTGAATTAGTATTTTCATCAACTCTTCCCCCCCCTTCATATTAAAGGACAGATTGCTTGGACTCTTTTATGTATTGAAATGATTATCCCTATAGGTGGCTTTGTTTTAAGTTCGCCCATGTTCATCTCCTTACCATTATGCCTGTTTCTTCATTAAGCACATTTTCCCACCCATGAATCCGTATCTTTCAAGTTCAGTCTTTTTCCTACAGATAAATACATCCTTGACTCCCAGGGCTGTTTTCCCATCCCTGTAAATGTCATCACTGTCCAGTTACCCATACTGCAAACCTGGGAGTCCCTTCTGAGCCTGCCTTCTCCCCTGCCCCCCATAGCTGATCCACCAGAAACTGTCATTTCTACCTTTAAAAAATATGTCTCAAGTCTACCAACTTCCCCCACCCCAATACTCCGCAACCTGTTTAGAATCACCATCACCTCTCGCCTGGACCAGTGTAATAACTCTTCTGAACAGTTTTACTATTTCCATCATGCTGTATTCCCATCCATTTCCCTCTCAATAGGCAGGGTAGCATTTCACAAGCAAAAATCAAACCATGTTTTGCCCTGATTTAAAGTTCTTCAGTGATTTTCTAAATCCATGTGTATTATTATGACCTGCAAGCTCTGCGTGGTCTGGCCCTAGGGGAAGCCTCAAGAGCCCTCTTAACAACCATGGCAGCCTGTGTCCTTCAGAGCACTCATCTCCGTTAAGCATGCATTTGTTATGTCAACATTGCAGTGTTTTGATTAACACTGGCTTGTAAGCTCCATGAGGGCCGGCGAGTAGTCAACATTGTTCATCCTTATATTTCCAGGCCTGTAGCATAATTTTTGAAACTTAGTAGTTGCTCGCCTGTTGGTTGAATAAACACAAAGGAACTCATCCCAAATTCCATTTGTCCCCCTTTGTTATTTATTTGTCAAAGGAAAGCTTCTACGTATTAAGGTTAGTCACTAACTATAGAGATTGTTCTGTGTGCAGGTCATTAGACCATTGGTTTGTAAGAATATTCGTAGGAGCTTCATTTTAAAAACCTTCCAGAATTATGTCCCAAGTCTTTATATACATCAAACACCGTAGGTTGAAAGATGGGTATTTTTTGTTTTGGTTTGAATATTCAAATTGGGCTCCTTTCTTCCACACTGTATGTTCTATTAAGATTTCCAGAATGACAACTCCAAATCATAATACTCTCGTAAGACAGAGCTTAAATGAAACCAGCAATGTTTCCATTTCCTAAAGTAGAAAGTCAGAGTCAAACCTATTAATAGACATATTTCAAAATAATCTATTAGCTGCTATTGAAATCTGTTTAATGATTTGTGTTTACTAGAGAAAGAAGTCTGGCACATTTATGAATGATATAACTCTGAGCATGCTCGGTAATAGCGGTTGAATTAATCCTAGGCTCTATGGTTTACGTGATGCTATTTATCTATTAGGCGTAAAAGGGCACTTTGGTAATTTAAGTTAACGAAATCACAGAGTTAGTGAGGGAAATACGAAATACTGAATAGAAGGCAATGACACTTGAAATCTATTTCCATTGCAGTTTCACATTTTGTTCTTCATTCTTAAACTCGTTTCCCTCTAAAAGTCAAGAACGTTATATTGGGAAGCAATGTGTCTTGAAAACCTGAGCCAGCAAGCTTGTGATCCGCGTGGTAATGACTTCTGTAATCGCTAATGAGGCAATGGACGTGGAATATCTCAGTGCGCTCATTGGGGCCAGCCGCTTGCCGGTTCCCCAAGAAGCTGTCATACCAAATTTTTGTCCTGACTCCATGGGCGCTTTGATTCCTAAACCTTTCTGAGAAACCTAATCTGAAATCAAAGTCAAGTTTCTTAGATGTGGTCAGACAGGGTCACATTTAAAACAGTTCAGTGAACTCGCAGATCAAAGTTGAAAGGTGATGCCTCCCTCCCAGAATTGGCACAGACTTACCTGCTAGCTTACCTTTCAGTTTCTATGCGGCTTTTCACCTCCTTCCCGACGGACTGGGAAAATGAGAGTTTATCCTCTGAAAAATGGTAGAAGAGTTTCCTTAAATCATTTAATTAGGAAATTGGACACAGTTGTGTTTTGGAAATGCACGTTTATCCAAATCAGTGAGTCACAAGGCATTTTGTTGAAGAAATTTCTTGATCTTGCATAAAGCGAGATGTGCAAAAGGAATCTTTTCTAATTCATAGGAAGACTTTTAAAAATCAGAACTTCATGGTAATTTCAGGTTTATCGGCTTTAGTTTTTGGCCAAAGTTGGCAGGATTTACCCACACTCTTGAGGAAGCCAAAGTACTATGCGGGATTGCTGCTGAAATGCTACGGGCACTTCTCCCTCCCCCCAGTTCTATCTTCTTCCCGTGTAGAGCTTTGAGATACTACCTTAAATGGTGTTGGAAAAGGGGGGATGGTGACTCTCATTAGGTATGATCTTAACATCTCACGACGCAGGTTTTTATCAAACTCCATGTGGTTTAAAAAAAAACAACAACAACCTTGCGATTGCTTTATATTTCAGTGTTCTGTCTCTTGTGGTCGAGGGCATAAACAACGAAATGTTTACTGCATGGCAAAAGATGGAAGCCATTTAGAAAGTGATTACTGTAAACACCTTGCTAAGCCAAATGGGCACAGAAAGTGCAGAGGAGGAAGATGCCCCAAATGGAAGGCTGGCGCCTGGAGTCAGGTGAGCAATGCTTCTCCTCTCCCACTGCTTCCTTACCTTGGGCCACACGGCTGGCCCCAGCGTGTTGCTTGTGTTTCTCTGCACAGGTTTGGTTTTTCAGAGGGGAGCTGGGGGACGGGGAGGGACGACTCTTTATGTCAGGAGAGTTGTTACCTGGGAGACCTTGGGCCAGTGGATTCCACCCTCGGTGCTGTGGATAATACCTATAATAGGATGGTTGTGAGGACTGACTCTCAGGAGTAGTAGCAGATGTCGGTGTCAGACATTCTAGCACGGAGTAACCCTCTAATACTTCGCTGATGGCATTTTTATCATCATTCGCCACTTAAAAAAACACGAACTCAGATTGCGGTAAGGTTGACTCTGGTCACCTGGCAGGAACTGGGTCTGAATTTGCCCTTGAGGTTCTTAAAGAAAGGGCTGTCAGTGTAAAGTGTTAGTGAGTACTTCTCTGCTATTTTGCTTATGTACAACAGAGGTGGGAGACAGAAGTTCTCTCTCCTTTGCTGGCCATGTGACCTTGGCGATCTGTTTAACCTTCCCGAGCCTACTTCATATAGCTCCTATGAGGATTTAATGCAATAATGAATACCAAGGACTTAATTCAGAGGTCTTAAATCTAAGAGGCTCTCAAGAGTAATATTTTGTTTGGATGAATGGGATGTGTGTATCGGATGGGGAAGGGGTAAGTACCCAAGAAACGGATTGCAGTCACTCCACTAATTCTAAACAT
Source organism: Paguma larvata (assembly GCA_030068075.1). Lineage (NCBI taxonomy): Eukaryota > Metazoa > Chordata > Mammalia > Carnivora > Viverridae > Paguma > Paguma larvata. The sequence continues at coordinate 30,728,078 of CM057842.1, read as the reverse complement.
TTGATAATCTAGTCGGGCGCTGGGTGAGCGAGTTTCCCTGTTAGATTCAACAAAGAATTCAGAAGCTTCTATTTACCTATAAACAATTGAGGTGTGAACTCAAGTCTCTCACACATAATCCTTGAAGCCGACCTCTTTACTCTACACTTGTACATTTACGCAGCTTGATTGAAGGTGCTCACTTAAAAGTAGTAAGGTGCAGAAGCACCTGGGTGGCTCAATCGGTTAAATGTCGGACTTCAGCTCAGGTCATGATCTCGTGGTTCATGAGTACGAGCCCCACATCAGGCCCCTCGCTGACAGTGCTGAGCCTTCTTGGGATTCTCTCTCTCTCTCCCTCTGTCTCTGTTTCTCTCTCAAGATAAACAAATACACTTAAAAATATATATATAATAAGGTGCAGTTTTATATATACAGTATTGAATGCTGTTCTCCTCCTCCACTGATTTGCCTCAGTGAGGTTTTACTGAATTTGTGGTTCTCCTGTGCAGTGGAGAATCATACAGCTGCTCCTAAGAATCAACAGAAAAGTAGGTTCCAGGTTGGCACCCTCTAGATTTGGAGCTTTGAGAGCCTGGATCTCGATTCCCTAAAACCTCAAAGAAGCTTTGGACAGCTGTGTTCACATGGGGAGGAGTTGGGAATCCTCCATTTCGATGTGCCTAATGGAAAGTTCCTCTAGCAATGTGACTCTTTCTTAAGTGCTGAGCTGCCATCAGTGCCCACATGCCCCGCCCCCCACCATAGCCACTTCGCAGAAATGTAAAAAGTGACCTGCCTCCTTCCCTAGAAGAGTAGCCTCATCCTTCTCCAGGCCCTTATCGTAATGATCATGTGTGTTTGTGTTTTTGTTTTAATTCAACAATCAAAGCATCGGTGCCCAACCAGAGCTAGTTCCTCCTCCGGCTTCCCTAAGGGATCAGATTTCAAGGCAGCGGTTCGTACTGGTCATCCTTAATGGCTTGTCTAAGTGACTGCTGTCATCTGTAACTTCCCAGCCCTTTTATTTGGGGAGCTATTCAATTCATGTAAAAGCCTGCAGCTAACATTATTTAAGATATTGCACTAATTAGCTTGTCCTCTTGTAGACTTTCATGCTCTGTTGCTTTTCTTTATGTTGCTTGGCCTCTACTTATCTATTTGCATCATGCCCTGAATATTAAGTTTAGAGCATGGAGACGATGCTTATTTTATAGGCCGATGTATTCGATAGAGAGACAATTAAAAGGATCTTTCCCTCTTGATTGGTAAACACAGAGTGAGTTTTAGCCCAGTATTCTGTGATTTTTTTGGGGAAGTGCAAAATTGCTTACAAAACTGGGATGATTAGGTTTGAACCCTGCAGGTTTTTTTGAACATAAAGTAATAGGATTATCACTGCCTCCCCAGAAAAGACTGCACCTGTTCAAAATGATTGCTTAGGAAAGTCTAGTCACCTTTGTAGAAAAATGCAAGTAAACACAGTTATGTAATCGTCTGTGGCCAGCTTCGAATTGCCTCGATTTGATTGGTAGAAATGAATTATAAAAGGCAAGACAAGGTGCTGCATGAGTAAGATCTGATTTGTGCCATTTAGAAGTAACCGGAAGTTAATCGGATACAGTGGTCAGTGGAGAAAGACGGGCTGCGTGGTTAAAGATTATTGGCTTACTAATGATCCAGTCGTAAACAGAAATATCCCTAAGGCAGGGATACTGAAGCAAGAGTAATGATTATCCATTTGCAACAGTGTTTGGAAGATTTTATATCTGGTTCTTCTGTTTTCTGCTGATAGCTCTATGCTAGGCATCTCTTGTTCAAGGCAGGAAGAGGAATGAGTGCAATTTCTCATCATGTCGAAATGTCTGCTGATGACAAGACATATAGAATACTGGGGTTGGAAACCGATATGCTGTATTAATCTTCATAGTATTGCCCTCAAAATTGGTGCTTTGAGATTTAAAGTGGAGGGTTTCATTTCTACATCTTTTGATGTAGAAATCTAGAATTTGTCAAGGAACATTTTCCTATAAACAGAGAGCTTTTACTGGAAAACATCCTCACTAAAATTGGAAAGCAGTTTTTAGAAGTTCATGTTCAATTTGTATAGATGCTTTTGATCAAGAGATAAGGGATGCACAAGAAATTTTAAGACAAAAATCAGCATCAAATTCTTGATTCAGTTTCATAAATATGAAGGCTCTGTAGTCCCATGAAATAGAGGCATTCCAGAGTAAAAACTGCTTAATCGCTCCTATTCTTATAGAAAGGCTTGTAAAAAGAAAAAAAAGGTCAGAAATAAAAAGAATAAATGAGCAGATTAGAATAAAAGTAACTCTTTATCATCACTCATCAATCATGAATTCACTCGGCCGATTCACTCATCAGTCCTGAGATGCGTGTGTCTTTCACACTTTAACCTCTGTTCTCAGAATGGGTCTAATAACCGACAGAATGCCATGATTTAATTAAAATAACCCTTTTTTGTAGCGAAACAAAACATTATGCTGTGTCTTGCAATCAGTGGTGTCTTAGGTTAAGGGGAATAACAAATTTTTAAAAGGTCTTCACTGTTAATGCCAAAATGGAAACTGGCAAGTGGCAGTATGAGTCCACCTGCCAGTCTTGGTGAGGACTTTTCTTGTAATTACAGTGAGAGCAGCTTGGTTATGGTGTTTGATTCTAAAGTATTCTGCAAGTGTTTAGTGCAGAAGCATGCAAATGTGTAGCTCATGTCCTTTGAGAAATCAAGGACACCATATGCACAGAGCCAGTGATGAGAAAAAGTCGCTTTAGTGCTTTGAGCTCTTCATTATTTTGTCTGTATTTGAACCGTAAGCCCTGATGTTGAATTGTTTGAGTACAGCCTTCTCACCCACACTCTTGCTGACGTAGTACAAAAGCCTGCATCATAGTAGCACCATATTTTAAAACTGGAAGGCAAATTCTAATCCACAGTAGTAGCCATGGTATATTGCCTTGGGCAGAATTTACTTTGGCTGCTTTTTGGTTTTGTTTTTGCTGGAGTTCAAGTGATTATCTCTGTTCTTTGCCGTATTTGTGCAAGATCTCCCTAAAAGGCTTATTAGGAAGTATAAATATGTATGCAATGCTTGGCATAGAGCTAAGCCCTCACCTACAGATGATTTTGTACTCTTGGGACATTTGGCAATTTCTGGAGACAGTGTTGGTTGTCACAGCTTGGGGGGGGGGTGGGGAATATGACTGGCCTCTGGGAGGTAGAGACCACAGATGCTGCTAAACTTCCTACAGAGGATAAGATAGCTCTCAGCAAGAAAGATTTATTAGGTTGAGAAACCTAGTACAGAGCCTGGAACGTAGCAAGCACTTAGTGAAAGGTTGCTATTATCATTGGGACTGTTCTTAGGTACTGAAGTTGGTTCTGAGAGTTCTTTTTCAAGGCAGTCCCTCCTCTAAATAACATCATAATTTCAGCAGTAATTCTGGAAGAAAGTATGTAAAATACTTTCCAGTTTTCCAGTATGTATGATTCCCCACACATCAGAAGCTGCATAGAGATTCTTTTTATCTGTGGAAATAAGTGTCGAGATCCCCCTTCAAGTTGGTGAGGTCTGCCCACTAGCCAGCAATGCACAGGACAGAGAGCAGAGAGATGAAACATAGCTCCCAGCTCAGTAGTTCGGAACTAAAAACACCTCCTTTCCAACCTGCGAATTCTGTGCAGGAATGATGGCGGAGAGAGACTGCTCAACCTTTCTCTCCCGCAAACTAACTAAAACATGTACTGGAGAGAATAAGAAGCAGTAAGCACACACGTGTGCACACCACCACCCTCGCCACGTCCAGGGTCATGCAGAGGTCTTTTGGTTGCTGTTTTATTCATGGAGTTTCCATACGAATCTCTCAGAATTTGCCAAGCAAGCCTGACCGGCTCTGTATGCAGGTCGTTGCCTCCCTTGCAACAGCGCAGGAAGAAAAGTTGAACAGAGAGAGAGCTCACTCTGATGCCGCGTACTTCATTTGGAACAAATACATTGTACATGTGGTATTCAGAAAGGCCGAGCTCATACCTCGTATGTCAAAACTTTTTTTTTTTTTTTTATTTCACGCCTGGCTTTGACATCATAAACATCAGAAGCCACAACAGCATTTTATATAATGGAACTTTCCTGTGTCTTTGCCTTTTGAAAAATTACCGAATGCTGTAGGAAGTGATTTTTTTTAGCGTTGGATACTTATGGCTCTTAATACCTTGCCTTCGTTGAACCGTAAGTAATTTACTCAATAACAATAGCATCAAAAAGAGGTTTCATTTACTTAGAGCTTGAATAGTCAACGCTCTGAAAGTCTTCAACGTTTTTTTTTTCTTTTTCTTTAGGTTATTAAAACATTATGAGACTTTGAATATATATCAGCCCTAGGCCGTGCTCAAATTCATTTCCCTAACTGTTCTCAGTCTTTCTTAGTATTTCCATTTTGATACACCATTCCGGAAATGTACTCTTTTATATTTAAAACCCCAAATGCAAATAGTGGTGGGGTGTTTTTAGTTGTCATTGTTTTTGTCGATGCTGCTGCTGTTGAAACATTTCTGTCATTCATGGGATGACACTCCCAAGCTACAGTTCATTCGGTTCCAGGCTAACCTGTGGGAAATGTTATACACGTAGCTCCCGTGAGCATTAAATGGTCATTCTCTGTAGACAAGACCATTACTTGTCTTCAGGGGCCCTCCTATTCCAACCAGGACACAATGACTTTAAAAGTCTGGTTCCTTCTGGGTCACAAACTCATTCAATCCAATTAACACAATTAAACCCAAACAATAGCAGCTATGTTGCCTCAAAATATTTCCTTCTCTTTAGCTAGCTTTGATGTGAGCATTTGAACTTCTGTCTGGCATAGACTCATTTGAAATGATATAATTTCCCAAGCTGCCCTCTAAAGAGTATCAACTATTTTCTTAAACTATGAAATGAAAATAAAAATATTCAACTGAATCCATCCGGTGTGTCTCTCGCTCGTAAATTGCCATTAACCTCAGTGTAAGATGATTCCTTCTGCAGGTTAATTGGGCACGAATGCCTTTCTAATTGAAAGGACCGTGATTCTGTTCTTTAAGACTTCCTCCTAGAAATATGGCATTAATGTATGTTAAACTTGTTTTCTCAATGCCAGACAAATTAACGGAGGCCGAGCTATCGCAAAACCTCAGTAACAATTTTAAATAAACGTAATAGTATGCTGTTCTTTCCAGGCAAGTGTTGCCTTTCCTTTTTAACTGTCAAAACCTTAATAAAGCCAATAATTCTTGGCCTGCCCATAAGTGAGATTATGAAACCCAGCAATGAGGAAACCATTAAAAAATTAATTTAAAGGAAAGTTAATTGCAGATTTCATATGGTGTTTTGCAGCTTGGTCAACAAAATGTTTCAGCCTGATTCACGGCATTTTTCAAGGGCTGGAAATAGGACGCCCGCCCGAGGGGATGGTTTTTCCTTGTCAGTTTTTATTCTTCATGGATTCATCTGAGGTTGTAAATAGACACTAATACTTGAGTGAATTCAGTAGTTTAGAACAATTCTTCTTTCCTCTGTCGCCAGGAATAAGAGCAAGGAAAGAAAGAGTCTGGGGGGAAATAATTCTACTTATAAGGCCCTAAAAGCTTCAGTAATTTACTCTCCTTGGGCTATACTTTTAATCTGCCAAGAAATTCTTCTGTACAGCACCACAGCCCCAATTTTCAAGAAACTCCGACCCTCCGGGATAGTAACCATCTGGGATTTTCATTTCACATGGCAGCACTCTTTATTTCCCGATTGTATTGTTTCATAATGATCTCTCCCGGTTAGTTCGGTAACTTTAGAGATTCCCCAAGAAAGGTAGAGACGCTGTTCTCACTCACCAGCCTTGGCAGGCAGTGAGTTTGCAGATTTAAGACATTATCTTGGGTTCCCTTCGTTGGAAATTAGAAAGCTTTGTAATAGCGGTACGAGTCATTGGGTTAGGAGTGCGTTCCCCATGACTGTGCCCCTCTCCACCCCTGCCACACACACACACACACACACACCACACATACACACACACACGCCCTCCCCCACCCGATGACCCAAAGCTCCCACTTACGCGGTCTTTCGTCTTAGTGCTCTGTGTCCTGCGGCCAAGGCACACGGCGGAGAAGTGTGAGCTGTCAGATGGGAACACACAAAATAGCCAGAGAGACCGAGTGCAACCCGTACACCAGACCGGAGTCGGAACGCGCCTGCCAAGCCGCACCGTGTCCTCTCTATGCCTGGAGGGCAGAGGAATGGCAAGAAGTAAGTAGAGCCATGAAGTGGGCACCTGCCAGGCATTCCGCTCAACCCCCTTGCAATCATCACATCCGTTACCCTGAAAAGCCTTCAAGCACGGTGACAAGGCTGGCTCCTTCCCAAAAGGTTTGCTGTCAGACGGCAAAGCAGTTCGCTCCGATGAGGGTGGGAGAGCTCCTCCTTTTTATGCAGTTTCTACGTCTGTGTTCTTGAATGTTCCAAGTCTGGCTGCCTCCAGAAAAACTGTAACAGGCCTTGGGCCAAACGCGTACAGCTATCTTTCACAAAAGGAGGGGGAGATGGAAGAAATTTTTTAAATATGTATCTCCAAACTTGGTCCTTCCATATCAGTTCTGACAGCCACAGGGCAGACTCCAGGTAGGACCTACCCCGTGTTTGTCTCTTTTTCGTGACTTCGGCTGTCAAGGAGTAGGCAGGCACTCGTTTGAAGCCCCAATTAATTAGTGAAGCATTTCCAACATTTAAAAAAAAAAATGATGGAATCTGAAAAAACAGCTCAGTTGATGCAGAAATAGACTTGTTTTCTCCCTCTCCAAGTTAATGTTTCATTAAAGAAAACTGTGTGTCCCCGGAGAGAAGCCTGGCGAGGGAAGGTAACGCCTCGGCAGGAGATAACCTCTTTTTTCCAGAGCAGAATACATTTGTAGAAAGGGGAGGAAAGAAAGTGAGAGAGCAAAACTGTGTCCACTGACTTTGGAATGAAATAAAAAGTACATGCTGTAAAGGGTTCAGAGATATGTAAAATAAGACAGGAATTTCCCACCAGGGATGGTGTTGAGAACAGGGAGAGACAGCGCCCAGCTCCGTGCTGCAGGCTTTGTATCATTCCCCTCGCTTCGTCTTTAAGCACCAGGCACAGCAGGTATCACTATTATCATCCCATTTTGCAGTCAAGAAAACTGAGGCTCGGAGAGCCAATGTCATTGCTCCAAGTGCCGCGTGCCCAGCAAGTGGAAGGAGCAAGACTGGATCCTAAATTGAACCATTATGAGATACAACAACTACATTTAAAACTAATCTTATACAAGCACTCATGGCAATGCCGCTGTATATTTTTTCCAGTTGTATTGAGATATAATTGGCACATGACCTTGTATTCGTTTTAGGTGAAAACATGATGATTTGATATATGTATGTATTATGCGTTATTATGAACAGTAACTGTGTTATACTTAACATCCATAAGTTTACAAGGTTACAGATTTTTTTCAGGTGTTGAGAACTTTCAAGATGTATTCTCTGAGCTTTCAAATATATGATATGGTATTGTTCACTGTAGTCATCATGCTGTATATTATATCTCCAGGACTTGGTTTATAGCTGGAAGTTTATACCTTTTGAACCCCATCACCTGATCACCTACACCCTCCCCATCACCTCTGGCACCACCCATCTGTTCACTGTATCTAGAAGTTTGATTCTTGTAAGATCTCATAAATAACCGAGGTCATACAATATTTCTATTTCCCTTTCTGATTTATATCACTGAGCACAATGCTCTCAAGGTCCATCCCATACTTGCCAGATACTGGCAAGATTCTCTTCTTTTTTATGGCTGTTATAGTCCATTGTATATATGTACATTTTTTTAAATTCATTCACCCATCTGTGGACACTTCAGTTGGTTTCAGTCTTGACTGTTGTAAATAATGCTGCAGTGAACAGGGATGAGGGAGCAGATGTGTTTTCAAGTTAGTGGTTTTATTTCCTTCAAGTAAGTACCCAGCAATGGGATTGCAGGATCACAGGGTAGTTCTATTTTGAATGTTTTGAGGAACTTCCATCCTCTTTTCCATAGAGGCTGTACTGATTGACATTCCCATCAACAAGGCTCGGGGGTTCTATTTCCTCCAGATCCTCACCAACACCTGCTATGTTTTGTCTTTTTGCTAATAGCTGTTCTGTGTGAGGCCATGTCTCAGTGCAGTTTTGATTTGTATTTCCCTGATGATGAGCGATGTTGAGCACCTTCTCATACACCTGTTGGCCATCCGGCTGTCTTCTTTTGAGAAATGTCTGTTCGGGTCCTTTGTCCATTTTTAGTATGATGTAGTCCCACTAGTTTATTTTTGCTTTTGATGTCTTTGCTTTTGGTGTCATGTTCAAACCAAGTATAGCCAAGGCTAATGTCTTACCCCTAAGTTTTCTTCCAGGAGTTTTATGCTTTTAGGTCTTTTAGATTCAAGTCTTTCATACATTTTGACCTAACCTTTGAGTCTGGTGTGAGATAGGAGTTCAAATTCATTGTTTTGCCTGTGTCTGTCCAACCTCCCCAACACCATTTATTGAAGAGATGGTCTTTTCCCCATTGCATATTCTTGGCTCCTTTGCCGTAAATTAATTGACCATATATATGTGTGACTCTATTTCTGGGCTCTCTATTCTGTTTCACTGATCTATCTGTTTCTTTTAATGCCAGTACCATTCTGCTTCAATTACGGTAACTTTGTAATGTAGTTTGAAATCAGAGAGCTCTTTTCTCAAGATTGCTTTAGTTCGTCTGGGTCTTCTGTGGTTCCATACAAATTTTAAGATTGTTTCTTCTACCTTTGGAATTTTGATAAGGATTGCTTTGATTCTGTAGATTGCTTTGGGTAGTGTGGACATTTTCACAGCACTAATTCTTCCTGCTGGTGAGCACAGAATATGTTTTCATTATTTGTGTCATTTTTTATTTCTGTTATCAGTGTCTTATAGCTTTCAACGTACGGGTCTTACGCTGGCATGGTTCAATTTACCCCTGAGTGTTTTTGATGCAATTTTGAATGGGACTGTTCTCTTATAACCGCGTGTTGAACCCATGTGGAGATCAGCCTTCCGGCCCTGTCCTTCCCTCTCCCTCACCTTCCTGATGGATTGCTTCCGAGTTTTGCAGTCACATCTTTTCTTTAGGATTCTCCCTCTCTCTGTCTACTCAGGGTTTTTTTTTTTTTTTTTTTTGCTTATTTTCCTTCTGTATTTTTTTTCTTTCACTAGAGGATGGTGGTGAGGAATGGCTAAAGCAGTTAAATTTCATTACTTGCACTTGAGCCGCACAAGTTTTTGGGATCTCCAGAGACTATGAATTCTGCAGACCGGTTCGTCTCCCAACACTGCCACTGGTTAGCCATGTGACTTAGAACATTGCTTCTTGGTTTCTCTGATTCTGGAGTTTGCTGCCTGGAGAATGGGGAAAGTAACAGCTCTACAGAGTTGTTATGAGAAAACGGGAGATAACAGAGTGGGTTGGGGGTTGACACTACCAGATACGGAAGGAAGAGAGGCTCTCTGATTTCTCTCTCCCTCAATGTTACCTCTTGATTCTCTTTGTAGTCCTGTTTCAGACCTACGCCTGCCTGCTTTCTCCTTCTCCTCCCTCTTCGTCCGGTGCCGGACTCCACCCTGTGTAACTCTTCCAAGGAACAGAAAGTAAGAGAGTGTTCCGCAATGAATCTAAGCTGCCTGCTCACGCTTTAGCCAACTTTCAGAAATGCTCGAGCCAATCAGGGAAATACAAGCTCCATTTACAATTCCTTCTGAATTCCAAAGAACAGAAACCTTGCCAAATATGCACTGAGGAAGTCCTGCCTCTGATCTTAAAAATATGCTTAGAAATTTACATCTTTGCCTGGGCTGTGCAGATAGATCTTTTAAAATCCTTCTTCCAAAATTGCTGTCAAGCTCCACGTAAGAACAGAACACCTAAGGGGACAGCCTGACCTGTGGCCGTATTTAAAAGTTAGAGATTAACCCTTCTCACAAAGAGAAGAGAATCTTTAAGCAATGAGAAAAGCAGATTCTTATAGTTGCCCGCCTGCAACCCTGCTTTCTCACCTGTCTGAAGTCAAAGTGGAAAGCTTGAGAAAGGTGGACCTTGGTATATAAAAGAGGATAGAGCCCACAGGGGCTGCTGTCACTTGACACTGAATTCAGAGAGTGAGGCTTGTGGCAGCTGGAGGAGGGAGAAGACCTATCCAAACCCTTTGTTCCTCCTACGCAGAGCATGCTGGTGGCCCTCTTAGAATGTCCTCACAGCAACAAGACTTAGAGTGAGTGTTGATAGCAACCTTGAAAGGCCAGATGTCTCTTCCTGATTGCCCGGGGACAGTCCTCGTGTATGCCCAGGGAAGCACTGGTGTCATTATTCATCGTCCCTAGTTTCACAACCAAAGTTTTCCTTGTTAAACAGCAGATTGGACAGCACAGCCCGCTTCAGGCTCCCCTCAGTCATAGCCCTCACCCCTCTCTTACGCCTACCTCCGCTCTCACCGCTCCCTCTTCTGCCATCTTCCCCGAGACCTACTCTGGGCAGACACGGGTCTTGACTTTGTTCCCATCCTCAAGGGACACCTTGACCTGATGTCGGTGAGGATGCCGAGGTCCAGCCTCAGAGCCGAGGCCCCCTGGCTGGGATGCACCAGGGCCTTGCTACCCCATCACGGGAAGTCGGGCAATCACCTCAGATCTCTTGTTGGCCTGTTGAGTGTGCATTTTTCCCTTTTGCCTCCCCCTGTGAATTATCAAAACTCACTTGTTTGTCGGCAAGATGTGTGTCATGCTAGGCCCATCGTGAATGGTGGCCCCCTCATTTTGACCAGTAATCCAGGTGTCCACCTTGAGAAGCATAAGTTCTGCGTAACCACAATAGCATGGTCATCAGGTGTGGTTTACACAGTCATCCACGTTGCACACTGCACAATTCTGGGGGTACCATTCCCATAGGTTACAGTACGAGGGGGATCCCCCAGACTTACATAGTTCAGCAGCCGATACTGATGATAAAAATAATACATCTTATCGTTTATTAAGCTATGGACAAGCACTGTGTTGAGTGTTTTGTATGGGAGACCTCATTTAACCTTTCCATAACTCGCTAACGAAGTAATTAAATTTTTATCCTCACTTAAAGATGAGGAAACTTGAGGCTTAGATAGATTAATTCATCCACGTTCCTGCATTTAGTAAGTAATAAGGCTGGGATTTGAAGCCCGGAAGCCTGACTTCTGGAACACGTGCTTGGAATCTTTATATTCTACTGCCTCCCGTGTCAGCATTCATCCAAGGCAAATTATTGTATTTCCTTCTTTTTTTTTTTAAACGTTTTTAATGTTTATTTCTTTTTGAGACAGAGAGAGACAGAGGATGAGTGGGGGAGGGGCAGAGAGAGAGGGAGACACAGAATGTGAAGCAGGCTCCAGGCTCTGAGCTGTCAGCACAGAGCCCGACGCGGGGCTCGAACTCACAGACCGCGAGATTATGACCTGAGCCGAAGTCGGACGCTCAACCGACTGAGCCACCCAGGTGCCCCATATTTTATTTCCTTCTTAAGGGCTCATCTAGCCTCTTACATAAGCCAGAGTTGGCATAAAGTACAATTCCCTTTATTGGGTGGGCCCCCCACCTCCTTCAGAAACTAGGCCCAGTTGGTTGGCAGTCCACCCTTAAGCCATGCAGTGGGGCCAGTCTCGATGGTGGTGGAGCATCCCATCGGGCCTCCTTTGTTCGTTGCAAGGCCTGGTGCTCACGCAGCAGAGAAGGGGCCCCTGTGTGCCTGCGGGATACCGTAAGAATAGAGCCTTTACTTTTAGATGTAAGGTGAAACATTTGGAGAAGAGAAAAATGCTGTATCCGGACATGAATCCAGGTTTTTAATATCACCTGCCAACTTTGGGCGAGTGATTTGGCCTTTCCAAGCTCAGTTGTACTCAGTTTGGAATTATAATGCCCATGAGGCCGTGGGAGGGGAGGAAATTACTTTTTAATTGTCTTGAAAATTACTATCATCAATGATTTTACTTATTAACAGTATTCTAATCTGACATATAAATTTATGTATAGCTGCAGAGGTCTCTTGACTGAGCTTGAATTGCATGTGGGTTATGCCTCTCTCAGCATTAAGGAATACATCTCCCAGGAGTTGCCAGTGTTCTTTTGTTCACCCTTACCCAGAGTACTTTCTTCATCCCTAGTGCCTCTGCCTCACAACGAGGCTGCCCTGCTCCCTCCCTCACTTTGGTCACCCCTGCCCGTTCTTCAGGCCGCATCAAAGATGCTACTTCTCAGAAGCCCCTTACTGATCACACCCCCCGCCCCAATAACTGAGTCAGACAACCCTCTTCTCAGCTCTCCTGGCACGCTGAAAATACTCTGCTTTAGCAGTCAGCACTCTGAAGTGGTTGCCTGATTTCCGTGTCTACATTATCACCCATTTGAGGTCAGAGAGTTTGTTCACCGTGGTTTTCCCCAGCATTTAGCACAGTACCCAGAGCACTGAACACACTTGTTGAATATATGTGAGCAACGGGACCAAAAAAAAAAAAAAGATGGAAGGAAGGAAGGAAGGGAGGGAGGGAGGGAGGAAGGAAGGAAGGGAGACATGAAGGAAGGAAGGAAGGAAGGAAGGAAGGAAGGAAGGAAGGAAGGAGGAGGGAGGGAGGGAGGCAGGAGAGAAGACATTATAGATCAATACTTTCCTAAGTCCTTAGAATCATGACATTCTAATATGTCATTTAAAACAGTCAAGCAAGCTCTGTTTCTCCTGCAAGAACAGATATTTTATTCCCTCGCCGCCCTGCCTCGGACGTGCTGTGCTCTGACATGTCTGGCCTTTATAGCGCTTCCCACCCCGTGGCTGTGTGGCCCAGCCGAGAGACTTGGACCACTCACTCTCGTACGTATTAAGAGTCCAAGGGCTTTTGTTGAGATCAGCTGTAGAATAATTCCCAAGTTTCCCCCCTTAGCCCAGAAAAGGTAGAAAATGGCAGGCCTTTGGTCAATCTGTTGCAAAAATTTTGTGAAGTTTACAACAGGGAGTGATCAGGTTGGGTGCGTGCCCGAGGGCCAGATATTAACTCTATATTATTCCTTCCCTCATTAATTTCCTCAGGAAATCTTTACCTGGCCCCTGCAAAGTGCTGGGCTCTAGGCATCGGGGGCGCAGTAGGGATTACGACTTTGCTGTGGGGGGTTGATTGACCGGCGGGAGAGATAGAAAGCGAGCAAACAAACGTGTTCTATGAAGTTGCCAAGTGTGAACAGTGCTGTGACGGCAAAAAGCGAGGCACTCAGATACAGACAGCGAATGGCCGGCCAGTCCTACCGGCTTCAGGGCGGTCGGAGGCAAAGGGTAGAAGGACGTGATGCCAGGAAGAAGGCAGTGGACAGAGCCCGGCCCAGACAAAAGCGCAGCATGGCGGGAGCAGAGCAAGTGAGAGGACCAGAAGGCCACAACCAGACTGGGCCTCCGGGAGCGGCCGGATTAGGGTTTGTAGGCGAGGGCGAGGGTTTGGGTTTTCCGCCAAGCAGGGTAGGAGGTTAACAAGTCCCTTCATGACTGGCCCCTGCCCACCTTTGGAAATTCCCATCCCAGTTCGAACGGTGTCTCAGCCCCGAACCGCGGTCGTCAGTCCCCGGCCCAACTGCCCCATGACATTCACCTCCGACCTCCGTGCACGCTGAGCCCCTCCTCAGAAGGTCCCCTCCTCCTCCTTGCCTGGCTAACCCGTCTCCTCGCCCAGTGCTTAGGCACCCCTTTCAGCACTGTAGGAATTCCAGAGACCCTTGCCCTTTCTCCTCTCTTGCCGTCACAGTTGGGGAAGACCTTGGTGGCTTTTTTGGCCATCACAGTCTGTTATGAAACCCACATCTGCTCCTATGGCCATATGAGGCGGTCCTAAGTGTTGAAGGCCAGTGGTCACCAGGTAGCCGGCTGTCCTGGCATATGGACAGCAAGCTGGGGGTAGCAGTCACCTGGGTGTCATAACAGAGAGAGAACCTGAGTAGGAAGATCTCAGGGCTGTATCCCAGGGCCCAGCACAGAACGTGGTCCATTGCAAATTTTGGTTGAATGAGTCCATAACTTGAAAGTTATCATATATCCCCATCGTCTTATTTCTGCCCTTTTCCCTTATAAATATACTGTTTGGGGGCAAGAAGGGGCAAACTCCACATACCTGACTTTAAAACGAGCTTTGAGAAAGAACCCATCGGTAATTCGAAGACTGCTTTTTTCTTTTTTAATTTAAAGCATTGTTAGAAATTGATCTGTAATTGCTGTTCCTTATCTCGTAAAAACTCTACGGAGCACACTCAGAACACTGTGCCGTCAAGGTCCCCATTTGCTCTGTCACTCGTCTGTGCACACGCTATCTGACAATGGTAGTCTCGCACTGGAAACGACACTACAAATTATTTTATCCATGAAGAAAATGAACAGAGCGTGTGAATACGAAGTGATTTTTTTTTTTCCCACCCGTGGTTCAGGCATCTCACGAAAAAGTGCAAAGCAATTTCATTACCGTCTTTAAGGAACGGCAGTTTGTACTCACTGCATTAAATGACCCTCTTTCCTCTTTAGACCATTATCCTATGGCCAACCTACCTGGCTAAACAAAATAGTACCTTAAAAGTTTATTGTAGCTCTTCCTCTTCCAGACTCTCAAGTGTAGACAGCTACCTTCCTCCTGTTAATTTCAGCACATTTAAAGGCTTAGGTTGCCTGCAGGGCAATGAGCAAGCTACGCAATTTAGCACAGTCCTGTGACCACTGACTTGCTGAACTACAGTGTGTGCTAAAATTCAAGGAGGCTGGGTGGTATTACTTATACACCACCCAGTCTCAAAGCTGTAACGAGCACCTAGCCCCTGTGCTCTCCTTATGCCCCCAGGAGAAAAGCTTTGCCAGGTGACTTTCAGAGCTGCCGTTGGCTAATTCCAAAGCCTTGGATGAGTCACTTATTTACCTAGCTTAATTTTTCCAAAAGTTATGTTCAAGGTAAGGTTTCCCCGACCCCCTTTTCCACTGTTGGCCAAAGAGTTTTCATGGTAGTTAACCTTTCTTGAACACCGAGGCAGAAGCCCTTAAAAAGCAAATAGGCGTCTAGAAGCCCTTGCGTTTCTGTTGAAACTGTTACTCATCGACACAGACTGGAGCCCAGGGATTCGTGAAGAGGACACTGGAAGGTTTAGTCCGGTTTGGGCCGCTCAGTAATCAGGATCTGAGTCACCTAAGCCTGATTTTCTAAGGAATTACTTTTTCTACGGGCAGTTAAGTGTTTCTTCTACGTTTATATACACATGACAGATTAACCACAGTTTTGTTTTGTTTTTTAACATTCAGTGGCTCTGTAACTCATTTGGCTTTTTTGTTTTTTAGCGAATAAACAAAGTGTTATTCCTTCACAGTAGTACCCAGCACACTCCAGAGGAACAGAAAACCCCGAGCTAGGGGTGACCTAGGGAACCAGGCTCAGCCAGTCTCCCGTACCCTTCCACGCCCTTCCACACTCACCTCCGAGAACTTTCAATTCATATCTGTGCCCCAGAAAAATTCCAACGCCTTCTCATTCTAGACGTTGAGGTTTGCTTCCAGGCAGCAGAAGCTCTGAGTTAAGTGTGCAAATGGTGAGGGGCTCCCAGGATACATTGCATACCCTTGTGCTTCCTAAAAGAACAAAGTGGCTCACGAAAGACACAGGGTATGCCAGGTGGCCCGGAATTTCTACTCCTGGGGTACACCCAAAAGAATCGAAATCAGATGTTCACGCTTGGACCCGAATGTTCATAGCACCATTCCTAATAGCCCAAAGATGGAAACTGCCCGATGTCCGTTGTCGTCTGAATGACCAGAATGTGGTACAGCCACACGACAGAGGACTATTCAGCCATAGAAAGGAAGAAAGTACTGATAATGCCACAACACAGATAAACCCCAAAAACAGCCCGCTGAGTGAAGAAGCCAGTCGCAGAAGGTCGCGTATTGTAGGATTCCATTTATATGAAATAGCCGGAATAGGGAAACCCCGGACAGACAGAAAGCCGCTTGGTGGTTGCTGCAGGCTGGGTGGCGGGGGTGGGGGGTGTTGGGGAAGCAACACTGTTTAATGGGTACAGAATTTCCTTTCGGGGCGATGAAAATGTTCCGGAACCACGTAGTGACGATCGTACAACACTGCCGATGATTAAATGCCACTGAGTTGTACACTCTAAAATGATCGAAATGATAAATGTTATGCGACGTGTATCTTACTACCAAAAAAAAAAAAAAAGCAAGGCACAAGGCATATCTGCAAACACGTTTCAGAATCAGACTGGAGCCCAGACTGAAATGCCCGTGACAGGAGGGAGGTAATAAAAGGGAAAGAGGGGGTCTTCTTCTCACGAGAAGCAGAAGATAGGTGGGGGTCCATGGGTCTCCCTAAATAGACTTATTTTTAAAATTTTTTAATGTTTACTTATTTTTGAGAGAGAGAACAAGAGGGGGAGGGACAGAGAAAGAGGGAGACACAGAATCCGAAGCAGCTCCAGGCTCTGAGCTGTCAGAACAAAGCCGGATGCGGGGCTTGAACCCACAAACCGTGAGATCATGACCTGAGCTGAAGTCGGCTGCCTAACCCACTGAGCCACCCAGGCGCTCCGTAAAGAGACTTTTAAATAGAGAAAGTTTACAAGATCCCTTGCTACCGACATGTCTCGGTGGTTGTTAATGAGTTAGCCAAGGCCCAGCGGCTACAGGAGATGTATTCCCTGGTGTAGAGGAAACAGGGGTCCCTGGATTCGCTCACCGTGGCTTTCCAAGGTGGTTTACCATCTTGAAATGCTGGGCGACACAGACGCTTTAGATAGGACGGGCTTCGGGAAACCTTTAGCACACAGATAACCAGGTTAAACTTCAAAGGTGGGCTTTGCTGTCGGTTAAAGCGAAAAAAGATAAGGAGCTTGCGGGCGGCATAGAGACGGTCTTGGAACAGCACCTGCCGCTCGCTCTACTTTCCTCCCTCGGTTGATGGGAATAAAAATACGTGTCCCATCTACCTCACGAAGACATGTTTGATCTGGGACAAGGCATTTCGGCTAAGTCCCAGCTTCTCCGTCTGAAAAATGGAGATGATGGTAATCTTGGAGTCGCACTACCTAGCTATGTCCTCGGTGTCTGTCTTTACTACTAAAATAAAAGCTTCTCTCTGAGAGCAGGGCTGTGCGGCCTGTGTCCGCTCTCGTGGACCCAGAACCCATCCCAGGCCCCGGCGCTAGGGACTTGGTGAATGTTTCCCGAGTGAATGAGGGATGACAGCACGTCATCCTGGAGAAGAAAAGGCAGTCATTTGGGGGCGAGGGGTGGGGGAAGGTATCACAGTAAAGCAAATCCTCTCAAGTCCCCGAAGGGGGGTGATTTGTGAGAAATGAAATGTGTCCTTCACGCTCCCCTGGAACTGACAACCAGGACGAGAAGCTGTCGTCTGCAAAGTGGTATGTGTAGTCGTAAGATGAAATGGGCCACCTGGACACACAACTCCCCTGACTCTAGAGGTGTTTAGCTACCCGTTCGATAATCATTTAGCTGTAAGTTTTAAAGAGAGTCAATATATGTGTGAGTGAAGTCATCAAAGCCATAAGGTCCTTTCAGACCCGAAGTCGGTTCATTCATGCTTCCATTCCTTCCCTCCAATAGCCACTTATCAAACACTTCTCGCTGTGCCAGGACCAGTGTTGGGAGTAAGTGGGCTAAGACAGTGAGTTCTTTGATAATTTCTTCCCTCAGAGGCCTCACAGTCCTAAAGGGTAGAAGAGACGGGAAAATAAATCTCTACACAAACAGCGTATAATAAACCATTTATTTCATTTCGATATCAACACCTGTTCTGCCTGTCACGCGCAGTGCACCAAGACGTGCGGCGAAGGCTCCAGGTACCGCAAGGTGGTGTGCGTGGATGCGGACAAGGGCACCGAGGTTCATGGCGTCCACTGCGACACGCGCAGGCGGCCCGCGGACCGAGAGAGCTGCAGCTCGCAGCCCTGCGAGTATGTCTGGATCACAGGAGAATGGTCCGAGGTACGTCCCCGGGATTCCGTAACCACCTTCAGGACCGCGGCGGCCTGAGGGCAGCAGAGTGATGAGGGCAGGAATGGAGGAAACTCAGACCCACCTGCCAGTTCCGCCTTCTGGGGCCAGAGCCCCCCAGGCGCCAGGTGGGAGGATGCCTGAGATGGTCTCATGGTTTCCCTCCGCCCTGTGACTCACCGAGACGCCCCTGGTGGTATGCTAAGGAAGGAATTATCACAGGGCCTGCTAGTGCGCATGATGCCTGTTGGTGTCTGAAGGGAGTTAAGATGAGAAGATGCCCTTTGCGTCAGGGAGACAGCAGGGCCTGGTGGAGACCGTGACAAGCCAGCACATGCTGCGTGACGGGAGCAGCCTCTCTCCCTCTCCAGCGGAGGCCGTGCAGAAATCGGGGGCCAGTGGTACCAGACCTGATTTTTCAAGGGAGGACAAAAGTCTGAGCTTTTATGTGAGAACGCCTAGCATTAAAATGTGGACTCAAATGTTTTATTTGAAAACGTTATGTGGGACAAGCCAAACACTTCTGGGGGCCAGAGACGGACAGTTGCCTCTTTGACAACCTCTCACCCAGAGGAACAAAATGATTTTCCAAAATATTCAAGGAATCAATTTTTTTCTTCTCTTCTTTTGCACACAATGCCTTGTCTAGACACTTTTTTTTTTTTAACATTTTTGTTTATTTTTGAGAGACAGAGAGAGAGAGAGCATGAGCAGGGGAGGGGCAGAGAGGGCGAGACACAGAATCTGAAGCAGGCTCCAGGCTCTGAGCTGTCAGCACAGAGCCCGATGCGGGGCTTGAACTCAGAACCGGGAGATCATGACCTGAGCTGAAGTCGGACGCTCAACCGACTGAGCCGCCCAGGCGCCCCAAAACTTTTTATTACTAATATACCAAACATGATTGTACTGTTTTCAAACCTCATAACACTTCTTAAATGTATTTGTTTAATCTCAAGCTAGTTGACATACAGTGTAGTATTGATTTCAGGAGTAGAATTTAATGATCCATCCCACACATATGACACCCAGGGCTCTTCCCAACAAGTGCCCTCCTTAATGCCCATCCCCCATCTAGCCCCTCCCCCACCCACCTTCCCTCCAGCAGCCCTCAGTTTGTTCTCTGTATTTAAGAGTCTCTTATGGTTTACTTCCTCTCTGCCTCATAATATTTTCAAAGACTGAAAGACCTAACATATCCAAGCCAGTTGCATTTGCCCAGAAGGAGTCAGAGGTGGAATTACCTGGGCTCCTCACAAAGGCGCTGTGACTTTTAGGTGATGTGCTTGCCGCCACTGGACCCTCCTCCATGTGTGACAGGGCAGCAGTTTCACATTTTAAGTAGGAGGGATATTGGCATGTAGATGATGCGCGTGTTGGGTGTTGAAGGCTTTCTGCCCTGCAGCTGGCCTACAGTCCTTTCTAACTATGCCTCCCCATCCTTCTCTTCGCTCCAGTGATTTTGCCTCCCCTTCCTCATCCGGGGGACATCTGGCAATGTCTGGAGACATTTTTGGTTGTCCCAAGTGGAGGAAGTGGGATGCTGCCGGCATCTAGTGGGTAGAGGTCAGGGAAGCTGCTTAATACCCCAGAGAAGGTGGGACAGTCCCCTCCCCCCTCTCCCTCCCCCCACGACAGAGAGCTATCTGACCCCGGTGGCAGCGGTGCTGATGTTGAGAAACACTCCTTTACCCCAACTCTGCGTGTTCTCCGACTCTTAAAGAGTGGAAGGGAGGCGGGGTCCAAATCATTAGGAAATAGACTTACCGTTGGCTAGCCGGGAACCTGGGCAGTCCAGAGGCTTGTTCAAGATAGTCCCGGACTTTGGGTCTGAGGCGTAGGTTCCACCCCATTCAAATTCCAAGGAGGGTAGGGGGAAGGTGTCGGGGGAGGGCTCCTCTGTTCCCTTCAACCCACTTCTCCCGGGTCCTTGTCAGGCGTGGTCCGTAACTTTTGGTTCTCAGGGCCGCCCGCCAGGCAGAGGAAAGCCCGCTCGCTCCTCAGGCCCCTGTCCCTCTCTGCCTGCTGGAGCCTCCTCTTACTAGTTTCTGGCTTAGTTCTCGGTCATTCGTCTCTCCAGAGTTTCTACAACCTATCACACTGTGAACGTTGGCCTCTTCATCTTAGCCAGTCTGTTGTGTGTTGTTATTATTATGCCAAAAGAATTTCGAACTCTAAGACTGAGAGTCATGTTACCCCTATGGCTTTATTTTAACCTTCATCTTAACCCCCAACGGATGAGATTTGGAGAAGATTTCAAAAAAAAAAAAAGTCTTCCATATTTTTCCAAATTCTCAAGTGTATCTTGGATGAAAAACTCTGGAAACTTATAGCAAAGTTGAGAGGGTTAGAGGTAGGACCTCACATGGATGCAAGGGGCACTGGGCCAGAAATCCCTCTAGAAAAGCTTCAGGAAAAATGCAAGAGCCACAGCAAGCCATGCCTTCTGTCTAGGACCTCCGTCACCTGGAGACTTGTGTGCCTTGTGACCTCCCCTTGAATTTGAGGAGGCCTGGGCCAGATGGCAAAAGAGAACCCCGTCACCCCTGGTTGATAATGTGTTTCTCAGCTTGGGCCTGAAGTGCATCATTAATGCAAGGAGCACACATTCTTACCATGTATCCTGCTTCGCTGTTATTTTCAAATTAGAAAAGTAATATATGCTCGCGATGAAGCAAGCACATGACCCCAGGGCGTGGAGAGTCAAGATTGAGAGCTTCCCTGCTTCCTTCCTCCCTGCCAGCCCCCCTCCTCCCTGCCGGCCTCCCTCCTACCAGTCTCCCTCCTCCCTGGCCGGCCCCCTCCTCCCTGCCACTCTCCCTCCTCCCTGCCACTCTCCCTCCTCCCTGCCAGTCTCCCTCCTCCCTGCCAGTCTCCCTCCTCCTTTCCTACCTCCCTCCTCCCTGCCACTCTCCCTCCTCCCAGTCTCCCTCCTCCCTGCCAGTCCCCCTCCTCCCTGCTACTCTCCCTCCTCCCTGCCAGTCTCCCTCCTCCCTGCCAGTCTCCCTCCTCCTTTCCTACCTCCCTCCTCCCTGCCACTCTCCCTCCTCCCGGTCTCCCTCCTCCCTGCCAGTCCCCCTCCTCCCTACCAGTCTCCCTCCTCCCTGCCACTCTCCCTCCTCCCTGCCAGTCTCCCTCCTCCTTTCCTACCTCCCTCCCTCCTCCCTGCCACTCTCCCTCCTCCCAGTCCCCCTCCTCCCTGCCACTCTCCTTCCTCCCTGCCAGTCTCCCTCCTCCTTTCCTACCTCCCTCCTCCCTGCCAGTCTCCCTCCTCCCTCCCTACCTCCTCCTCCCTCCCTGCCTCCCTCCTCCCTCCAAGCCCAGACAGATGGAGCATTTGCTGGCCACCTGCCCACACACAAAACACCCCAGACTGGCCTCGCCCTCTCTGGGCCCGGCCTCTGCTGGGCCTTCAGGCACTCGAACAGCGGCAGCCAAAGAAGGAAGAAGCATATACAGAACACTTCCGGGTTTCAAGCCAGCTGGAAAGGAAGGCCCAGGGTGCTCTGTGTGCCTCTGGACCTGTCCCCCCTCAAACCCCCCCACCTCCAGGGTCCCTTCAAGGGGCGTCTTGCCCCCTCTGGAACAGGTTGTTATAGGAGAAGAAAGCCTGTGGCTTGAAGCACCAGCTCAGGAGACGTTAGGAAAGAATGTCACTGTGGCTTTTAGTCACTAGTGAGACCTGACGGATGCTCACCCCAGGAAAAGCACAACAGGCCTTTTGCTGCGGACCGTTTTGGGGGTTCATCCAGGCCGCCTCCAGCCACCTTTGGTCTCGAGAATCCTGATCCCCTCACTTAAGTTTACGTAACACCTTCCCAGGGGACAGCCGGCTCTTTGACCGCATCGCCTAAAACTGCCATCAAAACTAAATTCACTATAATTCCTTTTGATTTTTTTAAATATATTCTATCAAATACTTAGCGAGGGAGGTTGAACATATTTGAAAACGGCATCAATAACCAGTTATACGTCTCATCACAGGAAGGATCTTGGACACTAGCAGGATGTCTGTTCTTTCTCCTCTTGTGTGTTGTTTGTATGATTTTAAATACAGTGATGATGGTCAAAAGCTAAAGTGACTGCCTCATCTGGTTAGAGAGAGAGAGAGAGGAGAACAGAAAGGTAACATTTCGGTCCAAATATATGGGCAGGGAGAGCAAAGAGAGGAGATTGAGTGGGGGGCAGATGGGAAAGCAAAGGGCATGAGGCAGGAAAGGAAAACTGTCTCCGAGTCCCCTTTTGGCTAAGTGCTTGGGTTTCAGCTGTAACTCAGGTGGGCCGGGACCCCCCCTCCTCCCCGTCCCCCGTGGCCACATCTCCGGTTTGGAGAAGCGTACGATCAGGCTGGGGATCCTATAAATGGAACCAGGGACAGCTAGTGCCTCCTCCATTTCTCCCCTTGAAGAAAAAGGGGCTCAAGGCACCCCGAGCTGCAGTGGGGGTGGGGATGGTATAGGGGAAGCACTAGATCCCAGAAGGCGACATTTAGGGTTGCGTGTCCGCGGTGTGCCTGGGGCCTGCCACTTGCAACGCATAAGCGAGCTGGTAAAGTGAGAGCTCTCTGCAGCATGCTCCGGGGTCAGCGTTGGATGTGGAGGTCAGGGGGCCTCCTGTGGGCTGCCCCCGGGCGCTGCTCCAGCCTCTCCTCCCGACCCCTGTCTTCCCAGTGCTCAGTGACCTGTGGAAAGGGCTACAGACAAAGGCTTGTCTCCTGTAGCGAGATTTACACCGGGAAGGAGAATTATGAGTACAGCTACCAAACGGCCGTCAACTGCCCGGGCACTCAGCCCCCCAGCGTCCATCCCTGCTACCTGAGGGAGTGCCCTGTCTCGGCCAGCTGGAGAGTCGGCAACTGGGGCAGCGTAAGTAGACCATTCGGTGATCTGATCGGAAAGCTTTGGGATCCCCGTCTTCATCTTCCACACCCCACGGGATTCTCCTTCCGGGAGAGACACTGGGAAGACACTGGAGTTAGCACCTTGAAGGGGGCTGATGGGAACAGAAGGTTCTGTCGTTTGGCAGGGTGGCCCAGTGCTTAGAGCGTGGGCTCTGAGGCCAGACCGCCGCCCTGTGAATCCTGGCTCTCCTACGTCCCAGCTGAACGAAACGTGCCACACTTTTGTGTCTCTGTTTCCGCATCTGCGAAATGGGTGGTTGTGAGAAGAAACGAGTTAAGACATAAACAATTCATAGATCACAATAGCACGTTTCAAGTTATGTGTATTTCACCGCAGTGTTTTACAAACTAGCTCCTGGAACCCTGTCACCTCGTAAGAGTTACAGAAGAGTTCGTTGTCGCTTCTGCTGTTACGAAGTCCACAGTTTCTAGTCCCTCTTCGACGGGAGTATTTCATCGCATTAGGGGTACGATAAGTGAGAATATTTTAAATTGCTGCTTCCCTGAAATATTGCCACCACTCGCTGGCTCTGACTACTAGGTTCTCAGTGTCGAAAAGTGATGAGACAAAGTACAGGATCAGTTGAAAGCAGTTAGGGTTTGAATCCTGGCTCTACCATGACCTTGAGCAAGCTTCGTGACATTTGGGCCCCAATCTCCTCTCTGTAAAAACAGAACAATGTGAGTACTATCTCAGAAAATTTTTGTAAGGCTTAAATGAGAAAATTATATGTTATATATGTGTGTGTGTGTTATATACATATATACATATAAATTATATTTATATGCATATAAATTTATTAAAAAGAAAGGTTTTTATAAATGTGTGTGTATAATGCTTAGCACAGAGACGGCTCCGTTGTAAGTGTCCCACATACCTCAGCATTTGTTTTGAGCAGCCTGGTGTCTGAAATGACACCCGGGACATACCTTGAGCTGGGAGCTCCACGCCGCTAGACCCCAGGCCTCCTGGGTCCAGTGGCTGCATCACCGACTCTTTCTGCCTTCCAGTGCTCTGTGTCCTGTGGTGTGGGAGTGACACACAGATCCGTGCAATGTTTGACCAACGAGGACCAGCCCAGCCACTTATGCCCTGCCGATCTGAAGCCAGAAGAAAGGAAAACCTGTCACAATATCTATAACTGTAAGTCGACCAGCCGTAGCCACTTTTCCGGAGCACGAAGAACCAAGTTTCCTTGTTTATTTGTTTGTTTGCGGATCCTCTTTAGAAACAGAGAATGCATAAGATAAGCACGTACTGGGCATGAGATGCGCAGCATGAAAACTGTAGTTAACGGTGCTGTATGCTACGTTTGCAAGTCGCTAAGAGAGTAGAGCCTAACCGTTCTATCAAAAAGAAAAAAACACATTTATATATATATATATATATATCTGTATGAAATGATGGACATTAACCAAACTTATTGTAATTATTCACAATGTACAGAAGTCAAGTCATTATGCTGTGCACCTTAAACCTATATAGTGTTATATAGGTCAGTTACCTCTCCGTAAAAGTGAAAGGAAAAATTAAAAAAAAAAAACATTTACCCCCCAAAAGGGAAAGAATTTATTCTAAGGAAAGCATCTCTGCCCCCGCTTTTCAAGCGGAAGAGTGTTAGCGTGAACAGGATCCTTCGTGTCAGACAGCGGGGACCCTGGGGACCCTGGGGACCGCGCCCCACCTGGGCATGTCGTGTTTTGCAGGTGAGCTACCCCAGGACTGCAAGGAGGTAAAGAGGCTGCAAGGTGCCACCGAAGACGGCGAATATTTCCTGCTCATCAAAGGACAGCTCCTGAAGGTGGCGCCGGACAGCAGTCCCTAGTCCCTATGTCTGGCGTGACGGGAGAGTGCGTGGCCCCGGGTCCCGCGGTCTCACCTCTGAGCTGCTCCTCACGGGTTATGTCTGGCCTCTCTTCCAGGTGTTCTGTGCAGGGATGCAGTCCGACCATCCCAAAGAGTACATAAGCCTGGTCCACGGTGACTCAGAGAACTTCTCCGAGGTGTACGGGCACAGGTAGGGACGCCCGGGCTCAGAAGAGCACAGACGCCCGGAGAGCCCCCGGAAGCACTTCCGTCCTCCCCACGTGTTCTCTCTGTGTCGTAGGTTGCACAACCCAACCGAATGTCCCTACAACGGGAGCCGACGGGACGACTGCCAGTGTCGGAAGGACTACACGGCCGCGGGGTTTTCCAGCTTCCAGAAAATCAGAATCGACCTGACCACAATGCAGATCATAAGTAAGTCTGGTAGAAGGTCCTGGGGCAGGGAGCGTGTTCATTCCCCTCCCCGCCCCGTTCAGCCGGCGCACGGCACAGGGCACACTGCACGCCGGCTCGCGGCAAGGCTCGGACGTGCTTCGGGGAACGAGATGGGCTGCCTTGCCATCCGGTGACGACAGCTGGGCTCCAAGCTGCATGAGGGCGGGGTTGGCTGTTTTACTGCCGTACAACCAGTGCCGGAAGGTGCCTTGCCCAGAGGGGAGCTCTGTCAGATTTGTGAGAAATGAACGCATAGAGTGGGTGAAGGCCCCTAAAAGGAGGGACCACTCCAGTGGGGGGGGGGGAGGGGAGTCAGGGCAGCATCCCCTCAAATGGGACCCTGAACCTGACATCCTCAGGTCAAGGAGGAGTTAGCCAGGCACAGGGTATCAGTGTGGGGAAAGGAAGGGGAGTAGCAGAAGCTTTTAAGGGAGAAGACAGAGCAGACACACACCTTAAAGAGATTCATATGGAATCTTCCATCCCCTCCGCACCTGCCTCCCCCCTTGCACAGTGCACACACGTGCAGGGGCGCACACCTCATGTTATCTGATCGTCGGTTTACAGAAAAGTGGGCCACGGGCTTGCTTCTTGTAACTAGCCTCCGTGCCCGACACCGCAGCTTCGCAGGGGGCCGCTCATCCTAGGCGTGGTTAAAGACAGCTGAGCTCTCCAAACGTGTTCCCTCGAATAGAGGAAAAACAGAAATAATGAATAATTCATTTTTCCTCATTACCATTGCTCCCGTAATATTGCGTCGCTTTCCCCTCGAGGTCGATTAAACTTGATTTGTACCGAGATACTTTTTCCTGCCTTCAGCGAGCCCGATGGGGGCTAAAGGCAGAGAGTCTGCAGTTTTTCCGCTTAGGACTCGGGGCTTCTGAGGGCTGCGGCCACAAGGGCCCCTCTCCTTGCAGGGCAGGGAACTCAAAGTTCCTTCCCACTGGGGCTCGGTGAACTTCAGAAAGATTAAGGCCTCTTGCGGTTCCCGAAAGGCAAGGCCAGGAGAGAGAGAACACGGCTCTCTCTCTGTTGCATGAGCGATGGCTTCTGTGCGATCCTTGCTCCAACGCCTCCTGTGTGGAGCTCCTCTCAGGAGCTACGAAGAGGTTAAAAACACAAGCATTGGCTTTTTTTTTTTTTTTTTAACTACAAGTTAGCCCCAAACTTGAGAAACTGCCATTAATACTTTCAAGATGTGGGTTCTAACTGCTCCACGTATGGGCAGTAACAGTGCGAGGGCCGTGGGAGGGTCGCCGAAGCCCCGGGAAATAACTCCTAAATAGCTGGGAGTGGTTTTGTGGCTGATTTCTTCCCAACCGGAAAGCTGGGAGGCGAGACGCAGGAGACTCGGAGCCATCCAGGGACACTGCGTGTAATCGACGTGATCACATACTTATTTATTTATGGGACAATCGATTCCAAAGTCATCTTAAACCCCCCTTTTGGCTTCCCTGTTGTGGAGAGACCGTGCAGATAAAACCCAGGGAATGAGGCTCTAGGAACGGCAGATATAATGGGGGGAGGGCAGTGTACGTCTGAATGGATCTATTTGCTCACTAATGATACTTCGGGTATTGTTTCTCTCCCCTTTCTCCTCTACCGTTCTTCCCTCCTGCCTCCCTGTGACTCTCCTGTCCCTTCTGTACCTTTTTGTACTTCTCTCTCCTCTCCCTTTCTCCAAAACCCCACAGCCACTGACTTACAGTTTGCCAGGACAAGCGAAGGACACCCTGTCCCTTTTGCCACAGCAGGGGACTGCTACAGTGCAGCCAAGTGCCCACAGGTAAGTGCTGGGGGGCTCCCCTCCCCATGTCCCACCCTGCCCTCAGGGGACCCTTGGCTGCTTCTGCTCCTGGGAATACAGTTAGAAGGGCTGCTCTGGAGGGTGGTTTGGCCCCTGATGAAGAGTCTTGGGGATGCTCAGAGCTACTAATCTAGTAATGCCCCTCCTGAGAGTGTTTCCTAAGGAACGGATCGGAGCTACATGGCAAACTTCTGCCTTCAGCAAAAGGCACCTGCTGTAACGGTAACGATTTGGAAGCAAATTAGACGTCAGAGGGCAGGCGCTTGCTGAAACAAATCATGACGGCTAACAGAATGAGTATCGTACAGTCGGTGACAGGCTGGTATATGCGTCATGACTGGTTCTTGAGGAACAATAAAAAGTCCTGCTTTGCAGCATTTGCCCATGTCCCAGGTGTAAATATTCCCGCTCCGCCCCGCCCCCACCCCGTAACTGATTTCAGGCCGTCAAGGTTATGTCACTAAATGGAGAGTCAGGCAGAAATCAGCCGGTCGGCTCTCACAAGCCAGCGCAAGCGGGCTCTCACACACCACGGTCAGCCGTTACAAATCCTAAACGTCATATGACATAGAAAGACTGTCATCCCTACTTCGGACGTATAAAACGCGCCGTGTTCAGACGAAGTGCAAGTTTATCATCGTCTGCTGGACTTGCCGAACGGCCTCGGTGCCCAGCTACGCTTGCACGCCTTCTTGCCTCTCTGGAGGTGAGAGGTTTTAACGCGCCTCTGGGAACGTTGCCGCCACAGGGACCCGCCGGCGCCCATTCTGCAAAGCAGGCACCGTCTCTGCAAGAAGCTTCGGCACTGAGAAGGCCCGAAGGTTTCTGTGACTGCGGCCAGGAGAACTTGGCCCCCGTTCTTGCTGTGGTTGCAAAGGGGTCTTCACGAGGCTGTTACGGGCCCTCGGAAGTCCGGGGACCGGGACCGGGAGATCCCTTTGGGATCCGGGGATGGATTTGCGCCCAACCACAGAGAGACCGTCCAAAGACCAACACATCTGAATTTTCTTTTAACGAAGTGTTTTCTCAGCCCCCAGCTTCAGAAAGCAATGCTAAACATTTTAGGGAAGTGAAAAGGAAGCTCTCGGGGAGAAAGAAAATAAACAAAGGACATCATGGTAAAAGGGGCCCCCTCCTCTACTACCCGGGAATTGCAGACTTTTGAAGTGCAGATCACTTCCAACACCCCACTGGCCTGGGTTGCATTTTAACAGCTAATAGATTGGCCCTGTCCTGCCTTTTTCAAAAGTCTGAGGATTTTCTGGTTTCTCTCTGCCGCATCTTTGGGGAAGCTTAAGTAAATGAAAGGTAATTTGCATTCATTTATTTTAATAATTCAGAGACAAATGAACGTATTGATTTGCTAAATCCTGACCCCGAAGCAATCGAAGCAGTCGCTAAATGAGAAAACCCAAAGCCAGTGAGAAGGTAATTTATGTTTTTTCCTAGTCCGCACTTCAAGCCATATGGGGGGGCTTTCAGAATTCAATTCCTTCGACATTTATTGAGCACCAACTGCATACATTGATGAAAGCCCTGAGTTTTGCGGACGGGTTTTCCAGGAAAAGGTCCTGCAAAAGCCCGCTTGTGTGAGGTGCTTTGGAGCAGATGGCCCTCCTGTGACCTAATGATTGCACAGAAGCCAGAGAGAATACGCTTCTTCCTCCTCGTCCACACTGTTGCTTTGGGGACTTACTTAGCAGTAAGAGCAGGTCCCCCAAGGGTCCTCAACCGAGAACATAGCCAGAATGTGTTCTTCCTGTTCTGATCACAGGGGATGCGGCATTATTGTTATCGATGCCGGTATTGGTAGCATTTATTGAGTGTTTACTAGATTTTAGACTTCGCTAAGCATTTCTAGGTCGGTGTAGCATGTCATCCCCACGGCAACGGCCAGTGAGCATGTCCCCTGTTTCAGATGAAAAAATGGAGACGCAGAGAGTCTGGGGAGCTTGCCCAAACCCACACAGCTGAGTACCAATCCATGATGGCCGACGTGTCTGCCTGACCCCCCTGGCAGACGGGACTTTGCGGCCTTCTCCTTTGCACAAAGAACAAAACCTCTCCCAGTCTCAGGCACAGCTTTCTCAAATCCTCTAGTGTACTGATAACTGTGAATGACTTTGACTGTCTTCAATCAGCCACAAGAGGCAGTAGCTTATAAGTCTCACACCCTCTACCCTTCGAAGATGAGGGCTGTAGGGGCAAAGATGTCTCACCTGGACCTCAGAGGACACTACGTCTTTAGTCCTCAGGGGACCCTCAACCTAAGGTGGTCATTATCAGCTGAAAACGTAGGTCCCCTGTGCTGGAAAGGTGGAAAGAGAATGAGGAGGAAGACCGCCTGTTCGGTCGGGTGTGTCACCTGCTCAGAGAGGGTGCGGAACTAGCTAGGCGTGTGTATGGAGGGTGCCCACACAATGGACGTCCACGTCAGCTGGGACTTTCCAAGAACCTTGAGGTCAAAGCAGATCAAGCTACCTTCTTCTGCAGTGCAGGGGGGACAGACCATCTGCATGGGAAGCAGGATGGGAAGGGAACAAAGGGAGGGATCTTTGGCAGCAGCATGGTCTGGACACAATGACCGGTGTGAGCTCCTGCCTTGGACAGGCAGAAGAGTGCAATAAGGAAACAGCAGGTGGGATCGCAGAGCTCAGAGAGGCCCGTGGCCGAGGAGGCCCAGCAACGAGGGCTTTGTGCTTCGCTGCAGCCGCAATCCTGCATGCTCACTGAGGCCCGCTTCACCTAACCACCGCTAATGTCTGTAGAGTGCCGTCATGATTTCCAAAACTGGTTTTTAAATATCACCTACTCTGTGCCAGGCAATGAGTTACATGCATCATACCTTCTACCTGATTCCCTCCTGTTTGCAGTGTAGGCATGACTAACCCATTTCACAGATGGGCTCAGGAAAGTTAAGCCTACACTAAAAGTAGAGGAGTCTGGATTCTGGGGAAAATCCAACCGGCCACAGCCAGAGTTTCCCACCCTCAGGACTGCTAATGTTTTGGACTAGATCAGTCTCTGTCGTAGGGACCGTGCTGTGCATTGCAGGATGTTTAGCAATAAGTCTGGTCTCTACCTACCGCATGCTAGTAACACACACACACCTGCCAGTTATGACAACCAAAAAGGTATCCAGATAATGGCCAAATTTCCCCCCCTCCGGGGGAAAAACCCCCCCTGTGAAGAGCCACTAACTTAAATGCTCTCATCACTTCTGTGAATTGGAATGTTATTTGTCCCCATGTCATAGATACGGAATCAATGGCTTCGAAGGGGTTGAAAGACTCTGCTTAGTGAATATTGATGGCGCTGACACAGCTGAGGGAGCCTGCAGGCTGCCCCTAGTGCCGGAAGCCACAGTGGATAAGTCAGGATGGAATATTTGTTAACAATCTCTCAACTGCCTAGCCGTGTGTTACACGCCATTACTGAATCAGTAAAGCAATACCAAGTCCCTCCTGCACCAAGCTTACTGTTCTTATTGGAGCGAGACATCCGACACAAAACAGCCAATAACCAGTATTTCTGAAGTGAGGATCCAGCCCCGTGCTGCACGGCTAATTTCATTTAGCCCTCATTACAGTCCGCTGAGGCAGATACTGTTATTATCTTCCATTTTACAGGTGGACAAACTAAGGTTCTGAGAACTAAAAAAAATCTGTCCAGGATTTCATCCCTCCCCCTCCTGAAAGAGCCGAATTTTTACATAGGTCTGGCTGGCGGGGAGCCCACCTGGCTTTATTAAAGACTGCTTTGACAAAGGACGGGATTGTGTAAGGTTCAGAGAGGAAGCATTCACCGTGAGAGTGTTGGTGCAAAACATTTTCAGTGCTGAAACCGCCGCTTCTTGGGGAGGAAGCCTCAGCAAACGATTTCAGGTGCCTTTGTGGAGTCATTTTTGAAAGCGAGGGAGACACACTGGCAGATGGGGAAAGCAGGAGAGGAGCTCTGTGGCAGCGTCTCCTTAGAAATAAACATGGCAACAGCGAGGCCCGGTTTTGAAAGGAATCCTGGAGCGGGTTAGGAGCTGGGATCCTGGAAGAGGCGGGCCGGCAGCAAGGCCGTGTAGGACGGGCCGCGCGCGCCCTCTGCTGGCCAGTCCGGAGAACGCACCCGTCGTTTGACGTCCCGCCCCGCTGTGCTTAGTACGCGCCGTGCTCCGCGCGGCGGGGAGCGGCGGCCCAGGAAGCTTTGGCAGCGAGATCTTGTTAGAAAAATTACACTGTGGCATTTTGTTCCTGAAGGAATCTGATAATTGTGAGCAACATCAGGATTGCCGTGTTAGGGAGGCAGAATGGCGCTGGTTGAGAGCGAGGACTTTGAAGTCAGGAAAATGTGAGTTGGTGCGCTCACTGTCTCCTGCGGAAGTTCATCATCCCCGCAGGGCCTTAGTTTTCCCTTCTGTAAAGAGAACCCCTTCGTAGAGCTCTTGCGAAGACGCAGGAGACGATGCTTGTGAAGTGCGTGGCCCAGACCTTCCTTCCTTCCAAAAAAAAAAAAACCCTCATTAATTAGTAGCTATCGTAATTAATTAATGTCCTTCTCCTTTCCAAGGGCCCTTTTATTGTGTGGCCTTTTACTTAGGACATCACGTGGACTAAAAATCTTTCTCATCGGCTATTTATTCCAGGGTCGTTTTAGCATCAACCTTTACGGAACCGGCCTGTCTTTAACGGAATCGGCTAGATGGATATCACAAGGGAATTACGCTGTCTCCGACATTAAGAAGTCCCCGGTAAGGTGACCTAGTGGCTTCGGATGGGTTTTTTTTTTTTCTCTTTCCTGCCTTCCTCGCTTGGTGTGTTGTGGTGGTGCTCAAGGGACGAACGTGCTTTCCCACCTGCTCAAACTATTTTGCAAAGTGTCAGGAAGGAAAGTAAGGAAATAAATCGAAGGTGAAGTATGTGTAAGTTGAGTTTAGCAGAAACAGCCTTGCTTCGCTTCTGGTGAATTCTTCCCGGAGTCCTAAACCTGTGAACCGCCCAGGTAATTAGATGATGCCTAACCAGGGGAAGCTGAAGGCAGTTAAGCCTCTAAGAGAGTGTGTGGCTCAGACCCCTTGCAATTAGCCAACCTGAGATTCCTTTTGTGAACGTGGGGGAAAAGATGTTTGTTTATTGTTGTTGAAAGAAAAATGGAAATACAAAAGAGGCTGGAAGAAAGGGATAACTAATCAGGTGACGTTTCCGGAGAGGTAGAGAAACACTCACGGGTTTCACAGTAAGCAGGTTTTCGTGCTCAAAAATCCTGCCACTCAAGGCATGGCACATACAGAGCATCAAGATCACCTGAGTCTTGTTGCAACTGCAGGTTCAGGGGGCCCTGCAGCTTCTAAGTCAGGATCGGCTGCGGAACAAGGTCTCCAGGTAGATCATAAGCACAGCACAGCTTGAGAAGCCCTGGTCTCGGCAGCGTTTCTCAGAATCACCTGGGAACGTTTCAAAGGCGTGCCCAGGCCCCAGCCAGACTGACTGGGAACCTCGGGAGGCAGGGGAGAATTTTTTTTTAAGTTTGCAGTATGTTTTTTTTTTTTTTTTTACTTCTATTTATTTTTGAGAGACAGAGACAGAGCGTGAGCAGGGGAGGGGCAGAGAGAGAGGGAGACACAGAATCGGAAGCAGGCTCCAGGCTCTGAGCCATCAGCACAGAGCCCGACGCGGGGCTCGAACTCACAGACTGCGAGATCATGACCTGAGCCGAAGTCGGCCGCTTAACCGACTGAGCCACCCAGGTGCCCCGAGAATTTTTAACTCCCCGGGCAATCCTCTCGTATAGCCAGGGCAGAAGCTGCTGCGTGATCCAGCCTTCCCTCAGAAGTCCTGAGAACCTGCGACAGGCACCTGACCCGCCGACAAATGGGGACTTTACCAGAGTGTGGCCCGTGGTCCCAGGTCCTGCTTCCGCCTTGATCCTCACCGCGGGGTCTCCTCGGAAATGTGGGCAGGGGAGGAAAACGAGGGAGAGAGCAGGGAAAGGGGTTCTCTTTCCGAAGTAGGGCTGCCGGATCAAATACAGGACGTCCCGTTAAATTTGAATTTCAAATAAACAAGGAACATTTTTTTTTTACTATAGACGCATGTTTTCAACACCGTGTGGGACATATTAATTCTAAAAATATTTGTTGCTTATTTGAAATTTGCATCTAACTCAGTGCCCTGTATTTTTATTTGCTAAACCTTATCAAAATCAGAATATAAAGAAGAAATTCCAGCTGCTTCCCCCAGGAAGGGAAGAAACATCTAATTGCGACTTCCCAGGGAAATCCCAGGTTTTCCAGAGCCCAAATTTTGAGCTGCCAGGGTTAAATTTGTCTATGGAAAAAAAAAAATCTGACTCCTTTTTTTCCCTAGGCCAATCAATCACCTCAAATCTAATTCAGTAAATGCCCACATTGATTGCTTATAAATCATTAAATGTTTTCCTTTGCACTAAAAGGAATAAAGACAGCTGACAGCACACATGCTTTCGAATGTGCTCCCAAATTATAATTCTTCTCTACCACTACCCGTCAAGGTCCATATATTAGGTTTCGGTCACTCCGAGGGACAAGAAAGTTAACTCCCCAAAACGCAGTCAGACGTGAAACATGATTCTGTAGGAAACCGTCTATGTAAACTCTGTAACAGAAGTTTCAGTCCTGCTAGCCCCTATCAGTATTGCTGTTTTCATCCAGAAACTAAAAATAATTACGGCGGAGAGCGCCACCTTCTGGAGAGAATGAGCAATGCCCCGCAAAGATGGGTTGGCCGGTTCCCAAGCGTTGGGCAGAAGTTACGCCTTTCGTGGAGGGAGTTGGTTTGACATTTGCCTGCCAGCGTTTTTGTCTTTATTTAAATCTTGGTGTTCCAGGGCAGCCTAGAGAGCCGGAGCTCAAAATTAGTCTCGAGGGTCGGCCCGCGCACTCCGTATGAATCCCTGGGAGCCGGGGCGGGGCCATCTGTAGCTCCCAGCAGCCCAAGCCGCCCAGGGCGGCCATGTGGGCCTCAGCCGCTAGCGGGGCTCTCAGAGCCGCGTCCTCTAAGGCTGTTCCGTGAACATAGGCGTCCGTGGCCAAAGACATTTGCGAAAAAATCGTATATTTTATTTCTTTCTTGAAGAGGCACAGGGAGCCTGAGCTTACTAAAGGTGGGAATAAATACACAGGAAGGAAGCCTGTGTAACTTTATCCAAACCAGTGTTGCCTTACATCGGTGGTTCTCAAACTGGGGTGTGTGTCAGCATCACCTGCAGGGCCAGTTAAAACACAGCCAGCCTCAGGAAGGGCCCGAAATGTCCATTTCCAGGAATTTCCTGGGTGGCGCTAATGCCCCTGGCCTACGACCACATTGTGGGAACTGTTGACCTAAGTTAGACCAACCGCAGAACCTTTTTTTAAAGTTACACTTTTTAATTTCCCCCCAAATAACCCAGTGTTCCGTGGAACACACTTTGCAAAACTGTGCAGTGTCCTGCTCCCACCATTAGCTACTCCCGTGTTGCCCCGAGGGACTCAGGCCCCGCCCTCCATGGTGCTCAGACCCTGGCCAGTCAGCCCCTTCTCCTCCCCAAACAGCCTGAAGTCATCATTCCTTACCTTCCTTCCCTTTTCTGCTGAGAGCTATCGAGAAAAAGCCCAGTGAAAACTTCAGTTCTCCAAACCTGTTGGCAATACAGTGTTCTTCCCAAGCAAAAATCCGGGAAGACTCTAGTCATCAGGGTAAAACTGAGTCACCGGAACCACTGTCTCATCATCAGGAACAAAACTGGTGAAACTGAGTCTCCTCGTCAGGTGCACTGTGGGCTCCCCCTGTATGGGGAAAAGACGCTTTCTTCTATTTTTAACTAATAAAAATACTCCCACTCCTTACTGGGCATTAATGCCTATGCCTGCAGTCCACCCCATTTTGCCAGCTTTCTCATCAAATCATGGAAGGGAGACTGAGGAGGTGGGCCGAGGGTAAGCAGGTGATGTCGCTTTGGTGCTGGAATCCACCTTCCGGCCATCGGCGCTCGGTGCTGAAGCTCCCCGCAGCCGCAGAATGCAGAGGCTCAGCGCGCAGACTCGAAGGCACATTGCCTGCTTATGCACTGTCTAGCTCGGCCTTCTTGAGCGAGTTATGTAACTCCTCGGTGCGGGGGGATGGGGCACCGTTTCTTCACCCATAAAATGAGGGTCATGGGGGCCTTATCTCTGGGTTCTCCTGGGGCATACATGAGAGAGGGGTGAAGAGCTGTTTGCGTGTCACTGGGCAAACAGTAGGCGCATGATAGGTGTCAGCTCTTAGTGTTATAGCCCTTTCCTAGCCCTTAGGCTCGCTGTAAGGCCTTAGAAGCCGCCAAGATGGTGACGGAAATAGGTGACTTGAGATGGAAAAGTGGAAGGACAGGGGACAGTGGCCTGAGCCAAGGCTGCGTCTGGACGTGGTCGGCACCCAGAGCCATGGGACCCCACCTGGGAGTGAGGCAGGTGGGACCCCCCCCCACCCCCATGGCCCAGGGGTGCTTTAGCTGCCCCGGCTGTGCTCAGGAACTAAAGTTTCCACCCTGCTTGTGTGTGAGGGCCAGACTCACAGGAAGGGAGCGTGGCCCCCTAGGAGACTGGAAATAAGGTGTTGAAATTCGGAGCTCCTCTGCCAGTGTCATCTGTGCGCCCTCAGCTCCCAGATGTGCTCAGGGTATGAAGGGCCCTCAGCCCATCCAGGGCTCTCCCGGGGCTCCGCGAGCCCACTCTCAGAGCCGCTCTCTGACCCTCTGGGAGGAGGTTCTGGAATAGCCTTGAGAGCCAGCAGAGTGAAAGGAGGTTCCCTTCAGGCCCTGTGAGAGCGGTGCCCACCAGGCTTCTGGCGTCTCGGCATGCCTGGGGAATGTGTGGGCTCAGCAAGGAGCGAGGGGAGGGGCCTGCGTTCCTGAGGCCTGGCTGCC
This sequence comes from Paguma larvata, assembly GCA_030068075.1. Classification (NCBI taxonomy): domain Eukaryota; kingdom Metazoa; phylum Chordata; class Mammalia; order Carnivora; family Viverridae; genus Paguma; species Paguma larvata. Next base: position 30,692,093 of record CM057842.1, on the reverse strand, counting down.
GGGCCCTAGACCTAACAGACCTTCCTTGTGCTGAGTGAGGGTTGTCGACTGAAGAATTGCTTTGAAATGAAAAATTAATGAACTCTGTATTGTCATAGAGGAGATGGATTAATTCATATCTTTTAGCTCATTTGCAACCAGCGGGGTTAAGGTGACATGAGATAAACGTGTCGGGTGGGGGGTGCACGTGTCCACCTGGTGCCCCTCTCATTCACCTTCCGTGTGCTGCCTCCTAACTCACGGTTCACTTATGAAAATCAGCTCTCCACAAGTACAGAAGTCACACTGCAGGCCAGGAGAGAAAAATTACACTTAGATTTGTGTGCTTTTTCTTCCATATGCTCCTATAGAAGTTAGAGGTTTCAGTATATTCTAAATATTAAACAGTGTGTATATTCACATATATGTGACGGTCTAGGGTTATACTGAGAAATATATATGCCTCCCATGATTTATGGCCAGTTCACCGCCAGGACACTCCAAAGACATGTAAGTCAGGGGTGGCTGGGTGGCTCAGTCAGTTAAGCGTCTGGCTCTTGCTCTCAGCTCAGGTCATGATCTCACAGTTCGTGAGTTTGAGCCCCGCATCAGGCTCTATTATGACCGTGCGGAGCCTGCTTGGAATTCTCTCTCTCCCTGTCTTCCTGCCCTGGCCCCATTTGTGCGGTCTCTCTCTCAAAATAAAGAAGTAAACTTAAAAGAAAAGAAATGCAAATCATCGCACTTCAGGATGGGCCGACTTTCCTAAATCACAAGCACCAGCTCCCCTGGTCAGACTGATGGAGAAAACCAGAAAAACTTGTGAAAAGCATGAAATACACACTATTCGTAATGGAGCAGAGAACCACTCGCTTTAATTATATGTCATAGCCCAAACTGAGCTAACAAAATATTCACCGAAGGAGATTTTTTTAGAGGGCTTGCTTTAAGGAAGAAATAAAAATTACTTATCATTAGTGTTTCATCGTTTGCGAGCAGGTACTTCTAAGATGCTGGGAAGTGTACCTTTTTCTCTAAAATAGGCACTATTTCCATGAGAATCATGTTTATGCTCATCATTTTACCATGTTTTTTTCCTTTGTGTTCTGTAGTAAGAATGATAAGTTTTAGCTCAGACTTTATCTCAATCAAATTAACAGAGTCCCAATTAGTGAAATAGCATGAACATTGCAAAGCCATTGTCGGCACCTTTATAATTACCCAGACTCTTCTCCCTCTTCACGAGACTAGGCTACCGTGGGCGTCCACACATTACAGCTGCCTTCAGGATAACAGGAGCTAATAGTTTGTGAGCGCGTCCATTAGGCCGAATACTCTGCTAAGCACTTCACATCCTTTCTTGCGTTCATGACCGACCTCTGAGGGGAGACGAATATTATCCCTACTTCACAGATGCACTAGGACACTGAGGCCTGGAGGGTTCCTTAAAGACGTGACACAAGCCCCAGGCAGCCCGACTCTGGTTCTCCCCGCTGCCGGGTCAGGAGAGAGTGTGGAGAGAGTGTGAACAGAGTGAGCTTGGACGAGACAGAAGGCATTCGCGGCACATCAGCGTTCCGAAGACCCACAGTCCAGTGCTTTAGCCTCCAGAGAAGGTTCCTAGCTGGGAGGCTGGCTGGTCCGGCCTCGTCTCCAGTTGATGGTGTCATATTGGCTCCAGAATTAATATGGGCCTCTAAAAGCAGGGCCAGTTAGGGGCGCCTGGGTGGCTCAGTCGGTTAAGCATCCAACTTCGAGTCAGGTCATGATCTCATAGTTCCTTAGTTCAAGCCCCGCGTCGGGCTCTGTGCTGACGGTTCAGAGCCTGGAGCCTGCTTCAGATTCTGTGTCGCCCTCTCTCTTGGCCCCTCTGCCTGCCCTCTCTCAAAAATGAATAAACATTAAAAAAGAAATAAAATCATTTAAAAAAATTTTTAAAAGCCAGACCAATTAGAGTCTTAGAAATAAATCACTCTTTCAACTCAGTATCACTCGTAATCAAAGGCAAGCAAATCTTTAAAAGAGAGAAACTGTTTTGTTCTCTTTCTGTTAAACTGGCAAAGCTTTTTTTTCCTTTGTTTTTAGACAAGATTATCCATTATTTGCAAGAGACTGTTATAGTTTGGCCATAGGAACCAAATCTTCATGACCTTGATCCAGTACTGGGAATGTAGCCCGAAGGTATCCTGAAGCGCAGGCACAAATATGGTTCATCACAGTGTTTTTCTCGATAGTGGGAACTGTGAACCATCTCAGATGCCAAACACGGTGCAGGAATGGAAGGGTGAGGGGTGGCTAACACGACATGGTAAATTTACACAGTGAGCTATGATGTCACAAGTAGACAAGGGTTCTTCACAGCATGGTAAAGTGTTCAGGGAATTAATTAACCAAGCAATGTGAATTGCAGGTCAAAAAGAAGAGTGTATATCAGCTTCAGCCTCTTATTCATTCATTCATTCATTCATTCATTCATACATTCATTTAACAAATGTGTGTTTAGTACCACCCTGAATCCTACACTGTTGGGTTCTAGAGACCTTGGAATTTAAAAAGACTCTGACCTTGAGCACCTGGGCGACTCAGTTGGTTAAGCGTTCAACTCTTGGTTTTGGCTCAGGTTATGATCTCATGGTTCTTGGGGTTCGAGCCCTGCATCAGCTCTGCACATCAGTGCTTGGGATTCCCTTTCCTCTTTCTCTGCCCCTCCCATGCACATGCTCACTTGTTCTCTCTCTCTCTCTCTCTCTCTTACAATAAATAAACTTTAAAATCAAAAGAAGACATTGACGTCACCATTGTGGGCCTTACATTCTAGCAGGAAGACAGATGTAAAGAAGGTATGACCCAGTTTTATAGGATGCCATATGGCAGGTAACTGGGAAAGGAAGGCTCCTAAGAGGAAGTGGCTGCTGGGCTGAGTTCTGAAGAATTTAACAGTCCAAAAGAGAGGTGGTCCAGTACACACAGAGGAACAAGGGGCACAGAAGAGAGTTCCATTCATAAGGGAATGGTATTGCATGTGCAAAGGCCCTGTGTTATAAGGGGCATGTCAAAAGAACAACCTAAAGAAATGCAGAGGTCATGGGTGGAGTGGAGGGAAATTATAGTATCTGGAGAGTCACAAGATGAATCTGGAGAGGCAGGAAGGGATAGACCAGGGACCAGCAGAAGGGAGAAATCAGCGATATTACTTATGTATTTATTTGACGAGAGCGAAAACAAATTTGCACAAAATTTTATTGATTCAATTTTAAAAATAATAACAAGAACTTTTTTTTGTAAAACATATTTAACAGTGAGAACAATGGAATATTCGAGAATGATCATATTTTGCTTAAATTAGCTGCATATTTTGCTTAATTCTCTATTTTCAAAATTGATGACAAGTATATATTTGTTCGTGTTAGTCGGCAGTGAGATTATCTGTATTTCATCTTTATAAACATTCATTTACACAAACAGGTATTGTCAAACCCTGATACAGTCCACAACCATATCATTTTAATTGAGCATATCCGTGCCTTGGCAAGCATTTCTAGAATTCTATTAGATTTTTCTCTTGATATTAGTCGTTTAGAATGCCATTACATTGCAGATTAAGTCCTTGCCATTGAAGGCGAGAGAGAAGCTTCTCGAATGCCTTGTTAAATAGATTTTGAAATACGAAATTTGCTTGGCACTTGCCTCAAAGTCCAGAACATGCCACTGGTGCTGCCACTCAAGCTCCTGAAGTATATTCACCAAAGATGTATGTAGCCTGAGAGACAGCTTCGTGTCTTAACTCTTAGCCGAACGGAGAGTACGTAAGGCAGTTAGCGTGATTGGATTGGAGCAGTGTTAACTGACATCACCGTGACTTTACCACCATATAAGCTGTGCCTATAGATGCAGTTTTGCCTTGACATTTAGGTTCCATTCATTACAAAATATTGTCAAATCCTTAGCAAAAGCTAATGTCCAAAGCCAGAGGGTGTCCAATTAGAGCGACTGAGAGCAGCTCTCATTCAGAAAAATGTTAATCCTCAGATCTGAGCTCAAAATTTCACTGTCAAATCTACCCCCTGCTAAGTTATCAAGCTGCTAGATGGTAGCACGGGTCAGGGTGTTCGTTTCTAGTTCTGACAAAAAAAAAAAAAAAAGTGCATAAAACTGACGATGGATAAGTTCGTGGTAGCAAAAGCTGTTCATCTTGGCTCTGTAACACCTGATAGATTCTTATATTTTCCACCAAGCACCTACTGTTGGATAATATATTGAATAATTATAGGCTTCAGACAGCTTGCATTTTTATGAGCTTTGTAAATTTGACCAACTATAGCTTTCTCTGCATTCACATCCATTTTACCACTGTCAGTTGTCGACACATCTTGGTAGATTCCACTTCAGTTGTTCTGCCCTAGTGTTTTCTCAGCCTCTTTGAAATTGTCTTGTCTGAATTCGTTTCACACAGACTATTCACAAAAGCCAATTCTGTAGTCACTTCACACTTAGCATCATCTCCTCAAATAAACAACTGAATGATAGTCATACCTACCTATCAACTCAAGAGCCAAAAACAAAAAAACCAAAAAACCAAAAAAACAAAAGAAAATCACCCACCCAAAATTATTTGCTTTGTGTTTTAATTCTCAGTGTCATCACGTTTTAAGCAACTGTTTCTCCCGAAAGGATAGTGGTCTTGAACAATTTATTTTCTCTGGACAGATTTGTTCAGCTGTTAACAGTGAACAAGATGTCATTAACTCGCCATGGGGCAAACTCTTTTCCCTGCTTAGCTAACACATCAGCCACTTGGTTTCATTGTTCATTTTTACTCAGTTTCTTTTTTTTAACATTTATTTATTTTTGAATATGAATGGGGGAGGGCAGAGAGAGGGAGACCCAGAATCCAAAGCAGACTTTGGGCTCTGAGCTGTCAGCACAGAGCCCATCACGGGGCTCGAACTCACGAACCATGAGATCATGACCTGAGCTGAAGTCAAATGCTTAACTGACTGAGCCACATAGATGCCCCCTACTCAGTTTCATTTGTTTATTGTTAGGAAGAAATTATGCTATGGTGAGATCTTTTGTTTTGGATTTTCTAAATTTATGACCATTGCTTTCCTTGTGAGTTGTGAATGCATGCTGGGGCTGAGGTTGGTAACGATGGTGTATATTGTATTCTTCTAGCACAGCTGTGGTGTCATGGCATGGGAAACACAATGCTTTGTCATCTAAATTTGATAACTGAAGTGTTCACTTACCAGAGTACCTTAAAAGAGCAACATCCAAAGTCACTTTTCTTTTTTTGTTCTGACATGATGGTATACGCTGGTAATGAAAGAAAATAAAATGTTATGATATGGCAACACGCACAGCATTCCAAACACTGCCAAGTCACAAGTGCGTCACCGTGGTTTGCAGTGTGCTGAGTAGCGGTGTAAAGCAATGAGAGCTGTCACCACTGCTCATCCTGCTGTTAAAGTCTGAAGCAGTCACAGATATTAAGTGAATGCATGAACATGGCTGTGTTCCAATAAAACTTTATTATGATACTGAAATTTGAATTTCGTGTAATTTTCAAATGTCAAGAGATACTGTTCATGGTTCGCTTCTTCTCAACCATTTAAAAATGGAAACACTATTCTTGATTGATGATTGATGAGTCATAAAGAAACAGGTGGCAAGCTGGATTGGACCCACAGACCATAGTTTGTCAGCCTCCGCTTTAGACCATGCGAGGATGTCGGGCTCTGCTTCTATTCAGAAGGCCTACCTACTGTGCATGCAAGACAGATTCCTGAAAACCAATGCGCCAGTCCTGGAAACACTAGTCGAGCATGTGGTCTGAGATCGTGCATTTTCTTGCAGGACGGTACCCGAGTCATAGGAAAATGCGGTGGCTACTGCGGAAAATGTACTCCCTCCTCTGGCACTGGCCTGGAAGTTCGAATTTTATAGTTAAGGTAAGTAGGTCCCGTGTTTCTCTCTCTTTGTCTCTCTTATTCTTTCTGTAAACTCGTGATTAGCAAATGTGGGCAGGCCAGTTGCCCCCGGAAAGGTTACTATTAAGCATCTTGAAACTGACTCGGTGTTCTAACATTTTCCCTCCTGTTCGTCTGCCCTGTTCATCTGTTCTCCGCCCTGGGATGGGAGTTTCCTAGGCTTTCTGCATCAGATTCCTCTGCAGCTTTTCTTTAAAACCTGGCTGGGCTCCGTCTCTAGAGGTCCTAAGGCCTCTGGCACAACTAAGAATCTGTATTTTTGATACAGGGTTTCCTGATTCAAGTGACTTATGGATTAACTTTGGAGAGTCTGCCCGAGAGTATTGCATTAATAGTATTAACGACATTCACTGAGCCCTGACTGTGTGTCAGGCACTGGGCTGAGCACTTTGCTGGCATTATTTCATTGAACCTCACAATGAAGTCACAAGATGGGCCACTTATCCTCATTGTACAGACAGAAGTTGAGGCCCACATAGTTGAGTAGCTCACTTAAGATCACAGTAGATTCCTTGGGCGGGACCAGTCGGTGTCCTACACCGAAACCGGTGCTCTCAATTCACGCACTGTTCCACACGCTCGTGCCTCACCGTGTCATCCAAGGGCTAGCGTGATCAGCATCACCAGGGAACTTGTTGGAATGCAAAATTCTCAGGCCTTACCCTGGACTTACAAAACCAGAATCTGTATTTTAACAAATCCACAAGAGAGTCGTGCGTGTGAAGGTTTGAGAATTCCTGGTCTGACTGCATTACGCTGGCAAGTGCTCCCTCTGGTGGGCAGAGGAATGAATTGGTCACTCTTTTTCTGGTCCCAGCGCCTTCAGCCACAAGGTATGAGTTCAGCCAACTCATGTGACCCTTCTCTAACTTATTTCAAGCGTTCACCAGTCCATTCTCCCATAGGGCTCTTCAAGATCCTGACACAGGAGTACCTACTTCACATTTATGTATCGGTGTTTCACTGTTTAATTGAAATCCATATTCAAAGTTATGATCTTAAGTTCGGCTTGTTTCCATGGCAAGAGGCAACAGGAAAAAAAGGAAACTTAACCATCTTAAATGACTGAGAAATCCAAGCAGTGGGCCAGCTTCAGGCGTAGCTGGATCCAGAGCCTCAAACGGAGTCATCAGGACTCTTTTGTTGTCCCGTCAGTCAGCAAGGCTGGCTTCGTGCTGAGGCAGACCGCCTCTCCAACCCCGTGTGCTGTCCCCAAATAAACGCTTACATCCGGCATTCATTCTCCACAAGAACTCATGCTCTCGTGCGTCACATGGGCACTTCTGAACCAATCACAGTGTCCAGGAGACTGAGCTCATGCACCCACCTGGAGCTGGGTAATTGACAGCTTCATTTAGAAGAGGAAGGAGGAGTTTGTTATCACGGAAGAGGAGATGGGAAGGAGAGGGGCAAAGTCAGCAGGTATCCCCTAGAGATCCCCATTTTAAATGCATTTTACATATTTGCTATCTAGTAAAACAGTTTTGTGTGCATTTACATGTAGTAAAGTTTGAGTGAGTGTATATATATTATATTTATCTGTGCGTCTAGGAAGAAAACTAGAAGGAAATGTACCAATATTTGAAGAGCATTATCTCACATGGCTGATTTCAGGCTGGTAATTTATTTTATTCTGTATACTCCTCTGCAACGTCCATGTTTCTATAGCAGACATACATCACTTTTAAAATCCAGAGAAGTTAATAAGTGTCATTTTTTAAATTCCGTGTGTAAAAATCTATGGCTTACCTACTCCTGACTCACGGCATTTGATACAGGAGACTGACTTTTCTTATTTGGTTTGTTTATTTCCAGGTGCTCTGAAGAGACAGCCATTATGGGATGGATGAAGGATAGTAATGCAATACCTCCACCTTAAATTTGTGTGCGTGCGGCAGAGTGAGGACTTGTATGAGTGGGTGTGCGTGTGTACATATGCACATATATACATATATATATACACACAGGCACACACATATACATATGTATACATACACATGTATACATATACACACATATACATATGTGTGTGCCTGCGTGTATATGTATATATGTGGAATATCCTAATGATGTAAAGTTTAATATTTATGTTTGAAATTATTTATTGTGATGTAATATTTTTGTACGTAAAATGATTCTATTATGACTGCCTTTTGCATTATTTTGTCCCTTGCAGTCAAATCGCTGCATTTTACGTACTCTACATTATATGTAGTACTATGACAAAAGTGATCCTTCATTATCACGGTACACTATTGTTTACTGCCTATCTGTAAATATTTTATCGTGACTTTCCAGAAATTGTAATTTGTCTTTTTAAAACAACCTAGCTGCCATCAAGGTGCTACAGAGTCGTGTAAGTGTATTTTGGCATTTCTAGGAAAGTATCAGCCAATAAGTAATTTAGCGATGTCACAAATTGTACCAACTATTAGTTATGTTAACTATTCAGTTTCATGTGATCTCTGGGAAAAAAAAATGTTGCCTTGGTGCTATATAATGTATATATTTAAGTGATTATCAGACTCAGAAATGTAAACATTTTTAATAAAAGGGAGGGATAGAAGGACAGAATGCAATGGACAGAATCACTTGGAAAAGTAAGACCGACCACTTGCTTGTCCTTATTTTTGGACATGCTGGTTTTGGAAGAGAATTGGACTCTGTTCTTTTGGCTATTGTTATTAATACTTTGCTTCAGTTCATGGTGCCTCGAACTCTCTGAAGTTAAGTGGAGGATACCCCAACACAGTTTCATCACAGAGTGCTCTTGAGAAAGTGAAATCCTCTCAACATTTTGCCGAGATCTTCTAAAATGGCATCCATGTTTATCAGCTGCAAGACAGCGGAGGCTCAGGATGGGATGACCTTCAGCACCCCCAGCACACCCGGAGAAGTTCAAAACTAGTTCCTCATCATCAGGACTGCCTTTTGCTTAAACACGTTGACTGGTGACATGACTTTTCTTCCGGCCACGAGCCCGAGACCCTGCCATTGTTCATGGCCGCCGCAGTAATTAGCATTCGTGACAGGACGTAAACTGTGGAGTACGAGATGCCTGAGCCTTTCCGATCTTCCGTTAATCCACTCTTTGTTACTTATTTCCAAAATGGAAGTGCCGAAGTCGGTGTCTCTCCGCCCTTCCGACCTGATTGAAGGGGAGTCCTTGCCAGTGGCCCATGGCAGACAGTCAGTATTTGAAATCCTGCCCACTTCCAAAACCCAAAGGGATTAGAAAAATCCTGGGAGTGTCCTCCAACCCCGAACAAACTCCAGAGTGCTCCAGAAGAAGTTATACTCCGTGTATGAATAAGTGTTATTCTCCTTTATTAATACATTGTGAAAATATACTATGAATAAATACCATGACCACATCCAAACATTTGTGTTTCACATGGTTTCTGGACTTCTTGATTCAAGTAGAAATGAACATCTGTCTGTTTTTTTTTAAGATGGCTGGATTGAGAAGAAATGCATATTTTCTTAATCCCATCGACGACAGTTGCCATTCCAGAGGTAGATAAGGGACAGGGTCTGTCCCCGGGATCTGCTTTTTCGTCATTCAAATCAGTTGTCTCTTCTGAAAGAGTTGGTGTGATGGAGAACAAATGAACAAAAAACATGGGAGGTTTAAGTGGGTTTAGGGACATGATCGTTGATTTTATATAGCAGTAGTTTCTACTCCATGGACCTAATGGTGTCCGAGGAGATGAGAGCTTTCCAAAGAAGTCTGATAAACAGCAAGTAGAAGGTGGACATCCCCTACTTGCCGCCCCTCTGCTGAATTGCTTTCTCTCCTCATAACCACCAAGTAGACGGTCACGTACCGCAAATAAGTGGCCGTCCCCAGAAGAACCCTGTTAGCTCGGATTGGGTTATACTTCCACTTCCGGACCAGTCACATTGTGGAGGGGGCTGCTAGCATGTACCCCCGAGAGTCGGGTGATTGACAGCTTCAGGTGGAGGGACAGTTCCCAGAGGGAAATGTTTTGTTTTCAGAAAATGGTAGATAGTATAAAGAAAGACAAAAGCCAAAGGTATCCACTCCAGATTCCGTTTGTGTGTGTGTGTGTGCGCGTACATGGACAACTCAAATCCCATAGCTCATACCCCGGTCCCCCCTCTTATCATCCCTAAGCATCGTCTAAGACTTGGGCTCTAGGAGTTCCTCTAACATATACTAACTGATCCTGAGCTTTAGTGTCTTCATTTGCAAAATGAGGCTGTTGGTATTCTACCACTTACTTGCAAGACTGTTTTCTGAAGACCTTTTCAGCCTGACATCAATGGTGGCAAATAGCTGCCCTCAAACTGTGCCTCAGCAAATTTAAACTGATTCACAGCAGTGAAGACATAAGCCATTTCAGTCAGGACTTGCACTCTGCTGCTAATTTCAGAGACGTGACTACAATGGCTTACGACATTCAAAAGTGTATTTCAGGGGAGCCTGGGTGGCTCAGTCAGCTAAGCATCTGACTTCTGCTCAGCTCATGATCTCACAGTTCTTGGGTTCGAGCCCTGCATCAGGCTCTGTGCTGACAGCTCCGAGCGTGGAGCCTACTTCGGATTCTGTGTCTCCGTCTCTCTCTGCTCCACTCACTCGTGTGCATTCTCTCTCTGTCTCTCTCTCATATATAAATAAACATTTAAAAAAAAATTTAAGAGCATTTCCCTGTTATGTAAAAGAAGGCTGGAGACAGGCAATCCAGGGCCGGTGTGGCAACTCCACACAATCATCGGGGACAGAGTTTCTGTCTCCATTGCCTCTCCTCAATCCTCCACAGTTCAACATGGCTGCGAGGGTTCTAGCAATCACTCCCAAATTCCAGGCAACAAGAAAAAAGAAGTGAAGGAAAAGGGTAAAAAGTGGCCTGGTCCCAGCTCTCTATTCTTTTTTTTTTTTTTTAACTTTTTTTTTTTAACGTTTATTTATTTTTGAGAGACATAGAGACAGAGCACGAGCAGGGGAAGGGCAGAGAGAGAGGGAGACACAGAATCCGAAGCAGGCTCCAGGCTCTGAGCTGCCAGCACAGAGCCGGATGTGGGGCTCGAACTCACAGACTGTGAGATCATGACCTGAGCCGAAGTCGGCCACTTAACCAACTGAGCCACCCAGGCGCCCCTCTATTCTTTTTTTAAAAAGGTTTACCAGAAACCTCGTTTAACAAATTCCCCTTTCGCTCCTCAGCCAGAAATAGGTCGTGTGGCTGCGTCGAGGCTGCAGGAGCAGTGGGGGAAAAGGGTTGCTTCTCAGAGCACACCACCAAACTGAATAAAAGGAGGGATCTGTTCCTACGAAGGAATGCAAAATGAGTGAGGGAGGCAACTAAAAGTCCGTGACAGGTTCAAGTACAGACCTTCGAGGGAGTGGTTTAGAAGCAATTATCACCAAGTAAGCAAGAGATAATAGGGTCTGGGCTAAAGTTGTGACCAGTGTAATTGTAGAAAATTACAGCGTGATACAGGTGCTGAGATTAACAGGAGCTGACAGGGGATAGATTGAGTGTGGACTGTGGGAGAGAAGGCACTGGAAAGGATTCAGAGACAAGGTTTCATTTGCTTGCAGATACAGCCAGGGTGCTACAAAGATGACTGGGTAGATGGCTGAATGGACAGAAACCATCTTTTAGAGTCTGTTCATCTTTTGCATTTTTTAGCACTACACAAATTAATATCATCTTTCTTCTCTTTTCATTCATTTATTTATCTAAGTAATATTTATTGCACACATGCAAATTTCCAGGGGGTGCAGCAGCGTATGAGGGTACAGGCTAGAGGCTGTATTAGTCCGCTAGGGGCACCATAACAAAATACCACAGAGCGGGTGGCTTCTACAATGGGAATTCATTCTCACAGTTCTGGAGGCTAGAAGTCCAAGGTCAAGATGCCTCACCTGGGTGAGCCCTCTCTTCCTGGCTCGTAGATATCCCTTTTCTTGCTGTGTCCTTGGTGTGAGCCTTGAGAGAGACCTATTGGATAGGTCCCTCCCTTACGACCTCATTTAACTTTGACTACTCCCTTATAGGTCATGTCTCCAAACAGCCACCTTAAGGGTCAGGACTTCAACCTACGAATTTTGGGGAGACACAATTCCGTTCCTGATGGAGGCTGTAAGGAAGAGATCCCAGAATAAGATGGATATGTATTTCTCTCTCCTCACCATGCAGAGGTCGGATCTGATTGGTGAGTCTATTCTGTAGGTCACCAGAGGACTTGGGCTCCTTCTGTTTGGCAGCTTAGCCTTCTCACCACATCTGAGTTTAGCCTGCTGGAAGGGGGCAATCACTTTCAGGCAAGATCTGGAAGTTAAAGGACTTTTATTCACCGCTTGCTGGCAATTGCTTCAATGCCTTGCCCTGTCTAGCTGCAAGGGAGGCTGGGAAATGTGCTCTCTAGTGGGCAACCGCACACCCAGCAAATGCCATGTGGGGACGGGGGTTCTGCTACTAAAAGGATGAAGGTGAGGATGGCCGATGGGCAAAATGGCGCCTTCGACGACCAGCAGTGAAAAAAACCTGCACAGATGTCTGCCCTTCGGAGCTTACATTTTAGTGGTGACAGACGGAAAAGAAAATAAGCAAAGACGCAACCGAACCACTCCACAATCGTTTTCCAGCAGTATATCTGACCCTTTTTTCCCCAGTGGCCATCCAGATAGCATCGTAGCCTGCCGTGTCACCCCCTCAGCACCGAGAGCCTCAAGGCCAAAGCTTTCACCCCTGCTGCTGTTCCCTTCACCTTTGTGCATCCATGTCTCTGTCTCTTCTGATCCAAAAGTAACAGATAGCAAGCGAAACCTAGTGTGGGGGATGGTGAGAAGGAATAGAGGGAGAAATGAACTGAGAAGATGAACAGCGAGTGCCCTGTGTCCTGAGGTGAGTGTGTTGCTGTTTTATTTTACTTTCCTAATATGTATTTATTTTTGAGAGAGAGACAGAGACAGAGCATGAGCAGGGGAGGGGCCGAGAGAGAGGGAGACACAGAATGCAAAGCAGGCTCCAGGCTCTGAGCTGTCAGCACAGAGCCCAACGTGGGGCTCGAACCCATGAGCCATGAGATCATGTCCAAAGCCAAAGTCAGATGTTTAACCAACAAAACCTCCCAGATGCCTGAGTGTGTTGCTTATAGTGTGTATCTCCAAACACAGCCGCATTAGGGGTTGCTGGTTTAAATAAAGTGGTCAGGAATTCCATCTTTATTAACTTCTGCAGCTACAAACAAAGCCATGGGTCCCTGTAAAAGCTTGCCACCGGCCCAGCAGGTGCGGGGAAACTCTACTTGTCATCCACAGGTGGTGGGAGGGGCCTCCAGTCTAGGTCATCGTGCTGTTAAGCCTTCGATGTTTTCTGCTTACTCGAGAGGTGATTTTGCTGGAAGGGCATACGACTTTCAGAGCCCCTCACCTTGCAAAGATTTTGCTAGTCCCCTCAAATATGTACCTCAGAATTAAAAATAACCCAGACCATCAATTTAGTTTTTTCATCAAGGCTATGTTTTCAAAATATCGAATATTGATTTTTTTCGTCTAAGAAAGTTGACGACCAGTTTTTCTGTAGCCCGAGGTTGTGTTTTGTGGTCAGTAGGTGATCCAGCTAGTTTTACAACCTTATTAGGCACAATGATATTCTATCAGGACAAAGGGACAAAATTCAAAGTGCTTATAAGAGAGGCACCCAGCTACAATGGGGAAGAAGATAAAATGCAACTTTGCATAGACATGTCCACATTACTATGTGGCTGTATTATGACTCTTTGTTGGGACTTGAGGACGAATGCCTTACACATTGTTGGGCGTGAGTGTCAGAGTGCTCGGAGATGGTTTTATGTGTAGAAAAGACAACAGTCAACGTGTTACAATTACAAATGCCAAAACCTAGTTCTTAAGCTTTGGAGTTCAGCTTAGACATTCTATTATTTTATTCCTCTGTCTAGTTTTTTAGCAATTACTTTTCAAAAACTTTTAAATAATGTTGACTTCATCTTCAGTCGATTAAAAGCCTTCAAATACTTTATACGGTACTTAGACATTTCATGAAATTGTCTTAAGTCCTTCAATTTTCTGACTTAAGCAAACCTTTCTGAGTTCTTAAATATTTCTTATAAATGCAAACATATAGTATACATATTACATAAATTGGGGCATTAAAGTTCTTTTAGGGGCGCCTGGGTGGCTCAGTCAGTTAAGCACCTGACTTCAGTTCAGGTCACGATCTCATAGTCCGTGGGTTTAAGCCTTGCATTGGGCTCTGTGCTGACAGCTCAGAGCCTGGAGCCTGCTCAGGATTCTGTGTCTCCCTTTCTCTCTGCCCCTCCCCTGCTCTCTCTGTCTCTCTGTCTCTCTCAAAAATTAATAAACATTAAAAAAATTTTTTTTATAAAGTTCTTTTATTTTACTGGTCTTTTTTTAAACTTTAAGATTTTTATTTATTATTGAGAGACAGAATATGAGCATGGGAGGGGCAGAGAGAGGGAGAGACACAGAATCTGAAGGAGGCTCCAGGCTCTAAGCTGTCAGCACAGAGCCCAACGTGGGGCTCGAACTCACAAACTGCAAGATCATGACCTGAGCCATAGTTGGACACTTAACCAACTGAGCCACCCACGTGCCCCTATAAAGTTGTTTTAAATATCCCAAAGTGGAAAATTATTCCAGGATGACTGTAATGTAAAATTACAAATTTAAATCAAGTAGTCCATGGCACGCTTTAAATTGGCATTATAAGCTACCGTGCTCGTAGCTCAAATGTTTATAAAATCATGGCAGTTATAGAAACTATCACAGTTTTACATATTCCTAACACGAAAATCTTAATACAATGGTTCTGATTCCCTTAAGCATTTTTATATCCTAAATCCAACTGTTAGCATGAATAAAATCTGAGCATCCTACACCTTTTAGAGGCCTCTTCTTCCATCATCACAACGCCTTTTCTGACTTCGACTTACGTACTTCCTTCTTGATTGCTCTGGGCCCACCAGATAAGCCAGCATAGTTTCCTTCTTTGAGATCCTTCACTTAATCGTATCTGCAAAGCCTGTGCGATTTGTAAGGTAAGCCCCCATGATGTGTTTGGAGATTGGGCCCTGGTCATCTTTGGGGGTCATGATTCTGTCTACTACACCTTCTCCAAGCATTTCAGGACCAGAGGTATTGGTCCGAGGCTGACATGATTGTCCAAATCCCAAATGGGCCACACTGGCCTTTGTGTCAATGACCCTTAACTTTAAGACAGGACTATTCCCACAGCCCGTGCTCCTGGATTTGAATGCCCCACGTTGCCTAATTTTTTCCAACCACATACCAATGTCTGCAACAAATTGCTTGGTTGGATTTTGCACACAGCTCTTATACATAGATATCCTTCTGTCTTGGACCAAACACTTTTGAACTTGACCAGAATTCTGTGTTTTCACATACACTTCTTGGGACATAGTGTCCCTATGATACGTAGGTGATAGTGCACTGAATTCCGGTTTCCTTACACTTGGATATCTCTGACCCACCCTGGAGACTTAAAGGTCCCCCCCTTATGATGCTCTTTTAGGACATATAATGATATGTACAGGAATCTAGGGGCACCTGAGTGGCTCAGTTGGTTAAATATCTGACTCTTAATTTTGGCTCAGGTCGTGATCTCATGGTGTGTGGGACCCAGCCCCACATCAGGCTCCATGCTAACAGCATTGGGCCTGCTTGGGATTCTCTCTATCCCTCTCTCTCTCTGCCCCTCTCCTGCTTGCATGCTCTTTCTCTCTCTCTCTCTCTCTCTCTGCCCATGAGCAGGACCCCCTTTTAGAGTTTCCATCTTGCAACACGGCAAGAGCATCTCCGGGCCGTATCTGTGTCCCACCGCAGCACCTACCTTCGCCTATTGTGTGTCTACGGTCAGTACCTACAAGCTCTAGAACGAGGTGGGATGGCCTGCTTGGTTCCTCCACTCCCAACTGTGTTAACCTTGGCCGAGTTGCCTACACTACCCAGCCTCACTTTCCTCTTCAGTGACGTGAGGGATAATAGTGGCTTCCATGTCATTTGGTTGCTGAGAGGATTCAAAGTGCTAATACATTTTAAGCATTTAGAACAGTGCCTGGCACGGAGTAAGTACTCCGTATCTCTTAGCTATTAGAAAATATATGGAAAACAGTAACACATGGTAGGTATAATCTGTGCTTTAATTCAGGAAGGGCTACTATAGAGAAGGTATGAAGTTATTGACTCAACTTTTACCTCAACTCCATGACCTGGAGTTTAGAAAACTAGGTTTTGGTGCGTGTCCCTCCTCAGATTCCATTTGCTCACAAAATGTTACAGTTCTTTGTTTCCTTTTCCAAAACGTGAGTGAACGCTGCAGACCAAAAGTTGATGTCAAGACTAGAAGGAACCTGATGGGATAGATAGACCAACAATAATCACTGCAAGTACATCAAACGAACAATAGAAATTTGTATTTATTGGTCGTTCGCTACGTGTGAGGGTTAACTTTTGCGTCAAGTTGGCCGATCCATGGTACGTGGTTTTTAGACAAACACAAGTCTACGTGTTGCTGTGAAGGTATTTTTTTTTGGATGTGATTAACAAGTAAATCAGTAGACTTTGAGTAAGAAGTCTTAATACACCCTTCACACCATGAGGAAGCTTCACCAGTCAGTGGAAAGCCTTAAGAGAAAAAGACTGAAGTCCTCGGAGGGTGAAGGAGTTCTGCCCTAGATGCCTTCAGCCTGCAACATCGGCTCCTCCCTGGGTCTCCAGCCTCCCAGCCTGCTTGCCAGAGTTTGGACTCGCTAACCTACACCTCACATAAGCCATAAAGACAAGCTCTCTAGATAGTATAAGACTATATATCATATATCTCTCTATATATTCTTTTGTTTTTATTTTTTAAGTGTTTGTATATTTATTTTGAGAGAGAGAAAGAGAGAGAGAGACAGAGTGCTAGCAGAGTAGAGTCGGGGTGGGGAGAGAGAGAGAGAGACAGAGAGAGAGAGAGAGACAGAGAGAGAATCCCAAGCAGGCTTCATGCTCAACGCTGAGCCTGACATGGGGCTCGATCCCACCACCCTGTGATTATGACCTGAGCCGAAATCAAGAGTCAGATGGTTAACTGACTGAGCCACCCAGGTGCCCCTCTATATATTCTGGATCTGTACCTATATTTGACCGATCTCTCCTACTGGTTGTGTTTTTCTGGAGACTATTATACCGTATGACAGGTGAGAGCTACTCTATTGCACAACTCTAGAGGGTTACCATTCACCCTGAGCTGTGTGCTTTGCCAGGGTCTTTTCATGGAAACCTCATGACCGCCCTCTGGGGGAGCCACTATTTTTATTCCCATTTTAAAGCTGAGGAAAGGGAAGGTTGCGTCTGACAGCCTGACTCCCACCCCAGGGTCTTAAGCACTTGGGGCCGGCGAGATCCAAAGCCGACGTCTCCTCCCTCCTGAACCACTGACTTCCCACACTGACTTCTTTTTTCTCACAGAAAGAAGAAGAAATTTCAAACCTTGCTGCACCTGAGCAAGCAGAGAAAGACAGAAAATGGTTCTGCCTGGAACACTTCCTGTGAGGGCTCAACTGTATCCTGGACCAGACACCCCCAACAGTTAAGAACCACAGGCCCCTGAGAAGTCAGGATCAAGTCACAGTTTCCAGTTAATTAGTAAGACTTTTCTCCTATTCCATTTCTCTTTATGGCCCACCTTTTTGTATGCCTGAGGAGCCCTTAGAAATGGCGGCCTCAGCGTCCTATCCAGCTTGCCGCCTGACCAGCTGCCTGGTTTTGACAAGGAAAGGTTGGGCAACAGGCGTTGGGCTCATTGGCATTCCCTCGACCCTGGGCCTGCCTGAAATAAAAACTCTTTGTCCGGGGCAAGAGCCAAGCTCTCCCCTCAACAGCTGTCTGGTGCAGAGACCTGTGGCTTTTAAGAGGCCCAGTGTTGTCCGAAGTGATGTTTCTTTTCCATCTCTGCCCAGGTATTAGTCTGCCTCGGGATTAAAGTGTTAAAAGCAATTGCTTGGCCAGTTTGGGCTAACCCAGGAGTTTACAAATCCATGCTTCTTGCACAATTTACAAAATATTTTCTTGGTAGTTGTCCTTGAAGCCCAAGTGGAACTAATGGCTTCAACTACCAGCCTACATGTTTCAAAGAGGTTTCCACATCAGGAAGCCATTGTCGGCTTCCCCACACACTTAATTGGGTAGAGGACTTGAGCCATTCTGAAAGGGCACGCTTCTGTTCCAGAAGCAACCCCTCGCTCAGACAGGAGCAGGTCTTCAGCAGCAGTTTCCACCTCTGCCCCCTCGTGTGTGCTAAATCATTCATGGCTCCATTTTTCTATGGAATAAAAGGCTTCCTCGGTAATGAAAAAGCCTTCTAGTCATGGCCAGCGCCTAAGAAATGGCGTTGGCTCTGTGGCCACAAAGACCGCAGTGCTCTGCGTTGGCACCAAGTCACAGAGGAAGAGCGTCAAAACCGTCTCGGCGAGCCGTGGTGGGGAAGGGTACAGTCTCTAGAGGCTGGATAACTTGCTTACTTCTCTAGAACTCGGCTTCCTTGTTTGTAAAACGGGGCAACAATAGCACCGATCTCACGCCCCTGCGGCACAGCGCGTCACCCCAAAACTTCGCATCATAAAACAATACACATATTTATTTTCTCACAGTGGTGTCTGTGGGTCAGGGACCCAGGTAGGACTTAGCGGGCGGGGTCTGAGATCCTTTTCAGAGTCCCCTACAGGATCCATGCAAGACGTTGGCAGCGGCTAGACTCAGTTCTAAGCTGACTAAGGGGGCGTCCAATTCCAAGTTCATGCCCACGTTCACGTTGGCAGGATTCAGTTCCCAGGAGGCTGTTGACCGGAGGCTGCCCTCAGTTCTTGCCCAGTGGGTCTCTCCATAGACCCAGAGTGGCTCTCTCATCAGAGCAAGCAAGCAGAAAGAGCCAGAAAGAGAGTGCCGGCAAGGTGGATGTCATAGTCCTTTATAACCTCATCTAGAAGGAGGGCTCCTATCGCTTTTGCTGTATTCCAGTCACAAGAAGCAAGTCCTTAGCTCATTTCTAATGTCATGAGCTTTTATTCCTACGTTCTTCTAAAAAAGAGACTTTTTCCTCCTTAGCCACAATGCCTTAGGACCTCTAAAGTAATTACAGTAATTCCTTTTTTATTATATTTTTAACATTTATTTATTTATTTTGAGAGAGAGAGAGAGAGAGAGGGAGAGAACAGGAGCATGGGAGGGACAGAGAGAGAGAAACCCATGCAGGCTCCACACTGTTAGCGCAGAACCCGACTCGGGGCTTGAACTCACCAACTGTGAGATCATGTCCTGGGCCAAAATCAAGAGTCAGGCACTTAACCGACTGAGCCACCCAGGCACCCCTAAAATAATGCCTTATATCACCTAAGTTCCTGTTTCTATCTTAAAATGTTTCCGGTTGTCCCTGCAATGTCTCTTATGGATAGTTCATCGGAGCCACGATCCATTAAGATCCACCCATTGCCTACATGTGACTGTGATATCTCTTAACTCTCTTTCAGTCTTCACCGTCCTCCCCTTTTTCATGCCACTGATTTGCTGAAAAGAAGAGAGGCCCGTGGTTCCAGCGTCTGGATTTATCTGAGGGCTTCCTTGTGATGTCCTTGAACTTGTTCTTCTGTCTGCTGTTGATGTTCCTATACGCTAGATGTTAGATTTAAAGACGTAATTATCTTCAGCAAACTATGTCATCAGCGACGCTGTGTCATCCAATTTCTGTTTTACTAGGAGAGATGTAATGACGGCTTGCACCACTACTAGTGACTTTAAGATTAATCAGAGTGGTGTCTTTAAAATGTTTCTGTCGCTCCTTCGCCCAAAGCCCTGGAAGGGCCACCCATTCATTACACTTGAGATAAATCCAAGCTCCCTACCTTAGTCTGGCTCTGGGCTAATTCTTTTCCTGTTTGTCACTACACCGCAACTGCAGTGAGCTACCGTCCCTCACACTTGCCAAGATCTTTCTCAACTTAGGGCCTTTGCATTAACTGCTTGGGACACTCTTCTCCTCCAGCTTTGCGTGGCTGGTGACTTCTCACCCTTTTTCAGCAGCCCTCCTTCCCAAACCACTCTCTAATCGGCAGCCCTGTTCTCTTTTCTTCAGTTATTCAGCACACACAGAAACAATTTCACCTTTTTTTGCTTGCATTATTGCTGTCTGCGTTTCTGAGTTTATTGTCTGTGTTCCCATACTGGAATTTAAACACCTCAGGGTCCGAGGCCTCCTCATGGTTACTTAGCACTGCACCCCCAACACTCGGAACAGGGCCAAGCCCCTATCAACGCTCAATCGTTTGTGAAGCAAAGAAATAAATCTTACCCGGTGGTTTACGTTAAGATACATAACCTCTAAGACCACTATCTGTTGAGAGTAAAAACAGCCCTCCTCCCTATTTGTGTTTCTGCGGTTTAGACTTCTTTTCTCTTTTTCTTTCTTTCTTTTCTTTCTTTTTTTTTTGGGTGTACTAATGTTTTTGGAGCAGTTGCACTCCAACAGAGCACTGCTGTTCCAAGTGCGCCGCGCAGACCAGAAGGCTGTGGCGTTACCTGCAACCCTGTTAAAAAGTCAGAATCTTCGGCCCCAGCGCAAACCTACTCAATCACAAGCGGTATTTACCCAGACGCCCGGGTCGTGGGTGCCTTTTAAAATTGGAGAAGCACGGGTCTCCTGCGTCCCCCCTCCCCCCAGCTTCCAGCTATACCCAATCACCGCCATTGTTACACCTCACTGGCCCCTCGCGGAAGCAGCTTCCGGTGCCTCCCGAACTATTTACCTAAGGGCTTATCTCCCCCGGAGCCTTCCTGCCGGATTTCGTTGTTTATAAATGTCGAAGCTGAAATGTACACCGCGTTGATACCCTTCCCCCAAAGGCCTGCGTGTCCCGGTAAGACCTAACATTGTCCGCGACCTATTGACCTATCTTAGGCAAACAGTTTTAAATGTTTTCACTCGGGTCTTGGGTTCAGCTTCTCCTTCCATCTTGCCTGGTAAGCAGATCGAGGCTAGCGTTTATTTTTAAAGCGTGAGGCTTTGGCGGTGTTTCTTAAACACGGGGTGAAGTCACTTGCCGCCGCCCCACGGCTCTGGGCTTGGATCCCAGCGGCCGGATCGCAAAGCCTGGGCTGTTAACCTGGGCAGCCGTAGTGCGCACGGAGTGCTTTGCAAAAGTGCTCTCGGTCCATGCTTGTATCCGGCCATTCCTTCTTTGGAAAGGCATGTGAGGGTGTTGGAGCTTGTTAGCCCTTCGGACGAGAACATGAAATGAGTACAAAAGTAACCCCACAAGGTCGAGTCCTGCCAACCGTGTAACACATGCTTTGAGTCCAGCGGAGACTTCATGGAGGAGGCGGAGGCCCTTGAAGAGCAGAACGCCCAGGAAGTCCGGGTCTCTGGGCTGACTCTGAACCCTCCCCCTTGACTTTGTTCAGCACCTTAGCTGTGTTCCACCCCGTCACCGGACTTCTGTCTTTGAGGATATACTAAGAGCCCAGGAAACATGCAGGCCCTCAGGGCAAAGTGTTTTCACCTCCACTCAACTTTTTCCTGAGCGTTTGCCACCTGCTGCACGGGCCGAGCCCGCGGGGAACTGCCATCACAGTACCGTTCTTGCAGGGGCTTCTGTGCTAATGGGAGACAAATGAGATTAATGTCTAAAGTGCTTGATGGTTTGGGCATACAGAAAAGACTATTCTGAAGTATATCTTGGTTTTAGAAATTAGTAATTTGGGGGGGGGGTGCCTGCGAGGCTCAGTTGATTAAGCGTCCAACTTTTGATTTTGACTCAGTTAATGATTTCACTGTTCATGAGTTCAAACCCCCGAGTCAGGGTCTGCCTGACAGCATGGGATCTACTTGGGATTCTCTCCCCCTCTCTCTCTGCCCCTCCCCTGCTCACACAGGTGTGCTCTCTCTCTCTCTCAAAAGTAAATAAAATGAGCACTAAAAAAATAAATTAGGAATTTGTTGAAGTCTTGTTAAAAAAGCAAGGGTTTAAGCGCAGCTTATGCATTTACTTTCAAGTCTGAAACATGTTTTTTTTAAGGGCCATTTGGAAAATGTTTGATTGCCTTTGCAAACTTAATTAAGCTACATTTATAAATTTTGTGCATTCCGTTTCATTTTTTTAGTAGCTCATTTGCGTTATTGACAAATCTTCCTAGATGCTTAAGTCATTTTTACAAAGCCATTCAATTAAGTTAATCAATATAGTGATCCTTAAAGCATCTTAATGGTCTAACATTATGTATACACTTCAGAAGATTTCAAATTAAAATCCTAAGTCAAGATCAATTATTACTCAATTACATATTTTAAATGGCTGCTGCTGGGCTGATCTGTTCATGCTAATAGATCAAATTCCTGTAAACAAAATAAGCATATAAAATATGCATTTTAAGAGTGAAATATTGAACATATAAATATTAATATATGGATTTAATTATCTTAACCATTTTTAGAATTAATTGTACCTTTCCAAAGGGTAGTCAAATATATGCTTAACCTTTAAGGAACAACGATATCATCCCCTTCAGGTTTCGGGGGGGGGGGTTGCCTTTCAAGTTCGTTGAGTATGATGTCCCGATATTGGTAGGTAAGTGAAGTGTCATGTGACACCCGAACCCCTTTTTAAGCAGTGTCTAAAGACAGTGGTGGCTTCACTCATGTCCCTTAGATTCACATTTAATTCACGACTCTTTACCCAGATGGCCACGTCGTTGGTTTTATATTTCATTCACTTGACGGATAAGCACATCTGTTCCTAGATCTAAAAGATATGACCCTGACCAGCATCTTTTTTTTTTTCTTTTCTTTTTTCTATTCCCTTCATAATCCTAAGGCCACACAACACTACAGATTTCCAATTACACCGTCACTGTCTCTCAGAGGGATGTGGAATTCTTTTTTTAAGTTTCTGTATTTATTTTGAGAGAGAGGCAGCATGAGCAGGCAGGGGAGGGGCAGAGAGAGGGAGAGAGAAAGAATCCCAAGCAAGATCTGCATTGTCAACGCAGCCCGACGCGGGGCTCGAACCCACAAACCGTGAGATCATGACCTGAGCTGAAGCCGGCGGCTTCACCAGCTGAGCCGTCCAGGTGCCCAGAAGGGTGAGGAGTCTTTAAGCACAGTGTCCAAGATCATTCTTTTGACGTGGAGTACAATATGAAGGGAAGAAAAATAAGGCAGAGTAGAGGGGTTAGAAAGTGAGGAGTGGTTTGAGATGGCCTCTGTGAGGAGGTGACACAGGATCAGAGACTGAAGGATGGAAGGGACAAGGCCGTGAGGATATCTGGCAGGGTAGTGTTTGAGGTAGAGAGAAGAGTGGATGCAAAGGCCCTGAGGTAGGAGTGTGCTTGGCGTTTTAAAAGAACAGCAGTGGAGCGCCCAGGTAGCTCAGCGGTTAAGCAGGCCGACTCTTGATTTAGACTCTTGATTTGGGCTCCTGTCGTGATCTCTCACTTCCTGAGTTCAAGCCCCATTTCGGGCTCCACACTGACAGTGCCAAGCCTGCTTGGGATTCTCTCTCTCTGCCTCTCCCTTGCTCTCTTTTCCTCTCTCTCTCAATAAATAAACTTAAAATATATGAAACAAACAAACAAATAAATGAACAGCAGGGAATCCAGGCTTGGGCTGTATACTTGGGGCGGGAGGAGGGGGAAGAGATGAAATCAGAGGGGAAGTGGCCGGATGAACTGGGGACAGTCTATACGTTATCCGCCGGAGTAAGTCTCCTCAATTCTCTTCTGCATCAGCAAGCAAGTCATTTGACCTAGCTTAGCTTTTCAAAAGCTTTCGCTACTACCGGTTGGAAAACATAATGGATTAAACGTAAGGGATGAAAGCAAATCCACCAGTTAGGAAGAAGCTCTTAAAATAGTCCCACCTAGTGCTGGCTTCAGCCGCACGACTACGGAAATTCGGCACTGCGCGGGGATGACACGCACAATAGTCCCACCCGGAAAGCATGGCGGCCTACAGTGCCAAGTGACTGGATTACAGGCACGTTTTCAAGGTAGGGCCAACACGATCGGGTGAAGGACAGGAGAGCGGGAGAGGAACGGAGAAGAGAGGAGCGGGAAGAATGAGGTGGCCGGTTTCGGAGACGGGCGAAGGAGCAGAGAGAGTGGTGGCAGTCGGTTCAGCTGAGGGCAAGTCAAGGCGCCGCCGGATGCCTGAACCGGGAGCGCATAGTGGCAGCTGGCTTCTTACTGGCCGCCACCTCTGATCTCTGCCCCCCAACTCCAGATTGAATGTCCTCCTGCTCGTTGGTACCTCCCCGGATGTCACAGGGGCGTCTCTGCCTCTCAGCAAAAAAATGGCTATTATCTATAAGCACTGGCTGTCCCGGGGGTCTGGCTGAGGCAGGGAAGAGGAGGTACATGGTGTATATTCTTCTGGGAAAAGTAGTGATCTGGGTGCCTTTTCAGAATTTCTTGTTCCTTTTGCAGTGCAACTCCAGAGATTCCTGTGCCCCCACCAAAATTCCAGCCCTGAGTTGATCCAACCTGGGTAAAATGCTTCGGGGGTATGTAGAGTCAGTCTGTGGGTTTGATACCAAAACATGGGTCAGCGTCCCTTGGCTATACTTCTTCCAGTGTTGACTGATGCCTCCCGCACGCAGGCCTGTTAGTTCCCTGGAGCTGCCAGGAGGCTCACTACACACCGAATGGCTTAAAATAGCAGAAATCCAGGGGCTCCTGGCGGCTTGGTCAGTTAAGCCTCCGACTTTGGTTCAGGTCGTGATCTCACGGTTGGTGAGTTTGAGCCCCACATCGGTCTCTCTGCTGTCAGCAAAAGAGCCTGCTTCAGATCCTCTGTCCCCCTCTCTCTCTGCCCCTTTCCTGCTCACGCTTTCTTTCCCTCCCTATCTCTCTCTCTCTCTCTCTCTCTCTCTCAAAAATAAGTATATGTTCACACACACACACACACACACACCCAGAAATGTGTTGTTCTCTCATGGTTCTGCAAGCCAGAAGCCAGAAGTCCAGCCGTCAGCAGGGCCGTGCTCCCTCTGGAGGCTCTAGGGGCCCACCGTTCCTTTTTCTCTTCTAGCTTCCGGTACTTCCTGGCCTTCCTCGTGGCTCGAATCACCCAGTCTCTGCCTCCATATTCACATGACCTTCTCTGTTCCTGTGACTTCTCCTCTGTCCCTCATACGGACACTTGTTATTGGATTTAGGTGTGCTACAGGCTGAAGGTTCATGGCCCCCCAAAACTCATGTTGAAACCTGAGCCCCAATATGACAGTATTAGGAAGTGATGAGGTCATGAGAGTGGGCCCTTCACGCGTGAGATGAGTGCGCTTAGAAAAGGGAGGACACAGCGTGTGAGGACACAGAGACGACGGCTCTCTGCGAATCAGGAAGCAGGCTCTCACCTGCCGTCAGATCTGCTGGCACCTTGATCTTGGACTTCTTAACCCCCAGGACTGTCAGAATAAGTATTTGTTGTTTCTAAGCCACCCAGTCTTTGGTGTTTTATTTTTTGGAAGGTTTTATTTTCAAGTAATCCCTGTAGCCAACGCAGAGATCAAGATGAAGTCACACATCGCGCCGACCGAGCCAGCCAGGTGCCCTTCAGGTGTTTTTGCTACAGTAACGTGAATAGAGTAAAACAAGGTTCCATCCGGATAATCCCGGAAGACCTCATCTGGACATTCTTAAATTAGTTACATCTGCCCAGACCCTTTTTCCAGATAAGGCCAAGTTCCCAGGTTCTGGGGGTTGGGACATGACCGTAGGGTTTTGGCAGGGTATCACCCACCCCGTAGATTTCTCTAGTACTGCGGATAAAGGGAAAGATGGAACCTCTTCACACACTCAAACACCGAGTAATAAATTCAAGAAATATTTACTGAGCAGATTTCAAGACCAGGCTTTGCAGACACAGAGGTTAAGATGAAAGGCAAAGACCTTACAGAGACCTCACAACCTTGTAAGAGAAACAGGATCAAAAAACAAATAAATGAAAAGAAAACAGGCAAAAAAAAAGAAAAAAACCCAAGAAAAAAAACCAAAAACAGAAAACTCAGCTCCACTAACAGCACTCATGGTATTCTCCTGTACACTGTGTTATGTAATCCTACCAATTCTGCGAAGTTACTATTAGTGTTTCCATTTGCACTCATGGAAACCACCTCAGAAGTGAAGTGACCTCCCCAGAATGACAATTAGTAGGCGGTACAGTTAACCCCCTGTGTGCCCACGTGGAGGGGTGGGGGGGGACTAGTCTTGGAATCTTCTGGTCAACCTCTTCTGGGACGCCCTCACTCTTATTTTATAATCTAGAGGGAAAAGTGTCAGACTTGGGTTTCCTTATGGTTGGGTCGTCTCCGAACCCTCAGTCCTGTTCAAGAGCATGAGAATGACAAAATGCATCTGAGCGTCAGCGACCCAGACTCTGTGTCTGGAAAGAGTGCTAACCCTTAACATGTGTGCCTCTGAAAAACAATGGTCCCTGTAATTGATCATAATTAGATGCAATACGGAGTTAGCAACTGGTACTGTGGACCGTAGTTCAAAACGCGGCTTTCATTTATACTGACTACTTGGTAGGACAGTGGGAATTCCTTTCTTTCTTTTCTTTGTCTACTGTGGCTTACGGAAGCCTTCATGTGGCAAACAGGAGACAGGGGGTACCCTCTTTCAACACGACCCCTGAGGTGAGTGGTCCCGGGCACACTGCTTCTAACCACTGAGCCCCTGGTTCCTCATCGAGAAGGTAAATGTTGGTACTCAGGAGATCTTTCTTTGAGATCTTTGAGGTTCGTTCTGCCTCTGAAATGTTCTAACAGCTAAATATTTAGTGCTAATTAAAATTAGGATATGTGTTCTGTATGGCTAGGCTTAGTTTACGTTTTTGAGGAGACAGATGAATGAGGTTAATAAGAATAGATAATTAAAAAAAAAAATACTGGATTCCCAGAAGGCATTTTACTGTGAATTTAATTACGGAAAGTGCTAATTGTATCACTCCAAGACTTGAAAGTTGTCCAATTGCTTCGTGCACAGAGTAAGGGACAGCTTTTCTTAAGTCAGCCTCGGTTCTAAACTCCTACCCGAGGTGCAGAATAGCTTACTTCCTGGCCATGGAAAGAAAGAGAAGTCACTTAGCAGAGGTGGTCTCTTTCTTGGTCTCTGGCAGATTAATGCCTGTACAACAGACAAGAAATAGACATTTTAAAATACAGCTCCACTATTATCTACCTACTGTATGCTGTCACTGTAGGACTGTCACTATGTATGACATCTTCATTACAAATTAGCAATAGGCATCCCCCTTCAGAGAGTATATCTCCAAGGACAGCTTAGTGACCAGGTGGCTCTGCACCAGGGTATGGTTGGGAAACTGTAGCTTGGGGTGAATTGCAGTCTCTACTCATGGCCTTTGCTATTTGTGCAGTACACACACTGCCCCACTGAACAAGGCAGCCCTTCCTGGCTCCATGACTTAAACTCTTTCTCCTCCTCTGAAAAACTGGCCTCTCTTGGTTTTTAAAAAGCCCATGATCACTGCTTTGGGACTGCAGTGATCATTTGGGATGCGGGCTGAGGAACTAGAATATTCGAGGGCCTTTGATTAGGAGAGACAATGACATTTTTGAGGAATGGAGAGAAACATCGTTGCAGCTGAAATTAGCAAACACGGGAGACGAAGTTAGGAGATGAGATTCTACAGATAGATAGGGGTCATTCTTTAATTTCTAGGCCCCATGGGGGGCTTTTTCCCCTCCCCTATTTTAAGCATTGAATGATTTAAACAGCTCCAGCTGATTGCTCTGTAGAGAATAAATTGTAGGAAGCCTTAATCAGGGTCAAGGGATGCTGGTGGCTTGGGCAAGGCTGATGTTGGAGAAAGAGGAATGGATTTTAGAGATATTTATTTATGTATTTATTTATTAAAATATTTTAATGTTTATGTATATTTGAAGGAGAGAGAGACAGAGCATGAGTGGGGCAGGGGCAGAGAGAGAGGGAGAAACAGAATCTGAAGGAGGCGCCAGGCTCTGAGCTGTCAGCACAGAGCCTGATGCGGGGCTCGAACTCAGGAGCCGTGAGATCATGACCCTAGCGGAAGTCAGACGTGTAACCGACTGAGCCACGCAGCCTAGATTTTAGAGATATTTATAAAGTAAAATTGCCCAGAAATGGTAATGGATTGGGGTGAGGAATGCGGGGTAGTATGAAAGGTAAGAATAATAGCTGCCATAACACTTTGATGTGTTGATTTAATCTGCGTAGGAGGCACTATTCTTCGTCTCCTTTTCTCCTTTTACAAAAAGAGGAACTTGAAGTGCAGAAAGATCAAATAACGTGGCCCACGTCCCACAGCAGAGTTGGGATTTCAAGCCCTAGAGTCTGAGTTTTACCCAGTGGTCCTCACCTGGGGACGATTTTGCCCGAGGGGACATTTGGCAGTATCTGGAGGCATTTATGGATGTCACAACCCAGGGGGAGGGGGATGCTACTGTCATCTAAAGAACGGAAGCCACGACTGCTGCTAATCTTAGATCACGGGGCGGCCCCCACGACAGAGGGTGATCTGGCCCCATCTGTCCAGCAGCCAGGGGCGGAACACTCCAGTAGAATGTTCTACTACCTCTTTTGGATACTGCCGGTGTTTACCGAGACCAGGAGAAGACCAGTTTGAGGGGGACTGTGAGTTGCTTTCTAGATACATCCAGTCGAAGTCCCCAAAGACACCAAAGATGAGACCCTGTAAGCTACACGGCAGGAAGATAACTATCTGTGAACCGAGAGGAGGGCTTTCACTAGATAGTAAATCTGCTGGCCCCTTGAACTTGGACTTCTCAGCCTCCAGAACTGTGAGAAATAAGTGTTTCTTGTTTAAAAAAAAATAAAAAGACACCCAAGAGAAGATGACAAATACATGGCTGGATGCCTGCTGGGATCTGGCATTGGCTGAAGGAGGTTTCTATTCCCGGCAAGTGGACACACCTAACTACCTTATACATTTTATCTTGTTTGTTTCTACCCCACCCTCTTCCAGAAAGGATGTGAAGCTGCTTACGAGGATAAGGAATAAACAATAGGCCTACAAGTTAAAAGTGGGACCAAAGGAGGCTTGAACACCAGGGCGGAGACCTAGGTTGGAGCCAGAACAGGGGTCCTCTGGCCGCCGCGGGGTTGTCGCTGGGATTTGACTGGACTGTGTGTCCTGTCTCTGCTCACCTCACTGGCTGAATATTGCTTCTCTCCAGCAGAGAGACTCTTCATCTCATCTCTTGGCCTCTCTGTGGTCGAGAAGAAAACTGGATATTCTTACTGCCTTTTAAGTTCCTGGTACATAGTGGGAAAGCAAAAGTTCAGAGAATAGTTGAGAAATTCTGTTCAGAGAAATTCTATTCAGTGCCCCCCTCCATGGGGCTGCCTTACTAAGGGGAAGATCAGCCCCCAGGCAGGCTTTTGATGTGGGCATTCATGGTTTGGTTTTTGTTCTTTAAAATTTTTTTTTTAATATTTATTTATTTTTTTAGAGAGAGAGAGAGAGACAGAGCACGAGTAGAGGAGGGGCAGAGAAAGGGAGGCACAGAATCTGAAGCAGGCTCCGGGCTCTGAGGTGTCAGCACAGAGCCCGATGCAAGACCTCAATTCACGAACCACAAGATCATGACCTGAGCCGAAGTCGGACGCCTAATCGACTGAGCCACCCAGGCGTCCCTCTTCTTCTTCTTAAAAGGGCACTCATCCCATCATAGGGACCCCACCTCATAACCTCATCTAAACCTAAGTACCTCTCAGAGCCCCACCTCCAAATACCCTCATTGGGTGTTAGGGCTTTAACATATGAATTATGGGAGGGGTGTTGGAGTTTTGCTTTTACAACAGAACTTTTCTTCTGACACTTCTGGTCACCAAATGGTGGGATCCCGGCGTTCCCTGCAGCAAGCAATTCTGCAACATCAGCTGCGTGTCTTACAATTTAACTCCGTTCTGACACTATCTACCTGGAGACAGTGTCGGATCCCACAGACGAAGGGTTCCGCCCATCGGCTCCTGCCCACTCAGATGCCAGTTGCAAGTAGCAGGTCCCCAGGTTACTCACAACTTCTGTCCAACTTGGCTCCACATTGGCGGTTTTCATAACCCCCTCCTCGGGCTGAATCATTTTGCTAGAGAAGCCCACAGAGCTCAGAAAACACTTGCTCACATTTAGCAGTTTATGAAAGGATATGGTAAAGAGTATTAGGTGAACTGCCAATTCAAGGGGTGCATAGGGTGAGCTCTGGGCGCATCCCAGGCACAGGAGCTTCTGTCCTCATGGAACTGGGATGCATCACCTTCCTCGTACATGGATGTGCTCCCCAACCTGGAAGTTTTCTGAACGCTGTACTTCGGGGATTTTTATAGCGGCTTCCCCACGTAGGCATCGCAGATCACTAACTCCATTTTCGGCTCTTCTGCCTTCTCTAAAGAATGGGGGGCGGGGCTGCAAATCCCAAGCTTCTTATCATGGCTTGGTCTTCCTGGGGACCAGCCCCCTTCTAGGTGCCCTCCCAGAATCACCTCACTAGAACAAAAGATGCTCCAGTCACCCAGAAAGTTACAAGGGTCTCAGGAGCTCTGTGCCAGGAACCGGATGAAGAGTCCCATATATATTTTCTATTACCTCACAGGGCATGCCAACATTGGTTCCATAACACATGCTGGTAGTACTTTCCTCCTCTCTCCCTTCCTGATCCCTAAGTTCACCAGTGTGGACAGAAGGAAGAGACCAGGAATGTCCCAACCAAACCCATACCCCAGCACCTGTTGAAGATTTGATCTCACCTTCCACAGAAGGGAAAGTCCCCTCAAACAAGGGAGAGGAGAGAAAGAGCACCTCTTTGAGTATTAACCTTGGAGGGGCCCTTCAGGGTCATTGAATCCCCACTTTACAGAAGGGGAAACTGAGGCCCAGAAAGGGAAGGGACTTGCCCATGGCCACACAGTGTGTCAGCAGGACAGGAGTCATAAAAAGTAGAAGCTGGAAGAGGGTGTGAAAACCATGTAGCCCTCCCCCCTCATTTAGATAAGGGGAAGCCGAGGCCCAGAGAGCGGAGGTAGTGACAGCTAGGCCAAGACCTCAGGACAGAGTCGCCACTGCATCTGCACTTAGGACTTAATGCTCTGCTCCTGTGTCTGGGAATTCTCAATCATTTTATCTCTAAACTTGGGTTTTGTAAGTGTTGGCCGCGGGACAGCAGAGCAAGCACAGAGGGTTGGAAGCTTCGGTTGTGTCCAGTCCGGCCTCTCACTCCCTCCCCAGGTGGGTTCTCAGCCCCCGGCCCCCTCTGCCCCTCCCCACTCTACCAGCCCCATCCCTACCACAGCCAGCATCACGGGCCTGTGGGTGAGGAGCGCTGGCACACACGCCCTGCAGCGCCGCAGGAAGGGCATCACCACTGCCATTTCCGCCCACGCTTGGGCCCCCATTTCCGCCCGCGGTTAGCCGCCATTTCCGCCCGCGCTTGGGCCCCCATTTCCGCCCGCGGTTAGCCGCCATTTCCGCCCGCGCTTGGGCCCCCATTTCCGCCTGCGGTTGGCCGCCATTTCTGCCCGCGGTTGGCAGGTCCGTGGTGCGTTCACTGAGCAGCTCAGCAGGGCTGAGCCTCTCTGTCTCCCTGACTCGGGAAGCTAGCGCATCCTGATACGGAGGAGGCAAGTTTTGGGGTCGCCTGCGCGTTGTGGGTGGGGGGAAAGGAGGACGCCTCACTCGACTTCCCTGTCACCCCGTGCACTTTGTGGTTGTCGAGGGAGTCTGCAAAAGAACCAAAGCCTTATATTTTAGTACTTGCACAGCACCTCTCTCCTACTTTCTGAACAAGGGGCTCTGCATTTCGCTTTGGTCTGGAACCGCAAATGAGGCAGCAGGTCCTGACTCGGGACTTCTGGTTGCTCCTCCCATCAGCCTCCAGCTCTAACTGGGCAGCACTAGCTTTTTAATAGTCAAGCTACTATGCTCCAGGCCCTGTGCTCAGCGCTTTTCTTATATTATCTGTCTGAAGGCTGGCAAGAACACAGTGAGGTGTGTACTGTTAGCACGCATCGGACCCCTTAATACATGATAGACTCATTTTCAAGGTGGGGAAGGGGAGGCACGGATAGGCATTCTAAACGTGCCTAAATCCAGCCGCTGGTGAGCAGGCGAGGGAAGCTTCCCACCCAGGCAGCTTGTCCACTTGTCCTGCCCTGATCTGTGGTGGGTGGGGCGGGAGGAGGAAGGCACAGTGTCTAGCAGCTGGCTTAGCTGCCTCTGCTCCCCCCCTGTGCAGGGACGCGAGTTCCTCCCCCTCCTCAGCAGTTCACCCCGGCCCTCCGAGGGGAGGAGACCACGTGGTCCCCATCACCGGGTAACCAGGCAACCGTTCCAAGATGCTGCTTTTTCCTTCATGCTCTTTCTGCCTTATTCAATATCTGCCAGGCACGCATGACTCTTGGGAGCTTCCAGAAAGTCATCCTTAAGAAATAAGGCTGACTGGGGAGCCTGCGGGGATATTTCATATTCATCTCTTCGAACCCTGTACTCCAAAGTCTTGAACTTGCCTGTTGAGGATCCTGAGAGAATGGTGGGGATCCGGATTCCCTGGGATTGTATCTTGATGGAGAGGGCATGGGGTATGGGAAGGACGGGGCAGGGCAACACTTAGTGCAAGGTTACACTCGACCCTCGGCTGCTTTCCAGAGCCCCCTGTTTCTCCCGGATGGAGGCTCAGATACCTTGCTCTCAGAAGCAGCTCAAAGCTTAGAAATCTGCCTACCGCTCCCACAGTTCCTGCCGTCTGCAGTCAGGTGCGAGCTGAAGAGGATGGCCAGGATTTATTGAGCTCCTATTACATACCCCGTGCCAGACACTAGGGAGAGACAAATTAGCAAATCGGACTCCATTCCAATTTCACAGATGGGAAAACAAAGTCTCAGACAGGCAGAAAGAACCTGTCTCTAGCCATGCCAGCCTCTGTGCCTGCCACTAGCAATGCTGCTTTTACTGGAACAAAGGAATTTAGGAATCCTCTAGGCCAGGGGAAACTGAGGAACCGGGAGGCAAAGTGTCTCCTTCCAGGCCACGTAGCTTGCTTGGCCTTTAGGCCATCAGGAACTGCTTGAGCTCAGTTTGGGCTGGTTCTTGCGTTCAGTAACTGTTGAGAACTCCACGCCTTCTATTCTTGGAAGCCTGCTGCCTGAGGCTGGTGCTGGTGTCCCTGTGTATCCAGCAGTAATTCCGCAGCAGCAACCGCGTAATGGGGTCAAGACTCACTCCCGCCTCTTCAAGAGCAGGGGATTGGGGAGAATGACTTCATCCCTTTGGGTCTACGTTTCCTCCTCTGTGAAATGGGGATAATAATACTGACCTTATAGGATTATTATAAAGATTCATCGAGACCATCTGTGTCATGTGTCGAATACAATGTTGAATGCTATTTGTCTCAAACTTTTTTAAAGTTTGCTTAATTATTTTGAGAGAGAGAGAGAGAGTGCGAGCAGGGGAGAGGCAGAAAGAGAGGGAGGGAGGGAGGGAGGGAGAGAGAGAATCCCAAGCGGACTCCACACTGTCAGCACAGAGCCTGATGTGGGGCTCAAACTCACGAACCGTGAGATCATAACCTGAGCAGAAAGCAAGAGTCAGATGCTTAACCTACTGAGCCACCCAGCTTTTATGTTTTCAAATCCTCAACCAGATAAAGAATAGGGTTTATGTCATATTCTTTGTTTCTTTCTTGGTATCCCCAAGGCCTAGGACTGTGTTTGTAAAACGGTAGATACTCAATAAATGTTTTCTCAGTAAAGTTTTGAAAAATGTCAAAATGAAGTTGAGGTAGACACCAAAATGGACCAAGTTGTAGTCCTCTCTTAGCCAAGATTGAATGTAGTCGGTGGGGCATCCAGCCTCGCCTTCCTTCCCTTGTTGCTCCCCAAACCTCCAGCCTTCTCTGCAGGGAACACTGGAGACCTGTCATTTCCTCTGCGATATGAATTTAATATCAAGACGCGTCTCCGCCCAGGGGCGGTCGTATTCACAGTCTTCTCTGCAATTATGGAAATTCTCCCGTCAGAAAGCGGCGGCGTGCCAGGGTGGAGAGCTTCTCGCAGAGCTCAGGGAATGAGGCAGAGACCGGCTGGCTAGTCCCTAACGTCGACATCTAGGCCCTCTTTCCCCGCTTCCCTCGCAGCCAAGTATGACCACGTGACTGAGTTCTGGCCAGTACTGTGCCCAGTTCCAACACTGGCCCATCAGACTTTGCGTGTACTGTCCCCTTCCTCCGCCATGATGGGAGACCCCCCATGGGCTTCCCCTCATCAGGAGCACTGATTTTGGACTTTGCCAGAGAGATGAAGTTCTCTTATGTTCAGTCATTGAGTTTGAGGAGGGAGATGGTTATCTGTGATAGCAGCTAGTATTACCTTAGCTAATACGGCCACGACGCAGCTGGTCTCAAAAGGAAGTTGAGTCAGCGTATGTAGGCCAAGGCAGGCGGCACAGGAAGCGGGACGGGGTTCTGATTCTGCCCTCCCCATTTCCTACCTGTACTTTTCTTCCAAAAGCTCTGAGCAAGTTACTTAAAAAAAAAAAAAAAAAGCAACAATCTTTCAAGTTGAGACACCCAGCATTGCTTGATCATTCTCTTCTAAAGAGATACTGGGAGACTCAGAGAGCTGGAAAGTAGGGCAAGGGTTCTTTGATTTCAGCTCAGTTTTTTATTTTTGCCTTGGCTGGGAGTTGAGAGTTAAAAATTCCCTGAGGGAAGAGTTCCTCAAGCTCTCCCTTTGCTGCCTGCCCCTCCTTCCATCCCTCCCTCTCTCGACTCTTAGGGGGGGAACGTGCAAGCAGGCAGCCTGGGATTCCAGCTGGCTCCGCCACTTTTAGCTTTGTGACCTCAGCCCAGTTTCTCTAACCCCCCACCCCCCCACCCCCGTCTTCCTTCTCCACATCTGTAAATTGAAGATAATGCCAAGTGCCTTGCCAGGGCCTTGGGTGGATTAGAGATAGATACAATGTTAAAAGACTAGCCTGGGGGTGGGGGAGGGGAATGGCTCCTGCTTATATTATCACTACTACTTCTAAACCCTACATTCTCTAAATCCGTGTTTCTCTTCCATCCTTCACTCAGTGACCGTTTATTGAGCACCTGTTACGTAACAGGTAGTGAACAAAATGACCAAGTCTGCCCACAGGCAGCTTGCATTCTGGCAGAGAGGTAGCTCTAATAGAAGTGAGCAGACGCTAAAATAATTGTGAATTGTAACGGGTGCTATAAAGGAAATGAACAGGTAGCTGAGAAAGACAGTAAGAAGGAAGGAGAACCAGGGAACCTGGGTGGCTCAGTTGGTTGAGCGTCTGACCTCGGTTCAGGTCCTGATCGTGTGGTTCATGGGTTCAAGCCCCTCATCGGGCTCTGTGCTGACAGCTCAGAGCCTGGAGCCTGCTTGGGATCCTGTGGCTCCCTCCCTCTGTGCCCCTCTCCGACTCATGTGTGCGTTCTCTCTCTCTTTCTCTCTCTCTCAAAAACAAACATTTAAAAATTTTAATGAGAAAAAAGGAAGGAAGGGAAAGGTGAGGTCCATGTTGCATGGGGCAGCGAGGGAAGGCTCCTGTGAGAACGTGGCATTTCTATCCACCTTAAAGACTGAGAGGCGACCAGACAAGAGTGAAGGAGGGGCCCGCTGGGCAGAGGGAACAGCTGGGATAAAGGTCTTCCAGTGTTCAAGAGGCAGGCAGGAGGCCCGTGTGAGCAGATGGGGTGGGAGACCCCGAGAGAGAAGGGGCCACAGCCTGCCTGGCAGGACCACGGGATGGTAGGGGAATTTTGAAGCACGCATGTAAGTGTAATGAGAAGCTGTTTGAATAAGCAGCTTGTGTTCCAAGTTCTGTTTTTACAGTGCTGGGTCTCTAAGCGTGGTCCCCAGACCAGCAGCATGGGGGTCACCTTGGAACTTGGGAGAAACAGACATTCTCAGGGCCCCCACCCCAGACCTATCGAACAGAAACTCCAGGGGGCGCCCAGCAGTCTGTGTTCGAACACATCTTCCAGGTGATGCTGATACTTCCCGTCTGGACTGGTCCTTCAGTGGTTCTCAGTCCTGGCTTCACAAAAGGATCATCCAGTGGCCGGGGCCCCTGGGTGGCTCAGTTGCCTATGTCCACCTCTTGACTTCGGCTCAGGTCATGACCTCACGGCTCGTGAGTTGGAGCCTGGAATCTGGCTCTGTGCTGACAGCCGGGAGCCTGCTTGGGATTCTGTCTCCTCTCCCTCTTCCTCTCCCCCACTCATTCTCTCTCTATCAAAAATAATTAAACTTAAAAAAAAAAAAAAAAAGAATCACCCAAGAACTTTAATGACCTATGAGAGTTGAGAGACCCCAGTCTCCAAGACTTTGACTTATTAGTCTGGCGTTGGCACCAGGCCTTGGTAGTTCATTACAGCCTCCGGGACATTCTAGTAGCTCAGTGTTTGGGATCAAGATTGTAGCTGGTGGGCAGAGCCTGGACTGGAAGGAGAGGGCAAAGATTCAAGAAGACCAAGTAGGAGGCCGAGGAGGCGGCCCAGGTGAGCCATACTGGCGGCTTAGACTGTGGCGGTAACAGAGAAGGAGGAAGATTTTTAACATTTGTAAGAGACAAAAACCAATAGGACTTTTTGGTAGGATGTGGAGACAGAGGGTGGGACTTCATTCAGCATCAGAGTGAAGGTGACACCAGGATGATAGTGAAGACCCTGTGCTGGTAGGTGGCCTGCAGCTAGGAGAGCCTGGGGGCATGGGCTGGACGTTGAGAATGGGCACCTGAAGGGATACGCCTTCTCTCTCTGCTTGGCAGTTAAGGCAGCCAAGACCACAGCCAAGTGAGCAAGCGCTGAGTTTCTCCTGAATGATAGATAAGGGGGTTGTGATGGGTGCCATGTGAAATAACCTTCTTAATTTCTTCCTGAATGTGCTTGTGGGACGTTTCTGTTTTGTAACCAAGTTGCTCCAGAACACTGGATTTGCAGTGGCAGGGAACACCCGGCTGAGTGATGTATTCAGGAGTGACCAGCAGGGGGCGCGCCAGACTGGGGAATGTGCGTTGCAGCGTGTGAGCTGAATCTTGAGGTTTCCAACTTAACTGGGAGAAAGGGGTGCACTCCGGAAATAATAATCATGTCTATATTTCTAAACAACTAGTATGCACCCAATACCGTGCTAATGCTTTATGTGTACCGTCTCCTTATTCCTCTGCAAGGTGGGTGCTGTAAACATCCCCACTTTATGTACCTTCGGAGGGACTATGTGACTTGGCCAATGTCACGCAGCTAGACCACGGCGAAACTGGGCTTGGTCTTCTAGCCTGTCTGACCCCAAAGGCATGTGGACGCTTCTCTGTCAGAAGTGCCAGAATCCCCAAGCAGCTCTTTCTTAGCTCTGGTGGTGCTTTTACTGGGCCTTGGGGCAACGCCCTTGGAAGGTGACATCACCTGAATGAGCAAAGCCTCTGAAATCAAACTCCCATGATTCTGCACCTCACTTGCCACATGATGGGGGGAAAGTTACTTATCCTCTCGGTGCTGAAGTTCCTTCACCTCTGAAATAGGGTGGGATGATGTCATCTAACTGACTCGGGCCTCGAAGCCCAGAGGAGATGGTCCATTAGTGACAGCTTTTCTACACGCCGTGGTTTCACAGGAGGTAGAAACAGCTCTGGAAGGTCCGAGAACTGGGCTGTTCCAACAGTATTTTCTGTCATGATGGAAACACTCTCTGCACCGTGCAATACAGGACTGAGCAGTTGATATGTTGCTAACTGAAAATTCAAGAACTGACTTTTAAATGTTACTTAATTCTGATACATTTAAGTAAACACTTGTGGTTGGTGGCTACTTACTGTATTGGATAGTGCAGGACTAACACATATCTAAGCTCAAGGTCTGGGTAGCCTCAAAACCCCTGGGCATTAGATAAAATAAGCCTTGTTCCATGTTTAGAACCTGGCAAATAGCACGTGCTCCATGAATTTGAGTTCACCAGAAAAAAAGAAAAGGGAAAAGGAAATTGAAAAGTAAAGCCGTGTTCTGCATTTAACGAATTTTGTTAAACCGTGGGACTGAACTCTCACTTCCCAGTTTTCATGGAAAATCTCTCAGGCAAGCCCGAACTCTTGAAACATTTCTTCGAGATGTATTTAGTGGGGATAAAGGGGGAAAAAAAACACACACAAAAAAAAACCTATGTTCTAGTTAATAATGTGTATATTCAGAACAAATTCCCTTAATTCATTCCCTGACCAAAGAAATACTTTTTCCTTTCTGTGCCCCTCTCTTCAATTTTCTTTTGCAATATTATAAATCAGACCACTTGTAAGAGAGTTTTTTAAAGACTTAAAATGTAAATAAAATAACTGGTCCTCGGGAAACAGTACCGTGTCTCGCATTTCTCAGTTCTAAAATGTCACCTCCTTGGCCTTTGCCTTTAAGCAGTGGTGAGTTGGCAAATCCCGAAGTTTGGCGGTTGTGTCTTGCAGCTCATCCAGGCTAGTGGCAGTAGTTCCTTCCAGAGAGAGGTCCCCGTTGGTGGACACTGTCGTTTATTTCTACCCAAGGGTGATTTCTACTCTGACAGTATTAGGACCGGTTTGCATTTGCAGCCAGTTCACCGGAGTTCACGGGCGCCCTGTTGCCAGTGTGTCCCTGAGACGTGCGGTGTTTCCTTGTGGACAGGCGCACTGGGCTGTTGACTGTGACTTCATGTAATGTGAGCCCCTGTCACCCGGGATAACCTGTCTGCTCCCAGGGAAGAGAATTCTTTGCCAAAATGACATATTCCTCCTTTTTTAAAAACTTTTAAAAATTGAGTGACCTATACATATAACACTATGTTAGTTGAAGGTGTACAAACATAATGATTCCATATTTGTATACGTTGCAAAATGATCACTCCGCTAAGCCCACTAAATGTCCTAATTACAATAGTTTTATTCCTTGTATCTATTTTCTTCTGTCTTTACTTTTTATTTCTGAATATAACCTGTTTCTACTCTGTCACCAGAGTCCCTTGGTCCCCTGGGACTGTGGTCCAGAATGAATAAAGTGGCAGGGCACCTGGGTGACTCAGCTGGTTAAGCGTCTGACTCTTGGTTTCAGCTCAGGTCATGATCTCACGGTTCAGGGGTTTGAGCCCTGTGTCGGGCTCTGTGCTGACAGCCTGGAGCCTATTTGGAATTCTTTCTCTCTCTCTCTCTGCCCCTCCCCCACACGCTCGCAAGTGCTCTCTCACTCTCTCTCTCTCTCAAAAATAAATAAACATTAAAAAAGAGAGTTTCTCCTTGGCTGTGCCTTTGAGTGAAGGGAGGCAGGGCCTGTGGGTGTGCCTCCTTACCCACCACTTATCACCTCTGTATGTCCCCACAGGTCCCCAAATGGCTGGGTGTCCTTTACTGAAATAGCTATTTTCAACATTCCAGGAACCCAGTTGGCTATTTACAAACCCCAAGTAAGACGTGGTACTAGATGCAATCAGTTAGGTAAGTACAGGGGTCAAAGAACCTGCAGCAGCCATGAAGGGCTTCCCCCAGGTCGCACCCAGTCCCCTGTGGGGGTGGCAGTTCTCGACAGTGGCCGCATGTGGGTTTTCATGCTACGTTATTGCTTCCTCACCCCAGAACCAATCTGCAGCCTTAGCTTTCTTCTACCCCTCCGTCGGCCCTTATGTGCTCACTTCTCTGCCCCTGTCTCTAGGTCAAGTGCTGCCTCCATCTTCCGGGCTGGGCATCTGGGTTCCCAGTTAGACCCACCCCCCCTTGCCTGGTGGCCGACCATCTGCCTCACAATATCTTTGCCTTTTGGCGTTCGTTTGGGGTCTGCCAATGCAGAGCCCTGCAGGAGATTGGAGACCGGGATGGGGGGGAAGGGAAGGAGGGGGAGGGATTTCCTGGGTCCTTCCTTTCAAGATCACCTCAGCCAGGCTGTGTCCCTTCCCTCATCCCTTCAGATCTAGGGATGTGACCCTTCGCTGCTCCTCCCTCTGGGTTATTGCGACTAGTCCTTCTCTTCCTCTCCACCTGCCCCACTCGAAGCAGCCGCTTTCTAAATACACCTCCCTCCAGTGGCCTCACTTGAGTGTGTTGAGTCCCTGATTGACATAGTGTCCTTTGGCGTGTGTGTGCTTTCTGGTTTTGCCATATTTATGTTTCTGGTTGCTCCGTGAAAGTCACTACTGATACAACCACCTTCTCCAAACATTGCTTGGGTTCAAGATGTTTGCTAATTGATACCAAACCATAATTTCTCGCTTCTAGTCTCTTTCAGACTGACCAGCCCTCTGTTCTCCTTCTCTCCATTCCTTCCTTCCTTCCTTCCCTCCTTCCTTTCTTCCTACCTGGTAGTCACTGTGATTGGAAACACTAGAAGTCAGACTGCCTTGATTAAAATCACAGCTCCTCTACTTACTAATGACCTACTTTACCTTTCTAACCCTCTGTCTTCTCATCTGTGTAAAGGGCACAATGATTGAGTTGTCATAGAATTAAGCAAGATTTTAAGATCTGTAGTCTGAGTCTCCTCTGTGTGTATTGACTCTGATTATTGTGATGCCCAGGCCACCCTGTAACCTCCAGTTTCTTCCGTTTCTTATAGACCCTCTTCCTTGCCCTTCCGGACAGCAGATAAGTCCCCGCTCCCCCATCACTACCCACGATCCTGAGGTGACCTTTTGATTCCTGGTCTTTAGAAACCCTTCACTTCCACCGGCCCAGTATAGTCTGAGAACAAATTGTTACCTAATTCTTATTTATAGTTTGCTTATTCCCTACAGGTACTGGTAAAGAATAGCAAAAAGGTGGCTGAAATTGTATTATTATTTTTAGCAGCTTCTCTGAAGTCTTGGATATTCAGAATGCCTCAGAGGGAGGCGTAGAGGCCGGGAATCTTTTCTTCCCGAGGAGATGGGCCCAGCAGGAGGGGGAATTTGATACAAGTGCGAAGAGGCCGGCAGAACAGAAAAGTACAAAGCCCTTTACACGGGAAGGCTCTGTACGTATCTGTGGTTTGGCAGTGGATTTGATCGGGATTGTAGAGGAAGCAGTTGAGACCAGCGGTTAGCTCCCAGACGGAGGCGGATCTGGGGCCGTACGTTCTCCTGAGACACTTCTGACCCATTGACAATTTTTAACTGTTGATTATGTGATTTTTCACCTCTAAACTACTGAGAATTAGAGGAAAGAGGTTAGGTGAGAGGTGCGTGTGTGTGCGCGCGCGTGTAATTTACTGAGAAAGAGAGGAGGATGCAGTTATAACGACTCCACCGTGGAACGCATTTTCCTGATGCTCTGTTTATTTCATATTCTTATTTTCTCAAGAGTCCCCCCAAAATAGCAGGTGATGCACATTTGTCTTCCTATCGAGTTTTGCTTTAACGATAGTTGGGAAAACACAGCCAGATGCTTTCTTTAAAAACAACAAAAAAGACATCTACATATTGACATCAATGTCAAAATTAGTACTCAGTCTCCAGAAAATTACTTTCTCAGTTCAGTTAATAATTAAATTGACCCAGCGACCTCTTAAATTCTGGGCTCACGGGGTGGGGGGTTGGGGAGCAGTGGCGGGTGGTGCTGAACCCTGACCTGGCCTCGGGGAAATCAGCCTGCAAACCTGTTCTTTCTGGCCGTTCCCTGGAGAAATATGCTCTAAGTCAGCTTTCCTATTTAAACAATTAACTTTAATTACCTAAGTCAGATATGAATAGATTCTCTTTTAAAAAACTTACTATGTCACAGACAGAGCTACAGTTCCCTTGGACCATTACTCATCATGATCCTGGCCCTCCTTACTGGAGGTTACGAGTTTGGGTTGTATCTGTCTAGAACAGATTTCCTCTCGTGCTTTTCTGCGGACGTGGGTACACATAGAAAAGAAGTAGCATTGTTGAGTGTTTTTCTTACAGAATGTTTCTTCCTTGATTCCTTGCAGTTCTGTTTTTCCTGGCCCCCTGCTCTTGCCAACAAAGACTAACTGAATAGCTCAATGGACATATTTCATCTCTTATCCCTACCGGGGAGTAGGGAATGGTAAATGATTGAAAATTACGTCTTAATGTGGTAGATGCTAATATATTTCATTTCAGCTTATCGATTGTAATTTGTCATTGTAATTTGTTGATCTTGAGAAAATTAAGGGAAAAAAATTTCCCTAGGATGCTATATTCATAGAATTCATGCTAGGAAACATCTCAGATTGTATCCATTTTACACGTCCAAGCTCAAGAGGGGAAGTGAGGCATAGGGAAAGGACTGGACCCCTGTCTTCTGGGTTCTGGTCTATATGCTCTTCCCTACCCCACACTCCCAGAGTCCTAGAGCTCGGTTGGTGGGGAGCATGTCACAAATCACCAAGGAAAAAGCTCCCCAAAGGAATAATGCAGTGAATTAAATATTCACTGAACACAAGACTCACCTTCTTTTTTTTTTTTTCCTTTAAAACAAGCAACCGAAGGTAGAGGGTATCAGACCCTACCCTATATTCACCTTCAGATATTAGTGCAAAATGATTCCCCGTATTCATCCCCTCTCTCTATACTGCCCTGCCCCTGTCAGTCACCCTCAGTTGCACTCTCTTTCCTGAATCCATTGTGGTATTCAGTGACTTCCTGCTTTGAATTTCTTAAGAGCAAAGCTAATTGCCAATGTCAATTATGCTGATTCTGCAAGGGACCGAATGGAGAGCTTACCATATGTTTTCTAATTTTTCCTCTCAGAACACTATATGAAGTTGTTACTGTTATTGCCCCATTTTACAGATGAGAAAACTGAGGCTCAGGGAGCATAGGAACCCCAGCCCAGTCTCTTAGCAGTAAGTGCCAGTACTAGGATCCAACTTTACTTGCTCCTTAACTCTGAAGCTCACACTCTCAACTCAGCCCTAGACATGTTCAGTTACTTTTTGAAGGAAACAGGAAGAAATAATCAGGGTAGAATGGGCAGAACATGTAGGAGACTGTTAACAAGTTCTGGCAGACTGCCCTGTAAGCAATAGGAGCTCAATGTCTGAAGCCCAAAGGAAATGGTCTGAAGACCGTTAATATGCGTAAAGCACCTAGAAGTCTATCTGGAACCTACTCAGTTCGAAACGAGTATTAGATGTTATCGTTAATTTGTGAGGCTGTGTCTGTGTTCATGCCTCTGCAGACACCTCAAAGGCAAGGCGTTTATTGTCCGGGGTCCAGCGTCACGGGGGTAGTGATGCTATGGAGATGATTTAAAGTGACGGCCCCAAGGGGCGCCTGGGTGGCTCAGTTGGTTAAATGTCCAACTTCAACGCAGGTCATGATCTCACAGATCATGAGTTTGAGCCTCACATTGGGCTCTGTGTTCACAGCTCAGAGCCTGGAGCCTGCTTCCAATTCTGTGTCTCCCTCTCTCTCTCTCTCTCTCTCTCTCTCTCTCTCTCTCTCTCTCTCTCTCTCTGCAGTGGGAACAAGCACAGCCTTGGCTCTTTGAAGAGAAGGTTTGGAATCCTTTAGTATTGCTGAGGTTTAGAGTTAGGGACCTTCTCCCCCATTTTGTTCCCCTTTCTACAGAGCATAGCTACCACTATCACTTTCTTCCTGGACTTCTATGCCTTCTGCTGCTTGTCCTTTGCCCCGTTATCTTCTCATGTATGTGGGTCCTTTTATCCTGTATTTGAAATGTCAGTCGTTGTGTCCTACGCCTTCTGGGGCAGGCTGCACACGGCCAATTAGGCGTCAAATCGTGTGGTCCTTCTTTTACCTTCCCCACACATCATGAATCAGTTAGGACAGGATAGGTCGTGATGTCGTGTTGAGACTGGCCACCAGCTTGGGTCACGCACAAGATCAGGAAGCAGATGAAAAAGCCTAAGCGGGGCAACGTGGTGGCCTCTGTTCCCGGGTCTCCAGTTCTGTGTCCACGGCACCTCACCAAACTCCGTCTCCTGTTCCAGATTCCACAGCCCATTTTCCTTTGGTTTTCTTCGTTCCTTTTTTTTTCTTTTTTCTTACTTGAGTTAAATCGAGTGAGGTTTTACTAGGATACTTCCTAACCAGGGAATTCAACTCTTTGAGGCCATTGTCCCTGTGTGCCTCTCAAAGTGTAAGATGCCGTCTAGTACATTGTAAATACTCAAGAAGTATTTGATTCTTGATGATGGAGGTTTCATGGAGTGGAAATTTTCTTGATTGGCGGGTTTGGATTGTACTTTGTTTTCTTGAGGGAGAGAGGCCGCGTGGCAATAATAGAAATCATTCATTTGTTCATCCAAAGACATTTATTCTATGTGACAGAAGTTGAAAGGTGCAATAAGGCTCAGGTGCTGACATTAGAAGCCTCTCTGTCGAGCAGGGGAGATGCCACCCCAGCATGAATTGCAGTTTGACTGGTTGGTGAAAACGAACTGAAATGTGTCCTGTCTGTAACCGCTGTGATCTTTGGTCACTCTTGCAAAATCCAGTGACTCTGGCAAACTCAGATATGAATTCTAGTCCTCCCACCGGCCGCGGCCCCCCTAAGGACCTGAGATTGAGTGTGCAGTCTCATGGTGATGGACAAGTGTCTCTCCCCCCATCTAATGCTAACATAGAATTCCTTCCATTCTGCATTTTCATTGTTCATTCCAGCCTGCTAGTCACGTGTAAGTTCAAGACCGGGTCCCGTCTTCACAATGAGTTGGGATATGCTGCTAGTCAAAGGGTCTTTCATTCCTCTTGGTGGACTGTGTCCGCATCATGGCTGTGATCCCTTTATGCCCCCCGATTTGAAAAGTCATAGTATTTCTCCTGGCGAAGGTCCAAGCCTCTGTCACTAATTCATAAATGTATTGAATTAAGTATTTTGAACAATCGAATGATCAACTCATAATTTAATGTGTATTTTTGACTATCAACCACATGCTGTCCCTCAGGCTAGATCTTGGGAACAGTGAAAATGAAGTAGATCCAGTCAGTACCCATTGTTACCTTGATCCTGGAATCCAAT
Source organism: Paguma larvata (assembly GCA_030068075.1). Taxonomy (NCBI): domain Eukaryota; kingdom Metazoa; phylum Chordata; class Mammalia; order Carnivora; family Viverridae; genus Paguma; species Paguma larvata. The sequence continues at coordinate 30,647,131 of CM057842.1, read as the reverse complement.
GAGGAAGACAACGTTCAACAGAGAGTTACATAGATGATAGGACAAATGACTTTGTCATATGTGGTGTGAAAGACAATTGCCAAGTCATCTGAGGTCATATAATAGAAGGGATGATGGATTTGGGTGTCTAGAGGATGTCACAAAGTCACACTGAGGCTGAGAGCTCTGTAGGAGTAAATCAGGTAGGGAAGGAGGTGAGAGTATTTGGATTCAGGGAAGAACGTGTCCCGAAGTTCCAAGCAGGGAGGAATAGCCCGAATAACTTGGTGGCATCAAATTGTCACCTTTCAGAGAACAAATGCTCTGTTTTAACCAAAATAACCGGCTGATGGGTGGAGAAACCATGATCAATACAAACGCCTCAGTGGAATTAGAAACTGTTTTACTGACGTCAAGGTGTTTAAAAGTATGAGCGGCAATTCTGAAACAGTCATACGCTGCATCCCTCCCCTCCTCTCCCTCTCTGGAGAGCAGGGCCTCACACAACCCTGGGTCCCCAGGGGGGCTTTTCAATACACAAGAGCCACTGAGGCCTGAAGATTCCTGGTTTACTTTTGTGAACCATTGTCCTCCTTGAGTTGGTGGAGACAAAAGCAGCCAAGACCCCAAAGTATAAGATTTAGGGGGGAATAAGTAGAAATGTCAGTCAAGCCTGAAAACTATTTCTGAAAACTGTGGTTCTTTCTATTCCCTTTGATCTGTGACTGTTTCTTCACCACTCCCGCTACCATCATCATCGTCATCGTCATTAAGGTCATCATCACTACCACTGCCGCCACTACCACCATCACCGTCGTCATCACCACCACCATCATCTTCACCACCACCACCACCACTGCCAACATCACCATCTTCATCACCACCACCACCATAGAGGTAGCCGCAGTTAACACTTAGCCATGATCTTGGTGCCGGGCATTATGATGAGAAGTGCACGTGCATCATCTCATTGAATCTTAGCACCATACGCCATAAGCTGGGAACCGTTTGTTTGAACAATATGAAATTGTCAATGTTCAACCATTTTTTGACCTATAAAAGTGATCGTTCGATATGGTTGAATGAGTGGGTTTACAAAAATTGTGTGTGTTTTTATAACTGGGGAATGGCTAAGCTGAGATTCCCAGCCAGAATGTATAGTTCCAAAGCAGCTGTGCTCTTTTGCTGAGGAAGGAGGAAGGAAATAAATAGCACGAAGTTTCTTGCTCTTCTCTTCTCCCGTCCTAGTTACCTCCTCTGTGCGTCTCGTGGGTTAAGAGAGGAGAGAAAAGTCAGAAGATGCGTAAGTTTGAAGATACTCCAGCAATTCTTATCCTGTTCACTCTACTGCCCCATCCCCTGCTCTGACTCCATGCAAATCCTATTTTTCCAACGGAAGGGAATCATTGGCGCACGCTACTGAAAAGTCCAGGGAAGGGGTAACTGCAGGCACAACCAGACTCAGGTCCTCAAACAATGCTTATAAAAACCTGTCTGTGGACCACTGAGATCAGTTATGGGCTGCTCTAGGCCCTTATCCTACAGCCTAACACTGCCACCAGAGAAGAGAGAGAGAGAGAGAGAGAGAGAGAGAGAGATGAAAGGCTTAGGTGGGGGTGAAGAGAGAGAGAAAAGAAAGGAAGATACTGCTTTTCTTAGTACTTCCAACAAAATCCTAGGAAAGATGCCCATTGGTTTGCGTATATCACATACCCATGGCTCGGCTGGTGATGGTCACGGCTGTAGCAGTGTTCTTTATATGGGTTACCTTAACTCTTTCTCATAACAGGCTTCTAGAGTTGGGGCTATTATTATCATTCTATTTTGAAGAAGGGAAGACCAAGGCACAGAAATGGTAAGTTAGGTGGCTCAAGGTCATATCCTCATAGACTCTGGCCCCACCACACTGAGTGGCTCTCTGACTGAGGTCACGGACTGTAGGGGATTGGCAACCAAGACTCTGATGTCCAGCCCTGGAGTGGACAGAAAGCGTGTGGGACCAGCTATATGGGGCCAGTTCCACCTCAGCCACCAGGAATGAGGGCCGGGGAAGCTGATTCCCCAAAGGAACCCCAGGTGCCCTTACCCAGGAGGAGGGAGATTGGGCGCTGGACTGGGGAAACAACTGCCCTCGACAATGAGACTGTAGAAAAGTTTTTACAGAGAGGATATTTTTCTCTCCAATCTGATGTTGGGCCCCGATTTCAAAGAACAGGAGGCTATAAAAAGGGGAGAGGAAGGAAGCACTAATTAAAAGGTCCCTGCGGGCGCTGGGGTCAGAAAGAACAAAGAATTCTAGTTAGGAAGGCTCACAAGCTGGTGTTGACTACCAGGGGTCTGGGGCAGGGCAAGATGTTCAGCCCTAGATGGGGGATGGAAACTCTCTAACTTCTCTCTCATTTGTGAAATGGCGATAAAATACTGATGTCTCCTGTTTCCTGATAAGATTAGATGTTCTAATGTATGGTGATTCCCTACCCTGGTGCTTGGCATGTGGCTCATTCTCAGTAAATGGCAATGGCTATAGTTAATGTTGTTGCTAAGGCTGTTCAAATATTAGCATCCATGTGACCCTCTCAGACCAAAATTCTCCTTTCCTCCTATGAGATCTTTGGTTTCTTTTTTAGGATACACGACCAAGGACTTTTTATAGTACCTATGATCCCAGAAGCCCTGTGGCACTTTTCCAGAACTTACATTGTTCTAACGTCGGAGGCGGCCATTGTGGCTAACATCAGCATGGCCCACTCTGGTATCCTTTGTCTGTTTCTGTCAGATACTGGCGAAACAAGAGCCTTATATTCCTTTGGCCCAGAGTAGTCAAATGGCACTGTCCTTCAATACTCCCTTTATACTGATTGGCTTTCTAAGGGCACCTTGAAAAAGGCTCCATAGCCCAGGTCCAATGGCCTCTGGCAACCACTCGAGGCTCAGCCTCCAGAACTCTCTAGCTCTATCTTGTTTACTCTTTGAATCTTGCCACTTCTCATTTAAACTGGACGCTATAGACTTTGCGAGTTTCCTGACTGATACTGTAGGTCAGGAGTCTTCGTTGCAAAGGACAGAAAGGCAATTGAAACGGCCTTAAACAATTATAGAATTGAAAAGTCAGAACACAGGAGGATTCAGGGGTTTCAACAATGTTACCATGTCTCCGTCTCCAACTCTTACCTTTGCTTTCCTATTTGTTGGCTTCATGCAGGCAGACTTGTCCCATCAGGTGGCAAAGGCGGCTTGTACCATGCGATTGACTGCATGACTGTCTCCAATTCTTTACTTCTCTTGTAGGCATGCTCTTTGCCAGTCATGTGGTAGTTTTTCCCACCAGAGATAGAATGTGTGAGCCCCCCTATTGATGTCGGGCATGGCTGTGAGGCCTATTTTGGCCAAAGGAATAAGTTTGGAAATGAGAGTATGCCCGTTCTAAGCCTAGCCCTTCACAATTACCTGTTTCCATTTGCCTGTCTCTTGTGCTTCTGGAATCTCCATGAGAATACACTGCAAGTAGCCTACTGGTCCCAGAGAAACAAAAGACATTTAGAGCAGAACTGCCCACTGACCACTGATGCTAACATACAGGCTCATCAGTATGACCAATGCTTACTATTGTGTGTGCGCCACTGAGCTGAGGGCGAGGTCCATTGTGTAGACTAATCGTGGCCCTAGTTGAGTGATACACAAACCATTTTCCCATTAACCTCCACTAGAAGAGAGCTTTTCCTTCCTTATCACTGCAACGACAATTTTAAGACTGATTTCAAGGGGCCAGACTTAGGTCTCCTCCCAGTACCGGGATGTAGGGGAAAGAGAGGCATCTGGAACCAAGGTGGTAGGTGCTGGAAAAGAGGTCATTCCCCACAGGAAGATCGTGGTGCTTTTATCAGAAGAGAGGGGAAGGGGGGATACAAGCATGCAGAATGAATGATTCTCATTACACCTGTGTCCCATGTCTCTGTAAGAGCCAGGAACCAGCCTTGCTCATGTCTACACCTGACAGTGTAGGTAGGGTGGAACTCAGCTGGAGCTAAGACCAGTCACCAGTGAGCCAGGTGGAGAGGCCCAGTGCACAGTGTTTGCCATACTACTGACACTGAAAATTCCTAGCCCCTAACTTCTTTCTCTTTCTAGGCCAGAATGTTAAGGTGGTTTCAGCCAACCCCACAATGCCAGCTCAACATGGAAGTCAAAAAGAGTGGCTGGAATTATTGCCGGGTCCCCACCTGGACCTGATTTAGAACAGTCCTTTCTCCTTCTCACCAGTTCCCATCCTCAACTGTGCTCATGGGGCTCTAATCCCCAGCGGGGTTCATGTCCCACTGCCTCTTTGTCTTTGAGACAGGGTTGCCCCGAATTGGAAGCAGGGTATGTAATACATGTAACACCTTGGCCCTGTTTCATGGGGTCATTAGACTTCCTGCTGAATATAATTTAAAATTAAGTTGAATTAGAGACTGTGATGGCTGTATTTTGCTTTCTTCTGCCAAATCTGACCTTTCTACCTTGACCTTTTTCCTGCTCTGTTTAGCAGCTGCAGTCTTTCAGGAATGCCATTTGGCTCCAAGATATTGATGGAGCATTTTTGATGGACAGTGCATTGGAAAAGGGCACATTTCTGTCTCACTCTGACAGTATCGTATCCCGACACTGCGTGGCAACCCGTGCTTTCTCCAGGGCTCCTATTTTCTAGAAGCATTTAGAGATGTAAAGAGCAAGCTCTATTTTCTCTATTCCAGGGGTGACCCATCACTCTCGCCACCCTCTACCCCCACCCTTTTTTATATGCCAGACCTCCCTATGGAACAGGGAGAAAATGTGGGAGAAGGCCCAGGTCAGGAAAGCAAATACCTTTCAATGTATTCGCTCTGATTACACCGTTACGGACGAGACAATAGCTACTGTGAACACAGGCAGGCGAGGTTCAATACAGCTTTCTTCCCTTCCTCAATGCAGCTTTGATCCAGCCAGGGCCGCCCAGGAGGAATTTCAGTCTAACTGGGGCAGCCCAATCTGGGAACTATGCCTCTCTCTGTGGGGGTGGCTCCTTTGATGATTTGGAGGCTGTGGGGACCAAGCTTAGAATGTTGCATGAATGTGTATCACTGGCACCCCACCAGTGCCTCCGCACACCAGCATGCTTAAATACTTACATTTTCAGCACATTTCCTTGGTATAGGTTTGATTGCAGGTGCCGTTTATTAAGTCGTTGTCTTTCAGCAACTCTTCAGCAAGTCACCACTGTTTTGTGATGCCGTGGCTAGAGCTGCCATTTCTCCCAGCCAGACGGTGCCGTGTTAGGTTCTGCCACTAGGAGGCACCAGAGGGAAGTTGCAAAGCTGGAGGACAGAGAAGGGACTTTTGCTTTCCGTTTCTTCCAGCTTCTTTCTGGCATAGCAGTTTGTTTAAGTCTCTAGCTTTTTTCAACAATTTAAGTCCCGGCCTCTTAATCATTTCTGTGTTGCATGATTTACAAAATCCTCCTACTTAAAAAACAACCACTCTGGGTTTCTAAAACAATCCCAGCGCCCTGCACAGTCTCTACTCACGAGGAAGGACAGAAGCATGAACAGCTGGTACCATAGGGAGAGGGGTCTCTGCCTGCACAAAGATCCAATTTCTTCCCGGGTGGTGGATAAAGCTAAGAAGATAAAAAATGACCTTTGGCCTTTGAGAACAGTAATGTAAGATTAATTCGAGGCTTTGAAACTAATGAGTTGGCTCATCCTGATGCAGCCTCCCTTGAATAGCACAGTATTTGCAGTCAGCCATCTTTCTTCCTCAGATGGGGCCGGGGGGAGGGAGGAGGGAGGAGAAAGAAACTCACTTTTTAAAATAATCCTCAGAGGAGAGAGATCTGCTAGCTCCCCATAAAGCTGGTTTTAGAGGAAAGAAAAAAAAAAAAGTGCGAATTATGTACCTTTAATCTGCTTAGCTTTTCACTGTCGAATAGCCGAAGGGCTCAGACAGGCAAGACTATTGTGAGGTGGTTAAATCCATGAACTTGGCGTTAGACCCCTTGGGGTCCAGGCCTGATCTGTGACTTTCTCGCTGTGTGATCTTGGGCATATTTTTTAACTTGTGCTTCAGGGAGGTTTGGATTAGATAAGCGCATGGAAAACACTTCTGTTCAGACTGGGAATCTGGTTATTTCTGATGATGATTGGGGGTGGGGGAGCAACTTGAGAGTGATTTATCCACAGAAGGGGAAGTCCGAGGCTTCTTCTCTGACAAGAGGAAATGTCTCGCAGCAAAAGACAAAAGTAGAACCAGGCTGATGTGACTCAGGAAGCTGGTTTCAGCGTTAACCAAGAAAGGGCTGTCGTGGGGCGTGGCTGGGCAGCAGTGGGCATGGCTGCCTGGAGCGTCAGCGAGTGCCCCATTCCTGGCACAAAGCAAGCAGAAGAAGCCTTTCCCACTGTATGAAAGGATACGTTAGATTATTTCTAACGCTCTTTCTTCTTCTTCGTACCTGGCTCTTCCATTTGCTAAATGGGTTGCCTCAGCTCACTCCACCTCTGTCGGAGCCTGGGTTGCCTCATCCATCAATCATTGGTGTTCATGGATTCCCTCTTAGCGTCTCTCTCCCTTTCCCCTTTACTCCTTCTCGCCAAAAAACTGATGCTCATGATGGGCCAGGCACTGTGCTAGGCTCTGGGGATACCTCAAGGAAGAAGATGGTGCATAGACACTGGCTTGGAAAACACTCAAGCAGATAGTGAGGGAGACAGATGAACCGAATATTATAAAGCAATTCCGTAGATGCGCTGAGAGCATCGCGAGGCAAGTACCCTGGGAGCCGGGAGGAGACGGGGCAGCCATCGGATGGTGGGACTACATGCTGCAGAAGCAGAGTAATCAGTCCAATCAAAGGCCCAGGGGCAGGGAACAGCATGTGTGCAGGGAACCATACCAGAGGCAGTGCTGGGGGTGGAGGGGGTGGTGCAAAACGTGAGGGGGCAGTGAGGGGGATGAGATGGAGAAGGCAGAGGCCAGGGGACGGAGATCCTCATCTTCCATGCTAAGGAACATGACATTATGTCCTGTAAATCAGCAGATGCGGTGACTGACAACAGTTGCCGGCGTGCTCAGGTCTCCACAGGAAACCGAACTCTCTGGAGCCCGTGTGGAGGATGAATTAGGAAGAGGCAAAGCCGGACCACCAGCTGGAAGACGGAGGGATTCGTATGGGCCAGAAGCGACGGATGATGCCCCAAACCAGGCCTCTTAGGAAGCGGTACTGAGAATCCAATGGTGGGACGCTCAGGGCAGCTTCTGGTAAAACAGGGAGCTGCTCCTGTTTTACCAGGAGCTGCTCCCGAAATGCAAAGGGTCGTTATAATTATGCTCGCTCTCTAAAACTCTGGTTCAGGAGACCGCTGTATAAATCGGGTCTCCTCATCCCTTACCCAGGCAGTGGCAATAAAATTCATGCTCGGGGTCCAAGCCGGTGTAAATGGTACTTGTGCTTAACAGCAGCATTGAGGAAGGTAATGACACTCGCAACTTGAGAAATAATTTTGCAGATGCTTCTGGGATACAAAGTTTTTCATTCAAAGCCTGGATTTGGGTGCTGCTGGGAAGGATTGGGGGAGAGAGGCACAAGGTTAGATTTCATGAAGGCAAACTAAGAGGCCAGATGATGCTCTTTGAATAAAACTTCTAGTGGATTTGGCGCAAGAGGGCACTGGAGACGGGCTCCCATGTCTCACTGTTGCTCAGCTGTTTTGCAGACGGCTGGGAATTTATCAGCGTTATCTTTCCTTTTCTTTTTTTGTTTTCGCTTCACCAGCGTATTTTAGACCTTGTCGTTGTGCCCTGAAACGCCTCGTCTCAGGGAGGGCGAGAAGAGCTTCTCTTCAGCAAGTGTGGTGTCTGCTTCTAGTGCTGTTTATGGGAGAACTGGAAACTGTCTTCGAAATTAACAATAGATGTGCATAAATCTTCTTCAGTTACCTAGCAACTAACACAAGACAACGCAGAGGTTCCCGGGCTGGTGGAGGTGAGCCTGTCTTAGGAATACCTGGGATCATTTCCATGATAACCTGGGGGATTGTCGGGAGGCAAAGAGAGAAAATTAATGGGACTAAGGAAATGTGAGTTTCTTTCTTTCTTTTCGTTTCTTGATAAAAATTGAACCGGATCCTAAAAACCTTTCCTCAGTCTCTGAGGTTTCTAGCCACAGTGAGGATTTATAAAGCCTCGATAATTTCGAGGGCCCCTTCCAAAGCTACAGTTTTGGCTGTAAACCAGCTGTGTGACCGCACGTGTAGAATAGGAGGTTAGATGAGGGGAATCGTAACGTTTCGTCCACATTGCTAGGATGTATGTGGTGATAGGGTTTTTAGGCTTCTGTTTTATTCCATCGAAGTTGCGTTTCAGAGCCAAAGTAGATTTTTAAAAAGGAAAAAAAGATGTTGAAATAGGGATGTCAAGAGACATGTGACTTAAGGGACACACACATGTATATACATATACATATATACGTCTATTTCTGAATGCGTGTATATGTATGTGTGATTTTTTTTAATTTTATTTTAAATTTTTTTTAATGTTTATTTATTTTTCAGAGACATAGAGACATAGCATGAGCAGGGGAAGGGCAGAGAGAGAGGGAGACACAGAATCCGAAACAGGCTGCAGCCTCTGAGCTGTCAGCACATAGCCTGACCCGGGGCTTGAACTCACAGACCGTGAGATCATGACCTGAGCCAAAGTCGGCCGCTTAACCGACTGAGCCCCCCAGGTGCCCCTAAATTTTATTTTAGAGAGAGAGAGAGACCACACAAGCTGGGGAGGGGGAAGAGGGAGAGGAAGGGAGAGAATCTTAAGCAGGCTCCAGGCTCAGTGTAGATGCCAACGGTGGGGCTCGACCCCATGACCCTGGGATCATGACCTAAGCCAAAAATCAAGAGTCAGACGGTCAAGCGACCGAGTCACCCAGGCGCCCCCGTGTGTACAGTTTTTATTTAAAAAACTTAGTTTATGCATTGAGGCTTGGGTTACAAATTCAATGCTACAGGGCCTGGCAGGCAACGTACATGAGTTCCGTGCCCAGAAGCCATGTGAGCCAAAAGGCTGGGCAGCTGCTGGGCGGATCTGGCTGAGCACGGCTACAGGGGTGGAGGGCCTAGTGATGCCAGATCTTCTGATTTTTTAAAAAGCCAGAAACCCAACGTTCGTGTGCAGAATCTCCTATTTTTAAAATATTGACAGCTAATTCCAAGTTTTAAAAGATATCGTGTGGGCCCAACCAAGGCAAGTCTGCCTTAAGGCAGAAGTTCTGAACCCGTGGTTGACTTTTTAAAAAGGACATGGTTTCTCACAACTCGCTTTATCTGGAGGGAGGTAGATGAGCTTGAACAGGCCACCAGCTCATAGGGCCACCTGGTGCTTCCTCCGTACTGCGCTGGGGGCTCAGAATCCCCCCAAGGGGTGGGGCTTATTTATCCCAGGAATCACGATTCCTGCTTCAAAGATGAGGGTACGGGAGCTCACACACGTCAAAGTCATACTGAGGACGGTTTAGCTCCTGAGCCCTCACGCCTGCCTTCCAGTCCCATCTCTCTGACACTAAAGCAGCTTGCTCCGAGGGGGCAGACTCCCCCGGAATAAAAGGGGAAAGGGCTTTTTTATTTGGGGGTAGCTTTTTCGTTTTAGGAAAAAATAGTTTTCTTTTAACAGAATTCCTCTGAAGAAGTGTTAGGAAGCTGTGTTCGTTTGCTAGAACTGCCATCGGAAAGTGCCACAAACTGGGTGGCTTCAAAGAACAGAAATCTATTCTGTCATGATTCTGGAAGCTGGAAGTCCAAGATCAGAGTGTCGGAAGTATTAGTTTGCTCTGAAGTCTTTCTTCCCGGCTTGTAGATGACCGCCTTCTCCCCGAATCTTTATCTGGTCTTCGCGTGTGTCCTATATAACCATGTCCTCGTAAGAAGAGATCAGGACACGGGCACATCGGATGAGGCCCCCCCGTGTGACCTCATTTTACCTTCGTTAAAGATTCTGTCTCCAAATACAGTCACATCCTGAGGTGCTGGGGGTTAGGGCTTTAACATACGGATTTGGGGCAGATGCAATTCAGCCCATCACAGAAGCCATCCATTTTACTTCTTCTTCTGCCTTTTCAGTATTATTAATATTGGAGGGACGAAGAGGTTTCCTGAGCTCAGGAACCAGAGTATAGGGCGGAGCATTGGGGCACCTGAGGGGATACGCTTCTCTTATAACCCGAGACAGCTGACAGAGCGGTCCATCAGCCGCAGTCCAGACCCGGGAGGGACAGCTCCATACACTTGAACCAGTTAACCCATTCCCAAGACACAGCTTCGGTTTTCAGAATAAATAAAACATGAGATGTTTACCAGTGTCACTGTTTTCATTGACACTGCTGGTTATATCTTTGTGCTTTGATTTAAAATAATAGTGATGTGGACAAACAGCATCCCTCATCACCTCAAAGACCGGAAACAACCTCAATGCCAATAATAAGGTTTAATAGGATCTTTCGCAGCCTTTGGAAACTGTTCTGTGCAAAAAGATTTGCAAGGTAGAAGCTTCTCATGATAGATGAAGTGAAAAAAATGGTTACAAAGGACTATGTACAGTTCGATTCCAATTTTTCGAAAAAAGATTATTGCATGTATATATATTCATGTATGTGCGTAAGTGTGTGTGTGTGTGTGTGCACACGCGTACGCGCATCTGGAAAGATATACTCCAAAATACTTAAAATAGCTCTCTCTCTCAGTGATAGGATTATGCATATTAAATTTTTTTCTTCTGTTTTTCTTTTTTTATGTTTTATTTATTTTTGAGAGAGAAAGAGACAGAGAAAGAGAGAGGCGCGAGCAGGGAAGAGACAGAGAGAAGGAGACACAGAATCTGAAGACAGGCTCTAGGCTCTGAGCTAGCCGTCAGCACAGAACCCGATGTGGGGCTCGAACTCAGGAACAGTGAGATCGTGACCTGAGCTGAAGTCAGACGCTTAACCAACTGAGCCACCCAGATGCCCCTTTTCTTCTGTTTTTCTTAATATTTCATGTCTTCTGCAACAATATGTATTATTTTTGCAATCAAGGGCAAACTTTAAAAATATAATCCCTCAGTTTATATGCACTCAGTTTACAGAAAAACCATCCTAACTTAGCCTTTTTCATGAGGATCTTCCTTGCAGCTTTTCACATGGGACTGCATTTATAAAAAATGTAGTTTACTTGCTATTTTCCAGACACAACTGTCAGCCACAATTACCTGGATTCAAGAAGAAATTTTGTGGCAGGACTGAGAACCTCTTCTCTCTTTTTTTGTCTGACCACTTTCCCATGAAAAATATTTGGGGGCAGGGGACACATGGGTGGCTCAGTCAGTTAAGCATCTGACTTTGGCTTGGGTTATAATCTTGCAGTCCTGGAGTTCGAGCCCCGCGGGTCAGGCTCTGTGCTGACAGCTCAGAGCCTGAAGCCTGCTTTGGATTCTGTGTCTCCCACTGTCTCTGCCCCTCCTCCACTAGAGCACCGTCTCCCTCTCTCTTAAAAATTAATAAACATTTTAAAAAATTTTTAAAATTTATTTTTGGCATAAACTCAGGGAAAGGGTGGTGCCCCATAGACACTAAAAAGGTTAAAAGGCACTAAAATAAGTGGACTAGCTTAATATGTCTGAAGTATCATCTGAGCAGACCCAAAAAGAAACAGTATATAACTTCGTAGTGACTTTGTTCATTCTATTTCTCTTGATTTATTTGAGAGATCCTTTGGACACACTTCCGTTACAATAAAATGTGCTCTCTTTGGCTAAGTGTCCCTACAATGTACTCTTTTATGAAGGAGAGGTCGTGGGGGATATTGCTCTCATGTCCTACTTAGAAGTCGGTAATGGTCACCATGCCCTCCTCTTGACATCTTTGGTTCTCAGACCTCTCAATCCCCTGGAGAGATTTTGTAAAGGGTCAGGCCCCCACACCATTACAGAAATGGAAGTAGGCTGGGCCTTTGGATGGGGCGAGCTCTAGGGTTGGAGATGCTCAGCCGAGTTGGAGAACCTTTTTCTGCATGGCTCATGAGTTTCTCCGTGCAGCATCACCATAGATGGTTACATGAAGGCTTCCAGGGTAGAATTTTCTACCTTGTGAGCTATGCGTACTGTAATTCTCTTCTGCATATAACTTGGATTCCTCTGACCAGTTCAGAAGTTAAAAATGGAGTCACTTTTGCTCATGTAACCCAATAAAAATCCCAAGGTCCCATGTGGGTCTTATCTTCAAAAGCAAAAATAATTACAATGGTAACTTAAGTCTTTGATTCTGACTCCCAAAGAATATTCCAAGAGGTCCAGTTTATAACTCATGGTAGCATTTCTCAAAACCCTAGCATTTTGGGGTGCCCTGGTAGCTCAGTTGGTTAAGTGTCCATCTTCAGCTCAGGTCATGATCTTGTAGTCCGTGAGTTCGAGCCCCACATCAGTCTCTGTGCTGACAGCTCAGAGCTTGGAGCCTGCTTTGGATATTGTGTCTCCCTCGCTCTCTACCCCTCCCCCGCTCATGCTCTGTCTCTCTCTCTCAAAAGTAAATAAACATTAAAGAAATTTTTTAAAAACCCTTCCATTTCCCTTTCCTTAACAAAAGTTTTTTAAGTTTTATTTATTTATTTTGAGAGACAGAGAAGGGAGAGCACAAGGAGAGAAGCAGAGAGAGAGGGAGAGAGCAAATACCAAGTAGGCTTCATGCAGTCAGCAAAGAGCTCGATGCAGGGCTTCAACCCATGAACCATGAGATCATGACCTGAGCTGAAACCCATAGTCTAACACTTAACCGACTGAGCCATCCAGGTGCCCCCTTCCCTTCTTAACTCTTACACCCCTCCCTTATGTCAGAGCTTCTCACTCACCACCCCAAACCCAAGTCTCTCTGAGAGCAGACCGCGTGCTCTTTCTACCTCTGTTATTTCGAAGCAATACTGTCTAGTCTACCTCTCTGGCTCTTTCCTCTCTAGCTGCCCTTTGTCTATTTTGTTCACTCCCCAGACTTCCCACAACAAGGAGGAGCACAGGAAATGCCTAACAAAACTCTACCTCCCTTTTTCCCCCCCATTCTACCTGGTTCTATTTCTCTATTTCTGAATGTCCTGATTTTGCATTAAAAAAATTAAAAATCTAGGAACTGGGAAAAGGCGAAGCTGATAACAAAGACAAAAGTCCATTTCTGATATGGTGGGGGAGGGCTCAAACTGGGCACATTAATAACCCTCGTGCTCATCACAGTAGTGACTTCCCCCACCCACCACTGCAAGACTCTAGTCCCCTACGTAGTTTATGCAGTTCTCTCTTACTCTACTGCCCCCTTCCTACAGATGCTCCCAGATAAATCCCGTTAACTACCATTTCGTGTCTATAAGTTCTTTTTCCACCTCCTGTTCTAATTCCCTGTGCCTGGCGATGCCCGTGGATAAATACTTCCCTGATTTCCACACTGGAGGCTATTAAACAGTGTGCTCTGAGCCCCAGTGACTGAGAGTGAAGCATACACCATGCACTTAGAATCTCAGCCTCTGCAACAGCCAAACCGGGCTTTGATCCCAGCCCTGCCCTTTGCCTGCTCTGTGACTCTGTGACACCGAGCATGTCACTGAACCTCCCTGGACCTCGGCTTCCTCATCTGTGAAATGGGGGCAATTGCAAAAATCTAACTTAAAGGTTTCTAAGAATGAAAGGAAATTTAATTAAGTCCAGTGAAATGCTTAACACAGAATGTTGGTTGCATGAATGCAACACTATTTTCAGTTTTCTCTCTAGCATCCTTTTTTGGAGGAAAAGAAGAAAAGGGTGATTTTGCTAGAAAATGAAGAGGACCTGATGCAAAAGCAGAGATCAGCAAACTAAGCCCACAGGCCAGATTTGACGTACCACCCCTTTTTGTAAACAGTTTTGCTAACACAGAGTCACACTCATTTCTCTATGACCGTGTTTACACTGCTGTCGCAGACTTGTCATTGTGATAAAGACTGCATGACCCTCACCACCTATAATATTTATCATTTGGCTCTTTACAGAAAAAGTTCGCCAACCTTGGTTTAAAGCGTTAACGCAGAGTGACTTTTCCACATGGCCTGCTGCTGGGGAGATGAAGCTTTCTTTATCAAGTGAAGTGGTTCACTGTAGTCAAGGATATTTTGGACCTAAGAGTCAACGTTGTCAGCAACCTTAATTACTGTTCTGTTTTGTTTTCACCAAGAATGGACATCTGCAACAATCAAGAGTAAGGCAGTCTTCCTTAGAAGCTTAGCTCTTCCTTCTAGAATTATGAGGAATGGAATACTGCACATAGGATAAGGCTATTGGGACAAGGCTGCCAAGCACGCTCACCCATATCCATGCTTGTTTCTAGGCATAAGGCTAGAAGCCATGTCCCAGTTTCCTTGCTGTAAGAGGGAGCCAAACCTTGAGTTTTTGCTGACGGGATTAAGGGGAAATATGTGGGCCTCCCCACACCCTAGTTAAGCACTCCTCGTTAACCTGGCATACTCTCTCCTCTTCCTCACCTGGAGGGTACAAACAACCCAGTGGAGGGCTCCGAAGTTCAGAGCAAGCTGTCCAAAAGAACTTTCTGGAACAATGGGAATCTTCTGTTCAGCACTGTTCAGTATAGTAGCATCCAGTCACATGTGGCAGTTGTGCACTGGGCCTGTGGCCAGCGCAACTGAGGAGGTGAGTTTTTACTTTTAATAAATTGAAATAGCACGTGAAGCTAGTGGCTGCCCCACTGGACACCGCGGTTCGGCAAGGTGGTAGACCCGAAGCCTGAGGTCTGGGTGGAGCAGAGCGCCTCCTTCCTTCCCCTTTCTCCACCCCTTCCCCTTCCTTCTCCTGTTCCGCTTGCATCGGATTGTGATGTGAGCAAGAAATAACAGCTCTTTGGACAGAGAATCGCTGTTTGGCTAGGCAGCCCTGACTAACACAGACACACGTCCTGGCAGCCGCTTTTACGAAGAGAGGACAATTCAGCCCACCACTCATCCATTTTACAAGCTCAAGGAATGCCAAGGAACGCCTCTACTGAGATCGAGTTTTTAACTTCATCTGTGGTGTTAATCATCCTGTTTAAAAGATCAAAGAAGTGGCTTCATGGGCCAGAGAGCAAGTAGCTTCCTTAGTGGCTTGGCCATACTGATCCCAGCGATAAACTAGGTAGGAAAGTTCGGTTCTGTTCAACACTCCGTGCCAATTTTCTTTACAAGTGTTTTAAACTGGGCATGTCCCATGCACGACAGAGAAAGAACCATCTGGTTTGATGATTTTTGGCTTCGAAGAGAACACGAAAGAAAAGTGTAAGTTTTAATACTCAAGAGATTGGACTGTGTGCTAAAGAGGAAATGACTCCATGTCCAGGAGGTTTCGGCCAAGAAAGGGGCCAGACTGTGCTCTAGGTGGGAGGGTGGGGAGGCGGTTCTCCATGGGGCCGTGCACGCCACTCACCATTCCTTTCGCTCCTTTCTAATGAATGGGATGGCAACTCACTACTGAAGCAGGACACCTGGTGTCTCTTTGGTATCACCAGGGAGAGGGTTTTGCAAATTTCAGTCCAAAGCTGGAAAGGCTAGGATGCACATACTGTCGTCCCGACTTTGTGTTGCCTGCAAGTTTCTAGGCAAGGCATCTCGACACCTCTTTTATTGTAAAGAGGACCAACTTTGTAATCAAACAGACCTCTACCAAAATTTCAAGTCTATCACTAACTTGTCTGGGCAAGTCACTTCACTTCTCTGAGCCTTGCTTTCTGTCCCCTTAGGGATGGTAATACATCTACCTCACAGAGCTATAGCAAGGATAAAATGAACTTTGTCTGTGAAAGCAGTTAGCACAGGGCTTCACACAGAGTCACTACCTCTGGGGACTGAGGGTTTGGAACCTCCAAGCCTGGCCCATCAAGGAGGGGCAGCGGGGTGGTCCTGCAGTGAGGATGAAGATGTATGTGTTCATCAGTACCGTGCTTCTCGAACTCCAGTATGCATTCAGATTGGCTGCAGATTTTGTCTAAATGCGGATTCTGAGTGAGTAGGATTGTGTAATTTAAATGAGTTTCCAGGTGATTTCAAAGCTGCTGGTCGCCGATACCACCTTTGAAAAACAGGAAGATAGATCTTGTCCCGCTCTGTGTTTCTCTCGCCTGGTACCTCCTTAGGTGAGCTGTCCAGCCTACTTTGAGTAGGTGAGGGAAGTATAAGAGGAGGCTAAGGGGAGAGCAAGCAGCCGGAAGGGTAGTCTAGGCAGATGAGTACAGACATCATGGAAAAAGAGATGGGTTAGAGGTTTCCAGCCCTGGCTAGACTTTAAACTCACCTGGAGAGCTTTAAAAACTATCCATTGTCAAGTCTCACCCCAGGAATACAGATTTAATTGATTGGGATGGGGCCAGACATGACCTATTAGAGGAAATAACTCCCTAGGTTATTCTCCTCCACAGTCAGGGTTCAGAACTGCTGGGCTAGACAAAAGAGGCAACTTTCCCAGCTGGAAAGAATCTGGAAAGGGTCTTATCAAGATATTAAATCAGGGTTGGTTCTGAGGGGCAGCTAGTTGAGGGGAAAAAAGAAAGAAAGAAAGAAAAAAGCATCATAGAAATTGTAGGTAAGAGAAGCCAATTGGTTGAAACCTCGAAAAATCAGATCCATTTGATTAAGCTGTTACAAAAACACTCAATCTGCCTCGCCTAAAATGACATCTTCACTCTGGGCCTTTGAAGCAATCTATCTGTTGAGAAGCCAAGGGTAAATGGGAAATGTGAAATCCATGCCATTTTTTGGAATCTGAGGCTCTTTCTTTCATTAACATCGTGGATTTGATTGTCCTCTGTGCTCACAGAGGCTATTGAACGATTCTCATTGGAGCACAGAAGCCAGCTTTGGCTGGGAGCATGAACTAGGTCGTGGTCCAGTGGGTCTCTATCGGTGGGGAGGGGGAAGGGGGCGGGGCATGTGCCCAGCACAGATAGTCCAACAGAGTCAGGCCAATGAGCATAGTTTTGCTGTGATTGAGTTTACACTTCTGAAGCCCAGGTGTGGACTGCCTCTCTGTCACCAGAAGCCAGCTCAGAATTGGCCCTTTGCCAGCTCTGACACAAAGCTCAGCCCCATTCCAGAATCTAGGCATGCCAAGCATCTGAAAATATTGTAGTTTCACCTAAGATTCCTATGTCTCGGAATGGGGGCCACATCAGCCTCTGCACAACATCTTGGGCGATCCTCATTAGACATATCTCTCCCCCGGAATGCCCATGTAGACAGCCAGTAAGGAGATTCTCCCTAATTGCCATGCCCCATACCCCTTCCAATCTTTTAGTCCTTTGGAGCAGAGTTTGGCTCTGTCAGTTTCCCCTGCTATCTCAGAGTAGAGTCTTCCTGTGAAACCTTTCGTAAGCCAAGATGGTATGAAGCAAGGAAGCGATCGCCATTTCATAAACGCAAAAACTGTCTTCAGATTTCTTTCAATTAGTCAAAACAGGTACTAGTGTAGGTCTTCTATAATAGTGAAGCGATGTAAAGTGAGTTTTTGGAAAGCGGGGGAGCCCTGTATGTTACAAACTGTTACTGGATGTCGAAGAATGTATTCTGATGAATGCAGAGAGGGGCATGGCTTCTGGAAGGAAGACAAAAGTCCAGCCAGTGCCAACCATCGCTAAAGAAGCTGGCCCTACGAAACCTTCACCTCAAGAGCCACACAGACAACAGCTCTGCTTTGTGACTGAACACTGGAATCACACAGGGAGCTCTTAAAATGTTCATATCTGGAGATTCCAATTTTATTGGCCTCGGGCGTGGCCTGGGCATTAGGATTCTTAAAAGTTCTCACAGGTCATTGTTCATGTCCAGCCAAGTTTGAGACTTGCTATTCTTTCTACACTGCTTAGTGCTAAAGAGCAAGGGGGAAGGGTTCTTACAAGCCAGGTTTCCTACAGTACAGTTGCTATTCCTGTATCCTTCGTGCCGACCCATCTAGTCTTGTCTTGAGTGTTTAAATCCCATCAAGTGAGCCCTCTCCGATTCTAACATCATAAAGTGCAAGCATAGAAAGAAAGGTTGAGAAGCACTGGATGGTTCTGTGTCTTTGTGACAAAGAGGCTGTTAAATAGCACGAGAGACGGAGAAGGTCAGGGAAGAGAACTATTTTTGAGTTGCGACTGAGGGAAAGTATCAGCTCCCTGTGTCGGATCTTGTTGGCACAATGCTTCTCAGGCATAGACCAGGTCAAGTGGGGGAGATCAGTGCCAGGCGACTCCTTTTCATAGTTTCTATTTACTTCACAGGTAGCCCTGCAAGAGAATGATACAACAGCAAGTTGAGAGCTGAAGGAAAGGAGCATCCTTGAGAGGTGAGCAGGGGGAAGAGAGGCTGGGAAAGGTGGGGAAACAAAGGCAGTCAAGGGGGAGGGATGTTCACTCACCTTCCCAAACACGCTGTTCCCTCAGACCCGTGGGGGTCCTTTGAACATACTTTGAGGTAAATTAAAAGGGACCCATTGGATGCAACCAGGTCCCACCGCAGGGTACATGAGGAATCCGAACACGTGTGTGTGTGTGTGTGTGTGTGTGAAAGAGAGAGAGGGGGGAGACAAAGAGAAAGTGCTTCAATAGAATGCTATCCATCAAAGGCAATGAAGGATCATGAAAACCTGGTACAAGAAAGCTGGGCTTCATTCTTTCTGGAACCACCTCTCACCAGCACAAGGTCCTAGGCCCATCACATCACCTAGTGAACGTTTGTTTCTTCTCCTGACCTTCCTGTGAGTCTCAGGGTTCCAGCATGTTCCTTAGGAATGTATTTTGGAAACAGTAGGCTGCAACATTAGTATGAGGAGTTATTAAAAAGTCATTTTTGCATCTTTGTGTTTCTATTGGGGTACTGGACCAGGAGTACAGTATTATAAAGCCCTCAAGTGCATGGTTGAAGGGAGAAACAGAAGGGAAAACAAATATTTTTCCGTTGTTACAAAAGACACATATGTCATAGGGGAAAACAACGTAGAAAACTGGAAAGAAGTAAAACCTGAAATTTCTCCTTCCAAAAGAATAGTAGTATTTGTCTTCTATGACAACTATCTATGCATATTTAAAGCCATTATATTTTCAAATTTAGAAGTGTTTCTTAATGCAAAACAGTACGCTTCTTGCAGAAATTGAGAAAAGGTAGGTAACAAAAATCATCTATTTCTACTACTTTGGGTGGTGGCCTACTGTTCTAGAAATTTAAATAGTGTTGAATAATTATTTATATATTTTAAATTTTTTACCTTCCTTATGTAAGAAATCTGTTTATTTTATAAAAATTGAAGCAAAAGGTAAACTCTTAAACCACTTGACATCCAACCCCCCTAATACTGATTACAGTCTGTAATATTTTTTGTTGTAGTTTCTGGACTTCATTTTTTTAAGTTTATTATTTTGAGAGAGAGAGAGAAAAAATGGGGTAGGGCAGAGAGAGATGGGGAGAGAATCCCAAGCAGGCTTTGCACCCTCCAGCATGGAGCCCAATTCGAGGCCTGAACTCAGAAATAGCGAGATTTTGACCTGAGCCACAATCAAGGGTCTGATGCATAATCGACTGAGCCACCCAGATGGCCCGCCTCTCACCTACACAATATCCAAATGTATGTGTAGTTTTGAAAGCATAAGAGGTACCAAAATCTTTTGCAAATGTGAATGCCTGCTGCTGTTTTGTAACCGGCTTTCCAAATGGAACAATATTCATACAAATTTCCCTACATTCTACAACCTCACTTTTTAATGTCTGAGTGGAATTCCATGAGAAGATGCACCATTCTTTATTTAACAGACTCTCTAATGTTAGGTATTTAGATCATTTGTGATTTTTCTTTTTCCTCTCAGAGAGATCACTGTCATGACTACCCTTTAATGTCGTATTTGTGGTTTCTTTATAATTTCACTTTTGGGATGAGCTGGGTCAATGGCTCTGCAGAATTTTAAGGCTTTTCAGAGAGAACGATGTATGGTTCTTAGCATTTTATCATTCGAAATATTTTTGCTTTACATATATTAGAATCTATTTATAAATTTAAGATGACTTAATGCCATATGAAATACTTAGCCCACCAACACTCTGGATTCCAGTGCTCTCCTGGAAGATTAATTTTTTTCTGACGTCGGTGTCATGCTCATACAAGAAAATCTGTAGACTACAGAAGAGTTGGTTGGGAGGAAAGAGGAAAGCGCTTTTAATCCCACTACTGAGAGAGACTCTCTCTCTGGTCACCCGTGCCAACTCCTTCACCACCCATGGCTTTGCACATTTTTTCAAAATACTCTCTGTAGACTTCTTGATTAGGGGGATGCTATCATGGAGATTCTAAGTGTTGGCTGCTCTTCAGGGAAATTTTTACCCCTTTGCGACACTTGGAATTGTTTCCAGTAGCTAACAGCCAGAACTGTGCACCTGGGCGAGGCTGTGCTGAGAGGCTGTGTTCTTAGTCCCTACTTTATAAAGCACTGTGGGGACACATCCCTACGGTTTCCTGCAGGTGTATGGGGACAGGGAGTCAGAGGCTTAACAGTCCCAGATTTCATATAAGAAAAAAGAGAAAAGCTGAAATACAGAAGACAGGCAAGTTTAGACCAAGGGAAGGGGACACAAACAGCTTCTTGCTACGCCCGCTCTGGATTTGATGCTAGGAGACCTCGGGCAATGATTTTCCATTTCTGATTATAAAATGAGCACATGCTCATTACAGGAAATATATTTAAAAGGCAAAGAAAAAAAAACTTACTCTGTGTGTTTTTTTCCAGTTTCTTGATGCATATGTTAAGACAGATTAAAGCCCAACAGCCTATACTGTTCCTACTTGGCGTGATAGGAAGGGTGTCTTCCCACGTCAGTGATCACATATGAGGATTCTTCAAGTCCCATCAGTAATTGCGCTGCCTTGAGAGATGAGGGAAGAGCACACACCAAAGAGGTCTATGAAGGGTAAATGCAGCAATAAAAGCAAAATAAAATTGTCTACTGTTCACCTGCAGCTGACGGTGAGAATGAGTTTTCCTTCCCGGGTTACTAAGCTTTGTCTTCCTAAGCAAGATAAAGTGGTTGTTGACTAGAGAAATAAAATAACTGCTTCTCAAACGGGAGCCTCAGGTGTAAATAAGCCCGTGGAAGACTAGTTCCTGTTCTGAGATGATAAACCAAGGGGGGCTCATTCTGGGAGGGGGTGATTTAAAAAAATTTTTTTTTTGGTGGGAGGGCGCCTGGGTGGCTCAGTCAGTTAAGTGTCTGACTCTTGGTTTTGGCTGAGGTCATGATCTCATGGGTCATGAGTTCGAGCCCTACATCGGGCTCTGCACTGGCAACACAGAGCCTTCTCGGGGATTCTCTCTCTCTCTCTCTCCTCTCTCTCTCTGCCCGTCCCCCACTTGATCTGTCTCTGTCTCTCACAAAATAAATAGATATAAATATAACAAATCTAAAAAAATAAAAAAATGTTTTTAGTTTTCCTGCTTTTCTTAAATTGAAGTATAATTAACATGCAATGTTACATTAGTCTCAGGGATGTTTTTTACGGCAGGTGTCAGGGCAAACACGTGTTGCTCTGTTTGGGAGGTGGAACGGGGCCTCATGCACGTGCCTTGATCTGACAGGATGGGGAGACCACTTACATCTTCTTGGCATCTCTTCTTTAGCCAAGAAACAAAAGTTAAATGCCCACATCACTCACAGGATTACCCCCCAAGAGGATAATTGTCACATCCTTCACCAGCCACGTGTATGCAAAAGCAAGACATGGGGCAGAACTATTGTCACTTGCCCTCGTCCTGCCTTCCAGGGAATTTGAAGACGATGCCACTTCCTCAGGATACATTTCTTCCATCTGTGAGAAGCATGTAATGCACTGATTTTGTGTCTGACCTTTGCTAGGATTTTTCATAATTAAAATACGAGTAGGCACCATCCACAGCGAGAACATGGTCCTCCCGACCCACGTGTGCCAATTACAAGGCCATGTGCAGTGCGTGCAGAGCGGGGTCTGCAGGAGCCCTGCTGAGAAGGCCAGCTGAGCCTCCTGCACCGGTCTGATTATAACCTGCGGCTTCGATCGCCACCCCCCCTGCCCCCCACCTCTACCACAGCTACTGCCTTCTCTCAAGTCATTTAACAAACATTTGTCAAGCATCTGAAATGAGCCAGAGCCTATGCTAGGCCTGAGCAAATAAAGAGATGAATGAGCCATGGCATTGACTCTCTGCAAGTATACCATCTACTGGCGTTGGACGGTGTCGGGTAAATAGATGAAAGCAATATAAAAGAGTTTACCTGTTAGGTCGCTCACCATTGGAGCAATTTTCTGAGGGTTAGGATTATGGTGAGGTGAGTGACGCAGGGACAATGT
Organism: Paguma larvata; assembly: GCA_030068075.1. Taxonomy (NCBI): domain Eukaryota; kingdom Metazoa; phylum Chordata; class Mammalia; order Carnivora; family Viverridae; genus Paguma; species Paguma larvata. The sequence goes on along the minus strand of CM057842.1, from coordinate 30,624,772 downwards.
GAGTGCAGGGTAGGATCTGGTCTTTCCTTAAAATGTTGACGTTCTGTTCATCATGGCCTTTTTTTGTTTGTATCAATTCTGATTCTTTAAAATATTGCTTAAAAATACTGCTTATCTCAGTTGCTGAGTCTGTTGCCCCACCCCCACCGCCTGTACATTTCGCTCCTCCCTCGCCTCGCCCTTGTTCTTGCCTGGAATTCAAATCAAACGCTACTCTCTGGGCTTTGAGGATCATCAGCTAGCACCGATGCACCGTGAGTGTCCACGCTGGGTCACCCTATTGTTTCCAGTTTGGCGGAAGAGCAGACTGGCCTTACTGCTAATTACCCCCGGCACGCAGCTTTTCTTCACTCAGCTTGGACGTCTCACCTGGAAAAACGCTAAGCCGAGAGAATTATCGTTTGGACAATGACAATAATGTCTTCTTTTGACAAATATTTATGGAGCGCTTACCGTGTACACGCACCGTTACAGGCCCTAGAGGTACCGAAGTGCCCAAGTGTGGGTCAGAGCAGAGAAATAAGATCATTTCGCGTATGCCACCTTCAGCGTGAGGGAGTGGGTATGAGGTGTGAAGATAGGGGTGAGGGACCCTCTCTCAGGGGCAGCGGTATTTATGCTGAAACATCAGTGGTAAGTGGACCCCGTGGCCTGTACCTCTCAGACGCACAACCTTTTTTTTTTTTTTTGACAGCTAATCTTTCATGAGCCCTGAGTTTGTGCTGTTGTAACGTATATAAAAACCATACCTGTCCCTGCTCATCTCCCTCAACAAGACGGTGAGATTAGGACTCCTGTTACGTCTTATGTATGTATGTATGTATGTATTTTTATTGATAAGGAGACAGGATCGAAGTCCATTTGGGAGGGTCACCAGCTAAGTGGTAGGAAAGGAGTGGGCACGTGGTGGGGGGCAGGGAGGAGCTTCAAAGCTTGCCTGCCTTGATTCAACAGTTACTTAATAAGCATCTAGTATATTCCAGGCACTGGACAATTAGTTAGGGGCCTATGTCATCCTCCTCCCCCACTCCTCCTCTTCCTCCTCCTCCTCCTTCTCCTCATCTACCCAACACTTAGCTAATAGATTCCATGCATGTCATAAACTTTAAAAATAGTCCATTTTGGAGGATGATGGGACTCTTCTACAACTTGATTGTGCTGGCTGTTACAGGTCTGTATGAATTTGTCAAAACTGGCTCAACTGTGCCCTAAAAAGTGTGAATTTTACTGTATGTGAATTACTCCTTCATTTGAAAAACCTAACCCCCATCCCTCCACCTCCACCCGCTATCCCAGCCAAAGCAACTGTGGGGGGGGGGGGGCGTCAGGTGGCCCCTGCCCTAACTAAGGCTAGGATGAGGGAAGAGCTTTTGTGGGCGGGCCCAGGTGCGGGACCAGAGTTAGCCACAGCCGGCCGGCAGGGGAAGGCAGAAAGTAGGCGCAGCCGGTGCGGGGGAGGGATGGGAAGAGCCCGTGGACCGCGGGGCGAACCCGGGGAGGCGGGGGGATGCCGGGAGAGAGGGAGGGACCTGCGGGCTGGAGAGCGAGAGGCACAGGCGAGGGAGGAGGGGGAGGCGTGTGCTCCGGAGCGAGCCGGGGGCTGCGAGGCGGAGACAGCCAGGCCACGGGCCGCTGAGCGTGCCCGCCCAGGCGACCCGCCTTCCCGGCCGCGGTGCGGACGGACCGACGGACCGCGCTGCGTGCAGGAGGCGGCCCGGCCATGTTCAGCCGGAGCTCCCGGAAAAGACTCTCCAGCCGCTCGGTGAGTGTCCCCCACCTGAGCTGGGCCGATCTCCGGGTCCCCCCGGGCCTCCGCGAGCGCCCCTGCCCAGCCTCCCTCCGCCCGGCGGCCGCGCACCTGTGGCCCCAGGTAAGCCGGCCCCAAGCGCGGGGGCGCGTCCGGGGCGCGCGGGAGCGCTCGAAGGCGCGGAAAGGGTTAAGTCCGGATCCCCAGTCTGGGCGAGAGCGAGACCAGGAGCCGTGGCCCTGTGTGTCACAGTGTGGGGGCGCCCCGGAGAGCCCCCTCCGTCGCCTCTTCCCTTAAGGCAAATGGGAATCCCAGTTTCAGAGCTCCGCCGTCTAGCCTCTTGGAGCTCTAGCCGCGGACTTGACTTTGGGCTGTCTTTCGGGGTGTCCTGTGCTGCCCCCTTCCCAGGACCAGCAGCCTCGCCCTAGGCGAATGCGCGATGGTAGCTTCTCCGGGACCCTGGGGAACAGAAAGGTCTTGCTTTTGTTTCTTAGAAACCCATGACCAAGGTGTCTGGGGGAGACAAAGCTCCAGCCATGGCCATTTCTCGGTGACTTGGTGGCCACGCCAGAGGTAGCCCGCCTGGGTCCACACACCCTTCCCCACACGAGAGACCACCCCTGGGGCACCGGCAGCGCCCCGCCCCAAGTCCCCCACGATGGAGAGGGACTTTGGAGTCAAATCTGATAAGGTGGGGTGGGAGGGGCAGGTCGTCCTGCCTGGGACGCCGGTGGGGCTTTGGAGAGAGCCCCCATGGTGGAAACACGGTTGTGTTGTCTTTTTGTTTTGAAGTTGACGGGACTGGGGCGGATAGAGAGAGGCCAGCCATGTAACGCCTGTGGTGACCAGTGCCCTGGGTTCGCCTTGCATAAATGGAGGTAGGATGCCTTTTAACCCATTCCTAAGGACATACCACTTGAGGGGAGGAAACATGGATATATGTATATATGCATATGTACATATATACATATATTTATCTCCTTTTGTAAATCTCACTTGTAAGTCACATGGAAAGAATGCAAAGCCTGTTCCTTTAAGAGCAGGGCTACATCTGCTCCAAATATCCAAGGTGGAAGTGGTGGCCAGACACTGGGGGATGCGGGGAGAGCCGGGCTCAGGCTGAATTTCCCTGATGGGAGAGGTTTCATTCCCTCTTACATAGTCTGTGTGTCTAAGTTGCTGAGCCCCAGACAGTTCAGCTTGGGCACGGCAGTGTCTCCAAGGGCCACAGTGCAGCGCGTGGAGGACACCCCGGACCAGCCGGTGTTTTCCAGTTGTGTTTTTCATTCAGCCCCTGTGACTCTGGGTCCCACCCACAAATCCACCACTGCCCGCCTGCGCTGTGTCAACCCTCTTCGGGGGCCAGATGTTTCTTATTAATGTACCGTGAATGTTGACTTCCAGGCAGCCCCAGCCTGGATTGGAATGATTATGTTTGGGAGACGCGCGATCTGGGTGCCCTCCCAGTGCATCTGGCTGCTGGGGCTCTGGTTGGGAAAAGCTGGGGTGCAGGCTTGCAGGCCCTCAGTCTGAGGATGTGAAGAGAAGAGGTGGATCCTTCTTGGCAACTTCACGAAAAAGGAAGCCGCGTGACGGGAGAATATTCTCCGACGTCCTCACACGTTCTCCCTTTGATGGGTGTATCCTCCCTTGTCTCCACCACTCACAGGGCCCTTTGAAGAGGCTGTTTCTGGACGCAGGGGGGAAAGCCTGCTTTGATTTTATGTTACCCCTCGGTGCACGCTTCTCCACTCTCTCCCGGACGGTAACGCGTGCCGGGCACCTAGTTAGGAGGAAACTCCCAACCGGCTCCTTCAGAAATTAAATGCTTTTGTTCCTGCCTCAGATGGGTCTGGCAGCCTCCTTGCCTTTGTTTCAGGGCACTGAGCGCAGCCCTTATGGCTCCCAAGCCTTTAATAACTTCTGTGTCAGAGGCAAGGCTAGGCGACCTTATAAATATGTAATGGGCAGCCATAGGCATTCATCAGTGCCAGTGTTGTGGCCCAAATAGCTGGCCCCTTGTGCGTCCCAACTGTGAAAGTAGGTATTTCATGGAAGAGGTGTAGGAACCCTCTTTTGTAAACCAAATCCATTATGGCAGGAGGAAGGGTCTCTCTCTCCCTGTCTGATCTAGCTTGTGCTCTAACTGGGGGTGGGAAAGGCAGAGTCGTGAAGTGGGGAGAGTGCTCCCCAGCTCCTCCCCTACTCTGGAGCCTTTGGGTCACCTTCTGACCAGAGGCCTGTGGGGTGGTATTTCGGTGTGAGGGTGTGACCTGGTGCTCCTCCTTTCCATACGACCTCTGGCCTCCAGTAAGCCTCTTCCCCTCCCTAGTTGTCGGCTTCCCTAACCATCAGGTGGGAATAATAATGGTACCTCACTCACGGCGTTATCGTATCGTAGGGATGAAGTGAGATTCTGAAAATACATTGCCCAGTATCAGGCACACAGTGACTGTTAGCTGTGTTCGGTAATTATTTGGAGCTTCCTGTGGCCTATGGCTGGGGAGGAAGCAGAGCTGGCCCGTCCGAGGCTGCTGGGTGTCTGGGCCACTTGAGACTTTCATGACCACAGCCTCTTGGAGAATCTTCAGCCCCTTTAATCCAGCCGATTTTGTGATGGGGAAACAAGTGTTGTATTTTCAGCCCATTAGGGAGCCTTTCTTTTGGAAAGAGACCCTTTCATTAGGCTGAGATGGGTTTTCGTGAAGAAGTCGTCCCCCCACCCGTCAGCAGAAAGGCTTCACTTTGGCTCCATGAATGGGGTTTTTATGGCATTTCCAACCATTGCTGGAAAGGAAGCAGTTCCTTGCTATCGGCCCCTCCTTCTCCCTCGTGGGCATGCTTTCGGGTGACCTTTTGGAGAAGAGGGACAGCCATTTCTGGGTTACAGCACAATGTTCTTTTTTTGGCAGTTGGGAGCCCACGGCGTGCTCACTTTCTGCTCCTCTGATGAGGAGGCTGTGAGGCCCCGGGGGAGAGAGTTGCACCCGAGAAGAGCCAAAGGCTGGCCTGACATGGGGCCGAAAGGCTTCCTTTGGTCTAACCCCAGAGTACCCTTACCCCAGAGTACCAGGGCACCCTAAATATTACTGCTCAGGCCTCTCCGCCAGCACCTCGGCTTCTACACGGGTCCCCTCCAGTCCATTGCCCACCAGCAGGCATCTCCCAGAAATAGAAGGGAATCGGGCCACCACATCCAGCACCGAGGCCCTACCGTTCTAGGGAGGAAGTGTGCTGTATACAAGCTCTGCTTCCTCCCCTGGTGTGGTGGAGGGAGCTGAGGCTTTGAAGTCCAGACAGCTGGCCCGCCGTCCTGCTCTGGCTTGGGCAAGCTGTGTGACCTTCAGCAAGTGACTTAGGCTCCCTGAGTTTCATTTCCCTCCGCCGTCCACATGGGATCCCTCGGCTGAATAAACATTTGAGCGCCTCCTGGGTGCCCGGCGCTCTGGTGGCGCTGGGGATACAACAAAGAGCACAACACGCGGGATTCCTGCCCTCGCTCAACAAATAATTACATTTTACCTAAGGTGGTCGGGAAGGCACCCTCTGAGGTGACATCTGAGCAGAGACCTAAATGAAAGGGGAGGAGGAGGAAGGTGACTCTGTTGATTCAAACCTGGGGCAGGACCCAGCTGTGTCACCATCTCCTGGGAGCTTGTTAGAAATGCAAAATCCCAGGCCCTGTCCTGGACTCACTGAAGCTGAGGGGGAGCTTCAGCAGGACCCCCCGTTAAAGATAGAGAAATCCTGAGTCAAAACATTCAGCACTAGGGGCACCTGGGTGGCTCAGTCAGTTAAGCCTCTGACCCAGCTCAGGTCATGATCCCGCGGTTTGTGAGTTCAAGCCCCACGTGGGGCTCCGTGCCAAGAGCCTGGAGTCTGTTTAGGATTTTGTGTGTGTGTGTGTGCGCGCGTGTGTGTGTCTCTCTCTCTCTGCCCCTCCCCTGCTTGCGCTCCATCTATCTCAAAACTAAATGTATAAAAATAAAATATTAAAAAAACCACTTAGAACTGTGTATGTCAAATTGCTCTTGGTACTTGAGGGCTTTCTCTGTGTGAGGAAAGATGCCTGAGGTCCCATGGAGGTCTCTTCCAGTTCGTGGAGATTTTCCTGAGTTACGATACTCTCTCCCCATACCTGTGGGTGACAACTGTGGGGATTTGTAGAATTTCTGAAGAAGACAACCCTAAATGGACTTTGTGTCTTGGCGAACAGAGGGCTCACCGTTGTCAACCAGGGTGCTCTCCTCCCCCTGATGGAGGGCCGGTGGGGAGAGGCAGGCCCTGTTCCCCGCAGGTGACCGTGCTGCAAAGAAAGCAGGATGTCGAGGCAGCCTAGGGCAAACCCCACAGCGGCTGGGCCTCAGAGGAAATTTTCTTAAGAGGAAGATTAAGGCATCTTCACGGATCACGAGCAGAACAGAACCATTAATAACCGAGCCCTTAGCGCGCTACGAGACAGCATTCTCAGTGGGGCTTAATTGGGCTTGCTTGTTTGCAACCACTTGGAGCAGGGAGAGAGGAATAGCCATTTTTTCCAGTGAAGATTTGCCCTGTGAACGCCCAGGCACTGATGAGTAAAAAGAGTGATCATAACGCCAATGCCGTCAGCAATGACAAGGGTGTCCAGACCTCCGTGCGTTACATACATTTCCGGCTCGAACTCACCAGACCCTTCGAGGTAGATCTGGTGAGAAACCGAGGCTCGGAGTTGTTGAATAATCTGTCCCAGGTTATTCTCCCGGCTGTGGAGAATGAGCTGGGATTTAGCCCTCAAACCCAGAATCTTCTTCTCGTGACTCACCGCCTCTTGCTGCCTCCCTGTTGAAAGGCAGAGGGCTCTCCGGTCACATCGAGCCTGCAGGTGGATTTTCTTTGGTTTGCACGGTGTGTTAAGAGGCTTTTTATAACGTTAAAATCCAGGTTTCCAGCTTCCCTTTGAAAATGCAGAGATGTGATAGCCAGGAGCCTCCTTCGCTCCCTTCCAGCAGACGAACGCTCTCTTCTTTGGATGGCTGTGACCTTGGCTCGCGGAGCTCTCTGACGTTCCAGTCGCCGTCAAAGATCTCTTCAAATATTTAGGTGACCCGTCAGGTACTGGAAGTGATTGGAGTTTGTAAATCCTGAATGAGCCTCCTCGTCTCTCAAAAACACGATTAAAAAAACTAATAAGCTTCTGTAATAGTAGCTACTGTTTTAAAAGCATCTACAGTGCCGGGCCGGTGTTTTATATCCTTCTTGTCTCGGACTTACAGCAATCCTCGGAGACAGTGCAATTATTTATCCCCGTCTTAATAGATAAGGAAACCGAGTCTCCGGGTTAAACAATTGTGCCCTGAGATCGCACAGCTCGCTAGGCGACAGTATTCCCACCTTGTGTGACTGCAGAATTCTGTGTCTGGATCAGGACTCTTCAAACTTGGCTTGCATTTGAATTCCCAGGGCACCTTATTCAAATGCAGATTCTGATTGAACAGGCTGGAGGCAGGGGCCTGAGGTTCTGCATTTCTACCAAGCTCCCAGGTGATGGCGAGCCGCTTCCCCAAAGACCGCCCTTGGCAGAAAGAGCAGTGGTCTGCACCAGGGGTCGACACACTAAGTCCCGCTGGCCAAATCCGACCCTTTGCCCGTTTTGTATGGCTCAGAAGACATACAGCGTTTTAACGTTTTTTAATGGGTGGAAAAAAATTAAGGCTCTTTCATGACCTAGGAAAATGATATGAAATTCAGACTTCAGCGCCCATAAATAGCTATCTGAACAGACGTACACACATCTGTTCACATATTGTCTATGGCTGTTTTCTGGATACAGTGATAGAGTTCAGTATTTGCAACAGAGATCGTATGACCTACAACGCCAGAAACATTAACCGTCTGGCCATTGAGAGAAAATGTTTGCCAATCACCGGACTATACCCCTCTCTAGGGGGAATACGCAAGTAGCTTCTCGGGGTTTTAGAAGAAAGGCATCTGAGAACCTTTTGGAATCAGGGCTAGAGGAAACTTCGCCTCCAACCCGGACGAGATTGATGCAGAAATCAAAGACAACCAAAGAAGCAGGGAATAGACCAAAGCCATTTCTAAAGGGCATGCGGAGACGAGGCTTGCAGGACGGGATCAATGAACCGCCAGTGGGTTCTAAGCTCCTTGTAATCCCTTTAACGCTTCGGCTTTGCTGATAAATGTAGATTCGACCTTAGCGTTAAAAGGCGGGCTTTCAGAACAAGCCTCCTGGAGTTGCGCTTTCATGAGCAGCTGACGTGGAAAGCCCAGAGCAGCGGTAGCTTTGCGAGGTGGTTTTAATTATGCAGAGCGGTTTGTCTCTGGACAACCGGCGGCGGCCTCTCCAGGCCGGATACTTTGGCCCCAGAGGCAGCGTTCACGGGGGCAGCCAAGACGGCCTTGAAAAGCGTCTTAGTTGCCCTGGCGATTGTGTCGATTGACGACTAGGGTGGTGATCTGGGGAGTCACCGGCCTGGTTTCTTTTCGTGGATTGTAATTTGGCTAAGAAATGGGTTCTCGCCGATTTTTTTTGCTTGGGGAGGAAAACCACGCTGTCTTGTCAGTCGATGTGCCAAGAAAAGGGGGAAAAAGGCGGTCGTGTGTGTGTGTGTGTGTGTGTGTGTGTGCGCGCATTTCCACCCAAGAGTTTTGCCTGGAATCCTCAAAGTAGGGAAGGATACTTAGCCCAGAACCTTGCTGTTAGGCTGACCTTTTGTCATTGGCTTTTGATAATACGCTTGATGGAAACTGAAACACCTTAGTAGGATTTTTCTCTTGAAGAAACCTGTTAGTTTATCCCAAGATATCTGCCTTATTGTCTCTGATTTCGAAATAAGGCCTGACTGTTATAGGATATTTTTAAAAATCACACACTCACACACGTACACATATAAAACTTACATAGCACAGAGAAGAGCACCCTTAATTATACTTTTGAGAGCAGGGGTCAGCAAACTACAGCCACTGGGACAAAATCAGGCTGCTACCTGGTTTTTGTATAGCCTGCTAGCTAAGAATAGTTTTCATCATTTTAAGTGGTTGGGGGCGGGGGAGAAGAATAACATTTTGTGGCACATAAAAATGGTACGAAATTTACATTTTAAGTCCATAAATACAGTTTCAGTGGAACACAGCCATGCCCATTCATTTAGTATCCTCTCTGGTGGCCTCTGCAATAGCAGAATTGAGTAGTTGAGGCGGCTCTCGTGGTCCGGGAAACCCACGGTGTTTGCTACCTGGCCCTGTACAGAAAGTTTGCTGACCCACGGCTGGAGATCTCTTGCTTATGGCTTGCTTTTTATTTCCTGAGATTCGTTCAGATTATTATGTGTTAATAAGACTTTAGAGAAAATAGACATTCTATATGACCTTTTGTAGCATACCTTTTTTCATACTTAGAAATATTTGCCGGGGGCGGGGGCGCCTGGGTGGCTCAGGGGGTTAAGCGTCTGACTTCAGCTCAGGTCATGGCCTCACGGTTTGTGGGTTTGAGCCCCACTTCAGACTCTGTGCTGACAGCTCAGAGCCTGGAGCCTGCCTTAGATGCTGTGTCTCCCTCGCTCTGTGCCCCTCCCCTGCTCCTGCTCTGTCTCTCTCAAAAATAAATAAACAGTAAAAAAATATATAGTTTTTAGACATCTTTGCACGTTATTATATAAAGAGCACAAAGATCTAATACATTTATTAGCTCTTGGAATCCAGGGTATGGGTAATCACTGAATTAACAATTTTCTGTTCAAAGCCGCTTTGGTTGTTTTCCATCGTGCCTGATTATATACTGTATGATAATAGCTCTCTTTCTGCTTCAACCTAGTTATGTAGAGCTCTGATCAAACTGTCCTCCAAATGGCTGGTGCCAGGTTCCACCCCTGCCTTTGAAAAAATTTGTGTATATTTATGTGTCCTTTGGGCTGAAACTTTGAAACATCTCAGCTTGTACAGCAACCTTGTAATTAATCCTTGTTTAATCACCCTGAGTGACAATTTGTACCCGATGAATAGTGAGAAAACACAGAGCGTTGATGTCAGTCATCTTGTTTTTCAAAATAAATCTTACTTGTCTTTAATCCTGAAAGTGGTATTCACATTCTGTTGAAAGGTTGCCATTCATCCTTAAGCTTCTGTTGGTTAAGGTGGGTGGGATGAAGTGCGGGGGTGGGGGGGAGTGGGGTGAGGTTGGGGGGCATGTTTGGGGGGGGGAGAGATCTAATAAATGTGTTATTTTGTGGTCTGTTGTTTCGAAAAACTGGAAGGTTATCCTTTATCTCTGCCATTAATGACTACCCCAGAGGGAATTCCCTCCGGACAGAGAGAGCCTTCCCTAAAGGGAATGATTCCCAGATCATTGAGCATTTTGAGATCAAAAGGATTCTACCTGCCCTGTGTATGGGAGGGCCATGGGGGGCGATCTCTGGGGAGAAGTGTGTACTTTGAGATAGCATCATAAAAACTGTGAGGTTTATAAGGGTTTCCGTGGGAGCATTATAGCTGAGTGGTTAAAGGGATAGGCTTTGACGCCATGTGGCTGGGATTGTAGTCTTGGTTCTGCCTTTTACTAGCTAAGAATCCTTGAAAATGTGACTTAATCTTTTTGGAGCCTTTCTTGATTTTTCTCATCTGAGAAATGGGGTAATATTATGTATTCTTAGATCATCTTAAATGGGGTTGTCGTATTATTAAATGGGGTAAAGCATGTAACGTGCCTCATTGTGCACGGTGCATAACACAGGCTCCGCATGTCTGTGGTTGAAAGAAAGATGAGTAGAAACAGGATTGGATAAGGAGTAAGAAGGTGTGGGTTCGCGGCCCTGGAAATTGGAGATTCAGTGACAGAGAACAAGTCACTTCCGCCATCGTGAACTGCCGCACTTCATTTGTTAAATGGGCGTGGTGATTCTTGTTTTAAGAACTTCCGTCAGAAGAGCTGGAGTCCCTTTAACACACACACACACACACACACACGCACCCCACTGCCACCGACCACGTGGGAGTTCAGGTTCAAAAGGAGTGAGCCTTCCGGATGGAATGGCAGATTCGTGTTGCTCATCGCACACTTAGCCTGAGACGTACACACTTCGGATGAAATGCAGTTGAGTAAAATTGGGCCCGGCACCCTCACCATCTCTTCGTGTAAACGAGGTGTTCATGCCATGTTTGTTAAAACAACTTGCAAACCATCACAAGAAGATAACATTTATTTTTTAATTTTTAATGTTTATTTTTGAGAGAAAGAGAAAGAGAGATTATGAGTAGGGGAGGGGCGGAAAGAGAGGGAGCGGTCAGCACAGAGCCCGACATGGGGCTTGAACTCACGAACTGCGAGATCATGACCTGAGTCAAATTCAGACGCTCAGCTGACTGAGCCACCCAGGTGCCCCAAGAAGATAACATTTAAATTTTGTCCCTGGGGTCAGTATATAGCACGGGGCCTTTTTTGTGCCTTGCGCCCACCAACTGCGCCATGAAAATTCGTGTCCAAGATGAAAACCATTCATCATCAAGGTAACACTTATTAGTCCATGTTATTCCAGCCTACTTAAGAAGTGTCCGTTTCTGTGGCTTCTGGTGTGCCATACCAAATGCTTTGACTTACATGATCATTAAGCAGAAGCTCCCTTTTCTAAGGGAAAAACAAGGATATTTATACAATGTTTGAACCCAAGATCATACCCTGGAAACTCCCGAGATACGATCCGGCCCGTACCTGTGTTTCATTGACATGGTACCAGCTTTAACATTTTCAGTGGTTGCCAACACTTGATGTTTTGTGGTAGAAATCAGATGTGGGTTTTTCTCTGGAACAGTGAGAATTCCTGACATTTCTGGGCTCCTATTCCTCCCTTCCTTTCTGATAGGAACACGTGTGTTCCCCCTTTTCTGCAGTCCCCACCATTCTCTACTGTGTTACACCTGGCCTGCCTCACTCATTGACCTGACTGGCTGCTATAGACCTCTCATTTTGTGCTACTAATTTGGAGAAGCAAGTGGGCCTTTACACGTGACTGGAAGGCTGGTGAGAATGGCAGAATGGAATAAAGTCGCCCCTTGGCAGGGATAAATGCACTGAGCAGGTCACCGTAGTAGTGAAATCCTTCCTGTGTGGGGGGGTGCTCTTGGGAAGGAGCCTGCACTGTTGAGGGTCTGCTTTGTGCTTGGCTTCTTTCGTGCAGCACCCCAGGGCCCCGTTAGAACAGTTTTCAGAGACACCTGTTTATCTTCTACTTGGTAAACAGGCGAGACCCGGGGAGGTTAGGTAACATGCCCTAGGCCACACGGGCAGGAAGTAGTGGAGTCAAGATTTGAAACTAGGTCTTTAGGGCTCAAGATCACAAGTTCTATAACCAAGAGAGACAGTGTTCAGCTGTGGCGTTTTGCCTCTTGTCTAAATATCGAGCTATGCCTTGGAGAGAGCACTCATTCTCCGTGGTCTGGGGATGAGGTCGACTACTGTCTACGCTGAACAGAACGTCCGAAGAGCGCCGGGTTCGTTGGTTTATTTGTGGATCGGGTCTTAAAGGTGAAACGCCTATAAAATCAAGGAGTGTGCTGTTGAGCGTTTTAGGGTGTCTGAACGATGAGAGATGGGCTACTGTTAGTTTCCCCATCAGATCTGCTTACGCCGAAGGGGGTTCCACACAGCTTGTTGACAGCTTTGGTGTAAAATTGGGCTGAGGAGCTTGTGAAAGGCGGGGTCTGCAGAGTGCCGTTTGCGTGTTTCCTAGAGGAAACCTTCACAGAAGAGGTCAAGGGAGGGAGGTTACAGGTCATCCCCTCTCATTGTTTAAAAATAACCAAGATCGCCAGTCTTTGGACCTGTGCTTCGGAGCGTATGTTCCCCAGTGTTTTACAGATCAGGACACCACATCGCAAAACAGACGCAAGCATGTTTGATGGCTAGGAGGCATTTAATGAGAGCGTTATTTGATTTTATGTTGGGTAAACCACTTCGTGATGTAGAAATTGCTTTCACAGTTCTTAAAAACTGGCTCATTACGTATACGTGTACCATCCAGAGCGCGGCCTCCAGGTCGAGTGCTGAGGAATTAGGCCTCGCGGGGGCTTATTATCAGAATGCAGGTGTTTTCTTTCTTCAAGGACACTGTGAAACGACTCTGCTAATATAATTTCTCGCAGTCTTTTGTTCCACAATCAGGCACCCAGGAGCCATTTGCATCCTTGATAACTTGGCCTTTGGAGCTTCTCCAGTGACTTCCTGGGTTGTTTGGAAGCCATCATAACAGTCTCCTCTCATCTTCACGAAGCCTCAGATTTGGAGGCCATAGATGACAGGACCTGTCTCCATCATCTCGGGTCTGGGAATGTTTGACGCCAAAGGGGAAGGACACGTACATAGGTTTCCCTGGGTCCTGGGAGGTAGGTTAGAGATGGATCCAACTGCTAGGGATTTTGGAAAATGTTGCTTTTGAACTTGCAAAATCCTGGTGACAAGAGCATTTCAAAGCAGGCGGATTCCTTAGTTTTAAAGTAATTTTGATCAAATTGTCGGATGATAAGTGTACCATTAGGGTGTGATTTCCTCCTAGTGGCTTTTTTATGTAGAGTTTTACACCATTGTATTTTTTTCCAGCTGCCAAGACAAATTAATGCAAACTAGGTGGCTTCAAATAACAGAATGCCTTCTCTTACAGTTCTGAAGGCTAGAAGTTCAAGAACCAGGTGTCAGGACTCTTGCTTCTCTCTGGAGGCTCTGAGGGAAGATCTACTCCACGTATCTGTCTTACCTTCCTGTGGCTCTTGGCAGTCTGTGGCATTTGTGGCTTATCGATGCCCCTCCTGTCTCTGCTTCTATCCTCAGATGGTGTTTCCTGCTCTGTCTGTGTCCCTTTCCCTTCTCATAAGGCCTTGTCATTGAATTTGGGCCCACCCTAATCCCCGATGAGTGCATCTCAAGGTCCTTAACTCAGTTACATCTGCAAAGACCCCTCTCCAAAATAAAACTAAATTTAGAGACGTAAAGTGGATGCATCTTTTGGGGAAGCACCGTTGAGCCCATTAGAATAATAGTCATGGTAGCAAAGCATATACTATTTTGTATTCTTCAGCAGTGCGCCCACCTAGGGCTTTCTGAATGCATTATCTGGAAAAGTACATGGGTGCTGGAGGGCGAGGTGTTGACTTTGGGGCACCTTTGTAGGGAATACCCCTTTGGTCTTTTCTAGGTGCGGTTGAATGCTTGCAACAGGCAGGGATTGTATGAAGCGCTTCTAGTGGATGGAATTTGCTGCCCATATTGATTAATTCAGCAGTCTGAATCCGTTGACCCCGAGGTCACCCGACGAAGTTCATCCATCTTCTTTTAGCTTTTGTTGGGCTTTTCCAGGGAAATGTACAAGAAATGAACTGATAGCGTGTGGACAGTTATTTGTGGGAAGAACTTCTGGCCCCGGGGCTTTTAATTAATGTCTGAGTTATTTAACTGATTCATTTTCAAAAGGGGGAAAAATGGGCTCCCTTAGAAAATTCTTCATAATCCTGGCAATAGGTCCCATCTCCACCAAGTCCCGGCAGAAGTCAGTTACTCCACTCGCAGCTTCTACCACCTCTCTCTAAACAACCAGAGAAAGCATAACACGTGAATCCCGCTTCTCCACTCCCTGATTTCTCTTCTGTTCAATTCAGCATGAATGGATCTAGGCTTTTCAGAATAAATGAACTGAAATAAAACGAAAGCAAATTACGATTTTTCTCATTATCATGATCCCATTAGCTATCATTAATCGACCATTTGCAGTGCATGAGGATGTTCACACATTTCTCATATTCGTATATTTAATTCTTAAAACCCTTTTTGAGATAGACACCGTGACCCACGTTACTTTTCTGAGAAGATCTGGGTGCTGCAGGTGTCTTTCCCAAGGTCGCACAGCTAGGTTAGATCTCCTGACTCTGACTGTGGTATGGGCTTTGAGCACCATATTATTTGCTTGGCTCCAGAGCGAGCTTAAAGATTCTAAGCAGTGGTGGGGCTGTCCCTTTCCCGCCCAGCGTTTGCCGTTCATCAGCTCTCCGTTGGTGCTTAGAACTTACATCTAGTAAACTAGGTGCCGCTACCGCTGCTGGTCCAGAGAACATAGTCTGAGAACCGCTGTAGCCCAGCCCTCCAGGACATAACAGCACACTGGGTAAGAGCAGATAAATGTAATTTAAATAACCTGTCCATCTGAGCAGTCTATAAGTTTTCTTATCACCAAGTAGTTTAGATTACTGTTAAGTGATTGGTGTTGATGCTGAGGGTCAGGAGTTTAGATTGGAAAAAAGAGTCCCTACCCCCACGTAAGCCTCAGTATATTCTTGGCCTCCCTCTTCTCCCTGTCACTTAGAGGCCATTGAATGTAATAAAGTAGTCTTCAAGCTCTTTCATCAGCTGGAAAGTAGAACCAGCCAAGGTCTGCGTCAGTAAAGGTGACTAAAGATGAATGAGGTTCTAGCCCCACGAGATAGTGAAATACATGCTAAGGCCACGGAAATGAAAAAGTGTGATGCTGGAGCAGGAATTGATCCTTGAGGCCAACCAGGACACCTCCAAAACCAGATCCAAGCATTCGTGCACCGTGGTGTGCAATAGAGGTGACCTCTGAAAGCCGCGGGTGGAAGATTTCCTAAATCATGCTAAGACCAGCAGCTTTCCACCTGGAATTATTATTTTTATTTATTTTTATTTATTTTAACGTTTTTATTTATTTTTGAGAGACATAGAGACAGAGTGAGCTGGGGAAGGGCAGAGAGAGAGGGAGACACAGAATTAGAAGCAGGCCCCAGGCTCTGAGCCATCAGCACAGAGCCCGATATGGGGCTCGAACTCACAGACTGTGAAATCATGACCTGAGCTGAAGTCGGCCACTTAACCAACTGAGCCACCCAGGCCCCCCTGGAATGAAAAGAGATCCAAAACTTTTAAATTAAAAGGAAAATTGAATTTTCTTGGGTATGAAAGTTTTTATAAATTCGAAAAGTAAAAAGCATACCTAAATTCTAATTTCTCTTTTTCTGTCCCCCAGTCCATATCCTCTAACCACACCGTCCACTGTACTGGTCCCCAAACACAGTAGGCACATTTCCACCCCAGGACATTTGCCCATGCTGGGACCACCCCCAGATGTCCACATGCTTTGTTCCTTGGCTTCCCTCTGGGCCTCTCTTCCATGGTTTCCTTGGAGCAGCGTTCCCTGACCATCCCGAATAGTGCACCATCCCTTCCTTTTCTCTGCCGCCCTTACGTTTTCGCAGAGCACTTTCCACTACATTCTATTACATTCTTAATGGATTGTCTGGATTTTGATCTGCTCTAGAATTAATTACTATAGTCTACACAAGAATTTCAACTCCATAAGGATCTTTTTTTTTTTTTTTCCGTGTCTTTTTTAATTTCCCAGCACCCAGAAGAATACCTGGTCATATGTGGCAACAATCCCGTTAGAATTTGTCGAATGACCGAATGGGTGACAGGGAACCCAGAAGTCGTAAAGGAAGATGACTTTCACATGACTAACTTAAAAATCGTCAAAAGACAAATCGAGAAAATTATTTGCGATGCATGATATACAGAGACCTAATTTTTCAGAACACAAAACAGCTCTAACTAGAACAACACGAAACGACTCCATGGAAAGTTGGATAAAGGATGTCGCCAGGCAGATGTATGAGAAAGTATTTTTTGTTTCCTTGATGACGTTTGCATTTCTCACGTTTCTGTTTCCTTGTGAGTCCAGTATAAACAGCTGGTAGAAGGTAGGTTTGTGTAGAACGGCGAAGTCTGGGACCCATGAATTCCAGCGTCTGTTTTCCTAGGAATTATTAAAATAGTGCGCATCCTCCTGTGTTGCGAGCTGAGCTTTGTTCACGTCTGTTGAGAAGATAAGATGACCAGTCGAGATTCCCTAAGAAAGGGCATGGTCCACGGGTGCAAGCAAGATCCGTAGCTGTGATCGTGTGATCCAAGAGATGACAGGAAAACAGTAACCGTAAGACTACAACAAAAAATCACAACTACATCTGGGGGCGTGGACATCTGCATTTCTGTTTTCTTGTCACCGTCCCTTAGAAGGGCTGCCACTGGCGCTTAGTGGGTTGGAGACAGGGATGCTAAACACGGTGCGGCCTGAGAGACGGGGCCATCACAGTGAAGGGTCCCAGCCCCAAATCAATGGCCTTCTCCACCAGGGAGAAGTAATGCAAAGCACTATAGGCAGCAAATGCCTTTGGGAAGTGCGGAGCACACCTCGGATGCTTGGAAACTTACCCACCTTCTCTGGACCTCAGTTTCCCTCATCCCGAGATTGAGGCGGATAGATGATAGGATCAGGAAGGGACCCGTCATCATTAACCCATGGTGACAGCGTTGCTAGGCTTTCCTGCTGAAATGGCTAACTGAGGAGATTTTTGGCAGGAAGAAATTGAAGAGGAATTCTTCACTCAGTGCCCTTGCTGGATAAACCAAAGATCTCCCTACCCTCCAGTTACTAGGTCCTTCCTCAGGGGGCCCTCAGTCTCTGATCCCTGTAGTCGGGGCATAGAGTTGTGTCTTACCAGGAGCGAATGTGTGTGTTCCTAAATCTATTCATGCCTCTTACACTTGGGACTGTAGATACATATGCTAACTTCATAAATCTATGAAATATGGATGTAAACAGAAATAAGAGTTGTTATTTCTATGAAAATGAAGCTGAATGCTTGGAAATGACCCAGCGATGAATACTAAAAACAACCCGGTTGAATTAAGTTTTGGGAAAAAATGATTCTAAAAGACGGAAAGAGGCAGAAATGGAAAAAGGACATAGATTTTTTTGGATATCTTTCAGTTATGACATGGCTCTAAAGGCAACCAAACTGGAAATTATAGAAGACGCATTATAGGTTCGTTTGTTGCATAACATAAAAGATACTCTGTTTGGTAAACCCACATGTAAAATCTCCTCCCTCCCTAGAAACTGAATGTATGGCTGTATATTTCAAGAAAAAAATGAAGATATGTATGTATCATTATTTTGTGATTCCTCAATGTGATAGACGCTGCTGGTTGTCTGTATATCCATCACCTTCCTCCTTAGAGATACAACCTTTTCTAAAAAACTTCTTATGTTTATTTCTGAGAGAGAGACAACATGCAAGCAGGGAAGGGGCAGAGAGAGAAAGAGACACAGAATCCGAAGCAGGCTCCAGGCACTAAGCTCTGTCAGTGCAGAGCCCAATGCAGGGCTTGAACTCATGAACCAGGAGGTCATGATCTGAGCTGAAGTCAGTCCACTTAACTGACTGAGCCGCCAGGCGCCCTTAGAAATATAACCTTTAAGGGGCACCTGGGTGGCTCAGTTGGTTAAGCGTCTGATTTCGGCTCAGGGCATGATCTCACAGTCTGTGAGTTCGAGCCCCATGTCCGGCTCTGTGTTGACAGCTCAGAGCCTGGAGCCTGCTTCAGATTCTGCGTCTCCCTCTCTCTCTCTGCCCGTCCCCTGTTCACACTCTGTCTCCCTCTCTCTCTCTCTCCCTCTCTCTCTCTCTCTCTCTCTCTCTCTCTCTCTCTCCCTCTCTCCCTCTCTCTCTCTCTCTCTCTCTCTCTCTCTCTCTGTCTCAAAACTAAAGATTAAAAAAAATGGAAAAAAAGGAAGTATAACCTTTAAAATACTGTCTCACATGTAGCCTGAGAGTTAAGACAGTTTCCCAGCCCTCCTTACTCCTAGGGGTTGCCATTTGACTAAGTTCTACTCAAAGGCTTAGAAGTGAAAATAGTAAGTGCAACTTCTGGGAGGTATACCCCCCAAGCAGCTAAATCGGACCATGAGGTGTTCTGCTGTGTTGAGGCAGCAGAACAAGACAGGCATTACATGGGATCTGGTGCCCCAGAGACACCATCGTAGCCTTCGACCACATTAACACCAGGCAGTATTTACGTGCGGGAGAAATGAGTTTCTATCTTGTTTAGGCCATTACTATTTAGGATTCTCAGTCAACCACAGCCGAACTGCATCCCACCTGGTAGGACTACGGATGTTGGTTATGTCGGATAAAAGGCTCTATTACCTTACCTACTGCTCAAGGGTCAAAGATTAGTTTAGACTCCTTTAGAAGGATGTAGAACTGTCTTATTTCTAGCACTGTGTTCTCAATGATGGAAGATCCAAAATCTTTTTTTTTTTTTTTAATTTTGGGAGTGGCTGCTAAGGGGGAGTGTGCTATTCCAGAATACATCGTTCTGAGGTAGAGATGACTTCATCTGGAACCTTCAGTTTTCATAAGTTACAAGAGTAAGTTCAGTTACACCTGGGTATAGTAAGTACTAAAGCCAGAGTATTTCCTTCCCCTATAGTTCAGCGTCTCGGTGAGTCCGCGCCATTATCTATCGAGGAATAACCTGGAACATTTCAGGAATGTCATCCTCTAGCACTGATTTCACCCTCTGAAATAGTGCATATGCCGTTTTGGAATGCATTTAGAACTGCTTATTTTAGGATTAAAGGGTACAGAAGGAAGGGCTACGATTAATCCCTTTGATAGCCCCTGTCATTTTACCAGCAGACTAGGCAGAGAGCTCGGGTTCACATTACATACGTGGAGAAGTATGCCGCAGCGCTACTGTATGTGAGTGTGGGCAAGGGGTGAAACCTTACCGCCTGTGTGTGAACAGAGAACCGCATGTGCCTTTTTAACCTCTTAATTGAATAATCGCCATCCAAAAACTTTGCTGGCCGGGGAGTCTGCCTTGGTGGCTGTGTTGCAGGATCGTTTCGTGTGAAAGGCCGTAAGCTGGAATTGCCTTTCTAGTGGTTCTTCCTGACCAGCTTCCCCAACTTATCTGAGAAGAGTGTTAAGTTGGTAATAAAAAAAAATTTTGGAGAAAAAAATTGGATGACATTTTGGGGTCAAGTTTGATTTATAAAACACCCTGGGAAGCTGATTCATAAAAAGCATATAGAGAGTTTATTCACTCAAGAAAAATGATTTGGGGGCTCAGTTGGTTAAGCATCAGACTTTTGATTTTGGGTTAGGTCATGATTTCACGGTTCGTGGAATCGAGCCCCGTGTTGGGCTCTGCGTTGACAGCGTGGAGTCGTACATGGGATTCTCTCTCTCCTTGTCTCTCTGCCCTTCCCTAACTTGTGTGTGCATGCATGCTCGCTCTCTCTCTCAAAATAAACTAAAAAAAAAAGTTTATTATATGCCAACTATGGCCTCACGTGCTGTGAAATACAGTAAAAATTGTATCATAAAATTATATATTTTGAATTAGTTGGATGTCCTTCCTTGATGTTTATACATGTATGTAGGTATGTGTATATATTATGCATATGTCTTCATGAATATACATGTGTATATGTGTACCTAACTTTTGTTTGTTTTTTAACACAGATGGTGGTACACCATAGCTACTTCCTCTTGGTCATTCAACAGTAGATCTTGGAGAGATTTTAGTATCAGTATACATAAATAATTAAAAAAAAAAAGACTTATAAAGTCCCATTATATAGATGAACCATGATTTATTTTTACCAGTTCTCTACTGATTGTTAAGGAGATTTAAAATGTCTGGTTATTGCGAACGTTCCTTTGGAGACTTTCTTATCTGTAGATAGTCACTGCCTTTATACATGAAAATATCTATTGGATACATTTCTGGAAGCGGAATCACTGAATCAAAGTGTATACACATTTCAATTAGATAAATACTGCTGGAAGGGAAAAGTTGGCTTTTGAAGATGTATCTCTCCGTGTGTATGACGGTAGAAGACTGATTTCCAATGGCTAAGCACTTAAGTTCAGCAAACTTTTTGGAATGCCAATTAAAAACTTCTTTTTTATGGCGCTAAAATACACTCAACTGGAGCGCCATTTGTATTCATTACTTGATTTGCCAACCTCGAGTTTTTGCAAAACCACTGACTTGTATTTAACCTCACTGGACTGAGGTAGGAGCTACTGAATATTTTCCTCCTGGGAGGGTCTCTGTGGCAGAAAGACAAGGACGGACGTGCCGTCCACAGTCAGCTACTGATCGTGCTCACCACACAGTCCTGAACGCTGAGTTCATCGTAATGGAAATTCATGTTCTCTCCCCGGGTTGGGTGGAAGGAGGCAGAGGGCTGGGTTTTCATGATTTTGGTGCTTCTCTGTTCTGCCCCTGCTTTTGTTCCATCTCCTCTCTGGGTCTTGATTGACACATTTGTAAACATCAAGGGGTTGAGTAAACAAGCAAATGAAACGCCTCTTGCTCATTGTCCCCATCACATCTTCCAGAAGTCTTTTGTAAATTAAACCTTGAAACTAGTTTGAAAATCACAGGTTAAATGTACCTAAGAGGGTTTTTTTCTGTCTCTGCCCTATCCCCGCTCTCCTCCGGGGAGCAACTCGGGGAGTTACTTCTTGTCTTACGGCTGCCCTTGCCCCCGGCAGCTCTCCCCACATCCGCCTTTTCACCCCACTAATCGGTTTTCCACACAGGCACTCAGATATGAAGCAGTGGTTCTTATGAAATATTGAGCAGATACAAACATACTGATAAAATATGTATAAGGCTTAAACAATAGCACAGTGGATGCCGGTGAGCCTGCCACCTGGCTTTGGGAAAAAGCACTGTGTTACTGTCTTTTCTGACTCCATCCTCTCCCCTCACCTCTTCCACCGAGACGTGACTGTTCTCCTGAATTAGGAGTCTATCATCTCTTTGCTTTGCTCATGAGTTTTGCTCCAAGTCTGTCTCCCCGATAGTGTTTTGTTTGCTTCTGCCATTGTTCTTTGGGGTACACGTGCAAGGGCTTCCCTGAAGCAGGTCCCCAGGGGTGGCCTTGCCAGGTCACCGGGGTGTTCCCTAGGGGACAGTGTTGTTTTCCCAAAGATGTTCGTTTCAGTTCACGCTCCCATCAGTGGACCGGGCGCCCCTCGTTTTCCTCCTTGCCCACCCTTGGTTTTGCCCGATCTCCACTTAGTCCTTGTAGATGTGGCTTCCTCTGCCTGGAATGTTCCTTCTCCTCCATCCTAGCACTGGGAGCTTCTGCTCTCGACTCCAGCTCTCGGTTTAAATGTCACCTTCCCCACATACTTCTCCACCACATGCCCCCCATGTCCCAAGTCTGTAAGCTCTAGGAGGGCAGGGCCCACATCTGCTGGTTTGTCATTGGATCCGCCAAGGCCCAGAACGGTGCCGGACACATAGGAGATGCTCCGTAAACAGTTGGTAGGACGAATAAGTGGCCGAGTGAGTCAGGTCCTTTCCAGTCTACAGTCCCTTGGTCCAGTGACAGGAACTAAGGATATGCGAACATTAAAGGGACCCTACTTTATGTTTCCCTCTGGCTTTAAGGCGGTTTTGTGATGGAGATGTATCCGAAGAGGTTCTTTGAAGGCGTGTGGATGCTGTGCTCCTCTGGTAGAGCAGAACAGTCCAACACCAGATACCAAAAATGAGATCTGTTTGAAATAATTGAGTAAACAGAGCATGAATGAGTGGGAGCTTTACCTTTGCCTTCAAAGGAAGAAAGGCGAGTGCAGGCGCTCTTGGGGTGCAGACCTCACCCGTATTGCAGCTAGCATTATGTGCGCAAGACCTGAGCCAAAGTCAGATGCTTAACCGGCTGAGCGACCCAGGTGCCCTGGCGTTTGCTTTTCTGCCTGTACTCACGGGAATTGGATTCTTTCAGTCCTTCGTAGTAGCACAAGGCCTCTGAGCACGTCGGAAGCTGGGCGGTGTAGCCGCAGTCCTGGACAGACTGGGGAGGGGAGGTGGTGGCCTGCCATTGTTGAAAATTAAGGTAAGGAAGCACCCAGAGTGATATCCGTAAAGAATGAACTCCATGACAGAGTCACTCAGCTGGCAAAGCCCTTTCTCATACAGAGTCTTATCAAGCTGAAACCGAAGGAAGGAAACATGTGGCCAGCATTCCAGAGAAATCCCAGGAGCAGAGATGCCTCACAGGACGGGGTTGATAATAGGCTCCAGCTGGAATCTCAATCAGCTCATTGACCCGCTCTGTAAACTTGGGCACATGACCTAGCTTCTCTGAGCCTCAGTTTCCTCATCTGTAACATGGGAATATCACTCCTCTTGTAACAGGTTTCCAGTGCGGAATAAGTGATAGAAGGAGGGTAAACCATTTGGTATCGTGCCTCACACATAGGAAGTTTTTGATTTTTTTTTCTTTTAAAGAATTATCTTTATTTTACACATAAGGGGGCAGGGGCTATACAAGAGAGGTTGACTTACTGGACTATGTATTTGGAGGTGGCCCAGGACCCAGATTTGGCAGTGTTCACCGCTGTTCTCTGGACTCACCACTCTCTAGTCTTGAGATTAACTCAAATACCTAAGGCTCTCTTAATTAAACTCTTGGTGTGAAGGGGCTACTCTTATTTTTGAAAAGATTCTGCAAGTCCTTTTTTTGCTTTAAGACATTTCTTAATCACTTCTGACTTAAACTGGGAGGATTAAAATGGAGGAATCGGCAGTAGCCTACAGGTGCAAATGACTTTGAAGATTTGTTAAAAAACGGAGCAAGAAGGAAAGAGAGGCTAAGGAGAACTGTCAGCATCAGCCTCCAGACCGCCTCCTTGTCGGGAGGGAGGCTTCGAGGGGCTCTCTGTGGCCCTGGCTTGCTCACTTGGCCCTTTCTACCTCTGTGGCAAAAGGAAGTGCTTTTTCTGTGAAAAGTCAGCTCCGTGTGGAAAGGATAGGCAGGCTGTCTGGTGATAGTCAGTGACCCAGCAAGGGAGAGAAATCTCCCCACCAGCTCTTGGATACCCCCGGCATCGGCCCTGGCCTTACGCTGACACCCTTCGAGAACGGCGTTCCTTCACCCGGCCGCCCCCGGATAAGATTCAGAGCGCCTCTGAACTTGGGTGGAGATCATTTTACATCTTTTTTTTTCTACTAACCCTTACTTGAACTTCAGCATTTCCCTCAATTATGAAGACAACGCACCACAGTGATTACGCTAGCAAGACCTGTGACTCGGTCCCCAATACAAATTCCAGATGTCTTCATGTCACACATAGTAATCATGGAAGTCATCTTGAAATATCATTTACTAAGAAATTAGGCTGCTTGGAAATTATGGTAGTTATCAGACTTGCTGCTAGATTATCATGTATCATATGTGAATAAGTATATTATCACCATACATATCAAGCTGTGTAAGTTACCACTGACATATAAAACATGTTCCTAATGTATAGCTTATATTTACATAACATATATAACACATACTCTATGACATATACTGTAAGCTAAGTTATATAGTATGTATACTGTATATACTAACATACAAGGTTATAAATTGCATCAAATTGAAAAATTTTAATAACTATATACTTTAATGTAAACTGGTTTCCCTTGTCATCTGTTACATTTTATTTTGCACTATTGATGGGCTTTACCAGATGCCCGGAAGGACAGTAAGGCACAGACAGATGAAGAATTCTGAAACTTGTCAGGAGAGAGGAGATGAAGTGGGGGAGGAGTCTGCCCCAGGTATTTCCTTGTCTCTCGTTAGAAGTCTGTGAACATACTAGAACTGCTGGTTGGGCAGAAGTTTGGCTTTTTGTTTTTGTTTTTGTTTTTTCTGTTTAAAATTTTTTAACGTTTTTATTTTATTTTTGAGAGCATAGAGACAGAGCCTGAGCAAGGGAAGGGCAGAGAGAGAGGGAGACACAGAATCTGAAGCAGGCTCCAGGCTCTGAGCCGTCAGCACAGAGCCCAATGTGGGGCTCGAACTCACAGACCGTGAGATCATGACCTGAGCTGAAGTCGGCCGCTTAACCGACTGAGCCACCCGGGTGCCCCAGAAGTTTGGCTTTTTGTAACCACACCATTGAGTAGTCTTTATTTTTATTTATTTGTTTACTTACTTATTTATTTATTTATTTATTTATTTAAAGAGTACACGTAGGTGAGCAGGGGGAGGGGCAGAGAGAGAATCCCACGCAGGCTTGATGCTGTCAGCACAGAGCCCAATGCTGGGCTGAAACCCACAAACCATGAGATCATTACCTGAGCCAAAATCAAGAGTCCGACGCTCACCCGAGTGAGACACGCAGGCGCCCCGGGGTAGTCTTTATTTTTAAATCAGACATTGCTTTTCACAATGAGAGGCAATGAGACTTGTCCCCTCGCTTCGGTGTTGTATGAAGCACCTTTTTCTCTGGTTGGCTCGTGCCCGAGTCCCTAGCAGAATCTCCAGAGGTGAATCAGAGCTTCAGGTGTTGCTGCCATTCCTCCTGTTGAGTGAAAATCCCACTGCACGCACAGTGTGCTTTTTGGCTTCCCTCCTCCTTCCCTTCTTGGCATGATAAGCCCTTATCTCTAGCCCTCATCCTGATCAGAGTTGAAAGAAGTGAGAAGGCAAAACCATGGCGTCACCAGGTGTCACCAAAAACACCTCAGGGGACCACCATGTGCTGCGATCCATTCACTTGCAAGGGACCAGGTCTGGCAGCTCCCTGTATTTTGCCCAAGCAGCACTGCTTACAACATAGCTTCCCAAAGCCAGCCACTCCCAGGCCCCCTCCGTGCCTTCAGTCCCATCTGGGCACGGTCCCCCTTGCTAAGAAGTATTTGCAAGTGGCAGTTCTGTTGAGGCAGCCTGGCTCTGGTCTCAGACTGCCTCAGTTCCCGTTCCAGTGCCTCTCCTGGGCAGCTGTGTGTCTTTGGGCAGGTTAGTTAACTTCTCTGGACTTCATTGTCCATTCCTGCATCTATGAACATAGGATCGGAATAGTACTTCCCTTGTAGGGTTGTGAGAAAAATGAAGCAAATTAATGTGTGTGAAGTCCAACAGCAGCGTGTGATTCATAAGAAGCCCTCAGTTAAGAGTTGGCTATCGAAATTAGCGATTGTTGACTTTATAATTTTGTTATCATTGGCTTATAAAAGTCTACTTGATATAATTTAGTAAGGGAATTAGTATGGGGGGCACTGGGTGGCTTAGTCAGTTCAGTGTCTGACTCTGGATTTAGGCTCAGGCCACATGATCTTGCGGTTCATGGGATCTGTGTCCCCCTTGGGCTCTGTGCTGACAGGACAGAGCCTACTTGGGATTCTCTCTCTCTCTCTCTGTCCCTCCTCTGCTTCTGTCTCAAAATAAGTAAATAAACATTGAAAACTTTAAAAAAAGGGAGGGGACTAGTAAATTCCAGGGAGGAGACACAAGACAGGTGTGAACACAGGACTGTGGTCCCAGAGAAGGAGCTGAACTAGTGATTCCTGTGGCGGATGGAAAGGGTGGGCTCTGGGTAGGGAGCCAAGGTCCCCCCCTGAAGGGGGGGTTGAGAGCTGGTGGGACCACGGTGTCTGACTGTCCGTGGGACCCAGATCTGAGGCTGGGGGAGGTGCAGCTGCGTTAGGAACATGAGAGGGGAGGCGGACCAGGTGGACGACCCAGGGTCTAGGGGTGCCGGGCTGAGGGATGGTGGGAGGAGCCAGCTGTCACAGGGAGAACCAACAGGGAGACTGAGGAGGAGCCTGAAGGGGGGTGGAAATGCAGGCACAGGCTGGAGGCACAGGGGCTGGGGCTGAGGAGAAGATCGGGGTTCATGGTTGAAGGCATGGAATGTGGACTGGGGTATGGGCTCCCAAAGGGGTACAATGCCTTTTCCGAGGGCTACGCTTGCGTGGAAATCGGTTTTGGATAACTTCTTATTGAAGCATTACACGTACAGATAAAAGCGCACAAACCACGCCTATGACTTGAACAGTTTCCCCGGACGGAGCACTCACGACCCAGGTCACCAGCAGCGTCCCCCGCCTTCCCACCTCAGGTCTCCCGCAGTGGTGGCAGGCCATGCATTGGGAGACATGCAGAAGAATAGGTTGGGAAGGCCCGAGCGCCCCAGTGGGGACTTCCTCTTGGTGCTGGAGTCCTGTGGGGGGTACGCTTCCTGGCAGCCAGGAGGGTTTCATGGTTGTTTCCTTCCCCTCGGCTACGGTGGGCAGCAGGTGAGAATGCTTGACCAGTTAGCTGCCCAACATTTCCCGCTGACGCCGAGATAGAAATGCAAGTAAGTAACCAAACAGAACGGGAAGGAAACCAGTATATGGTGGCACCTGCTGCGCAGGGTGCTTTATATACACCGTTCCTTCAGTCCTCACAACAGCCTCGCCAGGTAGGCGTCCCTCTTACAGAGGGTAAAACTGAGTCTCAGAGGTCAGCTCCTGGCTTCTCTGGTGCTGCAGGTGCATGTCAGAACCAGCATTCCAGCCAGGTCTGTCCGAGCGCGAGAGCCAGACCGCGTTGCTTAACTTCGCTCATCTCTACTGCCTCGCCTGTACGTGAGAACAAGGGTATGTATTTTTAAAGAAAGGTATCGTTAGGGGATTTAACCCAGAAGAATTCGAGGAGGCTTAGGGAGTTTCGTGAGGATCAAATGATAATATCCCAATAAACTTAGCCAAGTGCCCGGCACATGTTAAATTGTCCCATAAATGCTAATTACCACACCTGACAAAGAGGTATTTAATAAATGTTCACTCTTGTTGTTGTTGTGAAGCCCCGAGGCCGAGAACCGTTTGTTCAGACTTCCTTATTGAGAGTGTGTCTTTAATATGATCTGGTAATGGCTGCTCCTGGAAGCTAAAAATCTAATTGCACAGGCAAAGCTTTTTAACAATGATGCCTAATAAAAATAGAACCTCTTTTTTATCCACTGACTCTTTCATTGCCCAGTTAAGTCACTTGATTTTTGTCGTCTCCCTCTGTGAATGGAGACCTGCGTATTTTGTTTCTTAAAGACTGCAGATTTTTTTTTTTTTCTTGGCCTGGTATTCACACTTGTCCTCGCTACTTAAAATTGAAAGGGAAAAAAAAAGCGATGTTTGAGAAAGTCATTTTCACATCATCCCCTTAAAAAGAAAAGGCAAAACTCAGTGTAAGACATCTAATTTAGAATATTATGAAAGATTATCTCCGAAAAATGGTATGTGTTCATCCAAAAAAATTTAAAGCCTGATGACTTTCACTTGAACTGAAATATCAGTAGTGATTTTAATTAGATTTTTTTTTAACTCACAAAGTTCCCCGGCCTAGAATGGAAAAGGTCAGGATAGCTTCTGAAGAAAAAAAGATCTTTTTTATTCTTTGCATTGTATAATCATACTCTTTTTTTTCACGCTTCCCCTCCCCCACCCCTTCTCAGTAGCTAACATTCTAAAAATAATCTTGTGATGGTTTGTAAGCTTCCTCAGTTTGGCCTAGGATGATTGTGGTGTTTTTTTTTGTTTTTGTTTTTTTTTGTTTTTGAGACGTTATCACTGTATTTGGTTTCCAGTGATAGTCTGCGTGAACTTGGGAGAATTCCCCCAGCAGAATCTCTGTGAGGTCAGCCAGGGCACATGTTCAACATTTCGGCAACTTATCTCCCTGTTTGTTTAGCATTGCTTGGCCTTTGTCGCGTCCCATAAATAGTCATGAAGTTATCACAGAGGAAATCACCTAAGATGAATTGATGGTGTTCCCACATGCAGGTCGAGGGCCAGATCCTGGCTGGTATTGGCAGAAAGGCAGTGTGGGAGCGGCGGCGGCCGCCGTGTGGAAAGCCCCCCGACCTCTTCGTGGCATCAGAAACTGCACCGTTAGTGGTTTTCCTCCTGCTCACCCTGTTGGACCTTCGATAAGCCTTGTGAATTTGGATTTCATCCCGTCAGAGGGGAGTATGAATTAAGCAACAAACAAACAAAACCGTATCTCTGAACTCTGGAGTTAATTTACCAGTGGTATGAATGCTTTTTGAGGATGGGGGGAGGAGGTAGCTCTAAAATAGGGCCCCTCACACATGCACACACCTCACTGCCACCGTCAGTAACCTGAGGCATTAGGAACAGAAGAATACATGAGACTCGATGGACTGGATGGTTGTCCTAACCTCCTACTTTGCTTTCACCATCGAGGCTGCCTGTCGTGTTGGGCTTCATGAAAGTCCTCTGAGGCCGCCAGGTCAGCTCTGGAGAACGATGATATGGGAGCTCTTGGGGGATGATAAAGCATGAAAAAGGCCTTGGTGAGGGTTTTCCTTTCCCCCACACCCCTCGCCCCATCTCGTAGCAGGGACTGGGACTCTGTGGTGTTGCGTCTGGGACTGCCTCAGTGACTGACTTGAGATTGAGGGGTCGAAGGCAAAGAAAGGTTTCTGAATTCTGGGTGATGTGGAATATCACAGACAGGGAAGGCAGCATTCCCCACAAACTGGGAAGAGGAGAACACGTCTGGGGAGAAAAGGAAGAGTTTCGGGTTGGATTAGGATGGGGTTGAGTGGCCTGGAGGACATGCTTATGGAGAAGTTCTAGAGGTCTTATTTAATTTATTTATTTATTTTATTTTTGAGAGAGAGACAGAGTATGAGTAGGGAAGGAGCAGAGAGAGAGGGAGACACAGAATCCGAAGCAGGCTCCAGTCTCTGAGCTGTCAGCACAGAGCCCGACTGCGAGATCATGACCTGAGCTGAAGTCGGATGCTTAAACCAACTGAGCCACCCAGGCGCCCCTAGAGGTTTTATTTTAGATAGAAGCTTGTGAATACTTATGCTTAGGACTTGAGATAAACATAGTAGTCATTAGTATTTAGGTTGTCAGTGATGGTTAGTTGAGGCCATGGGATCAGCGTGATGAGGGGAGGGTGTAGACACTATACTGTAAGATTAAAGAGTATAATTATTGGTGAAGTATAATTGAAAAGTATAATTATTGCATGTGGATACCATAACACAGACCCCCTACCTCCCCAAGACAGAAGTTGGCTTAAATGAATTAGGAGTTTTGTTTTTATTATGTGTTGAGAAGTATTGACTTTGGGTCTTCGGGGACGGTATGTCATCTTGGATGCCATCGCCTGAGACCCCTGCTTCTCTCATTCAGCTCAGCCATCGTTCGCATGTACTCTCGTCCTCAAGAGAATAAGATGGCTTTTCTTGCTCACGTCCCCATTGCGCCACCCTGTACAATCACTATGTTTGAGGTAGGAGGAAAGGGGAAGGGAGAGGAAAAAGCAGTGTTTCAACTGAAGATTCATCCCAGAAGATTCCTCCGTTACTTCAAAGCACATCTCATTGGCCAGAATATGGTCACACGGCCATCCGTACCTGCATGGGAAGGTAGGAGATAGAGTTACTGAGTTTGATTTATTGCCATCTTGAGTATAACATTACCGTGCTATTAGCAAGGCATTAGGGCCAAAGGGATGAATAAAATAAGATGAAGTAAACTGGCAAATATTTATTGAATGCTGACTGTGTGCGGAATATATAAGCACTCCCTCAAGTGGCTTTCCTCTCTTTAGTTTAGAGTCTTCTTCCTACTGGATCATGGCCTCCCCTGATAGACTGTTTGTGGAGTCCTTACTGTGGGTCAGTGACTGATCTAGGAGCTTGACTTCCATTATTGCATTTGGTCTTCTCCTGCAGCCCTCTGGGACTGGCACTCTTAGGTCCATTTTGTAGGCAGAAAAATTGAGGCATAGAGAGGTGACGTCACTAACTTGGTGTCACACAGCAGGTGATCGCCGTTTTCAGTATTTTGGGCCCCGTAGATGCAATCCAAAGTCCTGCCTTCTGCAAAGTCCCTTACTTTTTGGTGTCTGGGTCTTTTACACCAGTTCATTTCCTGAGGTAACTTAGATTCCTGTGTAAAAGCAAAGTGCTGCTTACTTTTCTTTTTTTTTTTTTAGTTTTTTTTTTTTATCTTTATTTTTATTTTTGAGAGAGAATGAGAGAGAGAGAGACAGAGCACAAGCAGGGGAAGGGCAGAGAGAGGGAGACGGAGAATCTAAAGCAGGCTCCAGGGCCTGAGCTGTCAGCACAGAGCCCGACTCAGGGCCCGAACCCACATGCTGTGAGGTCGTGACCTGAGCTGAAGTCAGAGGCTTAACCAACTGAGTCCACCCCGGGCGCCCCAAGGTGGTACTTATCTTTTTAAAATCCCACCTAGGATTTACATGTCCTAAGCGAGTTTACATTTTAAGCAGCCCATTTTGGATGAGAAATGGTGGACTCAAAGGAGTGTCTCTCCAAGAGTGGAATTTTCACCTGCACCAAATTGGGAAGCACTTAGGGAGATGGGGGTGGAGGGATTCCGGTGGAGAGAAGCCCGACCCTATTGGCAGGTGAGTTGGACCCACTTGTCCTTGTGAAAAAGAATGAGACAGATGGCAGTACTTTAGCTAAGTGTGGACATTTTATCTCCCAATCTCCTCATGTTGCTTAGCTCCAGTGTGAACAGGAGAGGGAGGACGTGAATCTCTTGTTGCTTGTAAGCTTCAGCTTCTGAATCCCTCTGGTAGTGTGAGCTACTTGCTATGCTGGGTGAGATGCTAGTGTTTAAAGATACATTTTTTTAATACATTGGTGCAAACTGGTGACATTGTCAGCAGCGTCTGTTTCAACACTGGCAGAAAGCTGCCCAGGGTAGACCAGGAGAGATGGTTATCGGTCTCCAAGATGGCACCTTTCTCAAAAGTGTTGTGAGGGGTCATTTTCCTCTACCTCAGGGTTTCTCATCCTTGACACCGTTGACATTTGGACTGGATAATTCTCCACTGTGGGGGGCCGTCTTGTTTATTGTAGGACATTTAGCGGCATCCCTGATCTCTACACATTAGTTGGCAGTGGTGGCGACCAAAAATGGCTTTGGCTGTCACTACGTGTCCCCAGTCCAGAATCCCTGCTCTCCTTGAGTTGACCTTGTGTGCTCACTTCAAAACCCAAGCTTACCTACCATGCAACTCCACTCCATTTTTTTGTTGTTGCTTTATTGAGATAAATTTGATAGGGAACCTTTCCAGCCCCTATTTGTAAGACTCCTGTAATGCTTCCATGGATGAGGTGACCAGACATTGGACAGACAAAAACCTACCTGTAACATACCATGGAATTACTTACCCATTAAATATTTACTGGGAGCCCGTCATGTGCAAGTCACTGAACTGTAACACGTGTGCACAGCAGGCTAAAGCATAGATAGAGCTCCCGTCCCCACCTAGAGCTTCTATTCTACCTCCTAGTGCTTATGAAGGATGAAATATCAACTTGGAGATTTCGTGAAATTGCAGCAGTGCTCTCCAGGGAAGGATAGGCTGGCCTGACCAAGCCCCCGAACCGGAGGTGATGTTTAATCATTGCATCTGAAAGAGGTTCAGGTGATAATGCCCCTGGGAGAAAGAGAGGGAGAAAGAGTCCCTTAGGCACAGGAAATGGCATGTGTAAAGGCCCCGAGGCAGGGAGGAATGTAACATATTGGGTGTACTGAAAACCATGGGGGCTGATAAGCAGAAAATAGAGCAGAGAGTGAGAAAGATGAGGGGGAAGAATGCCTGGGTGAAACCATCTTGGGGATTTAAGATTTTATCTTAGAAACAGTAGGAGGCCATCGATTTTACACGGGGGGGAGTGATATGTATCAGTTGGTATTTTAAAAGATTAATCCGCCGCTGTCCAGAAAGCACAGCTTTCCCTCCAGACCTTGAGGGACTGATCTAGTCCCATGCCGGTTGACCCTGATGGAGTCTTTTGAGGTCACCTCTGCCACCGGTGCCTGCGCCCATCCTCTAGTCACCCCAGTTTGTGGACCTCTTTAAAACTTTAAATAAAAGAAGCAATTTCTGTCCATGTTCTCCCTTTGTTCTCCTTCTTTAAACAGTGATTGAAGCTGGGCTCAGCTCTCTGAAAACCCCAGAGAAGAAAATGATTTCCATAGCAGCCGTAACCATGGGAAACCTTCAAAATAGCTCCCAGGCCTATTTTCCGCTCTGCTCTGTTGGTTGGCTAGAAAGGAGGGCTTCCATTTTGGTGTTCTTTTTGTCACAATCCATGTAGATGAGAGTCGTCTTTGCCTTTCCACATATATCCTCTCATAGCTTGAGAATCGCAGGATGGCATATTTGGGGTGAGAAAGAAAAGATGGAGCCACTAGGATACCGTCATTTGTTCATGAGCCAGAGAAACGCGAGCAGAATGTCGATTTCAAAGCTAGGACCCCAGTTTGCTTTTCCTCTTGCTTGTTTCCTCCCAGGTTGCGTGGTAAGACCAAGTCCATCTTCTTTGAGAGGAATCAGGAGAAAAGAATTTTTTTTTTTTTTTCCTTTTGGAGAAAGTGGTTTTCATCAGTTTCCCTTCTGTTTCGCTCTCACAGTCTCTTGGTAATGAGCCATCTCCTTTGTCACTTCAGAGATGCTCGGAATTCTTCCAGAAACACGTGATTCCCCTTTGGAGAGTTTCTGGCCTAAGAATCAGGACCTCTTTTGGGGGGACTGTATCTCCGGTCCAGTGCCCCTCTCTGGGGTGGGCACAGGGCAAAGACGAGGTGCTCACTGTTCCTCTTGATGAACGGATGGTCGCAAAGCGAAGGCATGACCGCGAATCCGCAGTTACTGCTGCTGAAGTTAAGACGGAGACTAGAACATAGGCGTATAGTGTGTGCTTTTGGAATTTAGCCAGGCCCCTGGGAGAGGCTCAGGAGGAAAGCTGAGAAAGGAAATAAAAGTTCAGGCAAGTCCGTGGTGTGCGTTCTCCTTTCCAGAATGTTTGAAAGCCATGTCGAGAAATGCATTGCATAAGTTAAACCAGCTGCCGGCAGCTTTAATGTTCGTCGCTTTCCCTGGGTCGCCAGATAACAGGGTAACTTCTCCAAGATCTCGGTGTGTACAATAGAAAACCGGGGGGATTTCCTTTATGCGACATCCTTATCCCAGCAGGGCGGCCTCCTTTTACCTCCGGAACTCACTGTATAAAAAGAAATGACGACTGTTCCCGAGTTGGACTTAATCCCTGTTGTTGTACTTGGTTTATATTTTCAAACAAGGCACCGAGGACGGGGCGGGCAGTCTGTCAGAATCATGGTGCAGGAATGTGAGAGATGTAGCCTGGTTCAGGGGTTTGGCCCGGCCTTCTAGAGATTTCCCATTGACATTCATGTGCCTGAGGAGAGGGTATGCTTGTCAAGATTCAATACGATGACCTACGCAGCTTGCCTAGCACATGCTTCATAAAGGTCCATTACTGTCGCTTGTTAAACTTTTGTAAGGGCGCTCTTAAGAGATGACAGTCGAGTCTGTCTGACCGAACCATGTTGGGGTGGGCATGTTGAGATTTCTTCGACTGCTTCAGTTTTCCGTGAGACGTGTGGTATAAAATCGAGTCACGAGGGCCGGAGTGGTAATGACAGTTCCGTTAGTCTCTCTCTCACTTACGCTGGAGACTGGCCATTCTGGGAGCAATTCCTCGTCTCCAGAAGGAGGCACTGGACCGCGTGTCTTGCTGGCATGTGGTGACCGCAGAGAGATTGGCTGGTCACCACCTAAGAGGCTGGTTCCCATGCTGAAAAAACACACTTGACCACAGTCTGCCTATGACCATGTTATTCCTGTTAAGTCATTAATTTTTTTAAATTTATTTTAAGAGAGAGCAAGCAGGGGAGGGGAAGAGAGAGAGGGAGAGAGAGAATCCCAAGCAGGCTCCACATCGTCAGTGCATGGAGCCCGATGCAGGGCTCAAACTCCCGAACCATGAGATCATGACCTGAGCTGAAGTCAGGAGACAGTCGCTTAACCAGTTGAGCCACCCAGGCGCCCCTGAGTCATGAATTGTTAAGTAACAAACATCTCTGTGTCCTTTAAAGGGTGATTTGGCTCCCTGAGAATTTTTTCAGTATGGGTTTGTCCTTCAAGGGTACTTCGAGAAATTTCTAGATAGAAGTTTCCTTTCTTCACCAATCTGTCGTTCAATTCTTGATGAGGAGAAACTTTTACTTACGTCATCTCAGAGTAAACTCCCTTTATTTTTCTGTGTCTTACAGAATCTCAGACCTGGGAAGACTCTGAGAGTGCCTAGTCTACCCAGTTGAGAAAACAGATTTACAAGGGGCAGAAGTAACTTTGCTTAAAGAGAACATCCTGGGTGGCATAGCCCAGGGCACGATCTGGGTGTACTGTGGTGATTTACAAACTAAGATCTATAAATTCTACATACTTTTATAAAACTGTGTTTTGAACACTTAGCACAAAAAAATGATTTCCCTAGTTATAAATGTAAAAATCATCTTTCACAACAAATGCTCTTTTACCACAATAACCCTTTTAATTTCCTGAGATTTCGGTGGCTGAAGTTTGCCTCCCGCTAAATCCTAATCCATGGAGAAGGGTCGAAGCGGGGTGTGAGAGATGGCAGGGAGGGGACTCTGTGCGACCTTCGTCCTTTGAAGGCTTTCCTTTAACACAGATGGATTTTGTGCTGAAGACACCCTGATTCTAGGAGAATGGAAGATTGAGGTTTCCTGTCCCTTCGTGGACGTTAGGTGGGCAAGGTTTTGAATTTAGGCAGGCATTCGATGTAATCCCAGGCATTCCCGACACCTAAGTTTGTGGCGAGTGGGTGAAACTCGCTCAGCTCCCGTTTGCCCCTCAGCGCGATGAAGACCCCAGGAGTGCTGGGAGGAGGTTTATTGGAAAGTCTTTAGCTCAGCGCTCGGGACAGCTCCAAACTGTTATTAGCTCTAAGATCAGCAACCGATTTCCACTCTGAAACTCGAGTCCATGCTAACTAGCAAGGAAGGCCCCCTCCACACGCCTTGTAATATGAACAAGTTATTGAACACTCTGGCTTAATTTTTCTTCCCCCTAATCTCTTAGCCCGACTGAATCAGATCGTTCTTACCCAGAGGAAAAGAGGTTTGTTCCTGGCTCACCTGTTTTTCCCTGAAGTCTTCTATGTCCATATTCAGATGACTCCTCTGATTTTTAGGCTGTTTATTGCCAGGGTCCTGAGAGAACCACCACATCTCCGTATTTTGTTTCCAGCCGTCTTATTTACCCTTGGGAATCTGAGCCCCGCAGCAGGGATACAAAAGTTCTATTGAAGGCTCCGTGAGGAGGGAAAGAACAAGGACTTGTACAGGAACAGTGCAGAGATGGAGACCAGCTGCCCCTTCTCACACATGGAGAGCCCCTCCTCCCGGGGCCCAGGTTCTGCCCCAGGATCCCAGCGCCTGTCCGGGAAAGATGTCGTGGAGTGCCACCTCTGTCTGTGCCCGTTCGGAGAGGCTGTGCCCTCGGCTGGGAGCTCTGCGATAACAATAAAGTTGAACATGTCTGGGGAAAGGCGACCCACGGGTTCAATATATTCCAGTGTGTGAACCAACGTTAGGTTCTATTATAAACCACATAAAAGTGGGGCGCCTGGGTGGCTCAGTCGCTTGAGTGTCTGACTTTAACTCAGGTCCTGATCTCATGGTTCATGAGTTCGAGCCCCATGTCGGGCTCTGCGCTGATCCCATGGAGCCTGCTTGAGATTCTCTGTCTCCCTCTCTCTCTCTCTCTCTGCCTCTCCCCCACTCACACACTCTCTCTTTCTCTCAAAAATAAAACAATAGAAAAAAAATAAAAGACTGCTTAAAAGCTTCACTTGAGTGTAATTCTCTTTTTTTTCCGAAATGTGGATTTACCGGTCTCGATTCTGGGCGCGGCAGCTCCTCTCTCTGCCGCTGTCACCGATTCTGTGATTCTACTAAACGAGGAAACTCTGAATCCCACACTCATGCTGTTAGGTTCTCCGATATGGTTTCGTGAGCATCCCCTCTGACCAAAAGGCACAGTAATTCTAACACTGGAGCTAACAACTCGTGGTTTTCTATCCCCTTTGAAAGCCTCTTAAATGACATTTTCGTTTTGGATTGCCTAGTTCCCACTAAACTGGTCTCATTTAAGTTCCTCTGGCTTTTCACAAGCAGACTTCCAAAGTATTTATTAAGTATTCATTGCAAAGTACCACTTGTTCTACTTCTGACGTTCCGTTAAAACAGGAGTGCTCCCTGAAGGTGTCGCTGTGCTTCTGTCCAAGAGTCAGAATGACTTCTGTTTGCCTGGCTCTCTGCAGTTGTAGAAACCCTTCTGCATATATTATCTCCTGGTACCAGCTTGCTGGAATATCCTTTGCTTTCGTTGTTTTATGATCACCGTTTTCCAGATGATGAAGCCAGGGCCTCAGAAGAAGTAGGCCGTGCAGCATAGGCGGGGTGTGGCAAAACCAGGACAGGAATCCAGTTCCGACTCTAAAACCAGAGCTTTTGCCTCTGCCCCAGGTGGCCTCTCCGGACTCCAGCTGAAGTTCCTACTGACCAGGGCGGCAGCATCGGAGAACCTTCCCTTTTTTGAGCACCTTCCATAGCCTAGTAGCTTGTATATCATTTAGTTAAACCTCTCCACACCCCTCTGAAGTTAAGTAGGAGTCCCATCTTACAGATGAGAAGACAGGTTCAGAGAGGTCGTTTTGTAGCATTTAGATTTACTTCTACCGACAAGGCTTCATCCTGCCTTCCTACAAAGTAGTTAAAGCTGTAGGCTGTGGGCTCTGCCTGCCAAGGTGGGCAAGTCTGTAAAAGACTTGGAGCAGTTACAAGTGCATTTGCTCAAGTTGGGGCTTTTAAAAAGATCATCTGCAAATATTTGAAAAATGCATGCAGCCATTCAAGTTCAGCGGCCCAAAGAGCACAATAGGGTGACCGTATTCTTGGTCCCAGCCCATTTATTTTTCTTGCACAGAAGAAGACTTATCTTTCTTTGAGAGCCAGGGATTGGGAAGGGGGTCAGGAGCTTTCCTAGAAGGTCGGTAGGGTGAGATTAAGGAGCTGCACTCGGTCTCTTACGAGTCAGCCCTAATGACATCAGGTTATTCTCCTTCTACTCCAGGAAAATTCCACAGCTGAGATCCCGTATTAGCTACTGCCACAGTAACGACGTAAAAGATAACCTCAGGGTCTGGGGGGGGCGGGTGCAACACTAAGCATTTTTGTGAGTCGTGAGCTTGTGGGTTGACTGAATTGGCTTTGCTTCTCACGTCCTTCATCCTGATCTTGGGACCAGTGGCTAACCTGGGCACCCTCTGCTCGTGGCAGGGGCGGACGTACAAAAAAGCGAGCCAAAAAACACGTGCTCATAAGGCTTCCGTTGGGAGCTGTCACATCGTGGCCACGCTTTCGCTCTTGGCCAAAGCAAGTCACGGGGCCAAGTCAACAGTGAGGAGTGGGGAGCGAAACTGCGAGATGAGCCAAGCGTGGGTGCAGGGAGAGGTGAAAATTGGGACTGATATTTGACCTATACGTTCCAATAGGACATACTTTGGAATGGACCCTTTTAAATCAGTGACTTGACAATTTCTGAGTTTGTGGACCCCTTTTGGAACATGATGAATGTTCTAAACATGTTCTCTGGGAAAACACAGTAGCTACCTAATTTGGCATTTAATTTTCCAAGGGATCTCTCAAGTCTAACCATGAGCCCCACGTTCTGAGAGTGGGTAGTGGAGCCTTGCCTTGGATGGTACCTTTTCGTTTCCGGGCGGGACGTGAGGCTGCATGGTGCCTCCCAGAACATCCCCTGCTGCTCGTCCCAGATCCTCCAACAACGCTGTTGATTTTTTTTTGTTTAATGTTTGTGTGTGTGTGTGTGTGTGTGTGTGTGTGTGAGAGAGAGAGAGAGAGAGAGAGAGAGAGAGAGACAGAGTATGAGCAGGGAAGGGGGCACAGAGAGAGAGAGACACAAAAAATCAGAAGCAGGCTCCAGGCTCCAAGCTGTCAGCACAGAGCCTGACTTAGGGCTCAAACTCATGAACCGCGAGATCATGACCTGAGCTCAAGTTGGACGCTCAACCGACTGAGCCCCCCAGGCACCCCAAGATCCTCCGACAGCTCTTAAATGTGAACATAGTATTGGATGAAGGTTTTTTTTTTCCAATTTTTTCCAAAATTAGGATAGCTTTATCAATCTTTTCTGATCCTAAAAAAACTTCCGCAAAGCTAATGAGTGAATTAATACTGTTGTAGGATGTTTTCATTTGTTCCCAGCTAAATGTGAAGAGTCAGGGTTGTGAGGTACGTGCAACTGAATCCATTCAAGTTAAAGAATGATTCCTCATCGTGGTGAGCATTGTGTATAGAATTGTCAAATCACAGGGCGCCTGGGTGGCTCAGTTAACCATCTGACTCTTGATTTTGCCTCAGGTCACGACCTCAGGGTTGTGGAATTGAGCCCCGTGTTGGGCTCCATGCTGAGTGTGGCACCTGCTTGAG
Organism: Paguma larvata; assembly: GCA_030068075.1. NCBI lineage: Eukaryota > Metazoa > Chordata > Mammalia > Carnivora > Viverridae > Paguma > Paguma larvata. Next base: position 30,585,980 of record CM057842.1, on the reverse strand, counting down.
ATCCTGTCTCTCCCTCTGCCTCTCCCCCGTTCTCACTCGCTTGTGCTCTTGCTCACTTGTTCTCTCTCTCAGGGAAAGAAAAACCCTCTAAAGAATACCTTTTTTCTCATGTTTGTCTTAATCTTCAGATTTGTTTCAAATGAATCTTTCTTTGAAGAAACCATGGTAATATTAAATGGTTTTGACAAATGTCCTTAAACCCCAAAATAATTTGCGGGACAAAATTATTGTGGGCATTGTTTTGGTTCTGTGAAATCTCAACTCTTGGGAAGTAACGATTCAGACCCATTGTCCGTCTGAATGTGAAATCTTGAGATTTTCCCTCATCCCTGAGGAAGCCTCCAGAGTCTGATTGCCTCCGGAGGAGGAAGGTCGCCAGGCATCCCTGGTCGGCTGTGACCGCCGGGCCCTTCTCCCGGACGTAGTGCGTGGTCTTCCTCCGCTTCACGGTAGCGGAAGACACGGGGCAGCAGCGCAGTGACCTCCTGGAGTTTGCCCAGCGTTTTAACTGTGGAAGAGGAGCCGAGTTACCTTTCACCTGCCTCTTGCTGTTTCCTTAAACTCCTCACTTTGGAATTCTGTAATACTCAGATGTCAGTCTGAAACTTAGGGACGCTTCAGAAATAAAACTAGCCTTCATTCTGCCTGTGGGCCTTTCCCTGCAAGTAAGGTTGAGTAGGCAGGGACGCGAGTGTCTCATTTCACGGCCACACACACACCCCGCCCCCCAGTAGAATTCTTCGTTCGGCCGACAACCCTGTAGGGTTGCATTTTCCTTTTAGGGGGAGACAGAACTCAAAGGAGTCCGTGTCTTCCAGCCCCACAGGCGCTTCAGGATTCCTGGACTTCGGTCCACCGCCTGGCCCAGCCGCTCGCCTACCAACACTTACGTGCACTAATGAAAACTCCCAGCAGAGGGCGCTCTCTCATGCTCGCAAGGCCTCCTTTGCGTGATGGCTGTTTAACTGAACAACCCATAAAAAAGTTTCCTTAATTAGGTTGGCTTCATAAAAGGAGAGAAAAGTCCCTAGCTCTCCAAGAGGCTGTGTTTTATCTGCAGGAAGGGCCCTTTCATCCTCCGGGGAGCCATTTCCCTCTTGTTCTGACCCCAGCCCTCTCACATCGGGGTTATTGGTGAAGTTCAAGGACAGAAGGGGTTAATTTTAGAGTCACCTTTCCGGTTTTGTGTTTGTTTCCTTACTGTTTTTATTTTACCAAATACACAAAGTGAAGGGGCACCGAATCCAGGCAGCCAGCCTTGCTGATCCATCGGGGTATCTTACCAGCCTCCTTCTCAAAGGATTAGCCTTGAGAAGATTATTCATGCCAAACATCCTTTTTTATTTTTTCCCCCTTGTGCCAGGCACTCTGCCGAGTCTGTTTTATACAGTATTTCATTTCATTATTTTAAAAAATCTCATAAGGCAGGTCTGCTTGTTAATTGCCATTTACAGACAGGGAGATGGAGTCTGGAAATTAAAGACTGTGCTGTGTGGCCTTGAGCAAGTCGCTGGGATTCTCTGGGCTTTGCCTCGTTGCTCTTTTGTACAACGGAGGCGTTAGATTTAATAGCTTCCGAAGTCCCCTGTTTCCTCTAGGTTCCAGACCGAATTAAATTAAAAGCGCCGAAACCAAAGTTATCGTGGAAATGAGAAATCTGTACTGGCTGAGGGATGGGGGTGGTAGTGTCACTGCCGAGGAACCGAGCCCGTGCTTTTGTCGTCGGTTTAAAATTCCCCGAGATGAACCAACGGCAAGTCAGGAACCCCGCAACCCCAGCGTGGAGTAACACCCACAAATGATAACATGCCGAGGCTGGTCCCGTTGTAGCAGTAACGTGCCTCAGTTCCCAGGTAATGTTAAAATGGGAACCGCGTTAGTGTTTCTGGAAGCTTGGCCTCTCTCGCATACGCGGCTGCTCGCCCAGGAAACGCAAAGCGAATTGTGAGCACACTGCATGATACGGCAGAGATGACTCTCATTTTGTTTTCCCTGATAAAAAGTTAGCAGAAAGCCTCACTTGCCCCTCTTCCTAAAAAATGAAAGTCTCAGAAAGGTAACCAGCAGAGCCTTTGGTGGCCAGTCTTCTTAGACGGAAATGTGATTCTCTGAGTGTCAACCAGGACCTCGGTGAGCCTGTTTGAGATCTTTTCTGTTCCCCTCAGCAGACCCTGGCCGCCGGACGCTACTTAGCAGGAGGGAGGCAGAGGCAGGAGAGAAAGGGCCACACTAAGCGGTTCTGAAGTAACGGTGGCTTTGTCTTGGTTCTGTCTGGAAGAGGCCAGGCACGTTAGAAAACACAGGGGTGATTATTTCACGGTGGCGGGAGTTTACAAATAGTGTGACGAGAAAGAGTCATTTTAGAGAGAGAAATACGGGAGGAGCGAGAGGCTTCTTACTGGGGGCTGTATTAAGCCGTACCGTATGAAATCGCTGTCTGGTGGGGAAGGGCTGGGCTGGGCAAAATTAATTCCCAAGTCACCAGCGTATCGATGGTCTTTAAGTCTGTGACTGAGGTGACGTACGGAGAGAATGGGTATGGGGCAGAGGGCCTGCCCCAGCCCCGAGGCCTTGCCATGTTCAGAGGATTCATAGAGGAGGAGGAATCAGCAAAGGATTTCAAGAAAGGGGGGGAAATGTGTCCTTGGGTAAATATTCTCCCAGCTAAGTTTAACAAGCTCACGCGCACGCGCATGCGCACCACGCATGCGCAAATAAGCCGCGTTAGCCGTCCGGGTCCCAGCATCGCTGCTTACTGGTGAAATCTCCCCTCCCCAATAACCTTGCCTGGCAAACATGCTATTTTGTCAGAGGAAACAGCAGGAGATGCTAGCTGAGATGATGATTCATTATCTGTTAATGGTTTCCCCCTGTGGTTTGTCTCTAGTCCTCACAACCCCCCACCCTCTTTTAGTGGATATTTCCATGTGCTAGAAACATCCATCTCTGTAAAATCTCCAGAATTCCCTAGGCTTCTGGACTTTTCATGACACACGGAACCTGGGAAGGTCGATGCCAGTCCAGTGTTAATGGGCGTCAAGCTGTGCCTGAAATGTGGTTAACCTCTCTAGGTACCTGCCTGTGATGGTTGATTTTATGTCAAGCGGGCCAGGCGACGGGGTACACAGAGAGTGGCCAAACATTATTCTGGGTGTTTCTGTGAGGATGTTTTGGGGTGAGATGAGTATTTAAATGGGTGGACTTGGGGCACCTGGGTGGCTCATTCAGTTGAGCCACCTACTCTTGGGTTCAGTCAGCTCAGGTCTTGGTCCTACCATTTGTGGGTTCAAGCCCCGTGTCAGGCTTTGCGATGATAATGCAGAGTCAGCTTCGGATTCTCTCTCTTTCCCTTTCTCTCTGCCCGTCCTCCACTGTGTGTGTGTGTGTGTGTGTGTGTGTGTGTGTGCTCTCTCAAAATAAATACAGTAACATTAAAAAATGAATTGGTGGTTCTGAGTCAGGCGGGTCCCTTTCCATTATGCGGTTGGGCCTTCTGCAGTTGGTTGAAGGCCTGGATAGAAAAAATAAAAACCCGCTCTCCTCTGATGAAGAGAGAATTCTCTAGCTGACTCCCTTTGGACTTCATCGACAATGTTAGCTCTTCCTGCCCCCGATCTTCAGACTGGAACATAGGCTCTCCCCGGGGCTCCCCCACCACTGGCTCACTCTGCACGTTGTAGATTTCTCAGCCTCCCAAATCATGGGAGCCGGTTCCTTATCACGAACAACCCCTCCCCTCTCTCGAGATAGACAGTGAGCATGTCCACGATTACTCTTGGTTGCATGCTTTTTGCCGCTGTTCTGTACCATGTGTCTCTTTGTTCACCTGCACTTCAAAGCGCTGGTCATGTACCATCTGACTCTGGTGCCGTGGAGATCTCCATTTGTTCTGGGACAGCATCAACGGGGGCGGAGGCCTTAGCACCATGTAAACATCCGGTGTAGATTTATTACTGAGCCCCATGCTAGGAGCGCTGCCATTATACGTGGTTACGGGCTGCACGTTGGCCAGAAAGGACTGTTTTTTACCCCATTCTATGAACTGTCTGCCCTCTGCCCAGCACAGCAGTCTGCTGACAGACAGCCTTCTTGGGTTCTTTCACGTGCTTTGCGTATTGCTTCCTCGAATGAGCGGACAGAAAGCAATAGAAGAATGAAAGGGTAACATTGGATTTCCTTTGCTTGATCAAGTATACATTCGGGATCTGAAAAGGCGCCCCAAAGCATTTTCTAGGCAGTATTTACTCTTTGTTTTGGAAGACGTCTCCTACATTAGTGCATTGAAACATCACAGGAATCCACAGCCAGGGCAGAAACAAGTATTTCTCAGGCCGGAAATTCAGTCAGTGGGTACCAGAGTAGTCGCCCTGTGGTTACACTGTTGGTGGACAGTGCTACCAAGCCAGTGTGCTGGTGAGGGAGGCTGGGACTGGTTCCGGGACTGGGGCAGCTGGGTGCCGGGACAGCTAATGGACCAAGGCAGTCCTTTGCAGCCCCGGCCCCAGCTAGAACCTCAGAGGAGGAAGCTGGGGTGGGGGGTGGTGCGGGGTCAAGAGGCCAGCTTCGAGGTCTCTAGATCCAGATTATGTAGGAAGGGCTGATTCCCATACGCTGGCTGAGATGCTCCAGCAGCGTCTCGTCTCCCTCTGGCAACAAGATGCTGGGGGGGTTGGGCTCCTAAAGACTACTGTAATGTCATGGGAATGTCCTCGAAAGACCTTAATGTGGTTCTCTATGTCAACCGTGATTCAGACAGCAGCATCCTTCACTGGCGACGGATGCACCGAACAAAAGAGTGTGCCAACAAGCATCACGATCACCCAATGATTTGGAAAATTTTAGAACTTGTCGAAACTCAGTATATGGTATGGCTTCTATCACTTAGCAATTTCTGACAAGCCGTTTGCTTTCATGCACACATGTATGTTATGTAGAGAATAAAAGGGAATCCGTTTTAAAATTTAAGCATGTATTTTTCCATGAACTTGGATTAAGTAGACTCTCTTGAATATAATCCCTGAAGAGTCTGAATTTGCAGAAAAGGAACTGAGGATATCTGAAGCCAATGGAGTTTTGTTTCCCCTTCCACTCTGCTCCTTGGAGCTTTATTGATTTCCTCGCTGCATGGTTTTTATTCAGAGATGGACAGGAGCCAGTCAGGCCTTGCATCTTGAGGCTTATCCTATATTTGCCCTAGAAACTGTCTTAGTTAATGTACCAATGGAAGAAACACTAAATTAGACTAGCCAGGCATTGAGTAAAATGTAGGCGGTTTAGACAGAAGAGTCTTTCTGTCAGGAACCGAAGACTCAGAAGCTTTATGACTAATGAGAGCAGGATGACAAGGTCATTGAGACTTACGTGAATGAAGACAGGGAGGGTATGGGGTAGTGGTGAGAAACGTCTGTAGAACCACACGGACCTGGGTTCAAGTTCTGGCTCTTCCTTTTACCATTTGTGGGTTCTTGGCCGGGTGTTCAATCCTGGCCTCAGTTTCCACATCTGTAAAATTGGCATCATCCTCATGATATCTACTGCACTGGTTTGTTATAAAACTTAAGAGGAACGACTCCTAGAAAGTGCTTAGCACAAAGCCTAGGCTTAGTAAATGCCGAGTAAATTTTTCCAGTTGTTGCAATTATTATTGTTCTGTGGTTCCAGGCAGCAAATAAGAGTCTAGTATAACTCTTCTTCCAGGCGATTCATGTATTACCTGGAATTCAGCCTCAAAATGTCTCAGAAATGACCACCTTTGGCCATAAAGACCACTCTTCCCAGGATGTGCTTCTGTCTTAGGAGGGCATAAAAATCCTAGTCAAGCCATTTTGGGTTTCGGGAAAGATCACTACTGGCTCTAGAATGTAACCGGGACCCGTGTGCTTGCTGCTGACGTCAGTGGCCCTAATTCTTCCCTTTTGTTGATGCTATTCAGAGTACCCTCCTGCTCCAACTCGGTGCTCAGCACCAGGGCTGCTGTGGCCAGTGGGATGTTCGCTAACCTGATGTCGGCAGAGGCTTGAAACAAGTGCACATGTGGTTTTGTTTCTGTTCTTGCACTCTGCCACCATCCTGAGAATGAGGAGCCTGCTTAGTCTGTGGTCCAGGAAAAAGAATGAGAGGCACACCAAGGACGGCAGAGTAGACCAGCCGAGCTCCATCTAAACCAGCCAACCCCCAGGTGCATGAGGGAGCCCCACCTAGATTGGCTCCTTAGACACCTGGGAAAGAAATGCCCCTGAGGTCTTAGGTTTACCATTGTTATTGCAACAGAAAATGGATAAAACCAGGCAGGGAGCAAACTCTGTTTTCCGGCAGTCCATTTCTCCATGAAGAAAATGCTGGAATCTTTGTCTTTTTAAATTTTTATGTTCAATAGAAAAAATTTTTGATGCCTTAAAGGGAATGAAGCTGCAAGCTGACATGTCCTCAGGAGTGCCAACCAGATTTCCAGCTCATGGCAGGATGTCATTATTTAAAGTCTGTTGGGAAATAAAACATGTGTACTCATTTGAAGCTGCTTTGTAAGTGCTGTAAACAATCGTCTGTACGAATGAGGAAGGGGCTGGGGAGGGGGCTTTGATTCCCTGCCACACGCAGTGAACACCCAGGTCCTCAGATCACTGCCGTGTAAGATCTCTGGGGTAATCATGGCTGGCGGGGGCTCGTGTAGCTGAGGAGGCAGGATGGTACCCAAGGGCAAGTCACCTTCACTGGAGAACTCCAATCCCGGTGTCTTTGGCAGGGGCAGACTTTTTTGATCACCTGGAACCATCTCCTTTTGGATGCCTGTTTTTCAGACCTGTTTAGGAACGTGAGCATTCACCACCATTGTGCTTCCCACGCTGTATCCTGCTGGCCTCTTTGGGAGGGAATGAGGCATCTTCTACTAGCCTATAACTTTCCTGAGGGCACCAGGTGGGGTTTATTCATTCTTTTTTGTTTATGAACTGACCAGCATGTAGTTGGATTCCAAGAGTGGACGGATGGCTGCTTGGATGGATGAATGAATGGACGAATGAATGAATGAATGAATGTTATAACATTAAGTATTCACAAGGTGCTCTATTTTTTTCAATATGTGCTTTGGAAACTCTAGGAAGAGAAAGAAGGCATGAATAATACCAGAGGAGTTATGTCATCTTTTGAAGCCTCAGTTTGTACATGAGGGAGGGGCAGTAATAAAAAACTCCACATCCTGGAGTTGGGGTGAGAATTCTCTGATCAGGCCTCAAGGACTTGACATTGTGCTTGGTGCATTCTACGTGACTAATAGTACGTTGGCGGTGGTGCTGGCGCCGATGGTGGAATTTATACTTTAAAGATCTGAGTTATGCTTACAAAATTTAGACCCCCAAAAGAATCCATATGCAAGTACTCGAATGGAGACAATATGACACAGACACAGTGGCAGTGGGAGTCCAAGCAAGGACACAGCTACCTGAGGGTTCTGCTAGCTGGGAATGGCTGTGAGGACCACGACGGGGCCCAGAGTGGTCAGAGGAGAGGCTCTGAAGAGTGAGAGGCATTCGAAGGATGGGTGAGGTTTTGACAGTGGTACTTGACATGACACAGACTCTGGGTCTTCATGGAACTCTGAGATGGTACACATCTGTCTGGATTTGGGAGAATTTAGTGAGGAAAGTGGACTTTCCATTGGGGTTTGTGGGGGAGGGGGGAGGACCAGAATTAATAGAGGAGAAAGCTTTACTTATTTCTTGGACCTCTTTAAATTTTACTCCTGTATTCTGGATAGATATAATATATTGCAGAGTACATCCTGTTTTTTCCCTTCCTATTTCTTTCTGTTTCCCCCATTTCTTTTCACTCTTTATTAAAGTTCATGGGCTGTAGATTTGAAGAGACCTAGGTTCTAACTTCAGACACCACTGCTTCTTTAGAGTGTGGCTTCAGAAAAGATATTTTGCTTTCTGGGTCTTGATTTTCTCCTCTGTAAAATGGGAAAATAATTCCTACTTTGGAAGGTTCCTGGGGAGTCATTTCGATGGCTCTTAATCCGTGATGGTCACCACCATCGTTCAATTTGTATTCCTCCTGCCATCCAAGTACAAGGCACCCTTTTCAATCTGCCTCAGGCCCTGGAGATAAACCAGTGTAGAGTCAAAGGTGGTTAAGTGATTCCGCACTACGTTTGGCCCGGCCACTTCACTCAGGCTGAGTGGTTTTCCTGTGGAACAGTCAGTTGCTTACCATCGTGTACTTGATGAACTCAGGGGTAGCTCCTCTGAATATATTTCCCTGGCAGGTAGCTTCACAGTTCATGTTGACAGCTGATACCCAACACCCGAGAAAGATTCAGTCCCTTAATTTACACCCATCCCCAGTCATTGCTGGTGACTAAATATTTTTATTATCACTCCTGGCTGCCACCTTTCCAGGCATTGATTTGCAGGACAAATGATTAGGAGGTGCTTTATCAATGCCTGACCTTGAAGACTGTAATTTAGAGGCCTGCAGCATCTGGACTATGACCGAAGAGCTCAAATGTACAGATACAGGTAACAGAGATGGAGGGAATGGGATTTCCATCCAAAAACTCACTTTCTAGAAAAATGAAGTTCGTAAGTGGTTCTGGGTTTTTCAATACGGGAGATGCGGGATTTGGGGTTGGGTCAGTTCTTCACGATAAAAGGACGAAATCCTATATACTTCCTTGTCCTCTGGGCATTAAATGCACAGCACTAAAAACTGCCCCTGACTATTTCCAGATGTTTCTGGTCAGAGGTTGGTGGTGGAGAGGTGTAGTAATAAGTAGCCTTTGGTGGAGAACCGCCGCGTGGTCAGCCACATATAAAACAGAGTGAACCATGTTTTATGAATACATTGCAGAGCAAAATTCAAAGTAGAAAAACCCACATAATAAAAAAAAATGAGGTAGATTTAACTCGCTGTTCAATTTAATTCTTGACTTTAAGACTGATAGAGAGTAGCCCTGAACTATTTCATTTAGCTTACACATAGCAGCTACACTGTGCCAGGACCTAGACTAGGTACTGGACACACAGGGAAATAAGCTGTAGTCGTTGACCTTCAAGAACTAACATTTGTCAGCCTGCCAGGGTATAGAAACATCTCTGGCTTCACCTCACTGGACAGCAGAAACCTGGGCAGGGAATGTCCATTTATTCCTCCTTCCCATTCTAGAAGGACTACAGGGCACACTTCAGAGATACTGCGGGTCAATTCCAGACACCACAATAAAGCACATATCACAATAAAAGAAGTCAAATGAATTTTTAGTTTCCTAGTGCATTTAAAGGTTAAGTTTAGTGGCTTCTTTCTAGATAGGTTTCCTGAAGCAAGGGAAACAAAATTCAAAAATAAACTATTGGGGCCTCATCTAAACAAAAGGCTTCTGCACAGTGAAGGAAACAATCAACAAAACTAAAAGGAGTTCTATGGAATGGGAGAAGATATTTGCAAATGACCTAATCTATAAAAGATTCGTACCCAAAATATATAAAGAACATATAAATTTCAACAGCCTAGAAATGAATAATCCAATTAAAAAAAGGGCAGAAGACATGAATAGACATTTTTCCAAAGAAGACATACAGATGGCCAACAGACACGTGAAAAGATGCTCAACATCACTGATCATCAGGGAAATACAAATCAAAACTACAATGAGATACCACTCACACCTGTCAGAATGGCTAAAATCAACAACACAAGAAACAGCAGGTGTTGCTAAGAATGTGGAGAAAAGAGAACCATCTTGAACTGTTGCTGGGAATGCAAACCAGTGCAGCCACTCTGGAAAACAGTGTGGAGGTTCCTCAAAAAATTAAAAATAGAACAATCCTACGATCCAGCAATGGCACTACTAGGTATTTACCCCAAGAATACAAAAATACTAACTCAAAGGGATGCATGCACCCCAGTAGTTATAGCAGCTTGATCTACAGTAGCCAAATTATGGTAACAGCCCAAGTGTCCATCAGCAGATGAATGGATAAAGAATAGTGTGTGTGTGTGCGTGCGTGTGTGTGATGGAATATTACTCAGCCATAAAAAAGAATAAAATCTTGCCAGTTGCACCAACATGGTTGGAGCTAGAGTATTTTGCGAAGTGAAATAAGTCAGAGAAAGATAAGTGTCACATTATTGATTTCACTCATATGTGGAATTTAAGAAACAAAACAAAGGAGGAAAGGGGGAAGAAAAGAAATCACACCAAGAAACTGACTTTTAACTCTAGAGAACAACCTGATGGTTACCAGAGGGGAGGTGGATTGGGGGAGGTGGATGAAATAGGTGATGAGGATTCAGGAGTGTACTCATCATGACAAGCACTGGGTGATGTATGGAAGTGTCGAATCACTCTCAGGTACACCTGAAACTAATGTTACATTGTCTGTTAACTAACTAGAATTTAAAAAAAATAAAAACTTTTTTAAAAAGTTATGTTTGCACCATACCGTGTTCCATTCAGTGCGTAATTACATTGTATCTAAAATAGCAATGGTCAAAAATCAAATTTTTTGATTGAAAATATTTGGTTGCTAAAAAAATTGCTAAAGCTTACCCTTGTCTGAGCTTTCAGTGAGTCATGATCCTTTTGCTTGTAGAGGGTCTTGTCTCGACATTGACAGGAGCTGACTGATGAGGGTGGTGGCTGTGGCAGTTGCTTAGGACACAGTGAACTTTGCCACATTGATGACTCTTCCTTTCAGGAATGACTTCTTTGCAGCATGCCAGACTCTCTAATAGCATTTTGCCCACAGTAGAACTTCTTTCAGAATGGGAGTCTGTCCTCTCAGACCCTGCCGCTGGTTTACCCACCAAGTTGATGTAGTAATTTCAATCCTTTGTTGTCTTGTCAACAGTCTTCACAGCACCTTCGCCAGAAGTAGGTGCCATCTTCAGAAACCATAGTCTTTACTCATCCGTAAGAAACAACTCGTTATCCATTAAAGTTTTATCATGCGATTTGAGCAATTCAGTCCCATATTGAGGCTCCACTTTTTTTTTTCTTTTTTTTCCTATGTTGATTCCGCACCCAGCGCGGAACCCAACATGGGGCTTGAACTCACCACCCTGAGATTAAGACCTAAGCTGAGATCAAGAGTCAGACACTTAGCTGACTGAGCCACCCAGGCGCCCCTAGGCTCCACTTCTAATTCTACATTCCCTTGCTGTTTCCACCTCATCTGCAGTCAGACTGCACACATGACATTTACTGATGAAGTTTGTCATTTTATATGGGCACTGTTCGTGGCGTCCCCAAACAATTAGAATCGTAACATCAAAGATCACTGGTCACAGATCACTACGGCAAGTATAATGAAAAAGTTTGGAATCCGAGCACTGCCAGGATGTGACCCAGAGATGCAGAGTGAGCCAACGCTGTTGGGAAAATGGCGCCAACGGACCTGCAGGGTCCACTTGGGGAGGATTACCACAAATCTTCAATGTATAAAAGATGCGGTCTCTACAGAGTGCAGTAAAAATGAGGTGTGCCTCTAGACTTTTATCTCATTTATCTGGGATCTTATAAAGCAGTATTTACCCCTGTAAGTACCTCGTCGATGGGTTCATCCTTTTATTCACCCGTGGAGTAAGATTAGAAAATGTCATGCAAACAGAAATGATATTAAGAATGTTTAATAAATGCCATGGCACAGATGCCTGGAATTCACAACCCATACTGGCCCTCACCCTGGAAATGGGCCTTTGGAGGCTCCCTTCTGTGCTCTAAGTTAACCCTTCAGTGCTGGCGGGGAGAAGCTGCTCTTCCAAGTATTTCAGTACTCACGAGAGGTATGACTGTCTGCGCTTCCCTCCCCAAAGTCACCCTTGTGTGTCAATCCTCGGGACCCTCCTTTTCCAGGCCTGAGAAGATTTCCCAGGTCGCCACATTCGCAGCCCTGTGCCAGCTGTCCCCGTTCCCAGATAGGTTGCCATTTTCACCTTGGCAGCTAGGTGTCCTCGTGAAGCACCCTTGGTGGCACACAGGTTGGACATAACTGCTTTTGGAAAAAGTCCATCTGTTGACTGCAAGACAAACATTGTAAACCCATTTCATGAGGATGTACTAAGTTCTTGAGCCCAAAGGGGTTTCTCCCCCATCAAGTACCAGTTCTGCTCTTTCTCTTTTTATACAGGCTCACATGGTATCTTTTTAAAGGTGGTTTCACCCTCCTTTGGACCAGCGTATGTACACGCAGCTGGCTCTCTGGGAGTCTATTCCCAGCCCCCTTGCTTCGTGTTTTTGCTTCTGTGGTTTCAAGACAAACCTCTAACGTTTGTCCAAAGTAGCGTTTTGTGGTCACACGCATGTGAGCACAGAGCGTTTTGAAGTTGATTGACATTCTTGTTGTACAAATTGCTACCTTTTGAGTTTTCCTTTTGGTTTCCTTTGGCAAAATAACTTTTCAGTCTTGAGATTCTGGCAGCATTGGATGGCTGCTGGCTTTTGTGTGTTTAATACTATAATTGCTTTGATATCTGTTCTTCTAACTTGGTGAGAATATTTTTGCACAGTGCTGTGTGTTTGCTCAAAGGAGACCATAAATCTATAAAAGTGTTTGATTTCTGTTCACTGGTTTATTTTAGGAGTAAAATAAATGGCCTTTGAGTGCAGACTTTGGATCCATTTAATAATCACCGAAGACCCAAATAAGAACATTAAAAGGGGTATTTATCCCAATCATAACCCCTAAATTCATATTAGCATTTGAAAGAAGAGTGTACCTGAGATGATGGAATTACAAAATGGACTGTTTAGCAAACAGTTTGTTGAGTTGTAAGTCATTAAATCGTCTTCGTTCATGGCTTTAGGTGAAAGAAACCTAATTTATCAACCGTCTTACAGAAAAGAAATTGGCGCCTATAAGACTTGGTAATTTTAATCCAATCAGATCTTTATTGGCTTGTATAGTTGCAACTGCCGGGGAATAATTTTTGAACAGATAATTACCTAGTCACAAATCAAAACCTCAGCAAAAGAGAAGCGTCCCAGAGTAAAATGGAGAACACTCCCTGAAATACATAATACAGGTCAATTTGCCCTCATGATAACGTTTATTAATTTATTTTGAGAGAGTGTACATGGGGGAGGGGCAGATAGAGACTCCCAAGCGGGCTCCACATTGTCAGCCCAGAGCACAACGTAGAGCTCAAACTCGTGAACTTGTACGATAATGACCCGAGCCGTAATCAAGGGTCAGACGCTTAACCAACTGAGTCACCCAGGCACCCTTGCCCTTCTGTTGAAACTAGGAGAGAGCCTTCTAGGTTCTTTCTTCCTGGTCTTTTGTGGTCCTTAGACTTTTCTCACTTTCTCTTCCCATTGTCCCATTGAAGCCTTTTGAGGATCAGAGGGAAAGTAGGGGTCGGTGGGGGATTTGTACGTGGGAAGTGGTGTTGGATGGAAAACAGGAATGGGGTTCAGGATGGAGGGGTAACATGAGAGGTAAGGGAAGGTAGGAAGCAGAGGAACAGGGGCCAGTCCCATGCCTGGCTCACCTTCTGGGGCAGCTCCAAGCTCCCTGTAGAGCCAGCTCGGCAGGTAACTTCTGATTATGATAAACCAGGGTGGAAGTTCATACTGGTGGTGGTGACCATAGCAAAAGCAGCTAACTTTTACCGAGCGCCCCCTATCTGCCTTTCAGTAAGTATGCCAGGCGTCGGATTGGATTATCCCCTTTAATCCTCAGAGCAACCTTAGGAAGATGAAATTTATCATCCTCATTCTCCTGTTGAAGAAACTGGGGCTTAGAGTTAGAAACTCTAGGTGAAAAGAAGTAATCAGTAAGCTGGAAAAGGGGGTTTGTTACCCCTACTTTTCATGTGAAGTATGTGGAGGAGAGTGTTTGAGACCATCTCCATGGTGAAATTCCAATCTGAACACGACCATGAGGGCACAAATGGAAAAACAGAAAACATTCTGAGTTAGGCTCCCACTATTTGGGAAGTAGGGCATTACACCAAGTTAAAGAGGTTGGAATTTATCAATTTGTTTGTTTTATTTTTATTGGAAGACAGAACTTCTAATATGCTAACATGTGCCGCAAATTTTCTGGAAGGAGATTTAGTATATTTTTCCTAAACCTTCCTGACCATAGAACTGCTTTTTCTTTCTTTCTTTCTTTATTATTTTAGGGAGTATCTATTAACTTCTCCAAACATATAATGAAGCACCTTTGGAGAAACACGGATAAAAGTGTAGAATATCTAACGAGAAGGAAAATGATCTAGGTGTCTCCTTAGTTTCACTCCTGACTCTCCATAATTCGGGGTAAAATTTCACTTCTCTCTGCCAAAGCTTTGCCTCTACGGCTTGGAATGCCTCTGATACTATGTTACTGAATTGTGTTACTGTGAGTAAAGGGAAAATTAAAACATATTTCATTATGGACACTAAAGTGATAGGAGTGCATTTTGTTAAGGAAAATGTTGTAAGAACATGTCATTCTTTAGTAGTGCCCCCTAAAAGAGGCAGTTTGAATTTTCTTTCAGTACCTAAAAATTTATTAAACTATCCAAAGTGATTGTTTTTCTTCGAGCTCGGGGCGTGAGAAGGAACATTTTGAAAAAATGATTGAGAAGGTTGGGTTGTGACACATGCAACCTTGCATAGACTCCAATGCAAGCTTCAGGCAGACATTGGTAACCCTACTTGGATTACGAAGCCCCAAATTCCAAGCTGGAGTCCTCCAAAACTGTGGTCTTATTCTTGGGATGGAGAGCTCCTAGTGACGGTTAAACCCTTCTGAGAAACATGAGTGCAGCAACTAGACAGGAACAGTTTGTACAGTCAAAAAAGAAAAGATCACACCTCCCAGAATCCCACGGGCCAGAAGAGCCTGGACCAAATTAGACATCACACGGAGCGAGGCAGCCATATTGCTGAAACACATCCTTGGATGTTCTCTGGGTTTTTTCTTTTTCTCTCTTTTCCTTTGAGGTATCAGATGTACAGCCAGTGGAGAGAAGACATTTCCCTAACGCCAAACAGGAAAATGCAGTCGAGCCTTCTGAGGTGAACTGTAAAAGGCACAGATCTCTGGAAAGAACACATTTTCTCCTCAGCGAGGTTATGTATTTAGCAGCTTTTTGATTGCACTTGACCTCATACTGAAGCATGACTGTAGCCAACTTCTGTTGCCGAAAGTTAAAACGGCATAAAGGGCCACGGGGGCGAGGCCGCCGCCTCACTGATGGTCAGAGATTCAGGCCCGGTTAGCACGCATATAAAATCTCTTCCCATCCCAACAACGCCAGGCTGGTGGTGGGTTTTTGTTTTTGCTTTTTCCACCCTTCGTTCTTTTACAGTTCATTGACAATTCTGCTCATGCTCTAAAATAATCCAGGCTCGAAGCGAGGCTTGCATCGCGCTGATTTTGATGACTCCCACATACTGTATTTATTTGCCATTTAAAGCATCTTTGTCTAGAGGACATTCAGTTTCCGCAGCGACTGATCTCTGCCTTGGTGAACTAAGGAAAGGTGAAGGGGAGGCAGGTCCCTTCAGGGGAGCCTATTGTGTGAGGAGGCCACCAGGGAGGAAGGGGAGAAAGTAACAATCAGAATCACCAGGGGGGCTTGGCTGCTCGCTCAGACCCCACACTCTTTCTGGGGCTTGATGGATGGTTGTGCCTTCAAGGCTGTCCTTATTGTAGGAAATACACAGGCCCATTGTTTCACTCACAGCCGGGCCCTCCATGCAGTTCTACACACTCCTTTCCCGGGACTCAGGTCTCCTTTCTCATGTCCCATAGTGACACAAGGTGCTGGCTGACCAAGAGCTTCCAAGTTTCCCAGGAGTTCAAGGACCTGGGGTTGGGGGTCACCATCTCCCCTCCCCCCAGCCCATGAACAGAACATCAACATTCTGGATAAATTAACTTCCTCTACAGACTGCACTTGAACAGTGCCATGCAGAGCCATATTGGAGCTGTGGCAGAAGGGAGAGGAATCAGCAATACTGATCTTGTTTTTATTTAAAAACATTGATGATCTGTTCAGCGTCCACCGTTTCGCATTAAATTTGATTTTTGAAAATACTGCCTCGAAACATCATTTTCTTGATTGGCAGGTTCTGTGGTGCCCTCTTCAATGTTGCGTCCGAGGTGAGTGCCTCACTGGGTCCCAACCCTGGTAATGAGTTTCACATGAGTGCTTTTTTTATATTAAAAATGATTCTATAATAATGTCGATAATGTCATTTATCCTGCACTGAGCACTTACTCTCTGCCTCATGGCACACAGACCGCTCTGCACCATGGGAAACATTCCTAGGTATTAACTGATGAAATCGGCCTAAAGGTAGGTAGTGGGATTATTCCCGTCCTAGAAGTGAAGACTGGAGGCATCAAGAAATGAGGTTATTTGCCCGAAGTCATCACCCTGCCGGGAAAGGCGGAAGCAGGATTTTAGTCCTAGTGTTTACAGCTCCAGTTCCCTTTCTTAGCCTCCAATCTCTGAGGCACTGAGTTTTTTCCCCCTACTCCATGTACGTTGATTCTCTTTTACGTGGCCAGCAACTCCACATTTTCCACGGCCAAAAATGTATCGTGTTGGTTTCTGCCCGGGGAGACAATGCGTCAAATTGACAGTGAGGCCTGAAATAGGAGATGGCAGAAAACCCGTGGAAGTCCTTGACTCTTCATCCGTGGGAAAGGGGTAGATGGTGTCAGTCTAGTCTCTCCACCTTTGTCATGGAGGTGGCTTTTAGAAGAAAGGTTTTAATAGCTTTAAAAAAAAATGTAATATCGGAAATACCTGCGTGCATATGGGTCGGTTTTTCAGTGATGTTTTTAGCATAGTTTCCATTGCCTTTATTTTCTTTTTCCTCAAATACATTCATTTTGGAATTCTTGTTAGGAAATTTGGGTCTTGGCTGGAAAACTTGCCACCCCCGCTCTGTAGACCTATGCTGTGTGACACCGTAGCCTCCCACCACATATGGTTCTTGAATACTTGGAGTGTGGCTCATCCTGACTGCGATGTGTTTTAAGAGAGAAATCACACTGGGGTTGGAAGTCTTAAGATAAAGATAATAGAAACCACTCATTAATAATTTTTTATTGATTACCTTTGGCAATGATACTGCGAATCTGCTTATCTAAATATAATATGCCGGTAAAATTCATTTTGAGGGTTTTAATTTTTAAACACGACTAGTGGAAAATTTAAAGTCACGTACGTGAATCGCATTTATTTCTGTTAGATAGTGGTGCTGTCAGCTGTTGTTGCCTTAGAGCTGTTCCGTTTATAAGGCAAGAGGTTGGTGTGCTTTGTTTTGTTTTGTTTATACCTGGTGGAGGAGGGAGTAAAATTCGCCAGAAGAAGAAAGAGAAAAAATTTAAAGCTTAAGACTTGGGGTCTACACATAGTTGCTGCTTCGTCAAGGCAGCCTCACCTCTGCCACTTCTGCAGACACATGAATTCTTGAGGCTTCCAGTATTAATTGACATTCCAAGAGGCTTGTAACCATCCGTGCCTGTCTTTTGGAGCAGCTGCCTTTAAATGACTTCATGAGATTCTAAAGTCATTGTGGTGCTCCTGTAGTCGATAAACGTATCGAAAGAATGGAGTTGCCTGTGTTTGCCAGGTTCTGGGCTCCGCTGCTGCTTCCTCAGTTATATTGCAGCTTGGTTCTCTGAGCGCCGTGATCTGCATCTGGGCCTTCAGTCTTTTGTTTGCAGGGGAACCTGGTGACCCCGACGAAGCTGCAGATTCCTGCAGGCTGCTCCCTGGAATGTCTGGTTTGGCAGTCTTTGCACCGACCACCTCAGCTGTATGGTTTCTAACACAGTCCTCCACCCTACCTTTTCATTCTCACGGGGTGTTTGGTCTCCCTCTTCACTCCCTGTTGGGAATATCTTTGCTCTTTCCAGAAAGCACTCCTCAGTAATCCAATTGGTTTCCCTTTCTCCTTCCTTTCCATATGCTCTAGATTCTCATTTACTTCCAAATATGTATCAGCCACCCTTAGCTCTCCAAAAATATCCTTCTAGTACATGAGGGCAGGAGGTGGGGAGAGGGGAGTCTTTGTTCTCTCCTCTTAATTGTCTTAGGGATCAGTGAAGTTGAACTTGAAAGATACCTGAATTCCCCTTTGAAGTAAATGAGATAATTTTTCAGCAAATGTTAGCTTCGGTGCTTGCTAGAAGATGCTCCATAAATATTTATTGAATGAATGAATTTCTGTCCTGTTTATATTCCTCGGAAGCTGCGTGAACTCCCTGTCACCAACGCTCTGAATCGGTAGTGCCCCGAGACACTAATTAGCTAACTGCTCTACCTGGAGGAGTGGAAAGAAGGCTTTAATGCCCCATTATAGACTGTGCCTCGATGCAGTAAATAAAAATACCCTCAGGGGTAAATGAACACAACTTCCCCTCCCAATTTTCTCTGCTCCTCTTGGACTACCACGTGTGCCCGTCTGCCATTCTCCACCTCGTCCTTATAACAGACTTGTCTTTGTCTGGACTCTAGGTTGCAAATACCAGACACCAGTTTTAGAGGGGTTTATGCACCAAACTGAGAATTAATTGCTTAAGGTTATCAAAATACCCAGGCAAGGCTGCATGCTAAGGTCCAGTGACATCGTTAGGGTCTGTCTTGGCTCTGTCATCACACTATCTCTACCCTTGTGAGTTAGATGTTAAACCTCTTCTCATCGCTGCCCCTCTTCTGCCCCCCCCTCGCAGCCTCACCCAAGACCTTGGCTTTCCAGGTAGCTCCAGGGAAAATTTTGGGGATCAGCCCTAATTGGATTGTGTGAACTGTAGCCAAACAGATGAAATGCTTCGGTTTGCCAGATCTGGGTCACCTACCTCCCCTCATCAGTATCCTGGGCTAGCCCCTCTTTCAAACTGCTCGAGTGGAAACAGGGGAAGAGCGTGGCACCCCAGAGCTAGTTCAAGGTCAGTTCATCACCAAGAGGAAGGAAAGGTGCTAAGGAGGCAAAATATATCAAAGTACAACTATAAAAACCTACAAAGGAATCCTTTTTCGGTTTCTGTAAGGGGAATGACTCTTGCCACAGAAACCACAGCCCTCTCCTTCTTCCAAAATCATTATTGGGGGGAGTTCCTCAGTCATCAGCTGGCGGGGAGCCCCTGATCTTTGAACATTCTCCACTACATGACACGTGGCAGGTCTTTAATCATTGTTCCAGTCAACATACTAGTGCACCTACTGTGCCTCGTACTCTTCAGTCACTGAGCGCCTGCTGTCGTGATAATCATTCAAATTGGTTTTTTCAGCACAGCCTGCTGATGAAGAGCGTGAACCTTGAGACGATGATAGCGTGGTTCGGAATCTGACCCTGCCGTTGACTAGCGCTGTGGATCTGAGCGAGGCACCAGCCCCCTCTAGGCCTCATCTTCTGCATTTATAAAATGAGGCTAATACCTTCTTGAGCAGGTGCCATGATCAAATGAGATGATACATGTGAAGGGCTTTGCACAGCAGCTGGCTTATAGTGAAGGCTGATACACAGTCATTAGTAATTAATATTCATATTTATATGTCAACAAGTGTTGAGTGACCGTTAAGATCCATGCATTTGGTGTCTGTTAAAGCTTTGCTGTACGGTGGGTCTTTTACTAGACTCGGGATAAAGGTGGATAAGGAACAATTCTTGTTCTTAAGGAACTTGTGGTCTCTCGGTAGAGGCAGTCACGTAAGACAGATAATCGGAGGTAATGCTTAGAATTCCATGGTCCATGTGGTTCAGTCCCCAGAGCCATGTACAACCAAAGGCCGTTTATTAAGATATCTAGAATATCATGAAGGGAAGCCTATGCCCCTCCAGTTCATTCCCTCTTTACCTCTGTCATTGGCTGCTCTCAGCCTGCTGAGACTTGCACGACCCTTCGTTTCACGGACCTTGCTGAGGTCCCCTGCCCATTCCCAGCCATGACCTACAACAAAGACTCTCCGATGGCACCATTCCCTCTCCTTACCATAGATTCTCCACAGTCACTTTCTCAGCCAAAGAGGCTCTCTCTATCCCTATAGAGCTTGGCCAATATCTACTATTCCTTCAAGATTTAACTCAAGGGCCACCTTCTGTTTTAGGCCCTTGTGGCTTCTTGGCCACTAGCAAGCAGCGTGCACCACCGTGAGGATGCTAGCCCTCTGAGGATGTCATGATTGGACTTTTGGAGTATTGTGTGTGGACTACAGGCAGGTCCTCCTGAGAGAAAATCATGATTTCCTGTATTTCCTCTGTTATCCTGGTACCATGTGGGATGGAGGGAGAGGGGAAAAGTGGTCCTTCCAGTGACAAGCCAGAGGGTCCTCCAAGTTCGAAAGTCCTCTATGGGGCATTTCAAACAGGGCCTCTGCCTGGTACAGGATGTTTTCTGGAGTAGGTTACAAAATGATAGTAAAGGCAGAATAGTGTTGTGTGACCACCAACCACAAAGCATGGTCTTTGTCTTTAGCTAGAATTGGGGTGGGCTTTTAGCTCATATTGGCAGCAGGAAAGTTACTTGACCCTTAAACCTCCTTGTCATGAAAACGAACGGGGTAACAGAAGCCGTCTCATAGGGTTGCTGGGAGCATTTTGTGAGACGGGGCAGGTAAAGCCCTTGGCACGATCTCTGGCACCCAGTAACATCCTCAGTAATATTGCATACTGTTATTATGAATGTGAAAATGTATTTTAGTGAGCTCTAGGGATTTTTCAAGATGAACCACCACCAGCAGTGTTCTTCAAGGAAGTGGCTTCATGGTTTCGTATGATAATTAGGAAGAAGGGAAACAAGCAGCATGTTCATTGCAGAGAGGGAACATGATTTTGTTTTGGTTGTTGTTTGCTTTTGTTTTTCACACCTGTTTTCTCAGGGGATTGGGACTTAGCATCTCGCCAAAACTTGACAACAAGTAAAAAACGTAGTTTAAAGCCCTCAGCAGTCACAGCAAATGTGAAATCAAATCTCTCATTTGCTTTGGAGCGTCCGGACGGCAAGGACAGCTGGAGTGTTGCTATTTTTTATTTCAAATAAAGGAGTCAGCTCCTTGTTGCCATAGAAACCACCAACCTAATTATAAGGAGTTTTGTTCACTGGATAAAAGTCATCATTTCTCTCTCCTCCCCACGCTCATACAGGTCCCCAAAATATTGGCATGGAGTTGATCCTCGATGAAGGGATTTACTCTCTTTAGCAAAATGACTGCAGTGCACTGACCACCCCACACAGGAAAGACAGCACTTGGGGCTGGCCAGAGACTTGGAGTAGTAGTGTCTAAAGCTCATTTTCTTCTTTGAAAACAAGTCATGAGCATTTAGCAAGACCAAGTTAGTGTTTTTAAAGTAACATTTAAAGAAAGCTCGTCTGGATCCATCCTGCCACTAGCTGGCCATCCCCTTTCTTTTCTGGAAGTAGCAAGGTAGACTGAAGCTCTGGGATCCTCCTGTTCTAGGATTTTATACCGGGATGCTGAAATCAATCATGTTATATAACATTGCAGTATTTGGAGAATAAATGCTAGACTATGGATTTCCAAGAGCTGAGAGGCTATTTAATATGCGTTTGGGGCTTACTAGAATGGTAAGTAGTTGTATGTCCCCATTAAGGCTTACCCAAAGAATGTGAGCCTTCGCGTGACTGCTTCTCTCATCTTGAGCTTGCTCTTCCAGCTGTTTCCTGACCTTTATGCTGATAAGTAAAGTGGATATTCTTTTTCCTTGACCCTGAAGAGGTGCTCCCTCAATAGTCAGCTGGTAGGAAGCTGAGCAGCACGGAGGAGTAAGAATCTTAGAGGTATTTCAGGCATAAGGTTGCTTAGGGGTTAGAGATTTGCAAGTGCAATTTATATATATATATATATATTTTAGAAATTCCATTTATAGAACATGCCACCTGTAGGTCACTCCTGGCGCTGAGCACATTGCTTGCATTTTAGGCTCAGTGACATGAACGTTCCACATACATGTCAGGAATTTGGGAAGATACATCAGGCTGTTAGGGGTGGAGAGGAGGGAAGCATGATCCACAGAAGGACTGGACTAGGATGGGGCCAGGTGGATGCCTGACAGTGAAGACAGGAGTCCTCGAAGAAACCATTACCATGAAAAGAATCTAACATCAATATGTGTGTGTGGGAGCAGGGACAGGGTCAGAAAGAGAGGTGCTGGGAATGCCTTAGGCCCTGTGACTGAGACAGTAGCCTGGGACAGGTCACTGTGTCCTTAGTGCTTGTCCAGAGCCAGTCCCTTGAATGGGATGCAGGTGTCTTTGACTTGGTCCTTGAGTGGTTTCCTCTGCTCTTTGTGCCACTTGCCCCCTGCTCCTGATGGTGATGTGGTGGTGACGGTGGGGTGACGGAAATGTTGGTGGTTCTTGTAATGAGAGCGGTAGTGAGAATGATAGAAATCGTGGTAATCGTGGTGGTGATAATGACATTGGTGATGGTGGTGCTTCACATTTTGAGCACTTTCTCAGTGCTGGCCCCTGTTCTAAGCACTTTCATCTGATGTCTATTCCATTGTTGAGGCCAGAAACCTAGGATTCTTCCCTGGTTGTTCCTTTCGCCAGTACATGCCATCGCACTGTCAGCAATTTCATCCGCTCCACCTTTAGAACGTACCTGTGTTTGTGCTCTCTGGCCATCTCCTTCGCTGCCACCGTGGGTCAAACTGCCTCCCTCTTTCATCTGTCTTACTGTCAGACCTTCTCTCTGGGCTCCCTGATTCCATTTTTGCCTCTTAGGATCCATTCCCATAGCAGACAGAGTGGCCTTGTAAAATCACGCATTCTACCTTTCCAGAACCTTCTTTATGGTTTCTCTTCACACTGACAATGAAATCCAAGACCTTAGGAACAGTTAGATCCCAAATGCCCATCTTACTGGCTTCATCTCCTGCCCCTTGCCAGTTGCTTGTTCTCCATTCATACCACCCTTCTTCCTGCTCCTTGAATATACCGCGTACTGCAGCCCCCCTGGTCCCCACAGGATTTAGCGTGGCTTGTTCCCATATCTCATTTAGGGCTCTCCTCCAACTCCGCTTCCTCAGAGAGGACTTCCCTGGACATCCTAGATTGAATGGCAGTCTGTCTTTCCCTATCCCTCATCTTTCCTCTATCCCATTAATCTGATTTGTTTTCTTTATAACATGTAACGCTGCGTCCTCATTTTATAAAGTTTTATCATTTATTCTGTCCCTGGGGGAATTGTCCTCTCTAGAACTTCAGCTTCATAAGGATAAGGACTTCGTCTGAGTTACTAACCTGTGTACACTTATGGTCTAGAGCAGTGCCTGGCTCCTAGCAGACGCACCATCAATACTGGCTGAAGGAATGAATAAATGATGACCTTGTGTAGTTAAGAAGAAAGAAAATCTGGGGCACCTGGGTGGCCCAGTCGGTTAAACATCTGACATTGGCTCAGGTTATGCTCTCACAGTTTGTGGGTTTGAGCCCCGTGTTGGGCTCTGTGCCAACAGCTCGGATTTTGGAGCCTGCTTCAGATTCTGTGTCTCCCTCTCTTGCTCTCTCTGCCCCTCCCCTGCTCCCACTCTGTCTCTCTCACTCAAAAATAAATAAATATTTTAAAAAATTACAAATCCTAAGATTTCTATTTTCCTCTTAGGGGGAAACTGAGGCTTAGATAAATTATGCCCTAGAGGCTGCAGAGAAAAGCTAAAGATTTCGCTCGTAACTCATTTGAATCCCTCAGGGTCCCAGCAGTGGCCGACTTCATACGGTGTTCGCCCAACTCTGTGATCCTTATTAGCATTGTTGATGTGCAAGACATTTGAGATGGTTCAGAGAAAAGAGATGGCTCTATTTTTTAAAGTAATATCTATGCCCACCGTGAAACTTCAACTTAGCCCCTGAGATCAAGAGTTGCACGGTCTACTGACTGAGCCAGCCAGCCACCCTATTAAGACAGTACTATTGAATCATAGCATGAATTTGATTTTTTTCTGGCAATGGAATTAAAAAAATTTTTTTAACTTTATTTAACAGTGATTTAATTTACATCGCATCTACTTCAGTAATTTCAGTTGCGTGATTCAGCGTTTTCTCAGTGTATTCACAGAATTGTGCACGCATCACCGTAATCAATTTCAGAAACTTTTTGTCACTCTGAAAGAAAACTTCATGCCGCTTAGCCGTCATTTCCCCTCTCCCCAGACTGAGACAACCACTTCTGTATTTTCTGTCTGTTATCAATATGCCTTTTCTGGTTCTTTCGTGTCAATGGACTCTGGCTGTTTTTTTCTATGTATACAATTCTGTATCCGGCTTCTTTTACTTGAGCATAATATTTACAAGGCTCTTCAGTGTTTTAGCATGAATCATCCTTCCTTTCTTCTTTATGGTTGAATAATACTCCTTTGTGTGGATAGATCACATTTTGTTCATTCATCATCGGATAGACCAATAATGGGGTGTTTTTCGCTTTTTGGCTGTCAGGAGTAATGCCGCTACAAACATTTGTGTTGTACAAGTTTCCTGAGCGAGACAGATGTTTTTAGTTCTCTTGGGTACACACCCAGGAGAGGAATTGCTGGTTCACATGGTAACTCCGTGTCTCACATGTTGTGGAACTACCGAACTGTTTTCCAGAGGGCTTGCTCCATTTTACATTCCTTCTGCGTCCTTTCCACCACTTGTTAGTGACTACCATTTTTCTCATAGCCTTCTTAGGGGGTGTGAGAGTGAATTCACTTTTGCGTTGCCCTTAAGAAAGAAGTTAGGGGGTGCCTGGGTAGCTTAGTTGGTGAAACATCCAACTCTTGGGTTCGGCTCAGGTCACGGTCTCATAGTTGTGAGATCGAGCCCTGATGTTCGGCTCTGCGCTGACAGCATGGAGCCTGTTTGCGATTCTCTCTCCTCTCTCTCTCTCTCTGCCTCTCCCCGACTCATGCTCTCTGTCTTTCTCTCTCTCTCTCTCAAAATAAATAAATATTTAAAAAAGTCTTATAAAAAGAAAGAAGTTAGACCCTCAGAGCTGTCAGCAGGGAGACTATAGGGTCTCAGTGAAATTTCATAACATTATTTGACATTTATTGTATTTTGTTATAACAAAGCACTTTCCTTTTATTTCTCCTTTATTTTAAAGTGAGAGCATTATATAGACTTAAGCAAAACAGCTGTATGAAGAGATCATTTACATCCCACACAATTCACTCATTTAAAGTGTGTAACTCAGTGCCTCTTAGTATATTCATGGAGTTGGGCATACTTTATCACAACCAATTTTCAGATATTTTTATTGCCTTAGGAGAACCCCCCCCCACACCTGAGCCATCATTCTCCCAAATCCCCTCTCCTCCAGCCTCTGGCAACCAGTAATCTAGTTTCTATTTCTGTAGATTTGCCTCTTCTAGATATTTCATGTATTTTTAAAAAAGTGGTTAGATTCCCATTTACAGCAAGGTGTATTGGTTTTCCTATTGAAATACAAAGTTTCCTGTTGAAATAAGCATATTAAAATTTTAAAAATAAGATGAACAGTATTAAATAAAATAAGGGGCATGTGTGTAACAGGTAAACATTTCTGTGGTGGTCAGTGGTGGGCTGGAGGTAGGGCAGGTACCCTCCTCGTAGGATGCCTCTGGCCAGTGGGTGAGGAATGGCGGGTGGTCAGTGTCCTTGGTCTGGATTTGTCAAGAGACACCCTTCATATCTGGACTAGAGCACAGGGAGACCGAGTGCCTTCTAAGCCCACACAGTCACATCATCAAACACCGCTCTCCACTCGGGAGCCACGTGACCTTGTATGCCACTGCCTCAGTTTGCCAGTCGAGCCCAAAAGGCTAGACCCACCTCCTAGAGTGGTAGTAAGGACTAAATGCGCGATACGTGAAAAACACTTAGAACACTGCCTGACCCAAACTGTGCGCTCATTGTGTGCTGCTGTCCAATTTCAATTACAGCCAAGAGGAAGCGCCGACTCCTCCCCACCCCCCACCCCAATCTGATAACTTCTTTGTCGCCTTGTCTGTGCTTTGCCTTCCCGAGCAGAGAGCGTTGCTAGAAAAATACCCCCCTCCAAGAGCCAGGCAAAGCCTTCTGTAGTTGAGGGTTTTCGAGTAGCCGTGTTAGAAATATCCTAGCTAGCATTCAAGTCAGAAACATACTGCCCTTAACCAAGTTTACAAAACCACAGGTTACTCTTTATGTTTTTGCAAATTGCCTCAACTCAAACACTGAAAGCCAAATTCCATGGGGGCCGAGTGCCTTTGTTATCAGTTCAGCGAGTAACCCTTGGACGTGGACGTGTTTCCATACCCCAACATTTGGAATGCATCAGCAGACCAGAAGCACGATAAATGATTTTCGAAAAACCATTATACAAGTAAATTGGGATTTTAAAAATGCATTTTTAACATGTTTTTCTTCAGTTGGATCAACCATATGTTAAAGTAAGCTTCACCTATGGCAACAGTTTTCATCTGAGGCTTATTATAGCTTAATAAAAGAGTGTGTGGGTGGTGAGCAGAGCCTCCTGCTGAGCTGCTAGAAAATCGGAACTAAACGGCTTTTGTCTTTTTGCCTTGTTGATCGAAAATGGTTTGATTTTTGCCTAGATTATGGACGGGTGAGGCCAAGTCACCATTCCTGCAGGACTTAAGTTAGGCTCTGTAGGTTTCCAAGGAGACGACTTCATTCAGGGCAGAGCCCAGGAGGCGAGAGAAGGACCCAGGACTCAGACTGCCTCGGTTCTAATCTCAGCTGTCCCACCACTTAATAGCTGTGTCAAAATTAGAGTTTACTAATTCCTCAAGGTGAGGTTGCTTTTTCATCTGAAAAATCGGGATGATAACACTTACTGTTGCACAATTGTTGTGGGTCAAATGAAATAATCACATGCGAGGTTCTTCGCGTGATTTTTTTTTTGGAGTGGAGCTAATTTGCCTGACATTATTGACGTGTATGTGCCATTTCTGGAGAACTTGACTGCCTTGGGCACATCTGAAATGCCCTCTGATGTCTGATCTAATTGCATTTAATTTCCATACGGGCCCCTTCTCTGTTTCTTGAATGTACCAGTTTCGTTTCTGCCTCAGAGCTTTGCATTTGGTGCCCATCTACCCTGACTGCCCTTTTCCCAGCCCTTCACGTGACAACTCCTTACTAACCTTCAGGCCTCCCTTCACGTCTGTAGCTCCACTCAGGTGCTTTGTCACCTCATTGTGTTTCTTTCCTTCATTGCACTTGCCCCGTCTGAAAGTATCGTGTTCATTTATTTGTTTTGTCTCCTGTCTGTCTCCCCTACTAGCAGGTAGGTTCCAAGAAGGCACTGTCCTCATCTGTCTGGTGTGACGTATAATGGCATCCTCCTAGTTCAGTGTCTGGCACGTGATAAGCACTCTTTAAATATCCGTTAAGTTTCAGTGTACAACTTGGAGTTCACATACAGGGTTTCATAAGTAGTGGGACATTAAGCTTTGAAATAAGTCTCATGGTAAAAAAGCTACCATGTCTTACAAGCCTTGTGTTCTGAATTTCAGTTTTCCCTCTCACTTGGCTGTTTTTGATTCCGACTTGATGTCATCAGGAGGAGGGCGTACAGATGATAACAGTAATTAATACAGGCAATAGGACTGGTTAAAGGCCATCAGAAGAGTTTTCATGCCAGAATATAGCCAGCCACATTTCACCTTTGGTAAAAGGCAACCAAGTGGATGGACTGTGTTACCACCTTTTCAGCCAGTTAGTTGATGTGTCACAAAAACCATTGGAATGATCATAATGAAAATTTTACAGGGCCTGAATGACGTAATCGTTTAGGGAGGAAGAACGTCCTTTTGGGGCATCCAGGTCCTTAGATCCTTGCTATTCTCTTTCTGGTGTCCTTAGATTGCTGGAGATAGTGTTAAAGAGGTAGTAAAGATATTATTAATTGCTATGGAGGAAAAAATACGGTTTCTAATTGTTGCAGCAGACCTACTTGAGATTGGATGATCAAAATATACGAATGGGTCCCTTAGTAAAGACGAATATCATTTCTTATAATTCGGCTTGAAAAGTAGATACTCTGATACCCTTACACCAGATTCCTTTGCCCTCCACTGCTGGCACAAAGCAGAAGGAACATCACCGATTCTTTTTTTTTTAAGTTTAATTATTTACTTTGAGAGTGAGAGACAGAGAGAGAGAGAGAGCACACGCGTGTAAGTGGAGGAGGAGCAGAGATACTGGAGAGAGAGTCCCAAGCAGGCTCCATGCTGTCAGTGCAGAGCCCGATGCAGGGCTCGACCTCATCAACACTGAGATCATGACCTGAGCTGAAATCAAGAGTCGGACGCTTAACCTCCGAGCCCCCCCAGGTGCCCCAGAACATCAGTGATTCTTTAAGCACCCATTTGATCTCTCTCTCTTCTTCAGGCCGGTGGTGTGTGCTTAGCTCTCTGCTGGCTCCAGCCTTCCTTTCCCTCCCTGTTTCTCTCCCCAACTGATAGAAATGAGCATCACGTGATCCAGAGCTGCCCAAGGACTTTGGACCTGCTGGATGGCCACCAGCCACAGCACATTAATAAAAAACAAAAGCCTCTTGGAAGGGAGTGAGGACAGTGGTGACTTTGGGTCATGTCCTTGGCAGAGCACAGGCTTGCCTGCAGTGTTCCAGAAGCCTCTGGAACAGATCCTTAGTAATGTTTGGAGTCACATAGGAAGGTAAAGGTTTTGGTACGTGGCACCCTCTCCACCTATTTGCCAACCCAATCAGGACCGTCTTACACTTCAGATGTGGGAGAGCATCACCTTGGACATACATTCTGGCGATGTCTTCCCAAAGACACAGTGTGCATATTTACTTATTGATGCTTATTGCTTTAAATCTTTTCGTGTCTCAAAGGTATCTCTTTATCTGAGGACTATGTGACATCATCTGAGTTGAACACTTCACACGGATCTATCCACAGTGCTAAAAGTGTGGGACAGTTTGGGAGCACAGTTCCTTTCTCAGACGGGAAAATTGAGACTCCAAGAGATGCTGTTTACTCCTGGTTACGTGGGCAGGAATCACACAGTCCTTTCTCCTAACGACTGTATTTTCTTTCTCCTCGCAGATGTCACATGCTTGCCGTAAATACTTAGATAATAGGGATAAGAGAAACTAAATTTAAAATTATACCTGTAAGTCATTCATAATTCAACTTTCCTCCTTGTGAGTTTATTAATTGCTGTTGAATTTTTACTTTATAAACTCGGCGTGGGTGTGTGTATTTGTATGTGTGGGTGTGTGTATTTGTATGTGTGTGTGTGTATATCTGTTTTATATAAAATACCCAATGCGGTTACCTTAATATAAATATGTGGTTATAGGGGTGCCTGGGTGGCTCATTTGCTTAGGTGTCTGATTCTTAATTTCAGCTCAGATCACGATCCCAGGGTGGTGAGATCGAGCCCCTAGTTGGTGGAGACTAGCACGAGCAGAGCGTGGTGGAGACTGCTTGAGATTCTCTCTGCCCCTCCCCTACACGTCACTTACTCTCTCAAAAAAGTGATAATTTCCCACATCAGTATATATCTATGTGTTATTTAAAAACAGTAAAATATTCTATACATTATCTGTACTGGGATTTGTTTTACCAAATCCCTATTCCTGGTCTCTCCCTGCTCCATCTCTCCCAGATGACAAGAATAAGTGTCTTATGGTCCAGTCTTCCACTATTCCAAACTATTGCTGTGGTCGTTTCTATACATACTGGTTTCTGAATTTGTAGTTTCTATAGGATAATTCCTAGAGGAGTATCCAAGCCCTGCCACAAAGGATAATTCAGGATAATTATTACAGGCAATGAGACTGCCAAAGAAGATAGTTGCTCTGATGAAGTATTTAGCCTGGCTTGCTGCTCCCTGGTTTAGTAGGTGCTGGTTGACTTGTTCCCTGAAGCCTGCAAGGAGCAGTGCAGTCGGGAAGAGAGAGGTTGAACTTTGTGTTCTAATATGATGTGATAATAATAGACATATGCTCAGTATGGAGGACAGAGGAAAGTTGCCCCAGCTAACTCCACCTGAGCATCGGATGGATGGAGAGGGCGAGGACGCGCAGTTTAGGCTTACAGCGCGGGTTGTGCTAGGCTGAGTGGCCAGTGATGGAGCCAGAAAAATAGCCAGGAGATATCATCAGAGAAGGCTTGGGACCTATTATTAAGAATATTTGGATCACCCTCTGGATTTGATTTCAGGTCTCCTCTTGTAGGAGACCTTGGAAAGGCTCTAAAGATAGCTGATTTCCATTGTAGAAGATTCCTGCTGCCCAGGGGCTGGCGGATGGCTCTGTGGGAGGCAGGGTTGGAGAAGCAGAGATGTGATGGAAGGGGGGTGCACTTTTCCAGGTGAGAGGTCATGGGGGTGCAGACACATGCAGAGGTCAAGGAAGGAGGATGGAAGGGCTAGGCTGGAGACTGTTTGGACTAGGGGCCTCCATTTGGATGCAGAGCTAAGTTTACAGGAATATCTGACTCCCGGAATTGTGTCCAGAATTGTGCATAAATGGGAGATGTCACTAAGAATATTTACAGTGGGAAGACTTGACTACTGAGCATAAACAACCCGTAGTATTGGATTTGTTTGTTGTGGCTGCGGTTGCCACATTTTCCAGAAGATCCCATTGTGTGAGTAGTCTTATTGGGGTGACGAAAATCTTCTAAAACCGGATTATAGTGATGGTGGCACAACCTGATAAATTTATTAAAATCCATCAATTTGTATGCTTTAAAATAGATGAATTTTGTGAGATTGTAAACTATACCTCAACGAAATTTATGAAGGGGAGAGATCCTCATAGTTCAAAGAAGATTGAAAGTCACTGAATTCTATGCATTGAATTAAGATGTTTTGGTTAATTTAAAGTGTCATCTTGACTAGGCTCTGGTGTCCAATTGTTTGGTCAAAGACTAGTTTAGTTGTTGCCAGCAAGGTATTTGTTTTTAGATGTGAATGATATTTACAATCAGTTGCCTTGAAGGAAAGCAGATTGCTCTTTGTAATGTGGGTGGGCCTTATTCAGTCATTTGAAGGTCTTAAGAGAAAAGGCCGAGATGCCCCAGGAAGGAAGGGATTCTGTCTCCAGACTACAGCATAGAAACCCTGAGTGTGTATCCAGACTGCTGGCCTGCTCTGTAGATTTCAGACTCAGGACAACAGTATTGACTCACCTCAACTTCCGGCCTGGTGGGCTGCCCTGTGCATTTCAGATTCGCCAGCCTGCATGAGCCAATTCCTTAAAATACCTATCTTTCCATCTCTCTCTCTCCATGTATACATATGCATATACACATACACGCACACATACGTACACAATACATATATCCTACTGGTCTTTGTCCAAACAACCCTGACTGATACAAAAGGAAAATTGAAATATTTTCGTTACTTTAATTTTTTTCAGTCCTTGTCATTCTGAAAAGCATATTCTAACCTGTGTTCATATTCTGGCCTGGTGTGCCATGAGCTGGCATATTTTGGGGCAAGATAGGCAGAAGTCCTGGGGATTCTGTGTCTGCTCTGTACAGAAGTCAGGTGTCAATACCTGACAGGCTGGGCAGCCTGGATGGACAGGCTGAGCAGCCTGGCTCGTGATGACAGCCTGAGAAAGGCAGGTGGGAGGTAGACCAGACCACTGCACTGACTGTTCCTTATATAGCAAAGAACCCAGATGAATTACAGGGAAGATGGCCCTTGTGTGGCTGTGGTTCTCAGAAACCCAGCTTCTCTCCATTGGCCTTCAGTCTCAGTGTGTGTTTTGGAAGAGGGCACACCAATGTGATAGGCCGCAGCTCGGGCTTTTATTAGAGGTTGGCCAGAAACTACACGAAAATGACAGCCAGTCTCCAGCGTTGGGTTCTCATCCTCTGTGTCATGACTCAGTTTGGGTCCCTCTTGCAGTTTCGTGCTAGGGATGCTAATGGCTCCTTTTTCCTCGTTCAGTTTTTGCTATGACATGCAGGGATGGCAGGAGGGAAATTTAGGCAGACGTTGCTGGGGAAAACTTGGATGAGTGGAGATTCTTACATAGAATGCTCTGGAACTTAGGTCCACAATGGATGTCATTGGTTCAGACTTGGTCGAATACCTCCTGTGTGCCAGGAATTATGTTGACTTTTGGGGCTACCATTGGCCTGGGCTCTTAAGTTGCTTGTGTTCTTGCTACTTAAAGGAACAAAGGAAAAGAACAGATCGCATGGGAAAAATAATACTACCTTCAATTCTAAAGCAAAGTACAAAGACTGTTGACCACTTATGTGGTTATTAGCCTCTAAAAGATCACCCAAGTATGGTGCATGACAAAGTCTTGGATAGAGACCAGTCATGGTTCATATGTATTTAGTACTGTTTGTATTCCAGAATATTTATTGAAGGTTACCGAATAGTTTCCTGGAAAGTTGGTGTAGAATCAGAAGTAGTGTCTGCTCTTGCCTGGCTCTTTGATCTTTTGTAAATCCTTGTTCTCTTTAAGGGAACATTTCTTGTCCCCTCATCTATAAAATCCTTCTCCTCACAAAATTGTGGCAAGGAACAGATGAAATAATGGCCCTAAGAAGAATTTCTATGGAATTCCTCTGTGCTAAGCACTAAGAGTCATGTCATGTTTTAACTGTCCAAGGAATGCTCCCTGATCTTAGTGAAATTACATTCTAAGGAGGGAAGTAGATCTAAATTAAGCCGGGTCTGTACTCTTGAGTGTGTGGATATGTGTCTTTTGGTCTGTCTCCAGAGACCAGTATGTTGAAGAAAGATGTTGTCGTCAAAGAAAAGTAATTTACCCTCTTCGAAGGTAATTTTTAAAAATCCATTCTTTTCTCAGACATCAGAAAGGGAGATTTGAAAACATTCCTTTTAAAAAAACTATTTTTCCCTCCACTTTTCTCACACGTTATTGATTCCTCTCCATCTTTGTCATCCAGGCTTTCCCAGAAATTCCTCGAGACACACTCCCCCCCAACCTTCTTCCTCACATCTCTTCAATTTCTTCTTCTCCACACCCACTTTCTCTCACCTCAGCTTTGCAAAGACCTAATCTAGTGCCCTCGTGAAAGCAAACCCTCCTCTGCCCTCAGACCACAGACCACAGACCACAGATGGGGCGCAGGGTGGGTATAAGTGGTGAGAAAGAAACCTGATTGACGAAGCCAGAACTTGTGATGGTAGGGGGAGGAGAAGCTCGGAAACATTCGTATATCAGTATTGACCTTGTCACATGGTCGCCCCAACCTGATGCTATGGCCTCTTTCTGGGGGACCCACAATAAGGGCCCCCAGCTCTGCTTGGAGAAGTGACAGGAAACCTCACACAGGAGATCTCTGAGTGGGTCCCTAGAGGAGGAGTACAGGGCATTGGGGTGGAATCAGGAAGCAGTGAGCTGTGAATTAGGGAAGAGAAAGACGTTCTTGGCACCTGGAATGTCAGAGACGCAGGAGGAAGAGACAGAAGATATGTGTGTGGTACGAGCTCGCTCTACACGGATGATCTCCATCCTCTTGATGAGGATGCCCCCTGACACCTGCCAGTTGGTTTGCAAATGATCCCACTCATGACCACAAGGCAGGTGGGGGAGGGGAGGTCATTGTGGCCCATCTTGGGCCGCCATGTCTGGCCGTTGAAAAACTGCAGGTTGGCTGCATCTTCTTGGCTCACAAAGGGCAATGTCCAGTGTTTATTCCCCTGGAATTCCTCCATCAGATCATCTGGGTTTGCAAGAGACAGAAACCTAAGTCAAGAAGACTGATGCAAAAATACTGAAACAAGTAACTGAGCAGTCATTGAGGGGCGGCAGTAACACCAGCTTAAGGCTTGGACGCAGGTGTGTGATGATTTCAGTAAGATTATGTCTGTCTGTCTGTCTGTCTGTCTCTCTTTGTGTTCTCTTTGTCCAGACAGATCCCCTTCTTATGGTGGCAGAAGGGCCCAGCTACCCTAGGCTTATATCCTATTAGCATAATGCCCCGGGGGAAAGGGGACTTTCTCTTCCAGTTATTCCTGCAGAAGTTGCCACATTGGCTGTCATTGTACGTGCCCATCCCTGAACTCTGGACTATACTGATTGGCCAATCCTGGCTCATTTGTCCTGGGGTGGGAGCTGCCCAGCGTACTCAGACCTGTGAACAGAGGATGAGGAAGCATGTCTCCCTGGAGGACAATGGCGGTGCCATGAACCAGAAGTAGGAATGGATCCTGAGGAGACTGAAACGGCAGTTGACTACAACATACAGTTTCCTTTTCATCTCATAGTCTAAGACCTGAGAAAAATGACCTACACCGGAGGTAATGAACACAGCCATTGTTAGGGCTTTTTATGGAGGGGAGGGGTGGAATGACTTCAGGGAATATACGTGCAGCAGGAAAAAAGATTTGAAACGAAGCCCAGCTTCTTATGGGTTTTTTAGTATCTTGTTTGCTGAGGCGAATTAAGCAAGAAGAGAACTTGATTGCGTCTGATTGCTTGTAAAAGTGTTCACAAGACATTTTATCACACTGTTTAGACGGGTAAACAGCTAGGAGGTGAGCGCCACTCTGCAAAGTAATAAACAGAATGTGAAGGCCTTCCTTCGTATTGCATTTATTTATGCTTTTGCAAGTGCAGCCTGCGTTCATTGCTTGAACTTAGGAGTTGCGTTAACTCAGGACAGATGGCGCTTAATACTGACCACACATGAAGACAGGTGGCCCCAGGCTCCAAGTTCAGGCAGAAGGCAAGACAGATTTGCTTCCATATGGGATGAGTATCATTAGATGCTAGGACGCTGCGGTTTAGGAATGAAGCTGCAGAATTATCTTGACTGGGTACATACTATTGTTAATTTCGCTAATTTCCAATAACCGTTTTTTTGGTATTAAGGCAGGGCTTTACCGTGTTCTAACGCTTTCAGCCACATTTCTTGTCTTTACCCTCACAGTAATTGTGTGCAGTAAAGTTTATTCTTTTCCATTTTTACGGATAACTAGCGTCTGACTCCTTATCACAAAACTGTGTTGTATTGCCAACAGTTGAGCATTTGTATCCATACCTTTGGCTGAAAGTCCAGGGCCGTTGAGATTGTTTCATAATTAGTTGCCCAGCAGCCCGCCTCACTTAATTCAGTGCTGCATTTCTTTATGTGCCCATCAGCACTGGCATCAGAATTAAACTGTCCGTGGGGTGCCTGGGTGGCTCAGTCGGTTACACGTCTGACTCTTGATTTCGGCTCTGGTCTCGGTCTCACAGCTCATGAAATTAAACCCAGTGTTGAGCTCCGTGTCGACAGTGCGGAGCCTGCTTGGGATTCTTTCTCTCCATCTCTCCATTCCCTCCCCCGCTCATGCTCACATGCACGTGCATGCACTCTCTCCCTCAAAATAATTTTTATCTTTTTTTAATTTTTTTTCCAAAATAATTTTTAAAAAAGTACAGAAAGTTGCAAAACTTATGCAGAGAATTCCTGTACACCTTCCTTCCAGGTTCCCCTAAGGTTAGTATCTTATGGAATCATTGTACAGTTATCAGAGCTAAGAAATTAATATGCACACAATACTATTAACTAAACTGTGGACCTTATGTAAATTCAGGAGCTTTCCTATTGTGTCCCTTTTTCCTGGTCCTAGGTCCCTTTCTAGGACCTCATATTGCATTTAGTTATTGTGTGTCCTTACAGTTCTCTGTTCCAGCTTCTGACGGCTGCTCCATCTTTGTCTTCATGACTTTGACACCTTGGAATAGAAGCGGTCGTTTATTTTGTGGAGTGGTGTTCTCTTTGGATTTGTCTGATGTTTCTGCATGAGTAGAGTGAAGTATGCCTTCTTGACAGGAAGACCACAGACGTAATAGCTGCTCTTCTCAGAGCACTGTATCCGGAGCTACATGATCACAGTGTGTCTTGGTTACAAAAATGCCAATCTTGACGCCTTGTCGAAGGCACTCTTTACCAGATTCTCCCATATCAGGTTACTATTTTTCCCTTTGTTGTTTTTTTCAATGTTTGTTTGTTTAGAAAGTGTGCACAAGGTGGGAGGGACAGAGAGAAAGAGGTGGGGAACAGAGGATCCAAGTCGGCTCTCTGCTGGCAGCAGACACCCCCATGTGGGGCTCAAACTCACGAACCATGAGATCATGACCTGAGCCGAAGTTGGAGGCTTAACCAAAGACTGAGCCACCCAGGTGCCCCACTATTTTTCCCTTTGTAATCAATCAGTCTCTCATTGGGAGATGCTTTTGAGATTTACAAATATTTTGTTTCTCGGCATGATTATGCCCACCATTTTTAGCCTCCTTTGATGTTTTTTGTTAACAAGATTTATTACCATAGCGATTGTGTAATGAGCTTGACTAAAATTTAATAAATAAGTTCTCCTTAGCGCTCTTACTTCAATGTCACGTTATATGGTGACATGCCATCGTAGTACTATATATTTTTATATTTTCTTTTCCTGCATCTCTTCACATGCATGCAAATTTTTACCCACTTAAGATATAGTTCATGGGCAATTTTTAAAATGCTTTTTAGAAAAAGAAAGACAAAAGATGCTTTTGGACGCGTATCATTGGCTTATAGAATTGAGAGGAGGCTGGAGAATTGAGCTTGGAACTCCAAGGTCATGGAGGAGGACCCTTGGAAAAGACGACATTCTGCTTTTTATTGCTGTCTGGAGTCAAAATCCAACCTTGTCCATTTCACTTGAGGCTATGTCCTAAGCATGTCTGCACGTTTGCAGTGTTCTCAGTTGCCATTCTTTAACACCTGCATAATACCCCACCTACTACAGTTGGGTGTTGGGGGTGTTCCAAGTTTCATTGGGCATGCGTTCATAAGTGCTTTCACGCTCAGTGTCTCTGAAGCTTGGCAGCAAACTGGAATGTCCTAGGTAGTTTTAAGAAACATTGATGCCTGGGTTCCACCGCCAGAGATTCTTATACAACAGGTGGTGCTGTGGCCTGGGCTTGGGGATTTTTTAAAGTTCTCCAAAGACCTCAGTGTGTAGCAAAGGTTGAGAACCATTGGTGGAGAAGCTTCTTTGCCTGGAATGCGTATCGTTTCTTGTATATGAATAATTCATGTATCCACTAGTTCCTCTTGACCGTAGAGACTTCTGCTGTTTTCTACTCAGTGGGCATAAACAGCAGAAACATTGACACTCAGAGGCATTCAGGCATGAGGATAGCCTAAGATGGCTTTATGGTATTACCATTTCCTGCTTATATGAACTGGGTAAGTTGTATGACTTCTTGTGCCTTTTTTTTTTTTCATCCGTGAAATGGAGAAACATCGTGTCTCCCCTTCCTAGGGTCAGGGGAATGATTTAAAAATTGACGTTCAGGAGTGCCTGGGTGGCTCAGTCAGTTAAGCATCCGACCCTTGATTTCAGCTCTGGTCAAGATCTCATGGTTGGTGAGTTAGAGTCATGTAACGCAGGGCCTGCTTAGGATCCTCTCTCTCTGCCTCTTTGCTGCTTGTGCTCGCTCACTCTCAAAATAAATAACTTAAAAAAATTAAATATTGAAGGTCAGACTCTTTATGCACAGCTGCTGAATATAACCATTGTAGAGAACGATTTCTCAATATCTGATTAAAAGGAAGAGTTGCATCCCTTGCTCTGAAAAGAGCTTCAGGCCTACGGCAAGAGTTAAGTTCTTGGGTGAAGAGATGGCCACGATGATGTTTTTTAGGACTGGGCTTAAGTTACGGAACCACGTCAATGGCTCTCCAAGACAGGGTTTTAATATACATATATTTTAAACGTTTATTTGTTTTTGAGAGACAGATCATGAGTGGGGGAGGGGCAGAGAGAGAGGGAAGACACAGAATGTGAAGCAGGCTCTAGGCTCTGAGCTGTCAGCACAGAGCCCCCGACGCAGGGCTCGAACTCACAGACCATGAGATCATGACCTGAGCCAAAGTCGGACGCTCAGCCGACTGAACCACCCAGGCGCCCCGATATTTTTTAATCTTTTATTTTTTTTAATTTTGTTCATTTATTTTGAGAGAAAGATCACAAGCCCAGGAGGGTCAGAAGGAACGAGAGATAGAATTCCAAGGAGGCTCCGCACTATCAGCTCAGGGCCTGACGCAGGGCTTGAACTCATGAACCATAAGATCATGACGTGAGCCGAGATCAAGTCAGATGCTTAACCAAATGTGCCACCCAGGCGCCCTGATTTTTTTTAATGTTTGTTTATTTTTTGAGCAAGAGAGGCAGAGCACGAATGGGGAAGGGGCAGGGAGAAATAAAGAGACATGAATCCGAAGCAGGCTCCAGGCTCTGAGCTGTCAGCACAGAGCCTAATGAGGGGCTCCAAGCCATGAACCGTGAGATCATGACCTGGACCAAATTCAGACACTCGGGCGCCTGGGTGGCTCAGTTGGTTAAGCGGCCGACTTCAGCTCAGGTCATGATCTCACGGTCTGTGAGTTCGAGCCCCGCGTCGGGCTCTGTGCGGATGGCTCAGAGCCTGGAGCCTGCTTCGGATTCTGTGTCTCCCTCTCTCTCTGCCCTTCCCTTGCTCACGCTCTGTCTCTATGTCTCTTAAGAATAAATAAACGTTAAAAAAAATTTTAAAAAAAAAAGCAAACAAATTCAGACACTCAACTGACTGAGCCACCCAGGTGCCCCCATGCTTCTAGAAAGCATGGAAGGGTGTCAGCTCCCTCTTCTCTTTGAGAGCTGTCCGCTTTTGCTATAGCCATCTCAGTGATTGGTTAAGTTTCCTTACCAGTTTTTTGTATTTATTTCCTCTCATATTTTATTTTATTTTATTTTATTAATTTTTATAATAGTTTATTTTCAAATTGGTTTACATATAACACCCAGTGTTCATCCCAACATGTGCCCTTTTTAATGCTCGTCACCCCCCTCCCCCCCTCCCTCATCCCCCTCACCCTCAGTTTGTTCTTAGTCTTTGAGAGTCTCTTATGTTTTATCTCCCTCCCTCTCTCTGTCTTTTTTCCCTTTCCCCTCGTCCCCTCCCCCTGGTTTTTGCTTAGTCTCACAAAGTCCACCTATTCGTGGAAACATATGGTATCTGTCTTTTTCTGACTGACTTATTTCACTTAACATAATACCCTCCAGTTCCATCCATGTGGCTACACATGGCCAGATTTCATTTTTTCTCATTGCCACGTAGTAGTCCATTGTATATATGTGCCACAACTTCTTTATCCATTCGTCAGTTGATGGGCACTTGGTCTCTTTCCATGATTTGGCTATTGTCGAAAGTGCTGCTATGAACATTAGGGTACAAGTGCCCCTATGCATCAGCATTCCTGTGTCTCTTGGGTAGATTCCTAGCAGTGCTATTGCTGGGTCGTAGGGTAGCTCTATTTTCATTTTCCCTCATATTTTAATTAAAATCTGTTTTTGATTTTGTTGTACACAACCGATACCGCAGTATTGAGTTACCTGCATGACATCCTAAGCATTTGCTCATCTATGCCAGATTCCCAAATGAAAATGCGAATGAATTCACAGAGGGAGTGTTGGTGAATTCAGGACTGGGACTGAGACATTCTGACAGTGTATACAGTTCTTTTTAAATTCTAAAGCTCTTCATTAATTAAAAAGATGAGCTGTCATTATTGAGCACTCACTGTTGGCCAGGTACAATGATGAACACTTTTCCTTAAAAGTGTTTTATTTAATCCTTAAAATGTAGCCTTCAAGGGGTAGCTTGGGTTTGAAAAAAGCGTTCGTTTAAAGATTGAAGAAGTGTAATAACAATAATTTGTTCAGTTCTTAACATGTTGCTGACACTGTTGAAGTAGTCTTTTTTGAACTCATTTACTATTAACTTATTTGCTCCCAGTGAGGATAAGGAACTTGCTCATTGTCATACAACCCAATAAGCAGAGAGCTAGGAATTGAATCTGCCCGATGGGAAACCAGTTTGCTTGATGAGTGTGTTTCTTTCCCCCAGGAGACTGATGTTGGGTCAGCTATGTAAGTATTCACGTGCAGAAGACTCCAGAAGATTTGGTTGCTTTTCAGTCCCAGCCAAACCCTTGACCTCATTGCTGGGTGAAGCAGTAGCAGTGTTGGGACTGGCTGCCCCCATCTAATACTGACCTGTCATTTTATGACGCATGCCTGCGCGGTGGGATGAGTGCAGTCAGTGTTTTGTGAAGTTAAGTTTATGAAATAAAAAAATCAAACAGAAAAGGCCTTTGTGACTATGAACCCCAAGGTGAAGGAAGGTCCCTGTTGATTTGCACTCCAGAGGGGAGGGGACGCTTCAGGCAAACTAGGTTCGATTCCGTTGTCTCAGGGCTTCTGCATTAATCCCGGGCATGCCAGGAAAAATAATCCCATTCCTTCTTGTTTAACATCCACACCGAGGTGTTTATTTTGAGGAGTGTAGCTACGTGGATCTTAGAAATGCTGTTCCAAGTCTCTCATTTAATCTCGTGTGTTTAACCTTGGATTCTTCATTCTGTTGGCCCTGTGACTTTGCAGGGCCCACACACTCTGCGCCTAGTTAATTCCCCCCAAGCGGAAACGGTGCCAAAGAACTCATGCCCAGCTCTGTGACAGGGTGGTCCTTTCCTCCTCAGGCCCCCAAACTCCTGTGTGCTCAGTTTCTGTCCGTTTTATGGGAAGAGCTCCCCCCTCAACCCAGAGGCACGTGGCTCAGAGGGCACATCAGTATGGTGCCTGCCAGTCTCCA
Organism: Paguma larvata; assembly: GCA_030068075.1. Taxonomy (NCBI): domain Eukaryota; kingdom Metazoa; phylum Chordata; class Mammalia; order Carnivora; family Viverridae; genus Paguma; species Paguma larvata. Next base: position 30,545,405 of record CM057842.1, on the reverse strand, counting down.
TGCCTGCTGGGAAGCAGATGAGGGGAACTGACCGGTGCTGAAATCACTTTTGACAGCTCTTTAATCTTCTTTCTAATCGAAAGCTGGTGTTGGAGGTGGTGCTTGGTGGTGCCTCTTGTAGAATTCACTCCCATCCCCCTCTGTCTAGCTCTTGGGGCTTTCTCCTCCCACTGACGTCTGTGGGCTCCGGCTCCTCAGGGATGACAGAGGCAGCCCACAGCATGGGCAGTCCGGCCATTCCTAACCCGGGGACCAAGAGCCAGCCCTCTCCCCTCCAGGTGGGAATGGATTCTGTGCCATTAACGTTTGCTTCCAAGTACTGGCGCATCAGTAAGAAGATGAAGTAAAGAGGAAAAACCAAGATCAAAGTGCATGGGCAGAACCTTTCTCTTTTTCACACATGATGACTGCTTGCGTTCAAAGTGCCTTCCAGATGGGCAAAGGAAATGAACAGAAAGCACAGAGGAGCTCAATCCACAGAGCCAATGGGAATTTTAAAAGTTCAGCTTATCAGCAAGGAAAGCAGTGCAAATCGACACAAAAACGAGATACCATTTTATGTATTAATGTAACGACGGTTTGTTGTTGTTGAGTTCACGGTGATAAAAGAGTGTTGAAGGGGACTAGTTAATGGACACTTTGAGACAGTGCTGTTGGGAGTACGCTTTGGTTCAAAATTGCTGACAAGATATTATCAAAAGCCTAAAAAACATTCATGCCTTTTGACTCAATCATGTCATTTCCAGGATTTCTTGCTAAGGAAATCATCCAAAAAAAAGGAAGAAAAAAACTCTAACTCTTGGGTATTTCTAATAATATTATTTTTTTATATTTGCAAATTGGAAATAACTTATAAATCTGTAGCAACAAGGTTATGAAACATTCTAGCAGTAAGACTGGATTATTAATATGTTTAAATAATGTAGCCATTGAAAGTGAAGTTGACTAAGATTTTTATAATACGAAAGATGCTTATGATATATTCATAAGGCAGAATTGTGCATTTAGTTGCTTATCAATTTTTAAGATAATGCATACATGTAGAAAAAAAAAAAGACAGAAAGGAAATAGGCCAAAATGGTAATGATGGTTGTGGGTGGTAGAATTTTCTTTCCCTTTAAAAAACTTTTTTTTTGTGTGTATACTTAATTCTCCTCTATTCAGCATTAACTAATGTCAATAAAGTGCCAGTTACATATCAACACTGATTTATTATGGCTCTTTTTGTCTTAGAAGTATTTTTATTTGTACGTAGACCTAAGTTGATTATAGTATTGAAAGTTGCTTTCTCAGAGCTCTCAGGGAAGTAGGAATTTCTGCTGATGAGGATTGATGAACCCTCCTGTACTCTGTACTTGCCACAATATGACAAAGGGAGAAATCACCTTTCTCTGTCTGTCGTTATTTCATGGTCTCATGAACACTGTGGACTCCGTGATACTTGGAAAAGAGCCTCCGCGAAACGGTGCCGGCAGTCTCGTCAAAGTGCCAAGGAAATCTATCAACAATGGATATTAAAAAATGCAAGAGCTCTATGGTGACTTTTACATTCGGAGGGAGGGGTACTTATTTTTAAAATAAGGAAGGTCAGGCCTGGGGAAGAGAGGAAGGAGAGGGAGATGGAGAGATTCCCCAGTAAACTCTCTGTGTCACACCCCTGGCTTCAGGTGGTTGTCTTGGACCTCCTGGACAGGTGTGATTTTGAAACCGAGAGGTGGGTCCATGATTTTATACCTTATTGTAGATTGTCGATGTCCCCTAAGTGGTACCTGGGAGTTCCGAAGGAAAATTACTGTGTCACATCAAAAGGGTTTGTTGTTGTGAATGTCCACCTAGGCTCTGGGTTTTGCAGTAATCTTGGATGATTGTAACTGTTTGTACCTCACTCTCCTCATCCACAGGTTAGAGATTTGCAAAATGATCTTTGAGATCCCTTAATTTCCAGTGACTTGGTTGCCCATCTGAGTCATCTGGAGATCTGAACTTGGCAAGAGCAGGAACTAAGCCTTACTCTGCTTGTATTCCCGGTGTGTGGAGGGGAGGTCAGCATGCTTCTCTTCCGTAGGTTGGACTGTGGTTGGGTGCTTGAACAAGCAGAGTCTCATCATGGGATCTTTCTTGAGATGTAGGAAGGGGCTTTCATAGCTTTGCACATGGTAAGAGGTAATAATAAGTGTATTGATAAAATTGGCTATCATATATTAAATACCATGCCGTGTCACGCTTAATCCTCACAGCTCCCCTAAGAGGTAGGTTTCCTGTTGTACCCATTTTACAGAGATGCAGAGGGTAAGAGCTCATAGAAAGTTGCTTAGCTGGTAGGTGTTACAGTCTAGATCTAGTCGACTCCTAGATCTGTACACTTACTCCCCATCTATATATTCCTTCTCTGTCTTTTTTTTTTTTTTTTTACTACCATCATCAGTGAAATTCACAAAAAGGCCCAAGGCTCAAGTACTTCAAAACAATGGTACAAAATGGTGGCCGTAGGCCGTGGTATACCTGCAGTGTGTTGTTTGGCCCATATAGGTTTTCTTAACGGGATCAGTAGCTAATGTTTATAAATTGGTATTTTCGCTGTGGGCTCACAGCATTGCAAGGCTGGTCTGGAACTCAGTAACTGGGGCCCCTTTCAGGTGGGGCATTCGCTGATGCAGTTTGCTGCCTGCCCATCCGACCTGCCTTCCTTATTCACATTAGTTCTCAGACTGAAGGGAAAATTCAGCCTTTCGAATCATGCAAAAATGGGACAGCCAGCTGCTGAATGATTATAATCCGTCCCCAGCTCCAATAGCTTTAAAAGCACTACACATGTAAATACCTCCCCCTCTGAAAATAACTGAATACCATGTCTGAAAATGAAAATGTGCAAAAACAATGAGTTATCAGGTACACACTGTGCAAAAGGAGTCTCTTATGCCTCCAAAAGGCTTCACTGCAATGTTGTCTAAAATGATGAGCTTATTTAAATTACAATGTTTTTTTTTAAAAGGAAGATTTTGAATTTAGTGCTGCTTCCTAGAAATGCCCCTGATACACAGAGCGAAGTTCCCCTGTGTTGAAATAGCTTTCGTCTTCTTAAGGCACCACAGCTGCTGTGGCAGTGTTGGGGACAAAGTGGTGGCAGTGTATATAGGTGCTAGTGTTGTGAAATGATTTCAGAGACTGAGAAGCTTGGGTTCAAGCCCTAGCTCTATCTCGTACATGCTGTGCGTATTTGGGATACCTGTTCAATCTCTCTGAGCCTCAGTATCTTTCTTTCTTTCTTTCTTTTTTGTAAAATGTATAGTTTGAGGATAAAAGAACACACACACACACACACACACATATATATGTTTCTATATTATCATATATATCACTTAAGCATGGTCCCTGACACATTGAAATAATGAATCTTACTAGAGTTATTGTCATTTTCCTCTTTAATCTTTGACTAATTTCATTTGTATTCCTTTTGATCCTGACCCAGTCACTTCCTAATCTCTCTTGAAAAGTTTTGCAATATGGGAGGCACCAGCGCCCTAAGGTAGGTGACTTGCCTTCTGGTGAAGGCAAGAGCAGGAATAATTTCCTGGGTTCAGAAAGGAGAACAGAAGAACCATTTGTGGGATGGTGTTTGGCAACAGGGCCAGCCATCGGTGAGGTTGTTTGAGGGTGAGCTCCTCCATGGGGTCAGGAAGAGCCCTGGCTTCTAGGCTTGGTCTGCTGGGAGAGTGATTGCTCCTGAGATGGGCTCGCTCCCTTCCAGGTTATTCTCCCATGAATTGTCCCCACACCCCTCTGTATGAGAAGTAGATGGCTGGTGTCATTATTTGGAGGTGGGAGGATAAACGGTCGGACCTCATTCTGTCCCTTCTCCTCTATCTTTCACACCCTCCGCTATGCAGTCCTCTCATTGTCTCCTGTCACTCTTGTCATTTCCCTCCTCCTTTCTTACTGCTTTGTGCAGCTGGAGGGAAACGGCTCTCAACAGGATAAAGCAGCAGATTCAATTTTCTTCTTGTCGCTCATGCTCAGGACTTGAGCACCCCATTCCTTACTACCTTGTGGCAGAGACTGCCTATCTTCTCCCAACACCCATTCTCCCAGCCTACTTGTATGCTGACATTGAGAAGGGTCATGACAAAGACTGCATTTCTTAGCCTCCTTTGCAGGCAGATGAAGTCAGGTCCCTTGGTTACGACCAGTGGATGGTGGAAGCTACTGGCTCACGCTCTCAGAAGGAGGAAGCAAGCTCTCCTCTTCTCCTTTGTCTCTTTCTTCCCAGGCTCAGGGATGTGGCCATGGTGGCAGTGAGGGCTCAGTGACTTATGATGACACAGCTGTGTAAAGCTGGGGACATTAAAGAGGAGGCTGCGTCCCTGAAACCATGGAATCACCACGTCGGCCCTGATTAGCATCTCCTCAGACTGTTAGCCAAGAGGGAAGTAAACTGTCTCTTGCTTAAGTCACTGCTGGTTTGGTCTGTGTGATAATTGAAAAACTGGGATCCTGACAGATGAGTGTGTACATTCGATGCATTTCCATCGTGACTGGAGATTTTGTGAAGATTCATGACCCTCGTGGCCAGAAGCTGCTGTGGGTGCATCCTGAGAGCTTTGGGCTGTATGCGGCTTGACCTCTAAGGCACTGTAGAAGACTGGGGAGAATTAGAGAAGTCTGGATTTGCATCCTGACTTTGTAATTTATTAGCTGTGTGACCTTGAGCAAATTAAGCCTCAGTTTCCTCACTTGTCACGTGAGATGATAGTGCCTACCTCATGGAGTTCTATTTTTGTGAAGCCCTTTGCCTGTTGCCTCAAACATGTAAGTGGGTAGATAGATAAATCTCTTGGGGATATCCTGAGCAAACAATACAGAGATGGTTTCTGTATGACCAGGAAATCATTTGAGGTCTACAGCACGTGGGCGTTGAGCTTGAAAGTGAGTCACCCATCATCCATTGTTAGCTTAATGATTGCAATAAAACCCCTGTAATTGGGTCTCTCAGTGTTCTTCCTCTTCCTTTGGTCCAGTATTTGCTTCTTACAGCGTTCCCTGAAATGTCGTTACATTTAATTGTGAATTAGTTATATGTTTCTTGAGTCTTACCATATCATTAATTGTATAAGAAGGGAAGGTATTCTCATTTTAAAGCAAAATATCTCCGAAAACAATTGAGTTCTATCTCATTGATGTTGTGTTGTTATATGATGGAATTCCAAGTCTTATCTATTTGGGTCACTTAAGTATTTCTTCCTCTAAGAAGGAGCCCATCTCTCTAGTATATTCCTCATTGTTTTGTAGGCATAGCTTGGATAACATTAGTCACAATGTGTGACCAATATTGAGATCATAGTACCATCATCTTGTTCATTCGGATAGTGATAAGTACTTATTGGTGGATGACCTTCTGGCTAATACACCTGTCCAGTGTTTGCAAAAAGTCGAAGAGTCTAGGAATTGGAGTATAACTTCTGAAGTTCGATCCCCCGGGGTCGCATAGCAGCTCTGTGCTTATTAGCTATATGATATCAACAAGCTTAATTCTCAGCCTCAGTTTTTACATCCATAAAATGGCGGAAATATTTTGTGTCTCAAGGGATTTTTAGGATAAAGTAAGTTATTGTTGTAAACTCTATTCATAGGTATATCCCTCTCCTACTCGTCCAGAAGACTTTATATATCAGTCCTGTGACTCTCAGGCACAATCATTTAATGTGCTTTGCCTAATTGATTATACGTGGAGGGATATGTGTGTGACTTCGCAGCATGGTTTGCCATGTTTTCCTGTCCTTCCCCTGGCAGCGGTTGTAAGAGAGCCTGCTCCATCAATTTGGGCTCAGGAGTGGAGACCACAGGGCAGTGGACATGTAACCCAGAGGAGAAGCAAGCCTCTGTGATCGTAAACAGTAAGCTGGTGGCATCACTTGTTACGATGGATGACCTGTCCTTTCTGCGTTAAGATGCGTACAGTCCTTAGCTTGGTGCCTGGCATGTATTAAGTGTTCAACCAATGTGACCTGTCTGCTTGCCTTGTATTTTTCCTTTCCTTGCCCTGCTGTCTAATTTTTTAAAAACCTCTGCAGTCTTTTGCTCTCACTACATTAAGGCATGGAAATGTCACTGGCCTTGGCCAGTTTGTCCTTGAAATTCAAGACTCGAACAACCAAACCATAAGGAAAGAAACGGTCATTATTCTTGGTCAGGGCTTGGTCACTGCTGGTTTGAGGGCCAAATAGGGCACGCTGCCTGTGTTTGTACAATCTGTAAGGTAAGAATGGTTTTTACATTTGTCAGTGGTTGGGAGAAATAAAAACAGGGAAAATGCTTTGGGACATATGAAAATTCTATGAAATTCAAATTTTGCTACCCATAAAATGTTGTTTAAACATAGCCATGTCATTTTGTTTATGTATTGTCTGTTTAGCTGAGGTACCTTACTACTTGGTCTCAGTGTCCTAATCTGTACATGTCACAAATAAAGAGCTGAATAAACTATATATATGACATTGTATTAAAAAAAAAAAAAGAACCTGTGATATACTCTTAAGTGGGGAAACCTATATAACACAGAGTGTTACTTGAAATCATTTTCTTAAAATATATGTTTACTTATTTTGAGAAAGAACATATGTGTGCACAAGTTGGGCGAAGGGGAGAGAGAGAGAGAGAGAGAAGAAGAGAATTACAAGCAGGCTCCACACTGTCAGCACAGACCCTGACACGGGGCTCACACTCACAACATGTGAGATCACAAGTTGGACAGAGATCAAGAGTTGGATGCTCAACCGACTAAGCTGCCCAGGTGCCCCTGCAATCATTTTGTTGTTGTTGTTTTAACATGTTCCTGGAAAAATCACTCAGTACACACACACACCCTAAAACCTTCAGTGATTCTGGGTGGTAGGGTTCCTGCGATTTTTATGTTCTATAAATCCGTGCCTTTGGGTGTTTTCTATTTGAGTTTGATGCATTGAGGATATAATTAGAAGAGTTATTTTTAAAAAGGAATAAGAGCATAATGGAAGGTAGAGGGAGGCGGGAGTGGGGGATGGGTGAGCGAGGGAATCGGGTGTAAGCAGGCCCTGGCAGTGGTTAGCATCGGGCGATGTATGGAAGTGTAGAACGACCCTGTTGTAACCTGAAACTAATGTAGCACTGGGTGTTAGCTAGAATTAAAAACTTCCAGAAAAAGGATTCAGACCACCTACCCCCCGCCCAACACACACACACACACACACACACACACACACACACACACACAAGATAGAAGGAGTAGAAACGACTCCATTTACCCCGTTTCACAGTGTGTTGGGCCTCTCGGGCCCTGGTCTTGTGCTGAAAACAAGGTTCTGTGCCAGCGAGTGTCTCCTTCAAACCCCATTCCATTCTTTATGTGCCACCTGGAAACGGGACCATCCTGTTACTTCCATGCATTTTTAGTGTTGGCTCCTGAGCCTGACCTCCCCTACGCTTTGAAGATGGCACTTAGGCTTGGTGACTTCCTAGAAACTCCCGCGAGCACCCTCAGATGCTGCCTGACTGATGGACTCAGGCAGATGCTGGCAGACATGCCTGTTCCAGCCTGTTAGCCTGTTCGGGCCGGTTCTGCTCTTTGAGAGCATCCTTCCAGGACTCCGTGGCAGGACCACCAAGTCCCTGTAACCTTCGGCTTTGAACATGAGGTGTTATCCACAGAGGTGTTGCATGGAGAGCTGGAAAGGGGTGATGGCGTGGACTTTACTGAGGCAGCAGACATCCTGCTGGTGGGCAAGACTGGAGTTTGGGAGAAGGAGTGCCAGTTATCAGAGCCATCTGGCCCAGCCCTGGACTTCACGCTCTCACGCATGCAGCCTCCCCATTCTCGTAGGAGCCACCCTTTTTATAAGTGACATAATTCTGGAGCCTCTAGGATGAATGTGGCTGACACAATTCCTCCTTTGTTCTCCAGGGCCTGGGCAGACCAAATGTTCTCCAGAAGGCGTCTCAGCAGGTGTCCTTAGATACGTGTGCTTTATTTAGGTCTCCTAAAGCTATAGCACTTAGTGGACAGCCTAGAGAGAAAATGTGGCAGACAAAAAAAAAAAAAAATTAAGAACACTGTGTGTTGTTCAAGTCCATTACAGGGAAAGTGATTCATCGTTGTGCATCCCTAGGTCACACTGTGCTTTGGTTCCCAGGATAAAACAGGCAGAGGCAGTACCACTCAGTGTTCAGAGTCAGGTGCACCTGCATTCTGGTCTTGGTGCTGCCTTGAACTGGCTAAGTGCCCTTGGGCGTGGTTCTTAACCTCAGTAGATTTTCCTTTCCTTTCTGGCTAGAGGAAGCTGTGGAGAGCGCCTACTTCATGGTGTTAGAGACAACAACGGAAGTGTGATGCGATGTATAGCGTCCTGTGTGGGACACACGAAGTACACAGGCATTTAAATTGTCTATCTCTTTATACATCCATTGGCTCATATATCCCTTGGAGCAGGTGCAAAGGGCCTATTTGTATGTGTCCTCCTTGTGGGCATAGTCTATTTCCTAAGAAACCTGTAATGCCCAAAGTTGAGTTTGGGAACAATTGACATGTCTTAATTTTTTTAAATTAATTAATTTTTTTTTGAGAGAGCAGGGGAGAGGGATGGGGGGGAGGAAGAGAGAGAGAGAGAGAAAGAGAGAGAGAGAATCTTGAGCAGGCTCCATGCTCAGTGCAGAGCCCGACGTGGGCTTCAACCCCCCCGATCCTGGGATTATGACCTGAGCCAAAATCAAGAGTCAGACGTTCAACTGAATGTGACTTAAATTTCTATTTATTGCTAAACTGTTTTTCAAACCCAGAACTTCCTGCCGTTCTCCTCTTTCACCAAGGGAATAAGAATAGTATTAGTAAACCTAATAAAAACAGCAGCAAACATTCAGAGTTAGGCATTGTACTAAGCATTTTACCCCATTAATCCTCATGGCAACCACGTGAAGTTCACATTTTTAATACCCTCTTTTGGCAGGCTAGAAAAATGAGACAGAGTTTAAGGTAACTTGCCCAAGGTGATGCAATGCGCAAATGCTGGAGCTGGCATTCGGTGGTAGACCAGCTGGTTCTGGACCCAGGACTCTCAACCACCACGTGAAGAACTTCCCAGGTAGTGACTGCCTGACAGTTTCACAATTGAATCTAGCCTGCTCCTCTCAGAAGAATCAGGCAGTAATAGTCGAGCACATTCAAAGCAAGGCTTCACACTGGCCTTGGAAAGAAATGAATCATGCTTATTCCTTGAGTGCTTTTAAAAAATATCTCTTGCTAGATCTATGAAATGCCAACAAAATGAATCCGATTTTTTTTTTTTTGTAGGAAGGTAAACTCTCTCCAGGTAGCTCAAGATAATAATTCAGTGAGTTTTTAAGTTGAGAAATATAAACGTCTTGCCTCCTAAATCTTTATGCTTCCACTTTTCAATCTGTCAGGGGTAAAGGATTTCACTGGAGAATTTCGTGAGGCAAAGTTTCTCAACCTTGGCCACTCTTGACATTTTGAGTCAGCTAGTTCTTGGCTTTGGGGCCTATTCTGTGTGTTATAGAATGGTCAGCTACACCCCTGGCTTCTAGATGACCCTCCTAGATGCCAGAAACACCTTCCCCTCCCAGTTGGACAACGAAAAATATCTCCAGAGATTCCCATCGGTTCCCTGGGGGGACATGGAATTGCCATTAACTGCTGCTTTTCAGTCCCCACTAAATGCATCTTGGAATTTGACTTCTGTCCCTTGCACAGTTGGACAGCATGGCTGTGGAGAGGCCTCATGAACCCTGAGCTCTGGTTTCTCATAGGCATTCAGAAGGGCACGCTTCCTGTTGGTGACTGGGAGGCTGACATGAAGAAACCTAATTAAATTATAGTGAATGATTAATAACTACATATATTTTTTTCCTTCCCACTTCAACATTCAACAATTCTAATCATAATTATAGTTTGTCGTTTCACTCCAGATGCTAACATATGTATGTGATAAATCACTTTATATTTTTCTGGAAGACCATTCCTGGGAATGAAAGTTGAGAGTAATTTTTCTCCATTTTCTTTTTTCGCTGAGTTTATGTACTCCTTTTTTTCCTTCCAATACAGAAAGTCTTCTATATTATTCCATGTGAAAGATTGCTTCAGAGAAGCCCAAGGCCAACCCTTTTGAATATCCACTAGCAGTTAAGAAGGAAATGAGCTTAAATAACAGCTCCTGGGCTTTAAGTTGGAGTATGTGAGGGAACTTTCAGACAAAGAATTCCAACAGCGAGGGTTCATTGCCAGAGCAGGTGATCGAATTGTCTTTCTTGGAGACTGGTAAAACCTAGAAGGCCATTGATCTGGAACAGTCTAGAGACTTCTAAATTTGGAAAGCAATCTAGACCTTGCACGTTTACCCTTGAATAATCTGCAAGCTCTACTCGTGGTCTGAGCTTCTAAGAAAGTTCCTGGAAGAGTTTGGTGAGTATGTGTCATTCTCCTTCCCTGTTAGTTCATCCCCGTCTTCCCTCCCCTGACCCGCCATCACCACTTGAGAAAAGAAGAACCTCACAAATAGCTGGCTGAATTTTAGCACTTGAGAACCCAATGAAGGCAAACCCAAAAACAAGGAATAATTATTCCCTGCTTGTTTAGCAATTACTTGTACTTTGAAAATAACTTTTTATTATTGGGGACATGGCCAAACAGGGTGCCGCACTTCTTCCACAGCCTGAGCGTTGCCTGAATTACCACTGTGCTGAGTCGCCTGTGTAGCTTTAAAAAGACGAGTGCTTGGGCCCCACCTCTGGGGGTCTCATTCGGGAACTTAGGGACAGCTGTGGTAAGCACACACACACGATGGTCGTCAGGGCGTTGATTCTTAGAAGCGTGGACTTTGGGTCTTTCCTGCATTTCCTTCATTTCTTCTCATCTCTAAAGTCGTAGTGATGATAATAGTACCGACCACAAGGACTGGCTGAGATGATGGTGCAGGCAAAGAATTCAAACCAAGTACTTAGCATAGGGCCCAGCAGAGCTGAGGCCTCACCTTCCATTAGCTGGTACTGCTACCGTCATCATTTCTGCCTTAGAAACTTTGGGCCATTCTTAACTCCTTCCCTTAATGATTTCCTTCCTAATTATCCAAACTACTTGCCAGGTCCTGAGGAGACGACATTCTCTTCATTTCATTTGTAACCTACCCCTTTCCCCGACCCCCCGCCCCCACCCCCACCTTTTTTCTATTTTGGTTCTTCTAGTTCATGTCCGGCCCAGACAACAAACAGCCTCTTTACTGATCTTCCTGCCTCGTGTCTGCCTGCCTGTCTGTTCTCCAGCGTGTAGCCAGAGTGAGCCTTCACACGTACGTTGGGTATCACTCCCCAGCTTAAAACCCTTCATTGCCTTTAGGATAAAATCAAATTCTTTCTGAGAGCCCACGTGGCCTTGTGTGATCCGATTTGCCACCGATCACCTCGTGCCACTTTCTGCCCCGTCTACTGTCTTTGAGCTGTGGTGAGCTCTGGCTGCATTTGGCTGTCCATTCAAGCCAAGTTCTTTTCCTGCCTCATGACCTTTGCACAGTGCTTTTTCTGTAGCTCCCTGGTTCTACACACAGCTACCTCATTCTTCAGGTCTCAGCCGTTATCACCTCTTTAGATGCGCCTCCTGAAGCCGCAGCGTTCACAGTTCATATTTTACTTCCCCATCTTTGCATCTCAGCCTCCCGGCTTTTCCCTTCATAGCAGGAGGCACTTGGCGATTGTTTTATTTATACGTTTCTGTTTTGTCACGCTCCTTCCCTGTAATATACAAACCACGAGGGAAGGGACCGAGTGTGTTTTATTCATCCCCCCCTGCCCCCAGCACCTAGTTCAGTGCCCGCCACATAGTTTATGCTCAAGAAGTGCGAATGAGGTAAGGGAATGAATGATAAATGAATCTGCGAATGAGCTTATTTGCTCATGTATTCACCCCCACATCCGCAGACATCGAACCGCTCCTGTAGACAAGTCGTGAGCTGGGTGCCTGACGAAGAAGGGAGAAAGTGATGTTATCTAGGGCGCATGGGAGTGTTTTAATTTTTCCAGAGCATTTGGACTGATTTTACTTTTTGGACACAGCGAGTTGTGTAATTATGTCATTTTCCCTTTTCCACATCGGCTGCTACAAATTTAGAGCCAAATTTGTGGCCCATACATCTCCTCGGCATGCGGTTTAGCCTCCTTCTTGGATCCATTTCATGTCCCCGTCCTCTTTTTTCTTTTCCTTTTGTTCCTATTTTAAATTTATGCCATCTTGTATTTTATGTCTTTTCATAAGCTGCCTCAAACTCTCCCTGAAACAAGACAAAGTATATATCAGTCAATACATGAAAACGTGAAGAGTTTTATGAGAAGGATAAATAAAGCGCTTCTTGCTTTGGAGAAGTAGATCTTTCGCAGATGGCTTCTGGGGGCTCCGGGAGGTGGAGAGGCGCGGTGAGAGCCTTCTCCGGGGGAGAGCTGAGCGCTTAGTAGGCGCAGGAAATAGGACTTCTATGGAAATCAGTAAGGAGGGATTTAATTCAGGGAACTGGTTATTTTGACGGCACACGCTAGAACTCCTGCTGGTTTTTTTTCCCATTGTCTTCTTTCTCTAGAAGCACCGTATAATTTTCAAAATACACAGGAGTCACCCACTCTGCTGTCTCTGAAAGCTTCGTGCAGGCTTTCACGGAACTCTCTTTGTGCGTCGTGAGCTGACGGAGACTCGGGTTCGAAGAGAATGGGTGGTCGCTTCTCCGCTTCTGTCTGGGGTTGCTGTGGTTTGCAGGGCTTCTGATTGAGGACTGGCCAGAGAGGGGAATCAAAACCCTTTCCTGGGGGTTTCCTGACTCCGTACATAAAATGCCTCTAAGGGTGTTGAGCTCGCCCTTCGTGTGCCTCTAAGCGCTCCAGATGTCCCCAGTGTGAAGCTTTGCATCTCTCGTTCAGACGTCTCCCTAGACTCAGTGATCTCGGCATCTCTGGCTTCTTGGATGACTGGCAGAACACGAAGGCAGCTTACCATGTCCGAAGTTGGGTCCCTCTTCCTCTCCTCACTGCAGCTGCGGCCTCGCCACGGGACTTCGTAACAGTCTCATTCACCCCATTCCTCACGCCCAAAGCTTTGAGGGCACCTTTGACTCTTCTCTTCCCCTTCCATCTTCCGCTCAGTCCGCCAGGAAGCGTCACTGGCTCTACCTTTAGACGGTGCAGACTCTGACGTTGTCCCACATACCCCTGTTCCAGTCACTACCATCTCTGGCCCAGGATTCCAGCAAGAGCCTCCACGGGGATATTTGGAAAACGTAAGTCAGGTCTTTAATCAAATGCAATCCCATCTCCCATAGTCTAAAAGCCAAAGTCCCTCAGTGACCTTGGAGCCACCATCAGTAGCCCCTTTCCCCACCCCGAGTTCCTCCTAGTTCTCATATGCCACCACACACTCAGACTCGCTGCTCCAGCGACACCAGACTGTTGGCAGCTCCTTGAACATCCCATGCCTACACTGGCCTCAGGGCCTTTGCATCAGATGTCCCTTTTGCCTGGAATACCTTTACTTCCTTAAAGTCTCTGCTTGGTCCACCTGGACAATCTGTTTCTAATTATTGCTTTCCTCCCTGGGATCCCAGTCTTTCTAATGTGCTTTTTTTTTTTTTTCTTTCATGTAGAGCACTTAACCATCTTCTAAAACAATATTTAGCTTATCTATTAGGTCTATTTTTTTTTTTTTTTGGTCTGTTTACCCCTCTCCTACCCTGCAGTAAACACAAGGGCAGGAATTTTATTTGATCCACTAATACATGCCAACAGCCTAATGTAGTGCCGGACACATAGTAGAATCCGAGTAATCTTTGTTGTTAATAAACGAAGCATTATCTCTTCTCAAGTAAGCATGCTTTTTATCACTTACCATCATCTAACCTGGTACACTGTCCCGCTTTAGGGAACATTCTTTAAAGTCTTAATTACATTGATAAAACTGGGGCAAATTCCTCCAAATAAATTGTGGCTTCACAGCACCCTCCATGTGAACCTCGCATGATTCCTTAGTAACCTCTCTTCTGGAGCCTCCTGGATCCATCTGGAAGCCATTCCAACAAACATCCCATCCTCCATCATAGATCACGATTTTCCTTTTCCATACGACTCTGGCTCCCCAGAGCCTTCAGTCAGCATCGAGATGGATTTCTTATCTCCGTTGCTTCATTAAGAGTGCACATGTTTGGTTGCCAATGCTACAGTCCTCCACAGTGCAATTTGTTGCAACAAAAGAAAGTGTTTGCCAAATGATTTGTCAGCATATGTTATAAAGCCACACAGGCGCTCTTTATGTAACTGGAAAATACTGATCCCTGTTAGTGACAGATGAACAACCAGGAAGGAAAAATGGCATTGCTTTCTTCAAAGAACCTTCGGGGTTTGGTGCAAAGGTGTAGTGGTGGGGTGAGGAGAAATTGGGGACAGAGGCAGGGAGGAGAAAAGGAGCAGACTGTAGGCGACAGGAGAAAACTCTGGAACCAAGGAAACAAAGCCTTAGCCTTATAGGGCCTAGCTATTTATCTCTCAGACACCCAGCATTCTTCAAGGTAATAACCTTTCCAGGCTGACAGCTGGTCTTGGAAGTCAGGTCTGGGGAAGAGAAACATTCCTAGGCTTTCTGAGATGGCAGTGACCAGAGCCGACCTCTCAAGGAGCACAGTCCCGTCCTCGTGCTGTGCGGAGCCTCCCGGTGGGTTGGCGAGCGGGACGCCTGCAGCCTTAGGGAAGGAGGTCCTAACCGCTGGGGTTGGCAGCCATTTCTAAGTTCAGCAGCTTGTGATTCTGGCGGCTTTTGGAAGTGACTCACCTACCCATCGGGAGAGCGCGTTAGGCAAGCCTAGCCTCTTCTCCACAAATAAATATTTGACCTCTTGATGTTCTCCAGGCTTCTTCTTAATTAGGAAACTCAGACAGATCCCTAAGAGCAAAACCAAACATGGCTTCCCAGCAGAGGCCAGACCTCCTCTCTCTCACGTTAAGTGCCCAGGTCCGTAGCACCCACTCGTCGGTGTCTTGGAGCCCCCTCTTAGACTCGCCTCCGGGGAAAAAAATGTAATAGTGGCCTCCTGCTTTGTTTCCATTTAGAAGACATGAGCTCCCCTTATCAAAACCAAATGTTTATCTAGTAAAAGGCTCGCTTCATCTAGCGTTCTTTTGGTGATGTCAGCAGTGTAAATGCTTGGAAGACAGGCAAGTATGTCTTTTCGGGAGGTGAGGTGGCTGGTGACCTGAATCATAGTTGTTCTGTGAAGGATGCAGCGGTCAGACATTCCGCATGCCTGGCAGCGGGGCCAGGGCCGTGGGGGCGGGGCATGGAAGTAACCGTTTGTTTACTCTGAAGCTATTTTGTGGTCATGTTCTCGGAATGTTTCTAAATTGAGTGAATTCAAGAATTCACAATTATTCGATCATGGCAGGGTTTTAAACTTTTATGGGGCAGCCGTGAGGCTCGCAGACTAAACGGACCCCGAATGTGCTCATCCCGTGGCGCGTGGTGTTGGGGTCCAGACTCCCCCAGGGTAAGTTCACGTTCTGTCTGGATGAAAAACAGCCTCCCTTCGACCCCTCCTCCCCACCCCCAACTCGCATCCACAGGAAGATAGTTTACCTTAAGAAGAGATTCCTCGGGAAATGTAAGCAAACGGGGAGCGAGGCTGCAAAATTCCATGTGGTTTTTCAGTCAAGTGATTTTTGTCTTTGATTGTCCAGGTGACTTCAGCCACACTGCATTGACACACTTCCCTGAGAATGAGTCCAAGTTTAGGATTCAGTAGGTCGTCTGCGGCCACACGGCAGAAAAGCTACCTCGAATGTCTTTTAATTATTAGCCCAGAAGTATGTCCTGTGTGTTGGGTAGGACAGGAATAGCAGAGGACGAGATGAGAACCAGGCTCTTCTGTGGTTAATAATGCCCTGTCTATCTTTGGGTAGCATCTGATTATGGCCGTGTATATTATTTAAAAGGTTCTTTAAAAAAACATGACCACAGGGGAGAAGAGTGGCTTTCTCTTCCCGCTGTCTGCGATTATGTTTTAATCATGCTCATGTAAAGCTGTTGTGTTTGCTCCTGAAATTTGTCAAACCTAATAAGGCCATATCCCATCCTGTGGCAGCCCCACTTAAGTGACTTGTGTAGTTACTCAAGACAACCCAGGCCCGCTCTGGGATTAAGGCTCTGTTACTCCTTTTCTGTATCCCCTTCAAAACCTGCTTGAGATGAACCAGTACAACTCTATGTGTCAAATTCTGTGAGTGTACGTGGAGCTGCATTTTCCAGAGGAACTGATACAGAAGAGAGTTTTACATGCCAGCAGTTTAAACGCCTGTGCTTGAGAGTCTGGGGTCCAGAGATAGATGGGAGAGGTAAGCAGGCTTTCTTGGACCTGCCGCCATACTAGACACCCAGAATAGTGCCCTGTGAAGATGCTCGCCCAGGACTGAGGCGACTTGCAGGGCGGGAGGCGTGCACACCTGTCACCGTTCTGTCCAGAGTGTAGCAGGCTGTGGTCCTGTACATTCCCAGGGTGACTTTTGACCCACAGTGACCTAACAAAACTCTAAAGCCAGGGTCAGCAAATGACACCCTACATCTGGCCCACCTCTTGTTTGTATAAATAAAGTTTTATTAGAACACAGCCATGCAGTTTGTTTTAGTTACCGTCTGTGGTGGCTCTCCCTCTACAGTGGCAGAGTTAAGTAGTTGTGACAGAGACCACGTGACCTGCAAAGCCAAAAATATTTACCATCTGGCTCTTTATAGAAAGAGTTGGCCAACCTTTGGTGGACTTTTCACTTAGACACTACAGTTTTTCAGTGGTATCCATGGATGGCCCTGCGTGGAACAAATCCCCTGAAATAACATGCAAAGTATTTTACGTGTGTGCATGCCCACATAGGATTTTCCTGGAGAGGGAGAGCGCATGGATTATAACACCTTTTCTAAGGTGTCAGTGGTCCTAAGATGAAGATCCTTTACCTGAAAGGGTATACGAATTTTACCCTGCCTTCCCTTAACCTTGAATTCTGCTTTCCCGTAGCATTTTCTTTTTTTTTAAGTCCTAAAACCTTTAGAATTCTCCCAAAAAAGAAACTATATCTGAAATATGAATGTCTAGCAGGAAAGTGTTTTTCTCCTTGAGAATAGTTTTCTGTTAACAAAGGTTTCTCATGCCAGAGCCTAACGGTGTGGGGGGGTGGGGGGGGTTGGGGAGGGCAGTATCAGAAACCAGGCCAAGAGTAGTGGTGGGGAGGGGGCTATGGTGACCAGGAGGCTGTCGACTGGAGGCAAGTGCAAATTTCTGGTTCTGTTTAGACAACAGGGCAGTTATCTTTATGGTCAAATAAGCCATAAAACCCTAACAGTAGCTGTTCTCTAACAACGCGTGAGGCTACGGTATGCTAAGTGCATTATGGGAAATATCTAACTTCATACTCACACCTCTCCAGAGAACTAACAGCAACCGGTGCAAAGGGCTCCCAGTAAAATGGTTAGCGATTACAGTTACTGCCCTTGGCCTGACATCCCCATTTATTACCTGAGGAAATGGAGGCTCAGGCTTGTTGAAGGTTTCCCGCCTCCTAAGTCATCCTCATGGGTAGAACTAGAAGCCAAGTCCATTCACTTCCACTGTTGTCCCTGTTTTTTCAAAACCCTGTCCTTCTGACCCACTCCGTGTACACCAAGATGTCGGTGGTTGCTCTCTCAAAGGCCCCCAGGTAGACTCCTGTGGTGCTGATGTCAGGAAACACATGTTTTCTCGTATTTCCTTCTCATCTCACTTCTTTGAAAGCCTTGCTTGAGTATCTTGGTTCTAGAGCATTGGCTCCCACATCCAGCAATCCATCTATACTTCCAAGGAAGCATAAAAAAAAAAAAAAAAACCAAAAAGAAACAAAAAAAAAATACAGAACCTACTGAATCCGAATTTCAGCAGGGCGTGGGTGGGCCTTGGAAGTCGTTATGGTTTATAAACCCGTAGAAGTAGTAAGGCTGTGGCCAGCTCAGAATCGATCCATCAGCTGCTTCTTGGATACCCCTGTTGTAATACAACAGGGGTGTAATGTTGCTCAGATCTGACTGCTTGAACCAAGGTGACTCACCCCCCCCCCCTTTGGAAACAGGCAAGATGTTCCCTGTTTGCAGTTGGGTCCTCCTGTCCAAACAGAGCCAGGAGTCTGTGGGTGGTCCTAGGCATGCAGGAGGGCTCCCTTCTGGCAGAGCCAAGAGAGAACAGGCTGAGATGCAGTTGGTTCTTAGGGAGGGAATAGAGAAGGGTGGGGGTGGTTGGCCCAGAAACAGCAGGATTAGGAAGTTGATTCGGAACTCCAAAGTGGAGTTGGAGGAGGAAGAATATTCCTCTTCTTCCTTTGGGCCTCGTTTTAAGGTCTTTACAACATCTTCAGTTAACTCTAACGAGCTAGCTGTGCAAGTTTGGAACTCTCCTGAAAAAAAGAAAAGAAAAGCTCATTGTTTGACAAATTATGGCACTTCATTTCATAATTTATGGGCGGTGTCCCTGATGTTCACACGGGTGACACCTCCCAGAAACCCTGGGCAGTTTACAGATTGGCCACTGAACTTCAGATGCACGTAGGTCTGAATTACGTACTGACTGAAAGCATGAAGGGGAAGGCTCCAAGTTTGGGAACGACTATAGGACCCAGCAGGCGAGCTTGCCAGCTTCTTGATGAAAAAATCCAAGCCCCTCAAAAAACTGAGAGCGAGGTACTCTGTGCACACATGTTTGTGTGTGTACATATTTGCTAGTCTGCCCTGGTCTTTCAAGGGGTCAGAGCAATTAACCTCTCTTCCCTTGTAGCTAGAAGTCTGGAAAGAGCTTGCAGCCTTGAAAGTTTGGAAAATACGCAGGCAACAGGCATATTTATGTTAAATTCGATACTTGAGAGTCTTCTTTCTACAAAGCAACATGAGTAACTAACTACCAGTGGGGATCGAGCACTTTTGAGTCATGCATTTAGATTTCTGTCTGGCTTCTCCTGGTGAGTCGGTGTCCCTGGAATCTCAGGGCTGCATGGAAATGTCATTTCTAGTGTTCTTTCTAAAGCGCCGCTCTCCTGGGCTAACTCATGCAGCAATGTCATAATTGAAATGCAGCTTGCCCACAGTATCTCAGCTAATTGAGTTATTAATTATACAAATAAGCCTCTTTCAGATTCTGACTTCTGTAAACTCTTCGCTGTTCAAACCTGGCTGGCTAGAAAGTTTGGACTGGGATGCAGTCTCATGTTCTGCTGGTATAAGGATTTAAGAAGGGATGGCAGATGGAGTCAGCCTAATTAAAATGGAAATCTAATTAGTGGAGGAGAAGGAGAGAAATTCAGTGTCACACTTAACACCACATTAACAATCGCACCCCTCCACACTCATCTTCCCTAGGCCCTATTATTCTTATTTAGAGACCAAGACTTGAACTTAGTTCGCTGGCTCGTTTCCCTGATTCCGCTGAGAAGGGTCCCAGGCTAGAAGCTTGGTTCCTTCACAGAGAGTATTGAAAACTGCCAAGTGGGACTGGCTTGTGCGTCGGCAACTCTGTTAATTATAACCCCGGGTCTAGAAGGACCTCACCGGCCCGCTCCCCAGCATTATATGAATTGTTCCTTCAGAATAAAGATACTCTTCTTTCTTCACAATAGGTGGCTATGGAAGTGTGACTGGGTCAGGCTTAAGGGAGCTCCTGAGCTCCAGCCTCTGTCCGGAATCACTGGAGCTCTCCTTAAGGCGGGGAAATCATGAGAATAGCGCTAGGCCCCCAGTTTTTCCAACAGCCTTGTTGAACTATAATTCACACACCATACAACTCACCTACATAAAGTGTACAATTCAGTGGTCATGAGTGTACTCAGAGTTGTGCGTCTGTCACCACTAATTCCAGAACATTCTCATCACCCTAAGGAAAAAAACCCATACTTATTAGTAGTCTCTCCCCATTTCCCCTCTGGCTACCCGCCCACCTCTCACCCAGCTCTAGGTAACCTTTATCTATTTTCTGTCTCTATGGAGTTACTTATTGTGACTTTTTCATATAAGTAGAATCATACAATCCACCGTATTTTGTGACAGGCGTCTCTCATTTAACTTGTTTTCGTGACTTGTCTGTGTTGTAGCGATTATCAGTACTTCACACCTTTTAATTGGTGAATAATTTTACCTTGTATGGACATACCACATATTTTGTTTATTCCAATGCTGTTGGGCATTTGGGTTTCCCCTTTTTAGCTGATATGCATGGACATATGTTTTCTTTTATCTTGGGTGTATATACCTAGGAATAGAATTGCCGGGTCAGGTGGTAAGTTCATCTCTAACATTTTGAGAAACAAACTATTCCAAAGTGGGTATCTCCTTTAAATTCCCACGAGCATTGTTTCGAGGGTTACCATTTCTCCACATCCTCCCCCATAGTTGTTATTTTCTGGTTTTTTGATTATAGCCGTCCTGGTGACTGTGCAGTGCATCTGCGGTTGTGATTTGCACTTCTGTGCTGGCTGAAGATGCCGAGCACTGTGTGGTCATTTGGTACATTAGGCCATTGTGTACCACTGTCTTTGGAGAAATGTCTTTTACCCACTTTAACTAACTATTCTTTTTATTGTTAAATTTTAAGGATTCTTTGGAGTTTTTTTTTTTAATGTTTGTTTATTTTGAGAGAGAGAGAGCAAGCGAGTAGGGGAGGAAGAGAGAGAGAGAGAAGGAGACAGCGAATCCCAAGCTGGTTTCATGGCTGTCAGCGCAGAGCCAGACATGGGGCTCAAGCCCAGGAACCGTGAGGTCATGACCTGAGCTGATACCAAGAGTTGGACACTTAACCAACCGAGCCACCCAGGCGCCCCAAGGATTCTTTGTATGTTCTAGATACAAGTCCCCTCTCAAATATATGCATTGTAAATATTTTCTCCCATTCTGCGGATTATCTTCTCCTCACCATGGTGGTGGTTTCCTTTGAAGCATCAGAGTGTTTGATTGTGATGTAGTCCATGTTAGCTCTATTTTTCTTCTGTCCCTTGTGATTCAGAATCATATCTAAGATACCATTGCCTATCTCCAGGTCATGAAGGTTTACTCCTATGTTTTCTTCTAGGAATTTTATAGTTCAGCTCTTCCATGTAGGCCTATGATCCATTTTGAGTTAATTTTTATTTGTAGTATGAGGAACGGGTTCAACTTATTTTGCATGTGGATATCCAGTTGTCCTAGAACGGTATGTTAAAAAGACTCTCATTTTCCTCATTGAATTCTTTTGGCTCCCTTCTCATAAATCGGTTGACGACAGATATGTGACTTTATTTCTGGGCTCCCAGTTCTCCTCCATTTATCTATAAATGTCTGTCTTTATATCAGTAACACGCTGTCTTGATTATCGCAACTTTATAGTAAGTTTTGAAATAGAGAAATGTGAGTTTTCCAACTTTGCTCTTTCTGTTTTAGGGTTGTTTTGGCTCTTCTTGGTGCCCTGAATTTCCATATGAAGATGGTCAATTTCTGCAAAACAGCCTGTTGGGATTTTGACCCATGCCCCAGTTTCGAGGTGGTCCTCAGTTTGTCGGGTGTAGGCAGCAACTCAGGAAAGTAGTCTAGAGAGAGCCCAAAGAAAAACGGAGGTGGTGGTCCGAGCTAAGCAGCTGACTTTTCCTGCTAAAAGTAGAGCATTCTCACACACACACCCTCTGAGGTTCATGAACACGGGCTGCTCCATATTCTCGATCTACCACCACCATCACTTAGGTTCTGTGCAACTCTGCAACTTCTATGCATGTTGTAGTAATATATTATTCCCATTTTGCAGGTCATTTTAGTGTTTGGTGAGATGCTATCAATGGTTTATCACACCGCCTGGCGTAGAGTGCGTGCTTGATAAGTGTGTGCTATTGCTACTGTTATTGTTTTTGGTGAGTGCATGATTCATCTGGAGAAGCAGCAAGTCCTTAAACAGAATACAGGCTTCAGTACTATATAGATTTCAGTCCTTAGATATATGACATAGTGTATCCCCCTCTCTTCCTGGTCCTCGCATTGCCTCAGAGGCTCAGACCTGAAGTCTAGAGTTGTGTTTTTCAAATTTATCACTTCAGGATCTTATGAAAATGAAGATTCCCATTTAGTAGGTCTAGGGGTAGGGCCCGGGCGATGTCTTTCTGAGGACCATCCTCTGAGAAACAAGATGGTAAGAGTACTAGATGGCATGCCCAGGTAGGAGATATTCAAAATGGCCTCTGCACCTGGGGGCAGGCTGGAGGCTGGGAGGAAAGGCTTGCCTCAAGGGGAAATTGAGAAAGCTACACAGTGATAGCATTATCTAGTTTGTTGTAAATGTGGTCATTTCCCTGTTGCCATCCTGTGTTCTCTAGTAAACATGGTCTGAGTCCGTGGTCTCTAGACTCTTTTAACTGCATATGCCCTCAGTGGAAAATGTTTGAACACAGACTGCCAAACCATGCACATTTACTTATCAATAAATTATACACGTATACTCTTAGGATTAGCTAACACAGGCAGTGCTGGGTTTGCATGGCATTGTGGGACTATAAAAATTACATGCGAGCTGAAACTTTGCAAAGGGATCTTAATAAGCATTGGGAAAAATTACAATTGTATCAGGGCCCTTAACGTTTTTTTAAACATAATAAAAACTCTCTTATATGTTGGTTATAAATGCATAGGGAAATAAGAAAAATAGTAAAACTAATATTTAGTACACTGCATTTTAAAGTGTGAGAAGCATCAAGAATGAAAATGTGGTTTGTTTTTTTTTTTGTCAAAATCTTATCAAGAGTAGTTTAAACAGTGCTTATCTTCCTTTTCTTGTCTTAAAACTAGCATACAGAACAAGCGTCTTTTTTTTATCAGTTGGCAAATTGTCACAGTCCTTTCTAATCTGGATTCATTTTCCATTTTATGCTTTGTGATTTCATGAAGTATCTCTAAGAGCTCCTTTAAAAAAGAACTTTTTTTGTCATAGGTCACTTCCTCTGGGACATAAATCTTCATCCTTTTTGTCACAACTACTTTTCTATTTATCGATAAGTTCACCTTCGTGAAATCCCTCTGGTGGCGTATCCGTGATCAACTCCATGGTCAGCTGTTTCTTGTATAATTCCACTTATATTCTACTCGAATATCACTTCCAGCACGACCGCTTTATGTATCTTCACTGCGCTTTGGATGTTGGTGACCAGGTCAGTCTTTTGTGTACAGTGTCCCATGGCCGTGTCACTGGGAGACACACAGGCAACACAGCTGCATGCTTTGCTGTCCGTGCATGAAAGAAACGTGCAGGCAGTGACCAGGCACTGGCAGACTTTGAAAGAAGTGACGCGATTGGCTACTGATCGTAGTATACGTTTGTTATTTAATAGCGATTTGCAGAAGCAGAGAAGTTTGTACTTTATGCAAATTACTCACAGTTAAATACCACGCAAATTACTCACAGTTAAGATACCATGGGGATTGAAATTTGAACCATAGTGGGAGGTTGACACTATTTAACTAAATTGGGGTACCCGAAAGTTGTGCATAAGGAAGCTTACAGAGCGCGTACTGTCTGTATATTCCACAGCGCGACATGTATGTAAGTCAAGCTTTGTGGTTTCAGTAATAGTGTGTAAGAGCCATACTTCAAAGAACTGTCTTGATATTTTTGTTTTCGCCAATTTATGGTTAGTTTTTTTTGTTATTACTTTTGCTTTAGAATGTGGCGTTCAAAGAGCCTACACCAGGAGTAGATGCTCCAACTCTGCCACTTTTTCATTTCCTTGTGTTTGCATTATTAGAATTATACTTTGTCGGGGCGCCTGGGTGGCTCAGTCGGTTGAGTGTCTGACTTCCCCTCAGGTCATGAACTTGTGGTTCGTTGGTTCGAGCCCTGCCATCGGGCTCTATGCTGACAGCTCAGAGCCTAGAGCCTGCTTTGGATTCTGTGTCTCACTCTCTCTGGGCCTCCTCTGCTTGTACTCTGTCTGTCTCTCTCTCTCTCTCTCTCTCTCTCTCTCAAAAATGAATAAACGTTAAAGAAAAATTTAAGAATTACACTCTGTGGTGTTTTTGTAGTAATCTCTCTAAGTCACTTAGAAAAGTTAGTTCAAGTAACACTAGGATATTCACAACTCCATGAAAGCATTGAGCCTGGCAAACTCCTTAATATGTCACAGAGTACTAAAATTTAATATTCACTATACCCACTGTCAACTGTCTCATATTGTGACGTTCCCACCATTTTATCCTGGTGCTATCAGTGCCACTTAGGAGAGATGCCCCAGCTGACAGCAAAATCAGGTGAGGGTCCATTGTCTAGCTACTTATTAAATATCTGTAAAGTTTCACCCCCTAATTTTTAGGTAAAAATTAATTTAAATATAAACTTTTTTGTTTTTTGTTTCTTATTTCTGACAGAGAGGCAGTGTGAGCAGGGGAGGGACAGAGAGAGAAAGAGAGACAGACAGACAGACAGACAGACAGAATCCGAAGCAGGCTGCAGGCTCCGGGCTCCGAGCTGTCAGCACAGAGCTGGATGCGGGGCTCGAACTCATAAACTGCAAGACCATGACCTGAGCTGAGGTCGGATGCTTAACTGAGCCACCCAGGCGCCCCTAAATATAAACTTTAAGTATTCTCAATCCCCTGTGGAGACCACTAGCCCAAAGGTTCTGGTCGTAGGTGAGTTCTGCTAAGGGAAAGGTACTTTGCGGGAAGGGGTCAGGTCTTCCCTGATGGCAGCAGGGTGGTTGGGACTCGGAGGTCCTCACGGTCCGCGTTCTCAGTCCTCCTCGCACAGTAAGTTTGCCTGGGGAGCTTTGAAGAGTACCAGCGCTGGAGTTTCACCCCAGACCCTTTAATAAAACCTCTGGGTGGGCGTAGAAGAATGTGGCGATTTTCTTACAGCCCACAGTTGGTTCTAGTGCACAGGTGGGGCTGGGAACTCTAGGCCCTAAAGAAGAAGTATGTCTTGAGCCACGTCTTCCTCCTCTGCCACTTTTGAAGGACCCTAGTTGATAGATATCCAAGCGTGTGTGTGTGTGAAGGTTGAGGAGACCCCCCTCTGACACAGCCTCTGTGCTGCCTCCTTAGTTACATGTATTCACCAAGGACGATCCCTCTTGCAATCATTTGAACACCAGCAGAGGAAAGTTAGCTAAGTGTGCTGTCGTTGCTGGTGACTCTGCCCTCGAAGGATGAATCGCTGGTTGTAGTGGCGTCCTGCAAATGCCGGAATAGGCCTAGGCTTCCTCACAGCGTTCTTACCCCTTCCTTTGAAACTTGTTTTGCAGTGAAAACAAAGTAGCTGGCGGGGTGACCGTACCCGAAAACATCGCGTGGCCCACCTGGAAATTCTGAAGCACACGAGGCCCGGGCAGTCCCCCAAAGATGGGGGCCAGAGATAATCCAAAAAAGACAGAGTTGCTTTCCACACACAAAAATCCAAAGAGGTTACTTGAATTGTTGAAGGCCCGACAACAAACGTGACCCAGAGCTAGGCTCTTGGTTCCCGAGTCCCCACCTGCTTCTCCTTGACCTGTTGAAACAGAGTGTGGTCTGAGACCACCTGCCGTGGGATTAACTAGGGTGTTTATTAAAACTCAGATTCCCGGAGCGCCTGGGTGGCTCAGTCGGTTCAATGTCCGACTCTTGATTTCAGCTCAGGGCGTGATCTCGTGGTTTGTGAGTTCAGGCCCTGAGTCAGGCTCGGCCCTGATGGAACAGAGCCTGCTTGGGATTCACTGTCTCCCACTCTGCCACTCCCCTGCTCATGTGCATGGTCTCTCTCTCTCTCAAAATAAATAAGCTTTAAAAAAACCGATTCCTGAGCTCCATGTTAAGCAGATTGAATGACAATGGGGTAATGATAAGGGAAGCTGGGAATCTGCATTTAAAAATTTTTTAATGTTTATTCCTATTTGAGAGATAGAGACAGAGTGCAAGTGGAAGTGGGGCAGAGAGAGAGAGAAGGAGACACAGAATTCGAAGCAGGCTCCAGGGTCTGAGCTGTCAGCACAGAGCCCGATGCGGGGCTCGAACTCACAGACCGTGAGATCATGACCTGAGCCGAAGTCAGATGCTTAACCGACCGAGCCACCCAGGGGCCCCGGGAATCTGAATTTTTAAAACAGCTTCCTTAGATATGTGCCTATTGAGGCAAGCTCAAGTTGGAGAATCCTTGTCCTGGCCTAAGCTGCCATTTTGCAGTATTTTTCCACTCTGCACACCCCTTTTTAAGTGTTCTAGACACGAAAAAATACATGGGAAGAGTCTTTAGTATTCTTACATGGTTAGGATTTATATTTTGAATACAGACCCGAAATGAATGATCGTCTCTTTTTGGTAACAGGAATAATTCCTTAAGTATTTGTAGAAAGGCCTGAGTTACTCATCATATCCGCAAGTACATTTAGGAGTTCCTTACACCGTAATGGGCACGTCGATGGACAGTTACGTCCATTGGCCAGCCGAGCTTTGTATGACTTAGAAATGCGGGAGTAGTGTGACTCCAGAGCCGTCAGATCTGGGATCTAATCTCGCTTCTGCTACTTATTAGTTGCGTGAAATTGGACAACGTGTTTAGAGTCTGTGGGTCTCCATTTTCAAATCAAAAACTGAGGCCAGTTATATCAATCTCACACGGCTCCGGGGAAGATTAAGCGAGAAAATAAATTCGAAGAACTCCATTTCCATTTTAGAAATAGTTTTTCTATTTTGGGGGCAATCAGATCATATTTCGGATGTATCGGTAGAGTTGACTGAAGAAAACCTTAGGTGAACCCTTTCACAGAGGGACAAAGATTTTTGAAAACTAGCAACTCCCAAAAAGTCTGTGCTCTGCCCTTGACATCATAGGTGGTAACAATGTGGTAAGAGGTACAGAGAAATCTAAGATGACGTTCTTCTGTATGCGCACTTAGTTCATGAGCCTTAGGAGGAGAAGAGGGTGATGACAATCCCCTTGCTTTTGTTTGATGGTCCCTTTACGGTTTCCTCTGTGGCTATTTTCATCCTTGTCGGCTGTGATGAGCATCATGACCTCACTTCCCCACGTAAGGAAACTGAGACTCAGAGCGTTTCTGACTTGATCGCTGCAACCGATACCCAGGCTGAATCCCGCCCGCGCTGCCTTTCTACCCGTGAAACGATCCGAGACACAAAGCCTCCTGGCTCCTGGCCAGGTGTACGCCTTCGAGTTTTGATGGATGACTTCTCTTACGCCCCGTACCTTTGCGTGCTCCATTTCCCGGGACAAGGTCTGAACCTGTACGGATTTCTGAAATGAGCCGTGAAGTGGAAGAGGGTGCCGGGCTGGACTCGGGGGCGTCTCTTTGTTCACTCTCTCCGCCTCGGCATGGTCATCCCATTCCCCATCAAGTTTGTAAAGGCACATCCCCTTAGTGCGAAATTGAAAATAATTAAAGCACCTGTAAAGTCAGTATATCTGTCTTCCAAGTGTTTAAAAAAAAAATGGGTGTCTCGGTGAAATTGAATTAACTGCTGGAATCAAGAATGCAGTAACTATTTTAAGGAATTCACTGAGACATTTTTTTAATCTGTTTTCTAATATGGAAAATAGGCCTAGGGCTGCTTACCTCCCTCAAAGCAGAATCCTGTGGCTTTAATTAATGAAGATTTGGTAAGTGCCGGCCATGGTCAGCGGCATCCCCATCCTTCTCATTTTTATTATTATCATCACATACAGTTGCTTATGTAATAACTGTACTTCAAGGACACAGAAACATTTTTCTTTAATAAGCTCCCAAACTTTTTCTTCTCCTCCTCCCTCCCGACTACCTTTCCATTTCTGTTGCTCTGGGATTTGGCAACCCAGTTTAATTTATGATGAGAAGACACTCTGGAAAATTGAAACGAGATAACACGAGTTGATTGGGGGAAAAAAATAACTTCATCTTAACTCTTGAAGCAGAAGACATCAGGTTTCCTAATTCCTTCCTTTCGTCCTTGAAAATAGAACATCAGCCACGGAGCACACCTGTGCCGAGTTCTAAAATGAATCCGTGGCAGCCGTTGCCACAGTAGCAATTAGACAATTACAGCTAAATTTCACCTGCAGAGGCAGACTGCAAAATACTGGCGGTTTGACCTTCCACACTTTGCGATGAGGTAAATAATCCGTGGGAGATGGAGTGATGTCATGCATTTGGCATTGGCAAGGAGGCCAGGCAGTGGTGTGGTTCCTGGCCGACCTCCACCGCCTGGGGGACATTGGTCGCGGCACATAATTCAGCTGTTTTTTGTCTGCTTCTCATGTCCAATAGAGGCATATTATGCTTTCCCTTCTTTTTTGTAGTGTTGTCAGTAATCAAGGAAATCATCCAACCTATCACCCTGCTGGGTTTTTGTTTTTATTGTTTCTTTGTTTTTTGCTTTTTGCAGGGAGCTCACCATAGCTGGAAAGATGGTTTTGATTTATTTAGTTAGCATTTGTTTTCCCCACTCCCCTCCCCACCATCACCCCACGCAACTGTGACCTCTGCAAAGAGAGACCTTCTCATCTGCCTAACTCATCTCTCGATTCATTTCCCATATCGGCCCCTGGTGTGTAACAAGTGCTCGGTAAACATTTGTTGCCTGAATGTGTTAACAATGCTTTTGACACGTAAAACGCACATCACAAACCAACAGCCCAGAGGCCAGATTGGGCATCGCTAGCTCGCTTCTGGATTTGTTGTTTGTTGTTGTTGTTGGCTCGCAAAGTATTGTTCAAAATATTGGATTAGTGGCCAGCATTTAAATATGGTGAGCCTTCATACAGAAGACCGTGTTTCTGGCTTCTCTTAAAATTCAGTGAGAGGATCTGGAACACAGCCCCAGGAGAGGAAGAAGAGCTTCGGACGATGGTTCAGTGTGTATCCTCAGATCGGCCTCATGCGCAGGCACCACCTGAGAAGGTGCTAGAAAGGCAGATTCTCAGCGCTTCCCTTTCCTGGCCTATGGAATCATCTGGCAGTTTTTAATAAGATCTCTGGGTGATTCTGATGCACCCGAAAGCTTGGGAACCGTTCATTCGTTGCCCTGAGAGCATAAAGAGAGGGACTAGCTTTGAAAAGAGAATGCCTGGTCTGGCTTTGCCGCTTCCTGAACTGTGTGGGGTCAGACAAGTTACCTAACCTTTGCGTATCTCCGTTTGCTCATACATAACAGGAGGGTGATACTAAGACCTTCCTCCTAGGGTTAGGCTTCAATGAGTGACGGTAGCAGCTTAATGAATGTTACCGGTTGTTAACATGGCCGCAGTCAGCTGCGGCCAAACGAGCAGCTGCTCGTTATATTTTATTTTTTATACTCTATTTTTAAATATAATTTATTGTCAAATTGTCTTACAACACCCAGTGCTTATCCCAACAAGCGCCCTCCTCAGTGCCCACCACCCATTGTTCCCTCTCCCCCCATCCACCCTCAGTTTGTTCTCTGTATTTAAGAGTCTCTTAGGGTTTGCCTCCCTCCCTCTCTGTTTGTAACTATTTTCCCCCTTTCCTTCCCCTATGGTCTTCTGTTAAATTTCTCAAGATCCATATATGAGTGAAAACATAGGATATCTGTCTGTCTGACTTACTTCACTCAGCGTAATACCCTTCTGTTCCATCCATGTTGCTGCAAAGGGCAGGATTTCATTCTGTCTCAGTGCCAAGTAGTATTCCATTGTATATATAAACCACATCTTTTTTTTTTTTATGTTTATTTTTTAGAGAGAGAGAGAGAGAGACAGCGTATGAGCACTGGTGGGTCAGAGAGCGAGGGGAGACACAGAATCTGAAGCTGGCTCCAGGCTCTGAGCTGTCAGCCCAGAGCCTGACGCGGGGCTCGAACTCTCGAACCATGAGATCATGACCTGAACCAAAGTCGGAGGCTTAACCGACTGAGCCCCCCAGGCGCCCCTAAACCACATCTTCTTTATCCATTCATCAGTCGGTGGACGTTTAGGCTCTTTCCATGATTTGGCTCTTGTTGAAGGTGAGCAGCTGCCTCTTCTAGATACACCCTTAGCTGGTGTCCACTTCATTAGGACACCAGCCAACAAGTTTGCTTCCTTCGTGTGCCTTTGCCGGGCCCCTGTGGGCATTCAGGTTGTCATCCTTGGCAGGAAGCCGCACCGTCAGTGTCAGCACTGAGTCCGACCCCTCCCATCACAGAGCAGCACTACGTGTTACTGTGTGCCTGCTGTGTACCCACCACCAAGCTGGTGCATTTTATCCTTTTTTATTTCACGGCAGCCCCACAAAGTTGATACCACGATGTGCGCTTGACAGATGCAAAGCTGGAAATTCAGAGAAGTGAAGCAATTTGCCTAAAGCCACACAGCTGCCCAGTGGCAGAGCAGGAATCCGACCCAGGTATCCAACTCCCGAGTCCGTTCTGTTTTCTCTTCCTCTGTCTGCCCCAAAATGAGACACGCGCCACGGCGGTTCAAAAATGCTTTTATAGGGCTCCGCGTTGTTTTTAGGCGGTAGTTATGGAAGATGGTTTGAGCTGGTGTACAAATTCTGCATTAAATAAAAATAAGGTACCTAGTGAAAAAGTTAATACGTTTTTCATTCTTCCACAAGGGAGGGGAAAGTCTTAGCTGGTGCTAGTAGGTCTTTTTTCTTTTAACTGAAATTCCAGTTTCACAATCTTTAAGAGTGTATGTTTTAGTCACATGAACTGAAAATGTATTTTCATGGATGGCTTAGAAAGAAAAAAAGGAAGGGAAATTGTCCGCTGATATTGGCACTTCAGAATCAGAGCACCTGAAAATGCTTTTCTTTATATTAAAACATAATTGAAGTAAAAGCCAAAGCTTTCTGTTTAACCCTTTCCGATTAAATGGTTTGTCAAGGATAAGCAGCACCAGTTTTGACCCGAAATAGGTCTTCCGTCAAGGTTTGCTGACCTGAAGTGCTTCCTGTACTCCCTGGGCTTTCAAACAATGTATCATTTCATTGATTTTAATCATTCGAAGGTTACTAGCTAATAGGTCCTAAGCACCTCTCTATTCTTGGAATCTTGCGTTTTTTTAATTAAAATTTTTAATGTTTATTTTTGTGAAAGAGAGCATGACTGGGGGAGGGGCAGAGAGAGAGGGAGACACAGAATTCAAAGCAGGCTCCAGGCTCTGAGCTGTCAGCACAGAGCCCGACACGGGGCTCAGACTCAAGAACCATGAGATCATGATCTGAGCTGAAGTTGATGCTTAACCAATGGAGCCAGCCAGGCGCCCCTTGCTTTTTTTTTTTTTTTTTTTTTTTTTTTCACTTAAACAAAATGGCAGCCACAGCCTCATGGCCTTTGATGGACAAGCATGTTTTATAAAGTTGCATATGTTTTTTAAATTTATTTTTCGCCATGTAGTTCCTATTTTTTGCAAGTAAAAAATAATTTCCACATATAATCATTACATGAAACTCCTTTTTTTCTTTGTTTCAGTGTTTTATTTATTTTCTGCAATAAAAAATATTATTTTTCCCCCACGAGTAGGGGAGGGGCAGACAGAGAGGGAGACACAGAATCGGAAGCAGGCTCCAGGCTCTGAGCTGTCAGCACAGGTCCCAATGCGGGGCTTGAACTCACAAACCGTGAGATCATGACCTGAGCTGAGGTCAGACACTTAACCAGCTGAGCCACCCAAGCGTCCCTGTAACTCCTTTTTCAAACAGATTTATTTTAAGGAAACAAGGAGCCAGGTAAAACTCTGCTGACTAAGTAATATTAAGGTAGTCTGTGGATATGACATTTGGCACAGAGGTGAGACATAAATGACAAAAGTTTTGAAGCAGCTGCTCTTGCCGTCATAGGGAGATAGGACACCAGTGTCTGCCTGTCTGCCCAGAGAGAGTCCTTAGGCCCCTGCTTGGATGTCAGAGGGGATCTGCCCCCAGTTCCTTCTCTCTCATTCTGGCAGCTTGCCAGTCCTCATTGCCCTAAAACTGTACCTGACAGCAGGAGATCTGGTGAAAACGCAAGGCTTGACCAAGGAAAGGTCGAGAGGGTGTGAGTTAACTCAGGTCAGTGAGCCTAGGCAGCGGTTTAGGAATTGGAGCTTGAATTCTACTCTCCAAGGGCAGAGACCATGGCCCTCTGACTCAGTGACTCACTCTAGACCAGCCCCAGACCACGTAAATGTTTAAAATGCCAAAGGGATCCTGACAGGAATGCGCAGCAGGGGCGAGGACGGTGGATGTGGTCTTGCTGCTGCTTGGTACTACGTTTGTGGCCCCCGTGCCCCAAATCTCTGAGACCAGCGTAGCCTCTGGAATTTTCTTACAGAAATTGGTCAGTTGACCTAGTGGAGTAAGTCTTTGAAATGGATCTAGGGAGACCTGGGTTGGTTTCGTGGGTCTCCATTACCAGTGTTTTGACCCGGGACGAGTCTTGCGACTTCTCGTTATCTATGACACGGGCATGGTTGTTAGGTAATTAAGGTGACGGGAGCAGCGATGTCACACAGAACCTGACGTGCAGTGGGTATGTCGAGGACGGAGGTAGAGTTGATAAGAGTGCTCACATACGCTCTTCCCACCTCATACTTGGAAACCCAACATGTTGCCTTGGAACCATCGTTTGATTATGTAGTAGGGTTCTCAAGAGAAACCTAGCTCTCCGTCTATATCCGTACCTACATCTCTGTCCATTTTAGGTAAAGGTAGAGATTGATACAGTTTTATTTTAAGGATATAATTTAGGTACATTTTAAGGTATTGATTCAGGCAACTGCGGATGCCCGCAAGTCCAGAATCTCCATGGTCGACTGGCAGGCCGGAGACCCAGGGAAGAGTTGGAGTCAAGGGTTGGAAGCCAGTGTGCTGACTGAATTCCCGTTTCTTCCAAAGAGGTCAGTCTTTTCTCTCAAGGCCTTCAACTGATTTGATGAACCCCACCCACCTTATGGAGGATAATTTCCTTTACTCAGAGTCTACTGATTTAAGTGAAAATCTCATCTGAAAAGCACCTTTACAGAAACACATAATGTACCATGTAATATGATCCAGATACCATAACGCAGCCAAGTTATTATCCATCCTAGATACTCTTCCCTGTCACTGGGTGAGTACTAGTAGAACTCTATGGATTTTCTTCCATAGCGAGCAGAATTCTTTATATTGCTAGGGGTATAACGCCAAAGCAAACTGGTTTAAGAAAAATAAAAAGGTGGGGAGGGGAAGAGCGGGCAGGAATCTCTGACTTAGTAGCTCAAACTATCAGGGGTTTCTGGCTTCTACATCAGGGTCTCATATGGTATGAAGACCTCGCTCCATTCCCATACGGGTATTCTCCTGGATGGGCTAGATGGCTGCCAGCTCCTCTTAGCTTAAGCACCTTCACAGAGTCTTTTTCTTCTCAGAACTTCCAGCGGAAATCCTGGGCCTCAGTCTCATTGGCCCCTGTGGGTTATGTGCCTGTCCCTGAACTGGTGTGGGGGGGTGGGGGTGGTGGTGGTGAAGGTACTGATGGACTTAGACCACCAGGTCGTGGGGCCTCCCCTGGGGGTGAGTTTCAACAACACCCAAACCAAGTGGTCGGAAGCACCGAGAAAGAACACTTTCCCCAGGGAAGGGGGTGTGGTTGGATGGGAAGCAGGGGTCAGATCGCGGTTTCCAGAAGGACAAGACCACTTGCTGGAGGGGCTAAAAGCTCATACACATCCATCTTCCTCTTCCTGCCCGTGCCATGGCTCTCTGTTTTTCTCTCTCCCTTCTCTCTCCCTTCTCTCTCCTCATCAGTGCATAAACCATGTTCTATCCCTTTAACAACCTGCCTCTTTGTTTCCTAATTTCGAAACTCCCAAGTCATCTAAGAAGGCAGATGCTTCAGAAGCCGGCTGCCTCAGAGAGCGGTGTTGAACTTGCTGCTGTCCACGTGATCGTTGCCCAGGGACCGTTTGGTCCCAGCTGATCCTTCGGGGCTCATGTTCCTGGTGTGGGAGGACAGAACTCCGAGTAACTGCGTCCCAACTCGTGCTGCCAGAAGGCAAGTTGTGCTTCCGGTGTCTTCTCTTTGTCCACTGAGCCGGTGGTCTGGAGTAGGGAGTTCAGAATGGACACTTGGGACTTACCTGCGAGTTGGCCCAGGAAGAAATGTCCTGCCAGAAAGATCAGAGACTAGAGGAAAAACTGCCTGCGAACACTTTCTTTGAGGCCATAATTGTATATTTGTGTATAACTTTACGTCTGCTTCACTGAGGTAATTCACTAGAGCGTACAGTTCACTCATTTAAAGTATACAATTTTTTATTTGTAGTGTATTCCCAGCGTTGGGAAACCATCACGAAAATCTAATTTTGGACATTTTCTTCAGCCCTAAAAGAAACCCCGTAGCTATTAGTGCCTTCTCTTCCTTCTCCTCCTCCTCCAAGCCTCTGGGAGCCTCTCATCCTCTTTCTGTCCCCAGGGATTTGCATACTCTGGACATTTCATGTAAATGGACTCCTAACAACTGTATGTAGGCTTTTGTGATGGGCTTCTCGCATTTACTGTGACGTTTTCAATTTTTTTTTCATCCGCGCTATTGCGCTTCCAGTATCCCGTTGCTTTTTGTTGCCAAATAATCTTCCATTGCGTGGATATGCCACAGCCGGCGGGCATTTAAGCTGTGTCCACTCTTTGGCTCTTATCAATAATGCTGCTATGAACATTTGTGCATAAATTTTTGTTTATGTGGGTGTTTTCATTTTTCTTGCATATATGCCTAGGAAAGGACCCCCCATGCTGGGTCATGGAGTACCTCTGTGCTTAAATTTGGAGAGCTGCCTCGCTCTTTTCCAAAGTAGCTGCACCACTTACGTTCCCACCAGCGGTGTGTTAGGGTTCCGGTTTCTCCACATCCTCATGAGCCCTTGTTGTTGTCTGTCTTTGTGATTACAGCCATTCTAGCAGATGGGAAGTGGAGCCTCGTGTGCTTCGGCTGGTTTTTCTCTGGTGGCTCATGGTATCGGGTATCCGTTCGGGTGCTCAGGGACCAAATATTCTATGTATTTTTTCATTGGGTTGTCATTTTATTATTGAGTTGTAAATATTCTTGATATATTCTGGCTGCAGATACATGTGGCATTGATTCTTTGGGTCCTCTGAGACCTTAGCTTTTAAGAGCTTCTGGGTTAATGAGAATATCTTTTATTCAAGCCTGAGGGGAGCAAGGGATAGACTCGGCTGTCACCGATAACATTGGCAGTGGTTTGGGTGTGTCATTTAAAGATGTCTCTGGGGGCGCCTGGGTGGCTCAGTCAGTTG
Organism: Paguma larvata; assembly: GCA_030068075.1. NCBI lineage: Eukaryota > Metazoa > Chordata > Mammalia > Carnivora > Viverridae > Paguma > Paguma larvata. The sequence continues at coordinate 30,510,155 of CM057842.1, read as the reverse complement.
AAGGTCCAACTGTGAGTTTTATCTCAGGTCATGATCCCAGGGTCACGGGATCAAGCTCCATGTCTGTCCTCACACTGAGCATGGAGCCTGCTTAAGATTCTCTTTCTCTCTATCTCTCTCTGCCCCTCCCTCGCTCTCTCTCAGAAAAGGTCTCTGAATCTGATTGTTTATTCCCTTCCTTTTTTTTTCCTCAAAAAAAAAAAAATGCCAAAACTACCAAAATGAAAGGGCAGCACAGGGAATACCTCTATACTTTCCCTGGGTTCACTAATCACGAACATTCGGCTGCATTTGCTTTCTTGTTCTCTGTATGTGTGTGTGTGTGTGCGTGTGCGTGTGCATGTGTGTGTGTGTGTGCGCGCACGTACACCTTACACAGCTGAATCCTTACAAAGTCATCTGCAGCCGTAATGACCTCGAAGAACGTTAGCACATGTGGGCTGTAAGCCAGAGTATGTTCCTACATCACACCCGTGGAATGTCATCTTAATTCAGTAATATCTCGTATATAGTCCATATTCAAATTTCTTCAGTATTCCCCCAAATGTACTTTCTTGCCTTAGAAAATCTAGCATCCAGGGGCACCTGGGTGGCTCAGTCAGTTAAGCACAGGACTTTGGTTCAGGTCAGACTTCAGTACTCATGGTTCGCGAGTTCCAGCCCCCTGTTGGGCTCTCTGCCCTCAGCACAGAGCCCGCTTGGGACCCTCTGTCCCCGCCCCTTCTCTGCCCCTCTGCAGCTCGCGTATGTGCATCCCGCTCTCAAAAAATAAATACGCACTTTTTTAAAACTCCAGGGTCCATTCAAGATTCCGCTGTTAACTTTGCTTGTGTAGTCTCTCAGTCTCCTACAGCTAAGAAGTTTTCTCCCTTTTTTGTCTTCTGTGACTATATTTTTTGAAGCCTCCAAGCTAGTAACCTTGTAGAATGATCCACGCTCTGGGTTTGTTGGAGGTTTCCCTGTGATTAGAATTAGGATGGGCTTGTCTCGGTAAGAATATTGCATGGAGGGCTCTGTGTGCTCTCCTTGCATCCCATCGGCACTCCGTACATACCATTGGCAGTGTTTAGTTGGATCATTTAGTCACGGGGAGGGCTGCCAGATCTCTCCATCACAGAGGTAACTCTGCCCCACTATAGTTAAATTAATCTGTGTGTCTGCCTTCTTCCCTGAAACCTTCCCACCCAGTTGTTATAGCATGTACTGATGAGCCTTGCTTGAATTGAACATTATATTGGGGGTTGCAAAATGTTGATTTTGTTTTCTTTTTAAAAAGAGAGACAGAACATGAGTGGGGGAGGGGCAGACAGAGAGGGAGACACAGAATCCGAAGCAGGCTCCAGGCTCTGAGCTGTCAGCACAGAGCCCGACGCGGGGCTCGAACCCACGAATGGCAGGATCATGACCTGAGCCAAAGTCAGCCGCTCAGCTGACTGAGCCCCCGAGGCAGGCATCCCTGATTGTCTATTTCCACCATTCATCCTCCATTTCTTAGCTGACTTTCTTCAGTCAAGAAGACCTTTACCTTTTACTTTCTCATATTTTAAAATTTTCCCCTTGCTCTTTTCCCCCTTTTAATCATTTTCTTTTGAATATCGTGTTAAACTCGAGAATCACTTTAATCGTGGTCGTTTCCTCTTTCGAAAACTTAAGCTATTTATCCTCTCAACAGGTATTTTGGAGGGCCTACTATGCAGGAGGCATTGTTGTTTCAAAAAATTGAATCGGGTTACCTTTAAGGCTTCTTTCAGTCCTAAATGAATTTGTGGTTCTGTCACCACTGAGTAAATCACTTCCTTGTACCTGTGTTTCTGCATTTCTGCCTCTAAGTTATATATCTAACTTCATTTATTTGCTAATTTTATTTTAGTATTTTGTCCAAGTGTTTTTCTAGAGTTGCATTTGTGTTTTATTAAAGAAAGCAAAAACAACTAAAGAACTTGAGGATAATCTCTGTCTCTTAGTGTTCAAAGCCTAGGAGACGTCTAACTGGGTGGGCTCAGTGAAGTTTCCAGCGCTGTCTAAATGGGTACCTGCTTGTCTGGTTACTGCCAGCTCCTTTGTTAAAGTAAACGCCCTCTTAAGGCCCCAGGTGTTGTATTAGATACACTTGTAACTTGCGTTGAGTAAGCACTTGGCTATCAACACCCTTCCCCCAAAAAAATAACATTTAAAAGACTTCAGATGATTCTGCCTGCCCTTCTGTATGTAACGTTTGTGCCCAGATTTTGTGTGAGACAAGAGACGTGTCTTCTTTTTCTAGAACCTACTCGCTGCTGGCAGTGTGGGCTTCTCACCCATAGAGATGTCGCGTTTCAGATTCTATCTGTCTCACATCGTTGAAAATATAAAATAACGCTTTGCGTATGTACTCGTATCACACAGTGTACATTTTCATCTATGTAATACATGTATTATAAAATTTCCCTGAATGGGACCATCAGTTATATTGCACCTCTTTGGTCATTCAAGAGAGAAGTTCATTGTGACTCCATTATTTTTGCCTTAATGTCTTCAGAACCTAACCCCTGACTAAGATGTCTTTGTTACCTTGTTTTCACAAAGGCATCTCTGGTTGGTTTTGACGTCGCTTTTCCTTTCAAACTTTATTTTTTTCTCTTATGTTGATAAAACCCACTGGCCTTACTTAATTAATCCCTCTAGAGTGCTAGACTGTCAGCTATGTCTGTGCCCTCCTGCCTCCCCCTCAACTCTGCTCTTTCCCAGTAACTGGCAGGAGAAATTAAAACTATTAAGCTAAGATACCCTTAGTGACAATTTTACAGCTGTCTTGAAAATAACTCCTTGCTTTCAATTAAAAAAAAATCGGTGCACAGCTGCTAAATCCAAACATATTAACTCACTGTTTTTGCGAACTGCTGCTCTTTCCTTGGAAAGGCTAGATTTAGAGCTTATATTATTTCGGTCTTCGATTGCACGCAACAGAAAGTGATTGTGCTAGCTTCAACAAAAAGGAAGGATACAGAGTGCCTTAGAGATTCTACGGCAAAGTGGAAAAAGCGAATCTTGGAAGAACACGACCTGAGGTTCGAGGAAGCAGGAACCGATGCCCTGTGGTCCGCCTTATTTGATATTGTGCTTCTGTGCTGGAAATTCTCAATCTGGGGAGAAAGAAGCAGAAATGGATTTGCCCGGAGTCCTGTGCCTGGTACGGGATGGGGGCATGGACTCCAACTGACATTCTCAACTCAAACTGGGGAGGGTGTGTGCTACCCAGGAAAACTTGAACGACTCTTTCTGGAGAAAGAAGGCAAAGGAAGCTGGCTAGACACAAACAGCACTGCTCGCATTCCAGTACTGACATGTATCTTTGTAAAGAATTGTCCGTGATGCCTGACACGATGGCATTCTGCCATTTTTCCTCCACTGACAGCCACCAATCCTACAGCAGACTTTGTCTCATGATCCATTGACTTGTCTCCTTCTTTGAACATCCCCCATCTGGACTGCTCCTCTAAGAATACCGATAGTCAGTTCTCTAGGCAAAAATATGTGAACGGGAAGAGAGCAACAGACAAAGAAAGAAAGAAGGATAATGGCTTAGAATGGGTTACAATGATTCACTTTCTTCTGGAGACATCCACCTGTCAAATATTTACTTCCAGAGACCCGAACCTTTCTCATTAGAATTGCACTGGCTCAGTCACTGCTGCCCGAAGCTGTGGGTGTGCAAATGTCAACTCTCTCACTGGCAAGTTGGTGAAATTTGCTGATGACACAAACCTGCGTAGGTTTGGGAGAAGGCAGGATTGTGAGAAACTCCAGATGCATCAGGGCAAACTGTGTGAGTCACTCAGACTGGTCAATGGAGCGTCTGCGGGTTGGGTGGCGTTGGGACTGAAAAGAGGAATTAGCATGTCTAGTACCAGAAAAGAAGAAAACTCAAACTTGAGGGCAGCGGTGTTATTAAATGGCCTTCTAGAAAAATCATCTCAAGTTCTTTCTTGGAACTGTGTACTAAATTTGATTCTTCCTATGTCAGAGAAAAAGGAAAAAATAGAGCACAGCATCAGAGCAAGGCTGCAACGAAGCTCCTGGTTTCTCTACCCAGAAGCTATTTTTATTAATAGGAATGTTGATAAGAATAACAGTTAACCGTTTATTGATTACTTTCTATTACTAGGCACTATTACTGGGCATTTCGTATATATCTTTAGTCTGCTGACTACATGAGGAAATGCAGCTGGCAAAACTGAGGCTCAGTTTGGTTGTCCACGGTGCTCCAGCTCATAAGTGGTAAGGAAAGGATGCAAATAAAGATTTTAATGCTTCTGCCATATAGTTAGCAGGTGCCTCTGCTGACGGTGCAGAGCCTGGTTGGGATTCTCTCTCGCTCCGTCTCTCTCTGCCCCTTTCCTGCTCATGCTCCCTCTCTCTCTCCCTCAAAATAAATAGATAAACTTCTAAAAAACTATCTATAGCAGGTGCCTCATTTCTTAACATTTTGTGCACTGTTCGTGGGTGTCCTTCAAGTACACATGGGATGTCTCTGACACAGACCCCATACCAAAGCCCCACACTGGAGGCGTAAATATTTGTTAACATTTTCATTTAACAGGTATTTATTGAGCTGTCCCTCTATGCTAGATTTGCACCTTTCTTGCCAGAGGGGGAACCCCATTAGGAAAATCAACTTCTTAATTCTTGTTTTTATGCCCATGGGCCAGAGTTTCTTAGATGTTTCTCCTACTTGGGGGCCTTTCTGAGCCTGGCACTTCCCTCTTTAACCCCTTGATCAAAGGTGTAGAATGTGGCGCATGTTGGTCTGACCTCTCTGCATTTATAACTCTGACCTGGGTTGGGCTTTAATGGATTTACGTAAGAATGAGCTTGGAAAAAGAGGAGGTCACAGTGAGGCAGGGAAGAACCTGGCATTTAATACTAAGCAATTAAGAAAGAAAAGTTGACCATCTTGGAGCACCTGCTAGGTTTCAGAACACTATTACTGTATTTATTCTCACTGCCAGGTATCAGTGAACTGCCCATTTTATTTTACGGTCCCAACACACTACGCGTAGAAATCTTGGATGGTTTGCCCAAAGATGCACAGATCACAAATGCTAAAGTCCAAATTGTTCATTTCCATCTGTCTTCTCTTTGTCTCCTCCTGGGGGGGGGGGGCCCACCTTCCAAATCTATTGAGTATCTGACCACCTCAGGAGAAACAACCCATCTGAGCCAGCATCCTTTCTTGCCAGAAGTACTTGACGACACAGTAAGCAGAAGTCCTTGGAACGGCCTGCAGGGTCCTTAGAGGGCCTGCATGATTCAGAACCGCAACTGTAACCTCAGGGACTGCCTCTCCTCCTGTCCTCCACGCTCCGCCCCAGCCATCTGGCCTCCAGCTGGTCATCGAACACCTAAAACGACTTCCTTTCCGAGAACTCTGTACTTGCAGTTCCCTCCGCCTGGAAAGCTCTTCCGTGTTGCGTTTGCTCACATCCTTCGTGTCGTCTTTGAGATGGTCTCTTTCCAGACTACTGAAAACTCTAGCTGTCCCATAGGCCCAGGCTGGGCGTGGTGTGGTAGACAGAAATTGTTAGACAGCTTCCGTGACCTCTCCCCTGATGTCACTTTCAAGGTTATGTTACATGATGCGGCCGAAGGCAGCGGGAAGACCATCTGGGTCTACAACCACAAGGAAATTCTGCAACAACCGGAAGGAGCCTGCAGTGGATACATCTCTAGAGTCTCCAGATAAGAAGCCCGCCCCACTGACACCTCATTTCAGGTTTGGGACAGCCAAGTGGAGAAGCCAGCAGAGCCCCCTGGACTTGGACCGGCAGAACTGTGAAATAATGAATGAGCGTTGTTCGAGGCTGCTCAGTCTGTGGTGATTTGCAGGAGCAAAACCGGTAGAGACGGCAAATATGATTGACCTCTCCTGGCAGATTGGATCACTGAGCAGTGCCTGCCCAGATGCCTGTCTTGAGACTCCAAGGTCGTTTAGTGTGTCTGAGAATAGCTGCATGTTGGTACAGACCTGGTCTGGGCTCGTTGCACCAAACTGGAATGGTGGAATTACTTGGACTTTGTGAAGTTGTTGGGCTGGAGTCAGACACAGAGAACATGGATGGCGTCATTAAAGAACACCAGCCAGCAGAATAAGAATCAAGAATATGAGCCTTGAGGTGCTCGGGTGACTCAGTTGGTTGAGCGTCTAGCTCTTGGTTTCGGTTCAGGTCATGAACTCATGGTTTGTTGGATTGAGCCCCGCATTGGGCTCTGTGCTAACAGTGTGGAGCCTGTTGGGATTGTCTCTCTTCCTCTCTTTCTGCCTCTTCTTGACTCGTGCTCCCTCACTCTCGCTCTAAGTAAATGAATAAACTTAAAAAATATATATATAGTTTAAAAAAAGTATACAAGTCTCTCCTAGTCTGCTTGGGCTGCTGTGACAAAATACAGACTGGGTGGCTTATAAACAGTAGCCATTTATGTCCTTCTCACACTTCCGGAGGCTGGATAGCCCCAGATCAAAGCACTGGCAGATGCCGTGTTTATCGAGAGTGGCCTTCCAGGTCCACAGGCTGCTGTCTTCCTGCTCTGAGCTCTCTGGGGTCTCTTTTCTAAGGGAACTAATCCCATTCACGAGGGCTCCACCCCTATGACTGAATCACCTACCAAAGACCTCACCTCTTACTAATGCCATCACACTAAAGGTTGAGATTCCAATATATGACTCAGGGGTGGGTGGGGGTGGAGGCCCCAACGCCTGGTCTTCAGCAAAGATGTAGCAGGTAAAGTCTGTTAGGGCACAGGTTTTTGCTTGTTGTAATTACTCTTCTATCCTTAGTGTCTAGAATAGTGCCTGGCGTATAGTGGATGCTCCGTCAGATGTTTTGATGATCTAGGTCACAAGGGACAAGAGTTGAAATTTGGCCTAGTTGTTAGCTGGATGTATTGGTGCAAGAGCAGCCTGAAGCCAAATTGCATTCTACCGCTAAACAGTTTGCTCCACTCAAAGAGGGAGACGAGGGTTTCTTTGCAGTGTGGTTGTGAGAATTAATTGAGATGTTGTGCACAAAGTGCTGAACCCAGGGCCTGGCACCTGGTCACATTTGCCACGTGGTAGCTATTTTAGCATTACCCTATCAGTCAAGGTTTTTTAAGTAGCAGCCCTGAGCTCAGGCTGATTTAATCAGGGAGGTTTGTATTCGAAGGTTATCAGAGAGCTTACTGAAATCCCAGGAAGGCTGGAGAGTCAGACTCTGAGTGCAGACGGATCAAAAGGAAGCACTCTTTTGAGTCAGACAACCAGAAGCACACCAGAAAATGGGTCTGTGTGAACATGCCTGCCAATAGTACGTATGGGGGAGGGTACCTCGGTGTGCCTGCCCTGGACACCACCTCCACCCCGCCGCCCCTAGAAGCCCATGTTGCAGCTGGTCAAAAGACTCACATGACCCCCTCACCCCATCTCTGCCCGTTTGTGTTATTAGATCCGTATTGTCGTCTCTGGACAACTGTGTGTGATTGGTCAGGCCTGGCTCATGCGTGTGACGTTTTAACTTTCCACCCTCTCTAGTGCGAAATAGGCTCTGTCTTTCATTTATAAAGTAAGGATTCTCCAAACATAAAAAGAGCTTAGAAGCCAGAGAGCACCCTTGCCTCCTCCCCCAATAAGACAAATTCCCCTACATTCATGGTCAAGTTGCAGATTTGGGGTCAGAAACACTGTTTCAAGAGGGCAGGGAAAGCTCTAGGCCCTAGTTTCAGGATGATTCCAGGCAGGGGTCATGATTCATGGGGACTTTAAATAGATGGAGAAGAAGGTGTCTTTTTTTCCATTTGACACTGGCTTTTACCTTGACACCCTATGATTCAATCTGTACCAGGGTCATGCATAATTAAAGGGTCACTTCTGTCTCACCTCAGAATGTGGTTGGAGCAGGAAGGCACCTGTAAGCATGAACTGTGTCTGAATCCGGTTCCAGAGCTCTTGGCTTCAGTGTTTCATGTAGGACCTGCACAGTCCTGGGAAGCGTCCAAGGGTGAATCATTCTCTGGTTGTAAAGCCAAGCATTGATGGTCATTCCTTTCCTGTGGTTTTTATACCTGAGAATACCTTCTAAAAAATAATCCCATGTTAATTGGTAACATTTGTCAACTGCTTGTCATTGTGTAGCCTCTGGCTAAATGCTTTAAGTCAGACTTCTCATTTAATTCTTCCTTTTGTGCAATGTGGTCTAATTATGCCCATTTTATAGGCCAGGAAACCAAGGCTTAGGGAACAGGTCAACCAGGTTGTAGGTGATGGAACTTGAACTTGAACCAAGGTGTATCTCACACCATAGTGTATGGTCTTCATCACAAATTTATATGAAGCTGATAGATTGTGAGCACTAAAAGATTCAGCATTACAGAGGGTTGAGTATTGGTGAAGTTTGGTGTAAAGACTGAAGAAAATTTGCTCGTTTAATGATTGATTGGCTGAGAGAGCACAAGAGCTTCTGTGTGCTGGGGAGAGGGAGAGGGAGAGGGAGAAAGAATCTTAAGCAGGCTCCATGCCCAGCATGGAGCCCAGCATGGAGCCCAGCATGGGGCTCCATCTCACAACTGTGAGATCATGACCTGAGCTGAAATCAAGAGTTGGATGCTCAACTGACTGAGCCACCCAGGCAGGGGCTCTGCAGGTACCCTGTTAGCTTCGGGGTGGGATTCAGGAATTTCTGGGTCTCTGTGTCTTTCCTCAAGGTTTTGCCTATAGATGAAATTTCTGCCTTTTTTTTTTAATGTAGTAGCACTATGAGAGAACATGTTATTTTTTCTGTAATCAAGAAAATGAACTGAGCTGCCTATATTTATTTCCATTAGTACAATGATTACATATAATTAAAACTGAGGCATCATCAGAAAAGGTCAGATAACAAAAAAACATGGGATAGAAAAGACGAATTATCTTTTCACAGCAGAGATTTGTGCAGGCCCACCTAGAAGAAATGGCTGTACCCCTCCCTCCTTTCTGGCAGCCCCCCATGCTGCCTTTTCCTTTTCCACCACGTCTCACCTTCACAAATACTAATGTTTCATTAATTATATTTCTCTTCTGTCCTCCTCCTCTTAGAATGTAAGCCCCTTGAGAGCGAGCCTTTGTTTCATTCTCTGATACATCTCACGTGTCAGCAAGACTCTGGCTGCATGGTAGGCTCTCAGTAAATATCTGTGGAACGAATGGATGATTGTAATAAATAGTAACAGAAGTAGAATAAAATGAGAGGAGAGTCTTTAAAACAATGGAGTACACTGGCATGGCTGTTTCACTTGTCTCTTGCTATGGAACAAACCACCTCAGAAACGTAGTGGGTTAGAACAGCAACCAGTCCCTTGCCTGCCTACCATTCTGTGGTCAGGAATTTGGACAAGGTTCAGGTGGCATCACCTGCCTCCATGCCACAGCGTGCTGTTGGGGCAGTTCTGCTGGTTCTGTAGAATCCCAGTTGGCCTCACTCACATGGCTGGGTGCTGACTCTTGGATGGGGTGCCTGAGTTTTCCTCACGTGGCCTGTCTCTGCACATGGCCCTTCATCCTACAAGGGCCTTTCTCTCCCTGTGGTCTCTCTCTCTCCAGCCAGCTAGCCTGGACTTCTTTATGTGGTGGCCGGGTGACCAGAGCCAAAGTGGAAGCTGCAGGGCCTCTCGAGGCCTCTCAGCGCCAGCATCCCAGAATGTCCCTTCCACCACATTCTGTAGTAAAAGCCAGTGAGTCCCAGAGCCAGCTCAGATTCCAGGGCTGGGGACATGGACGCTGCCTCCTGGTGGGAGGAGTAGCACCTGACATTGAGTGCGGTTGGAGGAGAGAGGCCTCCTTCTGTGGTCTGTGTTGTTTTCTTTTTCATTATATTTTATTGTGGTAAAATATATATGAGATTTTTCGTTTTGGTCATTTTTAAGTGTACAGTTCAGGGGCACCATGTATGTTCACATTGCCGCGGGACCATCACCAGACCTTCTTTCCTCTTCCTAAGCTGACACTTTGTCGTCATTGATCAGTAATCCCCCGTTCCACTCTTGCTTCCCCAGCCCCTGGCAACCAGGCAACCATCATTCTGCTTTCTGTCTCTAGGTTTTTAAAATTATTTCTTTTTGAGAGACAGAGAGAATGGCAGAGGGGAGGGGCAGAGAGAGAGGGGAGAGAGAGAATCCCAAGCAGGCTCCACACTGTCAGTGCGGCCCAACGTGGGGCTCAAACTCATGAACCATGAGATCTTGACCTGTGCCAAAACCAAGAGTCAGATGCTTAACCACCTGAGCCACCCAGGCGCCCTGCTTTCTGTCTCCATTAATTTGACTTCTCTAGGTATAAGCTAGCTAGATACTTCTGCGTGGAAAGATACAGCATTTGTCTTTCCATGATGAGCCCATTTTACTTGGCATAATGTCTTCAGTGATCATCCATGCTGTGGCGTTTGTCAGGATTTTGTTTCTTTTCGAGGCTTGATACATTCTTTTGTATGCAGGTACCATATTTTATCCATTTATCCTCCAGTGGGTACTTGGGTTGCCTCCACTCTTAGGCTATTATGAATCATGCTTCTATGAACATGGGTGCGCAGATACCCTGTTTGAGTCCCTGCTTGTGATTCTTGGGGGTGTATACCCAGATGTGGAATTGACGAATCAAGTGGTACTTCTCTCTTTAATTTTTTGAGTAACCTCCATACTGTTTTCCACAGCAACTACACTATTCCACAGAAAGAGAGCTTTTTCAAATAATCTATGATACCACAGTAACATAATCTCATTTTCTTTATAACCTAGATTAACCGCTTTTATGAGGAACTGTGTTTCAACAGGAAAAAAAAGCTAAAAAGATTATAATACACTTTTTTTTAAATTTTCTTTTTGTAATTTCTTCCTTTCTTTTCCCGTGTGTATTTATGGTCTTGGAGAACTCAGGGGGTCAGGTTTTCTATCCTTCGTAGGTAACTCCTCCCTTTAGTGCAGAAAAGGTCTATTCCTAGTTCAGCTAAATGGCAAGGGTCACTTATCCCGAGGTTTCTGCTCTCTACTGTGTTTCAACTCTGTACCTCACACAGATTTCTGGGCAAGGGCAACATCATTTCCCTGAAAAGCTTTGGAGAATTGCCCCAGAAGACGGCTCTGAAGTACCTTCAAGTTCCTAGCATTTTGCCAGCCCTCTGTGACTAATCTGAAAATGAACCTTTTGAGAAAAAGAAGAGAAAGAGAAAAGCACCCTCCCAAGACAAATAATGAGAAATTGCTAAAAATAATAGATGCTTTATTGTTTCTTTCCTAAAGGCCATATTTTTGGCTGGCTTTAACTCTTATTCATTCCCCTGGGACACATTTTGTTTTTGCTGAAAGATTGTATAGTGAGGGGGAATAGCTTATAATTTAGGCTACAGATCGTGTGTGACGTTTCTGTATCTGGCTTGGTGGTTCTTATCGCTATGGTTATCTAAGAGGAGCTTTTTCTTTTGTGGGCATTGTTTGAAAGCAGGTAATGCTCCTCACAAACAGGCATGCCCTTTCTTTTTTTAAAGAATGGGATTAATGATTTTACATCTGATTTTTATGATACGATTCTGTACCCCTAAAGACTTCAGTATTGGAAGAAGACCAGTAAAGGTGAGTGTGTTGGGATATCTCAAGGCCTTTGCAGTAAAGGGCATATTCTGTTTTCTTTCAAAGATAAATTTTGGTTCAATACTTCCTAGGTTTCAGTCACCCCCATAGGGATTCCTCTGAGTAAAAAGCAAGGGCTTTGTAGTTTGGCACGTGTAGGTTTCACTTGATACATGCCTACTTACTAACTGTATGCTTTGGAGCAAATTATTACATCTTTGTCAGTTTCAGTTACTGCCTCTATAAAATGCAAAAATCAATATACCTACCTTAGTAGTTTGAACTGAATAGTCACGTAAGAGTACTTGGTACAAAGTATGATCTAAATAATTGGAGACTGATGCCTGGGCGACTCAGTTGGTTAAGCCTCTGACTTTTGATTTCATCTCAGGTCATGATCTCATGGTTCCTGAGATTAATCCCTGTGTCACGCGAGGTGCTGACAGCATGAAGATGCTTGGGATTCTCTCTCTCTCTCTGCTCCTCCCCTACATGCACGTGCATGTGCATTCTCTCAAAGTAAATAAACGTTATGAATGAATGAATGAATGAATGAATGAATGAGGCACCCATGTGGCTCAGTGATTTGAGCCCTTGACTCTAGAGTTTGGCTCAAGTCAAGATCTCACAGTTCATGGGATCAAGCCCACATTGGGCTCTGCACTGACAGTATGGAGTCTGCTTGGGATTCTCTCTCTCCCTCTCTCTCTGCCCCTCTCCTGCTCATGCTCTTTTTCAAAATAAATAAATAAAATTAAAAGAAATAGGGGCGCCTGGGTGGCTCAGTCGGTTAAGTGGCCAACTTCAGCTCAGGTCATGATCTCACCATCTGTAAGTTCGAGCCCTGCGTTGGCCTCTGTGCTGATGGCTCAGAGCCTGGGGCCTGCTTCAGATTCTGTGTCCCCCCTCTCTCTCTGCCTTTCCCTTGCTCACACTCTGTCTCTATGTCTCTCAAAAAATAAAATAAAAACGCTAAAAAAAATTTAAAAAGAAATAATTTTAATTACTTATTTAAAATATAAAAATAAGAAGGGTGTCATACTATCATAAATACCATATTTTGCAAAAAACAAAATAACTGTGCCAATTGGCATTGTTTTTCAAAATCTTAACATTTAGCTTAATAGATAAGACAGCTGGATAATCATATCAGTTTCTACATTGAATTTGTTGTGATATCACAAATGATTTAACCTCTGGAAATATTCATTGAACATTCATTACAGAAATAGTACTTGAGCTTCCGACTCTTGATTTTGGGTCATGATCTCACTGTTGTGAAATGGAACCCCAGGTTGGGCTCTGCATTGACAGTGTGGAACCTGCTCGACGTTCTCTCTCTCACTTTCTCTCTCTCTTTCAAAAAAATAAACTTCAAAAAATAAATAAAATGTTATTTAAAAAATAATGAGAATGGAAATGACATCTTAGTGGTATTATGGAATAGATTTTACCTCGCGGACCACCTGAAATGATCTTGGGGGTTCCTGGGAGTTTCCAGACCACACTTTGAGAATTAGAATCTACCTTTTCCTGCTCTTCAGGTAAGGAGTATATGATCTAGTTAGAACAGGGAAGGGGAAAATATTACTAGCTATTTCTCAACCACCAAATGAGATACAGGGATGGCTGGCACAGTTGGTAGCCTAATTTCACCTACTGTTTCTAATTTAATTTACATGATTAGGCCAAAGGAGAAAGATTTTTTATATCTATTTTATAGTGAAGAACAATCATACTAAAGGATCGTCTTGCTCAGAGACCCCCTGAAGAGCTGAGATTTGAACCCCTGTCATCTCAGCCCAACGTAGCCTGCTCATTGTGCTGTTCTCCCAGTAAGTAGTGGACATACTACATTGTTACATAGGCCACGATGAGTGAGGGGCCTTTATTAATCAGGACTTTGGGTTATTAGTGACAAAAGTTCACCTCAAATTTATTTCAGCCAAGAAAGGTAAATTTATGACTGGCAGAAGCTAGTAGTAGGTTAACGTCAAGCATGACTAAATTAAGGGGGTCATCTGTCATCCAACTAACAAAATTTTCTCTCTTCGTCCCTTTGGCTTGACTTCCCATTTAGTTGGCATCCTTCTTTGGCAGGATTTGACCCTAACACCTCTAGGCTTTTTCTAACCAGCTTGACTAACCTTGCAAAAAGGAAATGAATTTTTCTCAAGAGTTTCAGCAGTAGTCCTGGGGATGCCTCTTCTACTTGGAACAAGAGGCTACCCATCAGCCAATCCCTGGGCCAAGGAGGAAGCTGGCTGCAGTTGGCTGGGGTTAGAACTCTGTGCCGATCCTTGGAGCCTAAAGGAGGAGTGAGGCTAATTCACCTACTCATATGTTAGCCTCAGTCCCCTCATCTGAGAGCGGTGGAGGGGCAATTCCCAAACGAAAACCAAAATGTTTTTACCCCTAAACTGGGTAAAACCCATTAGGTAAAATCCCACAGATATCCACAGTGGATCTCGTTTGTCTCATGTATACCATTTAAGCTCATACTCTAAATGGAATTTGTTGCTTTTTCCCCCTCCCTTTTCTCTTTCTATAAGGTTGTTATATGGAATGCTGTAGTCCTATCAAAATTGTTCTTTGGTCCTCTGCTGTTACCAGAACTTACAATGTTGTTTTGGAGACACATCAGACACACACACACACACACACACACACACACACACACACACACATACACGTGCGTGCACACACACACACACACAGTGCTCTGAAAATAGGTGCCAAGCAACAAATTAACACACAGAAATGAACTAACAATCCAGGTTAAATGTCTGTGAGCCAAGAGATTGTGTAGAGAGTCATAATAGACACAAATTTGGGACAGAACTGCATCTTGGATGTAAAAATTACAGAGGAACAGGCGCACCATGGCCTTTGTTCTGCAAGAGTGTTCTGAAGAAGTCAGTGTCTCTCTTCCTGGGAGATAGTGGGCTGAAGTTGAAAGAGTATGAGTTAGAAGTCAGAGACTCAACTCATTCCCTCCCTCCTTCCCTCATGACGCGGTGCTGGTATTTGTATTCTGGCCAAAGTCTGCATGTCCACGTAGAGCTTGAGAAGCACGCCATCCCAGTTCTTTGCATTTTGCTGCTCCCACTTATGGAATGTGTCATTTTTCCATAGCAGGTGTCCAGGTAACTATTCAGTCCTGCACCCTGACGAGCTATTTGTTGGGATGGTTGTCGCTTCCCCCCGGGAAAAGGTGTAATTCAGGGAAGTGAATGACTTGTTCTTGTTGCAGAGATTTCAACAATACTTGTTGAAACAATACTTGATAAACCACCATAGCCTCAATTTTGAGACTGTATACAGGTAGATTGCGATGTAGTATTAAAACTCTTATTTAAACAAGATGTTATTTAGCAACTTAGGATTTCTATTTAAAGGGTAATTAAAAAAATATTTCAAGTACTTCATATGTTGTGACTGAACATTATTAACTGCTGTGATGCATTTGTTTAAAAAGAGAAGGAAAAACGTAGCTTGTATTTCATGAAGATTGTTTAGCTGTTAACCGAGCTTTAGGAATTCCGATAATGTTCCATTTATTTCATGCGTCGAAAACAGCCACTCTGAATTAGTATTTACTTGGAGACTTTGCTTTGAAATGTTCAGGGATTGTTTTCTCCAAAGCTCCCTTTTCCAACCCAAACATGCACAGATCGAAATTTCTTGCTCAGACATTGTAATGCTCACTCACTCCAGTGCAAAAAATAAAAAAAAAGGAAGAAATTGGCATTTCTACAACCAGTTGGAAGCTTTTATCTCCAGGTTTTTTGGTTGATACTTAAAACTGCCCTACGTGCATTGGCCTAAGCCCTGCTTTCACTCCGAGTCCTAAATGGTCAGTGGTAGGGACTCACTAACTTGGACTTCCCATTCACAACTTGCTTTTTGATGGCATGTTGTGGGGGCATTTTTTTTCCTCCCGGTTTCCACTCCTTATCTCAGCCCCAATTTTGGTAGAGAAAAGTCTCCATACTGTAGTTAGTAGAACTCCACCTCATAAAATGGAGACACATTCCTCCTCATTAGAAGAGAAGCCCTTCTGGGACCCTGGGTGGCTCAGTCGGTTGAGCATCGGACTCTTAATTTCTGTTCAGCTTATGATCCCAGGGTTGTGGGTTCAAGTCCCATGTTGGGGTCTTGGCTGAGCATGGAGCCTGCTTAGAATTCTCTCTCTCTGTCTCCCTCTATCTCTGTTCCTCTCCTCAGCTCATGCTGTCTGTCTCTCTCTTTCAAAAATAAATAATAGAATAAAATTTTAAAAAGAAGAGAAGCAATTTCACTATCATTGCATTAGTCAGCTTGGGCTGCTGTCACAAAGTCCCACAGGCCCGGTGAGTTAAAGAACACAGATATATTCTCTTACAGTACTAGAGGCTAGAAGTTAAAGATCAAGGTGCCAGTAGGATTTATTTCTGGTGAGACCTCTTTACTTGGCTTGCAGAGGACCACCTTCTTGCTATGTCTACACCTGCCCTTCCCTCTGTGTGTGTGGATAGAGAGGAAACAGATCTCTCTGGTGCTTCTCCCTCTTCCTGTAAGGACGCTAGCCTTATGGGATTAAAGCCCCCTCTTCCAAATACAGTCATAGGACAGGGTTAGGGCTGCAGTATATGAATTTGGGGAGGATATTAGAATTATTGTGGTTTTTTTTTCTTTCTTGAAAGGTAACATGAAAGTCTTTTCTGTGCCTCTAATTCACATGGCGTTCTGGTCGACCACATTCTCTGCTGGGAGATGTCAGCACGCATGCTGTGGGTGGAAAAAGGACACAGTAAACTATTTCAGCTGGTGAGAGTGACATGCCAGATTAAAAGCACAGAAAATTTAATCTCATCTCTTCTTGTTCTCCTTTCCTGTACATGCAGCCTGTCCTATTTGTAACTGTCTGTTTATTTCTCCGGCCTCTTTTGATGGATGCCTATTATTAAAGTGGATAGGGCCCTGAAGTGGTAATAACAGAGGCAGTTCCCGGGGAGAAGAGGTTTGCTTAGTGGGGCGATGAGCCCTGTGTTCAGCCATCTAGTCTTCGTCAAGCGACTGGGAAGAAAAGATCAGGGGTAGCAGATCCACCTTTCTTTCATCTTTTTACCATTGAGTTTAAATGTGTCAGGGCGTTTCTCGAGATGCTTGGCTTTGGCCTCTAATTCTATACCTGTACGTGCCCACTTGTTCATGTATTTCTCATAGAAGAGTGTCTGGGAACTGATGCAAGTTATTCCCTGTTGTTCCAGAATTTGGGCCAAGACCCAGAGTACGGACAGAGGGCAGGTACCCTATGTGCTAAACTCAAAAGTTGGGGCCAGCCAGCGCTTGCCAAAGGGCTCCCTTCAGGAGGATGGGCCTTGTTGGCTTCATCTGCAAACCAAGTCAATAAAAGAGGCGAACTCGAAATAGAGAAAGGTTGTCTTTTTAGGGAGAAGACTGTTGCCCTAAAGGTATTCTTTCCCTTCCCTTCCTATAAGAGAATAGGGGGTTGTCACCGTGAGCTGACCAAAGCCAATTTGACCCCTCCAGATTTTTTTTGAAAGCCACCAAAGAAGCTAGAGTTGGTGAGTATTAGCTCTTCTATAACCTTGCTCCCATTTAATGAAAGCAGGCCTTGAACCAAATTCTCCCACGCGTACAGACATTTGCTAAATGAATATTCATTAGCAAAGCAGGCTCAAAACAGCTCATCAGCCCCTTCTGCAAGCCTGGGGCTGTCCCAGCACGCCGTACTCTGCTACTCAGCAGTGGTGCTCTGGAACCTTCGGGGGAGCTTTAATAAGGTATTCATTCTGGTCTTCCCTCAAAAGATCCCCACATCGTTTCTCTGGGTGAGGCCCGGCTATTGGGATTCTAAAAGCTCCCCGTGCACTGCTCATGTTCAGCCAAGGTTGACTACCAGTGTTCTAGAAACTCCCATCATACCCTGGGTGAAAGTTCATTTAAGGCCAACCCATCAACACAATAGAGGCAGGATTCTGAGTCCACTATTTAGGGACTCTTCACTTAGAAAACCTCCTAAACCAATGTCTGCACCCAGGGTTGGGGATGACATCAGCGGTGACGTCATGAGGGGTACAGGGTACAGGCCAAAGTGGGCTTTTATTTCCAGTCCATGCAGAGGTGGGAGGTATGTCTGGACTGTTTTTGCCACTTGAAGTTTTCTAAATACCTTGGATTTCACCAATTAGACCCTATTTCTAACATCCATCATGCTAATTAACAAGTCGTTCGTTTCACCAATAAGAACCTGTTTTGGCATCCCTGATGCTAATTAGCAACTGCTGGTTGTTGATTAAACTCCACTAAGGAAAGTGTGCGTATGGTAGGTGTCCTTGGATCATGGCCCTTTCCAGCGCGGTGCTAAGTGGCCTCCCCGAGTCTGTGTGTTCTTGGTGGCATGTCAGCTTACCACCCCTAAATCTAAAGCTAAACTAACTGGCACGTGCATGGTATCACCCTAATTATGCAAATGTATTTTAAACAAAATTATAGCCACATAGTGCTGCATTTCTTCAAGGCCGCAGGAGGAATGTTCTGAGAGAGTTGTTTATAAAGTCTGGATGTGTCCCAGCTGCCAGTCATCCCCTTTGCCCTCCAGTCAAGTCTGGGCCTGGTGATCCCTGGTCTGCATTTGCGGGGGCTTATTACCTCCTGGAGCCTCAGCAGAAGACGTCACCAGAGAATAGGAGCAGTGTGACCAGTGGGATGGGCAGGCGCAGATTGGGCCTCGGTACCTCTCAGTTCAGAGGCGTGGGCCTCCCCGTGGCCTTCCGGAGGGTGCTGGCTTTGGAGGACAGAGAGAGGAAGTGCGGTGGAGGCTCTGGCTTGTGGAGAAAGGCTGCTTCTGAGGAAGGCGGCCTGAGACCGCCAGCGGGGAGTCAGCCGGATGCAGCTAACTTCTCTCCAGAGGACCTCCAGTGAAGAGGGCAGCTCGGGGCCGCTTGTTCACACCAAATGCATGTCAAGAAACCATCCTAGCTCTACACATTCTCCACGTGATCCTGCTGTATCGTTGGCTTTTCCTACAAGAATACTGCCTGGCAGTCCACCCCTCATCAGAGTGTCGGTCATTTCTTTTTGCTCATGTCAGCTTCTCTAGGATGGGTTGGTGTCCTTTCTCAAGGTGTGACTTGCGCTGTGCTTCTTCACGCTGGGTGAGCCTCAGATCTGCTCTCGTGGGTTTAATTTGGTACCCCGGCAAAGAGGGAGCAGCCTCCCCCACCCCGGGGAAATGTTCACTCCTGGCAACGAATGAAGTGCAGGAGACCAAGCGGTACTGCTCACGCATGCACGAAGATTCTGCTAATGTCATGGCTACTCACATCCTATTGGCCAAAGCGGTCACATGACCAATCCCAACATCAGGGAGGCAGAGGAAGATGCTCCTTCTGAGGAGGTTGGAGAGATTAGTGTTTTTGAACCATCTCTCATCTGCCACAGGAACCAATAAAGAGGTGCATCTCATTTTTCCTTTCATCTTCTGTGTCCCAAATGCCTGAGCAGAAAGGTCAGGGAAGAGAGAGTGCCTCTGAGGATAGACCACTCACCTGTGCCTTAAGTTTGTAGCCACCTGCCCTGGCGGGATGAGGGAAAGAATGTTGATCTACGTACAAAATAGGAGTTTTACAGAGAACAGGGCTCAGCCTTAGAAAACCAGGATAAGACACTTAAAATAATTGGAAGTTAATGAATAATTACAGAGTCAGATTAAGGTGTTTGTTGAGGGAGCTTTCCACCTGACAGGTAAGTTTGACAGAGCAGAGTTGAACCCTGAGATTGGTAAAATCATGACATCTTGTGTTTGTACCTCCATACACCCAGACGCTGTGGTAATCTGTTACATATGCCTGCTTTGATGTCCTCGAGGAAATACATAGATTCCTAGTCTGGGGGTACTTTTTGCATGAGCTGTGCCTAGGGAAATTCACTTCGTTTCCAGGACAAAAGGAAAACTAACTGGATGTCTCTGTGGAGTCTTTTCCTTACCAAGCCCTAAGAAGTTTTTTTCTCTTCTTAGGGATTCTAGTTGCCCATTTGTTTGTCGTGGATAATGCTGCCTTTTCATCGAGTAATAGGTCCGAAAGTATGCTTCACACACCCCCCCCCTTCTGAGTTGTGTTATGAAAGTTTCTCTAGAAAGAGAGGATTCTCTGTTCAAATAAATTTGGGAAACTTCAGGTTAAATAAATATAATACTTTTCGTCACTGCAGGACTTTTCAGAGCCTTAATTATGCTACTATTCATTGTAAATATCTAAAAAGAGAAATATTTCATAATGATTTTTAAAAATCATTTTGACTAGAGAATGCTTTTTTGCCCAGGGAATACTAGATCTCCACATGGTGATAGCATATGCTGCCCCAGGGAACTTATACAATAAATTCTGTTACGTACCTTTGGGTTTTGGAGAAAAGTACTAGCTAAATTCATGGGTTGTTGTTGTTACTATTTTTATTACTACTATTATTATTATTATGTATTTCTCTTCAAAATACTATTTCAAACGTACCACCTCCACTAAAATTCACAATACCTATGAGCCTGAGGAATAAAATCAGTTTCCAGCGAGAGAATGTGACAGTGATAAGGTCTTAGAGAAAAAGAAGTGTAGGGAGAAAATGTTGAAAGAAATAAAAATCTACGAAATAGTCAACACGTCATCATTGATTTGACTCCTTTGTAGGTTAAAGAATACTGTTTCCTTTTTTTCCCGCTGGATAGCTAAGCTCTGTGTCAGAAGAAGCGTCTCTTGAGAAATTACTGAAACTCCACTGCCAATCCTCAGTGACATTTCTGAGCAGACTCTCTTTTCCTCACTCCATTTTTCTTTGCCCATAACCCCAGCCCATCGCCAGCCCTGGAAAATCGTGTCATCCTGTTTCCTGTTGTTGATTCCGGGGCGCCATGTTTTTGTTAAGTAAGGTTTCTCATAGCCATGTGAGTGTGGTTTTTTGCTTCAGCTGGCTGCTCGTCTCCTTGTCAGCTTTCCTAAGATGACTTCTTTCCCAACTCCCCCAGAGCCCATTCTCTCAGCACAAAAAAAAAAACCAAAAAACTAAAGGCACTCATGGGCTATATCTTCAACTTCATTTTCCTCCAATTCTAGACAAACCTACTCCATCATCTCTCTTTCCCTCATTTCCTCCTCAGAAGGTCAGGGAAAGCCTGAACTTCCCCCTCCCAAAATAATAACAACAGCTCATTCAGTTAATCCACAACAAACCCTTTAAGTAGGTATTATCATTATGCCCTTTTTACAGATGAAGATGCTAAGGTACACAGAGGTTAAATAATTTGCAAGAGTCGTGCAGTTAATAAATGTTGTATCTTAGATTTAACGTGGTCGTCTTGCTCCAGAATCCTGGCAATTTGTTTTCTTTGTTCATTCCTATCAGCTTAAAAAAAAAAAAGTTTATAGAGCTGTGATTCACCTATCATAAAATTCTCCCCTTTAAAAGGAACACTCTATTACATTCTAGTGTTATTACAGAATTGTGCAACCAACACCACTATCTAATTCCAAAGTATTTTCATCACCCCAAAAGCAATCTTGTCTTCATTAGCATTCATTCCCACATTGCCCTCTGTCCTTAGACCCTGAGAATCTACTTCCTGCCTCTGGGTTTGCCTGTTCTGGACATTTCTTGGAAACAGCATCATGTCATGTGTGGTTGTCTCTGACTGGCTTCTTTCACTTAGCATAATATTTCCAAGGTTCTTTTACGTTTACGTATCAGTATTCCCTTCCCCTTTTTATTGTTGAATAATATTTCGAGGTCTGCGTTTACCACATTTTGTGTTTCCATCTGTCAGTCGATGGATGTTTAGATTGCTTCTACTTTTTGGCCGTGGTGAATATGCAGCTGTGAATATTTGTGTACAAGTTTGTGTGCAGTGTGCATGACTTTCCATTTCTCACAGGTATATGCTTAGGAGCGGAAGAATATTTTGAAGAACTGCCAAACTGTTTTCCAAAGCAGCTGCACCATTTTATAATCCCCGCAAGAATGCATGAGGGTTCTGTTGTTTGTACATCCGTAACAACACTTGTCTTTTTTATCATAGATGTCCTAATATATGGGGTGTGTCTTGATATGGTTTGGGTTTGTATTTTCCTGATGACTAATTATGCGAATTATCTTTTCCTGTGCTTATTAGCCCTTTGCATATCGTCTTGGAAGACACCTATCTATCACATCCTTGGCCATTTTTAAATTGGATTATTTGTCTTTTTAATTTTGAGTTGTGAGGGTTCTTTACATATTCTCGATACACGTTCCTTACTGGATATGTGATTTGCAAATATTTTTTCCTCATTCTAGGCGTCATCTTTGTGCTTTCTTGATAGTATCCTTGGAAGAACAGTTGTTCATTTTGATGAAATCCAGCTTATCTATTTTCTTCTTTTGTCGCTTGTGCTTTTCGTGTTATGTCTATGAAACTGTTATCTAATCCAAGATCATGAAGATTTGTTCCTCTGTTTTCTTCTAAGATTATAGTGTTAGCTCTTACATTTAGGTCTCTGATTAATTTTGAGTGAACTTTTATGTGTGTTCTAAGGAAAGGGTCCAAACTCATTCTTTTGCATGCGAATATCAGCCCAAGGAGTACTTTCAGTGTTTCTTACATCACAGGTCTGCTAATGACAAATTCTCTCAATATTTGTTTATCCAGGAATATCTTAAGTTCTACTTTGGTTTTGAAGGATAGTTTCAATGGATTCGTGGTTGACAGTCTTCCTACTCCGACTCTCCCCACCCCCACTCTCAACCCCCAGCACTTCCAATATACCATCCAACTGCTTTCTGGCTTCTGTGGTTTTCGATGAGGAATCTGCTCTACTGGTTACTGAGAAGCCCTTGTACTTGAGAAGCTACTTTTATCTTCTTGCTTTTGGCTTTTTACAATTTATGTTGCGCCTGGGAGTAGATGCTTTTGAATTTATCTTATTTGATGTTTGTTCATCTTCCTGGATGTGTAGATTCGGGCCCATGAAATCTAGGTATTTTAGCGTTATTATTTCTTCACATTTTCTTTCTGTGCCTTTCTTTTTGCCCTCTCCTTCTGGAATTTCTATTATATATGTGTCGGTACAGTTGATGGGGTCTTACAGTTCTCTGAGACTTTGTTCATCTTCCTATGTTCTTGTTCCTTTGTATTCCTCAGACCAGATCATCTTAGTCTGTCTTCAGCCTTGCTGATTGTTTCTTCTGCCAGCACAGAAATCTCTAGCGAAATGAAATTTTGGTTTCAGATTTTTTATTTTTATTTTATTTTTTAATTTTTATTTCAGCTTTTCAATTCAAGAATTTCAATGTGGGTGTTTTCTTTTTTGTTTGTTTTTACATTTGCAATCTTTTTGTTGCTAGCTTCTACTTAGTAGACATTTTCCACGTGCTTTCCTTTAGTACATTAGTTTTCCTTTAATTCTGTCAACACAGTTATAATAATTTAAGTCTTTGTTCAGTAAATCTAACATTCAGGCTTTTTCAGGATCAGTTTATACCAAATGCTCTTTTTCCTATGTATGGGCCATACTTTTTTCTGGTCTCATAATTTGAAATGAAATCTGAACATTTGAAACAATATTGTTAAAACTCTGGAAATCATACCTTCCCTCTCTCCAAAGGATTTGTTGTTGTACTGTTACTGTCTGTTCAGTGACTTTCTTGGGTGAATTAGTGAATTAGTGTCTGTATTCTGTGTCATGTGTATTCACCAAGGTCTTTAGAGTTACCTTAGTGGCCACCTAGTAATTGGACAGAAATATTCTTAAATACCTAAGACAAATAAGTCTCCCCTCCACCAGCAGGCTTGGTGTGTGTGTTGATGTGTACCTTCAACACTCAGGCAGCTTACAACTCTACATTAGCTTTCACTTCCCACTTATGCAGAACATCAAGGTCACCTAGAGCTAAGAGAGCCGTCTTAACTCTTTTTTGGGCATGTATACAGCCCATTGCATGCCTATGACTTTGTAGAGCCCCAAGACTTTGTTGGAGCTTTCCCAAGTCCTCCATATTCATTTCATCCTCTGAATGTTCCTTTCAGATTTTAGGCCAGTTTCCTGTTTCCCCCAAATGGTATTACTCCCTCAGGCACCTGCAGTGTTCAACAATTGCTGCTAAATATTTTCAACAAACATCTGGAGGACCAGGGCTTTTACCCCTGAACCAACTCTGCTCGAGGTCAGTTGAAAACAAGCCCTGTTAATGGGGCTTGTTCCGGAAACTCCCAGACTGGTCAAATAGTGACAGGTCTCTGGGGATGGGCCTCTGGACGAGGAGGGGAAAGGGGGTGGGGGGTGTCCAAGCAGTTTCTGCCATCCCTCTAGTGACTGCTAGGTTACTATCTTTCATAGTTACCATTATTTTAAGACTGCTGGGTTTAAGAGCTACTGCAGAAAGGAGAAGAGGATGGGGATCGTACCGGCTAAAATGCTATAAGGTTTGTTGTTCTCATCAAGATTATGCTGGTTTTCTCAAATGAATGCTCTTGTAGTTGTTACAAGCCTTTAATTTCCAGATCCCTGAAAAACTTGACAATTTTTTACTGTATTCTTGTTGCTTTTATGGAAGAATGGATTTTTGGAGACCTTTACTCTGTCATTCTGGAATTTCTTCTCCAGGCAACCCAGTTTTAATTTATGAACACAAGTTTTTTAAAATGCTTAATAAGTCCTCTGAAGACCTCGTTATGAATGAAAGTAGAAGTCTGTAGGATTTTAAGTCATTTTTGCAGAAGAACTCAAGAAGCGATTTAAATTTTTTTCTTCTCGTTCAAGACCATCAAGACATTTGTAGCCACTATGTGCTACAAATGATTTAAGAACTAGCTTTTCTGTGAGTTAAATTTTCATGACTGGGTAGTGTTACTTTTGTATGACTGTGTGCTAATTTTTTTTACTCATGAACATTTAGTTTTTTTTCTCCAAGATTTCACTGCTACAACGAGTGGTTTAGGGTGTATTATTGGGCACATATCTTGGTGTATATAAGTCATCTGGTCAGATAAATCCTTGAACTGAACTTGGTAGCTCAAAAGGTATGTGTATTTAAAATCCTGATAGCTAAGCTAACACACTCATTTTTAAATCTTTAAAGTTTATGTTTTCTTTCTCATGCCAGTACTGGGAGTATTTTTCTTTATGGGTCATTCTTTATCCTTTACTTATTTATTTATTTTTTTTATTTTAGACAGAGAGCGTGCACAAGTGAGGGATAGGGGGAGGGAGAAAGAGAGTCTTAAGCAGGCTCCACACTCAGCCCTGAGCCCAGTGCAGGGCTTGATCTCACAACTCTGGGATCATGACCTGAGCTGATATGAAAAGTCAGATGCTTAACCAGCTGAGCTACCCAGGCACCCCTGTCCTTTATTTTAAATGGTCCTAAATATGTACAGAATGTCTGAAATACTGAGAGATAAGATAAAGTAATTTTAAATTCCCTGTTAATTATATGTTCAAATATATTTTTCTGCGTTTCTGAGCATCCTATAGATTGTCAAGTAGATGTTTTATTTTATCTTGACTGATAACATTTGTACCTGGTACCAACCTGAATGGCTAAAACCCTTCTTGGTATCTGAAAGCCTAGTTTTTCATTTGCTCCTTTTGATTATTTTTCTCTTTCAAGTGAGTTGTAGTGGGATGACTCAACTTTCTGGATTTGTTACCCAAAGGACTCAGCATCTTAAATTATAATGTAGATGCTTTTCTAGCTGGATGAGATTAGAGCCTGATTGAAAGTAACACAGTACAAGGAGAACCTGGCTGTTTATAACACATTTTTAGAAAGGTACCTTGAGTGGTGATCTACCCTTTTTCATGACATAAAGGGAGAATAAAAATAATCTCTTATCAACAGCCTTGCTTGCCTTTACCTTAATGCTTATCTGGCTGCCTTTTGATATTTTATCACTCATCCTACCTACCTTCTGATGAGCAAAGCAGTAAAATGTGTTTTAGGCAGCCCGTGTTGAGGTACATTAATTGCCTCATTAGGAGAAACCTGGTTCTTGTGCCAGTACCCTCTGGCACTAGGATTCAGGAAATAAAAGTGGCCCTTTGCTAATTCTCAGTTAAGTTGTAGGCCAAATCCCATTACGACAAATCCCAACACAACAGAATCTTTATATGACAACAGATTTCCAAACCTCAGCCCAACAATGGCCGGCTGGTTACAGGCAACAGAATCCTGGGCCTACATATGCGCTAGGAGTGTTTTCATAATGGAATTTCACCTGCGGTTCTGTTTGGAATTAGAATTATGCTTTGGGAGTAGTGATTCTGCACACGAATGCGAGGCCTCATTTGCCTTTTCCTGAAATATGCTCTCAGTGAACCGGAGCAACCCTATAATAACGGGGCGAATTCTCATGAGCATACAGGAGATTAGCAAAAGCCGCTCATCACAAAGCGCTCCACAGCTCAGGCTCCTGTAACTAGTGACGGCTGCCAATCTCTGCCCCACGGCCCAGTCCCGGCACTTACGTCGTGTTTAGGAAAGACCTGTTGAATGAAAATGAGACCAGGGACAGCTTTGCTTGTGTTTCCAGAGCCTCCGAGTGAAAAAGGTCCACAGGGAGCAGTGGGCTTTCCAGGGAGGCTGGATTTTAATTGCACTGCAATCAAGCCCAGTCTTTTATTGGTCTACTGGCCAAGGTGCTGATAGCACCTCAGCACCCGCCAGCCGGTTCCTGAAATGCCAAGCTGATGAAGGAGCAGCACTGTTATTAGGAGCTCAGGAGTTGGTTCTCCGGAACCCAATCCAGGAACCCTTTGCAAAGCTGCTGTCAGCCCATCTCCAGAGGACCTCGGGGAGGGTGTCGGGGTCTGTAGAATGAGGAGGCGAATCTCTCTCTTCATCTGGAAACAGAACTCAGTTATGGCTGCTGGTGTCACCTGTGCTGAGATCAGATAATGTCACCCTGTCCCTGCAGGTTGTACCGACATAAAAATACCACTGCTAATACAAGCATTAGTAATAGTGAAAACAAGTTCTTCTATTTTATATACTTGATATACTTATATTCTTGATCATTAAGGATACTGTAAATGTAGGTACTCTCTTCCCCTCTTTATGAGGAAAGTGACGTACACAGAGGTTATTTTATCCAAGGTCTCACAGCTATTAAGTGACATGGCTGGAATTTGAACCCCGGCAATTTAACTCCTTAATTTGTGCACTCGAAGCCCTCTCCTTCTGTGCGTCTCATCCGTGAAACCTCTTTATTTTCAGACAGTGTCTCTCTGTTAAGGTACTGATTATGCAAGTGTATTCAACAGGCATTCATTCAGCACCCATCACGGGCCAGGCACTGAGAGTATAGAGGTGAACAAAGGTAGACAAGTTGCCTGCCCGCTTTTGTGACCAGCGGTCGTGCGGATAAATGGTAGGAAAGATGAAACTTGGCTCCACAGTGACCTTTGAGGAAGATACCTGCTCCAGGCCGGGAAGAAGAAGCACTGAGACTGAAGTCTACAGGGAAGACAGGCTGGGGAGATGGAAATGGTGTTCTACACATGGAGCAGCATATGCAAAAGCCAGGGGGCAGGTGGGATCACGGGCTTTTCCAGGAACTGCAGCTCAGGTACTAAGAGGAGGAGGATGCAAGGTCGGCGAGGGCAGACCTCTGAGGACTCTATAAACCATGTTAAGGAGACTTCCCTGATAAGTAATGGGAAGCCACTGAAGAGCTTTCAGCAGGAGAGTGGAATGAATAAATCTGGGTTTTGAAAAAGTATCTCCAGTGTTTCCGGCCGAACAGATGGGAGGGTCACCAGAGTGAGTACTGGGACGGCAGTAAGGGGTTTCATCTTGTGGTTCACACAGAAGAGGAGGCAGGACGATTGGGCTAGGAGGGTGGCAGTGAAGATGAGGAAGGTAGGCAGAGAAATATCTGGGAGATAAAATCAATTTATCATGGATGAAATGTGGAGGGGGTAAAGGTGACTCCAGAAGTCATGGAAGCCAAACTTCTGAATGAAAGGGCACAAAGAAGAATTAGACTCAGATTTCATTCTGGGCTCTCTAAAGCCATCAGACCAATCTAACACTGTGCTTAGCTATGTAACTGAGACATGATACGTGATTTCAGTATTTATTAAGCACCTACTGTGTGCTAGGCCCTGCATCAGGCAGTAGGTAAACAATGAGGTGGGCAGAACTCCTGTGCTCAAAAGGATTGATAATGGTAGTTCTCAGCTATGAGCCCTTCTACCCCACTTGGTGGGGTTTGCTATTGGCATCTAGTGGGCAGAGGCCAGGGAGGTCACTAAACATTCTACAGCTCCCAGTCCTGGCCACAGTAAAGAACTCTATGGCCAAAAGTGTCTCCACATGGCAGAGATTGCGAACTTGGGTTTATATTTCATCTGGGAAGACAAAGGAACCAGCAGTACAGTTAATAATATGGTGTGATGAGGTCAAAAACAGGGCATTATGGCGGTACAGGGCACAAAACCCAGGTTTGTTTGTGGGAGGAAGAGAATGCAGACAGACGTGTCTGTTTTTAGTGAAGTTTGGAGAGGGCGTTGTCGAAGTCCCAGAATAGCCCTTGAGTTCTGTTTAATTCAGATTACGTTAAGTTGAAGTATGGTGTCCACAGTTTCAACCCCATGGTCTTCCTCTACTAGCAGCATGACTTTGACCTCACCATGCCTTGTCCCTTCATAACCTGTGGTGAGATTGTGGGATACCATCATTGTGAAGGCTTGCGCACAGTATCTTATAAATGGTAGTCATCCAGTAAATGCCTATATTAAACATTTGTTCTCTCAGTTGCCTTGTTTATGTCATTTTTAGTTTCTCTACATTTTCTTGAACGAGCACAGGACATAAAACTGCTTGACTACAGTTCCTTCCCCAAACCAACGCCGAAACTCCTTTGCTGAGTTTTCCCGCTGAGTGTGAGTGGCCTCTTTCTGCTTGTGACGGGAAACATGACAGAGAAGAAAATAATGCAGTAGCTGTTCATTTTAACTGTAGTATTGAGATTTTTGTGGGAACATCAGCTGGAAAAGTTGAGCTCTGGAAATGGGACGTTCAGCCCTTACTCACCGTTGAGCAATCGGTGTGATACTCCCGAATGCAAGACCGAGCATGTCTGTAGAGCATACTTGTCGGCGATGGAACTGCTGTCCAACATGCTTAATCACCAAGTAATACTTGGCTTGGAAGTTCTTCAGAATGTGAGGCATCCTTGTATGTGAATGTGCTGAAGCCAGTTGACTTCACACAGTTGTGTTTTCTGAAAAGTAAAATCATTCATAGTTTTAGGTTTTTTGAGTTTTGGAGGCTTCTTTGGTGTGTTTTTGTTTTTGTTTTTTTTTGTTTCGAGGGTGTGAGAACAGGGGAAAGGGACAGAGGGAGGGAAGAGAGAGACAGAATCTCAGGCAGTCTCCATGCTCAGTACTGAGTACGCAGGGCTTGGTCCCATGAACTTGGGCTCATGACCTAAGCTAAAATGAAGAGTGAGCTGCTCAACTGATTGAGCTACCCAGAGGCCCCAGGATCAATTGTTTTCTTTTTTAACTCCCCAAAAGAACTTAACAATGAACCTAAACCTTTTAAATTTGATGTCTTGTACCAAAGGGAAAAAGCATGTGGGGAAATTTCTCACTGGCCTTGTGAACACTGAGCCCATCATAAAATGATGATGAAATTGGACATAGCCATCTGAATTCAAGAAAAAGGAAGCATTTGACAAGATTAGAAGATGGGATTACTGAGAATCTGCTGCTTGGTACTAATGGGTGCAGTTAGGTTGGTTGAGGACTCCCCAACCTCCCCATCCTCTTCCATGATGGACAGTGTGTTCACTTGTCTTTAAACAGGTCAGAGAACGGATCTGTCCGAATGGTATAGCCACTGTACTCTGGACCATGGGCCTTCTTTCAGTAAATAAAGAATTTTGGAACACTGCCATGCTTAGTTATGTGTGTATTGCCTGTGGCTGCTTTCATGGCAAAGTCGAGTGATTGCAGCAGAGAATGTATGACACACAGAGCCCAAATTCCTTTCTGTCTGGGCTTTTACAGAAAAACTCTGCCAATTCCTATTCTAGAAGAGAGTGCAAGCTCTTTTATTTATGGAGGAAGAGAGTGTGAACAAGGGAGAGGGACAGAAGGAGAGAATCTTAAGCAGGCTCCATGCTTAGTGGCAGAACCCAAGGTGGGGCTCTATCCCACAACCCTGGGATCATGACCTGAGCTGAAATCAAGAGCCATTTGCCTGAGGCTCCTGGGTGGCTCAGTCGGTTAAGGGTCCGACTCTTGATCTCGGCTTAGGTCATGATCTCACAGGTGGTGAGTTTGAGCTCCATGTCCAGCTCTGCACTCATGGGGTGGAATCTGCTTGGGATTCTGCCTCTCCTCTGCGCCCCTCCCCGACTTGTTCTCTCTCTCTCTCTCTCTCTCTCTCTCTAATAAATGGACTTAAAAAAAAAAAAAAAGAGCCTGATGCACAACTACCTGAGCCACCCAGGTGCTCTGCTTCTCACCTTCCAGTGTGCCTTAGAATCACCTGCAGATTCTTTTCTTTTTTTCAGGGTTTTTCATTTATTTTTGAGAGAGTGAGAGGAACAGGGGCAGAGAGGGAGGGAGAGAGAGAATTTCAAATAGGCTCTGCACTGTCAGCCCAGAGCCCAACTTGGGGCTCAAACTCAGAACCATGAGATCATAACCTGAGCCAAAGTCAGATGTTCAATCAACTGAGCCACCCAGGTGCCCCTCACCTGCAGATTCTGCTTCAGTAGGCCTGAGAATCTGCATTTCTCACAGGCTCTCCAGTGCTGCCAATTCTGAGGTCCCATACTGAGTAGCAAGTTTCTAGAAACTCAGTGGCTTCATGGGATGTTGTTCTTACAGGAGGCAGGATGCTTGGTGGTTAAGAACATGGGGTTCAAGTCCTATTTTTAGCATTTATTATCTTGTCATCTTGGTAAGATAGACAGTGTCCCTAAGCTTTGGACTCCTGATCTATAAAACAGAGCAATACTCTTTAGACGGTGCTTAGTCAGGGCCTAGTCTACAGTGTGAATTCAGTGCTTGTGAATTCAGCACTAATAATGGGCTTACCCTGAGACATGTTACATTACCATGTCGGGGTCAGGCACAGTCCCTACTGTGGCCTTCCACCCTGGTGGCAGGGGTCTGTGAGTTTTTTTGGAGCCACTGGAGGGCAGTTGTTTTTTTAAAGGGAAGATTATTTTGAGACTGCTTTGGTTTTAAAATTTAATATTCGAGTAATTGAAAAACCTAATTCTTGTTTAAGTTCAGCATTCAGTTCTTAGTATTCTGTAATGGTCCCCGTTTATGAATTTAAATAATTAAATTCTTTACATTTTCAGATGCGTTCATAAATGTAAAATATTTGGCTTCTTTTTCAGTCCTCTGATTTGACCCCCTCCCTTCCTTAGAAACCACACTTTCCCTTTGCTTTTAATAATTCTTGCAGTTCTCTTCAAGTTAGAACTATGGTGAACATAAAGTTGACTGAAGTCTCCTAAAACTGTCTGCAAATTTCATAAGATTTTAGTTTAAAATCATGTCTATACCAATTAATCAATTAAACGTTTTAAATTGGAATTACAAAAGCAACCTGTCTTTGTAAATAGGGCAAATCCTCTTAAATGTTAAAATGATTAGAGTACCAATAAGTACAGATTCTGTAAAGCAAACCCTATCCAGACTACAGGTTTGGTTCTTTTAAATGTTTCTTTATGTCCATATAAATCTTAGAAGAGTTGAAAGATGCTTACCCACCAAGGAAACATTTGTCATCCTAAGCAGTTTTGGGAGATACCTTGTCAGCTACCTTGAGATTGCATGATGATGGGAAATTTCAGGTGGGACGTAGATCATTTTCTTGTCCTGTAGACCCTGAGCTCTGTTAATAATCCCTATGTCGTTGACTTCATAAATTAATAAAGTGAATGGTCAGGTAGTCTGTGACCCTCACATGCAAGTTAGAGGTTAAAGAAACATAGAATACTCTTTAAAGCTTACTGCTTGGATATTGCATTTCTTTGTCTCTTAGGGAATGTACATATCTTCCCAGCTAACTATAGTGACTTTTGAACTTGTTGGAAAATGGCATCTTTTAAGAAACATCCTCTCTCTTAGGGCCACAACTTTTCTGAATACTAGAATGAGGACCTGTTTACTTTTGGATACCTTGACTAACATGTGGTGACAACTTATAAGGTCATTCAACTGGTGTGCTTGGCCCAGGTCAGTAAACTCCTTCAGTATTGGAAACAATTGGAATAATTAAATATTATTTGTGTGGTGTCTTTTGGTAGCCCAATTAGAGGGGAAAAGTATTATAGTTACAAGTGGTTAAGACTGTCTAGGTTGTGTAGTCCAACCTTTCCATTTTAAGGAAGAGAAAAGACAGATGAACAAGGGAAGGTTCAAGTTCAGATTGAGCTAGAGGAGGCCTAAGATAGGCTTAGCTATATGCCAGATAGATTAGATGGTTGAGTCTTGCTTGGAAGACCAATGCTATCCATAGCTGTCTTTTTTTCATAATTGAACTTCTCATAGAAGCTTATCATGATTGGTGTGAGAGCAGTGACTCCAGGTGATGAAGTTCTGCCTGAATTTCATTATTTGAAAATATGAATAGGTCTTGGATTATACTCCCATAATTCATTTGAAAGGCATTCATTTGAAAGATAGTATTACTCTACCTTTGGCCATTTGATACGTAGCTGCACTGGGCAGCAACTTCAGATGTTTCCATCAGAACAAACTTTGTTTGAATTAGATTAAACTTCAGGTAAACACTACAAGGTCTATTTTATTTTATTTTATTTTATTTTATTTTATTTTATTTTGTGGTTGTTTAAAGCATTCACATCATAGATGTATAATTTGATGAGCTAAATCTTTCAGGGAGTTGAGTCCTCTTTTTCTATCTTGCCAGTCTTACCACCTAAGGAGGGCCATTCTCAGCAACCTAATGGTAAGCAGAGATTTGTGTGGAATTCGCACCTGGCCATCCCAAGCCTTCTCTGCTCTATATGGGTGCGTTTTGTTCGTGAGGGTAAAAGAACATTTTTGGCCATTTATGCTTGGGGGCCCCAGAAGTTAAACCTGTCATTGGTGTTACAGGTATTAAATATGATCCTATTCCCTTGAAAGAAATTAAGAACTTAAACCTTTTCCTTCCTGCTCATGGTTAGGATTAAAGCTGCTGTAGTTAAGCCAAACGTTTATCCACCTTGAACAATTTTGTGAGCAATGAAAGATTCTTTCAAATGATACATGCAGAGTCAATGGATGTTGTAAATTTTCATAGCACACCAGCACACATGACTTTCCTCCTTTCTCAGGATTCCGTCCCCTTTGCATTAGAATTGCTTTTAAATTGCACACTCCCTCCTGGAGCTCTTTCTTGGGTCATGTTGTTGTTGCTGTTATTACTGTTACTGAAGCACATGAGTGTCAAATCAACCTTTGAGATTTTCGTTAAAGTTCCCAATGCAGTCATCGCTGCCCAGAATACCTGAATGTGCTGGAGTTGTGAGAGTTTTGAGAAACTATTGAGATCTGGTTGAAAAAAGAAGAGAGGTGATTTTTAGTGAATCTTGAAAAATGTCAACCTTGACTTGAGTTCAAAATTCGAGTTCCCAAGTTCTCATTGGGTTCTCGGAAAACACAGTGCTCATAATTAAGATCTGATATATGTTCTTATATCCCAGACTAGGAAAGTTTTCCTAAGCAGCTCGTGTCTCTTAAAATCCGACCTGGTCTGCTTGCTTATAGCTCTCGTCTCAGTGCTAAGTGGGAGGCACTTGGCCAGTCAGGTGTATCAATGTACTCCTTAAATGTAGTGGTAGGAAATCTATAGTCCTCTGAGTTCCATTTTGAGTTCAGCTTCCTTAAGGGCAGTAATGGTTTCCTAGCTCAGGCTTATCCACTTGTTTAATCTCTGTTCATTCAGTGAATCAATAAATATTTGTGTGCCTACCAGGCATTGTGTACATTTTGATTACAGACATAGATAAATTTGAGCCCCACGAGCTGGTGCTTTTATTTCTAGAATGGGGATGCCTGGGTAGCTCATTCAATTCAACATCTGACTCTTGACTTTGGCTCAGGTCATGATCTCATGGTTTATGAGTCTGAGCACCGCATCGGGCTCTGCATTAACAGTGCAGAAGCTGCTTGGAATTCTCTCTCTCTCTCTCTCTCTCTCTCTCTCTCTGCCCCTCCCCTTCTTGCTCACTCTCAAAAATTAATAAATAAACTAAAAAAAAGGGAAGACTAACATGGAACAGATAATCCCATGATCACTTAGTCACAGTTGGTGATGAGTAAATACCACTGTGTATTTCGTGTAATACACTGAAAATGACTCATTGGCTCTGTGATTAAGAAGTGTTGATTGTAACTGGAGAAGAACTTCCGGGGTCCACTTAAGCCAGACTTAGGTTGCCTTGCATTTTTGGGCAATATGATTTTTAGAGAAGTTTCTTATATGTTTATTATTTGTGCCAAAGTCCATTATCTAGAAAGCTTGAAAAATAGATATTTCGACACTCCGAGCAAACAAACAGAAAGCCGGGTTATGTTAATATTCCCTAATTATGCGTATGACAGTAGGATACGGATTCTCTGCTCCTTTTTATTATTGTCACACAGTTAATATACGTGTGGCATGAGCACGTGTATTCATCAGTATGCATGTGCTGTAAGCTTCATTTATTTGGGTTGCTAGAAGCATTTATTCCTCGTCAATGATTTTTCTAAAAAACACCTATCCCATATCTTTCTTATCATGGGCCCAATGAAAATGTGAAATTTTGGTCAAACAATTCAGTGACAGGTAAAGATAGGTTCAAATCCAAGAAAGCCTTATAAAAATGACCCTAGTAAAGAAAAGTAATAATGAACAAGATGCATGGTGGCAGTCACAAACAGAAGAGACTTACCCGATTTTATTTTTTACAAGCCTAATTCTAGTCCACTGCAGTAAGAATAGATCTTTCTCATCATAGGAAATGACAGATGCATCAGGCATCGGAAGCACCAGCGAC
This sequence comes from Paguma larvata, assembly GCA_030068075.1. Taxonomy (NCBI): domain Eukaryota; kingdom Metazoa; phylum Chordata; class Mammalia; order Carnivora; family Viverridae; genus Paguma; species Paguma larvata. The sequence continues at coordinate 30,475,492 of CM057842.1, read as the reverse complement.
TAAGTGATTTCTGGTATACTTTTCATCAATTGATGCTAAAATTTTATCATTCCATTTCACTCTGTCTGTTAATACACAGACGGCAGGGATGTCTCGTGAGGGCTTTTGGCAATTGTAGCAGTCTGAGCCATGGAGCAGAACGTTTCTCTCTTATCCAAATGCAGAGACATCGTTCACATGTAAAAATAGCCAAGTGTGCAGCAGTGCAGATTAGTATTCCACGACAAAAAGACGTGTGGTCTGTCTGCTTGTACCCACTCCTGCATTTGCCAACACACACATTCTCTCCAGGTGGAGTCCCTCCCCCACTTCTGGCCGACACTTGAGTTCGAGAAGTGTTTCCAGATGCGTTCGGGGCTGACATCTTAAAGGAAGAGTGTGGGTTCTTTGGATCCTCAGCCAGTTGAGAGTTCCCTGGGCTGTGCCCCAGACTGGCATCTGACGCCTGAGGCCATGCAGTCTTACTGTCCATGCTTGTCCTTCTATAAATGCCCTGTTATCTCCATAATGGAGTATACTGAAATGCCACCTTGGAGCAGTTCAGAGACTTGCCAAGTCGGATGAATTTGGCAGCAGAAACCTGTGCTGTTTCTATAAAAGGCTGTTGGTCCTTTCTTATTAGAAATTAATGGTGCCCATTCCTGCCAGGTGTGCAGACAGCTCCTGGAAGAATGTTGGGTGGGTGGGTGGGTGGGTGGTTAACACTTTCAAGCTGCTAGTTACCTAAGGGGAAGGAAGGCATGTGGAATGAAGTCAGCACAGGCAAGAGCTCCTGCGGGAGCAAGGTCACTGTGGAGAACCAAAGATCACAGGCATCCACCTGCGTCCAGGTGACTACCACCTTACGGAAGTTGAGAGCCCTTTTTGTCTGATGTAAATTTCTTAAAAGAAGCTGGAAATCCTGCTCGTCACATAAAATCTCCTGATTTTTATAACTTGCCAACTAATGGAGACTTTTTGGAATGTTACCCAAGCCAAACACAACACATCTGTTGGCCAGGGGCCCTTTCATGCCAGGGCCTGGCTCCTCTAAGTGTGGTCCCCAGACCCGCAGCCTCAGTATCTCCCGGTTGCTGGTTAGAACTCCAAATTCTTAGCTCCACCCTGGACCTACTGAGCCAGAAGCTGCATTTGAATAAGATCCCAGGTAATTTGGATGTGCATTGAAAGTTGGAAAATATTGTGCTGGTGACCTGAATCAGGCCATCACTCCCTCGATGCAAGAAACAGCTTTCCAATCATTGGGTAGAAATTAAATGTTTTAAACAGAAGTCTGTTTTAAAAGCCCAAAGAGAACCTCATCCTTGGGGTTTTCACTTGGATATAGCTTGTCTGGGGAGGCCTTCTCCCTGAAACTAGGTTAGTGTCCTTGCTATGTGACTCCATCCCACCATGGTCTTAATTTGCCTTTTGACATGACGACCCCATGAGGGAAGTCAGGGGCCATGTCTTGCTTCCTCTGTATTTCCAGCACTTGTCTCCATGCCTGGCACATAAAGATGTTCAATGAATGAATGCGTTGAAATCTCATCATCTCAAATCAATTTTTTAAAAAAATATTTATTTATTTTCAGAGAAAGAGGCAGAAAGACAGGGAGAGAGTGAATCCCAAGCAGGTTCCACACTGAGAGCCCAGAGCTTGACAAGGAGCTCAGTCTCACAATCCTTGAGATCATCACCTGAGTCAAAATCAAGAGTCGCGTGCTTAACGGACTGAGCCACCCAGGAGCCCCTATGCTCTATTATTGAACATTGCATGGTAACTTATTTACTCTTTGAAGGTCTAATTAGTTTTGTTCAAGGAGGAAACTCTGCAGTGTCGCAAGCTTTTGTGCCTGCCATCTTCTGGTCTACCTCTTGGGGGTGGATCTTCCATCTCGCTCTCCATCTTATTTGCTCCTACATTTCTGGGCCCCATCCCATGACATGCTGTATAGTAGATGCTCCAAAAGGATGTCTCGAATAGGTGAACTAGTAAAAGCAAAGGGTTCAGTAGTGGTTCCTGTGTTAAGTTAAGGCTCCTCTTACTATCATCCCCTTAATTACCTATTCCCATTATAGATTCACGGCTACAGTACAGACATAAAGAAAAAAACTGTAGATCTATTGTTCACTGTTGTGAATTAAATGGAGTATCAGTGCCCTTAACGATGTGGAGTGCATTCAACTACGGAAATAATGGAACAGTGCGTTCATGTTTATCTTGTCCAGATAGAGAGGGCGGGAGCCCCTCACTTTCCCTGTATCAGGAGGTTGCCCTCACAAAATCTGACGTGAATTTTAACTATGCTGATCTCCTATTCTTTCCCCATACATTGTCTAGAACAGCATGTTGTGAAGAAGGGAAACAGACCAGAGCAGATACAAAGGTAATGTTTCCTTCCTATATTAGTGTTCACTTTTTATGTGCTCTCTACAAAATTGATTTTATCATCAGGGCAAAAACCTTTTGATCGGACAAAAATATTTCAGTTCGGAGTCTCGAAAAATCAAGTTCAGACATTTTGGGGTGTTATGGAAAGTGAATTGCTTTGCTAGGATTCTCTTGATGGAAAATTGACTTCCCATGGTTCTTATCTACTTGCAGTACATAGCGGCAATCTTAGCTTCAAAGGAATTCATTCCATTCAGTGACACACTCTTATTCTGTGCTTGGATGGCCTCTCATTTTTGTCTTTGTGCATTTACTGTTTTTTGTTTGTTTGTTTGTTTGTTGGAGGGGTGTGTGTGGAGCCGTGTGTCTGTTATTTTAATGGCTTGTTTTAGAAATCCCAGGCTACCATCTAGTATGGCCATCATGAGAGTTTGACTTCAATTCTCAAAGGTGTAGTAGTGCCATTCAGATAAGAATTCTATTTTAGACTAAAAAACTCCAGAAAATTGGCTTCTCGCGGATGTGTCAGAGAAGCCAGCCTTTCTGTCGGTTGTGTGAAGTGAAGGAATAATTGTCACTTTGAGAATTAAAATACAGTTAATGTTGTAGATACTTGATAACATGAACTGAGGCATTTATAAAATATCTTTGACTGACAAGGCTATTAAAATAGGCACTTCAGCTTACAGTCAACTGATTTTTTTTCTTATTTTCAATTTTAAAGAACAATAATCTGGTAAGCCTCTAATAACTATGTTTGCATGATTAAAGGAAAAGTATAAATGGATACACATTAAATTATAATAGTTTGTCACATTACAAGCTGAACTTGGAGGTGAGTGAGGGAGAAACTCACTTTTATATTTACAAAGTTTGTATTGATTTTGTGGTTTAATTGAAATAAAATGTATGAAGAACTCAGGAAAGGCATGACCTAAAAAATCAAATTAACAAATTCTGATGGAAACTTATTTACTTTCTATTTTCAAAATTCATTCTAAAAGCTACATTGTATCAGTCAAATTTCTTTTTTTTTAAGTATATTTGATAGTGGTTTTAACTGTGCAAGTCATACTGTATCCATCAGAATTTTTGAATGGAATTTGATACATGGATGGCTGGGAATACATTTAATTACCTGTCTTCTGGATCCAAAATGTATTCCTTATGGAAAAATAGTATTTTGTGATCTTGATTGTTGACGTAATTGTTCACCTTAAACAGTGCTTTTCATAATGTATAAAATAAACATTTCTGCAGGGGAAAAATGAGAACATTTGGGAATTAATATTGTGTAGTTTAGGAATAAGTACTCTGGAGCCAGACTGACTGGTTTCAAAGTCTGGCTCGGTCACCTTGTGCTTGAATTTCCTCATCTGTAAAATAAAGAATAGTACTGCCCCCAAAATGTTGTTATAGGAAGTAAATGGGTTTATGTATATAAAGTACTTTGAAGACTGCCTGTTACAATATAGACATTGTATCAGTTAGCTCATGCTGCATAACAAAACAACCCAAAACTTAGTATCTTAAAACAGTTTAGTAGCTGATTTAAGCTTAGTAGCTTAAATCATTTATTATTTCTCATGATTCAGATTGGCGGGGCTGTTCTTCTGGTTTTGGTCACTTTGGCTGGGCCTGGATTGGACTATTGAATGGCCTCTCTTTCTTGTTTAATGTGATGGCAATAGCAGTTGGGCTTGTGCACATGGTTGTGGTCACAGAGTTCTCAATAGCAGCAAAAGAGAAAAGGCCAAATGCACAATTTCTTTCAAGCCTTTCTTTCTATCACATTTGCTAACATTGCATTGGGCAAAGCAAGTCACATAGCCAAGCCCAAAGCCAGAATGAGAGAGGACTTCTCAAGAGCAGGAAGGGAGATTATTCAGACCGGACCATTTTTGCAGACAATCTGTGTCAAACACTATATAAGCATTAGCTGCTGCTTATTATGATTATTACTATTACTATTATTACTATTATTATTTTTAATAATATCAGCTCTCCAAACATAAAGCTATTGAAAGTATAGACATACTCCAGGAAAGCGCTTGAGTATGTCTTCAGTTAGTCATTAGTATTTGCCGTTTCCAGATATTGTGGGAGCCTCAAAAATTAATACTTGCAACAAGAGAGTTTTTAAGAGGAGCTTATTCTGCAGGGCTGAAATTATTATTTTTGTTACAAACTGTAGCTGTCCCTACTGGTCTCCCTGGGAGCATTTTGCAGGTTATAAAATACAGCTATTACTATGGTAATCATATTGCAAGTATAAAATGGCTTTGACCTACTTGTTAAAATGCAGTGTGTATTAAAATAAAGACTGTGAGCTTAAAGCTAAATGAACTCAGAACAAAAACAGAATAGCAAGTCCAAAGTGCCAGAGAGATCTTCAAAGGAAAGAAGGACATTTGATAAAGGATGCATTTTTCCTCTTTCTTTTCATTTTCCCCTCGTTGTGGTGACCGCCAGGAAATGACACTCATGTCTGACCGCATTTCTGTCCTGTGTCTGACTTGCAGGCAAAAATTTTTTTCAACAGTAAGAGCTACCATTTGCACAGCTCCTTATATTCCAGCCATGGGCTGAGTCTTTCAGTACACCATTTAACTTTCTCATCACAACACCTCCTCAAAGTAGGAACCATTATTCTCTTTTTATAAATGGGGAAACTGAGGCTCGCAGAAGAAATGACTTAGCCCAAGCATGGGAATTCCTGCTCTCAGAGGCTTGGATCCCTGAGAGCACGTGAATCAGGATACCTAAAACCTGTAGACATTGGCTATCATCATATAAATCAATGTACACATTGATCTGTTCATTTATTCAAAGAATATTGATTGTGTACCAGACAGCATGCCGATGGCTGTGTTAGTCAACAGGTGGGCCACTAGGGAGGGTCTCCCGAGGTTGAGGGAGGCTTCTGGAGGTTCAGAATAAAGCCTGGAAGATGTATAGGCATTGCTCAGGAGAAAGGACTGCAGTTTTTCAGGTAGCAGGAGAGGCAAAAGCAAGAAACCAGAAGACAAGCAAACAGGTCAGTTTAGCTATAGTTGGGAGACAATTTTGGCGAAGTTGCATCGTAAGTAAAGGTCCCATCCTAGAGGTCTTTGCGAGTCCTGTTCCTTTACCTGAGGGCCCTGGGGAGCTCTAGGAGTATTCTGAGCAGGGAAGGTCATGATCAGATGGTTTGTTGAAAAAGATCATTCCAGCCACGGGTAATAAGATGGAGTTGGGCTGGACTGGGAAGAGAAGCAGGAGTTTAGGCGGTGAGTCAGACTGGCACAGCAGCCCAGGAGGAAGACAGCAGTGTCAGGACCAGAGCACCGCAGCAGAAATAAGGAGAGCAGCATCGAAGGACATTTAGAGGCTGTTTGGCTATAGATGGTGGGTGGGGAGAGTTATAGGCTCCCATCTGCTGTCTTACGTGGGGGTCTGGATAGATGGCTCCAGTGCGGAAGAAGACTCAGAAGAGGGGGATGTATCTGTGGCGGAGGTGGTAATTTTGTGCCTGTGGGACTTTCTGGTGGAGGCGCCCAGAAGGTGGTGAGGACTCAGGTGTCTGATCCTTAGGAGACCTCTCGTGGCCGGAAAGGCGATAGGAAGGTCCGGGCAACCTCCACGCTTGCCCCGCCTCCTCTTTTTTTCTCCTCCTTTGACCCTTTACTTCTCCTCTCATTTACTTACCATCTTTCTCCCCTGCAATGGACTGTAAGCTCCACGAGGGCAGGAACTGGATCCGTTTCGTTCACCATCACATCCCCAGCAGTGAGAACAGTGTCAGGCAATAAATGAGTCAGCCAGATGACAGAGGGTGACAGGTGCCACTAGAGAAAAGGGGAGTTCATCAGATTACCTTCAGGTAATGTAGAAAAAAAGCCTAGGACAGAACCTTAAAAACGACTCTGGTAAGAGGAAGGACCAAGAGAAAGGAGCCTTCAAAGAAAACAGAAGATACTTCCTCTCTTTGCTCTGAAGCTTGAATGGCAAAACATAGAGGACTTTCAGGTATCCAATGAGAGTGGCTCTTGGGGACCCGATGGTTTCTGGAAACACAGCAGGATAGAGCTGAGTAGGTGACATGCTTCCATTTCTTTGTTCTTTTTTGTTTGTTTTCTTTTTCCTTCCCCACATTAAAAAGAAAAACATCAGCCAAATGTAAGCATGACTCTCTGTAAGGAGCAGGAACTCTCAGTACATTGAATTCAACACGAGCAGATTGATTTTATCCTGCAGGCCAGTTGGGATCATTTGATAGGTGCTTGCTTCCCCAGAGAGTCGTGTTGAGAAAGATTCTGAGGCTGGCTCCAGGCCCGGGTAGAAAGAGTGCTGTGGTCACGTAGGGGTATTTGCTGTGGAAACTGTCCTTGGGTGGCAACAGAGCTGACAAACGTTCACCACCCTCCTCTAGAGAACCTGTTACTGTGAGTAATAATTTTCCAGAAATACTTCCATCCCATCTGTACAAGATGCATTTCCCAAATGTGAGTCCTGCTTTCCCCAGTCCCTGGTACTCTGCCTGTTAACTGGTGGTCCACTGGTTTAGGGAGTTGAATGAAGCCAGATTGAAGCTTAACTTTTTAGAGCTTGATCATCCTTAGGCCATCCCGGTAAGCTGTGACTCCATAGCTTATAAGTTCAGGCGCTGAGTTTTGTCCATAACTATTTTTTCTTTAGCACAGATAATTTTGAGGCCTAATTTATCCCAATTTAACTTATTTCAGCAAATAGTTTCTATTAATTATACCTTTCCACTTCTGCTAATCATCGTTCCAGAGAAAGGTGAATTCTTGAATTCTCTCGTTGCCTCTCCAGAGGAGGGTAGAATACTCAGACAGGGCTGATGGAAACCTCCCACATTGGGTCTCTTCACTAGGAGACTACAGCCCAGAGCCAGTAACTAGAAACCTTGAACTTTCACATCTCAAGGGAGGAGCAACAAAAGCATCTGAAGTGCAGCGAGCACTGAGACTTTTTTGGCGGCAGCTCATGCGAACTGATCAGTCACTTGACCCCGAGAAGTTAAGTGACCCATGAGAGGTCACCATAACTTGAGAGTCATGATAACCCGTGAGAATGATCTCATGTAATTATTGAAATGTGAATGGTTCTCAGGAATGCTAGCGTGTCTCTCCAAGTCAGTTCAATTATATTGTGAATTTTGGCAGTAGTACGCAATACCTCTTCTCCCCTTATGTGGGAATTGGGCGGGCGGCGGGGAGCGGAGGGGACTCATGGCCATCAATCAGAAGTGATTTACCAAGTGTCTCCAGTGGATTTATCTCTGTTACAAGCCTTATGGAAAAATTCAAAAGAACCTTGAAAAAGTGACCACTATCTTCCAAATGCTGAGTTTTGCAGAGGGGAGTGCAGGAGAAGAGCAAACCAATGAAAAAGCAAGCAGCCTTTCAAGACCTATTCATTGGTAGATATGGTGGTAGATTATCAACACGAGATGCCCCAGAAAGTATTTGGGGGCAGCAGGATCAGCATGAGAGGGTGTGTGGTGATTCGGGAAAACTTGAAATGGCCCCGCCTGCCCTCTGCATGGTGGGGAAAGGCTTCATGGAGGAGGAAGGATTTTAGGCAGACCTTGGAGGATTGGGGGATCGAAGTTGTAATTTTTTTCTGTTGCTGCATAAAAAGTTAGCACAGATTTAGCAGCTTCAAACAACATCTATTTCTTGCCTCATGGTTCTATGGGTTAGAAGTTCAGGCAGAGTATGCCTGGCCTCTCTGCTCAGGTTCTCAAAAAGCTAAAATCAAGGTGTTGCCATCTGTGTCCCCATCTGCTCCTTTTCCAAGCTCATTCATGTCGCTGGCCGAATTCAGTTCCTGATGCTGGCTAAAGGGCCGAAGTCCAGTTCCTGCTGCTAGTTGTCAACTAGGGGCCACTCTCCGCTCTTCACAGCAACTGTTGGTCCTTGCCATGTGGCCCTCCATCTGCAAGAGCCATCGACTGACAACCTCCCTTGAATCCGGTGTCCCTCACTCTTTGAATCTGTGTCTCCAGAAAGATCCTAGTCTTTTTTTAAGGGCTCATAAGCTTAGATGAGGCTCACAGAGGATAATCTGCTTATCTTAAGGTCAACTGTTCTGGGACCTCAATTACAGCCATAAAATCCCTTCTTGGCAGCTCCTATGTTTGTGTTTGATTGGGAAACCAGGAGGCTGTGTGTGTACCCCCAGGCCAGGAGTCTTGGGGCCCCATCTCAGAATTCCACCTACCACGTGATTAGGTAGAAGGCACAAAACGTCCAAGCTGGTAACCAAATTATCAAAATAATGGCTTTTACTAAGGGTCGCATGCACAGTCTGGAATTGGGAAGAGGCTGTTTTCCAGATGAGCTTCAAAGTGGCCAGATGGCGACTTAGAATTTGAGGGGCCTATCTGATCTCACCATCTAGGACCAGACTACCTTGCTTGTGTTCTTTTAGTCTACTAGTAAGCTCTTGTTTCTCTCTCTTCTGTCACGTGGACATCTAAGCTTTCCCATTTGTCCCCGTTCTCAACAGGATGAGCTGCTCAGAAGCACTCGGCAATGTCTAGAAATGATTTGGGTCATCACCACGAGAGAGGATGTTACTGGCATGTGGTGGGTGGAGGCCAGGGGCGCTGTTAACCATTCTGCATGCACAGAACAGCCCTCAAAACAAAGAATTATCTAGCCTCAGTGTCCCTCGTGCCAAGGTTGAATTGCTCTATAGGATGTCTCTCTTACCTTTCCTCCAGGGTCTCTCACTAGCCTCCTGAATTTTGATCATACTGTTGTATCTGCCTGGCTCTCCTTCTCCCTTTTCCACCTCAGGGATTCCTACTCATTCTTCAAGACTTGCTGCTAACCTCCCTGCCTTGTGCTGGTTGGTCCAAGTTACACTCTGTAGCACTGCTCCATACCTGCACTACATTACTCACTCAGGGCTTTGTTTGATATATGTGTGTGTAACAGATCCGTCTCTCCCTCAGGAGACTGCTTGAGTGCGAGCAGTGTCTTTTTTGTATCTTTGTCCCCAGAGCTTAGTACCATAATGCCTGTATATAGTAGATACTGAGTAACCGTAAGGTGGACGAGTGCATGGCTAAGTGTAGGAGTGCATGAAAAATTCAAAGAAGTAAACTACGGTTCTCACTTTCCTCTCTGCCCCTCTTCTGAATATCCCTTGTGACCAGCATCTAGCAGGTGATCTACATGGTGGCCTGAGTGATCAGTACCCGCAAGGAGGTGCATCTCAGGGATCTGGAAACAGGACTTCCTGGGTTTCCATCCCATCCCTGCCACTTACAAGCTGTGTTACTAGAGGCACTTTACTAAACTTTTCTGTGCCTCCGTTTCCTCCTCTGAAAAATGGGGATCATCATCATCCTTGCTTCAAAGGGACTTTTGCAAGGATTTAACGAGTGAGTTCATTTCATCTAAGGGCAGAGTCTGAGGAAATGGGGAGGGGTGGCCCTTTGCATAATTGTTTTCCAAATGCGGAGGAATGGACTTCCCTCCAAAGTATCTGGAGGCAGGTCAGCATGGCTGAAGGTGGCATATACCTCCAAAAGAATCTTCCTAAAAAACAGGGGCAAACTTTCCCCACAGTCATTTTATTTCGAGTGGCCAGGGGTGTCCGAGTTTGAAACCATGCCTCATGAGAAACAGTTAATAGAAGTAAGTTGACAGAAGACAGAGTTTGGGTTTTTGAAGGATGTTGAGTAGAAGAATTGGCTGCAGTGGCTCTATGTGATCCATATCGGTAGCGTGTCAGCTGCCAGTTTACTGGAAGGAAGAACTTAATCCAGGAGTCAGCTGTCCAGAGATGAACTGTGCTGTTTCAGGAGCCTTCCTTCCTGGAAGACTGAAGTGTAAGACACAGTAAAAGGGTTCATTTCCCTTATTTTACGAATAGTTACTGAGCAATCGCTCTGTCAGCCCTGAGGATGCTGTGAAAAACAACATGGACACCATCCTTAGAGTTTCCAGTCTACACCAGCGTTTCCTGAAATGTGAGGCGGTTTTGGGTAGCATAAAGTCAGTTAGTTCCTGAGCCCGCACTGAGTTGCACATAATCAAAAATTCTCTTTTCAGTGTCCTAAACCTTGCAGGTGCACCAACAAGGAGATCTCATTTGGAGACTAGAGTTACCACTTTTCTAAAACTTCATCATCTTCCTTTTTTAGTAAAGAAAAAGCAACTTGAGGGTCATGACCTTGGACAGGCCATAGTTCCTAAGTAACTGTTTTTTGAGTATTTTGTTAAAGACCTTTACAGAAACAAGACGACAGAAAAATACTGAACACGGGAATGATTAAAACCAAAGTGATCCTAGGGATGATTTCGACTTTTTCGTCTTTTGTCTTTTTATTTTTATTTTTTTCCACTTTTTACCTTTGCATGCAGTAAAATTCACTCTTGGGTTTACAGTTTAGTGAATTTTTACAATGTATAGTCATGTAACTACTCCTCCAGCCAGGATACAGACCAGTTCTATTCACCTTCCAGAGTTTTCTCAGTCTCCTCAATCCCACCTCCCTTCAGATCTACTCCGTGTTCCTCTAGCTTTGCCTTTTCTGGCATGTCGTGTAATGGAATTCTATAGTGTGTGGCCTTCTCAGTCTGGCTTTTTCATAGTCTAATACATTTTGAGACTCATCCATCTTGCTGCATGTGCTCCGTCCTTTTAATTGCTGAGTAGTATTCCATTATATGGATATACCACAATATATCCATTCTAAATAATACTAGAATTCATATTCAGTATAAAGCATTATGAACTGGTGCAGTACGCCGAAAGCAGATTTGGCAGAAATCCTATAGCTGGTATGCCAGTGGAGTGAGTCTTACAGGGGAAGGGGAACCAGTCTACTTTATGCATTAAGGAGGTGTTGGTGGTGGGTATTCTTTTCATTTCTTATCAAACCTTCAACAATATGTTTGACTGAAATATAAATAGGTTTCCTGTCTTCTTGAGTCAGAAAATACTTTCCGGGGCCTTAAGGTAAACCTAGTGGTCTCCAGAGCATTCTGTTTATATTCTCTTACTTATTCGTCCCCTTCCTCCTTACCTACTTCCTTCCTTCCTTCCTTCCTTCCTTCCTTCCTTCCTTCTTCCTTCCTTCCTTCCTTCCTTCCTTCCTTCAAACCCTCCTTGCCATTGTAGTCATCCTTCTCTTCTTCCTCCTCATATTCTCTTTCTCTTTCTCCCCTCATGCCCTCCCCCTAATATTTCACTGGAGTTTATGTAACGGAATCAGTTAGACCTATTCCTCAAAGAGTTGGTTTTCTGTAAAATTTACTTTGCAGTTGGCATGACAGAAGAGCTGGCATATTACTCAAATGCTACAATTTGTTCTTTGTATCTGAATCAGGCTGGGGTTGGGCTTCCTGCTTATCTGTTGTCTGTTTATACCATTTTGTCCTTCGCAACAAATGGGCCTGGGTTCTTTGCGATTGGGCCCAGTGGTGGCTGTGAGCATTGATAGATTGGGTGTGGAAATGCTTCACGGGGACAGACCTATCTCCTTAGTTAGTGTTACAGAGTCCCCAGGATATAAGGTGTCTGTATGAAAATAAATAAGGGCTTTTCTTTTCCTTTCTTTGGCTGCTGGTATCAAGACCACTTAATAGAAAAAACTGATAAAAATCTTCGTCCTTTCTTAAATAACGTGGTAATTGCTATTCTATGTATTTGTTCATTTTGTGTTTCTGAAATATACTTACTTTATAGACCTCTCTGTCCCCCCAGTGCATTTTAAATCCTCAAGCATATTCAAATGATATATATTTAATTTAATCTTGTGTGTGTCTGGGAGTGGGAGAATGTAGTTTGTAGCTAACCAGATCAAAGTTGGTAGCATTCTCCATTTAGTCAGTTTGCTATAGAACACAAAGGCTGCTAAAGGATTCCAGTGCATATCTTAAAAGCTCATCAGAAATTTTCCTAGCCGTAGATTTTTTTTTTTCTCTCTCAGCAGCATTTCTGATACGGAGGTTCTCCTCGGTTGCCCCTGCTAGAGTTGCTGAATTTATAATGCCAGAGGAAGAAAGAAAGATCTGTTCTGTTTTCTCATCTGTGGAACGAGGGGGTTGAACTGGATGGGAGATGTCAAATTTACAGCACCAATGCTGTCACTCCTTTTCCATCCACATGACAGACATCACTAATCAATCACAGCATGCTTCCCTGCCACATGTAGTCTCAGCCTTCTTGTCAAGTCAGCACTCCAGGAAGCCACGGCTAATCAATCAGTGTTAGCCCATGAGATGAAATCTATTTGCCATTATGAAACATGATGATGTTTAATCTGTAAAGGTTAGATCACCATTTCATGCTTGAAGGAAGAATGCTGGCAGTCAAGGGTAGTTTCAGATGAAGAGGATTTCAGATCACTCTGTTTTATGCTCCTTGAAGGCAGGCATTGTCTTTAATTCCTCTTTTTCCATGTTTATCTAGCCTATAAGCCAAACCCTTTGTCACAGCAGACATTACATAAATGTTTGTCAAGTAGTGCATGAAGGAATGAATGGAAAGCATGTCCTTGGCCAGTTCTTCCCTCCTGAGGACTGCACAGTTCATTGCTTCTTCCAAAGGGCAGGCACAGCCATTACCGTGACTGAATTTCATCTGTTTTCATTCTGGCCATTCCTGGAGACTGGCTAGATCGATGTGTGCTTTTATCCACCACACATTGGCAGAGCCCAGCAACTTGGCTTCATTAGCTGGACTTGATGAGTTTCTCCTCCATCCATTGTCCCCAGTCATTCATAAACCTATTGAGTAATACTGAGGGGGGTCCATTTAAGCCTTCCCCTGCTGGACTCTGAATTCTTACAACGTAGGGCTGGGAATCTGAAGTTTTAATGATTTAGATAGGAATCCTGTCAGTTTCAGGATTTAACACTGCAGGGAATCATGTATTTGATATAACACATGCAGCCTGTAGTTATTTTTAGGGAAGTAGATTTTAGGTTCCTTGTAGAAAGGACAAGATCTGATAAGTTTCTTATTTTGATAACATGATAATATGCTTTTTGTGGAGTAGATACTCAGTGAATATTTCATATTCTTCAAGGTAGTTTGATAAAACCTCTATTGAATCTCTATCTTCTTTAACTTTTAGAAGAAAGTCATCTTTTAAAAGCAGAGGGCCTTTTTTCCCCAGTCAGGCACTGGATTGCATCTAACAGAAATACCAGCTGCCCATTTAATGAGAAATCACTTATAGGCAGGGCATTCTGCTAAATGCTTTATAGACACTATCCCTAAGCCTCAGAACAACCCCAAGACCAGCGCTACGAATTCCGTTTCATATATGAGATAACCGAGGCTTGGAAAAGTTATGTAACTTGGCCAAAGTCACAAGATAATAAGTGGCGGCCCTGGGATTTGAAGCCAGACCTAACTCTGACGTCTTTCTCCCCTGAACATAACCGCTGTCTCAGTGCAGCTGTTCCTTGCTCCAGGAAACTTTCCCTGAGGTAATCCCTATCCCTGCAAGGCTGCTGGAGATATTCTCCTCTGCGTTTCCATAGCAGTTTATCCTCTGTTGTTAGGATACTCTCCATTCTCTGCCAGGCTGCTGATCTGCCACCCCACCCCCCACTTGTATCTGCTGGCCAAATGAGTACATCTTTCCCAGGAGACCTCCACCACTTTGCCTTCGTCCCTGGGCACCTTCTAGAATGTACAGCTGGGCCTTCAAGAATCTATTGTAGTTTTGGGGCACCTGGGTGGCTCAGTCGGTTGAGCATCCGGCTTCGGCTCAGGTCATGATCTCGTGGTTTGTGAGTTCAAGCCCTGTGTCAGATTCTGGGTGGAGCCTGCTTCTGATTCTGTGTCTCCCTCTGTCTCTGCCCCTCCCCCACTGGTGCTCTGTTTCTCTTTCAAAAATAAACAAACATTAAAAAAAGAACAATCTGTTGTGGTTCAGAATTCATTATATTTGGGCAGGACAGATTTAGGGAAATGTAATCCCGCTCTAACGGCAGAAGGCAGAGTTACCTGTCTTCTGTACCAAGTGCTTTCTGATTCCCTCTGTCACTGCATTAGTAAACTGTTGCATCTTTTAATACTTCACTATTTTATTGACTGTACATTTATGAATAATTAATACAGGTAGGTGTTCTGACGTTTATTTATCCTGCTTCACATACCTTGTGTTTCTTGAATCTGAGGACTCATGAGTTACAAATTTCTAGAAATTTCTCAGCTGAATTGCCTCTTCTCAATTTCTCTATTCTCTCCCTACGGGACTCCTATTAGACATATGTTGGGCCTTCTCACTCTCTTCTCCCTATCTTTTAACCTCTTTATCTTTTTCAACTCTTTATCCCTTTGTGCTTCATTCTGTAGTACGCCCTAAGATCTGTATTTCTCTCTTGAGTAGTGTCTGACCTTCTACTTAGCCAATCCATCAAGTTTTTAATTTTAATGACTCGATGGGGAGAGAGAAATCACTTCTTGTTCTCTTTTAGGCTTTCAGTTCTAGCTTTCATGGTTTTAATCATTGCAGACTTTATTGTGTGTCATTTCTCAGAAAGTTATTTCATGACCCTGAACTCATGAGCCACTCATCCTCCTATCTGCTGACATGGGACTTTCCCAGTTTCCTGGGTGTCCTGTAATTTACTCTTGGGAGCTCACATGTTGCAGGGCTGGTTGTAGCCTGGGTTATGGAATGGCTCTCCAGGGCAATTTTTCATCTGCTTCTGTGATACATTCCAGGCCTATCCTGAACAGGAACAATTTTTATGTTATTTTTGTCAGTTAAGGTTTCCCGATTCTGACCTTCGTTATTTGTACTCTGCTCTCCAGAAAGGCACAGGCTTAGGGTTTCTAATTCTTAGCTTAAACTTTTTCCTTCTGCTGAGAACACAGGTGAACACAGACCAGTTTCATTGGGCCGGTTGACAGTTTTTCGAATCTCCTTGTTCTTTGAGGGTGCAATCCTCACTGAATGTTGCCGACTTTCTGCAGGGGGTAACATCACAACTTCCTGCGTCTCCTTATCCCAAGGCTTGGGATAAGGCACTAAAACCCTAGCCCCTGGGGAACCAAGACAAACCTTTCCCCTGCTGCCACCACCTTGCCCTCTATCCCATCCTCACAGCATGAGTTTGCATACTTAAGATTCTTTTCTTCTGATACCTCTTTATATCTACCACCTGTGTGTTTTCCTTTCTTTATTGTGGGTCACTTAAGCTCTTAAAGTATATGTTCAACATTTTCAAACATTTGTTTGAAGGGTTGGAATATTCAGGCTGGCATCATTTGCCATCTTTCCCAGAACTAAGGACTTACTACAAGTCATGGTAAAAATAATCAAATAATACCCAAGGACATATTATAAAATATTTGTCTCCTTCCCATCTCCGACCTGCTCAGATCACCTCGCTAGATATAATTATCATTCCCTGAGGTATCATTGTAGAAGCATTTTATGTATATACAAGGTACATATGTATACACAATACATGAAGATTTATTTATGCTGGTGAGAGTATATTTTATCATGTTCACTGCACTTAGCAATATATTTTATAGTATTTTTAAATTTTTTTAATGTTTATTTTTGAGAGAGAGAAAGACAGAGCATGAGCAGCGGAGGGACAGACAGAGAGGGAGACACCAATCTGAAGCAGGCTCCAGAAGCACAGAACCTGATATGGGGCTCAAACTCAGGAACCTCGAGATCATGACTGGAGCCAAATTCCAACACTCAACCAACTGAGCCACCCAGGCGCCCCTTAGAGTTGATCACATATTAGTGTACTCAGCTCTGCCTCTTTTCTTGTCATGACTGCGTGGTATTCCATTAAATGGATGTACTGTAACTTATTTAACAGTGTCCCCTCTTGGATAATTTTTTCAGTTGTTTTGATATTATAAACCAGCCCAAAATAAACATTCCTGTATCTGTGTCTTTGTTTGCATATCATTTCACATAGTTTTCTTTGTTGACCTGTTTCTCTCTTCTCCCCCAGGCCTCGTTGGTTAAGTTTATGTGTCAGCTTGACTGGACTAAGGTGTGCCCAGATGACTGGTTAAACATTATTTTGGCGTGTGTCCATGTTTCCAGAAGAGATTAACATTCGAATCAGTAGACTTCACAGAGACTGCCTTCACCAAGGCACGTGAGCATCACCCATTACTTTGAGGGCTAACTAGAACAAAAACATTGAGGAAAGGTTACTTTTCTCTCTTTCTACCTGAGCTGAGACCTCCTGCACATCATCGTTCCTGGTTCTCAGGCTTTCAGACTCAGACCGAGACTTACCCCGTTGGCTCCAGATTCCCAGACCTTCATTCATGGACTGAATTACACTGTCAGTTTTCCAGGTTGCAGACTCCGTATCATGGGATTTCTCAACTTCCATGAGTAGGAGAGCCAATTCTTTTAATAAATCTCCAATTTATGTATATCCTCTTGGTTCTGTTTCTCGGGAAAACCCAGGCTGATACACACCCCCAGCCCCACGAGGAGTTCCATGTGATCAAGGACGTTATCATTCATTGGTGACTGCGGCAGCCTGCATGGGGCCTGATGCTGAACCAGCAGTCAGATCCGTCGCAACCTCAGAGAGTTGTATTTCGATTTCAGTAACAACAACAGCTCTTGACTCTTCAGTCATCAGAAGCCCTTGACCGAGCACCTCCTCTCCTCTAGACATGAGCTAATGCAATCTTTACAACAACTCTGCGAGATGGGAGAGGGTCCTCGTGTTTTGCAGACCAGGACACTGAGGCACAGGTTATTTACATGACTAGAAAGAAGCAGAGGCCACATTCAATACAGTTGTGTCTGAAATCAATGTCTGGCCTCTTGAATACTACCTCTTAATTAATATTTGTATTGTCACAAATGATGCAAAACATCTCCCTTCCTCCTTTGCCTCCTTCCCTCCCTCCCTCCCTCCCTCCCTCCCTCCCTCCCTCCCTTCCTTCCTTCCTTCCTTCCTTCCTTCCTTCCTTCCTTCCTTCCTTCCTTCCTTCCTCAGATGTTTACTGAGAGCTCACAGTGTTCCAGGCAGGGGGTGATACACTGTGATATTGGTGAAAACAGTTCTGCTCTAGTGGAACATGCCTTGGAAAGGCACAGACGGATTCAGGGGGAAAAAAACATGATGAGTGTCTGGAAGGGGAGATAATGGGGCAGCTTTGGAAGCACATAGCTTGGAGGCTCTTCCCAGGAATCGAGGGTCTCCAGCATCTGCGAAGAATTGGATGACCCTTGAATGCTGAGTGAACTGGGGGGAGATGGAGCAGAGGGGTGAAGGACGAGGTTCTAGCATGTTCCCTGTCTTCCTGCAGTGCCTTTTACAGTATAATCTTGCTCTTACATCCCTTGCCAGTTCTCAGGACCCCTGCATGCAAAAACCAGAGAGCCTCTGTCCTCCTGCTTCTGAAAGGTGGCTGACCCCCCTCTCCCCCCACCCCCCACTCATCAGCCCTGTCTAATTTTAAAGCAGTAGCTCCCTTGATTGAAATCTCAATTTGGGAACAGGCCTAGGATTGGCCTGCGCCTCCGAATTTTCACCAATAAGCGGAGTGGGAGGTGGAGAGGCTTCCCTTTAAGCAGCAGGGAGGCAGCCTGGAGAGCCTGAAGCTTCTCTCCCCAGGACCTGAGTGATTATCTTAGACCCGGAGCTGAGCTGCGCACGGAGCAGCTGCCACGGCCCCGGGAATGTCACCCCCCTTGCGCAGAGCCCCCGCAGGGCCCCCTCTGGCTCCGGGCAGTTGGCGGCCGACGCCCCGCTGGGCTTCTTAGCCGCAGCCGCATCCCCTGTCCCCAGGTCTGCGGCCCCCTCCCCCTTCCCCCAGATCCCCGCCGGCGGAGGCGCCGCAGCGGCGAGCAGTGCAAGGCTGAGCCTGGTAAGTGGCCCCCTTATGGCCCGGGCGCACGGAGGGGGCGCTGGGGCGCTGTGGCTCCTGGTTTTCACGACCCTCCCAGGGAAAGGGGCCTTGAGCTGGGGCGCTCACCCCTGGTAGTGATGCGCCCTGCCACACAGAGACACAGAGGAGGTCACGAGCTGTAGGGAGGGGACCCGGGCATCGTTTTGCTCCGTCTGCCGGCTGTTGCGCAGCCACTTTATGAACCAGCAATAGTCATAATGATCCCAGGAGGCGGGGGTATTGCCGTGCCTGTTTCAGGACGACTTTGGGGGAAACATTTAAACTTCTCTGAACTTGGTTTTTAAACACTCCTTTTATCTTAGAATTCACTTTCCTCAGATATGTGAAAGGTATTTATCGCTAGTGACCTACTTGTTTGTTTCCCTTATGCTATCAAAAAATATTTTCCGATTCAGGAAGGTCATCCACAAATGAAGTACTTCTCCCCACGCTCCTTGTCGCTTGTCTTCCTAGAACTTGTAATATGCATTTCTTTTCTCCTTGGTAGATACCCTTAATTAAGCGTTTCTGGAATCGTTCATGTATTCTCTCCGAATTGGGGGGGTGGGGTGGGGGAGGAAGGGACGTTTGGCGTGGAAGTGGGGAAGAGACTCCCCTCTGGGGCCTTCAGGTTCACTTAGGGGAGTCTATAGGATGGAGAAAGCTTTTGTCTGTGTGCGGGGCTGGGGGAGGTAGTTAGTTGGAATCTTACTCTTCCAAGTTTCCAGATGCATCCTCTGCTGCTGGGAGTCAGGATTTGGTGAGGACTTGGTCATGGTGCAAATCTAGAAGGCCGGGGCGCGGAATCCTAGGACGTTTTAAAACCAAAATAATCCATGGGATTGGGGGGAGGGGAGGAGGTTTCTTGAAAAGATACACTTTTAGCTTCCCTCTTCTCCCTCCTCAGTCTGTTCACTTGTGTATAACTGGAGCAAGAAGTTGGAAGCCTAATGCAAAAGGTCATAGTTTTTGTGTTTTTTTTTCTTTAAGAAGAAGCAGCTGGAAGAAATGCCTTCCAAAATTGGAGCAAAGTCTGATGCATGGATTGCCAAACTCCATTTCTGCCCATGTTAAAATATTTTGGCTTTTAGCAGACCTCATTTTGCTGGACAGGCCTTTCTTTCCAGTTGTTTAGGTGGTGTGGATCATTCGTATGCTTTGGGTTCCCTGCTTTCTGCAAACAGATGTTTTTATCTGTGCAACTAGTTGAATACGGAGAGAGATGGACACGGCCCTGTGTGTGTACAGAGTGAACGAATCCCGCTTGAGGCGGACGGGAGCATTTCCTTTAGAGATTGTCAATTGCCAAATCTTCCCAGCCGTTGGGCAATTCAGATAAAGGTGTCAAGTGAGCTGAGCAATGAGGAATTTATATGTGCAACTAATTCTGCTCGTCCTACAATAAAACATCCTCCCATGGGGCCAAAAAGTCGGGGGAAGGGAGGCTTATAAAAATGATCCTATGTTCTTAGTCACTGACTTCCCAGCTCTCCCTGGATTTCTGAGAACCTGCCAGGAGAAACTGTTGACTGAATGGAAGTTTCAAGAAATGGAGAACAGAAATCAGTACAAGCCCTCCTCGAGTGACTTTTATTTCTGTTCGGAGGAAAGGAACACTTTGTTAGAATAACAAATCGTGGCTGCTTTTCAAGAGCAGAAAATGGTTCTTGTTCCGAAGGCAGATTCGTTTTAAGAGTGTGAATCATTTGGTTTAGGCTTTTGTTTTTTGTTTTTGGGGTTTTTTTTTTTTGTTTTGTTTTGTTTTTCCTTTTGTGGTGGAGGCTTGGAGATGATTAAACGTCCTGTCTGCAGGAAATTACGAGGAGATTTGAGTATTTTCCTGAATCAGCCTCAGATGGTACACAGCTTTGGGTGTAATACAAGAAAGCTGCGTTACCAGGCAGTCTTTCTGCATTGATAACCTCAACTTCCAGTCTTTCAGGCTTCTCCATCAACAAGCCTTTTATTTTTTATTTTGGGGGGTGTGCTTTCATTTAAGAAACTGAAATAACTCTCTCATTCCCTTCATGAGCTTTTTAAGATGGAACTTATTTTTGAGACAGTTTTATCGAGCGCACTTCCCCATTGGCCTCCTCCCACCAGCCTCAGCAGGAAAAGCTCTTGGCTGCTTTTCCCAAGATTTCCTCTCAGCCGGGATTGTTATCCTTAGGGACACAGATGTCTCGAGGAAGGAGATGCGCCAAGGTTGGAGCCAGTGCTCCCCGATTGGGTGGTGACGTTTCTGGCCTGCGTAGAGCTGTGTGCAGAGAGGGCAGGGTGGTTCCCTGTCGAGATGACCACAAAGTGCCTCGTGCCTCAGCGGTGTGGAGGATGGGCAATTAAAAGACCGTAAGGGACCACCGAGGGACACCGCGTGCTGCTTTGTCAAGTTGTGCTTAGAGATCTGCGGTTTGTAATAATTTGGAAAACCAAAGCTTGGAGATTCTGTGCTCCCCGGGGCCATTTTGTTTAATCTTTCCTGAAAGGTATCACCTCCCTTTAAGCACTTCCGGGTCACGTCATCAGCTAGGCGAGCTCTGGGCGGATATAAACTCCAAGCTCTCTTCCGATGTCCATGAGAAGAAGCAGAGGGAGTCATGTTTTTAGCTGCCAGAGCACAGAATGGTAATCCTTGTTGAATAAAATGAAACTTAATGAAAATTGTAGAGCCAGTTTAAATGCAGTGTTCAGAAAACACGTTTCTCTGCTTTTTTATTTTCTCAAAAGCTAAATGGCGAGGGAGTCTTTTTCAGGATACTTAGCGTTTGGTCACCATGCAGTTGTGGTGGTGACATTCTTTTTTTCATATCCTGCTGCTCTGCGTGACAAGCAGGGGAAGACTCGTGTTTTTTTTTTTTTTTTTTTTTTTTTTTTTTTTTTTGCAGAGATTGTATCTGGACATTTTCCAGAACAATGGAAGGTGTCAGGGCGGCGGAGGGAACAGACAGACGCAGGTACTGTGGGCCTTAGTGTCTGGGAAAACTCATGAATGATTTCTCTGCAGATTTAGCCCACGGGCCTTTGAGAATTGCTTCATATTTGACTTCTACTAGCCAGCCTGTGTGGAGAAACCATGGGACCTGTCGCCGGGGGCTCTCTCCTCCCAAAGCGCCTTCCAAGAAGATGGTAGTCTATGGGGAGGGTGCACATGACACTGCCTACCACATCTTTGAAAATTTACCTGGTGCCACATTTCCTTAAAAAAAAAAAGATAGTAAAACGATGATGGCTTGATTGGTTGGGAACGTTTGCAAAAGGTTACTAGGTTACTTGGCATTCACCTGGGCTGCTGCAATTACTCATTTTAATGTTTTCAGTGATCAAGGTTCTCTTCAGCCTTCTGAGGATGAGCAAGTATCTGTTGAGTTGGATTTCAACCGGTTCCAGTTTGGAGCGCTTGGCTCTGCAGCCAGGAGTAAAGGTCTCATATTTGCGTGTTGTAAATGGTAGTCAACAGAATGGTCGCTGTTCATTTATTGACGTTCTGCCAAGCGCAGACTAAATGCCTTAGCAACCTTCCTTAGCCTTCACCGTGCATAAGAATATCCTTCAGAGAGTCTGTTTCAGTAGATCTGGGGTGTGACCTGGAAATTGGCATTTTAAGAAGCATCCCAAGCGCGACCTTGGGCTCTGTCATGAAACACACTGTGTTTTTTTGTTCATTATCATTTAAAATCCCCACAGTAACCCAAATAGCTGCTGTTATCATGCCCATTTCACAGATAGGGAAGGGAAGGCTAAGAGAGGTGTTTGGCGGCACCCTGGGTCACACAGCTACTTAGTGGCCATGCAGGGGACCTGAACCAGTAAGTGTCCAATTCCATTGTCCGTGTGCTCAAGCTTAGGCTCATGGTGGTTGGGAGATCTTCTCTTACAATTTGGACTTAGTGACTCTGCCCCTATCTCTCTCTGCTGAAGGCCCCTTCTCTAAGAGGCTGGCGTTTAGAAGACACTCGTCGTCAGGGACCACTTTTATACAGTCTGCTGAGACAGAATTTAGGAAGCCTGAATAGGGGTGTAGGCATTAATGTTAATACTTGAGGAGTGTCTAGCTAATTTGCCCTGAGTTCTCTAACTGCTGAACCAAGACAAGTCAAGGTCAGGTTGATTTGTTGGTGAGGTGCTTTTAAGTGCCCCACCTTTGGAAATCTTTAAGGCAGCTCTGTCCCCTTCACTGGGCCCTTTCACAATACCCAGGACCACTTCCTGTCACCTGTCCATACACTTCCACAGGGTCCTCCCACGTGACCCCTCATGATTCACATGCCCAAGGAGGTAGAAGCCTTTTCCCGCTGCCCATGGCATAAGCCTGCCTGAAGTCCCTCTTTTCTCTTCAAATTGTCTACAAACTGCCCCCAGTCTGGGTAGATTTCCTGCAGGAAACAAACGCAAAGGAAATACTGTGATTTGAAGAGGCAGAGACGAGGAGGAGTCTCGTTTAGACCTCTTGCCTGATTCCCCCTTGGCCTGACCTGATTTCCCTTGCCTCTGGGCACATGGACGAGTGCTGATTTATCTTGCTTAATTGCTGCAAGATTGTGATATAGGACAAACCACTTAACCTCATGAGCTTTGCCTCCATTATCTGTAAAATGGAAAGTTCATGTCAACCCTTTCTCCTTTGGGGACAAGTGACGTGACGACCACGGAGCCGCTTTGGGCTTTGTTCAAACATACTCTGAAGATGCTCTTATGTTGCCCTCAAGCAAGCAGCGGTTCCGGGTCCGTGTTCTTGAGAGTACCTGTTGGCAAATTGTGCTTCCAAACAAGAAACAAAAAAACGGTTCCACGTATATTTGCAAAATGGGACTTCCTACGTCTTTTTTGGAGGAATCACAATTCACAGGAGTATATTAAAGGCTCTGAGCCCTGGAGTAGAGAAACCTATTGGGCTGTGCATGTTTCCTATTAATGTGAACCTAGAACCCCTTTGCAGGGTCACCTGTTACTGTGCTGCATTGGAGGAGCTGTTGTGCTTCCCAGTGTCAGCTCTACTTCTCCTTAGTACTGTGCCTTTGGACAAGTCACTTATCTGAACCTCCATTTTCTTCCCTCCGAACTGGGAATTTAAAATCACAGAGTTTAAAATCAAGTTAAGTAAGTTAAGAGATTGCCTGCCGCCTGTCAGAAGCATTCCTCTGAGACCTCTGGGAGCCTCGTTCCCTCCTCCTGGCTTTCTTCTCTCTCTCTCAGCTTCTGTGCGTCCCGTCGCCATATCTTCCTTTCCTTGTTCTCCTCCACTAGTTCTTTCCAAGTTGGACGGCTCTTGTCCCCTTTCTCCGTGCCCTTTTATTGCTCATTTTGCTTGCTCTCTCATTTGACATCGGTCCTTGGCTGTCTGGTGTCACGTACTGATGACTCCCAAATTGACATGTTCAGCCTGCACCTCTCTCCTGAGCTCCAGGCTTAGGCACACACCTCTCTTCTTGGTGTCTTTATTAGGTGTTAAACAGGCTTCTCACACTTAATGTGTCCAAGCACAACCCTGCTTTTATCCCCCTGCTCGAGCCTTTACCAGGTCAGCAGATGCACGCCCCAGCCTCCCGGCTGTTGAGCCCCATACTCCTGCCGTCTTTTGTCTTTCTCGATTCCACATACTCCTTTGTCCAATCCAGCGGGAATAAGTCCTTGTAACTGTACCTCAAAAATAAATTCCACGTGGAACATGGGGATGAGAAAGGGAGAAGTGCTTCAGGTAAGTTCCTGGGGTTTCGAAGATGCTTCTCTCTTGATTAGAGTGCGGGTTTCACGGGCATAGGCAGCCGTCAAAATTGATCAGACTCTCCATGTAAAATACACATTGTGCTGGATGTAAATTACACCTCATTAAAAAAATACGCTAGAAAAAGATCAATCTCCCAGATGGGACCACCGCTCACCATTTGCACGCACAACTGTAGACCGCCACCATCATGCCTCACCGATTTACTCCATGACCTTCCTAAATACCTAGTGTTTCTAAAGCTTACGTCAGATTATGTCACTCCCTTATTAGCACCCTCCCATTATGATGAAGACAAACTCTAAACAATGTACCATGAGCGGTGAGATCCCCACTCCCACCCCAACAAAGCCCGCACAAACCTGTCTCCTGTGGACATCTCCCTCCCCTGACTGCTAGTATCTGTGCTCCAGTCACACTAGTCCTTTAATACCCCAAGCTCCTGCCTGCCTCAGGGCCTTTGTACTTGCTATTCATTCAGCCCAGAATGCTCCAGAGCTTTTCCTGGCTGGCAGCTTCTCATCATTGACCTTCTTAGCTTAAATGTCGTTCTACCAAGAGGATCCCCTACCTGGCTTTGCTTCACCACCCCCGACACACATACACTTCGTTTTTTTCTGCCACGTTAACCTTATCAGTTTTTGTCCAAAGCACTTCTCAAGATCGAAGTATTTGTTTTTCAGCGTGCTATCTCCCCCTTCTGAAGGGCAGGGACTGTGTCATTCAGTTCCCATCTTCCATGCACAGAACCGCTACCCAGTAGGGGCTCACTAAGTTGAATGACGGTCACCTCGCTCAGTGTCTGAGGCAGCGACTGCAAGAAAATGGTTAGTTAATCAACAGTTTTAAACTTCTGTTTTTATTACTCTTCTTGTCTCTCTTTTCCTTCTTGGGGATGGAAGAGTTATGTGCTTTGTGACCCCACTAAATCCACATATTTAATGTTTCTGACCCTTTGTTTTGTTTTGTTTAATTATAAAACAAGGGCAGTGATAGCCACCCTTTGTAGAGGTCTATAAACTCTTTGGAGGAAGGTGTTATCCCAGTAGGAGTGAGGCATTCGTGTTTTATCACCTTTTAAAAATTGTCCCCACAGCTAATGGTTTTCTTTGAAGACCCAGAGCCCTCCTGCCGAGGAAACCTTACGAGATCAGCTGCTGCTCTGGGAACATTACTTGAGATGCAAAGATTTTAAGACTTACTGAAACTCCCACAAATGGCTTTGGAACTCAGAGGGCAGTAAACGTGTGTATATTTTAACCCATTGGAGAAAATCTTCCCCAGAGAACAAGGTTGCACTGGATGTATAGTGCCCCAAACCTCCTCCCCTCCCTGTTGGCAAAGACTGTCACTCAACGTCATTATTGGAATCCTCATGTAATAATCGGAGCAAAGGATCGTATATTCCAGACGAGAGTAAAAATCAACAAGTATTGGTAGGGATGAGGATGTCCTTCCCTGTAGGAAGACAGTGATACAGAGGTTTCTGGAAACCGACTGGCCGTGGTTTACTTGCACTGTTGATCCAATCACTAGAACAGGAAAAGGGCAGAGGGCTTATTTGCTTGGAGCTCTGGTTGGAAGCTCTAAAGGGCCCTTTCAGAGGTCAGGGGGTGGTGCGGTGATTGATGAGTAATGTCTGCGGTGCGTGGGCAGGAAGCATCTCTGGTCCTGTCCATAAAGAATGAGATGGTTAGATCTGGAAGGGCCCAAGGAGACTATCCCGTCTAACTCTCTTGACCTGGCAACTACTAAGCTGTGTTTTGGGGGCTTTAGAAAAATAATCATGAGCTTGACCAAGTAAGTTAAGCTTTTTAGGCCTTTGTCTCCCTCATGGGTGTCATCAGTGCTTTCTCATGGAATGCTGCAGCACTTCCTGGGAATACTTGGTGGGATCCTCCAGTTAAGCTCGGTAAATCCTGTGTTACCGTATCCCTTCTGAAACACACATGCAGCACAGGAAACATAGGAAAGGTCCCGAGAAGTTCCCATATAAAAACACCGGTCTAACCTTATCTCCCAAATCTGCATGATCCCAGGATGCTTTTCAGGGACACCTGTCGCCACCTGGTAGAACACCGTCTTGAGGTGATGGCAGATGACATTTCGGTGGTGGGGACTGTATTCGTTTCCTAGGCCTGCTGTATCCAAGTGTCATTCATTTGGTACCTTTTAGCAAAGGAGATGTATTCTTTTGCGGTTTTGGGTGCTAGAGGTTTGAAAACCAAGGTGTGAGCAGAGCCATACTCCTTCCAGAAGCTGTGGGAGGTATTGGTGCCTGCAAGCAGTCCTTGCTGTGTCTTGGTTTGTGGGCATATCACTCCCAATACCTGCCTCTGTCTTCACAGGGCCGTGTGTGGTGTGTGTGTGTGTGTGTGTGTGTGTGTGTTACATCTCCCTCTGCCTTTCTCTTATCAGTTTATTTACAATGACATTTAGGCTCACCCAGATAATCCAGAAGAATCTTCTCATTTCAAACTCCATGATTTTATCTGCAAGGATCCTTTTCTCAAGATAACATTTGCAGGTTACAGGATTTAGGATATGGATATATTTTTGCGGGGTCATTTTTCACCCTCGCACAAGGACATTTGAGTCCAAGAGACCTGGATCAAGTCCTTGTTCTCCAAGACCTTCACCCACCCCACCCCCCACAGCTACATGGGTAAGCAGTTAGAATGCTTAAATCAGGAGACAGAGACCATTTCTTTACGCTGTAAAAACTCAGTTCCCTCCGCTATTACATGGGTTGTAATTGTGCATTCTTCCCAGGGTTATTATAAAGATTAAATGAGGTGGGACACCTAGGTGGCACAGTCGGTTAAGCATCAGACTTTGACTCAAGTCATGATCTTGTACTTCTCAAGTTCGAGCCCCACGTTGGGCTCTGTGCTGACAGCGGAGAACCTGCTTCGGATCCTGTGTCCCCCGCCTTGCTTTCTTCCCCTCCCCCTCTCTGTGCGCATGTGTTCCTACTCTCTCTCAAAAATAAACATTTGAAGAAACAAAAACAAATAAGGTGAAATGAGGTAATTCAGCGTGCTGGGCACAGGTAAATGCTATTAGCTTATTACTCTAATGACATGTTTTTACTCTTGCTGCTGTTCCTACCACTCTTACCTTGTTCCTTCTCTTTGAACTTTATTGTCTTGTGAGGTAATAGAGACTGCTTCGTTGCACCGAATATCCGCATTCCTTTTAGAACTAGTGGACGGTTCTGAATTTCTCAAAGGCCTCGTTAGATTTTTTAAAATCTTTTGACTAAAGTATAATATACACACAGGAAGGTGAA
This sequence comes from Paguma larvata, assembly GCA_030068075.1. Classification (NCBI taxonomy): domain Eukaryota; kingdom Metazoa; phylum Chordata; class Mammalia; order Carnivora; family Viverridae; genus Paguma; species Paguma larvata. The sequence continues at coordinate 30,448,228 of CM057842.1, read as the reverse complement.
CATGGGTGTTCATCTCAGGGAGATTTGATAAACTGACCATACCCATGTCACTAGCACCAGACCAAGAATCAGATGTCACCAGTGTGCCCCAGAGCTACTTCTTTGCCCCTCTTCAGACTTATAACACTAACCATTATCCTTACTTCTAGCATCACAGAGTCTTCCTGTTTTTATGTCTTCTAGAAACAGAATCCTACAATTGGCACTCTTGTGTATCTGGCTTCTGTCACTCAACGTTTTGTGTGTGAGATTCCATTCTCTTGTATGTAGTTGCCGATCATTAGTTTTACTTGTTTAGTATTCCCTTCTTAAGTAGACCACAGTGTACCCGTGTCATTGTTCATGGGTGTTTGCTTAGTTTCTAGTCAGAGGCTATTACCGAGAGTACTACAATGGTCATTTGAGTACATATCCTTTCGGGAAATGTATAATGCTAGTACAACATCCACAGTACTTTTAGTCCAGAACTCTTTTTCCCTCCTAGTAGTCTGTTTCAGATGCTTTTGCAACATGGAGAGTGTCTCATAACCAACGGTCATGTCTGCTTCGAAGGGACCATTCTCCTTCTCTCTCACTCCCCAGGCTCCTAAACTGTTGGCCAAGCCTACATTTCCATGATGTTTGAAATCTTTTGAACCACCACACTTTCCACACTCGATCTTAGCCAAAAGGCCGAGAAGAGATCCCACCACACTTTCCAGAATACTCTTCCCTTGGCCTGCCTTCCAGTGGACTGGAACCAAATGTGGTAATTTCAAAGCAATCAGTTAACACCCAGCCAGGGACACAACTCCACCTCCTGGCATCCCACTCGGTGCCACCCCATTCATTTACCCTCGCCCCCACTGCCAGTGCGAAGTCCACCCCTTCCTTGCTGACAGGCTTAAGGAGAGACGAGACGGGTCACAAACACCCGAGGCCTCCACTGAAGCAGTCCTACACACCCATTTCATAATCCCAAGCCTGGCATTTGGAACAACCCAAACCGTCTTATAGATTAGAATGTGTGTCCATCTGAATGTTGGGGGCAGAAGGGTGTAGGGAGGAGTTGGCACAGACTGGTAGGTGATTTGGGCATGAGCCAGAAACTTGGCATCAGTGCCGACAAAGGTTGGAAGCTGCTGGTTTGACTCAGCCATATAATTTTCCCTTTGTTGGGGAAGGTGGGGGACTTACGCTTCAACCGTTCCTGCTGTTATGTGCCTGAGAGATTCTTCCTAGATCCCTGAATTGAGTTTGATTATGGATGAAGCATTATTACCATATGGTGAATGGTAGAATCCTGCTTGTGCCTTTGCCTGGGGTTGTGTTAATTTGTGTCAGGTTACCTATGTCAAATCTGGAATTAGCTGAAGACTTAGAGGGTGGATATTAGGCATGGAGCCATTCCATAGAGACCTAGATGAAATTAGGCTTATCCTGTCACTTTGTCTTATCCATTTTGTCCCTTTTTGTGATAGGTCGCCTTAAAGTAGGTCTCTGACAGGTGGAATGGGGTGGGAAGCATGGGAAACAATACATAGTCATTGTCTTTGTAACGCTCTTGGGTTTATTTTTTATTGCCCGATGACCAAGAAGTGGGAAGGACAGTGGGGCTGCTTGGGAAGGGTGAGGTTGACTCTGGAAGGTTTCTTATCTGTCAAAGTCAACAAAAAATTGAGCCATGCTTTTCTCCAGGATTATAATCTCTCACAAAAGTGAACAAACAATTGAGGAAGTTCTCCACCAACCTCCTTTGGAGATTTAATTATCATGATAGCTGTCTTTTATTAAGCCTTTTTAAAATGTGACCAGCAGTGTCATGGTCTCTGTCATGAGTCAACAGACTTTTTTTGGTAAAGGGCCAGACAGTAAATATTATAGGATTTGCAAGTAAAAAAAAAAATTGGGCACAGTATGTAGGTACTTACATAATGTCAGAACAGATTTCCACAAAATTTTTATTGACAAAATTCAGCGTAAGGGTAATAACCGAGAGTAATGTTTTCCATCATACAGGTCTACTAATGAGAAGAACGGAATTCTTTTCTTGAGGAGGTGGGGACTGGCATTACTATTCCCTCTCATGAAATGGATTGCAAATGTGTATCTCAGAAAATCACTTTTCACTGATGGGCCCTATAAAAGCAGGTCCTGGGCCGGATTTGGCCTGCAGGCTATAATTTTATTTACATTTTTGCCGAGCTTTATGTATCAGTAATGATTAAGCTGGGCTGCCTAGGACAGAGAAAAACTCAACAATGGCATAACTGTGTTAAGCACTTATTTTTCTCCCTGTAAAAGAAGCATAGAGTGACTATGAGAGTGATGTTGGCAGCTTCACTATGTCATAGTAACCTAGGTTTATTTTAACTGCCCTGCCAACCTCAACATATGGCTTCTGTCCTCAAAATCACCCCCTGGTCCCAGCCACTGCCAGCACATTTGCATTTCAGTAAGCAAGAAAAAAAGGGGAGAAGAAATGCATATCTCCTCTTTTTTAAGGAGACCTCTCAAAGTGCCACCCACTCCTACCTGCGGTCTCATTGGCAGGACGTGGTCACGTGATCACACATCTCTGCAGAAGAGGTTGCCTACTCCAGGTGTCAGTGTGCTGAGAGAACAGTTGGCCTCCTAACTACTGTGGGAGCAGGAGATAAGTTAGGATCGGGAACTCGAGTTCTCTGCAGTGTATAACAAAGACAGAAGGTGAGCCTTGGAGAGAGAGCCATCTTCCCCAAGGCCATGAGGTAGCAGACTGGATTTGAACCAGGTCTGCCTAAACCCAGAGTCTTCTGTCCCTCTCCCTGAGTCTACCCTTAAGTACTGTGGGGAGGTCTACCTGCCTAACATTAGGAATGCGGTGATGAGTGATCTGTATGTATCCTTGGTCCTTCCAAAGACGTTCCCAAAGTACCTGTAAGGAGGGATGACAACCGTCATCCTTCAATGGAGGGCCCTTTAAAGTCCAGACCAGAGCACGTGGCTGTGGTTGAAGCCTAAATGAGGCCTCCTACTTCCCCCTAAATACGAATGCAAACCTTGAGATCCTACCAGAACTTTTCTGTGGTTGCATAGAACGGGAAGCAAATCAGTGACCAACAAGCTTGGGCACGCAGAGAGAAAGCCAGCAGGCCTTGTCATAAGCCCACTCACCTACCAAGCTGGATGGGAAGCAAGGATATAGGAGCAAGGAAATAGTGTCTGGGTGTGTGGCCTTTTAAACTGATCGTACTCCCTACTGCGGCTTGGCATTTAGCCAGCTAGGCCCACAACTTCTTATCTTGCTTGGGAAGCAGGGGAAAGGTGGACGTGAGGTCTCAGGTTCCTTTTCCTTACCATGTATACGACATACTTTTGCATATTCCAAGTACGTGGACTGAATCTGAAAGCCCATGCCTATATATATATATCCGTATGTGTGTATATATATCAGTACTCTAGATATCAGTACAGATATCCAGCTATCAGAACATCTGAGTGCTTGCTAAGTATCAAACAATTTAACTTCAGTAATCTCACTGGAGTCCTTTGGGCCACCATTGTCATCTCCATGTTAAGGACAAGTCAGGACAGTGTTGAGAGGGTAAGTCATTTGTTCAGGACCACAGGGCTGTACGTGGCAAACCCAGGCATGCAGACTTGAGTCTTCACTTGCATCTCCTGCTTTTGACTATAATACTTCAGTCACCCTGTAAGATAAAAGCCGTGATAGCATTTTCAACTTCGAAATGATGGCATTTCAAAGCATGTGGAATTACAACAGAAGGAAGGACTTAATTTTGACTTGGGGGGAGAAATGGGCAAAGTTCCCAAGAGATGTTGACATTTGGGCTGGACTCAGTGAGTAGAGTCACGTGGGTGGGAAGAAGGAAATCCATGAAAACAGATTATTATTGGTTAAATGTGTTCTACAGTGTGCTGCAATAGTAAGTATGTAGTCGTGGCTAGTGAGGAGGTGAGAGATGGATTCAGGGGCCCCGTCTTTTTGTTCACCTTCCTTTGAATATTCCCATCACCGTAAACGTAGTTGATCCGTATCCTGAAGTGGCTTCTTGTCTAGATCTGTCTTGTGTGTCACATGGGGAGGCCAGGAGCAAAGCTTCTTGCCGGGAGATGACTTGCACTGTGTTTTAATGGTCTCCTATTGAATTGTTTGCTCCTCTTTCTCCTGTATTCAGGACTTTGGTTTGTCTTAACTGGGCTGTGTGATAATGCAAAGGAATAAAGCTCATAAATAAAAGAGGAGGTGAAAGTAGGTTTTAGTAATGAGGCTTCTGCTTAATCGCATCAGCAAGCCAAGGGAAGAGCCATTAAATATTTATTCGGTTGTTGCATTAACATTTTCACTGCGCCTGCTGTGGACACTAAAACTCTCCGGAGAGTGCAGTCATCTGCCACCAAACAGGGAAGGGAACCGCGGCTGAACCAAACCCTTACAGACTTCCATCTCTCTGAGGGGCCCTAGGAGAACGCATTAATAATCGCCAGTTGCCCAAGGAGACTTTGTTGACGTTGAGGACAGTGAGACAGTGCACAGGCGTGGACAGAGCATCCGCAGACACCCTACCATGAAACGCCTCTTGTGAGATCAGCCATCAGGTCCCGTGCACATTCCAAGCTGCCCTTTGAATTGTTTCCAAGGCCACTGTTTCTTGAGCGTTTTGTTTAGGATTTAGTTTAATTATGATAAACCATGGTAAGATGCAGACCCTTGGTTCTTCTTTGTTTTCTCCCTTCTTCTTAGTTTAAAAAATTCTTTAAATGGGGCTGTGTTTGCCTGGGGTGAGAGAGTGCAGGCTGTGTCAGCATACCTAGGGCCTGTCTTGTGGTCGCCTTCCAAATAAGGCTTGCCGCAGGTATTCCAGTCGCTGGAAAGTCTCGAGCAGGTCAAGGAGTCAATTATTATGCATTAAAAAGCAATTCATCATCTAAGGTAGTGAACTCTTGTGTTATTTTTAGGCCAGCCTTTTAATTTATGTGGCATGTGAGAACAGGGGTTCTCACGTGAACTTGTAGAGGGTTCCTGGAATAACCGGAGTAGAAGATAGAGAGACCAGCAGAGGCAGGTCTCCGAACAACTTTGTGATGATCCCATAGTTGATGAGTTTTTAACAAGGACTTTGGAGTCAGACAGTAGTTCACGTCCCAGCTCTGCCACATCCCACTTTTATGATGTCAAGCGGTCATTTACGCCACATGAGCATCCATGTCTTTTGCCTGTGAAATGGATTAATTGTGGTATGTGCTTCAACGAACTGCTGCGAGGACAAATGAGTTAATGCCCATAAAGCCATCGGGACAGTACTTGGTACACAGCAATCACTCGATAAGGAGTAGCTGTTGTTGTTTCTTAAACTTTTAACTTAACCTAGAACTTTCTAGCCCTTGAGACTTCCTGTAAGGCCAGGCAGGAGGTAAATCTCAAGTCATTAAATCACGGACTTTCAGAACTGGAGGGTACCAAAATAAGATCATTGAATCTGGAGTCGGCAAAGTAAGGGATCCTAGCTGCCTCTGGTCTGCAGTCTACACTTTTTTAATTTTTATTTTTTCAGGAATAGAATTTAGTGATTCATCACATACATGTAACACCCAGCGCTCATCCCACCAAGTGCCCTCCTTAATGCCCCTCACCCATTTAGTGCTTCCCCCCACCCAACACCCTTCCAGCAACCCTCAGTTCTCTTATAGTTTGCCCTCCTCCCTGTTTTTATCTTATTTTTGTTTCCCTTTCCCTTGTGTTCATCTGTTTTGTTTCTTAAATTCCACATATGAGTCAAATCATATAATATTTGTCTTTGACTTACTTCGCTTAGCATAATACACTCTAGTTCCATCCACATTGTTGCAAATGCCAAGATTTCCTTCTTTTTGTTCTCTGAGTAATAGTCCACTATATATACATACCACATCTTCTTTAGCCATTCATCCGTCGATCAGCCTGCAATCTTTTTTGTGCACAGTTTTATCGGAACACATTCGTGCCCACTCATTTATGTTTTCCCTGTTTCTCTGTGGCTATTCTCCTGCAAGGGCAGAATTGAATAGTTATGATAGAGATGGTGTGAACTACATGGCCCTCAAAGCCTAAAAGATATACTCTCTGACCGTCTGCAGAACAGGTTTGTTGACCCCTGATTTCATCCACTGAGGCTTTTCCCCCCGAGAAAACCAAGGCCCCGAGGAGGACCAAGTCTTGAAGGGATACACGGCCAAGTCTTTATCACAAGCTCTCCGACTGCTCCCATGCCATTGTGCATTCTGGCTCCTGGCTTGGCGGGAAACGGATATGTGAAGCAGTGGGCAAGGCTTGTGCCACTGGTGTCATGAAAATCATAGCGGAAATGCTCTTGCTTGGCATGTAGACCAATTTCCCACCATGGACGAAACCCCTTCTTTGAGGTAAAGGTTACAGGATCATGCACACCGCTCTGTTCCTCATGTCAGCTGAAGGAGTTACAATCCTATGCTCGGTTCTCTCCAGCCAGTCAACCCCTTGGGGGAGTGGAGGAGGATAGGACCCCTCTAGCATGTGGTAGACCTGGCCGGGCACAGTCAGTGGTGACTAAGTATGAAATTTCCTGAAAGAGGAAGCCCATGGGGGAAGTAATTCTCATAGGCTTTTGGCTTCAGAGGCTCTCCCTATGCTGATTGCCTCCTCTTTTATCATTTTGTTAAGTTTCCTATTGAACGCACTTCATTTCATTCTTCCAACAGCCTTAGACGATAGGAAACTGTTGTGACCCTCATTTTACAGAAGAGGAAGTGGAAGCTCCGAGTGATTCAGTAACTCATTCCAGATCATGAGATCAGTGGTGGAGCCGAGGGCCTGAATGAGGTCTTTCAGATTCCAAAGAAAATAAGGCATGTATCGGAGGCGAGGGAAGACTGGTAGCATGTGTAGGCTATGCTTAGTGCCTTTTTTTTTTTTAAGACCGTATTGGGTTGATTCACACACGTTCTTAATCTCTTAGCGAAAACGTCTTCAGTGTATTCCATTAAAATGTGAATTCGCCCATAGGAACGTCTGACCAGAAAAGCAATAAATCATGGCTGCGTCCAAAGTGGCGAAAGATCCCTGTCCTTGGATGGTTCATCAGAGGAGGGGGATATTTCTGTTGTGTGCATTGATGTGTCCCCAGAGCCTGGAACAGGGCCTGGCATGTATTAGGAGCTTAGTAAATATTTGTGGTGTATTGGATTAAGTAGAATTCAAGATGTGAAATGTTACTAGCGTAAGTCACCAAATGTTACTGGGCTGCCTCCGCTCAAAGGCAAACCCAATTTGGGTAAAGGCGCCCAGATGCAGACTTGGAAGTTGAAAGCTTCAGACTTGCAGATCAGAATCAGACACCCAGATGTGAGCGAGTCCCTGATCTCTGACCCCTCCTTGTAGTCCTCAGCCTTGTGTGCGAAAATGGACCGTCTGCCTCTTAACAGAAATGTTAAGGAGTATCTTGTGCTCCCTCTGGAGAAAGCATGCTAAATATCGACTTGGAGGAAATAAGGCATGCTGATACTGGGGACGTGTCCCGGGCAGAGGGACCGGCACATACAGAGCATGCCTGCCGTGTCGAGGAACGGTAAGGAGGAAGACCTTGGGGCTAGAGCAGGAGTGGGTGAGCAGGGAGGAGGAGGGATGCCAGAGCGTGTCAGACTTTGCTGGCCTGGGAAAGGACTTTGGTTTTCACTCCATGCTAGAAGGGAAGCCCATACGGGGCTTCATACACTGCAGTAAATGAGACCGTCCTGCGTTCCCAAGTTAAGAATTTCAAGTCAAAGCAGTATAGCGAAGAAGGGATTTATTGGCCCATGGGAATTCTGAGGGGTGGACCTTCTTTCAGGGTCTGTTGTATCTGCACTGCTTCGTGTTGGCTTCGTTTCCAGGCAGGCTGTCTCCAGTCTTCACCAGAGATGACCATTCCTAAGAATGCAGCTCCAGTCCTAAGAGTGCCATGATAGGAGGAGTGTGGCTTCCACATTCCTCCAGTGTCCTTACCAGTGCCCTTCCCATGAAAAAAATACCGACTGGCCCTGTCTTGCTGACATACACACACATGGACTAATCAAGGGCAGGGGTGCTCTGCCTAGTTGATTTGGGTCCCACCTACAGGCCAGGTAAACTTGGTCTCTCTATAGTCCGTTGGTTCCCCGTGTGGTCCGCTCCTCCCTCCCTCATAGGGATATTTGCCTATGTCAGAAAATACCAATAGGAGAGAAACCCACTATAGCCCCATGAGGATATAGCTCCCCGAGGAGAACTTGTAATGCAGGCCCAGGAATGGCCTGGCTCTCATGGCCTTCTGTAAAACCTGCTGATGGGTAACGCTGTGATTGAGAGCTAAAATCAGCGTTTCCTTTGGTGGTCAAGGGGAAGGAAGCAGTGGTGGCTTTTCAAATCCTGAGTTCCCTTCTCCCTCTCTCCTTAAGAGTTTTCAGGCTTTGAGCAAGTCATGAAGCTTCTGTTTTCTGGAAAATAGGTAGAAGAAGACCTGATCTTATCATGGGTCTGGAAAGGTTGAATCGAAGCTCCATGTGAAAGCAATTTATAAACTGATAAGCTACACAAATAATGCATGCTAGAGACGCCCTGCTGTGTGCAGGGTGCTTTGCTACCCATTATGTGTTCCACCAAAAGTCTCTACCCTCAAGAAGCATCCATTATAGTGTGGGTGACAGGAACATGCTTATCGTACAAGACAGCAGATAGGAAAGTAGCCCCCCAAAGTGGGAGGGATTCAGACTTGAACAACAGAATGTTGTTGGGGGTGCTATGAGCTTAGAGCAGTGAGCAGTAAGGCTCAAGAAAAAGAGCTGTGTAGTCTTCAAGGCATTTGCTCTGTAGCTTCTCTCCTTTTAGGGGCTGAGCCTTGTGGTAACAAATAGTTTTGTGTGGTTTATTTGCAAATAATGATCTTTCACACTGAGCCTCCATTTGAAGAACTATGACTGGTACTACAGTTAGTGCAGCTGCTTTTATTTTCTTAGAGCGTTAATGTATGCATTTTCCTACACGTAAGGGGGAGAGATTGTCAGAGTTTTAAAGGTAGTTAATCATATTGAGGAAATGTTTGATAAATTGGTACATCACTGGAGTTTACTTGAAATCACAGTTTGAAATTATAGCTTCGATTTGCAGAATCTCCTTTAAGAGTTAAATTCTCAACATATTTTTCAGCTTCCCTTAAGTTCTGTTACTAGCCAAGGCATTATGTGATCATGGTGTCTGCGGAATCTATTGTTATTGTTTAATTCTGTTTTCTAAGAGTCCATTGGAATAAAAGATTCGCCACAGTTTGCAACGGGGGATAATGTGGGGAGTGTCCTTTTAAAAGGGGTGATACGTTATCAAATGGAGGGACACAGTGTTCCAGCTGGATTTGTCTCATTGGTTTTGCCTCTCTCTCCCTTGATGTGAATGGTGATTGATCTGTGGTTCAAGTCACCACCTGCCTGATAGTCAGAGAAGTTGACCTTTTGCTGTTTGTGTGGCAGACTTTAATTATTAGCCTACAACTTATATTCCCATGCTGTTGCACATTCATTAGCTCTCCTTGGTCCTTTTGATTGGGAAGTTATTGGGGAAGAGAGGCAATTTCCCTTTGGAGTTGGCTAGAAGGTGGTCCCCCCCCAATTATTTGCCATTTGCCCATTATTAAATGCTTTCTTTGAAATGAATAGGGAAGACTGAAGAGGAGTTACGTGAAGCAGACTTCTGCCAAGACAGATCATTAGCAAGAAGTTAGCGGGAATGACTCATGAAAATTAACTGATGTTAAGTGAATTATTTCTAATGTGCGTTTTAATTTTTATCTGGTGAGATGGTGGGCTGCCTTTGTGAAAAAAAGAAGTACTAAGTGCTTAGCTTTCTATTGCAAAAATGTTCTGAGAGTAAAGTTTCAGTTATATAAGTTTTATAGAGGATGGACTTTAAAGTTTTATGGATTGGGGTGTGCAGACCGTGAGAGGGCCGTCCGTTTTCCCGACCCTTCTAAAGAAGGAATAGCTGATTTCTCAGTCGGTGACATGCTGGAGAAAACCAGTCTGGACCCAAAGTCACTTTGATCTCAAAATTATTTTAGATAGCCGCTTGTGTTTCAGGCCCATTAGAAAATGAAATTCCATGCTATAATGGCTAATTAAATTAATTTTCTTCATTAAGAATCCATTCGAGTTGTCAGCTCCGTGGTATCCCACACCCGAAGGCCAGTCTCTTGTGAAAGTCTGTGTCTCATCACATTGCTAAAGAAATTTGCAGAGGAAAACAGTTAATTCTATCCTATGTCATGGTTGGGGCCCGAGTCACTTTAATTATGACCTACAGTACTTCAGTCCAGGTACTCCTCCTCCTTTTGAAATGGTGTCGTAATACATGAGGAGAAAAACTTTGTGCCTTGCTCCTAATTGCTGCAGAATTTTGCATAGCTAAACAATGGAATCAAAAGAATCCACCTACAATCCAGGAGGTGATATATGATGCAAGACAAAAGGATTGCAAAATAAAATGTCTTTATCCCTTGAGAATAATAGTCATTTAAGAGTGTTACTCTTTGAAAATCAGAATGCTTAAAGGTAATCTGTAGCCTATAAATACATGGCAAGGTAATATAAATAGACAGTACTGCTTCGAAAAGAACCTCACTTGTGTCTTCCTTGCACATTAAAATGCATGCATAGTAATAGCGGCACTTGTTAAACTGTACTTTAGGAGCTTTCTGTTCAAATGAGGAAAGAAATATTATATAGATCCTTAAAATGTATCATCTGATCAGGGAACCTGGCCTTCTGGAGAATTCAGTACTGGCAACTGACCGATCAAGAGGCCTGGATTCTAGGCGCAGTCTTCCCTGCCAGCTACAGCTAGCTGGCATTGTGGCTTTGGAATGTCACATGACCGGCTTTGGTTTCAGGATTTTCATCTACGAAACAAGATTTTCAAATATGTGACCCCATATATATGAGTTTTGAAAAACTTCATACCGACCCACGAAGATCTCCTTGTGAATAAGAATTGGTAAACCTCGGAATGAATCCTGTGCATAGGTCCTGCCCCCTCCTTCTCTGGGGTTCCTCCCTATTTTCATGGGCAGGACAGGGCTCTCAGGGAAACCTGAGAACTTTGCAAACCATTTTATACCAGGGGCTTGATTGAAACAAAGGCAGGGTGTCGCCTGGGTAAGCCAGGGTTTACTCACCCACAATTTGGCTGTGAACAAGATCCAACTCTGTCTCTCCTGTTTAAGCATCTAATTCAGTGGTCCTTGAGGTGCGATCCCCAGAGTAGCAGCATATGTCTTACCACCACATGAGAACTTGTTAGAACTGCAAATCCTTAGGCTCCACCCATCCCAGACCCAATGACAAGTGGAAACTCTGGGGCTGGGGCCCTACGGTCTCTGTTTAACAAGCCCTCCATGTGATTCTCTTGTGCATTAAAACTTCAAAACTTCACGATATCACTCAACCCAGACCATAGGCTTTATCACCTGGGGATGCTGGAAGATCAAAGAAAGAGAAAAGAGAATTTTATTCTAATGTCCAAAGGTGAAGGTGGGGCTGGGAGTTGGATTAGGGTTACCTGAGATGATTCATAGCCCTTTTTTTTAAATTGTTTTTTAAGTTTATTTATTTATTTTGAGAGAGGGAGAGAGCGCACACGAGCCAAGGAGGGGCAGAGAGAGAGGGAGAGAGAGAATCCCAAGCCGACTCCAAGCAGCCAGCAAAGAGCCCTGATGTAGGGCTCCATCTGATGAACGCTGAGATCATGACCTGAGCGAAAATCAAGAACTGGATTCTTCACTGACTGAGGCACCCAGGTGCCCTCAGAGCTCTGATTTTAATAGCATCACCAAGATCCCTGGGATAAAGTTTGAAAATGACAACCACGGCAGTGAGGTTTTTGTAGGAAAAGGAGTGTACACAGGAGGGATTTGGTTTTTAGTCATACTTAGGAGAGACCAGACCGACAGGAAAAGTCTCAGTGAATAGTCTTTAAAAAGAAGGTCCTCTTTGCAGAAGTACCTGGGCTATTGGCCAAACGGAGAGCACACAGTGATTCACATACCTGGTGCTTTCACCCCCGGTCTCTGCCGTACCTGAAACCTCTGAGGCCACATTTGGGTCTCAAGCCATAGAACCTTCTGCTAGAGAATGTTTCGCTGCCAGTCACACTGGTTTGGAAACCGTCTCAGAAGTCATCTGTTGGTTCATATGAAGACTCTCCCCCATGCCTCCCTCCCTGTATTTCAGTGATTGGCTTGGTTGAGGGACTAGTTTTATCACTGAGTTGAGAGGGCAGAATTGGTAGGTGCGCCCTCCTGAAGTCTGCTTGAACCCATCTCACCTCTTCAGGGTTCTCATTTTTCTCTAAGCTCTTCTGTTGGTACGAGCCTGGAGTCTGACTCCAAACAGGGGCTGCAGTCGACATGTAGAGCGTGGATTTCTGAGTACTCTGACTGTTCTCAAAGTAGAAGGGTGGTGGCAGGAGCTGAGGGCCACTAGCTTTTATATATCCTCGATGACAAAGAATTCTGATCTATTTTTCCCCCCACTTTTTCAGATCGAGAAACCCAGTAGACCCCCAGAGGCAGGTCTCCTTCCTTATCTACCCGTCCAGCCCTTTTTGCGGTGGAACTCTCAGCAATTCTAGAATTTTGGGCAGGACATTTTAAGGGAATATGCCCCTTACTTCTTATTACTATTAATTTACCCCATTGACACCAGGCGGCTAGATAACTTAATTCTACATACATCCTTTAGGCAGTATATCAAGTGTACATCTTTGACTGCAAAAATAACTTACATTGATCAAAATCTGATGGCCATGTTTTGAGGCACACAGGGTACAATGTTGCATGCCGTGACACTCTGGTTGAGAACCATTGGTCTACTGACAACCTCAGTGTGATCGTGGGTGTGTATTATGTACACAAGTATATCTCTCTGTTTTGAGCTATGATGTGCTTGAGTCAAGGGCTGTGCCTTATCCTTCCTGTATCCTGGTGACCACATGAAGCCTAAATCATGCTAAACTGTGGTGTGTTCAAGGAACGTATGAATTTACTGGTACTCGTTGTCTCTGTCTCTCTGTCTCTCTCTCTCTCTGTCTCTCTCTCTCTCTCTCTCTCACTCACACACACACACACACACACACACACACACACACACACACACCAGCCATTTACTTCTTTCCCCTCCAGGCTTGTCACTATTTTTCTTGTACTTCTCATCATCTAGTGGCCGACATCAGAAGGTCCAGCACATGCTCACAAAATCAAGGGTAATTGAGTGTCAACTCCAGCCAAAGAGAGCTCCTTTCTAAATAAGACTTGATAATTATCCCGGACATTTTCAAGTGAGAGACTAATTACCGCATTAGTTACTACACGACTCCCTCCACCAGCTAGCTCATCTTAAAACTTCCCTTAAAATGACAAGGCACAAACGAGTGTACAAATTGGAGCATATCGAGGTGGTGTTTTTCCACTTGAACTGAGATCCCAGGGTTTCTGGCTGTGGTGACCAAGCAGTGGCCCAAACGTTTTCACTGAGCACAGTCAAGCGACATGGGCTATTCCACAACCAGGGATGATTTCAGCAGACTATCAAGGCCAACATACTATACCTTCACAAATGCTGGAAGGGTCTCTGTGAACCACAGCTGCGATTTCATGCAAGTTAGTGCTTCTTTTTCTGCTGTGTTCTTTTGTCTTTGATTCATTACTCCTTCAAATGGATGGTAGGTCCTTATACCTAGAATACCTAGAAGACTCAGCTTGTCCCATTTCATAATGTGACTGCCACAAATTGGAACACTAGCAATTATGAGCTCAACGAACATGGGTAGTACAGAAATCACATCCCAGGAGGCTCCAGGAGCCTTATGGGGCATAAACGATCATGGGCATTTGGAGCACTGGCCAAAAATGTGTATTCTTGGGAAAGCAGAACAAGTCCTAATTAGAAATAATACCTCCTGTTTCGGAGCCTCAGTTTATTTATGAGATGGGGTGATTAGATACCTTCTAACATCTGTTTGTCTTAATCACAATAACAACGGCTGACATATCACATTGTTACTATGTCAGGCACTCAGCTAAAGCCTTTATCTGCATTTTCTCTTTTAATCCTCAAGATCCTATATTCTCTGTCCCATTTTAAATCGAAAACCTCAAAGAGATTGAATAATTCATCCACAGAGCTAGTAAGTGGCAGACCTGAGGATTCTGACTCAGGGATATTTGATGCTAAAATTTGTGCCCTTCACCTCTACCTTACATGATCCCCAAAGAGGCACTTAATAACCTCCTGCAAGGCAGGAACTACTTACTTCTAGACCAGTGGTTCCAAGCAGGGGCATTTTTGTCCCGCAGGGGACATGTGGCAGTGTCTCCAGGCATTTCTAGTTCTCACACCTAAGAACAGCAGTGCTACCTGCCTCTCTGGTGGATAGAAGCCAGAGATACTAGTAAACACTGTACCATGTGTGGACCAGATCCTCACAGTAAAGAATTACCTGGCACAGATTGTCCTTAATACCAAGGTCAAGAAGCTCTCGTCTAGGCCCAGCATAGAAACACCCTCTTCACCACTGTCCAACAGAAGTTACATAACAAGTGCCCATTCTCAAGGGATGGAAGCCTATTTCAGAGTCGTGTACACATGCACACCACAGTTGAACTCTGTTAGTCCATTACTGCATTTATAAGCCACTGACCTTGGTCCAAGACAGACCCATGTTCAGATTTCTGTTCCGTGTCTATCTCTTTTTCTTCAGGGCTGTCGCTTTTGCTCTTAAGCCTCACATTTCTTGTCTCTCAAATGGAGGTAACCATTCTCTATCGTGGGATGACTGGGTCATAGTAAGAGCTCAGTATCCGTATAGCCTTCTCTCATCACTGTCTCTCTTGCCTTTTATAAACCTCTGCGTCTGCCTATGCTCTTATGGATGGCCAGGTACGTTCTTGGCTCCACCATTAATGCTGGCATGAGCCACACACTGCCATTCGTGGAGTGCTGGTGTCTTCAGCATACAGGAGATGGAGTAGTTGAAAGGCACTCAAAGAGAAGCAGCTGGAAAGTATTGGTGGCCCAGGCAAGTGCAGGAGTCTGGGTGGGAGAAGCGAAAGAATCCAGGAATCTTGGCCCCCGGCCAAGGCGTTGGCTGAAGTGGACTCCCAGGGTTGGCTAGTTTTATTGTAGAATAAATTGTTGCTCTGTAATGTAAATGGAAAATTAGCTGTGCAACCAATCAAAGAATCTTTGTGACTCTTTGTGAAACATACCACCCAGATAAGTTAAAGATTTATGTATTTTCTTTCAAGAGACCTTTTCTGGAGTAGACCCTGTAGGAGAAGGGTCCGAGGGGAAGAAAGATGGAGGTAGTTAGGTGGAGGAATTTCCTTTGTGAAAGCACCCCCCCCCAAAAAAAAAGCATAGTTCAAAATGCTGTGTTTGCTTCATATAACTCAAATTAAAATGCAGGATTCCTTAGCTAGACTGCTAAGAAGGTGACATTAAATATGCCCTTTTCTTTCTTTTAAAAAAAGACAGATCATTATCATTACATGCACATTATTTATTTATTTGGGTCAGTGTGAAATGAGAAGAGGAGGAAAGAAAACGGGATGAGGGTGGAGGCTCCCAGTAAGACCTCTGATCCCTTAAGCTGCTTGCGGCAGAGAGAAACGGGGATCAGAAATCACACCTGGCATCCTGAGTTTTCCAAAGAACCTTCCAGCTGATCCAAGCAAAGGAACACACAGGCAGGGATTTCTCGCCGGCCTCTCAGGCACAGGGCATGACGTGAGCAAGGACAGGACCAGTGCAGTGGGACAGCACCCGTTTTGATGTAAGGAATGGATTAGATACCTGATGTAGGAGGGAAAAACAAACCAAACCAAACCCTTTCTTCTGCTTGGCTGATCCTAGAGGCGTAATGTGCACTGCCGTCCAGGAGGACAAGGCTGGCTTGTTCTCCCACCGACCCCGGGAGGGGTGGCTTCCCGCATTTGGACACGAGAGAGAGCCGCCCCTCTGAGAGAGTCAGACTCTTATTCAGGTTACAGCCTCATGGACAATTGAAGGGCTGGGGCTCTTATCCTTGGATTCTAAACCAGGCTTCAAACAGCTGTGGTCTTAAAGCCCATTAGAGAACGTCGAGCTATCTCCATAGTGTAAAAGTACCGAAAGCTGGCGAGTGTTAAAATATACATGCGCAGGTACACGAATACACACATATACACCCATATATGGACAAATGCACATCGAGGTCTGTGTAAGTAGATAAATGAGACAGCGAGTAGGACAGTAGTGCGAACGGGCTGTCTGCCCTGGTGTCTGGGAGAGAAGAAGAGGTAGGGACTATGGAAAACCCAGTGTCCCGGCTAAAAGGAGTCTGCCCCATTCAGCTCTCCGGCTGATAAGTGTGCCTTGGGACCTTGAGCTCAGAATGACCGGATCTTCTGAGGGTTTTTTTTTTTCTTTTCTTTTTTGTTAAAGAGAAGCTGTGGTACAGATGGAGGGTTGGTAAACCACACCCTGTAGCCCAGATTCGGCCAGCACCTGTTTAAAGTTTTATCGGAATAAGCCCCGTCCCCTGCTTGTTTACAGATGGCCTGAGACGGCTTTCATGTTCAGGTAGCCGAGCTGAGGAGTTGCGGCAGAGACTGCATGACCTTCAGAGTCTAACATCTGTACTTGGCTCTTACAGTTTCCCTACCTTTGATATAGGCCCAACAAAACAGAAGTGGGCCGAATTCGACCTCCGGCGGAATTCATCAGAGACCCCTCCTTAGTCACCGTTTCTTCCTCTTGCTGGCCTCAACAGCAGGTGCTGGAGATCGGTTAGACCACCGGTTTTCCCATTAAACCTGTGAGCAGCCCCCGTGCCTCGACAGCCAGGCTCCACTCCTGATTCATTGGGTCCCAGTAGGTCCCGAGAACCCTCACATTCAGCAAGCTCCCTGGTGAAGCTGATGTGGCCTGTTTAGGACGGCACTTTGGGAAGCAGGGCCTTAGAGACACCATGCTTTTGGGAGGGTCTCAAAACCGCAGCCCTATCGAGTGGGTGACCAAGTTGGCCAAGGCAAGAGGGATGAATTCTGTGGAACCCCTAGGTCAGACTCACGGAGGCCTTGCACAGCCCACACGGGAACCTTGAGGAGCTTTGTGAATCTTCCTAGTCCTACGGAATTGTTACATTTCCCCAGTTTGAAGAGCATGTCTTGGGATCCATCCGGGACCAACTCCATAGCCTGCCAGGGGGTTCCAGCTGTGGGTAAAGTCTTCGGTATTTCCGACCTCAGTGTTGGCACACCCTCCTTCACGACAAGCACGAGGAACTTGCCCGTTAGTTCTGGAGTGAGGCCACCCAAACCTAGGGTGGAACGGGAAGAATGGACTCAGCTAGCTGAATGAAAACGTTTCCGGACAGCAGTGAATAGGAGGAGGAGGAAATGGATTCAGAAACTGGAGGAATAGCTTATAGTTAATAGCTCTTTTGATTTCTCCAAGCCTCCGTTTCCTTATCTATACCTCCTTTTCCTTATACTATCGGTCTAACCTCGAAGGGTGGCCTGAGGATTCTATCAGATGTTGTGCATGTAGTAAATGTCACCAGAAATCCGGCTTATAAGTCTCCTCCCGAGAGCAGCCAGCTTAGAGATCCCGAAAGACTGGGCGCTCGTAAGGTTATGGTTCTGATTTGGCTCTGCCAAAGGAGCCCTCCAAGACGCCTTCCTGTTTTTGTGTGTTTGTTTTCCGAGCAGCTGACTCCAGCCACGGCTGACTCTCGGCTGCTTCTATTCTTGGTTTTTCTGGTTGCCGGTAACGTGGCCCCTCTCATCCCAACGAACCGAACCCCCTCTGCGTGTCTTCTTGTTGGCTGGGCTCCCAGCAGCCTCTCCTCGCACAGCGTCTCCAGCTGTGCCGAGTTGAACAGCGAAGACTGCCAGCTTCAGCCCCCAGCAGGGCTCCGCGTGTGCCATTTAAGGGACGAGGAATGTGGCTCCTGGCGGGTGAGTCCGGCTGCCGCTGCCTCGAAGAAGGGGCGCTAAATAATTCACCGCAGCAGCCTGCTCTGACGTCCGTCCGGGCCTGGCCCCTGGCGACCCTGAGGACGGCCCAGCAGGGCTCCCGCTCGCTGCGCCGTGGCATCTAGAAGAGCAGGAAGAATAAACAAGTCAGCATGTAAACCGCCTGGTTGCCACGGCCTCAGCGGCAGGGAGGCATCAGCCCGGACAGACTGATCGTGTGTGTGCTGATGGTCCCTCAAACCCGAGGGCTCCGGACACCCTCCCTGTACAGAGGGTGACTGCTGATAGGTTTACACTCAGACTCCATAAACATTTGGGGGGCGGGGGGACTTGCTCTGTGCTTGGCGGTCTTACCTGTATTATCTCCTATAATCCATGAAGTCCATGAGGCAGAGACTGTTAGAAGAGGCTCAAGAAGGAAGGTGACTTGTCCGAGTTCATACAGCTAAGAAGGGACAGAGTCAGGATTTGCCTTGAACACATCCTGCCTGACAGACCCCCTGTTATTCAGAGGTCCCCGGCCACCTGGGAACTTTTCTCTCTCCTCAGACACTGGCCATTCGGTGGCTCGGACTCCCACACGTGAGGTGGAACACTACCGGCCTCTCTATAGGGTAGCCCGGGACGGCGCATAACTGAACTTCTCCCGTCGCTCATTTCGGCTGGGCTCTGAAATTCTGATTCCTGGTTTTTGAGGTTTGGACCTTGCTGCCTTGTCCCGGTTCTCTGCCGAGCAAGATGGTAGCTGGGAGGCGGTGTCGAAGATGGTGGCCTCGTCCCGGGGACTTCCTGCCTGGGGGGAGGTGAGGGTCTTGAGGCAGGATTCCCAGATTCTCCTGCAGGGCCTCATTCCGTCTGAAGGCTGACACGTTGCAACACAGGCTTGCGGGAGTAAAAAGGGTGGACTGGACCAGAAATGAACGTTAGCAGGGCTTTCTCTCAGCCCAGGAAGGCTTGCTTCTGCGGTTCTGACAGGGCCGTTTTGCACAAGGCCTCACAGGAACCATCTGTCTTCAATGTTCATTTTCCATTAACTGGGATCTCGATCTGTCTGGGATGGACAGACCGTCTCCGTGCACTGAGCGGCATGTCTGTGGTGACTGTTTACAGACAATAATAATAGCATCTCAAAGCTTACTGGGTGTGTCTGCTGCACAAAGTGGTTTGTGAAGATGATTTGAACTCATACAACAAGAGGGATTACAGTTACAACCATCGCTCGCATTTTTCAGAGAGGAGTTCTAAAGAACAGAGAGGTTAAGCAACTTCCCCAGTGTCACACAGATAGCAAGAACCAGAGCCCAGAATCAAACACAGAGTTCCTGATTCCAATTCCAGGGCTAGTTTCATTGTAGCAGGGCTCTCTTTTAAATTAGGTGTTCTCTATAGCTATTTATAGATACTAAGCAGATCGAGATTAAAAGGCACGGAGGCAGAATGCAGCACAGTGGGCTGAGTGCTCTGTGTACCATATCTGCACTCCTCATTCTTTTTACCCCCCATCCATCGCCTGCCTGATGACATTCACAGGTGTGACAGTTTCCCAGAGCTGTGATCGGCTTCTGAGAAAATTGCAAGAAAAATGTTACGTGGACATAAAGGACTGCAGTTACTCGTGAGGGTCGCAGCTGTAAATGGGTCATTAGCCTTGGCAGTTTGTGATCGACCCCGACATACATGGAATAGAAGGCGGGTCATGGGCCCTTCATGCAGCCGTGTTTTCAGAGGGCCTCCTGTGTGCTAGGCACTGTTCCAGGTTTTGAGGATAGAGTGCGCGAAGAAACTGACAAAAATCCTGCCTACCCTCCCTTAGAACTTCCTTTTGAGGCCTCCATAGGGAGACCCAGCATATAGCAACATAAACAAGTAAAATACGTAGTGATTTGAGAGTACTTAGTCCTGGGCATCAACTTCCAAAATGATGGTGTGCGGAACACAACAGGCACGTTCAACAGGGAAATAATCCTTTGAGTTTGAAAAAGATTAAAAAACAACAACAACAACTGTTTAAGGTTTCTGAAAACTGTCCCAAGGGTATGTACCAAATGCAGAAAGACCTATTCAAGAAGATCTCCTAAATCTTGGTAGGAAGCGTATCTGTGGCTTGTGAGTCATGACCCACTCATCTCCTCCTGCCCCTTTCCCCCACCGTAAATCATTGCGATGGATACTCTGCTCTGGCAGTAGGCGGCCAAAAAGATGGGGCTCTCTTCTCCCCAGCTCTCAGTCTAGGGCTCTGATTTCCCCCTGGGAAGGGCACCTCGGAGACTGACAACACCCTACCCTACCAAGAAGCCCTACCTTAGATCAAACTGTGGAGCCATGTGTGCCCCAGGGTGTTGTCAAAAATAATAGAACAATCAGGTAGCAATTAGTGGAGACTAACAGCTGGGTGTGACGCCAATAAATAGAGACCAGCCAGGTGCTCAGAGAGAAGATACTCGTGCCCTCTGAGTGGCCACGTCAGACGCGGCACACTGCAGGGGAAATAGACTTCCCTCGACTTGTCTAGCCAGTCACTAAACAAATAAACAACAATAACAACAAGCTCCAGAAAAGGGAGGAGAGAATCGGGGTCCGGAATTGCTATATTATGTGAACGTTCAGTATTCAACACAATATATCATGAGTCATACAAGGAAACAGAAAAGTCTGGCACATGCACAGGGAAAAAGCAAGCAAAAGAAACAGCCTGTGAAGGTGTCTAAATGTCAGATTTATCAGGCATAGACTTTAAAGCAGCAATTTAAAATATGTCCAAAGGACTACAGGGAACTATGTCTAAAGAATGAAAGGAAAGGATGAGGGCATTGTCTCCTCAAATAGAGAATATCAATAATGAGAAACTGTTTTTAAAAAATAATTATTTAAAACTGGAAATTTTCGGGGCGTGTGAGTGGCTCAGTCAGTTAAGCGTCCAACTCTTGGTTTCAGCTTAGGTCATGATCTCACAGTTGGTGGGTTTGAGCCCAACGTCAGTCTTCGCATTGATGGCGTGGAGCCTGCTTGGGAGTCTCTCCCTCTCCCTGTCTCTCTCTTCTTGTCCCCTGCTCGCTCTGTTTCTCTCAAAATAAATAAACTTTTATTTTAGAAAAATTTTTCTTAGTGCTTATTTATTTTTTTAAATGTTTTTATTTATTTTTGAGAGACATAGAGACAGTGTGAGCAGGGGAAGGGCAGAGAGAGAGGGAGATACAGAATGTGAAGCAGGCTCCAGGCTCTGAGCCGTCAGCACAGAGCCCGACGCGGGGCTCCTTAGTTATATTTGAAAGCAAGAGAGACAAACTGTGAATGGTGGAGGGGCAGAGAGAGAGAGAGACACAGAGTCGAAGCAGGCTCCAGGCTCCGAGCTGTCAGCACAGAGCTCGATGCAGGGCTAGAAGTCACAAACCATGAGATCATAACTTGAGCCGAAGTCGGACACTTAACCAGCTAGAGCCACCCAGATGCCCCAATAAATAAACTTTAAAAAAAATGTAACAATGGTAATGTTGGAGTTGAAAAGTATAATAATTGAAATGAAAAATTTACGTGAGGCGTTCATTAGTAGATTTAACCTAGAGGAAGGAAGAAACTGAAAACTTGAAGGTAGATCAATAAAGATTATACAATCTGAAGAATAAGGACAAAAAAGAAAAATGAACAGAGCTTTTTAAAAAATAATTTTTCCAGTTTTATTGGGAGACAGTTGACATACATCACTACATAAGGTTTAAGGTATGCAGTGTGATGGTTTGATTATATGAATAGAGTGTTTGAGAAATAGAGGATAGCATTACACATACCAATATATGTATATGGGATTAGCTAAAGAGAGAAAAAGGAGCAGAAAAAAACAATATTTGAGGAAATAATAGTAGCACACTTCCAAATCTGATGAAAGTTATTAGTCTACACATCTAAGAAGCTAATGCAGTCCAACTGAGTAAATTTGAAAAGATCTACACTGAGATACATAGCCACAGTATTGAAAGACAATGAGAAAAAAATTTTTTAAGCTTATTTATTTTGAGAGAGAAGACACACATGTGCAAGCTGGGGAGGGGCAGAGAGAGAGAAAGAATCCCAAGCAGACTAGGTACTGTCAGCACAGAGCCCCATGCAGTCCTTGAACTCAGGACCCTGTAATCCTGACCTGAGCCGAAATCACGAGTGGAACACATAACCGACTGAGCCACCCAGGCGCCCCCGAAGAGAAAATCTTGAAAGCAGCGGGAGAAAACAACTTTTCAGAACCAAGTGAACCCTCATAGAATTAACAGCTGATTCTTAACTCTTGGCAGAGATGTAGGTGCTCCCGTTAAATGTTAAACAGAATTACCATATGTCCCAGCAACTCCATTCTTTGATATATCCCCAAGAAAAGTGGAACATGCATCCTGAGAAAATCTCATCCACAAACGCTCGCAGCAGCATTATTGATAATCATCAAGAAGTGGAAATAGCTCATCTTTCCGTCAGTTGATGAGTTGGTGAATAAAATGTGTATCTGTACGATGGCGTATTGTGCATCAGTAAAAAATGAATGCAGCTCTGGGATGAGCTACTGTATGGATGAACCTTGAAAATATTACTTGAAGCAAAAGAAAAATTTACTGAAGATCCCTTACTGTATGCATCCATATATATGAAATGCCCAGAATAGGCGAATCTGTAGGCATAAAGAATATTCCAGGGGCTGTTCGGGGCTGGAATGATGGGACACACGGGGAGTGAGTACTCCTGACTGAAGCATGAAGGGTTGGTGAAAGTGTTTTACAGTGAGATTGTGTAATGGTTGCATGAGTCTATGAATATGCTAAAATCTATCAAATGTATATCGAAATGGGTGAACAGTGTGATCTATAAATTATATTTCAATAAAACTTTTTTAAAGGGTGCCAAGTGCTAAGGAGAAAAATAAAGTAGGGTAAAGGTTTGGTCGTATTAGGAAGGCGAGAGGGAGGACAGTCTCGGATAGGATAGTAAGACTTCACTGCAGTGACATTTCTAAGACTTGAAAAGGTAGGAGAGTGAGCCATGCTGCTGTCTGGAGGAGGAACCTTTTAGACAGAGGGTAGGGCCAATGCAAACACCTAGAAGCAGGCATGTGCCTGGTGTGGTACCCTGAGATGAGCAGCATTGATGAATTTTGAGCAGAAGCGTGACAGGCTCTGTTTATTTTCAGAGAATCACTATGGTTGCAGTGTTGTGCATAGACCAAAAAGGGACCAGGTAGAGGTAAGAGCTGATGGCGGCTTGTGTCTCCATCCAGGAGGGAGATGGCATGGTTGGAAGGAGGGGCTGGATAGTGGCGGTAGCGGGAAAGTGGTTCTGCATTTGAAGGTAGAGCCCACAGGACTAGTCAAGGATTGCGAAATATTCAGTGAAAGGGGTCAGAGAGTAAATGTGTTAGGCTTTTCGGGCCATACGGTCTCTGTTGGAACTACTCAGCGCTGCCGTTGAAACCTGGGTGTGGCCATAGACGTGCATAAATAAATAAGCATGCTTGTGTTCCAGTAAAACTGTATTTACAAAAACAGGAAGCAGAGTGGATTGGGCCAGTGGGATGAGGTGTGTCAATTCCTGGGTTAGATGTCAGGGGCAAGAGGAGGAAACAGGTGAAGGGTAACTCGAAGGTGTTTCTTCTCATCTGTTGGAAAATGGAGTTGCCATTAACCGTGATAGTGAATCTTGCAGGCAGAGTAGGTCTGTGGAGGGTATGAGAACTGATCTCTTGTTAAATTTGAGAAGGCTTTAGACAGGGGAATTTGTAAGCCTTGAGTTCAAGAACAGTCTGGTCTCAGGTGAACTTGAAGACCCTAGACCAGATCAAGGAAGTGCATGCAGATACAGGACAGCAGGAGTCCAAGGGCTGAGCCCTGGGATGTGGCAGTGTTTAGGTGTCAGGAAGGAGAAGAGGAACCAGCAAAAGAGACTGAGGAAGTACAGCCGCAAGATAGAAGGGAGATCAGGAGAATGTGACATCATGGAAGCTAAGCTAAGAAGTGCTTCAGAGAGGGTAAATTTGTCCTTTTCTTTCCCACTCACGGAATCATGTTGGTATGCAAATGAGCAGAGTAATGTTCTTATAGGAAGAATCCTGACTTCGCTCCGATTTCCAGACAGAGTTATCATCAGACTTTTTATTCATTCAACAAATGTTCAGGAGCTGTCAGGTCACCAGACATGGTGCTAGATGCATGGAACAGAGCAGCATGCCAAAAGAGGCACAGTTCCTGCCCTCGGAGAGAGTGCAGTCTCGTTAGAGAGAGATGTTAATCAAGGAGTCATTAACATTAACCGAGGTTGGATCTTAGCCACCCGCGATGGATGCAGATCTGTGAAACAGGACAAGAGTTCTAAAGCACATGACTTCCCATACCACAAGTTTTCCGCAAAAGAAGTGAGGGCCAAGGAACGTCTATATTTTTCTTTGTTTTTAATAATAAGTGATTTCCAACATAGCACCTCTTGATTGGGACACGCCTGTTATTTTTTAATATTTGTTTATTTTTGAGGGGGGGGGCAGAGAGAATGGGGGACAGAGGATCTGAAGGGGGCTCCAGGCTCTGAGCTGTGAGTGCAGAGCCCAGCGTGGGGCTTGAACTCATGAACCATGAGGTGCCGAGATCAAGAGTTGGACGTTTAACTGAGTACATGACCCAGGCGCCCCAAGTTTGCTGTTTTCTGATGCAGAGAGTTTTTCAGCTTTTTTTCTGGGGTATCTTCCATTTTGCCAGCTCCTTCTCCCAAGAGAAGCCTGTAGAAGCTCTTGTGCTTGCACTTAGGAAGTGCTGGGAAATGAAGCATCTCTGTGTAACTCTTGCTCATTCTTCTGGTCCTTGACAGAGAAAATTCAGGTTGCTACTCAGCTGTTGAATGAACATGAGTACTTCCAAAAAGCTGCTGTAATAAGCACAGCTTTCTTTTTGTGAAACAAAAGCAATGTTTGCTACCACATCGTGTCAGTTTCACAATATTTGCGTGGAAACGTGCAGCGCTAAGCATGTTTAAATCATTGATGGAGCTTTTAATCTTTCTGGGAGGAGGGAGCAAGCTCTTTAGCAGACTTTCATTTTGATTTGCCCATGCTGGCCTGTCCATAACTCTCCTTTTAATTAATGTAATTAAAAAAGGATAAGAGGCTGTGGTAGAATTTGGTGCGTGAGATTATCGGGATCAAGAATAATGAAAATGTCTGAGATGAGGCAGATTCCTAAAATGGCGGCAGAGAGAAGAGGAAGGCTTTTCTTCTGGTTTCGAAGTGTACCAGGTTATTTTTCACAAGATGTAGAAGTGTGTGCGTGGTCTGAGAAACACTTATGATTGGGAATCTTAAACAAATGGGCAATAAAGAAGGGGTGCTGGGGTGGGTCAGTCCTTAAGTTTGTCATGAACAGTCGTGTAATTTAGGTTTGCCCCTCTCCTTCTTGCTCCCTTGTCCGAAAACCAAGTGGGGAGTAACGTTAACACTAACTATGTGCTAGATACTGTTCACAGTCCTCTATATACGGGAACTCATCTCATGTACCCAAACCCTTGGTAGATGGATGTTTCCATTTGGCAGACGGAACACCTGAGAATTAGAAAAGATGAGTGGCTGTTATTCCCAAGTCATGCAGGGAGGAGGTTATAGATCCAAATTAGAATTTAGCTCTTTTTGTGGCAAGAGGTAGATTTTTTAAAAATCGGCAGCTGTGGTAAATGGTACCAGGGTTCCCCGTGATCTCTTCTTTCCTCTTATTCCTGGGCCTAGACTTCCCAGCCCCTTTGCGATTGGTTGGGGCCAGGTAACAAGTTTATCTTTAGAAGTGGTATCATTTGCCTCCAGGCTAACGGCTAATGCACCTAAGAGTGCCTCTGGCTCTCTCTTCTTCTGTTGTTGTAACCTGGATATTAAAGGCATTGAAGCCACAGGAATGCAAGGAGGAAGCAGACTAGATCCCAGAGTCACTGCTTGGAATGGAGGCGCCTGGAGAGTCCCCCGCACCCCCCAGCCGATTTTGCATGAATGAGAACTCAGTCTTCAATGTGAAACCGCTGAGATGACACGTGTTGGTTACTGCATCAGAGTCCAGCCTGTCCCAGCTAATAAAACATTTTCTTGTCAGCCTCCTCTTCTCCTTTTTAAAACATTTACTGGATTCTGAAATTTGAGGATTTTTAAAAATTCTGTAAAAACTATTTATATGTATATATATTTATCCCCCCACATATATATATAAAGTTTTCATGAATGTTTTTAAAATTATATAATATATATATAGTGTGTGTGTAGAATTATATATTACACATGTAATTATAAAAGTAATTACATACAATTTATATTTTATAAATACATGGATAATATCTACTATATTTTCACACACGCACCTTTTTTTAATAACATAAACTAAAATGAACACATGACCTTTGTTAGAGGCATGGTTTGAAACTTGGGTAATCTCCCTTACAGTAATGAGGATTCCACAGTAGCAGGGCTGGGAGGTGCTAATCTAAACCAGCTAGGACTGGTGCTGTCTTTCTCTTTTGGAAGTGCTCCTGAGACCAAGAACCTTCCATTGCTCTGAGTGACCCATGCCAGTTCTTACCATCTCACTCTTCAGAAGTCTTCCTTGAGTCCAGATGAAATCTCTCTCTAGTTCATTTAAAGTCCCCATTCCATCTAAATTACCCCTCTAGAAATGGAGATAGAATGTCGTCACCATGACTGTCCTCCACAGAGCCCTTCCTCTCTTCAAGAAGCCCTTCCTCTCCTCTTCCTTCAAGAGCACAGTCCTCGGTGCCATGTACCCTTCTTTTCTAGAGGCCACCCAGCAGTGATGCGCTCACCCTTGCCTGCAGTCCTCTAACAAGATGGTGACGACTGCTGGCTGGAATGTAAAGCTATCGGATCTCCCTTAGTGTCAGGGGGCCCTCTTCCTAGCCCTCCCAGCGTCCCACTGGTGTGGCTTGCCTGTCTTGTGTCCTTGCAGACAGATCTTGAATTCTGGTTCGGTGCCGACACTGGTCTCTCATGTTTGTGTTCCACCTGCCTGCAACACCCTCTCCAGCAGCTCACATCTGACCTTGGCAATTAGAGCAGACTTTTCATTTATGGCTTTTGGATTTTGTGTCATGCGTGTAAGGCCTTCTCTCCCCCCCCCTCCATAAAAATGTTTCCCCGCTCCAAAAGGAAAAAAAAGATTTTTTTTGATTCAGATCATACCTTCCCTGACTTCTGGTCATGTCAGCCACAATTAATCTAGTCTTCTGGGTCTCTCTTCCTAGATCCTGTATGGAGTTAGAGCCACTTTATGTAAAAATCGTAGTTTCTATCCAAATAGAAAGTTCCGAAGGTCAGCAGCCGCGTCCTTGTCTCCACAAGAGTGTCCTGAATTTCACAGATCCCAATAAATACTATATTAAGTGTCTCATATGTATTGCCTGTGCTCCCTGCCACCCCCTACCAGGAAGTTTGCTGTTGTGAATGTGAAATTTCACTCTGTTTTTATAAAACCCAGCGTGAGTTATGTCCCAGTTTGCCAGGTCTCCCAAGTAGTTGTGGTCTCACTTTGTCTAGTACCTAACAGTATATTTTCTTTTCTTTTTCTTTTGTTTGGTTTATTTATTTTGAGAGAGAGCAAGCAAGAGCAAGCTCGAGCCAGGGAGGGTCAGAGCGAGAGAGGGAGAGAGAGAGCGCCCCAAGTAGGCTCCAAGCTGTCACAGGGCAGAGCCTGATGTGGGGGGCTCAAGCTCAGCAACTGTGAGATCATGACCGGAGCCAAAACCAAGAGTCAGATGCTTAGCCAACTGAGCCACCCAGGTGCCCCACTAACAGTATATTTTCTAAAAACTCTGAGTAGAATGGTATCCGGGATGAAAATAATTATGAAGAATTACTGATCAGTGGGCTTTATCATTTCAATAACCTGTAGAGGATGATGCATAGATCTCCAGATTTCCGGTCACTAAGCTGTGCTCGCAGAGCACATGCTGTCCCAAGGACTTCAGCAACGTGCCTTCGCACCATCCCCCTCTTTACTGCCGTTAGACCTTCAAGAACCCAGCACGCACCCTATCCTGACACACATCACACTTGCTCTAATCGCTTGCTTAATTGTCTTCCCCACTCATTTCTAAGCTTTTTTTAAGGCAGGGTTCATGTCTCTCTTGGTCACCGTCATGTCCCTGAGGCCTACAAATAGTAGGAGCTCATTTAATGAGTGAATGGGTACATGAATGATGGATGAAGTGTCCCTGCTTCCCAGAAATAAAGCTGTCTCGCCCTGTCGTGCAGCTTCAGAGAAGGAGCTCCCAGTGCCTCTTGGTCATTTTTACTGCTTTCTTCCCTAGTTTCATAGTGCTTGCAAATATTTGTGTTGTTTCATGTGGGAAGAGCGTGTCAGCAGCTCACCCACGGAAGGTGGAACTTCGAGTTCTCCCCTAGGAGTAGGGATGATTTTGCCGTCTCTATCAGCCCAGTTCCTCCCATCTTTTGAACCTCGCCTAGTCAGTTAACTAATTAGTTAAATGTGAAAGGTAACAGCAAAAGCATCATTACGTACCGTAGCAAGAGCTCACGTTTCTGGAACATGGGCTGTGTGCTAGGCTCAGTGCTAAATGCTTCATGCTGAGGATTATTTGATTCTCGAAACAGCCCTGCAAAGGTAGGTACTATTATTGTACCTCCTCTGTAGATGAAAACCTCTGGCCCCAAGTCCTGTAGTCAGCAAATGTCAGAGCCAGGGCCTGTCCCCAGGCCATCGCTTCTGGCCCCCGTGTTGTATTGTGAACTCTTGTGAAGTCGGTAGTCACGTGCCAGCCAGCGTCTTCATTGCTTTACTGCCAGTCACTTGTGAATTGCTTCTCATCATTGTCATGTGATAGTAAGTACATCAAAGAGTAGTGGGCTCACCTTCAGATGAGGAAGCTGGGACATGGGCATGGAAGGTTGAAGTGACTTCTCCATGGTCACACCAGGGTAGGATGCCTCCTTGCCCTTGGTGGCCCCCAATTGTTGTATTTGGTAATCCCCCTCCTGAAGGATATTGAGGTTTAGGGCAACCCTCCGCTCCCCCACATGCCCTGAGCTCTGCATGATAGAGACCGAAAGCAGAGTGTTACTCATTGGTTGGTATTCTGTTTCTCTTAGTGAAAAGTTATACCAGTCCCGTGATTTTCACCATGAAAGGTCTTCTCTGAAGTGGAGAGAGGCATTCTGAAAGAAGTTATTAAGCATTATTAATACAATTACATATAACAAAAGACATAATTTAACTTCCCCACACTTGACAAAGAAATTCATTTGAAGCTTCAGGAACTCCAGCTGGAAGGGCAGAGCTCATCAGGGTGGGTTCTTCAGGCAGGGGAGTATGGGCAAGGAACCGTGCTGGCTGCTTTGTCCTCAGGGACACTTCTGTGCTTGATGGACTACACCTGTCTCCTAGCTTCCCCAGCGCCCCCCTCCACCCCCACCTGCCACTTAAGGCACCCGCAGCGCTCCCTTGATTACAGGCACGGGGCAGAATATGGGCTTGCCCTTGCCTCTCCCTTGGCTCGGCACACTGCCTAGGCAGCATTGAAAGAACGATCGATTTTTAAACAGTAAAAGATGACCATGGAAATACTCCAAGGATAGAAACAGTGACCATCCTAGTGGAAAGAAGGCCTTGGTGTTTTGTTTTTTTTTCCTGACTTCATCCAAAATGTCAGAACTGTTATTTATTGAGTGCGATATCATGTCGATCGTCACTACCGTGGCATTCGATATTTTTACTTTATTGTATTAGAACATGAGCTAGGGGAGAGCAAACACTGTGTCTAAGTCCTTATAACAGTGCACGGCACAGAGTAGATGCTCAGAACATACTTGCTGAATGAAGGGATGGTACACATGAAGAAACTGAAGACCCCCAAGAGTTAAGTTACTAGTCCAGGGTCCCATCACTTGCAGAAATTAAAGTTGGGATTCGAACCCAGGACTCCCCAGCCCTGTTGAGTTCTTTCTTCATGATTGCTTGAATAGGCCTCTGTTGGTGCAGCAGCTGGGGAATGAGAGACCCAAAGGTATTTAACAAAGGTCCGATCAGAGATTCGGAAAATATGAGTTCTAGTCTGTCCTTGCTGAAGTTCCCTCGTGACTATGGAAGAAAAACCCTTCTCTACTCGAAGCCTCAGT
Source organism: Paguma larvata (assembly GCA_030068075.1). NCBI lineage: Eukaryota > Metazoa > Chordata > Mammalia > Carnivora > Viverridae > Paguma > Paguma larvata. Next base: position 30,418,069 of record CM057842.1, on the reverse strand, counting down.
TTCAGAATCTGTAAAATGGAAGAATGGAAGTAGTGCTCCCTAAGGATCTCAGGGTCCTCACATGCCCCTGGGCTGACTTCTGGTTTCTCATACTCGGGAGGAGCTAAGGTCAGAGGTTGAGGGAGGGAATGACTAATTCATCACCCAGGCACCTGAGGAAGGTAGTCTTGTGTTTTATTTCGGGCTTGCACAAAAATTCGAGGAGGACCCAGTCTCCAGCCAGCAAACACCCAGAAATGAAAGTTAAAAAGAAAAGGGTAGAGGCATTTGAACACTCGACACAGTTTTGGGGGAGGAAAAAACAAGCTTGGATTCCACTCCTGGGTTGGTGCATAATATAATCGGAAACAGGCGCTCAGGTTGATAACTGTGCCCAGATTTGATCTCCAGCACATAAGAGCACAGCCTTTAAAAAGGAAAAAAAAAAAAAAAAAAAAAAGGCGTATATCTTTAAAGCCTCTCTTCTTACCGGTGATATTTTTGTACTGCTTCGGAGGTTGCAGAGCTAGGGCCGTTGCATCCCGCAAAGGCTTTCTTCCCCTCTCCCTGGCTCGGGATTATTGATTTGGAAGGCGAGGCTAATTTACATGTAAATAAATCTCGGTGCTGGGCAGCGGGACGGGACGTCCAGATGCCTGACTGACTTGCTGACGTCACGGCTTCATTAGCATGCGGAGGATGCGGGCACTGCAACAGCGACTTCTCCGGCACCAACAGCCTCTCCAACGACAGTTATTATTATTATTTTTTTTAACCGAGTCGCTCATTTCCTGGTTCAGTGTCTTGGGCTCTGCGACCAGCTGACTGGTCGCCCCGGGTCTGGCTCCGGATCAGTTGGTGACGCTGAAGCTGAGGTCTGTGACTTCCTGCAGACTGAGAAGCTGGGTTCTCTGGAAGGCAGTCGGATCCAGAGGAAGGGTAGAAGTCACACTTTTTTTTTTTTCTTGCCTGGTGGGTGCCCAGCAGGGTCTCCCTCCAGCAGTGCTGTTTTCCATGAGCAGCTCGGGCTGGAGCCTGCTTCTGCCGTCGGGAAGGGTCTAGATTTTGAGAAGCGTTTCCAGAAGAAGATGCTTTGGCTGCCTGCGGTCCTGCTTGCGTTCTTAGAAGCCAGAGCCGGGGAGAAAGTGAACTGTGGCAATTGACAAGCTCAGAGGGTCTGGTTGAAGCGTCTCCCAAGACTGAGCATTTTATCCTCCCTGGAGATAGGTAAGAAATTTGTTCTGATTCACATATGGAACAACTGTATCTTCTAGGGAGGATGAGAAGGCTGGATGTAAATATTTTGCATTTAGGAGAGGTTATCACGGCTCCATTATCTTGGCCAAGTGACATTTTTAGTGGTCCTCTGGCCCCTTTTACCTTTTCTCTGCTGATTAGAAAGCTCAATTGCCAAGTGACATGTCACAGCTGTAGGGAGTCCTGAAGAAACGCTTCAGCCTTAGTGCTTTAGAAGCGGCAGTTCGGTAAAAGAAGTGCAGTTGTCTTTGCAAAATGACGATAAAAGGGAAGAAGGCTTAAAAACCAAACACCTGGTAGTGTTCATCCACAGTAGTCAATTCTGCTGAGGGTGTCAGAAACCGTTAGAGCGTCTGGGGAATGAGGGCTTCGCTGAGACTTCCAGGTGAAGAACTGGTGCTTGGTTAATCCGGGTTTAATTTTAGCCGGTGCTTTCATATTAGAGATGGTGACAGAGCTCTCACATATGACTGCACAGCTGGGCCGAAACACATGACTCAGTGCGTTCTCTACATGGGGTTTTTAGAGGAGTGCTCCGAGTTAGTGCTCCTCGCTCTTGGTTTCCCAAAAACCCATCACAGCATTACTAATCTGCCGCGGAGGTCTTGCAGTGAAATCCAGATCTTTAATCCCATTACTCTTTGTTGTGTGGTCTTAGAATACGCTGGGGTCTGCCGGGACTTTTATGAACCATAAATAATCCGGGCCGGGCCAAATCACACCAGGGTAAGTGATCTGTACCAGATGCGATGCCCTCCGCCGGTCCACGCATGCCTCTTGTATAATTTAGGCACATATATTATTTCCCCAGTGAGAGAGTCCTGCTTCCAGGCAACGCATCCACGACCACGGTCAGGGGAGGGCTCCAGTGCGCCGTGAACGTCTCGCCGTGGACGGCCGTGGACCAAAGCTGCAGCTTGCAAGGCTGCAGTGTGCTTTGCTTCAACATCTCTTCCTAGAGACGGTTTTAAACCGTCTCAGTGAGACTTAAACTAAATGAAGCAGCCTGGTCCTCCTTGCTGGAGGCCGAATTGGCAGCTCTAATCCTGCTCCCCAGAAGGTTTATTGGCTGCCGATGGCTTTCACAGATGGGTCAGGATGAGTGTCCTCGTGGGCTCCAGAGTAAGTCACAACTTTGACAGGATTGCCATCTTTTGGAAATTGGCATTTAATGGCTCCTGTAAAGGTTTTGCCTTTCCAGCAAATGCTCTTTCCCCTGGGAAATTCTTTTTTTTTTTTTTTTTTTAATTAAAACATGTTGGCTCTATTGGGCATTTCGGCCTATAAATAGTCATGGGGCAGCCAAAATTAATAAAATAGCCTTGTTTGAAATGGCAGGTTTGTAAAGGTTCACCATACAGGGGAGGGGAATAAATAGAAATGGAGGAAGGAAGGTACATTTATGGAAGCCTAAAGAATGAGAAAGGGGGCTGAGGGGTTAGGCAGTCTGGCATAATGTTGACCGAGGACTCAGTCTCTGGATTCAGACAGCACTCGAGATACTTACGGCTGCCTCTCTGAGGATGGCTTCCTGGCTGTATATTGGGGAGAGTGCCAGAACCTTTCGGTAGTGTGATAGGTCTACGGGTTTAATGAGATGACAGGAAAAGCACGTAGCACAGTGCTAGCCACGTGGCGAATGTTCAGTAAACCTTAGCTATTATTGCTCTCATGGTTTTCTTGTTATCCTTATTATTATAAGCGTTGCTGCTAAAAACAAAACGGTTCCCTGGAAAGGCACTATGTTTCCACCCTTTTGTCTGCAAAGAGGTTTGGCTAGCAGAAAAGGTGCCATCTCCGGTTCCTGTAATGTCCACCTCCGCTCCCACTCGAGGAAACTTTCCACCCTACTGAGGGAGTTGCCAGAATAAAGTGTGTCCTGCGGGGCTCCCGGATTGTGCAGAACTCACAGGGGCCGGATGGTATGATGAAAATCATTTAGCGCTCGCTGGTGCTCAGGCAGGCTGAAAGAAGGTCTCCTGTTTGGGCAGCTGACAAGTCACATGCGGAAAGCTGTGGGATCCAAATTGGAATTGACGTATTTCTGGATTTCTGTGCGCGTTTCTCCTCAGTTCCCACTTTGCCTGTGAGAGGCGGTCCTTTTCTCTCTTCTTTTCAGTGCAGACACATCGCATTTTTTCCCCTCCATCTTGAGAGGCCTTTGGATATGGGCCTCCCCTGCTGGTTGGGTGCTCAGAAGTTCCAGGGCTGAATATATGTCACCATATGGGTGTCTCCAGTGTGGAGGTGTGCTGTGAGGAGAAAGGAGTAGGCCATGCTGCCCCTGTTTGGCCTCCGCAGACACACTAGGTCTTTTCCAGACTTGTGCGTGTAGTCACACAGTTTGACGGCTGTTTCTAGCCTCTCTTCTCAACGTCTTTTAAATTTATGTTAAATGGAGCTCCAGTGTGGGGCTTTGAAAGACAAGTGGGGAATGATGAAAGGAACCAGAGGAATCTTGTATACAATTTTTTTCTCAGCAGACTTAGAATTGGAAGCTGGTTTCTTTTGGTTTTTAGTCAACTTGTGTTTGCATAGAGAATTCTATTTATTCCTTGATAACTGCCCACCTCCGTTATCTCTCGATGGTGTGTATGGTCTTGAGAGAGTTGCCTGGCCTCTCTGAACTTTGGTTTCCTCTTGTGAAAATAGGAAGTCAATTCTCCTAAGACTCCCCGTGGCTGTGAAATGGTGGCTGTGGTGTCATTGCCCAATTCTTGGTACCTACTAGGTGTTGGGACTTTATTTCCTGCTGGTGCCCATAATGTTCCTATCTCTCACTTAATCCAAGCCTGTGAACAACAGGAGGTAGTAGCTTACATGCCCATTTGATGGAGGAAACCGAAGGCCATAGAGGGAAAATCCCTTACCTTAAATGACACACTGGTGACATATATTGGTACCTCGTATAATGTTGCTTCTACACACACATCAGGGTCTGAGTTGGAGTGGAGCTTTTCAGCACCCCAGTGCACTGCCAGCCTTGAATTAGCAGAAATGGCTCTTTTCAGAAGCTTGAAGACATGGTCTCTCCCCTCCATTGTTTTCGAACACACGCCAGTGAAATTGTTCCATCCCTCAGCCAGAACCGTGGCTTTCGTTTGGCCAAGGAATTTTCTCTTGTGTCTGAAGGCCCACTAAAACTGTTTCCTCTTCCCTCCTCTCCCTGATGGTTTTGCCTAAAAATCAAGCAGGTCCTGGTGCCTGTGAAGTATTACAAACTAAGAAGCTTTGGGGCCAGGCACTGGGACAAGATTTGCCTCATTCGTGTTCATGACTGATACTTGCCACTTTACTCTTGTCCCAACCTGTAGAGATTGTTAATGAAATGTTCATGTTCTTATAACTTGTCCCTGTGTGTGTGTGTGTGCGTGCGCGCACGCATGCACGTGTGCGTATTTGTGTGTGTGTGTGTGTGTGTGTGTGTGTGTGATGATCCAGGAAAGAAAATGTTGGATAAGATCACACTGAGTTTCGAACAAGGTAAGTCCTCCAAAATCTCCCTGGGGACTTGGCCAGTTGAGTTTGGAGACTTGGTTTTCTTTTTTCTTGGGCCTGTTGTTTGAGCCGCTCTTTGTTTGGAGTCTGAAGCCTGGGGCTTGCTCATTTTGTTATTTCCCTGGGGACAAGGCAGAGGGAGAAAGAAGCAAGGAAAGAGAAAAGGGGGGGGGGCGGACTAGATGGAGGGGTTAGGAGGAGGGGAGGAGGGAAGCCAGAATGCAGAAGCAGCTGAGAGAATACGAGAGCAATCTCCAATCCACCATGGAAGTGTAAAGCTGCAGGTTCCCCGTGGGTGAAGTTGCAACTCAAAGACAGGAGCCTCTGTTCTCCTTCAGCTAGAAACTCCTCTCCCCATCTGTCGTATAGAATTCATAGTGCAGCCATTTTAAATCCTCAAGCCCTACTGGTGGCTGAACAGAGCATGTGTTTTCCACCAGAGCACCACGGACCATTTTGAAAAATGCGTCAGTTAAAAAGAGCACGTTTTCAAGTACAACATGAACCTGCCTTTCCGTGGTGGGTATGGATGGTCCACTTCCAGCACATGTGTCGCTATCAAGTCTGTAAAAATCAAGTTGGCTGAACCAGAGACTCAAATTTTATGAGGAGATACGACACTGGAGGGGGCACAGAATCCAGGAGCGTCACCAGTTGGAAGTGGGGGCCTCAAGGAAGTCAGGGCTGGCCTTGTATGGGAAAGTGTTACCTGAGTCACGTTCACTCCAGAAGCAGAGTGAACCTGTGAGAGGAAAGAAAAATGGTGGTATCTGATATCCCCCTTCTCTCTCATCCTAGCCTTTGAGTTCCTCTGTAGAAAGTACCTTGAGGCTCTGGAGGGATCACAGGCATCATTTACTCCTTGAAATATGGCCCAGAGATGGGGCCCAGGTTGGTACCTTTGACGGTATGGCACTCTGTGCCTCATGACAGATGACTGACTTGAGTGGCCTCCATACCTCTCACACTGGGAGCGCCCCTGGCCCCAGAGTGCCCACCCACTCTGGGCTTCCTAAAATCAAGACTTACAAATGTGATCCGGCTCCATCCAGGGTTAAAAGTAACTGGGACCGGAATTCTTAGCATTTCATTTCGACTGGGCAGGATGCCATTTTTCCAACTCTTTTCTTGGCATCCTTTCATCCCTTCGAGTCCTCAGAGATGCTTGTTCAGGAAAGTTCCAGAACTCAGCTGAGAAACAACCCTACTTTCTGTGGTCACAGGGTCAGGTAGGTTTTCAGAGTAGCCATTAGTGTGTGTGTAAGAATGTTTTGGGCATCTGTGTATCTGTCTGTAGTCTGTGTGCTGGCGTTTATGTGAATATGTAGAAAAAGTAATAACTATCATAGATGCTAGCTGACAGACGAGATTCTTTACATACTTGCCTTATTAATTCTTGCCGTGATTTCTGCAGCTAGATATTATTAGGTCTATTTCCTAGAAAAGAAACCATGACTCCTAGAAGTTAAGTAACTTGCCCAAGATTACACAGACAGTAAAGAGTAAAATCGAGATTCAAACCCAGGATAATCATCATTTGAAGCCTGAGTAATATCCATTATTTTGGGGCCTCCTTGCACTTCTTGCCATAATACTGTCAATGTTTTTTCTTTGTCTTCTAGATCTCTTCTGTGGATCCCTCATGTGGGAAACATTTCATTATTTAGCTCTCAAATTAAAATCTGTTCAGTGAATCTTGTGATAAGATTAGAAGAAATAATGAAAGGAATAAAACAGAACACCATTTTGAAGGTGGCTTTTAGAATGGAGGGGAGGTTGGTTGGAAAGACACTGAGATGAGGAGTAAAAGCGAAAAGCCAGTGGAAGCAGCCCTCGGTTGGACTAGAGGCAGCGTTCTAGGTCTAGTTCTAGTTCCGCTGCCCTAAAATTGTACGCAAACATGGACCAACCCAATCGAAGCGTAGAGAGGGGCTGAGCTCGTTAGCTTTTGATCCCCACTTGCATACACATCAAGTTCTAACTGGAATATACGTGTTTCCCTTTCTGAGTTTCTGTTCTTTCATCCCTAAAAGGAAGAGTCCTGAATCAAATAATCTCTAAGTTCTCTTCCAGCCCTGCCCTTGAGGAATGTGAACTTTCACAATAAACTCCGCCTTGTCGGTGGAGGCGTGTGATTTGCACCGTCGGTTGCTCTGACACAGACAACCGAAAGGTCAGGTTTTATATTAGGACCCGACCCGCTGCTTTGCGAATACGTGCTGCAAGATGAGAAGCCGCAGCGCTCCAGAGAGTGACTTGGGGCTTCCTGGAGAAACCTCTGACCTCTGGACGTCTCACGCTGGTGAAGAGGGGGTGCGCGATCTTGCCCCGTGTTGGGGCTGCTTATTCACTGCTAGAGGCCCCCCAGGCCTCTTACATGTGCAGGCATCCTGCAGAGTGCCAGAGAGAGAGGCAGCTCCAGCTGAGAGTCTATACATCTAAAGGAGTTGCTAAAATTCAGACTTAGTGGGTTTTTTCCTAACGAATTTTTTCAAGTATATTTATTTAATAAATAATTAAATTAGTTCATTAATGAAACCTACACACGAGCAGGGGAGGGGCAGTGTAAGCATCCCAAGCAGGCTCTGAGTTGTCAGTGCAGAGCCGGGCGCAGGGCTCAATGTCACAAACTGTGAGATCACGACCTGAGCTGAAATCAAGAGTCAGATCTTTAGCCAACTGAGCCACCCAGGCACTCCCAGAGTCAGGAGTTTTAACACAGTTCCTGGTGATGCCAATTCTTAGCCCCCTTTGTAACAGAGTGCTCCATAGGAAAGAAAATTTACCTCAATTCAGAAATCCCAAGTTCTTTTCAAATTTGTTTTAATGTTTATTTATTTTTGAGAGAGAAAGAGACAGAGTGTGAGCAGGGGAAGGGAGAGAGAGAGGGAGACACAAGATCCGAAGCAGGCTCCAGGCTCTAAGCTGTCAGTGCAGACCCCAATGCAGGGCTTGAACTCAGGGACCACGAGATCATGACCTGACCCGAAGTTGGACTCTTAACCGACTGAGCCACCCAGGCACCCCGAGAAATCCCAGGTTCTAATCCTAATTATATCATTCCTTATTTGAGTGAACCTCAAAGAAATCACTTAGCTCCTACAGAGGTTCTCCTACAGAGTTATAAAAATAATTTCATAACATTTCCTGACTACTTATTGTGTGCCAAACATTATGCTCAGTTGTATGTACTTTTATTTAATACTCATGATAATACTCTCTTATCATCTGTATTCTACAGAAGCTAAGCACAGAGAGGTTAAATAACTTGCACAAGGTCCACAGCTAGTAAATGGTCAAGCTGGGATTTGAATTTATACCATCTGACTCAGGAACTTTTGCAACTTATAGGAATGATAGATATGAAAGATCTTGGAACTTGTGTGTGTGCGTGTGTGTGTGACACAATCATACCAGAGAAATAAATACATGTATTAAACATATTAAATGTGTTTATTACATTTATTAAATGCATTTATTTCTCTGGCATGCCCATTTACATATTTAGGGCACCTGAAATTATAAGAAATCACTGAGGTGTTTTCCAGATGAGGTTGTATTTGTCTTAAGAAAAAAATGTTCCAGTTCCTAAGAATCAAAGTCAGATGCTCTGTGAAGTTTTGAAGAGCACAGGTGTTTGCACTGTTGTCTTGGGTAATTCGCCCAGCCCCCCAAAAAGGTGTTACCTAAGAGGAACGATCACAGAAATGGGAGGTTCTGGTTAACTGAAGTTTTGGTTATTTGGAATTAAATCCAAGTTACTTTTCTGTCTTATTTGTGCCAATCTGGACAATATACCCAGTTACTTTTCTACCTTAATAGGAAGAGCGGGGTTATGAGGGTTTCTTGTGGTTTTAGACCTGGCAGGCATGTAATTATGATCCCTAAAATGAATTCCCAGTGAATCTGTTCTCCCAGTGGAAGGCATGAGGGGTTGAGTGTGAGCCTTCTCTGAATATGGTACCTGTCACGTCGCTGGACGCCAGGCTTTGATCTGGCAGGGTAAGCAGGTATCTGCTTCCTTCCTTCACTCCTTGTTATTCCCCAGAAGCTTCTATTTCACCGATAGAGGAAATCTTCTTCATTGGAGAAAGCTATTCTTATTAGATGGCGTATTCATGCCTGAAGTCCATTCTTAGAAGCATCCTGACCATAGAATTAGTGTGGCAAATACTTGGCACCTGCATCACCAGGCCCCAGTCTCCTTTGTCCACTGCTGACGTCCCTGATGAAGCACTACACTCTTCTTGTCACACCCCAACAAATCCTCAGAATCTTTCTCAACACAGCACACCAGGCAGCCTGTGCCCATCACTTGCAGTTGGCCCAAGAGACTTAACCTACGCTCAACATTTCCCCTGCAGGCCTCTTGAAAGTTTGAGTTAGTTGAATTGTCAGTTAGTTGAAGCTTTAATGGGTTCTTTTTTGTCTTTCCCTGGGATATATACGTCACGTTTTTCTGATTAATTTGGTGAGCATTCTTAAGGTTCCTATCACTTTTCATCACCATTGGCGTGCAAACTTTATCCAGCTTTCCTGCTATCGTGCTCACAGAGGAATACCCCCTTGACAATGAACTGTTTTCAGTAGCCATCCGCTGGACAGTTCAGCCACTGGTTAGGTGGCCGCTGCCTATGGAATGGCTGCTTTTGGCTCAGTAGGTGCCCAGCCCTCAGTTCCAGCCCTTCCCTGGCAGCTTATCTATCCATCACGGTTCAGGAGTTAAATTACTGTTTAAGTCTACTACTTGCATTTGAGTTCATCATCTCAGAAGCCACCTGGAAAGCCCATCTGGCCTCCATGCTTGCCACCAACTGGAACAGTGAGCCCCCAGCCGCCCCTCATGCTCTCTGTGGTGGTTGGGCCACTTTGAAACACCTGCCACATTAGGAAGTGGTGAGAAAATGCAAAGCAAAAAATTCACATATTCCTCTCCCGATGAAGGAGCCATTAGGAGTTCCTGCCCTAATGGCTTCTGAAAGGTGAATAGGTGGAAAGCAGCCTAAGCGCTGGGCTTGACTGACCGGACTAGCTTCAACCTGCCTTCCCTCACTTTGTCTGTTCGGCTGCCTGACCTGCTGCCTGAACACCACTGCGGTTTGCCCTTGCCGTGCTCAAACGTTGTTTTAAATTCTGTACCACTCACTTGCTAAGGTTCAGCTTCCTGAGTGGTAACTATGATGTCATTTGCTCTTTTGTTTTTTTAAAAGAGAGTGAGAAATAGAACATCTGCAAGATATGAGGCACTGTCTCTGGTCCTCTGGGGAATATCAGAGAAGTTCTTTCACGCTTACCCTGGTGTTTTTAACCTGAAATCCATGAGCACCAAAGGACCAGCCAAGACTGATGAACTTTTTGAAATTAAATGCAGAAATTTCTGTGAACGTGTATATGTTGTTTGTTTGTTTATTTTTAAAGGGACAGGACCTCAGATTTCATCAGGTTCCTAATGACATAAAGTAACCCCAAAGATGAAGAACTCAACTAGATGTTAGATGGTTGTAACCTCCTCCAGAAAGACCTCTAAAGGTTACTATGGGACTGAAAAAGCTGTATCTTCCCGCTTTGGGTGAAGACACAACACTCTTCCGCATGGCTACCCAGGAGCTAATGTTAAGCTCTGTGCAATCAGGAGAATTACCTGGTTCTCTTTCATTTTATGGATGGCTAAATTGAGGCCTGCTGTCTCTGGTGCCAAGGCCAAAGCAGTATTTGTTTTTTAGGTATTTCAGAGACCTTCTTTTATTTGTTTCACAATTTAACATTTTTTTTGAACATTTGCTTTGCATTAGGTCAGGGGTTTTGAGGCTTTCAGTATATTCAAGGGATTCTTTCAAATCCTAGACATTTTGCAGTATACTTCACAGAATTATATTACACTCTAGTTCTAGTACAGTTCTCATTCATTCTCGACGATAAATACCCTCTTCTCTACCCTTGCCTTCCTCTTTGAATACTTTCATTTAATCCAGGAAAAAGGCAGTCTGTCTTTGGTACGGTTTTGATGATCTACTACCGATCGTGAGTGTAACAGACTCACAGTCTACATTTATGGCATCCTTGTAACAATATACAGTTTCAATTATTCCAAAAAATAAATATAAAGAAAACTTTGCACAGTGATCACATCTTGTTTGCATGCCCATGAAGAGTTCAAAGCCTTCTGGTTGAGAGGTGCCAAACTGGATTCTGGGCCAGGCATTAGGGACTCAAAATTTTAAAGAACTATTGAACGCTTACTGTTCTAGACACAAGATAAGCTCCTTGACTCGTAGAAGTTACATTTGATCAGGAAAAGCATAATGGACACATAAGACAGTTTCTGATAGTGACAAATGTTAAAAAAAAAAAATTGAAGGATAATAGAATAGTGAGTGAATGAGAAAGGGAAGAGGGCTATTTTCTGTAGGGTCCTAGTTGGAGGTGACTTTGAGTGACATGAATGGTAACTAGTATGCCAGCTCAGAGCTGAGGGAAGTATGTTCCAGGCAGAGGACTAGCCACCACAAAGATCCTAAGAGAAGGATGGTCTTGGCAAGTTCAGAGGACAAATAAAAGGTCAGCGTGGCTGAAACACAGTAGACAATACGGAGAGTAGGACAAAATGAAGTTGGAGAGAGAGGAAGGGGGCAGATTATATCGGATCCTGTAGGCCAGGGTTAAGGAGTATGTACTTAATTCACATTGCATCGGGAAGCCAGCATTTGAAGCAGGAGAGATGAGTGTTACCTTCCTTGTTTTAAAAACAAACAGCTGGTGAAAAATAGATTCTAGAAGAGTAGGCCTGGAAGCAGGGAATTAGAAGTAGGCTGTTATAATAGCCCAGGCAGGAGGTTCTGGTTAATTGGACCAGTGGAGTAAAAGCTAGAATAGTGAGAAGAGCTAATGAAGAGATGACTGAGACTCATTTCATCCACCAAGGAGGTCCACAGTCTGGACCATTGTTCATGGTGACAACTAGGCCGAAAGCATGTGGGCGTGGCTATTTCCAGTAGGCTTTGGGGGTCGGGGTACGTCAAGGGGGCATACATCCTTCACCCATCACCTTGTCAAAATCTGCATACAACCAACTCTTAAGTCTTTTCCAACCCTTATTCCTGTAGACCATGTGAATTCAATTCATCAAGGGCTTCTTTCCAATAAAATATGAAACTAGGAAATGTTATTTTCTTTCCGTGTAGTTCCCTTAGTCCTCTTGCTGCTGCAGAATGAGGAAACTCGTTGTGGCTCCGAACAAAACCACAAAACCTGTTCCATAGATCCAGCTTCCATAGAAGAAAAGTCAGCGTCTTGCCTTTTTTGCCTATTCCCCCTGTGGGAAACCCTGAGAAATGAGTTTTGTTTTGTTTTTTTTTCCTTCGGACTTGACTGAAGCCAGGTCTCTCCTGAATATAACGTCTTTCCCTATTGTGTCTAACTCAATCTGAATTGAGGGGCTCTACTTCCAGCATCGGTATTTGGTAAACACCCAATTTCTTGATGTTCTCGTTTCCCAAATCTGCTGGGGTTGTCTTGAGCCTTTGGCCTCATTCACTGAGGAACATGGATTTCTGGGAAGTTTTTGCCTCAAGCCCTTCAGCACGGATATTAAAGGGCCCCTGTCAAGTTTTGAAGGGTGTGACCATTGCCAGAATCCCCACAAGCCAAGCCCCTGAGGGACGCTGTTGCCAGCTGGCCCGTAGCCATACCAGAAATGGCTGGATCTCAGTGGTTCTCTGTGTACAGAGCTGGCTGAGTTCCCCTGGATGAAAGGCAGCCTAATATAAACTGAAAATGTTATTAATAAGCAGCCACTTAAGAATTTCCTATGACTTGCCAGTGATTTGGGAGCCTCGATCTGAACAGGGAGAAAAGCACAACTTGTTTTACATGGATTAGGGGACCAGTGCAGTCAGTCTGAAAGGGCATCAAAAAGGCATTCAGGTGTTTGGTGAAGGGCTCTGGAGTCCAACGGATCTACGTTTGTGTTTCCATTGTCATCGTCTCCTGGCCGTGGAAGCTTGAGTCAGTTCTGGGTACTCTCTGAACCATCTGTAAAATGAGGGTAATAATTTCCATCTCATACTGTGCTTTGCGGATTGAATAAGGAATATATGGGAAGTGCTTAGTATAGAGCCCAGCATGCAGTCAGAAAATGTTTTCTTAAATAGAAATGTTGGGGAAATCATACCCCAGAAATGGAACCAAATGGACTCTCCTTCCCCTGGCTCAGAAAAAAAATTTATTTGGGGTTCTAGACCCCACAACCTCAGCAGTCACAATCATAGTACATGGCTTCTCTGAGCTTCTCTTTTTTTATGTAAAAGGGCAATAATAGCCCTTGCTACTCAGACTGATCTTGTAGAGGTTCCGAAAGGTAATTTAAAGAGTTACCTAAATTGAAAATGCCTGGTAAGCTCTAAAGTGCTTGATTAGTCCCTGGGGTCAGTAATTTAATCTGTAACCTGTTCTACCTAAGTGTGTCTTGATAAGAAAAGAAGGTCATTTGCGTGACCTTGAAATATTAAAAGCATGTAAATTTAAGTAATCCTTTGGTGAGGATCATAATCAAATTACCTTGCTCAGTCCAGCACACCTTTAAGTATATAGTAGGTGTTTAATAAAGACTTACAGAAATGACTTGTTTGCTTCCCGTCTGTTTTCCTTTGATCTCTCTTCTGTCCTGACTGGGATACGTGAGTAGGGTCTAGATCGACTTCTAGAACACAGGAACCACAACTCCTTCCTTTGATTTTAAATCCCTCCACATAGCATAGGGTGTGATATACTGGCACGTATGTAGTCAGGTTTCACTATATGAAGTATGCTATATGTGTTCATTATATAATCCTACCAGCAGGGCAGTGAAGTGGCGGAGTTAGGATTTGAACTCAGGTCATTGTGCCTCCAGATCCTAAGATCTTAATCCATTGCGTCACAGGCTGCCTTTAAGTACTTAGGCAATATTTAATTCTCAGATCTTATCTTCCTGAGATTAGCCAACTTCTTCTACAGGGGAGGTAGAAACTGGACGAGTCCTTCAGCAGATAGCATGGAACAGGAAGGCACACACAGACATACTTTGTGGAGCCTTCCAGTCCTTGCCATGAAGCCTGGAGGTGAGCGTTAGAATTCGATTTGCAGGGATTTCCTCAGAAACTCTTCTCCTGAAGGACTCATCAGGAAAGGAAAAGCTCTTGGAACTTGCTCTCCTAAATGACTAATTAAGCAAAACATACATGTTGTAAAATCACAGTTAGCATGCGGACAAAGTGAAGTTGAAGAATTTTTCCAGAAAGAGTAACCGTTCTGTCTACCTTGGCTTATTCTTAGCAGGGTAATGAGTCTGACAGGCGGCTGAGGAAATCTGAGCTTCTCTAGATACCCATAGCCTTTCCTGGGGATGCAGTGATGCAGGTAGCACTGTTGCCATGGAGACACCATCCGTGGCCAAGCTCTTCTCCTCTGAGGGCTCACTGTGTGTACTCATTATGATGCTGAATTAGCTAGCTGTGTGTTTGGTAGGCAGATTCCTCACTGGCCAGGGAACATTTTTACAATGAAGTCAAAAACGCCTTCCCAAGGACTGTTTGTGTAATACTCGAGCTGCCCTACTATCACCATCTTTGACTCCTCTCCATATCTTGATGACACCTTGTTCTCCCACCTCCATGCCTTTCATTCACCTGTTGGGAATATTCCTTCCTTCTCTTTTTGCTTAGCATCCTCCTACTTGGCAACCTTGAAGTCCAGCTTCTTCAAGGAAGCTCTCCCTGACTTCTTGGTAAGTAGGAACTTTCTGTAGCACAGTGCCTGGCACGTGGTAAGGTTTTCTGTTAATAACTGACCTCCAGCAGAATCACAGATCGTGACTTTCTAGTTGGTTTAAAACTCATTATTTTGAAAAACTGCAGTGCTATGTAGTTGTTAAAAGATAGTACAGTGAACTTCTATACATTCTTCTAGATACCTCTGTTAACATTTTGCCACATTTGCTACTTTTTCTGTCTTTCCAACGTGGGCATATATATTATTAATAGTTTTGCTTAACCGTGTGAAAATAAATTGCAAATATCATCCTTTACCTCATCATATTTCAGCATGTATCTCCTGGAAACAAAGGCACTCTCCTTAATGCCCCCGCAAAGAACATTTCACTTTGATACTTACGCTTGAGCTCTTTGCAAGTACATCTTTGTGTCCCAGTCAAACAGGGCGTCTTGTGGGATTTTTTGTTTTTTTTGTTTGTATGTTTGCTTTAATCCCTCACAGCATCTACCAGGATGGATAGTACATAGATGTTCAGTGATTTATTGTTTAATAAATGAAGCTGCCTGCAGCAGAAATTTTTGGTGCCCCCTTCTCCCCCCTTGGCGCTCACCAGCTCAGTTGACTGTGACCCATGGTTGCTGCTGTATAGTAAGAACTGCAGCTTCCCTGTCCTGCCTGTGGTTAAGCCAAAGGGCCCCAGGAGGGGTCCTTACCCAGTAACTGTTGGTAATTGGTGGATAAGTGCCTTTGCCTCTTTGATTTTCCTGTGGACCATTTCCAAGGAAGGATTTAAGCCATGTTCCATAGTTTCTCAGCCAGAATGAGTCACACTTGTCCAAAGCTGCAGCTGCTCGTCTGACTTCGGCTCAGGTCATGAAGTCACAGTTTGTGAGTTCAAGCCCCGTGTTGGGTTCTGTGCTGAAAGCTCAGAGCCTGGAGCCTGCTTCGGATTCTGTGTCTCCATCTCTCTCTGTCCCTCCCCCACTGTCTCTCAAAAATGAATAAAAATAAAACTTTAAAAATTCAAACAAATAATGAAAAATAACAATAAAAGGGAGCGTGTCAGAAATTACAAGATAAATTCAGAGTAGAGTGCTCCGTATATTTATTTGCCCTTGTAAATATGAATTGACATATTACAAGAGGAAGTAGCTGCCACTGCATATTATCCTCTACCAAGTCTGGCAGTGCCTGGGAGAGAGAAGCTTCTCTTGGTGCAGATGGCCAGCTGGAGCCCGGGCAGAGGGCAGGGAGTTGGAAGGAGCCAGGCAACGTGGTCTTGGCTCCGAGCACACACCAGCCTCATACCCAGCTGGCCCTGTCTCCCCCTTTAGCTTCTGTGTTTATTAGGAGACCATTTTTCCTTTCTCACAGAGATAGAAATCTTGCTTCCAGACATGGCAAGTGTCAGGGTTCATGCCTGGGTCCTTCATTCAGACTGAGAGTTTGCCAAAAACGGGGGAAAGCGAAGCATTGTGGCTCCAGTGTTAAGGAGTCAGTCAGGCCGCCAGTCAGGATATGCTCACGTCTGGGTATGGAGACAGAAGACCTAGGAATTTCAAGGGGAAGGGAATGAGGGGGAACAGAGGAACTTTACAGCGCCCACTTAGATGGCGCCCACTTAGATGGCAGCATCCGCTGAATTTCACATCTTTGAGCTTTGGGACAGGCAGCAGCTCATCCAGTTTGGTCACTGCCCTGGGGGTAGACAGTGATGGGGGAGGGGAGGCCACATACCACCTCCTGAGAGTGCCTCACCCTGTACTCTCACCCTCCTCATGGCCTTCCTGCTTGCTTTCCTCTGCCTCCAGAGCTCTCCCCCTGGGTTCTCTCAAAGTTGCCTCAAACTCCATCTCCTGAGCACCGCTCAGATGTCACTCAAGCAGGGAGGCCCGTCCTGACCCATCCTCAGCCCCTCTCTTCCTCACGTCCCTGTTTGTTTCCATCGCGACACTTACCATAATCTACGAATGGCAGGTTTCGCTACTTGTTTACCTTACTCTTGTCTGGCTGCCTCCCTGGAGTCTAAGCTCCGGGAGGTTAAAGCTGTTGTATGTCTTCATCGCTGCTCTGCGCCCGCCGGTGTCTTAGTGCTGTGCCCTGCATACAGCAGGTCCCATTCACTGTCGTCTGCTTGGATGGTGGGGCGGTTGGTTGAACGGACTGATATGGATGGATGAACGGACAGATGGATGACAGGATGCGTGGATGAAAAGAAGGAAGATTTGGCCACTCTGCATACGACAAGGTGATAGAAAGATCACTCTTCTTGGAGTCAGATGACTTGGGTTCTAATCTGTCCAACTTCAGTGAAGTCCCGTATGAGTTCACAGCCTTGAGTTTTGAATCTGTGCAGTAGATTAAAATGCTAACTCAACAGGACTGCTGAGAATGAGTAAATGAGGTAAACTATACAAAAATGATAGGAGGGGTGCCTCGGTGGCTCCGTCGGTTGAGTGACCAACTTGGGTTCAGGTCGTGATCTCACAGTTTGTGGGCTCGAGCCCCGCATCGGGCTCTGTGCTGACAGCGCAGACCTACTTGGAATTTTATCTCCCTCTCTCACTGCCCCTCCCCTGCCCTCGCGCATGTGTGTGTACTCTCTCTCTCAAAAATAAATAAACATTAAAAAATTGTTTAATAATATGAATATAATACATCCTCCGCAAATGTGAGAAATGATGCTAGTGGTAGAAATGGAGCCACTGTGTTCACCCTTTCCTGGTATCTTCCGGTCACAGTGCACATGTTAGAGTAGAGAGGCAGGAGCCCAGGCCCTTGCGGTCAGAACTGTCCTTTGGGGGTAGTTTTACCTCCTGGAACATCCTCGCTTCATTTCAGGCCGTCCTCCACACATGGATCTCTTGCCTGCCTTCATTTCTGCTCTTCTGACCCTCCATGTGTGTTTCATGAAGGATGCAGAAGGTGTAGGTTATATAATCGTGTGACCTGTGCAGGACAGCAGGTGGCGTTCAGTGTCACAGCTCAGCTTGAACAACTCTGCGTTACTTGCAACATGATTGTCTCACCTGTATCTTAGGGCACGCGCCCCCCCACTTCTGGTTCTTACTGGTCTACTTGAAGCACAGCATGGCAGTGCCTTTTCTGCTAATACCTATTGTGTCTTTACTGGTCGACTTGGGGAGAGTAGAAACTCTCTTCTCCCAACATGCTTATTTACCTGCTAGCAACACCCAGGGGAGGTGTCCCCACAGGACAGGGACCTCAGAACAACGTTCACCTCATTTTAGGCCGGTGCTTTGCATGCGTGTGAAAAGCTGATGCTGTCATTGGAAACCTGAAGAAATTGGGCCACAGAGCAGACCGCGAAAGTCGAGCTCCTGCCCAGCTCCTCCCGAGTCCGTCCTGCCCAGAGTAGATCCTCCAGGTGGTTTGAAGCTCTTTGAGTTGCCTCAGTGTTGAAATTATGTGACTGGTGTACAAAGACTCAATTCAGAGCCAAGGCTTCGTGGTTTTAAATGATCCGTGCCCCATCTCTCCCCACTTGCACAGAAAATTGAAAGTCGATAGCTGTTGAAATCTGGTTTTCAGATGTTTTTTATCTGACGGACCTAACTTAACTCTGTGATGCCCATAAATATATTTGCCATTTGCACATTGCTGGCATCTTCCAGGCTACATAAATAAGTTCTCTAATCCTGTTACAGGGCACCAGCTCCGAACAAACCCACTTATCTGGATTGAATAATGCTCTTCTTTTCCCTGAGAGGATTGTGTGTACGTGTGTGGGTGTTCTGGCTCATGTCTTGTCATTCCAGGCCAGTCTTGTCTCTTGGTACTTGCTGATGGCGGACACATAGAGTAAAATTTGGTCTCCAGTTTCTTAACGTGAAAGAAAAAGAGGACCAACAGCTGTTTCTGTTTAACAGTGATTATCCCTGGGATTGTGAGTGTTTTGAAATATTTTTCTTCTTGCTTATCTGCAATTCCTGATTCTTTTCTACATCAACTGTGTGTTACTTTTTTTCTCTTTTTAAGGATAAGGAAGCAGTGACTTTATAATAAGAAAATAAAGGGTTCCCCCTTTTCCTCTTACTGAGAATAAAAGAGTTATTTTTTCTTTGTCTTCAATGAGCTGGAGTCATGGAAGAATATACACACCGAGGACACATTAATTATATAGCAAAAAGCTATGGAAGACTTTGGGTTATTTTATCACTTGTGTCTTTAGCGAAAGTGTATTTCCCGACACCTGATCTCGGCTGCCTGAGGCATTGCCACGTTACCACATGTCCAGTGTTGCGTGTTCCTCATCAGTCATTTTCCATGTGTTGGGGCTGAGTTGCCCTTTCAGCAGTCTACCCTTGGATCCTTTGCGTAAAAGTGGCCATGGACTTGGGACCATGGCCTGATCTGGCCGTGGACTTGGGACCCATATGGGAAGTCCATACCATAGGGGAGGTGGGAGGCGGGAGGACAGATGGCGGGGCTGGCAGTGAGACACCCCTCTGGTGGCTCATGTGGTAGTGCCTCTCCAGCACCTTTTGACATAACAAGCCCCACCGGGTGCCCAGCTGAGTGATATCAGAGTCTAAGACATGGCAGTCGGGAGGGTTCAGCATAGGTTCCCTGGAACAGCTTGAAAAATGGACGTTGCCTCGGGTTCCTGAGACCATCCAGGATGTTGGTAGAACACACATCCTGATGCCGGTGTTCCCGTCTAGCTGGGAGGCCTGCGACAGAAGAGTGTCCTCCAAGTGTGTGTCAGGGATACTGGGAGAAGTGGACTTCCTGGCCCTGTCTCCGAATCTGAGACCTCTCAAATCTGAGTCTCCAGCTCACCCCACTCCTCTCCAAGCATCTCTGTGTAATGTTTTGGCAACCAGATTTACAGTTTCCCGTGAGTAGAGTCATTATTTATAGGCAGAGTTTCACGATTAGGAATTGTCTTTTGAAAGCCATGGACAACCTCTTTTTTCTTTTCTTTTCTTTTCTTCATCTTCTTCTTTTTTTTTTTTTTTTTTTTTTTGGTCTTTCCATCATCTGTTAAAATATTGAGCATCTCGTTCCCATCTTGCTAAGTGCTGGGAATGACCTTGAGCTGTTGAGGGAAGTGTACTGGTTTCTAAACTTGTGTCTTTGGAACCCTCGGGACCGTAGGACCATGAAAATGCCTGGAGTGTGGAAAGCAGGTTGAGCTTGAGAGAGGTCTGCCTCCTTCCCTCCCGTCACCTTGGGCAGCTCTCTTTTCACCTAGGGGTTCTTCCACGAAAATTCTTTTCCTCTCATTAGAAAAATGGGAGGGGGAGAGGGAGGGGGAAAGAGAGAAAAATTTTATTTTTTTAAAGGACTTAATGATATTTACAATGTCATCGGAATCTAGAATCCTGCCGTTTTGGACGTGAACTTGTCAGAATCGCATCCTAAAGGAGGATCTCTTTTTGCCTTCGTCTTATCACTTCTCACACAAAGCAAGACATTGTGGTTCAGGGCTCAGTGTGGTAAATAACCTGTCAGCCTTTCCAAGATGAGACCCCCTCCCCCCAACACGCACACACACACCCAGTCCGTTTATAATGAATCCTTCCACAGCATGGTAGGTATGTTAATTAGCATAAATTAGTTACTCTTCAAATGGTGTGGTCATGGGCGCCGATGACAAGAGTACTTCGAGATGGTTACAAAGAGAGCCTCCACTGCCCTCCAGTATCCTGCATTCCGTGGAAGAACAGATCACGGCTTCTGAACGTGGAAGCGAATGCATTAATAGCTGCACCTTTGGAGTAGGGAGTTGCATGGGGTGTTGCTGGGCAGAGGGAGGGAAGGAAGGGGAATGCGGGATCACTGCTCTCAGGATCCTGCCTTCTTCCTTGAAAACCTGTCATTCACAAACCCAATTATGTGCAGGTAGAATGTCAACTCTGACAGAATGAAACCAATGCGTGCTTTATATGGTGGGTTTTTTATTTTTTTAATGAAATCTTGCTATACTAGCAGGTTCTATTTTCATAAATGTCTCTCTTTTTTTTTTTTAAAGCCAAATCATATATTTCTCCCACACACTCCTGGAAAGCTTTAATCAACGTGTCGAAAGAGAGAGCTGTTGGGTGTTGCTGTATACGTTTTGCCGAGAAGGGGAGAGGGACATGAGGATCAAGAGAAACCCTCTCGGCCTTTCTCTGACCCTCCGCTCCTATCTGAGCATCTGAGTCTTGGATTCCCTATTTGTAAACAGGGGTTATTCAATTAGTCTTTCCAAAGGCTGTCATGGCGTCACTCAAAGATGGAAAAATCTTTGCAAATAAAAATGCTTTGACACTGGCGTGCCTGTTAATTATGAATGAGGAGTAGAAGGCAGGTAGCTAGGAGGGACAATACACGAGTTCCTCATGGTTTTTGTTTACCGTTTTCGTTTTCCTTCCTCTTCGATTTTGATTTTTCTGAATGTGTTTGTTATTCAAGGGTGCAAGGGTATTCTGTGGCTGGGATCAGGCATGCCTTCTGTAGTTAATTCTTTGGGTTCACGGGTCAAATAGATCTTACTTTGAGTCTCCGTTCTGCTCACCGTTTGGGGTTTACTTTGAACATATTGCTCGACCTCTCTGGGCCTTTGATTTCTTCTCTAGAAAGTGGGGATGATAATTTCTTCGTTGGAGGAATGGTGTGTGAGTCTAAATTCATGGGTGTAAGGTAAATAAGCCAAATGCTGTGCCTTATGCACCTTCCCTAATTCCGATCACCCTCATCCCGCTTCACCTTTCTTGTATTCCATAGCACTTAGCATGTTTAATATGTCCATGATGTATTATGTGGATTGCTCAGGTTCCAGGAGGGCAGGGCGGCCATTGTTGTCTGGTTTGGTTAAGTGTTCTGAGTGCGAGAGCAGTGCCTGGCGCGTGGTAGGAGCTTGGATAGTTGTTGACTAACTAGACCCTTAGCCCTCTGCCCTCACTCTGTTCTATTTGTAATTCTACACCGTGAGATTCATTGTGGATCTGGTTCTGTAATTCCCTGTTTTTTTTTCTTTGTGTCTTTTTTCTTTTCCTGAGACTTCAGTTCATTTGATTATGCCCATCAAACATTAAATCCTGTGCTCTTCTTTGCACCACTGAATACATGAGTTGCTCTGATGAATATTCCGGACCCTGAATTTGGTAAAAAATTCCTCTACATTTTGTTTTTAAAAGTACGGCTTTCTAGTATAAACCGTTAGTCACCAAAGAGCTTCCTAAATTTGCTTAAGCACGCTGAATTTTTTTTCCTTAAGTCATTAACTGGCATAAAAATATTTGGAGGGAAAAATCCCTGACCACTTCCTAACACCCTTGACTTCTTTACAGTAGCTGGTTAATTAAAGAGTTACTGTTAAAATGGGCTCTGACTATTTTTAAAAGCAGCAGCCAGAGTTTGGAAGAAACCTCTTTGAGTTTCAAGATGCAAACCAGATCCAAGTGTACGTTCTGTCTGTGTATCTTTTCAATCTGATGGAGAGCAGGAGGTGAGAGAGTCTGACAAGCCTGACTTGGCTGAACTAAACTGATATTGTTTCTTGAGTAGATTTGGTGTCAAAATTCAGGCAGAAGACATTAATAGAGTAAGGACAAAAACCAACCAATCATCTTAATAGATGGAAGAAAGCATTTGACAAAACCCACCTCCCTTTTGTGATTTAAAAAACAAACAAAAAAAGCACTCCAAAAATTAGTGTAGAAAGAATCTTCTTCAACTCGATAAGGGGCACCTGCACAAAACTCACAGTTAAGTAATACCTGATGGTGAAAGATGGGTGTTTTTCCTTGGGGTCGAGAACAAGACAAAGATGTCTGCACTTGCCACTTCTCTTGACCATTGTACTGGAGGTTCTAGCCAGAGCAATAAGGCAAGACAAAGATATAAAAGGTATCAGATTGGAAAAGAAAGAGTAAAACTATCTCCCTGTGCAGACAACGTGATCTCATATGTAGGAAATCCTAAGAAACACACTCATGCACACACACTCCATGCTCTTAAAACTAAAAAAAAAAAAAAAAAAATGAGTTCAGCAAGATCGTATGGTGCACGATCAGTTGACAAGTACCGTTGGTGTTTCTCTCCACTAACAATCTGAAAAGGAAGTAAGCAAACAGTTGCATTTACAATAGCATCAAAAAGAGTAAAATGCTTAAGAATAAACTTAACAAAAAATGTGCAGGACTTGTAACTAAAAAACACAAAATAACATTGAAAAAATTAAAGTAGACTGAAATAAATGGAAAGACATATTTTGTTCATGGATTAGATCTAAGATTGTTACGGTAACAATAGGCTCCAAATTGATCTCTAGGTTCGTCGCAATCTCTATCAAACTCTCAGCTAGATTTTTTGCACAAAACGGCAGGCTAGAGCCTAAAATTCATATTCATGATGCAAATGACAGGGACCCAGGAGAGCCAACACAATTTTTTAAAAGAATGGCAAAGTTGGAGGACGGACATTCATAATTTCAAAACCTACTGCAAAACTGTAGTAATCGAGACAGAGTAATTCTGGCATAAAGTACATAGGTCAGTGGAATAAACTGAAAGTCCAGAAATAAACCCGTGCATTTAAGATCAGTTGATTTTTGACAAGACAGTCCAATGGAGAAAGGATAGACTTTTTAACAAATGGTGCTGGGACAGTTGAGTAGCGACACAAGTATGAAGTTGGTCTACTGCCTCATGCCGTGCATGAAAATGAACTCAAATGGCTCACAGACCCAAATATAAGAGCAAAGGACATAAAACTACTAGATAAAATATAGGAGTAAATCTTTATGACTTGGAGTCAGACAGTGGTTTCTTAGGTATGATACCGAAAGCACACGCAACAGCCGTAGAAGAAATAAATGGGAGTTCATCATAAGAAGAAATGCGTGCTTCAGTGGGCATCGTCAAGAAAGCGAAGACCTCCTACAGAGTGGGAGAATACTTCTCCAAATCCTATTTCTAATAAAGGACTTGTATTCAGAGATATATATAAAGAATGCTTGTAATTCAGCAATAAACAGAAAATAGCAATTTTTGAAATGGACTAAAAGTTTGAACAGATATTCTCCGAAGAAGATACATAGTAAGCCTATAAATAGAGGCTCAGTATCATTAGCTGTTAAGAAAATACACACAAAACCACAATAAGATGCCGCTCCATACCCACAGAGACGGGAACAATGGGAAGATAATAGCAGGTGTGGCCAGGATGTGAAGAAAATAAAACACTCATTCATTAATGGTGGGAATATACGATGGTGCAGATATTTTTGAAGAACAGTTTGACAGTTCCTCCAAACGTTAAACACAAATTTACCATATCACCTAGCAGTTCTACTCCTGGATATATACCCAAGAGAATTGATAACATATGTTCACACAAAAATACTTGTATATAAATATTTATAGCAGTGTTATTCATGTAAGTAAAAACGTAGAAACAGTCAGAATGTCCAACTGAGGAATAAATAAAGAGAATGTAATATAGCCACACTATGAAATATTATAATGCAATGAAAGGGAAGGAAAGATTGGCACATGCTACAAGGTGGATTAACCTTGAAAATATCATACTGTGGGAAAGAAGTCAGTTTCAAAACACTACAGATTGCATGACGCCATTTCTGTGGGATCTCTAGAATAGGCAAAGCCAGGGATAGAAAATAGATTAGTGTTGTCAGGGCCTGGGGAGAAGGGAATGTAGAATGTCACTACGAACGTGCCCTGAGTTTCTTTTGGGATGATGAAAATGCTCCAACACTAAATAGTGATGGCTTCACAAAGCTGTGAATATACTAAAAGCCAGTGATTTGTACACTTTAAAGTGGTGAACTTTATGGTATGGGAATTCTATCTGAACAAAGCTGTTGTCAAAAAATTAGGCGCATGCGGGGATTAGAATTCTGGGCTCTCTCATTGCCTGGATACGATGTTACTGAAACTAATCATAAAGATCTGAGTACCACGTAGAACAACTTATTTTCTTAAAATTTTTACTCCTCTTTTTTTTCCCTCTTTTTTATTGGTAGAAGCTAGAAATGCTTTTGTGCTGCCGATATCACCTTTTTTCCTACTTCATCATTTTCGTAGCCATGGAAAAGAGAACAGATGGTAACCTTAAAAGAGGAATGTTCAACTTTGGGGAGAGTTTCATCTTTGCCTGCTGCCTTTTCCCACAATTCACATGCATGGTCCTCTTGTACTGTATGTAAAAAATAATAGAGATTTGGGTTTCTGATTAGAATTTCAAACCCATGGGGATATTTAGTACAGGTGAAAATGTCTTTCCCATGAGATCTTGGGGGCCAGGTTTATTTAGTAGGAAAAACAGATTTTTGCTCTTTTTCTTCAAGAAAATCGCACCTGCAGTTCTTTTTATAACCACTTCCATTTTCCAAGCTTTTAGGAAGCTTTTATAAAAATGGTATGTTGTCAGTATTTGTTGAAAACACAGGTAATATTTCTAGTCAGCATATGTATTGTGTCTATTTAATTACTACTACAGTCGAGAAAATTATAGTCGTGGTCCCTGCGCAGTGCTCTGTCTAGTAAAAGATACTTTGACATGGCTTTTGGGATATTGATGTAAAGAAAAGGTTGAAGTCCAAGTTTGAATACTGTCATCTTGCTTACCTGGTGGCCTCTGACCTTCCATGACGTTTCCACATGTGCACCGCCACACCTTCTCCAAAGACAGGCGTGCTGCGGAATGCTGCGTTAGATGCTCTTGCCAAGAGCCAGTTGCCAAGGAATGTGTTTATGGTTTGGGATCCAAGGGCTGGTGACTGGCAGCCAGTTGAAAATGGTTTCTTTTGCCTTCCTTCTCACCCACCACCTTTGCTGCTTTCAGGAAGATCTGCTTGCACTGCAAGTGCCCTCAGGAGGAGCACATGGTGACAGTGATGCCCCTAGAGATGGAGAAGACTGTGAGCAAACTCATGTTTGACTTCCAGAGGAACTCGACTTCAGACGACGACTCAGGCTGCGCCTTGGAGGAGTACGCCTGGATCCCGCCGGGGCTGAAGCCTGAACAGGTACCGTTCTTGGTGGGAGGGCAGTTGTGGTTTGGGCCGCCCGTCCTTCCTCATTCCAGTTCAGAAGGAAGAGTTCACTTTGCTGATTCAGAGAAGTGGTTGGGGCTACATGGGTTGACGCTGTCTGGGGCCCCAGTGGGAGCTGAGTCCTGCGTGGGCCACTGCTAATTCATTCTGGATTGCCATTATTACCTGGCCACAGAAGAGTGACTAGAAACTTCTCAGAAACGTTGGTGTTGAAACATTAGGGAAGGAAACTTGATTCCTGAAGGGCGGAAGGGAGTTCTGCCTTGGCCGTGAATCTTCAAGATTTCTTTGTTAAAGGCAAGGGAGGAAATAGGGATTTGCCTTATTCTTCTCAGTGATATATGCTGTGTTTAAATACTAAGTTTGGCCTTGCTTTACAAAGAATGACATTGGCATTTCCTGAAATATTTGGCACTGCCTACAGGCTGTAAATATTATTGACTTGATTAGATGTACTCAGTTTCTTGCTGTTTCACCATGTTTTTCTCAGTGATATACGGCCTCTGCTTTGCATTTCTGTAGTTGGAACTTTCTCTTCCACCCACCTCATGTTCGTTTAGAAGCCTCTTCTTTTAGCAGGGTACTTTCATGGTCTCTGAGATGGACACCGTTGTTGTTCCCTCTGACACAGAAAATTGTTTCCCCAGTGATCTTCTCTATTTCTGACAGAATGTTTTGAAGCTTAAAAGCCCCTGAAAATGTAAAGTCGGGAAATTTCTGTGATAATGCTTCTAGAAAAAGGTCTTTATGATTAAGAAAGACCCAAGAATTCCCAAATGACTCAAGAGTAAGACACGGATAACATCTCTTTGATGAGCCGTTTCTCATTTTTCCTCTAATATTTGAGGTCACACATTGGCACCCGAAATCAAGCACACTGGCAGGATTGGGGCAGCCGGCAAAGTATTGTTTAAAACTTTGAATTAGTGACTAATCCTTAACCATGAGGAGTTTGAATGTTAAAGTTCATATTTATGTCCTAAAGAATTGAGGATCTGTTATTTCATCCCCTCAAGGATTGATGCCTGGCCGTTGAGCTGAGTGCTGACCATTCTTTGCAGACAGTTGGATCTCTCCGGATCGCCCAATCCATTTCAGCCTTTGATACTACCTTCCTAAGCCCTACAGACACTTAATTTTGGTGATCCCTGTCCTAAGTCTTACTAGGAAGAAAATGTTTTAGAACAGCAACATTCAGAGAAAATGATCTCCATGAGAATTTAAGGGAGTTCCGTGCTGAGATGTTATCCAGGAAGAAGGAAGACCATTTTCTCTCAGTTTACAGGTTAAGGTTTTATCTTTATTTTCTTCTGCTTCAGTGAAGATTATGTTATTAGAGTAAGCTTCAGAAAAATGAGAGTATTTGATGGAGTTTGTCTGAAAACTCAAATGAGGTGATGGGTGACTGCATATCTTTGTTTGATATCACCACTCTGCTGCCAGTATTTGAGCAGTGAATTTTCACACCTAGATACATCTGTGAGCTTGTTTCATTTGCTTGCTAACCTCATTTCCAGCAACTTCCGAGAGACCCATCTTTCTTTTGTTCACATTGCTTTCTGCGAAATTGGGCCCTGAAATTCTGAAGTTAAGCTATTTTGGGTTCCCTGCTTAGGTAGACTCTTCTCTAAGACCATGAAACGTCATTTTGTGATTGTCAGATGTGGAGAAAATTTTCTGTAGGCCCAAGAAAACAGGCAATTACAGAAGCCGGGGTCTTGGTTCAATTCACCAATTCTGAAAGTGAGTGCTTAGAGTATTTTTGGAGGCCTCTTGACTCATCCAAAATGAACGTTTTGGGGAAACATAAAACCACTTTCTTTGATTTGTTTTGAAAGAAGACAGTTAATGCTATTCAACAAGTGGGTTGAATTATGTCCAATGAAAGGATATTCTCATCTCTTACATAACTCTCCTGTTCCTTGGATGGTTTTGTCTATTCCCTGAGCTTGCTCAAACCTATGGGACACAGAGGGTTAGGAACGGCATTTTTTCTCCAGAGAGAGAGATTATCTCTTCAGGCTGTTTGGCAGACTGTATACTTGTCTAATAAAATATGAGTCTATATTTAAAGATGTTTGATCTGGCCCTGCTGCATGAAAGAAATGGGAATCAAATTTTAAAATTATGATATCGTTCAGGCATCTGAGTGGCTCAGTTGGTTAAGCATCCAACTCTTGATTTCAGCTCAGATGGTGATCTCATGATTATGGGATCAAGCTCCTTGTGGGGCTCTGTGCTGACAGTATGCAAGCCTGCTTGGATTCTCTCTCCTTCTCCATCTGTCTCCTCTCCCCCAAAATAAAAATAAAAATAAAATTATGAGATATTTTAAAATCAATTATGGAACTATTTATACATCTAAAGTTTTTTTTAAAGCTATGTAGAACATTCTAAGAGTAGAAAAATTTGAGATCCTGAATGCCTTTCGCCGAAAATGCTGATGTTTAATATCATGTTAGTTGTCTCTGATTTGAGAAAATTCATTTTTCCACCAAGAGAAATGACAGTGAACATTAAATGCTCTGTGCTGCAGGCAAAATACTAAAGACTCTTTAAGGTTGAGAGTAATGTGCTTTCATTTCTGTGAGAACCTTTCATTTTACTCCCTGCTCGTGGCGTTGGTAGTATACCTTCAGGTGATGCTCTTTATTATTCCATTTCTTCTGAGAAACGCCTTCAGTTACATATAATACACATGGCAGTCACCTCCCATTTAGAGAGGTGTTTTTGAATATGGGCATTTAATTTCATAAAAATCTACTAGCTGAGTGGCGCCCTGAGTGGCTCCGTCAGCTTGAGTGGCCAACTCTTGATTTCAGCTCATGTTCCAATCCCAGGGTTGTGGGTTCAAGCCCCACATCGGGCTCTGACTTGAGTGTGGAGCCTGCTCG
This sequence comes from Paguma larvata, assembly GCA_030068075.1. NCBI lineage: Eukaryota > Metazoa > Chordata > Mammalia > Carnivora > Viverridae > Paguma > Paguma larvata. The sequence continues at coordinate 30,389,662 of CM057842.1, read as the reverse complement.
GAATTCTCTACCTTGCTCTCCCTCTGACCCTCCCCACCCCTGCTCACTCTCTTGCTCTCTCTCTCTCTCTCTCAAAAATAAATAAATAAAACATTTTTTAAGATCTTAAAAAAAATCTCCTAGCTACAAAACCTAGCTTCTTAAAGTAGTGTGAAAAATGATAAATAGAACAGATGATGCCAGAAAGGAATGGAATTTATGTTGTGACTTCTAATGATTTTTAATCAGTGAGGCTGCTCACATCTCTCCCCCGCTGTTCACCTCCAACAAGCTGTGTCCTGTCATCCAGAGAGCCCTCCGGTAACTAATTGTCCTGATTGGCCATCTATAGTCTTCTTTAAGGCTCTGATTTGTCTTCACACGCAATTAATCGTATGTGCCCTCTCCCTAAAGATGTTGAGGGCGATAAATTTATAGTGGATGATACTTCAGGAACAACTTGGAAAATATTTAGGAAGCTGTAAGGAAAGCAAATGGCGAGCAGAGGTCTCTCTACAGGAGCACTATTAGAATTTTGGTCTAGATAATTCTTTGCTGTTGGGCTGTCCGTTTCAGAGTAGGATGACTAGCAGCTTCCTTGGCCTCTACCTACTAGATTCCAGTAGCACGTGCCACCCGTTCTCCAAGACCTTGGGATGACCAAACCTGTCTCCACACAATGCCCGGTGACCTTGGGGGTTCACTCAAGTGGGGTTGGGCACCCCATTTGAGGACCGCTGGATGAAAGTGATGTTAAAACCTAAAGGGTCAGTCCCTCAGCAAAACTGTGGCTCAGTCAAGACATAAAAGGCTGACCCAAATCAGCAAGCATTTACTCGAGTGCCTGCCATGTTCTGGTTGCAGCGGTTAGCTGGTCCCATGTAACAAGGTCAAGGTGTGTGGCAGAGTGAAAGAGTGGAGACCTTTGCTGCTTGAGCAGAGGCCAGTGCTCTCCAAACAGACCCTGCTGTCCTCAGTAAGTCAAAACAAGGATTGGAGTGGTGTGAGGACAGGGCAGTGGGGCATGGGCCACCTCTTATGCTCTAAACCAGAAATCGAGTTCTCCTTTTATATAGGGAAAACTGGCTCATTGGGAAAAAAAAAAAAAACAGGAAGAAAAGAAAATATGAGATACCCAAGGAAGTGGATCAAAATCACCCATCATTCCACCATCTGCAACCTTTATTAGATGTGTGCAGCAAGTATCTTTGTAAAAGGATTACTTTCTGTTTTGTTTTGGACCCAGATGTGATGATGCTGGCTGCTTACCCTGACTTTTGTTTCACTTCGTCTACGGTGAACAGTTTTTGGTATCAGCACTTTGAGATCCAGATTATCCTTTGGAAGCGTTGTTTGGTCCTCCCTGAGAGTTTTCAGCGTGGCGTGGTACCACCCACCAGTAGGGGGAGCATTTGGAAATGGGCGTGTAGAAGGGGTTAGTTGTCATCAAAAGAACCCCACAGCATTCACATGGGTAGCAGCTTGGGATGCTAAGCATCCTGAAAATCACCAGATGGTTCTGCACGAAGACAAAGCGACCCCTCCCAAGTGCCGAGAGTGCCACCATTGAGCACCCTGAGCTGACAGTTTCTTTTTGAAGGGTGCCTTGTCGACTGCTCTCTGCGGCATTAAATCAGGTGGCAGCCACCATCCACCCTGTGCAAATGCCTATTCCTCTCCTGAGAACAATTCTGAGAGGCAGCGTGGTCACATGTAAACCTTTTTAAGGCTTTTGGCTTATTGTGAGAAACCGTCCTCCAGAAAGGTTATAACTGGTAAGTCCTCTGGGCGGATAGTGTTGCTGGGCACATGTGGATGTGTTTTTTCTGTTAATTCTGCTCATCTCTCCGTGCGAGCCTGAAGACACCATCAGATTGCTTCTCCTGAGTGGATTCCTCTTCGTCAATGTTGTGGACGAACGGTGTCTGTAGACGGTTGTCCATCCTTGGCTTCCAAATGTTAGTAATATTCCCTTGACCTTAACTGTGTCTTTGCACATAAAGAGCAGTGATTGAGTTTTTTGTCCAGAAGTCTCAACTCACACATCAAATTATCACAGGAAGGGTGAAGATACCAGGAGTAATTGTCCAATGCTGGGCTTTCATTGTTTTCTGCCACACGTGGCAAAGTGGATCGTCCAGTCTTGCCTGCAGAAGGCGGTGAACTAGTTGGTTTCCAGCCCTGAGAAAGTCTGGAATATCTCTTGGAGGTACATAAAAGCCTTTGTTTGGCTTTTCATTTAGTGATCATTGCTCATCCATCAGGTATCAGATTACATGTGTTTCTTGAAGGTGCTTCTCTGACCACCTCCTACACCCAGTCCAAAATTATGTCCCCAGTTCCATGCTTTGGAGCAATCCCTGCAACTTTCCTTATTAGCACTTTTTCAAATGTAATTAAATACTTGTGTAAATATCTGTTTGGTGTTTGCCTCCTCCACTTTGCTCTAAGATCCAGGAGGGCAGGGCTCTTGTCTGCTCTGTTCTTCAGGAACCCCCCAGCCCCTAGCACAGTGCCTGGCCTGTGGCAGCCAGCCACCAGGTATCTGTTAAGAGACAGGCAGATGACACGAATCCTTGGCAGAACCAGGAAGGTTCAGGATTGCATCACACGGAAAAGACAGAAGTAGACAAAATGTTTTTTTTTTTAACATAAAGGATTATTCCGTATCAATTTTTCTTGCTCCTTGTGTTTTCTCTTAAAGGTATGTGTTCTAAGCAGATTCCCCTAACCATTTCAGTTGCTTCAGGGTTTTCTCAGCTGACAGGGGACAGGAGTCTGGGGTGGGATCTCCCCAAGGGCTGGGCTCTAGCCCACACATGCATGAAAGCTCCTGGCTCTAAGACACCCCCCCCCTTGTGACCACAGAAAGGTGATCGCTTTCCCAGAGAGGTGGTTTTCTCCTGATGACGATGACAGTGGAGAAAGTTATTAATCCTTGTTATGGGTCCACCACCGTTTTTAATTTTGTTTGCATTATCCTATTTCATTCTCAAAACACCCTTGCTGGGTCATTGTTATTCCTGTCTTTGTTTCAGAGGTGAATAAAGGCCCAGAGAGATTTAACAACGTGCCCACGGTCACACAACTGATCAACAGGGACCCCGATTCAGTCTCCAATAACCCACCCTGGGAGCTCCTACTTAGACGTATAGGCCACAGGGGCTGGTCTGCGCCCTGAATGAGGGAGTGTTATGCACACAGAAGTTGCTCACTGAAATAATGGTTACCTTACTGCCCTTCCTGTGAAGCCGTAGTGTCACTGATAACTGTTGCTTGTCCAGGACAGAGGGAGGTTAGGTGAGGGTGGAGGAGGTGAGTGAAGCATAGGGTTAACAGGAGTCCTGGATTCCTTCTCAGCCTTCTCCAGAGCTTTCGGTCAAATCATTTTGAATTCTGCCAAGACAGAGGCCTTTGTGTTTCCCGCCTTGTCTGTCGTGTGAGTGTTGTAAAGGTGCAACATCTCTCTAATGAAGTTCTGGCTCCACTGAGCCGGAGTGACTTGGACAGGGGCCCAGACGGAGCCACCTGACTGAATTCTCCCGTGCCCCAAGCAAGTTCCGGAGTTGTCCACTGAAGAAATGAGCTCCACCACCCACCTTCCTTGGTCCCCGAAATCTCCTACAACGTCACGGTCACTAGGCCTAGGAGGAGTAGGTCCGTGGGCCACTCAGAGTGCAAAGAGAGCCTCCCCACAAAGGAGAATATTCTGCAAACCGCTCCCTCAGGGGATCAACGAGTCAGCGGGAGGCATGGCTCCTGGCTCTGGCCTTTCTTTGCCACATAGAGTCTCTCTAGCACCCTTCTCTCATGGGTGGGCCTCTTGGCAGTGTTCCCCTGGATTGTGTTCCCCTAGAGAGGGTGAGGAGAGAATCAGAGAGTCTGCTGGCGAATTGCATGAAAAGGGTATAGAGACTGGGCTTTTTTCACGCATTCATTCACTTATTCATAGTGTGTATCTACTATGCGTCAGGCACAGTTCTAGGCACTGAAGATAAAACAATAAAGATAATTACAGTTTCTGCTAGATTGTAGCTGTAAGGGGGTGGGCGTTGGAGACATAAATTAGAAAACAATAGATGTTCAAGATAAATGAAAAAGAACAATCATTTTAATAATAGTGACATAAACATTTAGTGGACTCTTCCATGTGTCGGCTGTTGTGCTAGGTGCTTTACACATGCGTCTCATTTAACCTCTACTTTGAAGAAAACACAGCAGCTTTTGCGATGATGGACACAGACCGGAGTGTTGGGAGGACCGGCTAATCTAGATGGACCGGTCAGGGACAGCCCCTCGGGGAGGTGGTATTCGAACTGCTGCTGAATGACATGAAGAAGCCAGCCATGCAAAGATCTGGCTTGTTGAAGACGTTAAAGTATCCATTTTTGTGAAGCTCAGAAGTGAAATGAAATCAGCACCAACTTTGTATTTGCATCAAGAATCAGGGGGCACCTGGGTGGCTCAGTAGGTTGAGCATTTGATTCCTGTTTTGGCTCAGGTCATGATGTCACAGTCACAGTTCCTAAGCTCAAGTCCTGAGTTGGGCTCAGTGCTCATAGCACTGAGCCTGCTTGGGATTCTTTCTCTTCTTCTCTACCGTTCCCCACCCTGCCACACCACCCCTCCCGCCCCGATGCTTGTGTGTGCGCGTGCCTGCACGTACTCTCTCTCAATAAATAAATAAACTTAAAAATATATATTTTAAAAAAGCAGAGCACCTGGGTGTCTCAGTCCCTTAAGCTTCTGACTCTTGATTTCGGCTCAAGTTGTGATCTCACCAGTGAGATTGAGCCCCACGTGAGACTTTGCACTGACGGTGCTGAGCCTGCTTGAGATTCTCTCTCTCTCCTTCTCTCTCTGCCCCTTTCCTGCTCTTGTGCACATGCTTATGCAGATGTGCTGTCTCGCACGCTCTTTCTCTCAAATAAACTTTTAAAAAGGTTAAAAAGAATTGAATGTCGTGAATGATTTGGGGAGGAACGAATGGAGACCATGCAGTGTCCGGCTCTTGCCAAGGCATCCATGGATGTGAAGCCTGGAAAACCCCACTGTCTTGGTTGCCCCTGGGAAATTGGAGGAGCCCTCATACCGTCACCTTAATGTTTCTGCCTGCAAGTGGGGATAAGGCAACAGAGAGCCCCCATACGGATACTCCCTCTAGGTGTATGTCTCCCCCTTTTATCACATGCCCTCCCTTTTCAAATGTGAGCCCATTGGAGGGACTCATACATTGTCTTGTTCACCACAGGTACGTGGTGCCTAAAATAATGTCTGATATATATTACTCATGTAGTAAGACAGGTGTTACCTGAATAGATCATTACATTTAGTCCTTGTACAAAATCCCTCCCTTTTCCATGGAATACCTTGCCTCTTAGAGAGGATCAGAAACTCCACTCAGTTGCCCCAGGTAGTAAGTGGCAGAGCCAGGATTCACAACAGCTGTCTCTGCAACTCCAATGCTTGTTTGGGCTCTTCCTCCTCCACCCCTCTTTCTTCTCTGGCGACCCACCCAGGATATCAGATCCAAGGAAGCCGACTTGGCATGTGTTGGAAGAGCACGCCACATGCGTCACACAAGGCTCTTTCATTCTTAGGGGAGGGAAGTTTCTTCTAATCTCAGGTTGACCCTGGTGACTAAGGGATTTCTCTTTTCTCCACCTCCAGTGTCCCCATCCCTGTAGGAAGCAGGAAACTTCAAAGGCTGACTTTCCCCCATCAACAGTCTCTATTTATCTCTGGCTCTTCTCACTCTTTGGTCCTGGCTGACAGCCCACATGGTGGGAACCACATTTCCTCTCCTTCCTCCGGGGGCCCTCGTGTTCCTATGCTGTATCACGTACCTGGACACTCACCAGTGATACTCATTCATTTAGCAGGTATTTATGGAGTCCCAACTCTATGCCAGGTCTTTTCCGGGCACTGAGGGATAGGCACGAACAAACAAGTATCCCTCCCCTTACAGAGCTGATATCACAGCAGAGGATGCAGACAAATTAACAGTGGAATGAACAACACGTTCAGAAAGTGATGTGTCTTGGAGAAGCAATAAAAAAGGGTGATATGATTTAGAGTCAGGTGATATGATATGGCTTTTTCTGTCAAGAGCCATAGAGTAATTATTTTAGGCTTTGGAAGACATATAATCTCTATCACAAATACCCAACTCTGGGGTTGTAGTGGAAAAGCAGTCATAGACAGTATGTAGGTGAATGGGCATGTGACAATAAAACTTTATTCAAAAGAAATAGTCATTGGGCCCGATTTCACTCAAAGGCTGTAGTTTGCTGATCCCTAGTTTAGAGAAGCTACTTCACGTGGGGTGGCCAAGGAAAGCCTCTTGGAGGAGATGACATTTGAGCTGATCTCTTGCTTAAATTATTACTTTTAATGTTTTTTTTAGTTATTTTGGGAGACAGAAAGAGAGAGCAAGTCGGGGAGGGGCAGAGGAAAAGAGAGAGAGAATCCCAGGCCGGCTCCTTGCTCAGCAAGGAGGAACCCAACACAGAGCTTGATCTCATGAACCTTAAGGTCATGACCTCAGCCGAAATCAAGAGTCGGATGCTTGACTGACTGAACCACACAGGCGCTCCCAAGCCGAGTTGTTCTTCAGAATGATGGTTACTTACCGACATTTTGTCAGCCTTGTCCACTGTTTTGTTTTGTTTTGTTTTTTTAAAGTAAGGGTCCCATACCAGCAGCTTTAGTACTGCTTGGGAACTTACTTCAAAATGCAGATTCCCAGACCTACTGAACCAGAATTCTGAAGGTGGACCCAACATTCTTTCTGGACAGGGACTTCCGGTGTTTCTGATATGTGCCAAAGTTTGAGACCTGCTGCTCGAGGGTAGTGGAAAAAACCAGTGTTCGAAATCCATGGAGCCGAATCTTGGCTCTGCCCGTTTTTAGCTCTGTGACCTTGAGTGCCCTGAGCTTTACTTGTTTCGTCTTGTAAAATGAAGACACTCATGCCCAAGGCTGAAGTAGCTGTGAAGACTAACTGAATTGCTCTTTAAAGAGCCTATGGGATGCTGACCCATAGCAGGTCCTCATCGAATGGTGGCTGCTGTCATCACCACGGTCATTACTGGGGTCTTCAAGACATTGCAGCGGAGGCACCTGTGGGTAATAACAGGGGATGGTCCCCCAAAACTACCCCCTTCCAACTCTGGCATCTTGCCCCTGATTGACGTCTCTTGAATATGGCCCCAAGACAAGATTGTTAACTTTAAAGGAGAATTCAAGACGCTCTTAAAATCCTTTCACTGGTCCTGCTCCTGAGCCCTCTGCTTGGCCTGCTGACCCAGAAAATGCTCTGGTCCCTGTTGTTGCAGAGCCATGAATTTTATAGCTGTGACTCACCCCTGGACCGGGTCCCCAGCACCAGCACCCAGCTTCGCAATTCGTTACAGGCTATTGACAGTTTGTTCTTTTCTAATGTGTGAAGCTATTTATACCAAGAGAGACAGAGGCCAGCGGATCTGGGGGAAGGGAGAGACGAATGACAAAGTGGTTCATGTCTCCAGGCATGCTGGGTGGTTCTGGTTCATAAGAAGGGAATGCACAGTCTAATAGCCCCTCTAAAAACCCCACAAACACCATCATTAGACTCACCAGCCGTTTGCACTACCATCTTCATTTCATTATTCCATCAGCACATGCTGAGCTCAAAATGGAATTTCATGGCTGCAGTAAGGCGCGCAGCTCCCCAACTGGATTGGATTACATTCCTTCTAAGCGGCCTCTCCGCGTTCACCTTCGCTGTCACTCATCCCAGTGCTTTCGGTGCAATGTGAGAGGTGAGTGGGGAAGGGAGGCCGAGGCCCCAGAGCGATCTCCCGCACAGTTCTCAGGAAGCCAGTCACGTCAGCGAGGCTGTGTTGATCTTGGCTCCATAAATGCAGTGACATCATCACATGGCAATGGGAAATATGCCCGTGTGCAGTATTCAATAAAACTGCCTGTTAATGACCTTGTTTTCAACGGAACTGTCAGAGATGGGACTAGAGGCTAGGTTCAGGCTTCAGGCCTCTGCTGGATCACATCAGCAGCCTTGTGACCAGATTCCACCAGCAGGGCCTTGTCAAGACTTGTGTGTAGAGCGTGATGCCTGGGGAAACCAAGCTCATTTGCAAACACAGGAAAGGATAGCTCCCAATGGATTTTCTAGCTTTCAAGATGGATGGCCGCAGCCTTTACACTGAATGCATTCTGGGGTCCTCAAGATTGCGAGTGGACCTCAGGACTTGGACCGCCTGCCTGTGTTCACTGCTGCCCACCTTTTTTCCTGTGAGCTGGTGTGACTCTTGATTTACTATCAAGATGATCTCTGCCTTATGACTCATGAGATATTTTGAGTAGTTTCATGGGATGGTTGGATGAATCTACTATCAAGTCAACTGATAACTCGCTTTCTTCACCTGTCCATCTGTTCATCTATGCGTTCATGCACTCACCCATTAATTCACTTGACGATTATTAAGTAATCATTACATGTAAGCCGTTAGTCCAGGGGTGATTCCACTGTGGCTGTTTTCCAGGTGTTTCCCAGCCCCTGTCTTGAGATTTTGCTTTGTGTGACGTGGACTCATTTACAGGCAGATGTAGACGATTGTCTTTGTGGGAAGACCCACACAGACTTCAAGCTTTGTGTTGGTCTCCCGTGGCTTCCATCTTTTCAATATCTATTCTTCTCAACTCATGGTATTCCAGAGTGTGAGCACTGAGATTCACTAACTCTGTATCATATCGTAGCTGTGTTGCTCCCAAACACTGACCAAGGTAACCCGTCTTCATGCACTTTCCATTCATCATCTGAAAAACAAGAATATCATTATGTAACTATAGCATGGTTGTAAGGATTAAATGGACAATACTTTAAGCTTGGGGCTTTTAAAATGGCTGCTTTTAGCTTTCTTTTGGATAGGCAAAAATTAGAAATGAACCACATGTCCATTAATGAATGAATGGATAAATTGTGTTGTATTCGTATAGTAGAATACTATCCTGCAGTAAAAAGGAATAGACTTTTGGTACATGCAACAACATGAAGGAATCTAAAAATCTTTATTCTGAGTGAAAGAAATCAGACCCAAAAGTTACACACTCTAAGATTCCATTTATATAAATCTCTAGAAAATATAATCAATCGCAGATCAATGGTGACTTAGAGATAGGAGAGGTGGGGAGACTGGGAAGGAGGAAAGGCAAAAGGGAAGAGGAAACTTTCGAGGATAATAGCGTTTTTCTCTTTTGTGATCATGCTGATGGTTTTGTGGCTGTATACATATGTCAGATTTTATCAAGTTATGTACTATGAATATGTGCAGTTTATCGTATTTCAAATACCTCAGTCAAGTGAACAAATGGATGAATGAACAAATGGACTCGCTCTTTAGCAGAGAGGAAGGCAAGCATCTTCTCATGCCAATTCTGGGGTCTTTCTAGGGTTCACTGGTTGCCTCAGGAATTAACTGAGCCTTTTGGCCAACTACTGTCAGAAAGAATTTGCTTAGTATTAATTATGCGCAATAAAAAGGAGATTTGGGACAGAAACTCATCAACACCCAGATGGATGGCACTGAAAAGTCAGTTCCACAAACTGGCTCCTTTCATCATCTCTGTAAATTCTCTGGGACAGTGCTTAGCATGTAGTTGGCACTCAGTAAATAACAGTGGTTGTTGTTACTGCTATGGCTGTTGGAAAGATTGATTGAAACTCAGTGATCAGCTCTTGCTAAGAGAAGCTAATTATTCAGGCAATCTCTGAACCTGCATTTCCTGAACCAAGAAATAAATTCATAAGCTCTCACTTGAGAGGAGATCAGGGCTGCCATATAGAGTTGTACAGTTTGTGCACCGCACAAAGGTGCCGGCCTAGGGGGTGATTGGAGGCTGATATTCACCTAGGCTCTGATGACTTCCAAAATGAGGAGTACATTTTGTTTAGCCTAAGGCACCTCGCAGCTTACCTTGCTGTGTCGCAGGACTCTATCTTGAGAGATTGGAGGTTTTTCTAATTTGTAGTTGGGAGGGTATCTGTATAATTTCCCTAAAAGTACCAAAAAGTCTAGCACCAACCTATAAAGGACTGTCAACATTAACTAGCTTAGCTCATTGATTATTTCTTATTTCCCTGCAATCCTGGAGTCCTGTGAAACCTTTTGTTTGACTCTTGCCCTAGGATATTAGAAGAGGTGGCATTTCCATCCTCGCTGGCAATGAAAAACTGATAGGGGAAAGGAGAGAGAGTTTTTTCCCCCAGTCTTGATGGTCAAGATTGTGAACCCTCCATGCCCTTTTCTCTTTTCTCCTTTCTCCTTCCTCTTTCACATTTAACAAATCATGGCAGAAACAGAGCCTTGGACAGAGAGGCAGGCAGGGAAAAGAGCTGAAATACCAACCAACCAATTTTGCCAACTACTTGGCAACCCTCATGTTCGAGGGAGAGGTTCAAATCCATATGGACAAATTTGACATTGAGCTTGTTCATGGTTATGAACGCTCCATCTTCTCCTGACTCCTATTGCTATGTGGATAATCAAGAATTCATCTGGATGATGAATATTATGTAAGAATCAGTTCTGCTGAAATAAGATCAGTGGGTGGTCTTTCCCAACTGTAGGGATTGGAGGCCATCACTGTGGTATCTGGGACCTGATCCCCACCCGCCACTCTCTGGCCGTATTTGTCACTGGGACAGGTTCTTTTACCTTGGGGAAGTCCTTTTTCCTCACTGATAAAGTGAAATTGTAACAGTTCCTCCTTAGCGGGCAACTAACACCTGGCATCTCAAGCAGTGTTCAGTAGAATTACCGATTGGAGGGGCGCCTGGGTGCCTCAGTCAGTTGAGCATCCAACTTCAGCTCAGGTCATGATCTCATGGTTAGTGGAATCGAGCCCCACCCTGGGCTCTGCGCTGACAGCTCAGAGCCTGGAGCCTGCTTTGGATTCTGTCTCTCTCTCTCTCTCTCTCTCTCTCTCTCTCTGCCCCTCCCCAGCTTGCTCACTCTCTCTTTCTCTCTCTCAAAAATAAATAAATATTAAATTAAAAAAAAAAAAAAAAAGAATTACCAATTGGAAGTCCAGTTGGTGTGAATACACTTTTCCTGGAGAAGCCCATTTGAGATAACAAAACAGATCTAAGTCTGAAGTGGTAGTCTAAAGAATTGGGGAGAGGGTGGACAGACACAAGAACTATAGAAATAAGACCACAGATATTATTGAACCTCGGGGCGCCTGGATGGCTCAGTCGGTTACGGGTCCGACTTCAGCTCAAGTCATAATCTCATGGTGTGTGGGTTCAAGCCACGCATCAGGCTCTGCACTGATAGCTCAGAACCTGGACCCTGCTTCAGATTCTGTCTCCCTCACTCTCTGCCCCACCCCTACTCATGCTCGCTCTCTTTCTCAAAAATAAATAAACATTAAAAATTTTAAAAAAGGAAATTATTGAACCTGAACCTTGTATTTGATGTTTAAGAACACAATTTGAGAGAAAGCATATGCCTTGCACATTGTCACATGGATCTGGAATTTAAGGGGCAGAGTTTATTTCCTTTAACACTCTTCCCCCTACAACATCAGGGAAGATATTTAAGGACTGTAGAGCATGCAGATAGAAAAACGGGCATTCAAGTCCAGATCAGAAAATTTCACTTTCAGACAGCAGTCAAGTGGCCTTGACCAAGTTCCTTAGCACCTTGGAGCTTCTGTTTCTCATTTAGAAAACAAGGGTGTTAAATATTTTCTTCCCAATATAAAGTAGGAATAAGGAAGGTAATATTTCCATATTGTTTGGAAAAAATGTGATAGTGTTAGTGAGCAATAATCACTATTGATGTGATATCCTCTGCTGAGTTCCTTTTTTTTTTTGTTGCCTTTTTGATCTTCTTTTGCTTGAGAGAAGTATCTTAAAATCCCTCATTGTATTTATGGGTTCGTTTATTCTTATATTTGTGTTTTTGCTTTATATGTTTTATGGCTGTATTTTGGGTGCCTATAAGTTCATGATTCACCATATTTTTCAAGATTTTTCCTTTTATTGTTTTGTAACATCCCTTTTAGTATTTTTTGCATTTGATTAACTTTAACATGAAAATCATTTTTATGGTTTTTAAAATTAAAAGCTTATGAATGCTGTATTAATAATGTTTTGCTAGAATACGAAGGGTGAACCAGTGGCTATCACAAAGTGATCGACAAATGTATCATTAATGATTTTGAAGTGACCAAGGGTCAGTTACTCAGGTGTAAAATCTCTTTTTACCGCTACTAATTACATTCACTTAAATTCTGGTTTGTACAGTATTAACATTGCACAGTAGCCTCCTTTGGGTGAATAGTAACAAGACCGTGCTTTTTCATTCCTTTATTGCAACCTTTTTTATGGATTTGTTTTAAGTAACCAGCATATGATGGATATTGTGTTTTACTTTTAAACTGATCATCTTTTAACGGACGGATATAATATATTTATATATTTACAATCACTTAGATACCCATTACTACCACGTTTTTGTTATTCTGTGTTTGCCATTTTTTTTCCTCTCCCTTTTTCTATTTTCTTTTACTCTTTAATAGAAGCTGCCTTCATGTTCCTTCACTTTTGGAAAGCGGTAGAATATGTTCCTATATTTGTAGTGATGGCTCACCATTTCCTCACATCCTACCACATTCGATCCCTTGCCACTGTTCAAGTACCGCGAGCTTTCTTCAGCCTCAGGGTCTTCACACATCGTTCATTTTTAACAAGTATTGGTGTTTCCATCCTTCTAATTATGGCAGAGAACTTGGGTGATGAGGTGATGCACTTATAGTACCATTTCTTAGATTACTCATTAAAGATTTTTTTCTCCCATTTTAAATATCCTGCATCTCAGTCTGCTTTTTCAGCCACCTCACTTGAGTCTGTATTTGCTCAAGCCTTTGTAAAACAATTTAAAAACAAAATAATGTCAATACTAATAATGTTGAGATTGTTTCATATTTATTTTACATCCTTATTACCTTTTCTTAACATAGATAAGAAAAGATATGGAAACTCCCCATTTTTTATAGGTCTGCTTTCTAAAAACCATATGAGGGGTGCCTGGGTGGCTCAGTCATTTGAGCATCAGACTTCGGCTCAGGTCATGATCTCCTAGTCTGTGAGTTCAAGCCCCTCGTTGGGCTCTGTGCTGACAGCTCAGAGCCTGGAGCCTGCTTTGGATTCTGTGTCTCCCTCCCTCCCTCTCTCTCTCTCTCTCTCTCTCTCTCTCTGCCCCTCACCTACTCATGCCCTCTCTCTTTCTCTCTCTCTCTCAAAAATAAATCAACATTAAAAAATATTTTTTAAATATATGAGTAAAATTAAGGCTTTCCTTTTCTTTTTCATCTATTTTCTGATTTCCAAAAAAGGTTTAGAGGAGTGTTTAGTAAACTAACTAAGACAAGAGTAAAGATGCTAGAGGCAACGAGGGAAAATACTGAGTTATCACAGAAGACCAAGACTGCAGGGTACTCCTGCAACTGGACAGGGTTGTTGGCTAACCACATTACCAGTATCCACTGGTTTATGCGTGAGACTGTGATAGCAAGTGGATGAGTGCTGTGTTACACCAGACGGTAAGGAAAGTCAGCATGCCAAAGAGTGCCCGCCAGAGCTGACTGTCTGCGTCTGAGCCTAGTTGACGTTGACTTCTCTTTTCTTGCGGTTATTGGCTAACATTTTTGAATGCTTCTCATGCCCCTTCTAGAATAATCAGGAAACTGCCCTGAGTATGGAAGAGGTGCTGTGTAATGGAAATGCTATGATCTGTGAAATGTTAAGTTATGCCCTGAGGCTCAAAAGTCAGGAGAAATAACTTGCCCAATTATCAGTGGCGATTTATCTTCCGCGTCTTCTCTGTGAACAGCAGACTTCCCACATCCTCATTTGTTATAGATGCTGATGGCTGGGGCTAGTGTCTCCTCTGGAGTCTTTAATTGTCCCATTCAAAACAGAAGGGAAGTTTCTTATAAAAAGACTTAAATGTAAGTGTGGATATGCTGACTGACTCATTTTTTTCCCCACTGATTTTTACCATACTTTCAGAGAAGCATTACTGCTGAAGAACATTTGGTCCCAACATGTAATAAAAATTCCCCTCAAGTTCATATAGACAGAAAAGAGAATGATGACCATGTATGTGGTGGGAGCAAGAATTGGGGAGTTAATATTTACTAGGTATGGAATTTTAGTTCAGAAGGATGAAAAAGTTCTAGAGATGGATGGTGGTGATGGTTGCCCAACATGGTACTTAATGCCATTTAAAAATGGTTAAAGCGGGAAGTTTTATATTAGATGTATTTTACCACAAAATAGATATGTAAAATAATAACAAACTAATAAAATTTAAGAATAGACTCTCCGGAATGGGAGCAGTCACTTCAAGAGCCACGTGGTCTTTGTTGAGGATAAGCCTGAACACATTAACTTCTCTTACACGGACTTCAAAGAAATAAAACTTTGTCAAGCCCGAATCAGTTCATGCGATCCTTACCATGGAACGTTTTCAAAGCACGCACACTACCAAGTAACTCGGTTGATTTCCACCTTCTTTAGAGTTCCATGTGATCCATGTGGTTTTCATGATTAAGCGGCCACTCTAGCCTGTGTTCAGTGTTTAAGGCTTTAGCAGGAATCTCAAGCTTGAAGAATGAACTGCGACTGCCTTGGCCATTGATTCATCAAATACTCAGGGCAGAGTGTAATCCTCTGACTGATTTATGAAGACAGTGGGGCGAAGTAGAAAGAGAACGAGCTTGGATTTCAGACCTAAATTGGAATCCTGGCTAAAGCTCCTTACTCATGAACAGTCAAATAGATTATAATCTAGTTGGATCTCTTCATTTTTCACAGAGTATTTACAAACTTGCCTGCTCATCATCAAAATCTGTTGTCCCCAAAGTCAGTACTCACAGTACTTTTGCAGGTATCTCAAGACACATGTAGAGGGGTGAAAAACTTGAATCACCCAGCGTGCCCATTGCCAGTTGAGGTTGAACAAGGCCATGCTCTGTGTTTTGTGTCACCTCTCATAAAATAAAGAAGCACCCTTTTTGTCATCTTTTTAGTGCTACTTGTTTTGCGTTTGTACTTTTTGTTGGTGATTTAGCTGTATAAAATTCCTCTCAAGCTTAGTGCTGAAGTGCTGTCTCATGCTCCTGAGGGCACGACTCCTGTGAGATGTTTCATGGAGGATATATGTGCCACAGATAATAATAGATCTCTACTCAGCATGAGTTAAGGTGCTGTCGACCATGAATTCACTGTTAATGAATCAACTATATATATGTAGTTAAAACCGTTAAGACAAGGTCATAGATTGATCCACTAACAAAAATGTTGTCACCAGAGGCTGGCAGGAATCTAGTCCTATATTTCTCCTAGGAACAATGGTTTACTATTCACTACTTCGGTGTTGCTGTTACTTTATAGAATTTAACTACCATGAATACCAAGAATTGACTGTACTTTCCTTTCCAAAAGGTAATACCTTGTTCACACATCACTCCATTCTTTCTCTCGTATTAGGGTTGTTAACAAATGATTAACTCCCGTTTCTTCCAGGCACGTGCAAAGTATGCCCATGCAAATTAGGCATGACCTTGTGACTTGCTTTAAGCAATGAAATGCACACAGGAATCGTATGGTTTACATCCAGATAAAAGCATTTAAATTTTTTTCTTTTTAAATATTTTTATTAAGTTTATTTATTTATGAGAGAGAGAGAGCATGAGTCGGGGAGGGGCAGAGAGAGAGAGAGGGAGACACAGAATCTGAAGCGGGCTCTGGGCTCTGAGCTGTCGGCACAGAGCCCAGCGCAGGGCTTGAACTCACAGACCATGAGATCATGACCTCAACTGAACTCGGACACTGAACTTCTGAGCTACCCAGGTGCCCCATTGAAAGCATTTAATTACCAGTGTTCAGCTCCTGCCCTTTTTTTTTTTTTTTCCCTCTCTGCTGCTGTCCTTGTGGAGCACATATTAATACAGAGCCTCAGTTACCTGGGTTTCTGGCTACTCGTGTCAGAGAATTAGTGTGAGTGAGAAATTACATTGTGGTATATGTAAGGGTTTCATATATATATAGTAGGTATAAAGAACTCCTATAACTCAACAACAAAAACACAATTAAAAAAATAGGCAAGGAACTTGAATATAGAGACGTTTCCAAAGAAGATAAACAAATGGCCAACAAGCACTTGAAAAGATGCTCAGCATCATTGGTCATTAGGGAAATGCAAATCAGAACCACAGTGAGAGACCATTTCATACCTACTAAGACGGCTGTGATTCTTTTTTAGGTTTATTTATTTATTTATTTTGAGAGGAAGGGGGAAGAGCAGAGAGAGAGGGAGAGAGAGAATCCCAAGCAGGCTCTACACTGTCAGTGCAGAACCCAGCTTGGAGCTCAGTCTCAAGAACCCGTGAGATCATGACCTGAGCCAAAATCAAGAGTCTAATACTCCACCAACGGAGCCACCCAGGTGCCCTGGATGGCTATAATTTTTGAAATTGGAAAATAACAAGTTTTGGTGAGGATGTGAAGAAATTGCAGCCCTCATACGTGTACATTGCTGGTGGAAATGGAAAGCACTACAGCCACTGTGGAAAACAGTCTGACAAGACCTCAAAAAAGTTAAAACATACGATCTAGCAACTCCACTCCTAGGTATATACCCAAAGTACTGGAAGCAGAGACTCAAACAGATACTTTACATGGACGTGTGATTCACAATAGTCACAAGGTGAGAATGACCCAAGTTTTATCAGTAGGCGAATGGATAAACAAAATGTGGTATATTCATCCAGTGGAATAGTAATTCAGTCATAAAAAGTAATGATGTTTTATAGATGTACCATATGAATGAACCTTGGAAGAATTATGCTAAGTGAGATAAACAAGGAAAGAAATGTTGTATGATTGCCCGTAGATAAATTATCCATACTGGGTATATTCATAAAGGCAGAAAAGTAGTTTAGAGATTACGAAGGAGGGAGAAAAATGGAATTATCGCTTAATGTAAGGTAGAGAGTTTCTGTTTAGTGCGATGAAAACACTGAGGTAATAGATGATTGTGGTAGCTCTGCACCATTGTGATTGCAATTAATGCCACTGAATTATACACTTTACAATAATTAAAACGGAAAATCTTAAATATTCTTTACCACAATAACAGCATTCGGAAGAAAAAATTTTTTAGATTTATTGATTTATCTTGAGAGAGAAGGTGCAAGTAGGGGAGGAGCAGAGAGAGGAAGGAAGAGAGAGAGAGTCCTAAGGAGGCTCTATACTGTCAGTGGAGAGCCCGATGTGGGTCCCGAACTCAAAAACTGTGAGATCATGACCTGAGCTGAATTCAGACACTTAACTGACTGGGCCACTGAGGCAGCCCAAGAAAAATGTTTTTTAATTACAAAATGACTGTGGTGCACAGCCAGTAATACTTTCTTTTTTGTTACAGTGGCATATTCTAGCTCATCCTAACCAAACCTTTTTTCCCATCTGTTTCTCTAAAATAGCACAGTGTGGAACATCTGCAGTTTTATGGCTGTATCTGACTTTGAACCTGCAGACCAAGGTATTAGCTTCCTTGATCTTTTGGCCTCTCGGAACAGGGAAGATAAATTCTTGCCATTGTATCTATGACACATTTGCAAGTTAATGGAATGGGCAGTGTAGCTCAGGCTGAAGGTAGCCATGGTAATCAGAAATATTAGTTTCATAATATATATGGAGCCCCTTAGTTTTCATACTTTTTTGTGGGTTCACAGACATCATTTAATGTGCAGAAATGAAACTGCCTTAAACGAAACCGATTCCAAATAAAGATCACCAACCCGTTTTTTAAAATGGGTTTCCAGGGCACCTGGGCAGCTCAGTCAGTGGGGCGTCCGACTGTGGCTCAGGTCATGATCTCGTAGTTGGTGAGTTTGAGCTCCACGTTGGGTTCCATGCTGACAGTTCAGAGCCTGGAGCCTGCTTCAGATTCTGTGTCTCCCTCTCTCTCTGTCCCTCCCTTGCTCGTGCTCTGTTTCTCTCTCTAATAAATAAACATTTTTTTTAAAGTTTTAAAATGGGTTTCCAGCAGCATCCTGTGATCACCAAGCTCCTGTCTAAAGAAGAATTCTTAGAAGAATTATAGCATGCGTCCTTAAGCGTCACTTTGGGCAGTTAGAAAGTTAGAACTGGTTTTAAGATTTCTCTTGTTGATATTTTCTAAATTTTCTTCACAGTGGTTTTACATGACATCGTGAGTCTGTACTTTCTAATAATAAAGGAAGAATATGAGTTAATTATGTTACAGGTAAAGTGTAGAATCGGAAACAGTAACTTAAAACACAGGAAAGATGCTACATAGGAAACTCCTAAGTCCACCTAGGGAAAGAGTAACCCAAAACTCATATACTTACTGGGACATGGTTGCTACGTGTCCATCCAGTATAAATGTCTCCTCCTTTCTTACTAACAAAACCTGATTTTATTCTGGGCAGCACTGTACTCAACTACGGGTTGTATTTCCTAGCTTCTCTTATAGCTTGGCCTAGCCAAAAGGTTATAAATGAAAGTTGCATTGTGCTTCCAGGAAATCTCTTTAAATTTTATTGACTCGTTTGGGAAATAGGTAATGTTCCTCTTCACCTCCCCCATCGTCTTGGCTGAAATGTGAATACGATGGCTGGATCTCCAGCAGCTATTTTGTAACTTGGAGACTAGATGCCGCCAACAGGATGGTAGTACAGAAAGACAGAACCTAGATGCTTGATGGTTTTTACAGAATCCCATATTGGCCCTAAATCACTATACTTAGGTTGTTATTACTACCAACCCAATTGTAACGCAACGTAAATCTAATCTCCAGTGTTGTTATTTTCAGTAATAATAGCAATCTGACAAATATATATGGCCTTCCACTTAATGGTACTTTCCTTCTGTCATTGCCTTTAATTCTCACAATGCTGTGAGCTGAGTTCAATTACTTACTCTAGTCTTGGAAATGAATTACTTACTTAGAATTAGTTACTCTAGTCTTAGAAATGAAGACAATGAAGCCCAGAGACGCTAGATGATTTGGTCACAGTTGCAGACTTAGCATCTGTCATAGTCAAGACTCAAACATTAAATATCAAATGCAGTTTCTCTCTTCTATGACTGTAGACAAATATGAACATAGTTCACATTTACATGGCTCTCCCGGAGTAGAGCATCTTTTTGTTTTTTGTTTTTTTTTAAGTAAGAACCACTGACCTACTAGAACACCATCGGCCATTCCCATGCTAGCTTAAAAAAAGCAGAGTTTTATTAAGGTTAGAGGTGGAGTTTTTGTTGTTGTTTTTCTTTTTTGTGGATACCTACAATATGTTCAACTCCCATCCTTTGCAACTTGAGAAGAGAAAATCAGACACTGGCCAATACGTAAGTGACTATTTTTAAATGTTCTTCATTTCTGTATTATGCCCAGTGGTTTCAGAAGGGAACAAGAGAGGAGCAAAAGAAAAGATACATAAAGAGGGCAAAGTTTTTGGCACATGCACGGAAGGAATATGGAAAGAACAGAGAGAGCGAGGACTGTGAATGTTTGGAAGTATATGTATCAGCTAAGGTAGATGACTTGGCACAATGTGCAGTTTGCCGAAACCCTCGAAGAGCCAGCAAGGTCTTTACAGGCCTTCTACTGTTTTTGTCTTTTTAAAGAGAGTTTGCCGAAGAAATCGACGATGTAAGTTTCTGACAGTGGCGTGATGCAAGCGGCTGAGCTCACGAGATCTAGTCGGTCGGTTTTCAGGAATTCTATAAGCCGATTGTTAAATCCGGCCATTTTTTTAAAAAGCTTTTTTTTTTTCATTGTATTTTTATTTCTTTTTTTTTTTAAGTTTATTTATTGATTTTGAGAAAGAGAGCAGGGGAGAGGGAGAGACAGAATCCTAAGCAGGCTCTGTGCTGTCAGTGCAGAGCCTAACGTGGGCCTCAGTTTCACAAACTGAGAGATCATGACCTAAGCTGACATCAAGAGTCAAACACTTAACCGACTGAGCCACCCAGGTGCCCTAAATTCAGCCATTTTTAAAACTTAATTGTATAAACTTATATTAAAAACAAAGGTGACAGATACTCAGAACTTACCACTTCATAACTACTTTCCTAGGTCTCACTACCATCTGTGCCCTTGGGTTTATTTCATCTGTTACATCCATGTGGTGGAAATACCATATACCGTCTACTGCTCTGCGTCTCTTCCCAGCCCCACAGGTAGCTCACAGCCATCCACAGCAGGATTGTTTCCACCATGGAAATTGGCAGATGTACACATTTATAGATTCGATTTATCGCTCTTTGATACTTTGTAGTGTTTTTGTCCACCTCTGATGGCTCTTGCATTATTTTAACTTTGCTTTATGGTCACTTAAGTACTTGTCTGATAACCCTACTCATATATGACTTCCTTCATCCAGCGGGAGTTTCTTATTTGTATACGTGTCCTTTCCCCAAAAGCTCTGAATGGTTCCTTGTGTATAGTAGACTGTCTTGTCTAGTCAGCTGAGACTGCCATAATGGGTGGTTTAAACAGCAGACATTATTCCCCGACAGTCTTGGGGGCAGGAAATCCAAGATCAAGGTCCCGGCAGGTTGGTTTCTGGTGAGACATCTCTTCTTGCCTCCGGATGATGGCCTTCTGGGTACGTCTTCACATGGCCTTTTTCTCTGTGGGCACACAGCCCTGGTGTCACCTCCTCTTCCTGTAAGGATATTGGTTCTTTCTGATTACAGCCCCACCCTTCTGACCTTAATGAAATCATATCTTTAAAGTCTGTGTCTCCAAATACAATCACATAGGCAGTTAGGGGTTCAACCTTATGAATGGGGGGGCACAGTTCAGTCCATAACATAACACAGACATTTATTGCTTATGCATTCGATTGCCTCAAAGCTGAGAAATAGAAGCCTGCACTATGTCCTGCTTC
This sequence comes from Paguma larvata, assembly GCA_030068075.1. Taxonomy (NCBI): domain Eukaryota; kingdom Metazoa; phylum Chordata; class Mammalia; order Carnivora; family Viverridae; genus Paguma; species Paguma larvata. The sequence goes on along the minus strand of CM057842.1, from coordinate 30,368,689 downwards.
GGTACTAGCTGCATTATATCATTTGAGTCTCGTTGCAATACATGAAGGTCAATATTATCGTCCCCAACTTACAGATGACATATTGACTTTATAAGAGACAAAGTTACTCGCCCAACTACGTACAGATTGGAAGTGTTCAATCCAGTATCCAGACCCAAACAATGTGACTCCAGGGCCCAAACACTTAACCACTATAGGAAACTACCCTCCTGCCTTTTCCATACATATGTATGGGTGTATTTTGTCTAAAGCCAATATTGAAACTGTTTCCAAAAAAAGTAAGCAACCATTGTGGAATTTTTAGCAGGGCCTGTATGCAAATGTGTAGACATTCTGCAAAGAATGTTTTGGTCCATTTGGGGTGGGGGAGTCTTTCTGTACTTGTAGTTTAAAGGAGAAGTGTTTAAACCCCGAGTTCTTTGATTTCCGAGACCTCTTCTTTAAGACAGGGTAAAATGACTGTCAGGTAATGCTCCAAACCAAATGAAAAGTCTTTTCTAACTAAACAGTGAAGTTTAATATTCTAAATAAAAGATTTTAAGAGCTTAAAGGTTTGGGAAGAGAGCGAGTGTGTGGAGCTAGCAGGTCTAGAAGCAGAATAACCCACGTGATTTGGGATTACAGGAGCTGCTGGAGGATGTAATGTGATTATTTTCTTTAATTTGAACAAAGTCGGTGCAACTGGAAAGAAATTCTCTGACTTCAAATACAAACGGATGTTGGTTTGGCCCCTTCCTCTTAAAGACACAGTCCCTTGGCAGTTATTCGGTTCTTCTTCTAGCCTCACCTCCATCCCCCCGCCCCAGGAATCATCAGGGACGAAGCAGGTGCTTTGGTGGGGTGAAAGGGAAGCCCTGCGGGTGTTACTCTGACTCCTCTAGAAACCTTGCCTGTGTATTCCCTTGCTCTATGCCTGTGTCCCAGTCCTTCGATAAACCGGAAAGGCGGAAGGATGAGATTGGAAGACAGCGTGCATTCACTCAGCAAACATGTGCCAAGTACCTGCCAGGTACAAGACACTCGTCTGGGGGTATATAGTGAACCAAATCCCAGGTATTCACATTCTAGAGGAAAGAGAGAGAAAATGAACTGGTTAAGTGTGCATCAGCAAATGGCAAGTTCTCTGAAGAAAAGCAGGTTAAGGGTTTACCAGTTTGGACACTACTGATGTTTTGATCCAGATTTTTCTTCACTGTGGAAGCTGTCTTATGCACTGGAGGAGTTTTTAACCACACCCCTGCCCTCCACCCAGATGCCTCTAGCATGCCATGTTTGCACACGCACACACACTCCAGTTGTGACACCCAAAAATGTCTCCAGACATTTCTAAATAACCCCTGAGGGCCACCATTAGCCCCAGTTGAGAAGCACTCATCTTGAGACGAAGAGATGAGGTGCTGATTGATTAGGGTAGTCCTCCCTGATGTGGAAGACCTCTGATGAGGTGACCTTTGAGCAAAGACTGGAGGAAGTGAGGATGGGCATCACGTCAATATCTAGGGGGCAGAATGTTTCTGGCAAAGAGAATAGCTAGTACAAAGGCCCTGAGGTGAGAGGAATATCATTGGGAGTAGGACTGGACCCCGGGAATAGTAAGCGGTAGGATCAACCAAGTGTTAAGGAGACATGATCATGATCTTTATAGTGAAGACTTGAATCAGAGAGGAACGGGAAGTCAAGAAAGGTTTTGAGAAGAACAGTGACATGGCCTGGTTAATATTCAGATCAGGTTATTCTTACTGCTGAATAGAGAATCCTGCAGAGGAACCAAGGTGAAAGCCAGGCTTCAGAAGCAGCCATGGCAGTAATTCCAGTGAGCTCTTCCTTGTGGCTAGGCAGTCCTATAAGGGTGGGGGGGAAAGTGACTGGATTCTGGATATGTTTTCAACCTGCATCGGACGCGGCTTACTGTTTAATCTTCTTGGGAGAAGAAAAAAAGGGGGGGGGGGAGGATAGTCTTCGAAATATTCTTCCTTGGAAATCCCTCAAATGAGCTTTAATTTCTGATTTTTGATCCTAATCCTATGGGAGCCGAAGCACGATGGAGGTACTGTGTCAGCATTCGATATTAGACAGTTATTTCCTACATTACTTCCTGAGTAAAGCAATTAAAATTATAACGTGGGTCTCTCAGAGAAAAGGCAAGGAGCCAGACTTGGTTCAATTTTACCTCTTAGATGCCACTTAACACCACTCTTCTCCGATTGCTTGGGGAATGAAATTCTGGCAAGTGGGGGCACAGTGAACAAATGGGCCCTTAAAAGCAGCCCGTCACCACTTGCTTATAGCTCTAATGCTTCTCCAGGCCTCCATTTCGGAACTAGTATGCCCTTGTCATAAAAACCACCACGTGCTACGGATTTCAGCAGCATCTCTACCTTCTCCGTAGCACCTGCCTTCTGAGACCTCAGGCATTTTCTAGATATTGCCTCCCTGAATTGGGGTAGATTAACTGAGGTTCCAAGCTTCTCAAACTGCAGGAGAGGGAAAATGCGAAATAAAGGTCCAATCTCCTGGTTGGTCTCTGGGTTAAGATGGGCTTTTATAAAGCCTTTCAAGTATGTCAGCCCACGTCAGAGATTCCACATCAGGAGTTTTTGCCTTCACCTTGTGGAGGTAGGTCTCCCCTCCTCTTAAGCCGGTGTTTCTCCTGACGTGGTGCGAGGTGTTCATTAAGAATTCTGGGCTTTTTTTTTTTTTTCAGACCCAGAAGAATGAAAATGGGGATAATGTTGAATGAGGGCCTCCACTGATTCTGCAGTCTGCTAACATTTGAGAACCAGTGCTGTATCGTTTAGAAAGGGCAGTCTATTCCTAGTAACCAAGACTGTAAATAAAGAGATCATTTCTTTCATTGGTAAAAGAAGCTCAGAGATGACGGCAGTCCAGAGCTGTTCCATGGTATGGTAAAGAACTTCATGGTACAAAATGGCTGCTGGAGCTCTAGCCATTGTTTTTACATTCCAGACAGGAAACAGAAGGGGCGATGGGCAAAAAAGGCCTTTGCCCAACTGCTTGATGTCCTTTAAAAGAGCTCTCGACCTAGGAGTCACATGCTCCGTGTCATTGGCCAGAATTTATTTGCATGGCCACTCATAGCTACTAGAGAGTTGCAAAAATATTATTCTAAGTTGATCGTATTGATGCTTTAAGTAAAATTTTGTTTTTCTTATTAAGGAAGAAAAGAGTAGACAGACATCTCTACTGTAACCCCTTTATACCATCATTCCATGGGGTTGTGGAAAGACAGTTTAATTTGGGGTACATCATTTTTTAACTACTGGCTCTTCACTTTGGACCATATGTTGGTTATTTGATGGAGAACACCAAGGGAAAATGTGTTCGTCATATATGTGGTCAGTCACACATCCTGGGAATCTACTCTATCTGGTTTTTTCAGTTCCTTCCCATCCATCTCCCAGTCTCTTTTTTCCTTGATAAAGAAGGCCAAGAATCCACCAAAAAAACAAAAGGAGAGATGAGGAAGCCAAGACCAAAAATGGCTTTTCCACTTTTCAGCTGTGTGACTCTCAGTCTAATGAGTACAGTGTACCAGCCTCCGGGGTGTGGGGAGGGCCCATGAGATAATGGATATAAAAACACTTTGCCCATCACAGCCACCAAATAGGTAAGTACATTCACGGATCCCTTCCTTCCTTGCAAAGGGAAAGGACAGTTGAATCTGAGATCAACCAAGAATGTCCGACTTCTTCGTTGGGTTTCCACTCGTAAGAAAACATAGATACTTTTGATATGGAGAATGTCCTGCCCGAAAATATTAGCCCTTCGCCCTTAGACTTTCTCTTCCTTGCCAGAGCTGGTGGGATCCCCCTTCTTAAGCATATATGGGAGTGTGCAAGAGACACCTGCAAAATTAAGTGTATTGAACATGTTTCTTCCCCTCTTATGGGCCTCCTAGATCTCTTGGAGAGCAGAGGAATATATCATTCACCTGTTTGCTGTTGAGGGAAAACAGTTGCATGACTCTACAGTTCTCAGAATGTGCTCCCTGGCCCACCAGCAGGGGCCTCACGTGAGGAGGGTTTACACAAATGAAACCATCAGGACCCACCCCAGTCCTGCCGTAGTAGAAATGTGTGTTTTAATACGCCTTCCAGGTGGTTCTGATGCCAGCTAAAATTTGAGAACCCCCGCTCCAAATTAAGTGCTTTGCATGCTTTGTCTTTTTTTAATTAGCACACTTTGCTCTCCAACGGGGAGACCTTTGACTCCTTCCCTTCCATCTTTGCCCAGGCAGAAATGCTGGGAAATGTGTAATTCCTTCTAACAAACCTAGTCTTTCAAACGGGGCGAGGCCTTGCTTTGTAGATTTTATTTGCGCACTGACTAAAGCGCTTACAATCCATCTTGACAGAGACTGAAATTATTGCCAAACCTCCACCGTTGGGAGTGACACCTTAAATAAAGGCCTTCAGCGATTTCATTTTCATGAGCCAGTTGATGGTGTTCCAAATGCTTTTATTTGGGGGACGTGTACCTCATACACCTCAACCCAGGCCAGTAGCACAGGGCACCTCTACCTGAGCGATGAGGAAATGGAACCAAGTTTCTAGCACATTCTGTAGTCCTGCTTTTGGAGAGTGATACTCCATATACCCAGGAGGAAAAAGTTCTCACCTGTACCAGGTAATAGCTTGGTAATGATCCTCATTGACCAAATTCTATTGGATTTGATTATTTACTCGTGAAAATTAACAAGGGAAAGAAACATGGTCGGATGAAAATGAGCAATCGGCAGTATTTTCAGGGGTGGTGCCAAATGTAATTTTTGTACTGCCAGAAAGGATACTAAATATTTTCCCCTTACCGTTGGTTTGCTTCGTGTTTGTTTTTGGCTACACAGTAGTTTTACTTTGGAGGACGCCAGAGGAAACCCCATGCAGCAGTTCTGTGTTCAGTCAGAGATATATTGGGAATTGAAGAGAGGAGTTTCTCCATCATTCCCATCCCTTTGCCCAAGGAAGAGCTTGGAAAGCCCAGCTCTTGAACAGGAGACACAGAAAGCCAAACAGTGGAAGGTACTGGAAGGGACCAATGGACCAACTCATTCCCCTTCCTCAAGGCAAGCCGGATCGCCTACCATGTGACATGGGGAAGCTCTGGGAGGTTAATTAGTACTAGCTGACTTGGTTTAATAATGGCGCATTTCACTAGGTTAAGTTTTAAGTCCTCCACCAAATTGTTGGCTGCCTTCTGAGAAATTATTTTTAGCACATTCTCTATTCAAGGAATTACTGAATGCTGATAGAAAGGACACACTTTCAGCAATGGTGATCAGTGGGCTTGAAATACAAAAGACTGCTCAAGATGCCTAGCCAGGGAAGATAGACCTATGTTCTTAAGAGCAGTCACTGCCTCTGTTGACTTTGGAATTCTGAGTCTTGAGGATGGATGTCAGCACGTCAGGGTATTTATTTAGCCAACTGTCTCTCGAGTTCTCCAGTCACGGCCGCCTCTGCTTCTGCCCAGCCCTGTGCTGTTGGGACTCCTTTATCTCCAGTCTTAAAACAGGGTGGAACTTCTCCAACCCAGGCTGCAGGTGTGGGCCTGGCACAAGATGGGGTAAGCAGGGTCCTTCTCTGGCGATTTCGAAATTAAGCACAGTGAGTCAGTCTAGGATGGACTCGAAGTGAGGCTGTGTAAATTCAGGTGCCATGGGAAACCTAAAATTGGAGAAGCCAAGGGACAGATCCGCACAGGAATGAGACTAGAGCAGAGATCAGAGGACACTGGGCATAGAGATAGGAGTCTCACCAGACACCTTCCCAGGTGTGGGTTCAAGTTCCTTGGGAGGCCCTGCTACACCTCTGGGTGTCTCAAAAGAACACCACATCATTACAATAATTTGATTTTTTTTTTCCTCTGAAATCAAGCTAGCTTAAATAGCATTCTCCCCCCTGGTAGCCTTCTTTCTTAGACTAAGGTAGGTGGGGGCCTAGGGGGTGTGGTCTCACTCTGCAAACTGACAGTGTTGCCGTACCTCTGAAAATGGAAAAGAGAGACCAGGAAAATCCAGATTGTTCCCTTTAGAGTATGCGAGCTGCAGAGTGGACTCACCACTGTGTATTCATGCTATCTGTTGTTTTGAGGGCCAAGTACCCAGCCTTCACTCTCATTTAATTGCCATGGTCCTACGATGAGGATTCTGAGAGGTTATGGAGCTCCGTCAGGAGCCCAGAGATGAGAAGGGACAGAACCATGTATGGGGGTTCGGATCAACCCGGCCAAGCTGCAGAAGAGGCAGGGAAGATTCCAACCGGGGTCAGCCTTGGACAGTAGAGGCTCCACTGAGCTCAAATTGGACTGTTATCAGACATCTACAGTGATTCCTTTCTTATTATTCTTATTATTCCACCTGTCCCTAAGGTTCTGTCACTAGGGTAGGAGCTGGGAAAGTGTCGAAGGGATATTGTAGCAAGGCTCTGCTCCAGGCAATCTCTTGACATGGGAGGTGAGGCCCATTCCCCAAGACACAGGCCTCTGCTTTCTGCCTGCACTTACCTGCTCCAGTGTATGGTGCACGGATTCCTCGGAGCACACAATGGTGTGCCAATCTCTGATGGGCCTGTGGCCAACTTCTAATCCCAAACCAACTCGTGATCTGGGTTTTCATTTCTTCTCAGAGAGAATGCCGGTAACCCGTGGTCTGCTTTCAAAACCCAGAGCCCTTCCTTCCCAATCCAGAACGTCGCTTCCGGCCAGGTCCCTCTAGGGAGGCGTTGTGGGGCCCCGTCTTGAGAAACCACCTAGTCTGTGACAAGCAGTCTTGGGGTTTGGTGAAGTCTGTGATAGGCACACATGATGGTGGACGGTTACAACCATTTTTTATGCAAATAAAGGTGGCTTTTGCATTTTGTTAAGGCCTTGTCACCGCAAGACCTTATTCCCATCCCCCCACCCCTAACCCCAACGCTTTAACAGTTATAGTTTCTGGAGATCGAAGTAGACAGAGCTTTTTAACTCTTTGCCCCAGCATTCCCAAAACCTATGTTCATGTCCAGGGCTCCCTAAAGTCAAGGGAATTAAGACCAAGTTTGTGGAGTGGAACAAATATGATGAATTTAGAGCCACAAGTCTTCTGTCTTCTCTGTCTTGTTGAATGAACGCCTTGTTTCGCAAGAGCTGGTCGTGATGCTAAGAGATAGTTGGAAAGAATTTTCCATGATGTCATCTGAGCTTGCGAGATTTTTTTTTTTTTTTTTTGGGCTTCTCCTATATAATAGCATACCTTCTGTTTTGGCCAGTTTTCTCTTACCCAAGCTTGGCATACAGCTAGATGGTAGTATGTCTTTTTCTTTCCCCCAGGCAAATTTAGATGCTTTCCCAAGTCTTTGTTAGAGTTGAATGAGCCTCAGAAAGTGCAAGAATGTGTCCCAACAGTTTTAAAGAGGAACATTCTAGGATATGCAAAAATACTCATGTTAATGACAATTTTTAATTACATACTCAGTATCCCAGATTTAGTGACTCTTGTTTCTGACAGATGTGAGCTGCTACCTGCCCTCACAAAGAGCTCAAAACCTGGAGGGCTTTTCAGGTAGGAGGCGGCTGAGAGACCCAGCAGCTCGCCGAGTGCCAGAGTCTGGCTCCAGCTCCAGTGAGAGGCAGGCACTGACACATCCCTTTGGCTAGGGAGGCACGGAGCATGCCGGAGTCTCACAGGGAAAATGGTAAAATTGCTGTCTCTCGGGGGGGAGCCTGACGACAAAGCCCTACCTGCCTATTTGCCGAATTCTCTTCTAGGAAAGTTTGCTGGCTTTGTTTTCCCCTTGCAAGAGAGGGAAAGCCCCAAGAGAGGGGTGATTCGCCCCACTCTTTCTTCGAGTTGAGTCTGTCTGCTTGCGATGAGAAACGCATATGCTGTGGAGTCTCGGAAGGGTGGAAACAATGGGAAGTCGACTGAGTCCTGCTGCCGGAATCACCTTCCCAGGGAGTGGGAAGGAGCAGGTGGTTCGAGTGATGGCCATGTACAGAGATCTCTGTGCTCTCCATCCCTCAGGTTCACCAGTACTACAGCTGTCTCCCAGAAGAGAAGGTTCCTTACGTCAACAGTCCTGGAGAGAAACTTCGAATCAAGCAGCTATTACACCAGCTGCCGCCACATGACAATGAGGTAAGGGGCTAGCGGGGCCTTGGGGAGACTGTTCGCGGAAGCTCCGGTGAACTGTCACCTTCTTCATAATCAGAATGCCGCGATCAGTGAGATCTCCAAAGAAAAACTCTGGTGCCTCTGTTTTAGGCTTTAGCTTCCTTAATTAGGGCCAAGAGAAACGGCCCGTCGCTTTCTAGAGAGAGTTGCCGAAAAGCAGATCTCATTAAGGACTGGGTTCGCCTCTCTCCCTGGCACCGCTAGCCAGTTTGGGGTCACCAGGGAGCCCTAAAAGTTGAAAGCTCAAGTCCAGGTTTTCTTAGTTGCAGAAGAGTGAATGGGCTGGTTGCTGGAGCCCCTTAGCTGATTGCAGTGCCCTGGGCCAGTACCAGCCCTGCAAAAGCCCTGTGATTCTCTGGAATTTTCAGCAGCGTTTCATGTTAAACGAGCCTGCGAGTTTTCCACACTGTGCTGCCGAAGAAGTCACGTGTCCGGATTCGCAGCTCTTGAATGTCTGCGTTTTTGTCATTTAAAGGCCATCTTGCTGGGTCACTGTTTGTACACGTGGAAGAATGGCTTGCAGGCTGTTCTTTTTTTTTTTTTTTTTTTTTCTGAATCTAGACACTGGGCACTGTAAGCAGGCGTTTCTTATCTCCGAAGTCACATTGCTCATAAAGGGATATACGTGACTGTGTCTTTAAAAGATCATCCCGCTTGGGGTGTTTAGGTTTAGAAACTAGAAATTAAATTTAAGTGTCTGGTTTTTAAAAATAGCCCTCCTCTAGAACGGACTTGTCCACCTAACTCTGATTACTTTTGAAACAATAGCATAATTTTAAATCGAAAGGAGAAATAACCCCTTTAGAGAGGTGGTCCCCAGCTTTCTACCGACGGCTCCCACCCACCAGCGGGACCTCCGGGGAAGGGAGTAGGTACTACTTTATTATTTATATTCCCATCTTCAGATCAAAAGGGATAATTCAGGTGCCTCAAAAATAAATTTGAGTAGGTGAGGCAAAAGCTTAAAAAAAAAAACCGAAGCAGGTCCCTAGAAAGAAAGCCAGTTTCCTGCTGCTCGTTTGGACTTCAGAAAACAAATACAAATGATGTTTCCTCTTTTAAAGCTGAGAGCAAGCACTGTAACCCCATGCCCCGTTTACTAATTTGGAAGCGAAAATGCGGGTTTTTGCAAGCAGGAGAGGTGTGCCTTTCTTTAAAAGCACATCCATAAAATGTCAGCGGTGTTGCCGTACATCCTGGGCTGTTTGGGTCATGGCAGTGTCCTCGGGGACAGCCACGTGAGGACTTTTTTTTTTTAACTCTTTTTAATTGATAGCGCAAGGTTCTCTGTTCTCTGCTGTTAATGATTTATTCCACTTACAGTGAACTGTGGTTTCATGAAAAGAGACCATTCAAATCCCTTCTTCCTGTGAGGGAGGTGGGACCCGGTGGGCAGATTTCACCCATTTGACATGGCCCTGTGGAGGACAGAGAGTGATTCTGCAGTCACTATTTGATCATTCTGTCTTCTGCCCAGATGAAACAGTTGAGATAATACAGAGGCACAAGGTTTCCAATCAGGACGCAACCGTCCCGGTCCGCAGGTTCCCCTCCCACCATCACGTAACCCACCATGTGAGTGTCCCGCCTAACCTTTCTTGATGCTCACATTTCTCAAAAGTCAGACAGGAGGCAGGATTAGATTCATGTTTCCCAAAGCGTGACAGGCACGCATCTTGAGGCGGTACCCAGACATGGCCGGGAATGAAAAGTGGACCACGTAATGTGAGAATCCCCCCCGTTTAAAGTGCACTGCACTCCTCGTGACTGAGCGGTTGAATAAGCCCTGGGGGGTTTCATTCTGGGCTGTCCGTTTCCTCACACCTCTCCAGCGCCTGCCAGTCTTTACTTGTAAGTAACCGCATTAAGAATCTCCGCTTTAGGGTCTCCCACAAGCAGAAGTAGCTAGAATCCAACAACACGGTCTCGTTCTTACACCGTTTAGTTTTAGGGTCATCTTCCGATTTTGGTAGGTGATACTGACTTTTAATTTTTAGTCATAATATTCTTTATTTTTTAAATGTATTCTAGTTAAAAGTCTGTTTTAAAAACACTGTTAAGTAAATAATAGTTCAGGGCTGTGGCAGAATTCCCATCATGTGTGTTAGTAAGGGGAGAGCCTGGGAAATACTAGATATGAGTGTCTGCAAGTGTCCCTTCCTCAGTTCTCTGAGTTTTTTATTTAACGAGAAGGAAAATACATTATGCAAGTTGACGGACCAGCCACAGCCCAGTGGGCAGCCCTTTTCCCTCCTGCACAGACTTAAACATGCAGGGACTTCCGTGAAGCAGCAACCATACCTCTGGCCCAACTCCTTAGCCTCAAGCCTTTGGTTCTGCATTTTCCCAAAATACGATGGGAGAACAGCGGTTGCAAGCCGCTCTGGCTTGCTAGCGCGGAGCCATCCATTGGCGTCAAGGGTCACTTACGTGGGCACGTGGAGCTGAACACATCTGGATCCTACGATCCGTTTGAAGAGCCACCTCATATTTAAAGAAAGAAAACATCCCCGGTTTTGACTAGCACCAAAGCTACCCCACATGACGTGGATCTTAGTGTGGCTGAGAGCAGGGCAGTAAGGATGAGGAACAGTTCCAGAATCTTTAGCCTGTTCGTGATGTGAGCTGGGGAGTTTGGCTCCTCTCGTGAGCTGTGCTGCCTGTCCGCTGTCTGAGGTGGAGACTTCCTTTAAACAGCCCTGAGCCTGCTGGTGGGACTGCATAGACCAGAGCTGTCCAACAGAATGGGAGCATGTTTAACGAGAAAACTCTGGGGCATGGGCTCCGGAAATCCCACGGGGCAAGGGCGACATCCACCATGCGCTCTCTGTGTCTGTTCAGGTTCGATATTGCAACTCCCTGGATGAGGAGGAAAAGAGGGAGCTAAAGCTCTTCAGCAACCAGAGGAAACGGGAAAACTTGGGCCGAGGGAATGTCAGGCCCTTCCCAGTCACGATGACGGGAGCTATTTGTGAACAGGTGAGCACAAATTCCAGGGAGGGAGGAGGGATTGCTCTGGCCTCCTTGCATGCATTTGTTCCTCCAACGGTTCTTTTATTGAGTGCCACCTATGTGTCACACACAGGTCTAGCTCTTGGGGATACAGCAGCACACAGAATATTTGAAAGCCTGATTTTACACTTGTGAGGGGATCAGTTGTAGGGGAAGAAGTCAAACAATAGAGAGAGAAAAAATACAGCGGGGAAGGAGGCTGCAAACTGTGAGTCTGAGGAGGTTGCGGCTTTCAGGAAAGGGACTGCACAAGACGGCCTCTGAGCAGAGGTTCCCAGTAACTGAGGGGCGGGGGTCCTGCAGATCTCGGTGGGTGGAAGGAATAGGCAACTCGAAGGCTTTGAGAGAGAGACAGCACGAGTGGGGGTAGGGCAGAGAGAAAGAGGGAGACAGAGAATCCCAAGCAGGCTTCATGCCATCAGCACAGAGGCCGACACTCGAGCTCACAAAATTGCAACATTCAGACCTGAACCGAAACCAAGAGTCGAACACTCAACCGGTTGAGCCGCCCAGGCACCCCTTGGCAGAAGCATTTGTGTTGTGCTCAAGGAACACAAATGGCAGAATTGGCCATCGTGACATGGCAGACAGAGCAAAGGGAGAGAAGGAGCAGGTGAAGTGAGAGCTGATGGAGGGCCAGTGGTCTGAGCCATTAGAAAGAGATGGGGAGTCATTCGAAGCCTTTAAGCAGAGGAAAGACACGATGGATTCCTATTTTACTTTTTTTTAATTTATTTTTAACGTTTGTTTGTTTGTTTGTTTGTTTGTTTTGAGAGAGAGAGTGAGACACAGAGCATTGAGTAGGGTAGGGGCAAAGAGAGAGGGGAGACACAGAATCCGAAGCTGGCTCTAGGCTCTGAGCCTTCCGCACGGAGCCGGACACGGGGCTCGAACTCACAAACCGTGAGCTCATGACCTGAGTGGAAGTCAGATGTTTAACCAATTGAGCCACCCAGGCACCCCATGGATTTCTATTTTAAAACAAGTCCTTTAGAAAATGGAATTTGGACCATGGGTTCATTCCAGGCCCATTTAAAGGGGTGGTGAGGGGTGATCTCCTCGGGGTTGAGAATTCTTCAGCAAAATGCATGCAGCCCCGCTGTATTCTCCCTGGGACCTCAGTGAGTTGAAGAGTCTAGGTTCATGTTCTCTCCTACCCTCCTGCAAAGTGCTCAGGGCGTGGTGGTGGAGGGTTTGAAAGAAAGAAAGGTGGACTCACAGTCTACCTGTGTTCTCCCTTATCCTCCTCTTGGCCATAGAGCCTTCTAGTGCTGGTGGTCATTTTCAGCACTGCTCTTTGGCTGTGCTGCTCTTTGAAAAGCCTCATGTAACTCCTTAAGCTCTTAAGGCAACCTTTCCAGTGCTGAAGATGCAGGAGCTAGATCAGTGAAGAGAAAACAAGATCCTATCTGAGGGGAATGGGTGCCGTTTGTGTCCTGTTTTGAGATTTCAGAGGGATGGTGTGAGAAGGTTAACATGGGTGAAGTTGAGGTGCTCCTTGGTAGGGGAGTCACGGGACCAGAGATTTGGCGATGGAGTCTTCACCCTTGATCCACAGGTGGTCACTGGTTAAGATGTGAGATTCAGGAACACCTGGATGGCTCAGTCAGTTAAGCGTCCAACTTTGGCTTCGGTCATGATCTCATGGTTTGTGAGTTCAAGCCCCCCTTTGGGCTCTCTGCTGTGAGCACGGTGTCTGCTTTGGATCCTCTGTCCCCCTTTCTCTTTGCCCCTCCCCAACTCTCTCTCTCTCTCTCTCAAAAATAAAGAATAAAACTTAAAAAAAAAAAAAAAAGCTGTGAGATTCTGTGTCCCCAGATCCAGAATTTTGCTGCTCTGAGATCAGCCGGCTGGAACCAGCCCAGCTGGGCTCTCCTAAGGAGCAAGGAAGGTTGGGCGTTTCGTGGGCAGGTGTCAAAAGTAGGATGAAATAATGACAAGAGCATGGAGGCAGAGAGACAAGACTGACTCATGGTCCTGCCAGCTGACCTTGACCATGTTATTTTTCCTCCATTCGTCATCGGCAAAATACAGGTGACGAATGCCAACATTGTGGAATTAAGGTGAAGGTTACATGAGATTCTGTATTGTTAACACACAATTAAAGCCATTACACCGAGGTGTCTCTAATACCTTTGTAGCCTACCCGAGCAAACCAAAGCCTAAGCCGAAGACAATTTCTTAGTAGTGAGAAAATGACACTTAAAACCAACCGGTCACCAATAGGCCACTAGGCTTTCTCAAATAAAGCAAGTGCTTAAGCTGCAGCCAATCAAATCATTTCCTTGCTTTGCATCCTCGTCTTCTCTGTAGAACCTTCCTCCTAGTTCCAGGTAGGTGGAGCCCTCCTAACCACCTTCGGTTTGGTATTGCCCAATTTAAATCATTTTTGCTCAAATAAACTCTTGAAAATTTTAACGGGCTTCAATTTATCTTTTATCACTATGCTTATCCCGGGTCTACTACGTTAAAAACGCATGGGCAGTACCTTCTGTAACATAACGTCTTCCTTCTGTGTGGTCATTTCCATGAACGAGCTCGCAGAGACTGTTTCACGAGACCTTTACCTCATTTTCTGTGGAACATTTCAACCTATATGATGGCCACGGTGTAGGAAAGGTTTAGAGGTAGCTTTTCCACTCTTTAGACATTGTGCCCAGAGCTCAGCCCCTCATGTGGGGCCATCCAGCTAGCCCCTCAGGCGTGAACCTCATGGCCATCACCATAGTCAGTGGAGAACCTCTCCCTGGATCCACCATCTCACACTGAACTCCTCCTTCAAAGCCCCAACCTCAGCCATAACGTGTGGGGTATCAGGGATGCTGCCTCGATCCTTTCCGCGTAGGAACAGGAACTTTGGAACATGAGTGACAAGAGAAGAAGCCCTTTCCATAGTCTGGCCTTAGAAGTGGTGCCTTGTCAGGCAAGACTAGGTAAAAAAGAAGTTAGAGGAAACAGACTAAAAGCATGCCTCAAAGGCCTTTGGAGAAATAGTTAAAGGTGGGCATACTTTTATGAACCCACTCCCTCCAGCCCCCCCCCCCTCACCGGCTGCTCCTGCTGGTGTTAAACTCCCCTGTGCCTCCAGATAGAGTTTGGAGCATCTAAGAGATGGTGACACCTTCACCGCATGTCACTTGGCCTCCTGCTTGTAGCGCTCCTGTGTGTCATGATGCTGAAAGAGTTTTCCTCCTGTCCCGCCTTGTGACTCCTTGTTTTCTCAGTCACTTTATCTTCATCTCCTTGTAGGGGAGGAGCTGCTGGGAGGGTGAGCAGAGCCCGCCCTGCCACATATGTAACACAAGTAGCACAGCGACTAGGTTGAAAATCAGTGCACGGTAACCCGCTCTTGGTAGTAGTGGCGGTCTTTTATCCGTAACGCGCGGCCCCGAGAGACGCGGCTGGTGTTTGTACTGACGTGTCTCATTGCCTCACAGTGCGGAGGCCAGATCAACGGCGGGGACATCGCCGTGTTTGCATCGCGCGCCGGCCACGGCGTCTGCTGGCACCCGCCGTGCTTCATATGCACCGTCTGCAACGAGCTGCTGGTGGATTTGATCTACTTTTACCAGGATGGGAAGATCTACTGCGGCCGGCACCACGCCGAGTGCCTGAAGCCGCGCTGCGCAGCCTGCGATGAGGTCAGAGCACACTCCCGGCCCGTTGCCCTGCCCGGCATCGCCCCTCAGTTGTCCCTTAGGCCACGCTTTCCCACCCAGAAAACCTTAGGCCGCTCCGCCTGCTTCTGTTAACCCTTGCGAGAGGCGAGCCCCGCCCCTCCCTGGTTGCTAGCGTGTCCGAAAGCGGGCGATCTCCTGGGCATCCAAGTAGGAAAGCAGTTTCTGTAGCTGAGGAGGGTCACTGGCACTAGGTCAGTTCTGAACTCTTAAAGAAAGCCATCGGGCAGCGTTAGAGTTCAGCCCGAATCCCAAGGAGTAATCGGTAATGGTGTGGCACTTCAGTTCCGATTCCTGAGCTCCGGTGGGACAACCTGGTTGGAGAAGAGAGACATTTGGTGACACTATTTCCTTTTCCCACCACGGAGCAAAGCTCTGATGAGGGTTCAGGAGGCGGAGGCAAGCTTCCTTCGGAGAGCTCTGCCCCACGCTCCGAGAGGTACTTGAATTTGGTACCCCGGCTCAGAAAGCAGCCTGGAGTACAAAGCCCGTGGCTGGTGTTTTCTCCCACCACACTGCAGTGTGATCTGTAAGCTGCAAGAATCGACGACCTGCTTTGGCTTCGAAAGTTTGGAGCCTATATTTCTATAAAAAGTTTTTGTTTTTTTTCAAGTTGAAAAGGAGAAAGGAGAATGTTCTAAACCTGACCACTTTTATGAAATAATTTGGGTAAAGTTCTTGGGTAGGGTGTCCTCCTGTACAAAATGGATTTGGGGTTCTGTCTCACCTCGCACACAGCAAGGTGGGTCTCTGTAAGCAGCCCTCCCCCTTTTCAGCCACCGTCCACTACTGCCTGTCTGGGGGCGGTTCACTTTTCCAGGAGGAAGTTGAGCAGCCTTAACTAATTTGGACTCGAATGCTAATGGCAATGTTCTAGAGTGCCCCTTTAGACAGGTGTTGGGGAAACCGAATTCAGTTCCACCTATGTGATTCCAGGTAGCTGCTTTACTTCAGTTTCTTCTACTTCTGAAAATCAGTGCTCCTAGTACTTTCTGTTATCGGATGGCCAAGGGATATGACGATTTCAGTGTTTTGAAATTTTTTTATCGAGATGCAATTCACACATCATAAGGTTCACCCTTTTTAGGTGTCCCTTTTAGTGGGTTTTAGTATATTCATACAGTGTACACCTGTCACTGCTGTCTAATCTTAGGTCATTTTCATCATCCGAAAAGAAACTTTGTATCTATTAGCAGTTACTCCCCTTCCTCCAGCGCCCGGCAGCGGCAGCCCCTAACATAGTCTCTGTCTCTGCATTTACATATCCGGACATTTCACTTCAATGGATCTTTTGTGTCTGGCTTCTTTCATTTAGAGTAATGTTTTCATCCACATCGTAGCACATAATGGTATGTTATTCCTTCCCGAGGCTGAATAATATTCACTAGCATGTATACGTCAAGTTTTGTTGAGCCTTTCGTCTATTGATGGACATTTAAGTTCTTTCTACTTTTTGACTCTTATGGTCAGTGCTGTAGGAACATGCATATGCAGGTTTTTGTGTGCACGTATCTTTTCAGTTTTCTTGAACGTACACCTAGGAGCGGAATTGCTGGGCCTTATGGTAATTCTTGTTTAACCTTTTGAGAGAATCCAGACTCGCTTCCAGAGAAGCTCTGCTATTTACATTGCCAGCATCGGTGGGAATCCTGTTCCAGTTTCTCCACAGCTTCCTCAACACTTACTTTTCCATTATAGTCATTTTAGTGAGTACGAAGTAGTATCAGATTGTGGTTTTGATATGTATATCCCTAATGGGTAATAACGTTGAGCATCTTTTCATGTGTTTATCAGTTGTTTTTGTATCTTCTTTTTTTGAAATGTCTATTCAAATCCTCTGCCTGTCTTTTAATTGATGATTTTTCTCTTTATCGTGGAGTTGTTTCTAGGTCCTAGAAACTAGTTCCGTATCAGATACATGACTTGCAACTATTTTCTCCCATTCTGTGGTTATGTTTTCACTCTTTTCATGATGTCCAAAAGTTTTTAATTCTGATGAAGTCCAATTTATCTGGTTTTTTTTTTTCTTTTTTCTTTTGTTGCTTACACTGTCAGTGTCACAGCTAAGAAACCGGGCCCCAAGGTCATGAATATTTACACTTGTGTTTTCTTTTAAGCATTTTCTAGTATTTGGCTCGTTAGGTCTCTGATCCCTGTTGAATTAATTTTTGTGCACAGCTCAGATTCTTTCGCATGTGGTTATCCAACTGTTCCAGCCACATTTGTTGAAAAGACTCGTCTTTCCCCATTGAATGTCCTTGGCATCTTTGTTGATAATCAGTTGGCCATAAATGTTTGGGTTTATTTCTGGACTTTTATTTCTCTTCTATTGATCTGTAGGTCTATTTTTATACCAGCAGCACACTGTCGTGATTGCTGTGGTTTGTAGTAAGCTTTGAAATCCTGTGCTTTGAAATTTCAAAAATTCCGCATTAGAGGTCAAGGCACAAATGCTTCTGAGGGCAAGGCAGGTATTGTCCATGAAGGTGACACATTTTAAGACAACAGTGAGCGGTGAAAACTAAGCCTGAGCTGGCGAACTCGACACTCATCTGGAAGCAGCCGTCCCTCTTCTCAAATGCTATGTTTTCAACAGAGAAACCAGGATTCCAGGCATTCATGTGACGTTTCCTGTTTTTAAAAAGATTGTATATCAGCCAGATAAAACATATATGTGTTATCAGAGTGCCCATGAGCTATCAGTTTCTGGTCTTGCTTCATATTCTTCAGGGTAGAACATGATTTCTCTCATTAAAATGTGGTTAAATTCATCCCTGGCCAGGCCAGAGACTGTGTTTAATTGTGCTTTAGGCAGATCCCAGTGTGAGCACTGATAAAGATCTAGAACATGCATATACACATGGATTTTTTTATTGAGTAATTTGTGGGAAGGGCCTGCTTTCCCATCCTTCCAGTTTGGGGCCCCCATCGCTGGTGTCCTTTAAAGTGCCTTCTCGTGGCTGGGTCTTAACCACTGATCCTTTGGCTTCCCCATCTCTAGATCATCTTTGCAGATGAATGCACAGAAGCCGAGGGGCGGCACTGGCACATGAAACACTTTTGCTGCTTCGAGTGCGAGACGGTGCTTGGCGGCCAGCGCTACATCATGAAGGAGGGGAGGCCCTACTGTTGCCACTGCTTCGAGTCCTTGTACGCAGAATATTGCGACACCTGCGCTCAACACATAGGTGAGGCGGCGCTCGGTGCTGAGCTCAGTCCTCCTGCAGCTGGATGTCCTCGGTGTCCGGTGTGGTTATGGTCCCTGTGGCCGACTCACACTGGCTTCAGTGAGAAAGGGAATCTCTTGGCTCCCATTACTTGAGAGGCCAAAGAGCACTCTTACTTTGGATAGGGATGGCTCAAGGGTTCAAACAGAGTCTGGGATTTTGGGTCCTTTCTGTCTCAGCTCGACTTGACTTCTCTTGGCAGCAGTAAAAAGCAAGCTGTGTTCGCCTGCAGGCCAAGAAGTCTCCTCAGTTCTACTTAATCTCAGCACTTGCATTCTTGAAAGGAGTGGGGCCGTGTATGTTTTAGAATCCGAATCAGTTCCTCCAGATAGGCGCCTTATCACCCCCGGCTGGGTCGTGTTGTTCCACCGTGGAAACAAGAGCACAGGGTGTCTCAGCTGGTCTGCCTGCGTCATAGGCCCGCCCCCGAGATGGGGTTATGTGATGTACAGCCCCACGACCAAGGGGAGGGAGAGAGGTCCCGGAAGGAAAATATGAGGGAAAAGATAAACAGATGTCTTCTAAGCCTCCCTGGAAAAACTTGAGGATCCGTGGAGGGAGGACCCAAAACGGTCTTCTTGTAGAAAGGGACAGTCAAGAAAACCAAATGGTTTCTGGCAAGCGTGTCTAAAAAAAAAAAAAAAATCAGCAAAAGCTGACCTAGACAAATACAAAGCAAGAGAACCTGAAGGAGCTTATGAGCTCAAACTCTCCCAACTAAGCAGCAGCTTGGAGACGGTGGAGATCGTTTTCTCTTTGCAAATTACCGATTTGTTCAGCCCTTCACCGCTCTTCCAGATCATGCTGGATCTGCGGCTCCTTCATTCAGCTCGCCTGTTCTGGCACCTCGAGAATGAGCCGCCCTTTAAAAAGAGAAATGAAAGAGCTGGCAGCGGGCGAATGTCTGCGAGACTCGCAGCCTGCTCTTCCTGTCGCCTGTGCCGTTCCCAGAAATCTGCTCGGAGCCTGCCAGCTCCTTACCTCTAGTGGGCAGATGTGGAGATAGTCCGGGAGCCCATTTCGCCCCACTTAGAAGATGATATCAGAAACAGAGAGAAGGGATTTTTGTCTTCCTGCTTCGTCACAAGTGATATTTTTCAGTGAAACACGAGCTTGTAGTTGGGAGAGCTGTGTGAGCTGATACGAGTCACAGCTTTGTGGACAAGGCACCTACCGTGTGCTCAGCGGTCCTTTGTTGTTGGACGATCGGTCCCACAGACCCAGGCCTGCCGAGCTGGAGTCCCCGCCGGGCCCCGGGTTCCACATTGCCATGCAGCCGTGTCATCCAGCAGTGCTCCCTCCCCCGGGCCTGGGTGATGTGCAAACCGCCTTTCCCTCCACCCCTGAAGGCCTCACCGTCTCAAGGCCTGACGCCCCAACCAAGCGCCCGGCAGCTTTCACTTCTCACGAGATCAAAACAGTAAATCATACCTGCTTTTATGCTAAGAGTCAGGAAACGGGGAGCTCGATTCGGACAGGTGGCCGGCCACGTGAGGAAGGACGGGGTGGGGTGCGTCAGAGGAAGACGGTGCTGCTTTTGGACCCAGCCTTTGCCGCTGTGGATTCTGGGTCCCCCCCATCGGCGCTTGCTCAGATGAGCGGTGCTGAGTGTTCACACAGCTTCCCTCCAGCCACGATCCCCCTTCTCACTAGCGTTGCTGTTTCTTCCGTCCCTTTCCACTGAAGCTCAAAAGCCTCTCCAGAAACTGCCACTTCGAATTTTTGCTCAGCAACTTGGAAGAGAGAAAATCTGTCTGTAACCCCAGCATGCCCACCTCAGGAGGGCCCTCTGTCCTCTTCTCCTTCTCTCTCCTAGCTCTTTGAGACTTTGATCGGCATTCCCTTCTCCTGCCCTCTTAAATCCACAAAAAGCCATCAGTGTTTTGCCAGAAAAGGGGACCTCTATGGCCCACAGCGTTCTCCCTGCTGCAGTTAAAATGCTGTCTCTGATTTTTTTTCCTAAATCTACATTCTGTGAAACCTAATTTTCCTGCAACAGTGGAAGGGTGTGCTCTATATATCACACATACCACCATCTCCTGGTGCTTTGCTCTGACCATATTACACAAATATTCCATATTTATACAGCCGCTCAGAGTGGACCCAGCATCAGGCAGCCGTTGCTAGGGCAACAGTACTTTTGCCTGCTCACAGCAAAGTAAACAGTCCTATAAACAGACCGAGGCTGTAGCTGCAGTAGACACACACCCCCTCCGAGAAGGGCTTACGGGGCTTAGAGGGGGGAATTAAAGAGGAACGCTTAGATGTGGAAGGGCAGAGCCCTTTTCCAGATGTGCGGAGTTCAGGACCAGTTCAGAGGACCATCTGACATCAGGGATGTTTATCAGGGACCACATCGTGCTGCCTGCTGGGCCGCTTTGTAACCCGCCTCCCCTCTGCTCGCCCCACCCCAGCCCAGCCTCTCTGCAAGGCCCCGTCCCCAGAAGGGCCCCCGCCGCCACATCTGAGCACGCTTGCTTGCAGAAGCGAGGAGAGGCAGCTGGTGGAGGACGAATCCGGGAACCAGGCTTCCTGTGCGCTTGTGACAGGGAGTGGGCAAGGCTGCGGCTGCTTGGGACGCAGGGCAGTGGGATGTCAGCACAGCCTCCGGAGGGGAGGGCAAGGCGGACCGGGCAGCAGCCCCCAGAGCAGAGAGGGAGAAGGGCAGTAAGACCTCATAAAAACAGGAGAAGAGCATAGCCGACTCGGGTCTAAGCACTCTGTGCGTATTAACTCACAGTTGCAACCATGTGACGTCAGAACTAGTATTATCCCTGTTTTACTGCAGAGGGGACTGAGGCTCAGACAGACCAAGCCACTCGCTTGGGGTCACCGAGCCCAGAGCCAGCCAGGAACCTCAGCAGATGGGCTTAGCATCTTTCCAACCAGCTGGGATGGGATGCGAACCTCCCTTCATCTGACTCCTGAAGCCTCTGGAATGCTCCAGAGTTCTGCCTCCCTGCGCTGCCCCCACCCCACCCCTCACCCCACCCCCCAACCCCCCCACCCCTCACCCCACCCCCACCCCCGCTTCCTCCCAGGAGCCTGGGGAGAAATGTGATCTAGGCCTGTCTCCAGCCCCGCCCCGCCAGTGCTCACTCCTGGGAAGGCCAAGTTGATTCCCACGGTGGCCCTTTTGCCTTAGAGCAGCCTTTGTGGCTGCTCCTGTCCCTCTCCAACTCCCTTCTTAGTCTCTAGGGTCAGACACCTGAATAAAAAGAGACTCCTTAGCTTGGGGCGGAGCGCATAGGAGAGAAATTGCCTTGTGCCTCTCTCTCCCTGGGCTCCAGGCACGTGAAGGTAGGTGGGAGAGAGCCCGGGAGGCCAGGACAGCTGCGTTGCCTTTTCCCTTTGTTCCTGCCTTCCTCTTTCTCTGGGTAGGGTTTGCTCTCCGGTTTCTTGCTTACCACCTCTCTGGACAAGGCTCCCAGAGTTATTCCTGGGACGTCCAGGTTCAGGACTGTCCACTGCATTAGTACTACTACATTTCTGGAAAGATTTTTATTATCAGAAACCAAGAGTCTTGCAAAGGCCCCCTTCTATCCTACAGTCATTGCAGGAGATTGCAACTCCACAGGCTCCCCCCACAGGAGGGAGAACCCCAACGTGTCCAGACTTCCATTCTGCCAGCTTAGCAACTGATGTCAAGAGAGCCTCCATACATGACTGTCTTAGTAACAGTCCCAGGTGACTCTCCCAGTGGACTAGTGCAGGTCACCCTGCCCACCTCTAAGGCAGTCCCTGGGGACAGAGATACAGTTCTTTACTGGCCAGGGCTAGGTCCAGGCGTGGCTTTAGCCCCGCCTGAAGCTCATGGCGCAAGAGTGGCGAGAAGAGGGTGTCCTACACAGAGATTAAGCCCTAGAACGAGCAAGGGGCAGAAGAGACGCTGAGGAGGAAGAACTCTTGGGGCTCTGGGAGGTTCCTGTAGGGCAGGCGAAACAGGATTATGCAAACCAGGGACGGCGCTGGCATGGGGGAGGAAATGAGTGTCTTCCTTCCCCGACGACGTGAAGGAAAGGGTGTGCTTGCTTGTGGAGGACATCTTCGACGAACCACACCCAAGTGTTTCCTTACCGAGTGTTGAAATCCACGTTTTTCTTTTCCACTGAACTGTTACAGTGATTTCTTCATCCGAATGGCATATGCTGGTATGGGATTCAGTTCATCCATTCAACAGACAGCGAGCCCTTCGGCTGCCTCACGTCCCTGGACATGCCACAGAAAATGAATGACCCTCTCCTCCTAGACTTCACTTCTGGGGGGCAGAGAGAATTAACAAAACAGGTGCACATGTGTAGTGGTGCCGTGTCCAGCACCGTTCATGCCATGAGGAAAAATCCAGTCAGTCAGGGTGAAGAAAGGCAGACAGGATGCTCTCAGGTGTACAGGACGACTTTCCAAGGAGTTGGCATTTGAGCAGACCCCCACGTAGAGTGAAAGACAAAGTATCAATGTCATGGTTAGGAGCAAGACTTCCGGATACAGATCTCACCCGTGATTCCTAGTTGTGTTAAGTTAGGCAAGTTATTTAACCTTTCTGTACCTCTGTGTTCTCATCTGACAAGTAGAAATAATAGTAGAAACCTATATCATCCAGTGGAGGGGTTAAAGGAGTTTACATACATGCAAAGCGTTTAAAGCGGTGTTTTATCACGTGTTATTGTCATTATTGCTTGTTTGGGAGAATGTATCCCAGGCAGAAGGATTCATGCGCAGGCCATTTGGGTGGTTGGATAGTTTTTGTCTGCTCGGAGCAAATGAGTTCAGAGGCTGCCGATTGGTAGAACAAGGGGGCTCTCATAATAGGACATGAATACCGTTCATGTGATGTCCTGATTATTGCTTTACTGATAGTTTATTCTGTTGAATGTGGAACCTTGAGCCAGTCCGGGATGCCTCGTGTTTCACACGGTAATACAGGACTCTGAGCAGCTTGTCAGCCTCTTCCATGTCTCTTCTGTCCCCAGGGATCGACCAAGGTCAGATGACCTACGACGGCCAACACTGGCATGCCACCGAGACCTGTTTCTGCTGCGCTCACTGCAAGAAATCCCTCCTGGGGCGGCCATTCCTCCCAAAGCAGGGCCAGATATTCTGCTCCCGGGCCTGCAGTGCCGGAGAGGACCCCAATGGCTCTGACTCGTCCGATTCGGCCTTCCAGAACGCCAGGGCCAAGGAGTCCCGGCGCAGTGCCAAAATCGGCAAGAACAAGGGCAAGACGGAGGAGCCCAGGCTGAACCAGCACAGCCAGCTGCAGGTGAGTTCCAACCGGCTGTCGGCCGACATGGACCCCCTGTCGCTGCAGATGGACCTGCTCAGCCTGTCCAGTCAGACGCCCAGCCTCAACCGGGACCCCATTTGGAGGAGCCGGGATGAGCCCTACCATTACGGGAACAAGATGGAGCAGAACCAGTCCCAGAGTCCTCTGCAGCTTCTCAGCCAGTGCAACATCAGAACTTCCTACAGTCCAGGGGGGCAGGGGGCCGGGGCCCAGCCCGACATGTGGGGCAAGCACTTCAGCAACCCCAAAAGGAGCTCCTCACTGGCCATGAAGGGGCACGGCGGCAGCTTCATGAAGGAATGCCGTGAGGACTATTACCCGGGAAGGCTGAGATCCCAGGAGAGCTACAGCGATATGTCCAGTCAGAGCTTTAGTGAAACCCGAGGCAGCATCCCAGTCCCCAAATACGAGGAGGAGGAGGAGGAAGAGGAAGGGGGCATAGCCACTCAGCAGTGTCGGACGCGCCATCCAATCAGTTCCCTGAAATATACCGAGGACGTGACGCCCACAGAGCAGACCCCTCCGGGCTCCATGGAATCACTGGCCCTGTCCAATGCCACAGGTAGGTTCTCTTCACCTGGAAAACACAGAGCAAAAGGTAGTCTCTGGGTGTCCTGCTGCTGGTCTTTAGGACTTTCATGTTGTTCCTGCCGTGTGCCCTCCTCCAACAGGTTGTCGAGGAAGGGGAAGCCCAGTTTCAGATGGCTTCTGTCTTTGATCCCTATAAGCAGAGCCTGAGATGGGTGAAGCTCCATCCAGCTTCCCTTCGGGGCGTGCTCCAAGGGAACGGGAGGGAGAGAGACGGCCCAGGGTCAGGGAGGAGCCAGGCAAAGCGTGCTCTCTGGGCTGGAGTCTAACTTCAGCCTGATCCCACGGGGGCTCTGGAGGCTGGGTTGTGTCATACATTTGGCTCTCTCTTGCGACAAAGGGCTGACGTCCCACACCACCGTGTCCTTCAATCCCTGGCTTTGGGCTCCTGGAGGGCAACTCGGGGGTGAGGCTGTTGAGGATGTGGGCATGGGGCCTGGCAGGTGCTATCGGCCAAAGACAACATTCAGAAGCGGAGGCAGCTGCGAGCCGGGGGCGGTACTCACAAAGCTGGGTAACGCTTGAGACACCGGAGCATCCCCGACACCTTCTAAGGCTGTTCTGAACCCCAGTGTCTCATTAGGGAGCTCATTTTAAGGTGCAGATAAAGAGAAAGGAAATGTGGATAGACAGAAGAAGGCAGGCAGGCTGAAAAGGACAGAAGGGGGAGAGCGAGAGAGAGAGAGAGGGGGGGAGAGAGAATTCGAAGCCCGCTTTCTCCAGCCAAATTGTCCAGCTGGTTGTGTGCCCGTGAAGACTGATGTAGATGTTCTCTTAGATGGCGCTCTCCAAAGCATAGTCTGAGGAAGGAAGCTAGCCACAGTCCGCCGTGGGACAATGACTGAAAATGACAACGTGTAGAAACTCTTAGAACAATTTGGCGTTGCCGCAGCATCCACGTGCATGCTCAGTGGGCTTGTCTTATCTGTGCAGGTACAGACCGGTCAGGATGTCATGGAACCATGAGTGAGTTGTATGCGGCACGTGCTAGGTGTCAGGCATGCTTGGGAGGACCACGTATCTGTCCGCAGTGGGTTGAAAATAAAAAACGGGTCCTTCACCGTGGAGAACTGAGAAGTACTGTTCTGAGGTGCACTCAGTGTGTCTGCCCCTTACGGGCAGAACACCCAAGGAGGGACATACGTGTCCACCCCTTCCGTCAGGGACCCCGTCGTCAAATGGGTCTTAGTGAAGCCTGTGATCAATGCCAGCGCTCTGCTCCAGCTGGCAGCGGCCACGTGCAACCATATTTATTTCTGCACCTAGCAGTTCTGTAGCTCTTACCATGTGCCAGACTTTGTTCTGAGCGCTTTATAAATATTAGCTCGCTTAGTTAAACCCTCACAGCCCTCTGAAATGGATTTACTCTGAGAATCATCATTTCCGAGTTGCAGAAACTGAAGCACAGAGAAGCTGAACGGTTTGCCCAAAGTCACTCAGCTTGTAAAACGTCAAGGGAGGGTTCGAACCTGTGCCTGTGACCCCAGAGCAATGTTCTTAGTCGTACCAAGTTGCCAACCGTTCCGGCTTCTCCCACAAGTTGAAAGTGTGGATTTTTAAAAGGTAACATCTATTTAAACTCTCTGCGAGACCAGCAAAGCACGTCTCTGTCACACCAGATGTCTATACAGTGTGTTTTTAACCCCTTATCCCTCTCAAATGCTTTCACATTTGTGCTCTCATCTGTCCTAGAGGACAAATAGCAGGTATTTTGTTTCAGAGGAAACAAAAAGGAGGCCTTAGTGACTAAGCACCTTGCCTGATGTTACAGAAGTGAGCAGTTAGTGCAGAGTGATGACTGCCTGGCTTCCAGCCCAGTTCCTGCTCTTCTCAAAAAATTTATATGCTATAATTATTTAAGACGTCAGGAGATAAATATGTAACTCAGCCTCTGAAGCGAGACCACTTGCATTAGAATCTAGGTTGGCCGCTTGTTTCAAACATGGAACCCAAGGCCTTCCCCACAAGCCCGCTGGACGGGGGGCGTGGCCAGGAAACTGCATTTCAGCCAGCTTCCCCCCGCCCCCAGGCGGTAGCCCACGCAACCACCGTTCTTGGGTTTGTCTCTTCTGACTTTATTGTCCTCGTGCTGTGAATTTATCCCCATGATTTTCTCTGGGTCCTTGGGCAGAGCACCTCATGCCCCGCTGTTGGTGAGATTCGGGTGAAGCCTCCCTGAACCGCGTCTGATAACAGCTAAAACAGTTGCGCCGATCAGCTCTGTCCAGTGGAGGCAATGGCCACATGCGTCTATCGAAATTTCGATTAATGAAGATTAAATGAAATTAAGATTTCAGGCCATCAGCTGCACTGGCCACGTTTTAAGTCCTCGACAACAGTGAGCAGGATTGGAAGTTGCATTTGATGTCCGGAGCCACCCGGAGCTCACAGCCACTCCGTTGCCTAGCACAGTTGGCGGGAGTGAGCTTGTAGGATGGGCATACTTTTAACCCCATCGTTTGTGTCTTTGGAAATGCTCACATGAGCCCCAGCGTTCAGACTGACGATGAACGCTTTGGGGTTACCAGTTCACGTCCCGCCTTCATGGTGTCGGAGCTGCATGGCCTTGAACAAATTGCTTACGTTCTCTGGGGCTCATTACCTCATCTGTGGAATTTGGTAAATAACAGTACTTCCTTCAGAGCGTTTTTGGGAGAATGACACGATCATGGATTTAAACTCGTTAATATAGTCTGTGACACGTGAGACCTTCCCTAATGGCTACCTGATACTTTTTGTTATTATTTCCTTCTTATCCCAAACATGCCGGTGCACAGTTTTGGCCTCTACGAATGTTTTGGCTACTGACAGCTCCCACCTTCCACCAGCTGTGCAGGTTTGCATTTTTAGGTTTGAAAACGTTCCCGTGGGATCCTCTTTTCTTTAAACCAGCATGTGGAGAGCCTGAGAAATAGGGAACTGAAGAAATGCATGTTGTGCCCCCGTGTTTCCATGGATCTGTCAGACAGGGCAGCGTGGAAGAAAGATGGCAGGTAATATTCGAAACACTGCTTCATCTGTGGTCACCGGAGCAAAGCTTAAATAGCCTTCTAGATCCTATGCTGTGCGTGCCTGCGCACGCATGCACGCACACACACACACACCCCAAAGACATGATATTTACTAGACTTGGAAAGTCGGTCATTTTGTTGCCAACCCCCCACTGTTGCATTTAAATTTTGCTAGCAGATTCCCTAGTCTTTTGAGAAGGCAGTGCCCAGAACCATGTATCTTTAAACCCTGGAATCCCAGTCTGTAAGTAACACGTATGGGTCACAGAAGGCTCTGTCAGAACGCCTTGATCCTTAGGTGAAAGCTAGTTTTCAGGATGATGAATTTTTTTTCTTCCATGGTCAATAAATCATGTAATTGAAAAAGTTTGTAGTGTTTAATCTGGCACGAAGCATGATCTTTTTGTAGACAGCATTTTTCCTTTGAACGGATCTGGAGAAACAGCCCCAGTGGCTTGCCAGCCTTAAATCTGGGCTCTGACACCTCGCGACGTGTTTAGAACCAGGAGCGTAGTGTCCCTTCTCCTTGGAAAACACGGTCCATCCCTTATGCTCATACAGAGTGAGTCAGGCGAGCATGGTCGCCATTTATACTAGCACTGTGTGGAAGTAGGAGTCGGTTGTCTCCATGGTCAGAAGCTCTTGCAGAAGCTCTTGAACCCTGCCATTGCCTGAACGTGCCTCCCAAGCAGCTTGCAGCCTGGGTGATGACGGTTTCACAGATGGCAGTAACAGCATCAACAAGTGGCATTATTGGG
The DNA here is from genome assembly GCA_030068075.1 of Paguma larvata. NCBI lineage: Eukaryota > Metazoa > Chordata > Mammalia > Carnivora > Viverridae > Paguma > Paguma larvata. The sequence continues at coordinate 30,340,962 of CM057842.1, read as the reverse complement.
GGTTGGTCATGTACTAGGTACAGTTGCAAGCTCTTGTGTGAACTCACAGTATCCCAGTGAAGTAGACACTGTTGATACTCCCATTTCATAGATGACCTAAGTGAGACACAGAGTCTACATATAGGTCAAGACCACACAGCTTGAAAGTGGAGGAGCAGGATTCAATCTTGGGCATCTTAGCTGCAGGCCTGTGTCCTTAAGCAGCATTCCATGGCACCTGAGGATGGTGATGACGGGAGTAACTGACGACAACCGTAAGGCCACAGAGTGGGGTCTGACGTGATGTTGATTTCACATACGACATCTCTTTAAGCCCTCATAATAGCCCTATGAGAGAAGTCTGATGACTTACCCCATTTCACAGACAAGGACGCTCAAGTACGTCTGGATGTGATAGTCTGCAAAGCCCCTGCGCTTAACCTCTCTGTTAGAATCCTCACAGGTGGGGTCATGACCATGATCAGGATTTTGCACAGTGACCGTATCTAGAAGGACCAGGATTTCTTTTCCTGCCGCAGCCAGGCTGTTGATGTCTGTCTGGCTCTGGCAGGGCAGGAGCCAGGCTGGCAGCCTGAGGTGACCTGCCTGGGTCACAGGCACTTAAAGACCGTGGAGACAAGTGCCGATTGTCCAGGGCTTGGCCCCCGGCAGGAGGTGCACACAGAAGGGAGAGAAAGGCTGTAGTGTGAGTCAGGGCCACGGTTCAGGTCACGCTGGGCCCAGGTCCAGAGTAGAGTTCAGATGGGGACTGGCCACCTCAGGCAGAGGCCACACCAAGGACAACTGGAGACGGTCAGCTGGTCTCCAGCAAAGGGGCCGGTGTACAGCACTGAACACGGCTGGGAACACGGCTCTTCCTTGAGGATCAGCCGCACGCCATAGGAGCGGCCGGGTCAGGCAGAGCTGGGGCCCGAAGCAAGGAAACGCAGGTGTGGATGGGAGGAAAGAAAGGGGGGTTTCTCTTCGTTCGTTCGTTCTGCCCGCCAGTGTGATCGGAGCACCGACCCTGTGAGGTCCAGCAGAGCGAACGAGAGCATGGACTCTAGACCAGTCTGCCAGAGGTGGAAATGGGACTTCGTGGTTTAATACCTTTGTGACCTTGGGCAGCTAGCTCGTCTTCTCTGTGACTCAGTGTCTCCATCTTTGAAAGGAAATGACAGCAGTGTCGTGGAGGGTTGTTTGGGGAATTAAATGAGTTAAGTCCTGTAACGAACTTAGGACAGTGCCTAATATCCTCTAAGTGCTCAATGCAATTAGCTGATAATATGATCAAGTAGGTGCCGTGGTCTCTGCAAGGTGCTAGGGATGCAACGCTGAGATAAAGCAGACAAGGGGCTTCCTTTCCTGCTCCTCACGGTCCTGTGGAGCTTAATAGATAGAAGCGTCTAATTATACCACATGAAACTGTGGTACATGTGGGCTAAGAGGGATATAGCCACGTCAGGGAGGTCAGAGAGGGTATCCTGAAAAAAGCGATGCTTGAGTGATAAGGGAAGGATACCAGGCAGCAAGAGCAGCAGGTGCAAAGGCCCTGTGGTAGGAATGTGTGGCAAGTATAAAGACTTGCAAGAAGGCCCACAGTGTAAACAACAGCGAGGACTGAGAGAAGAGGGTGGATATGATGATGACCTAGGAGAGGAAGTTGGCAGTTTACAGTGCCCCTGGGGGAGGAGAGAGAGAAGAAGATGGAATCGAAAACCGAGAAATGTATAAAAGTTTGCCTACTCTTTTTGACTCAGGCCAGCATCAGCTGAATGCCCATGTGTCGCTGGCCTGGAGAAGTAGAGACACAGCAGAGAAGGAAGTCCAAACGGACTTCCTGCTGTCCTTGATCGGTGTTGCACTGTCATGGCACCTCCCCACCTGTGTTACCTACACAGCACGACAAGGGGAACTTCATTGTGCCACACCGAGACCTATAGATCGCTCAGGGAGCCTGGGGTAACTTTTCAGCATTGCTGGCAAGCTGGAAGAGAACGAGAAACGACAGTGTGGCAATCTGGGGCAACAACTGGAACAGCTCACTTTACCAAGAATGTCTGAAATGTTTTTTAATCCTCGTAATGCAAAACATTTCTATATTTAATTCTGGGCAGGAACATGTCTCCTTTTCTTCTGCCTAGCTTGGATATGCAGCCTCTACCCCAATTTCTTTATTCCAGTTGTGGGGTAAAACCTCCTAACCAGCTGGTGCCCGTTACTTGAGTGGCCACACCTCAGTCGCGATCATAAATTGCATGGCCCAGATCCTTTGTTCATTCCCTGCCCTGAGAAGGATGGGTGGATCAGTCTGGAATTAACCGAGTAGCAAACCGAGAGTCCCGCCCGTTGGCCTCAGAGCCAGCTTGGCGTCTGTTTGGAAAATGCGTTGGAATTGTCTTCGTTCACAAGAATTACAGAATTCTTGTTTGTAAGTGTCAGAATTCCACCTCAATTGGTATAAACAAATAAGTTTGTTGTTATTGTTTTGTTTTGTTTAATCAAGTGTGTACAAAGGTCACAGCATTTCTTGGAACCGCTAGATCCAGGTGCCTAAATGATGTCCTTTTCTTGTCTCCGTTCTCCTTTTCTGCCCACTGGCTGGCTTCATTCTCGGCAGGCTCTTCCCAGCGGTGACGGAGCTGGCTGTCGGGCAGCTCTAAGCTAAGTAACATCCGTTAGCACCAGCTGAAGGGGTATGGGGGCTCATCTTTCTTAATAGTGTCACCAGAAGTCCCAGAACTGAATTTTATTTGCCCAACTTAGGTCCCCTTACAATTCTTTTAATGGCTGTGGTGGGAGGAGCCAAGGATTGATGGCTCCGATTGGTCCATTTGCCCGTCCCGGAACTGAGGCAGTGGGATCAAGCCTGTTCATACTGGGACTGAGAATGGAGATGGGCTTCTCAGAGAGAAATTAAGGTAGGATCTTCAAAGGAAATGTGCTTCAAAAGCACACCTCCCTTGTGCTGTAAGGAAGTAAACAGCACCGGTGTCCTGGGCATGCCTCCTTCTGGAACCGACCCCAGATCTGGTTCCTTCCTCCAGAAGCCCCATCGTGTGAACTTGACGTCAAATGTCCATTAGGTATATTAGCCATGGCTTTCTGGAGACAGAGGGGCATGTCTCTGTGGTGGCTTTAAAGAGGGCGATGCAGGCCGGCAAGGAGACGTTTTCAAGGGACAGACTGGACAGAGCCAACCCTCCACTGAGCGTTGAGGATGTGATTCAGGTTTCTGACCTGATCCCACTGGGCGACTTTCTCTGTATTCCTTAGGGATGATGCACCCTCTTGCTAGTATTTCATGGCTCTGGACCAGACTCACAGACAGGGTGCCAGAATGAAAACCAGCAGAGGAAACATCTTAGCAGAATCTATTCATCTCGTGTTCCTCTTTTGGGGTCAGTTTTGTGGTGGGGGTGGAAGCAGAGAATATTCTCAGAACCAGGTGAGAGAGACAGGGAGCATTGGACAGAGCTCACCCCAGAGCGGCTGATGCATGCCTTGCTATAGGTCATAGTCTCCCTGATATTTTCTGGTTCCAGGGAAATTTTTCCAGTGTCCTGGTTTTTAATAACCGTTCAGGAGGCTTATTTATAACCTCCTTGGGCGTGAGCAGTCATCTGTGCCCAGAGTAAGTAACCATGGGTGCTGACAGGAGAGAAAAGATTGCTGATTTTATTCATTTTTTTTTTACTACAAAGGCAACACTGGAAAATGGGTCCAGGGTAGAGGCAGGGGGTCGATGGGCTCTTCAGACGAGTACAAGATTTTGTAGAGTAGATTTTAAAAGAACCTTTGTACATTTCTCTGGGAACTTTTGAATTTGAGAATATCACAAAAGGAAACAACACAGCTCCCATCTTCTTGAAAATGGCTTTGAAACTCAAGTTTTTATGGTTTATTTTTTTTTAATGCAAGCAACTAGGAAAATGTACAGGAGAAAAATTAAGATAGAAATAGGGAAAATGTATCCCAGCTTTACGACTTGACTAGTGCTAATATTTTGGTGAATTTTCAGGTTTTTTCCCTATATACCACTACATTTTCTTTTCTGGATTGTAAACATATTGAATATTCTGAGTCCGGAATTTCTTCATTTGCATTCTGTCATTAGCTTATTTTCATAGCATTTGTAACCATCACATTTAATGACTGCATTAATATTCAGTCCAATGGATGTCACCTCGTCCCTGGAATCGGACATTTAGGTGGTTCCCAAACTGATTTGTATTTAAATCTTGATTTCCTTTGACTTACATCAACAAAATGTACTTTTTTTATTTCTCTCTTTCCTTATAAACATAATCAAACCTTCTAGAAGGCTTGGCTTAGTTTCTAGCCAGATGCTTGACCTTCTCACTGGAGCATCTCCTCCACAGAGTGTTCTGGTAAGACCAGGGGGCCCATCAGTGATTCTGTGCCAGCCATCCCCAGCCCAGCCACCTCTCCTCTGCCCGTATGTGAAGTGCTTCCCAGAGCACTGCAAAGGAGTGTGATTAAAACCCCTCCTCCTGAGGCGCCTGGGTGGCTCAGTCAGTTGAGCGTCTGACTCTTGGTTTCACCTCAGGTTGTGGTCTCGGGGTCATGGGATCAAGTCCATGTTGGGCTCTGCACTGAGTGTGGAGCCTGCATGGGATTCTCTCTCTCTCTCTCTCTCACTGAAAACAAACAAAACCCACTTCCTAGTATAAACCACCTGGGGCAGCATGGGGGAATCTGTTTTTCCATGTAAACAGTCACCATCCCCTCCATCAAATAGAGTAACCGGGAGACCACCTACATTATATTTATCTGGGACACTTGTCAACAGTGCAAATTCCTGGGCCCACCCCAGACCCATAAACAGAATCTCTCAGGGCCCAGACCTGGGAATCAACATTTCTAACAAATGCCCCCAAAGAACTCATAGGCCTGCTAAAGTTAAGAACAACACTGAGCCAGAGAAACCCAGACTCCTCACCTCACGCCTGAGTGGTCTCTTGCCAACCTGTCCATGGTTAGAACTTTCTTCTCTCCCATGGTGTTCCTTTGCATCTTCTCTTAACCATGAGTCTCGCCTCCTGCTTAGACAAAAGAAAAATTAGATTATGCTGCTTCTCAAAAGCTCTGAGGATATCCCTGACTTCACGTAGCAAATAGCATCTGAGTAAGTTAGGAGCACATTATCCACAACAGGGACGGTTTGTTTCTTAATTACATTGTATGGACTAAATGTGAAAGAGAGTAATGCCTGCCAAGAGCATTTGGTGGTCTTGGTATTGTCACTGATTACAGCAGAAAAAGTAGACCATAAAACCCTCTCACCTCCAAATGGGGCCTGTTTCAGCTGTAAATTAACATGAAAATAAAAAGGCCACGAGTCCACAGTTTCCTATGAATTTGAGGTGGGTCGGTTGGTTTCGCGGGCATCACCTCGAACACCCAGGTAGCAATCTGCGTGTGTGTTTTTCCCAGCCACGTTCCGCCAAGCGTTTCCTCCCTCCTGCCCTTCCCAAATCAGAACCAGACCACGACATGTCTCTGGGAGGCAGCTGTCAGGAATCGGGCTGAGTAAACAGGCGGGGCACCGTCTAGGAGATAAAGTCTGTGTCTTCCAGCACAAGATTACGAAGACCAAGCCTAGTGTTTTCTTTGGTCCAAAAAACTTTGAACAGCTTAAAAATGTCATGCCAAATTCCCCATCCACTTAGCTAAAACGGGCATGTTTCCCCCATTCTTTTCCTCTGTTCCAGAAAAGAGCCTTTCTCAACCCTTGGCCGCCCAAGCGTTTGGCGTCCCAGTTTGCAGATTACCCAGCTCCTGTCTTCTCCTTTCTCTGTTATTCTTCCCGCGTACAAGGAGTGGGGCAAAGACCTGTTCGTTTTGCTCTTTGCAGACAGCAGCAGAAAATGCCCTTTGGTGTCTTTCTGTTCTCTGGGCGTTTTGTTGGAACAGATCCTCGACTCTCACCTGTGCAGAGTCTCAGGGATTCTTGCTTCTTGGAGTCGGTCCTCCTGCCCAGACCCATCTACGCGCCTGAGGGTGTTATCAGTCCAAGGCCACCTGTGAGGACTTATTCTGATTCCGACGACACGCTCTCGGTGAGAGTGTTCCTGGCAGTGACTGTGTGCTGCCCAGCAGTGAGCAGTCCAGACCTTGCCAGCGTATTTCATCCTGGCAGGAACAGACTACCTGATGGCTGCCTTTCTAGTCAGAGGTGCTGATTTTCAAAGGCAGAAAAGTCCAGTTCCGGCTTTACTTGTGTCTTTTCCTTGGGAGCAGATTGAGCTTAGAGCTGGGAGAGGGTAGAAGAATAGAACAGCCTAGAATAACTTATTTTTTAAATTTCTTCCTTTATGTCTGGATACTGGGTCCTAGGTCAAAGGACCAGGGAAGGGGCGTCTGGGTGCCTCAATCAGTTAAGCATCCGACTCTCGATTTCTGCTTCTATCATGATCTCATGGTTCTTAGGCTCGAACTCCGTGTAGGGCTCTGCACCGACGGCACAGAGCTTGCTTCAGATCGTCTCCTTCCCTTCCCAACTCGTGCCTCCATGTGTGCACTCTCTCACTTTCTTTCTCTCAAAATAAATAAATAAACATTAAAAAAAAAAAAAGACCAAGGGAGAAATTCCCTTTACCTGGGATACGCATTTGTACACAAATGCCCTCCCGCTGTGAATGGGATGGCCTAGGTCAGTGCTTCTCAATAGGGTGAGTGGGGAGGGGGAGGGATTGTGTCACCTAGGGGGGACATTTGGCAATGTGTGGGGACATTTTTAATGGTCCCAACTTGGGGTGCAGGGTGCTCAGGGCTTCCAGTAGGTAGAGGTCAAGGACGCTGCCAGCCGTCCTGCAGTGCGCAGAACAGCACCTCCCCTCGCAGCCAAGAACCATCTGGTCCCGTAAGCCGGTCCGGCCAAGGCTGAGAAAGCCTGGTCTAGACGCGGGCTGTTGCCCTGGAAGCGATCACTTTTCCATGGAAGAACCACATCTGAGGGGAGCCTCCTGTCGTATCAAGGAGCTGCCGCCCCAGCCAGGCGTTTCAGAAGCCCCCTCTGCAGCAAAAAGAGCCTCTTTTGCGTTTTGCCCTGACCCCAGCTGCAGCACACATTGGGGTGCCGCGGTGAAGGGTCACACCAACCTGGTCGAGACCCCACTGCCGTTCTCGTGATGTGATCTCAGGCTGGTGGCTTGAACCCCTCCCCCCTCAGCATTCTGGAGCCTGAATATCCAGGTCGGCCTCGTGGGGCTGCTGTGAATCAGGAAGTAATATGCAGAAAGCACTTAACTGCGTGCCAGGCACATGGCAAACTCAATATTTGAGAGTTACTGTTACTCCTTCTATCAGATGCCCCAGAGCACCAACCTCCTGCCCGCTTCCTTTTAACTCTGTCTCAGCCCATTGCTCACTTAGCACGGAGAGGGAAGATTGAATGGAACTCAGAAATCCTTCACCTACAGGGATGGGAGGAGAGGGCGGGAAGAGGAGGATGGGCATGACGCTTGGCGGGCCCAGAGGTGTCAGTAATCCAGACCCAAGCTGACGCCCACAGCCAGAGAGCTCTGAGCTCGAATCCTCGGGAATGATCGCAGGCAGAAAGATGAAGCCTCTCTCCCTGGATCTCAGTCTCCAGCCTTAGCTCAAAGGGTCTGGACGGCCACACTCTGTGGCCTCATTTTGCCCATGTAACGCCTGTTAGTGCTAATGCAGTCGGCCCTCCCCATGCAACAAAGGCGACTCCCAGCTCCAGACCTCTGTCTTTTCCCCACTGGTTTCCCTTCCCCCCAACGCCAGCACCAGTTCACTTCTCAGAGACGTCCATTCACGACAACTTAGAGGAGTTCGTTTGTTCTTTGAGTCTGTGGATGAGAAACAGGCCCTGCTTTGGGCCCTGGGCTCGGAAGCCAATGCGGGGAGACAGCAATGGAGGTTTCCCATTGAGATCGTTATCAGCCCCAGGCCCAGGCCCAGCCAGGCCATCTGCAGAGGTGTTTCAGGCTCAGGCGTCTGTGCAGGAAGAGGAATTCCAGACTGGCCCCGGGGTTCCCGAACCGTTCTCCTTCAAACAACCCACATCTCCCCATCGTTGAGTGAACCATCACCCATAGCGGCTGGGCTCTCTGTCACCCGAGCATTGTGCTTTGTGGCTTTCTTTCTGCTTGGGATGAGGGCTTCCTGAGAGGCAGATGGCTTCCTCTGTGACTTTCTGGCTTCTGAGTCTGTGTATGGTGGGCGCCTTTGTAGTTGGGGCACATGGGTGACACGCCTTTATCTGGACCTGTGGCTGGAGCACGTGAGATTGGAGGACATTTTCTTACTCCAGCTTTCCTCTGAGCCCCAAGATTGTGGCCAAAAAAGAAAAAAATTGAACACTCTTAGTTGGTTCACAGAAGTTCCGTTTCCTCCCCACCCCCTCACCCCCCATTGTCTTCCCCCAGCTGAACCCAAAGTCCTCCTGGGAGCATTGAGATGTAAATACTCACTCTCCACCCAGCCCCTAATATCTGTGCCACCACCGTATACACAAGATGAGATGCCACACCCTCCTTCATGGCTTTCCCCCAGAAGACATCTCTGAAAGGCTGGGCTGCTACAGTTACCGTTTAAATGGGGGCCGCGCTTGTGTGTCTCCACCCACCACCCAGAATCCCAACAACCCTGTTTCATCGTTTTCTGTTACTAGAGTTTGATACAAGATTGTTTTTGGATAGAGAATAGGGAAGAAAAAGACATTTTTGTTTTGTTTTGTTTTAATTTTATTTAAAGCCCCATTAGATAAGAGATAGTGTAATAATGGTTTCAGGAGTTAGAATTTAGTGATGCGTCCCTTATGTAGAACACCCAGTGCTCATCCCAAGGAGTGCCCTCCTTATTTAAAAAAAAAAATCTTGACTCTTAGTTGTTTTATATTCATTTATTCACCAAATGTTTATTGAGCCCCTGCCATGTTTCAGTTATACATTGATGAATAAATCAGACCCAGTCCCTCTGCGGGTCAGGGCCCCAGCTGGAAATACAAGAAATACACAAAGAGTAATTAAAGCCTAATGAAGGAGGGCCGATGAGTAGGAACTAAGGCCTTAGGTAGAGACCTGCAGCCAATACGTGGCCTGCCGGATGGAGCCAGGGCAACACCTTCACCTCTCTCACCCCCTGCCTTCTGATGCCTCCCATGAGTCAAGCCCCACTGGAAGAGAGGGTAAGAGAGCCAGCCATCGGTGCAGCTTTCAGGGAGAACAGGATGGAGACGGTTTATACTCTAGCAGGTGATATGCAAACACACACATCAAGACAGATTGTGCTTAGTGCCATTAAGGAAACAAGCAAGGTCAAGCAAGGTCAAGAATAGAGAATATTGAGGGTTAATCACCTTAAAAGGATGATCAGGAAGCTCTCTGAAGTGATACATAAGCAAAGAATTGGATAAGAAGGACTCAGTGTTCCACAGGAAGAGAAGGGGAGGGGAAAGAGGCCATTGGCCTTAGGAATGTCATATGCAAAGGCCCTGAGGCAAGACTTTGTGCAGTTCCAGCAACAGAAAGCAGGCCAGCCTAGTTGTCAAGGGGGAGAGAGCTATATTTAGAGCTGTGAAGCACTCACATTTTATTGCTGGCTCCAGTTCAACCCCCTGGAATCCCTCTGAGAATGCTGTCCTCGTCCCCTTTTTCAGTGGGGTGTCTTAAAGTAGAAAAAGTCAGATGACTTGCAGGGTGAGTTGGGAAAGCAAATGCAGGCGAACAAAGAAGCACTCGGTCAAAAATGTCGTGAGTTGGGGAGATGAAGGGGAGAACATGCTACTAGAAAAAGTGTTGTTTAAAAAAATGACTGCAGACTCTTTCTGTTCATGTTTCTATTGCTCTAGCTTACTTTTCCTTTCAGTGCTGATTTCCGGCTCAGCCATGTCCTGGGTTTCCCATATGTAGTCCATTTGACTTTTACCCCAAGTATGCTGGCCGAGCCAAGCAACTAATACAGAAATCTGATTAATCCAAAAGCCTTCCCTTAAGTAAACAGTAATTCTTGAAAACATATGCTCTGGGGAAGTATGACTCACAAACCCCCTTCTTTTTTTATTTCACAAATTAGCCAGTATTGGCCCTGGCAAGTAGACTCCAGGGTTCTTTGGGTATGTTTGTTGGTCCTTAAGAAGAGAGATTGAGCAGCTGTCATTTTTCCCGGGTGGATGTTGCTAAAATTATAGCAGGCTTTCACTTAACCTTCAAAGCTCTGGACCCTTCCATCTTTCCTCAGAATCCCTTTCCTAAGGCCAACATCCAGAAGTTCGGCAGGAGGGTTTTGTATTGTTGGGGGGAAAGTTATCACGTAACCTTGCTCTTGCTTGTAGAATCTCATCACTGTGGTAAGACAGGAGACGAGACCTTCGAGAATGCACAGTTAGGTCACATTCATTGAGCAGTGACCAAGGCTCATCCTTACAAATGGTTGAGGCCTGTGGCTGGCTTTTACCTGGAAAAAGGAGCCAATATCTCATGGGATTTCCTACCTCACGCTCAGAAGGTTTAAAGTGAATATTTAATACTTATTCTAAAGAAAATGGCCACAAGGTCTTCTCAATCTCTTTAAGGAAAAATGTGGTTAGATGTAAGGTAGGTGCTAAAATACTCAGACACTGGTTCTCAGTCTTGGTCACGCATGGAATCCTCTGGCGAGTGTGAAGGATACACCTGCCTGGGCCCCATCCCTAAGAGTCCAATTTAACTGGTCTGGCATAGGGGCGCCTTGGTAGCTCAGTCGGTTAAGTGTCTAACTCCGGCTCAGGTCATGATCTTACAGTTCACGGGTTGGAGTCCTGTGTCGGGCTCGGTGCTGACAGCTCAGAGCCTGGAGCCTGCTTTGAATTCTGTTTCTCCCTCTCTCTGCTTCTCTCTCTCTCTTTCTCTCTCTCTCTCTCAAAAATAAATAAACCTTCAAAAAGTTTAAAAAGAAAACAATAACTGGTCTGGCATTTGGTTTGGGCAAAGGAATATTTTAATGCTCCCCAGTAATTCTATCAAACAGACAAGATTGAGAAGCAAGGTATTAAGGCAAATCCAGATTCTTCATCACGTACATTTCTTTTTGGCTTCTGGTTTCATCTGAGAGGTGGGTCCACTTTTATTGCCCTAAATTGGCCCTTTCTCTCTGTGTGAAGAAGTGCATCTTAAGGGAGAGAGTGCTCATTAATGAACATACATAAATACTCTCTCGCAACATCTTTGCTCTAGCAAATCCTACCCAAAAGGCCTAGAAATTGCCGTTAAGGTGATAGTTTCAGGGCGCCTGGGTGGCTCCGTCAGTTAAGCGTGTGAGTCTTTGATTTCAGCTCAGTTCATGATCTCAGTTTGTGAGTTCGAGCTCCATGTTGGGCTTTGCGCTGACAGTGCAGAGCCTGCTTGGGATTCTCTCCCTCTCTCCCTCTCTCCCTCTCTCCCTCTCTCCCTGCCCCTCCCCCACTCGTGCATGCTCACTCGCTCACTCTCTTTCTCAAAATAAATAAATTAAAAAAAAAAAAACAAACGATAGTCTCAAGAGTCACACAGGGCCCCTGTCCAGCTCCCAGCCCTATGACCTTGAGCAAATGACCTGAACTCCTTGAGGCTGAATTTCCTCACATTTATCAACCCTTAAATGAGAAAACACTGAATACACTGCACAGATCACAGTAAACACTAAAAAAAATGTTTTGTTGTTTCCGCATCGACAGAGATGTGGAATATTCTCAGGACCCACGTATTCTGATGCTGTTGTAGCTAAAGACCAAAACAGAAAAGCCAAGCTGACAACAATAAACAATAACAATTAGAGCTGTTCCCCCCTTCTTGGAGATAAGAGAACTAAGACCCAAAGAGTTTAGGGTCGCATAGCTAGCAGAAGAGGAAGTGGGGTTGGCCAGTCTGCACATGTCACCACTACTCCGTATTTCCCTCCGTCAATGAAAAGCTCTTGAAGAAGGAAGGGGCTCTTGGCGACATCGCCCCTTAACTGTGGCCGAGAAAAGGGAGTTTCACACAGCTTAGGTCTTTCTCAGGAAGGTTTCTCCAGAGAGACATCAGCATGGGAAGCAGGGTCCACCGACTGCCACAGGCCCCTCAGAAAATCATCATCCACACCTTTTGTTGTTTGCTTCCCTTCCTCACAGCCACCCAGCCATACGGGGCCCACAGCAGCCAACCCGGGCTCGGCCAAGACAATCTCACTGGTGCTGTTGCAAGATGAGGGCAGCCATGTGGGACGGGAGGGTCCCGCCTCTTCATCCACCTGGTTGCTTTCCCTTGTTCTAGTAGAAACAAGCTCCCCTGCACCTCTGCTTCAGACAGCACTGATTCAGATCAGTGTTTCCCAAGTTTTGGTGATGTTTTTTAAATAAGGCATGCCCTCTCTTTAATAAACTAAACATGAACCTCTCACACCCCCACCCCTACAGAGTTTCTTTCTTTTTTTTTTTTTTTTAATATAATTTCTTGTCAGGTTTGTTTCCATGCAACACCCAGTGCTCATCCCAACCAGTGCCCTCCTCAATGCCCATCACCCACTTTCCCCTCTCCCCCACCCCCATCAACCTGCCAGAGTTTCTGATTCTTTGCACCCCCACCCTCTTGTTCAGAGACCATCCTCTGTCCGTCCCCAAGGAGGCAAAGGCCTACCGTCATAGATAGAGCTGACAGCCATGCAGCCTCTAACGCGGGACGCTGTTAACTAGTGATACAGACTTGCCTTCGTGAATCTTGATAATAACGCCTTGAAACATACGGACCCCATCATCTTCGTTTCACAGATAAAGAATCCAGGGCTTGGAGACGTTGAATAACGGGCTCAGGACAACAACACAGTCGATGGTTTGAGCCAGGGTCCCAGCGCTTGGGTCCTGTGCTTCTAACTATAACCCCGTGCTTCTCCGTGAGGGTGATCTTCCCCCACTGGGATGTTTGGCAGTGTCTGGGAACGTGTGGATTTGTCACAACAGAGTGTGGGGTGCTGCTGCCGTCCAGTGGGCGGAGGCCGGGGAGGCTGCAAAACCATCCTCAAGTGCACAGCCCCAGCTCACAGCAGAGCACTGTCTGCCCCAAATGTCGGTAAGGTTGAGAATGCCTGCCCTAGACCTACCTGGTTTTAGTTGTACTCAAGAAACAGTAGTTAACACCATAGTAGACTTGAGTATGCCTTTTAAAGTGCCCAAACCCCTCCCGCACTCTACACCTCTCCCCTGCTCAGGGAAACATGTCCCCACCACTCCCCTGCTCAGGGAAACATATCCCCACCACTCCCCACCCTGATGAGCCCTGGTTTGACTGTGCCAAAGTCCCTACACCCCTATTATAGCAACAGAAGTTGAAACTGTCTCCAGAAGTTTTTTTCTGCCCATAGAGAAGTTCCGTTATTTGCTGTACTAAGTGCAGGGACTCCGTTTTTCCAGGCGTGGAGAAAGCAGGGGACACTTCTTGGCCCGCTGATTGGCTGTGGGCACCGTCTCACCGGGCCAGCCCTTCCTGCTTCCTTTCTCCCCTTTCTGCTCTTCCTCTCATCTGTGAGACTAGAAGCTCTTGCCATGGAGGCAGCCCAAAATGCCGTGATCTGCAATGAAAAGGAACAACGGGAAACTTATTTAATCGTATAAACCGTGAGGCAATTCTTTGGAGACCTGGCCTCGTCTGTTCAATCAGTCTGCTCCCACTCAACCCCTAATGCCTCGGTGAGGGTTCCAGTTGAATCAGCGCCTGCTGCCCACGTCTCGAGTCTGTCTGATTGGGAGACCTCAAATCCCAAAATGGAACCAAGAGAGAAAGCAGGTCAGGACTCCACATTTGCCTTAGTTGGCTGTCCTCGGCATCATGGCATGCGGTGACTCACCAGGCACCACTCACAAGTGGCGCCACTGGGTACACGGGCACCACTGCCAGGTCCTCAGGAAGGGCATTGCCTGCTCTGAGCTGGACAGCTAGCACCTCCTTTCTGGCCTGGGAGATGGAAGAGCTCTGAATTCAGTCAGGCTAACTAGGATTTGAATACTTCCTGTGTATTCTGGGAGGGGGACACCACCACCCCCCTGACAGCCTTCCCGAGCCTGAGATTCCTTTTTTTAAAAAAACAAAAGCCACTTTTTGGGGGGGTTCACGAAAATCAAATGAGGTTGGATATGTAAAATCGTTCAGCGGCATGCCTTGTCCATGGTGAATATTCAAAAGGGTGCCTCTCGTGAAATACCAGTGAAGAAAAACTTACAAAGGACAGGACTTGGCCATGGAGCAATGTGGGCGGGACGGGCCAGGTGGACAAGAGTGGCAATAATAGTAGTAACAGCATTACTTGGTAGTGATAGCATCAGTTATTGAGAAATTGCTATGGGACAGGGCGATGCCTGGAGCGTCATGTGCATTAGCTCATTTTGTAAGAGCGAGGGCTGTTCTTATTCCCTGATCCGGCCCCCCACAAAATGTTTCCCTCCCCTCTTCCCCACCGCGTAGTCTTCTATAGCGTTTAGCACTGTTTGCCACTTTCCTACTTTGTTTCTTGTCCCCCTCACCCACTGGAAGGAAAACTGCTTGAGGGCAGAGGCTTGGAGCTGGTTTGCTTTTGCTGCTCTTGCCCCAGCAGCCGGGGCATTGTCTGACACGTGGCACGTATTCGGTAAATCTCACACGTGGTCGGCATTCATGGAATATTTGTTGAACGAACGAGCCTCCATTTTGCAGATGGGAAAAAGAGGCGGAGAGAAGTGAAGGGATTTGCCCAAGATCACACGGCTAATGAGAGAGGCAGCCCGAGTCCAGAGCCTTTAACCATCAGGGCCAAGTTCTTTATACAGTGTTGTTTGGCCAGTAGTGATGACCACTGGTAAATGTCCTGGTGGCTCATGCTTAAGACCAGTTCTGGAGGCAGCAGGCCCTTCGACTGGGCTCACAGCTTTGGGTAGAGGTGTGGGTGGAGATGGTACGATTGGAGGTCTGGAACCACCAGCCCCGATTTCTTATGTCTCTCTGTGAACCCCAGATACCTTCCATGTCAAACGGCTCTGAATAACTTAGCACAAGATTTGAGGTGGGTTTTGTTATCTTTGCTCCGCCTCACAGCACTCTGGAATAGGTAGACTTTGTATTTAATATCCTTGTCCTATGCTCTGTTTCAGCCCCAGAAAAAGTGTCTTGCCTCTAGCTCTCCTGAGAGGTAGGCCAGGGTGAAAAGGCATGGACTCCCCAACTTTTTCCACGTACTTTTATTGTCTCCTCTAAATTACACACAAAAATAGTTTTTTAAATATTACAAAACTGCAGAGATAGATACAATTGATCCTTGAAGAACTCAGGGTTGGGGCACCAAACTCCTGTACAGTCTAAAGTCTGCATATAACTTGTGAGTCCCCCAAAACTTAACTACTAGTACCCTCTTGTTGACTGGAAGTCTTAACCGGTGAACACATTTTTTTATACTGAATGTATTATGTACTGTGTTTGCACAATAAAGTAAGCTAGAGAAAAGAAAATGTTAAGACACTCTAAAGAAGAGAACGTACACTTACAGCACTGCACTGTATCAAAAAACTGTATACCTTTTCAAACTGTGTTATTCAAAGGTCAACTGTAGTGTATAAATTGAAGTTGTCCCATAATTTCCATCCCCCCCACCATTAGGTGACTATTCCTTTAGCATTCGTCTCTGAGCACACACCGACAGATACATGATTACGAACAAAAAAGCTCTCGTACCATCTTGCAATTTGCTTTTTACTTAACACAATACCTTATTCTTTCCCTGTTGGTGTATGTAGGTCTTCTTTATACGAAGATGCATATTGTTTCTTGTACCATCATTTTTTTAACATATCTCCTATTTCTGGATGCTCGAATTTTTTCCAGTTTTTCATGGTTACAGTCTGTGTTTTAGTGAACATTATTTTACTTGTATCTGTGTGCTCGTTTGTGTTTTCCCATAGCATAAATCCTAGAAATGGGACTTGTAGATCGACTATGCACACTGCAAGTTTCAGTAGATAGTACCAAATTGCCCTCTCCTGGGTAGTACACATTTGTACTTTCATCGAAAGCCTCGGTGCTCTGAGCCGGGCACTTGGTAGGACCAAATCCTGCTTGAAGATGGGGACTACAGAACGTACCAGTGTGGTCACCCATCTGCTCTGATATTTGGGGGTTTTATGTGCTCACAGAGCAGAGAACAGCTCCGATGGGCCAAGAGTTGGAGCCAGACCAAGTCAAATCTCCAGCAGCGTGATGGGTTTCTCGGGAGCTAGCCATCTGAACAGTTTCCAGGGGAGCTGTGTTGCCATCCATCCTGGCTGGGTTGGCACAGGGACCACACATAGTGACAGGGGCCGGGGAATTAAGTCATCAGTCTCCACCAGCCAAGATCTGGTGGGAAAGGTAACTCAAACTGTCCTGGAGATCCTGCGTCTGAAAGCGGCTCATGGCTTGGCAGGTCCTGGACTCCTCACACCTTGTTTGGCGTGAGCGAGGCGGTTATATAACAGGCAGCTTTTTAGATTCCGAATTCCAAGCTTGCCGGTGAGGGTTTATTTATTCACACTCATCTGACTTCAGAGCAGTGGGTTTTTTAATTTGAAATAGGCATCAAAATCAACTGAAGAGCTTGTTGAAAATGCAGATCCCCAGGCTCCACTGCTATAAATTCTGATGCACTAGGTCTTGGACAGGAACCAGGAAACTGCCTTTTCAAAGAAGCTCCCACGTGGTTCCGAAATAGGTGATCCCAGGACCGCACCGTATTTTAACATGAGCCTTGACCATTCCCTTCTGACTCGCTGGGGACGAAGCACAGGCCAGCGGATACTACCCAATCCGCCTGACACCTAGCAGTAGGTTTGGTGTGATGAATGGTGATGAAACAGACAAATCTCGGGTTTAGGTTTCTTTTGCTCTCTTTTTCTGCCCGTCAACACGTTAAATCCTTAAGTGTTCCCTGACTGTCCGGGAACCTCCCAAGTGTTTTCATTTCAGACACCCCTCCGGAACTTCTCGCTCTCTCGTTAACTCCCTTGATCAGACACCATTCCTTTGAGGAGCAGGCTCTGCTCTGGTACCTGTATGGTGACCCGTACCAATCCAATAGCGACAAGTGTCTGCCTTGGATTGTAGAATCAAAATCAGACTCTCACAGAAATGAGTGAAGGGGGTCTCAAAAGGTACAAACGTCTAGTTATAAAAAAGCCCTGGGGGTGTCATGTACAACATGGGGACTACAGTTAAAAATACTGTATTGTATATTTGAAAATTGCTAAGAGAGAAGATCTTAAAAGTTCTCGTCATAAGAAAAACAGTTGTAGCTTCGTGCGGCAATGAGTATTAACTAGGCTTATTGTGGTGATCGTTTTGCAGTATATACGTATATCTAGTCATTTTGTTGTACACCTGAAACTAGTACAGTGTTATATGTCAGTTATATCTCGGTAGAAACAAAAAACAGAAGCCTTTTGAGCCATCTCAGAAAACAAAGGGGGAGGGTGCCTCAGTGGGTCAGTCGGTTCAGTGTCCAACTTTGGCTCAGGTCATGATCTCACGGTTCGTGGGTTCTAGCCCCACATCGGGCTCCATGCTGTGCAGAGCTGCTTGAGATTCTGTCTCCCCCGCTCTCTGCGCTTCCCCCACTCTCTCCCTCTCTCTCTCTCTTAGGTCTCTGGCCAGAGATTTTGGGGTATCACATGCTCAAAATAAATAAGTTAAAAAAAATTTTTTTTAATCACAGACTCTTAGCTGAGAGAAGGTTGGAGAATCTCTAGTTCAGGGTCAGGGGGAAGAAAGGCTGAGGTTCAGAGAGAAGTGATTTATTCAGTCTTCCTGGAGTTTGCAGCAGAGCTGGGAGGGGACTCCAGGTCCTTTCACATCCAGGCCAATTACTTTTCCCACTACCCTAGTAAACACAGCTTATAGGAAACGTACAACCCATGGAATTTTACAAAGGAAATTGAAGATTAGAATAAGGTAAAAGGGGAGTGGTCCGTCGCGTGGTGCCAGGACCAGAGCGCGACCAATGAGGCACCCTCCGTGGGCACATAATTGAAAGGGGTGCCAAAAGCTCAGTAATCAAGATAAGCAATATATCACTGCTGCATTTTAAGAATCAAAATTAATGCAAAAATCCACGGTTAAGAAAATTTAAAAATTGTAAATAAAGGCAGGATCAATTTTACCGATTTTTTTCTTTTGGCCTTAGGTTTAGACTCGCTGCACACGGCACTTTTATGGTGATGGAGTTAGAAATTGTAAGCAGATATGTTTGATTTTAAACAGGAAGTCAGTGTTAAGCCGCCATTTCCCAGAACGTGTCCTTGTGAGTGGGGACGCAGCCAGGTGGGGAAGGGGGTTCTATTGTCAAAGTATCTTCTTTTTGATCATTGCCACTGCATTTACGCTAAATGTTTTGAGAAGTTCTTCAGAAGTCGCCAAACTTCCTTGCTTATAGAATCCTTTTTCGTATAATCCAGAGAGGATCCTTTGGAAGAGCTTCCTTAACTCCCAGACTGGGATATGTGTGCGGTTGGCAAGGTAGGAGGAGAGGGATTTGAGGGCTTTGGAGGACTCTGGATTCCCAGCTCCACCTGGGCTAGCAGCTGCTTATTCCATCTGTGTAAAGGATGAATCTAGCCAAGCCCAAGTTGCCTCCGGAAGCCGGGTGAAGGGCACAGATCGGGAGCAGGAAGGGAAGTTTGCACGGCCAGGTTCAGTGTCTTTATGCTTTCCAAGAACTCAGCCCTGGCTCTGCTCTTGTCAGAGCAGGGGAAGAGATTCGTGGCAGTCTCCTTTATGTTGATGAGTGGACTGGAAGGGAACAGGGTAGAGCAAGACTGTACTTGCTCTCAGAGTTCTTTGGTTCCCTGGCCAGAGATTTGGGGGTATCACACGGTCAGGTTCAGCCCTCTCGTTGGTGTGTGAGCCACACCTTCCCGAATGTGTTCTGAGAATCGAGGGAAACCAAGCTTTCTTTCCAAATTCGTGATAAAGGAAAGCACCCAGACCTTTGCTGTTTCTGCAGACCAACAGCATCAGCCTCTCCTGGGGGATTGTTCGAAGTTCAGAATCGTGGGCCTAACCCCAGGTGTGGTGGATCCAAATCATCATTTTGAGAGATACCTAGGTAACTCGCATGCCTGCTCAAGTAGGAGAAGAAGCTCCCTCTTGGAAGGCTGGAGAACTAATTCAACTCCCTGCCTTCATCACTGATTCCCATCATCATCCATGACCTTGGGCAAGTCGCTCATCTTTTTTTTTTTTTTCTGTTTTCAGTTCTTCACGTACAGGTACCCCACTGCCTTCCCCTCCAGACACAGAAGGAGGCACCAATGAAGAGTATCTTAAGTCTAAATGAATAATAGTGAATGATTACTTGAAAATTTAATTCTTACCCGAGAACTGTATTCTGTAGCTTGATTTTGTAAGCTCTTCATGAAAGCCCAAAACCATGTCTCTTTCTTTATATGCATCATTTTTGCATGCACTCATTAATTCATCCATTTTTCCATTCCTTTCCTATCCTTTCATCAATTCCTCATGCTACCCACCCATCCTTTTAAAAGACACTCCATCTCCCAGTGTTTTACTATCTTTTCACCCATCTGTCAGTCCAGGAATTGGCTCTGTCATACATGATATCATAAACTTTTATGCCAAGAATAGCACTTTGTCCGCCCTCAGCTGTGTGATCTTGAGAAGCAAGGATTCCCAAGCTTCAAAGACTCTGTTGTGTCCTGCCCCTTCCATCCATAAACCACTTTCATCCAACCATCTACCCCCTTACCAAGCTGGCTGATGCTGCTGGGAAAGGCATGTGCATAAAGGGTAAGAGAGACTTGTGGACACCTAGGTATGACAAACATGTAAATGTCCCCAGGGGGAAGACCATAGGTGGTGAAGGCCCCTGTGCGTTCCAACTTGAAAAGGAAAAAAAGAAACTGAACCCTTCAGACCAAACGCAGTGCGTTAGCTGCTGGTTTGAGGCGCATGTAGCAGCCACACCAGTCTAGCGTACTGGAAGGGGGCTGCTTGACCCACCTTCGCCTTGAAAACTGTCACAAGTACCATCTTGCCTCGCTTGGTGGTAGGTTTAATAAACACGTTATAGACGTGTAACGGCCAGAAGCGTGCAGGCATCATGGGCTGCAGCCCGATGAATCGTTGCGCTCCTGGCAGCACTTCCCGGGTCAAGCAGTCGACCGCGACCAGGACCCCAGAACCTCCCTCATGCCCCTTCCACTCTCTGCTCTTCATTCATCTCCAAAGCAGGCACTGTCCTAACTTCAGTGTGGATTCACTTGCAGTGGTTCTCAACTCGATATAAATGGAATCATACTGTTTGTATCCCTTTGTGTCTGGCATCTTTTACTCTATGAAATTTGTCCTTGCTGTTGCATATAACAGTAATTCTTATTTTTACAGTAGGAAACCATCCATTAATGAGAAGGATTTTTTTGGATTGTGACCACTGGTTCAAAGCTCAAATGTGTGGATGGTTCTCTCCTTCTCTCTTTGCCTCTTATCTCTCAAATCAATAACAGCCTTGTGACCGTATTCCTTGTACGCTTTCTACTCACAAAAATAAAAGGCAGGAAGTAATAGTTCTTGAGTGGCTGCTGTGTGACCTTGAGCATATCCTTCCAGCTCTCTGTTACACACTCAAAAACCTTGCGTATCCATGCCTAGCTGTTTCCCATGTGACAACATTCATAAGAATATGTTATGAGTGACAGATAAATGGTGAAAGACCATGAGAACATTCCATCTGATCTCAATGCACCTGCCCTAATTCATCCACTTAATATTGGCTGTCATCCTACTGAGCTAGAGTCTACTCTTCTTCCCATTTTACGGATGAGGGAAGTGAGGTACAAAGTAGGCCAGGGTCTTGCCTGAGGAGGCATAGGTCTAGAAGACTGAGCCAGAAGGTGAATTTCAACACCAGTGCTCTTCTCCATCCCCTGGGCTGCCGCTCAGGTGCTTTATTAAACCTGCCTACAAGCACGGGAAGGACACTTTCAAAGCCAAGGTGGCCTGGAAGTACCTCTCTCTGGCTCCCACACTGCCCTTTTGTCACTTCTTGGAGCACTAGGAACTTTTTCTGGTACAAAGAATTGCATCTACCTGGAGCCCTTTCCCCACTCTTGGCGTGGCTGGCGCCTTCAGACCTTTAAGATTTTTTTTTTTTTTAACATTTATTCATTTTTGAGAGACAACATGAGCAGAGGAGGGAGACACAGAATCGGAAGCAGGCTCCAGGCTCTGAGCCGTCAGCACAGAGCCCGATGTGGGGCTCAAACCTATAAACCGTGAGACCCTGACTTGAGCCAAAGCCAGACTCTTAACCAACTGAGCCACCCAGGCACTCACAGGTGTTAGGATAGTTATCACCCACCATCACAGGGTTCTTTGCCCGCACTCTCTTTAGGTAGAGCTAATCTTTTTGCCCTATCATAGCATTGTGTTTCCTCCCTCCTGTGATTACTCTCTGTAATGGCTATACTGACATACTGATTGAGTTATCTGTCTTCCCTATACAGTATAATATCCCTTTGAGGTGTCACCGGAAATGGCCTTGTTCACAGAGCCTGGCAGTGTTAGGACTTCATCTAGAATCTTTGAAGAAACCAAATGGGTCTCTTAAGTTCCTGGCTGTCTGCTCTCTACTGCTGGGGAGCGACTGAGCTCCTGGCCCGTGGAGTCAAATGTTTCCTGAGCATAGACTCCAGTGTGGTCTGCCTGTTGACTTGGGTAAATGGATTCTGGAAAGCAGCACAGGGTCAGTGTGAGCCCAGAGCAAACTCTGGCAAACAGTCTTCACCTGGTTTGAATTTTTTACGCATCCTTTCAATTAGCAATAGGCTTTGTGGCTACACAACCACAATCCCCCACGGGGCTGAAAAGGAGTTAAAATTGGCCCCACATGTTTCTAAAAATGTCACTTCCTGGTCTCTCCCTTCACTACCTTTTACACTTTGGCCTTTATTGGGAAATTAATGAGCCATTCATCAGATAGAAGGTAAGAGACCTCCAGTCAAATCAGTTTTAATCTCTACCGGGCTCTTCCTTTCAACTGTCCTGGGTCTGCAAGAAAAGAGATTTTTTTAGTCCTATTGTGACACTTGTCACTTCTCAGCCACTCTGGCTCAAGGGCAAGTCTCTAGAATGAATGCTGCTAAAAACCACTGCCTTTGTTGTTGGGGAAACTGGAATTGGTCACGGCTGCCTTTGTAACCAGCTGGTTGTAAAGCAACTGTTCTTTATTGGAGGCCAGTCTCGCCAAGCGGTCAAGGATGGGGAAATGGCCCTTCCCTCGAGGGGGATCCAGGCAGGCACTGGGGAGGTGTGAAGTCAGAAGCGTGCATCTGTCCCCTCAGTCGGCCTCAGCCTCCCTCTCGGCAGCAGCTGCCTGAAGGAAATTGTTTCTTTCGTCTGCCAGCACTTTTCCCGGAACCACAGGAGCAGATGGCAGGCACGTGACTGTAAGCACTCATGACCAGCTCGTCACTTGGGACCCACTAGACAGGCTGGTGACCAGAGTGAGGAAGTAGGAGAGCTGCATCAAGGGCTCGAGATTTCAAAAGCTTCAAATGGGGGAGAGAAAATAACAACAGTGAAGGCCTTAACCACAGAGAACTCTTGACACCCACCGAGGGAGAGACAGACTGTCAGGAGTGGGTTTGTGGAGGGGAGTTTGGAGAGCAAACAACTTGGCAGTTCCCCAGTTTGGGAGACCTTCCACCCCCAACCTCGCGGAATGCACTCATCTTTCTCTAGAAAGAGAGAAAGAGACATCTACCCTGTCTGGTGGTCAGGCTCATGTTTGCAGTGCGGGGTGTTTCCAGTTTTGCTGGAAGATCGGGAACAGAGTGCTTCTTAGCCTGTGGTCAGCAGTAGCTCCAGGAACGGATCTATTTGCACAGTGGTCCTCAGCTGAGCCACTTGTACTGCCACGAGATGTTGGGCATGTCTGGAGACGTTGCGAGTTGTCCCAACTGGAGGGGTGTGCCACTGGCATCCAGTGAGTAGAAGCAGGGATGCTTGTACGCATCCCAGAGTGCACACAACAGCCACCAGACAGAAAAAAAAATTATCCTGCCCAAGATGCTTATAGTACCGAAGTTGAGAAACCCTGAATCAGTGTCTCTGAGGGTGTAGGGTTTCCTAGGGTAGAAGCACTTTTAGTTGCAGAGATGATTGTCCTTGAAACTCCGTCACAACTCTGACACAATGTCGCTCTAACCCTCACAGACCTGTGAATCACCAGTGGCTTTGGTGCAGATGCAGGTTGGGATTGTGCCAGTCCGTTGCGGGTGCCGTCGCCATCGGTCCCAGGTCACGCTCTTGGCAGCAAGGAATTTGGAGTGTGTTCACAATCTCTCCCTTCCTTTTGGTTTTCCTTCTCCCTCTCTTTCCTTCCCCGCCCCGCCGCTTTCCCCATCCTACTCTGTTCGAACATTCCGTGCCCTGTCACGGAGGAACATTTGGTGGTGGTTAAACTCCACTGCCCGGATGACAGCTTCTCTCCAGCTGTTGCCAATTTGAAATTCTGAGTGTTGATGAAATCAATTGACTTAGTTGGAAAAAAGGACCCCAAGGGACCCGATCAAACTTACCACCCCACACTTGAATCAACTTGGACCTCAAAGACATTTTTTGCATGCTCTGATAGACCACGTAGAGTCCATGACTTTGGGGATGCTCAGGCTTGATACAGCTTCGCAGCACATTCGCCTTTTAAACCAGAGGTGACAAACTGTTTCTATAAAGGACCAGATAACAAATATTTTAGGCTTTCTAGGTCATACAGTCTGTCGTGATTACTCACCCCTGCCATCGTAGTGAGAAAGCAGCCCTAGACAATATGCAAATGAATAGGTGTCGCTGTCTTCCAATAAAACTTTATTTACAAAAACAAGCAGCAAGCTGGATTTGGCCCATGGGCTCTAGGTGGCAAACTCCTATTCTAAACAGTTCCTATTCATGTGTCTGCTTCAGAAAATAAAAGTCACGTAGGGAAAACCTTACTGAAAGTGAGTCGTAAATGTCCATAGGACTAAGGTGAGTAGTTATTCTTTCTTTTATTGCACAGAACTGTAAAATGAAGTGCATTATTTAAGTTGGCAGGACAATGATGTCTTTCTATGACAGTTTCTTTGAGGCGGGGAGGAATAGGACTAGAAAAGGCAATAAATAAGGAACGGAAAGATGTACCAAAAGGCTACTCTTACCTTGAAGTCTTGCGTGGTCGTTTCTCTGGACTTGAGCACGTATCTTCTGGTCTCAGAATAAACGGAGAGATTGAACACCGCAAAGATTGCCTTTCTCTTCCATCAGACCCAGGGCATCCTTTGGAGGTATTGATTTTTCTCGCTGTCACTGGCTTCTGTGAGACCTTATATTTGCGGTGAGGGAATATTGCTCAGCCTGACATGCTGGCGTTGCTTAGAGCATCCTGGCCGTAGCTCCGCACCGATGGTTTAACCATAGAGAATCGCAGGCTAAATTCAACACGGACCTCTCCTTGTCGAGGCCAGGGCCAGGGGTGCTGAGGGAAAACTGCAGCCCCTGGGCACTTGTGTAGCTCCCGGCCACACAGATCGCTGGGATCAGGATAAATCGAGGCCATGTAGCACCTCTCACAAATCCTGCATTATTTGGAGAAGAAAAGACCGTCTCTATTAATAACACAGACTTCCAGTGGAGAGGAGAATGACTTAACAACCATGCCTCACGCTGTCAGGTGGGATTCTTCAGCCAGGCTCTCTAGAATGGGTTGGGCCCTTGTGATCACCCCAGTGTCAAACATGGGGTCAGACTCCAAGGGCCCCCTGGGGAATTTAGTTAGCAGTCTCTGCCTCCCACACCACACCTTGTTTGCAGGCATGTGCATGCACACATCAGGGCTCGGGCAGCAGGAAAAGTAAAGCGGGTCCGTGGCAGCAGGAGACAGTGACATTTTAGACCTCCATTGGGTTGGATTCTGTCTCTGCGCAGTGATCTGACACTTAGTCTCCTACCGCACAAATGGAAGAAAGAGTTGAATTTCATCTGTGTGGAGAAGCAGTCCACAGCTGCAGTTGGGAGGCACAAAGTATTTGAACAGTGTCTCATCTTCCATGAACACTGCTGTGTGGCCTGTGTGGGTCTTCGTTCTCGGATTTATCCAGTCATACGATCACACCTTCGAGTATTTGTCTACCTTAGCAGGTAGCTGAGGACAAAATTCTTAGGACCTGCTTCCTTTCCCTGGGGAGTTTGGGGTCTTGCTTACTACTTTCTTCCAGCATATAAAATACCAGAATACGAGGTGGTGAGATGAGGGCTGGCCAACAGGAGTCCATTCCTGCCATCTTGGAGGGTATAGACTAGCCAGGGAGTTGAAGATCAAATAAAAACGACACAAGTTTACTACCATTGTGATGAGTCTTAACAAGGAAAAGTACTTTTCTCCTCATCTAATGTCACTGCAACTTCCAAACTCAGATACTGTTGTTATACCCATTTTGGGGATGTGTCTCTAGAGGCTCAGAGGTTGCCCCCGCCCCCCCCGCCCACTTCAGCCAGGCAGGAAGTGGCTCTCCAGTTCAGCTTGTAAAAAGGAAAGGAGGGTTTCTCAAGTTCAAGTGTGATCTGGGATTGTCTTGGAGACATGGAAGCTGGTGATTTAAACACGTCTCCAGAGCTGGGATTAATAAGTCCAAACATTTCATGTGGATCGAGGAGCTAATTATAAACCACACATTCTTCAGCTTTAAAATCAGAGAACCCCACAGATGGTAGGCTGCATAATGAAGCATCACAGACAATGAGATTGACAGGTGTGACCATGTGTTTCTGTTCCGGATGGTTGGTGTCCCACCGTTTGGAATTACAGTCGGATGTTCTTTAAATCCTGCCCCACTCCAGGTCAGAGGGTAGCTCCTTTGTCCTGGTGGGCAGCCTGAGGATTCATTGACCTTAATTCCAGAAATCTTGACTGAGCACCAATAAGGCGCACTCCTAGTTCTAGGAGAGTCCAGTGAACAGGAGGATATGATGCCTGCTCCTAGAGGACATCTATTCAACTGCAAACATATGAATGAACTTAAGAGGTGACATTTATGTGAGGGCCTTATGATCAGGAGAAGTCAGCAGTGCAGAGGGGAGAGTTTTCCAAAAGAGGCTGAAATAAGCTTGCTGGTAGGTGTGTAAGAACAACTGAAGCCAAAGAAGCTGGAAAGAGAGTTTAGCAGGTGGTCTTGGAGAGACCCGAGGCCCTGGAGGTCTGCCTAAGGACTCTGGATTTTGCCAATAATGAAATTAACCACAGAGCCACCCTGTTTAGAGGCAAGTACATGATGATTGCTCATCTGTGGACAACATTGGCCATTCTGTTCATGACCTGCGTGCAGGAAGACCCTGGAAAAAATCTGAGTTAATCAATAAGAAGCTTTATTAATATGTAAGTAAATGTATTAACAATGTCTACAGTGAGCAGGTGGCATTTCCAATCCCATTCACATGTCCCTGAGAGGATAGTTTGTTTGGGATAAGTTGATAGTAGGTTGTGGGTTGAGTAATAGGACACTCCTCTACTTGACAGAGCTTTCTTCTTTTCTGAGGAGGGTCGAGGTAGTTAAGGTTATCCTGAGATTTCCCAGGACACAGAAGTACAACAGAGAGGGCAAGATCACCTCCCAGTGGTACTGAAACTGCCCTTCTTCAGGTTAACCTCCTCATGGAAATAAGGATCTGTTCACACGCAGGACGTCCTCAGAAATGCTTGACTTGGAGACTTACAAAAGACGGGGTCAGGAAGACAGCTTGTTTGGGAACTTGTGGCATTTGCTCGCTTGTCAATACCAACCCTGGTTCCATTCCAGGGCTTGAGGAGGAAGCCCAGCAAAGATCATTGTGCCCACATGTATATAGCTTTTGTTTCTCCCTGTGATTGTTGAAGAATTTTTTCCTTCCCTGCTGCATGGAGTCCATCTGCTCGGACGACTAATTCATCATCCTTGGTTGCTGTCCTGTCCTCTCCGCCTGCAGTTTGGGGCAGGTCTGGAAGTGATTAGGCTGTTGGAAATCAGCTTTTATGATGTGTGTGTCAGAGATAAGCAGCCGGGAAAGCGAGAGTTAAAGAACTCATCCCCTCTGCCCTGACAATTACCCCAGTAATGGAATTAAAAATATCTATATGGCTAGAAAGTATGGTGGTTGGCAGAATGTTTTCTCCACAGGCATATCTAACATTTAAATTTGGCTCTTTAATGTGAGCCCTGCTTTATTTTTACGCCGTTCTATTGTAGTATAACTTACCGAAGGTAAAGCAAACCAAGTATTAAAACCACACTTGAAAGAACTTTTCTCTGTGTATCCGTTTGTAACCACCACCCAGATCCAGTTCTAGAACATCCCCAGCACCTTCCAAGGTTCCCTTATGTCCCTTCCCCCTGTCCTGATCTCCGCCACCATAGACAGCCTCAGGCTGCTCTTGAACTTCATCTAAATGGGATCGCACAGCACATACTCTTTTTCGTCTGCCAGCGTTCTCTAGGTGACATTCCTCCCTGTTGCTGGGTGTAGCCGTTCATTCTCGCTGCCATGTGGGATTCCATCATACCGTGGTTGCTCAGCTGTGCCATTACTGCCATCGGGCGCTGGATAATGTTTTGTGGTGGGGACCGTCCTGTGTGTGCATTGTCTGATGTTTAGCAGCATCTCTCCGGCCTGTGCCCACTAGACTCCAGTCGCATACACTACCCGCCCCTTAACCCCCAGCCCCAGGGATTTCCCCAGGCACCGAAAACCCTTGCATCACACACTACACGTTTCAGGAGATTTTTTTTTTTTAACGTTTATTTATTTTTGAGACAGAAAGACAGGGGAGGGACAGAGAGAGAGGGAGACACAGACTCCAGGCAGACTCCAGACTCTGAGCTGTCAGCACAGATCCCAACACGGGGCTCAAACTCACAAACGGCAAGATTATGACCTGAGCCGAAGTCAGACGCTTAACCGACTCCGCCCCCCAGGAACCCCAGGAGATTTTTTTTATTTAGCGATAATTTCACACATACTGAAAAGTTGCAAAAATGAAACAAACAATAACCAGAAAGTACTCTTTAGCTAGATTCACGTATGATTCACAATTTACCCCATTAGTTTTATCATTGCTTCTCTCTTGCTCACACATACACACGCACGTAATTTAATTCTGAACCATTTGAGAGGAAGTTGGCTATTTACTACCGTATACTTCCACATGTATTTTCCAAGAGGAGGGACCTTCTCCAATACTATCATAATTATCACTGTTATCAAAATTACCACAGCAAATTTAGCATATTCATTAATTGCCCACGTCCCGATTTTTGTCAGTTTCTCCACAGTTATCCTTTATAACATTCTGACTACAGAATAGGTTCTGGTCCAGGATCATGTATTCTGTACCATCGCCCTGGTTCCTTAGTGTTTTTCAGTGTAGAATATTCCTGCAGACTTTTATGATACTGAAAAAAAAATGGTTTAAGAATATAGTCCGGTTTTTTTTAGTAGAACTTTCCTCATTTGGGAGTTTCCCTAATGTTTCCTTCTGAATACATGCAGGATCTGTCTTCCTGGCTGGAACACTGCATGAGTGATAGTGTGGACTTCTTAGGACATAAACAATATCCAGCTCCCCCTCATTGGTGAGGTCAAGTTTGATCTGGTCAAAGTACGTTCTGATTTCTCCATTATGTAGCTACTGAATTGTCCCTTACAGTTAATAAGTACATGGAAAAACACTTAACGCTATGCAGATACATTAAACTCTACCCCCTTACTTGAGCATGCTTTGACTCTCGCACAGAATCCATCGTTACCTAGAATGGTTACAAAATAATGACCTTGTCAAATGCAGGACCACGCCTGTGTGCACTCTTTCTGCTCAGCATTCTACTGCAGACAAAAGCCCACTCTTCTCCCCCGTCTATTTATTGATGGGTGGATCTCTGATCAGTATGGACTCATGATCTTCTCTGTTTTCAGTGGTTCACAAATCACTAGTATGTTAAATGATTTGATGCTCAAATCGCTCAGCTTTGGCTAATGGGGGCCCCTTGAAGTTGGGCCTGGTGTTCCTCTGGCAAACCTTCATCATTTTTCAGGGCACCTGGGTGGCTCAGTCAGTTACGTATCTGACCCTTGGTTTGGCTCGGGTCACGATCTCACGGTTTCGTGAGTTCGAGACCCACGTCAGGCTTTGTGCTGACAGCACTGAGCCTGCTTGGGATCCTCTCTCTCCCTTTCTCTCTGCCCCTCCCACACTCATGCTATCTCTGTGTCTCTTGAAATAAATAAACTTTAAAAAAAATAGAAACATCCATCATTTTTCATTTGTAACACTTCTTTTCTGGCATAACAAGACGCTCCAGGCTCATACCTTCCCTTCCCCTGTCCTGGAGTCAGCCATCTCTCCAGAGTCCTAATTCCTTCTAAGGGGAAATGGTCGAAAATACCACCATTTATTTATCCCTTCTCCTATTAATCGACATCTGAGTTGTTTCTAGTTCTAGGCTATTATAAAGTATTCCCTTGTACATTTTCGTGGACCTGTACACTGACTTCTGTTAGGTATAGAATCAAGAGAAGCAATGGAAAGTCATATAGCCTCCATTCTGATTGTAAACGCAACAGAAATAACACATAAGGCCACACACACACAAAAACCGACACAGATGTTCAAAGTAGCTTTGTCGATAATTCATGTGTGTGTGTGTATGCATGTGTATTTAGCTTAAATAGATAGTGCTAAGTAGTTTTTCAAAGTGTTTATATGGTTAGTTTTGTCAGCAATGTGGAGGTCGTTGGCCCCAGCGGGGGGAGGGGGGGGACGAATAGCAGTGGCAGGCCTCATCATGGGCCATCACCATCCAGAGACACGTTTTCCAGCGACGGCAGCTCTGCGCATCTTCCATCAGATAATGAGTGGAAACTGCTGAGATTTTACCACCTGGTCTGTTCCTAAGCTGCTCTTTAGAGAGCGCTGCTTTAGGGTGGGCAAGATGGAAGGGGCTCAAGTCAAGAATCTCCCGCTACCTGCAGAAATGGTTTTCATTTCAGTGATGCCGGTGACGGCACTTAGGAACTGCAGGGCCACTGCTAGGGGTACCCACTGATTTCTCAAATGTTAGGGTCACAGTGTTGTTTTAAAATCGCCTCCTCAGGGGAAGAAGGGGCGTCCCAGGGTGCCACTCAGCTTCTGGCTGTTAAGGGGCCATTTCACACCCTGAAACAGCCATTCATGAAACAGCCCGCGAGAGCAGATGTCCCTCTGCGTACACCCAGGGAGTCACTCTGTGTTCCAGACATTTGAGATGTGGGGCTTGGGGACAGCAGGCACAGCAGGAGGCTGTTGGAGGCTAACAGGAAAGTGAGTTGGTCTGGTATCACGGGACTAGATTCGAGGCTCTGTGTCAGTAGGAACTGGTTGGGCATGGCCCAGCCCCTGCAGCTGGAACCTTCCACGTCCAAAATATCTGTCCTCCGTACGTACAGCACAGCATTAGATCAAAGAGGTATCTGAAACACTTTGTAAAGTGAAATTCAAAACGCAGGAAGCATCACACATAAGGTACACAGTTGACTCTTAGTAACTTCGAGAAGCCTTTGTAGGAATTAGGAACTAGTAAAATGCATGTCTGTAGATGCATTTTCACCAGATGCCCTCTCGGGAGCCCTACCCCACCATGGAACGGGGAGAGTCCTCCCATGCACTGTCACACACTTTCCAGGAGCTGTTGTGCAGTGTACTATTGCATAGCCGCATGCAGCGATCCTGGGGAGATGATGGTTCAGATGAGCCAGACTGCACATCCGCATTAACCTCCGTGGTCCTCTCTTCTCTCCCCCCCCAACCCCCCATCAGGCCTGTCCGCAGATGGCGGCGCCAAGCGCCAGGAGCACCTGTCCCGGTTTTCCATGCCTGACCTCAGCAAAGACTCGGGAATGAACGTCTCTGAGAAGCTGAGCAACATGGGCACGCTCAACTCGTCCATGCAGTTCCGGAGCGCAGAGTCGGTTCGCAGCCTGCTCTCCGCCCAGCAGTACCAGGAGATGGAGGGAAACCTGCACCAGCTCGGCAACCCCATCGGGTACAGGGACCTGCAGTCCCACGGCAGGATGCATCAGAGCTTCGATTTCGACGGAGGGATGGCAGGCAGCAAGCTGCCGGGCCAGGACGGCCTGAGGATCCAGCCCATGAGCGAACGCACGCGGAGGAGAAGTACCTCCCGTGACGACAATCGCCGCTTCCGACCTCACCGCTCCAGGCGTTCCAGGCGCTCGCGCTCCGACAACGCCCTGCACCTGGCCAGCGAGCGCGAGGCCATCTCCCGGTTAAAAGAAAGGCCCCCCCTCAGAGCCAGGGAGGACTATGACCAGTTTATGCGCCAGCGGAGCTTCCAGGAGAGCCTGGGCCAGGGGTCCCGCCGGGACCTGTACGGCCAGTGCCCGAGAACGGTGTCGGACCTGGCTCTGCAGAACGCCTTTGGGGAGCGATGGGGACCCTACTTCACCGAGTACGATTGGTGTTCCACCTGCTCCTCCTCTTCGGAGTCTGACAACGAGGGCTACTTCCTAGGAGAGCCAATCCCGCAGCCCGCCCGCCTGCGATACGTCACGAGCGATGAGCTGTTGCACAAATACAGCTCTTACGGCCTCCCCAAGTCTTCCACGTTAGGGGGCAGGGGACAGCTGCATAGCAGGAAAAGACAAAAGAGCAAAAATTGTATCATTTCTTAATACGATTGGGGTCAGGGAATGGGGGCAGATGGGAGCTAAGAATGTACATTGAGAAACTTGCACTGTTTTGAATTTTCAAGCGCTTTTGGGGGGTGGTTGCTGGAGGAGAAGAGGGAAGTGCTGGCAGTCGGTGGAGGCAAGGTCATAGACTGACTCGATAGGTAGTCACAGTTCTCGGCATGTTGAATATTATTTGCACATTTCACTTTGGAAACGCTCTAGACTCTGTGGAGGCCAGAGTTGGTCACCTCCTTCCCGTCAGTCTGTGTTGAGTCGCCTTTCGCAAGATGGCAAGATGTTTCCCGCTCGCTTATATCCTCTCTGGCTCTCTTACTTTTAGGACCCTTTTTTTTCCAGTAAGTAATTTGTTTATTAGCCAGGACCCGAGACTAAGTTATTTACATGTCCATTGTAAATGCAATGTAAATGAGAGTTCTGATAAAATATTTTTGTATTTTGTAATATCAAAGGAATTTCTATATCGTAGGACTCCGTGAAAACTTGCATGCACACCCGGCGTCGTCTTTGAGTAGTATTCAGAGGTGGTCCAGGACCCCCTTTTTTTTTTTTTTTTCCTTTTTTCTATACGAATTTGTTACATGTCAGTGAGACCTTTTTCAAAGGAGTTTATTCAATTTGGCTTCTCGTGGCTGAAAAAAAAAAAATTAACTCTTAACACCCAAAGCATTTTATGCTCCATTCCGTCTTCAGGAGAGACATCCTTAAGTCTGCTCCCACCCTCGGTAGAATTTATTTCTCTACAAAGTGATAGTAATTTCTATTAAAATTGCAAACGTAACTTTTGCCAATTAGAGAAACCAGCCAGTGTCAGTCAAGTCCCGTGAGAAACGCCATCCCTGCTGGGAACACTGAAGTTGCTTACTATTGATCTGTCCCTTGGGGACAGTGAAAGTGACCGTGAGTGGTGCCGTTGTGTGATGTCAGCATGACGTTGTTTTGAGTGTGGCATTATTTTCTGGTGCTCATGTTTCCTGGATTATATTATCTGCTTTCCTTTACCAAGGCAGACGGAAGAGCTGCCTTAGCCTGACAACCGGTTGTCCTCAGTGCAAACTTAAGCATTAGATATTTAGAGGCAGAAGGGTCCTGAGGGGCTCTGGGAGTGACGGGCTGTTGTAGATTGTAGGCCATGCGTGGAAAGGAACAAGGCAATTTAAAAGCAGAAAGCAGGTCAGGGTAGAGATCGAAGGAATATGAAGGAAGGTCAGAGCAAAGAAGAACTTCTGGAAAGGAAATAGAGTAGCAGTGACCACTCCCTTGAATAACCCCCCAGTGTTTGTGGAAAGAATGCAGAGGTAACACACCCCATAACCAGAGTATCTGGGTAACCCAGGAAAGGGAGGTACGCAGGAGATTTCGGGGTAATGGCCTTGAAAACCAACCATTGTTGACAAGGGGATTTCCATTTTGAACTTTGGGGACTGTTGGTCAGACAGAAAATGAGCTCAAAAGTCGAGTTTGCTTAAAGAAGACATTTAACGGTTGTGTTGTTTATAGTAAAATAAAACTTCCTACCTTGCTTCGGTTCAAAAAGAAGCGCTTGCTTTTTGTTCCATTCTCCTCCTCCCTTTAATGGATTGTGGTGGTTGAAATAATCCATTGGAGGGCCCACCTTTAGTGAGATGTACTGTTGATGTAGTACACGGCGTATCTCAGTGGCCTTCTGCCATGGTGAGGTGAGCGTGGTCTCTTTTCAGTATAGTAGTTAATATTTTCTAGTATTTTTTTATGGAGAGAATGTGAAAAGTGGCTTTTCAGACACCATCCCAAATGGGTCTGGGGAACAGAAGGCTATAAAGGATGTGGAAATGGCACTCCATTCAGGATGTATACAAATAATTTGCTTTTCAGGTATTAATATGACATTTGTCATTGTCACTGATTTTTTAAAAAAGCAATGCAAATGTTGGTTGTGGCTGTTTTCCGCATGCTATCTTCATATCTAAATGCTTCATTAATTATCCAAGCCTCCGGAGAATTAACTCTATTACATTTGTATAGTAAGTTTGTAAACTGCTTGGCAAAACCGACTAAGAAATAATGTGCCGCACCCCATGCTACTGAAGGGGCCGGTTTCTGGTAGAAATCGGGCGAGTCCAATTTGGAGTTTTGAGTTCCTTGATGGACGAGTATAAAAAGGCATTTCGGGAAAAGAAAAGAGAGACAAAGGTAGATCGCTTAACGTAGCAACCAGCCGAAAAATAACGTCTGTCCTCTGTGGCCTGGGATCCAATCAAAGAAATTCTCCTGGTAAAAGCTGCTCGCGAACTCCATCCTTTTCAGAGTACCTCTTACTTTCCCCAGATGAGGCTGTAGCTACCATCCGCAGAAAGAAGACGGTAGCCAGAAATCGACAAGTAACCGCATCCCGAGAAGGGATGGGAGGAATAAGGGATTTCAGGTCTAGCGGTACAGGGAGCGTCCAGCAGCCGAACCAGTCAGAGCTC
Source organism: Paguma larvata (assembly GCA_030068075.1). Classification (NCBI taxonomy): domain Eukaryota; kingdom Metazoa; phylum Chordata; class Mammalia; order Carnivora; family Viverridae; genus Paguma; species Paguma larvata. Next base: position 30,306,785 of record CM057842.1, on the reverse strand, counting down.
TAAAGGTCGTGAGAGGCAAGCCTCAGGGTCACACTGTGTGTAAACAAGATCACCTCCATGTACTCCACCACTGTTCCCCCACCCCACGTGCAGCCAAGCACCTTACAGAGAATGCCCATGGGGACGGTTAAGTTGTCACAAAGATGACGGGACCTCCAAGTGACTGCCCTGGGGATAGCAGGATGTCATTGTATTAGGAGTCCACCCATTCATGATAACTTAAACATAATATCGCAGAATCCTCTTCCCAAACATTCAATGCATTCTTCTCTGAGGCAGAAACTTAGGGTCCTTACCGGATTCCTCCATCATAACCATGAGCTCTTCTTGGTCAAGTTTTGCCTGTGAGTCGGGCTTGCACTCACCTCTTCCTAGATCATCATTTTATCCTCGAAGACTGTTCTAGAAAACGAATCTCTCTTTTCCTAGTTTCCTTTCTTCTCCAGTGTCTTGGGTTTGTTTGTTTTTTCTACCTCTCTTCATATCGATCTTCTTGTCTTTTGGTTAAAACCACAACTTTGGAGTTAAGTTCATTTCTTACCGCTGCTCAATTCAGCAGCAACAGAACTAGCTCTTTCCCAGGAAGGAGTAGCCATCGACAGTTTCCTGAATGGCCCTGCCAATACATACAACCCTTGATACTGTGAACAGGTTTCTTAGCAGGCTGATGGCATCGAGTGTGACATTCAGGTACCCCCTTCCTTCTGTCGTATAGTTCCGGGATCTCTACCAAGCGTGAAGGTGAATGAGGTGAGGGAAATCAGAACCATGCTTCCTGGTCGTGTGCAGGTTCAAGGCAGGTACAATTCCTAGCTTGGGTTGGTTGATGCCTTCTTTCTACATTCACCTTCTCATCTCTAGTTGTTCTTTTCTGCCCTCAGCCAGCCTAGTGAACACGCAATTTTGTATTTCCAACAGGAAACCAGAAGGCATCTCCTTCTCATCTTCTTTTCCCATTCTGTTTGATTTTCTTGCACTGCAACGAATTCTATTTCCTTTCCTTCCTGCAGTGGCTTTCTGCGTTGTGGGTACCGCTTGCCATTGCTAGCTCAGGTGCAGCCGGTGATGACATGCAGGTGGCACGTGCTCTACCTGGGCCGATATAATCAGTGTGTCCCTGTCTACTTTCCCAGAGAGCATGGATACAGCCTCAGAAATCTTTGTGACACTCCAACCAGCCAGGATCAGTCGATTGGAACTGAGGTTATTTGCTAACGAATCTGATCTGCGAACTGATTTCGATTTGTCTTTCCATCTTTTGCCATTGGCCCCGGAACAGTACACCAGCCATTTAGGAAGCATTGTTCATAAGTCGCCGCGGATGCTGAACGTGGAGGCTGACTTGTTTAAGCAAAACAAAGACAAGTGTCTTTGGCCTCCTTTTCCATGCTCGCGTTCTTGGCCAATTATTCCAGGCAGCCTTCTGTTCATCTTCTTGCAGAGGTCAGATAAGAGAGGCCATCTCATCCTTTTGTCTAATCCCACCTTCTAACAAGAAATAACACAAGTGTTTCAATTCCAAAGAGAAGCGCTCTTTGCATATCTCTCTCTAACAGAAACCAGATGCCGACGCCTAAGAAGGAGGATCTATCTCTGACAAAGGAAAGTGGAAAATGAAACCAGTTATCTGACTGTTCATGCCAGAAGAGTTGCTGTTAGCAACTGTTTTGCACCTTTGGGGCTTTGAAATGGGCCCTACGGACAGCCTTCCGGCTGCAGGGTTCAGCTAAGCCTCCTCTCCTGATTCGGAAGGCAGTTTCAGATTGCCATCTTTTGAGGTGCGTGTCTGGAAGCACTGGGGACGTAGAGACGAGAGCTTTGCCTTGCCTCCAGCGCTTGGTCCCTTGGGAGCCTCAGCAGACACCAGAGCCGGTCTGTCTGACCACTTGGAAGAAGTTGTCAAGGTTAGGACCGAGAAACGATTGGATTCGTTTTTCATTTTCTCATAATAGTAGCCCAGTCAACACAAGACTGCCATAAACCATGACTCACTATTGGGAGCTATACTCTTTTATAAGCTTACTTCCTGCTGACAAAACTAGCTTTCCCCGAGGGAAATTAAAAAAAGGAGGGAGGAAAGTCATGTAGAGTAGAAAAACATTTCTGGTGATTTAGGGTAGAAAAAATGCCTCTATCCTGAGACTTTTCAGAGACATCCCTTCACCCTACTGGGCACTTGGCCATTCATGTTCAATAGGTCACACTGACCAACCTTTTGAAAATGTTTTGGAGAGCATTACCCACTAGTAAGGTCTGTCCTCCAGCCTCTCTAGCTGAAATTCGTGTGTTTCTACAAAGCATTTTCATTCCATCATGTGCCCTGACTTTAACACTCTTAAGGTCTACAAGTCCCTCGTTTTCCTTAGCAAATTAGGACTTTGGCAGTTTTCCTTCTCCTAAACACAGTCTTTCCTCTACGGGATTGGGTTACCCATCTCCTGCTTTAATTCCAAGTGCATAAACAAAACCTCAGAGGGTCTGAGAAGGCAAGGCAGGCCAGACTCCGTGTTGTGTGTTGAATGTCAAGGTATTTGTTAAGAAGGTCTGCCACAGGCCTTTGGCGTGGGCTCTGCCAGAGACTGTTGTGAACACTTTGCTTGAGATCCGTGCCCTGTAAAATGGATATGTTTTACTGATGTCTGTAATACATTTGTAAACTTCCAATAAAATTTGAATAAAAGAAATGTCGCTGTTCTTCTCAGCCCTCCCTCCCTTTCCAGGTTTTTTGAAATCTCTGTCTTGCAGCATCTCAACAGAGAGGACAGAGGCTGCACGTGTCAGGGGGTAAGATTTACTATGGAGGATGAACCCGATAGTGTAAATCGGGTTTTTCAACCTCAGCACTATCAATGGTTAGGATCAGTGCGTTGTTTTTGGTGGAGGACTGACCTGTGCATTTGACAACATCGCTGACCTCTCTATACTCTAAATGCCATTGGTACCCTCTGTTCCGAGTTGGGACAACCAAAAATCTCTCCATGCATCACACCCATAGGATGACTGCTATCAAAAAAATAAACAATAACAGATGTGGGTGAGGATGTGAAGAACTTGAAACCCTTATATACGGTGGGTGAGAATGGATGATGGTGCATCCTCTGTGGAAAACAGTACATCCGTTTCTCAAAAATTTAAACATAGAACTACCGTGTGATTCAGGAATTCTACTTGTGGGCTGGTACCCAAAAGAATTAAAAGCATGGCCTCGGAAAGATAGAAGTGCCCCCGTGTTCATAGCAGCGTTATCCACAATAGCTCAAAGGTGGAAGTGACCCAGATGTCCATCAGTGGATAAATGGATGAACGAGATGTGGTATAGACATACAGTGCCCTGTCATTCCATCTTAAAAAGAAGAAAATCCTGTCACATGCTATAACATAGATGAACCTAGAGGACACTCTGTGAAGTGAAATAAACCAGTCACGAAAAGGCAAATAATTCCTAATTCCACTGACGTGAGACCCCTAAGGCAGTCAGATTTGTAGAGATGAAAAATAGAATGGGAGTTTCCAAGGGAATGAGGGGAGGGGAGATTTGGAAGTTATTTAATGAGCTTAGGGTTCCAGTTTTTCAAGATGAAAAATCTGGCAGTTGTTTCCACAACAATGTAAATATACTTAGTACTATGGCACTCTGCCCTTAAAAATGGTAAATTGTATCTTACTTTTATTTTACCACAATTAAAAAAAATATCTCCATACATTGTGGAATGTCCCTTGGGGACAAAATCACTCCTGGTTGAGAATCACCAGTTTATTATTATTATTATTATTATTATTATTATTATTATTATTATTTTATTTTATTATTATTATTTGTGTGTGTCTATTTATTTTGAGAGAGAGCACAAGCTGGGGGAAAGGCAGAGAGGAGAGAGAGAATCCCAAGCAGGCTCCATGCTCTCAGCGCAGAGCCCGACACAAGGCTCGATCCCACAAACCATGAGATCACGATCTGAGGCAAAATGAAGAGTCAGATACTCAACCAGCTAAGTCACCCAGGCACCCCAAGAACCACCAGTTTAAATGCTTTCCCTTCTTAGCATCTCTGTTCCTTAATGATTCTAGAAACCGACTCCTACCCAAGCCACCCAGTTAATTTTCAGTTATTAGAATTGAAAACAATAAATGATCCCAAAATATTTGTATTAGCTTTTAAGCAAATAAGTGTGTCATCTAAAGAATTCTTTCCATGACTATGTTATGGTTAGGGTGGCATTAATATTGTCTAGGAGCCAGGACCAAAGCAGGATGTAAATCAGAGCTTCCCATGTCTGGTCTGTGACACTTCGGAGTTGCTGGAAACTGTGATAGCATTGTTTCAACAAATATGTATTAAGGACCTGCTCTATGCTGGGCACTGTGCTAGGCGCTTGGAACACAGTGACGTACACACCAAACTTTACGCTAAAGGAGCTTACAAACTCGACTTTCCACCAGGCATGAAATCCGAAATACCAAATATTGTCGGCTCCCCGAACTACAGAGACTTGACAGTTCCAGACAAGACTTACTTCATTCTAAGGCCTTCTGAGAGCCTTTGAATGAAGACTTGAGTTGTGTTGGAAATGACAGTTACCATGCTTGTTCTGCTCACAGACCTTCCTAGGGACCATGGCCCTCAGGCAGCTGTGGTTTTATTGAATGACCCCCCGCTTCCTCCTCTACAGCCAAAATGATGGAGGTCAAGAATGGCACCTAGCCCGCAATTGTAAGTGATGTAATGCAGCCTGGTAAACTGGACCAATCAGATTCCTTCTCCCAAGAATATAAACTAAGGGATCCTGAGAGACGGAGGCAGTTGGCAGTGCCAGCTGAAGCCGGGAGGATGTATCAGCAAGGCAACAGGGACCCACAAGCGTCAGGGTAAGATGAAGGATGAAGGAGCAGAAGCTCAGGCTGAGAGCAGCACTGGGAACACAGATGCTCGTGAGCCCAGGGAGATCAGACATGACCCACAGGAGCTGGTCCCCTGGGGCTTCCTCACCTCTGAACACATTCCAGTTCCTGCCCTGGAAGTACTCTTCGAAGATCACCACACAGTTTAGGTCCTTCCTGTACCCCGTCCCCATGGTGCTTTTGTGTCATTACATTATGTGCTTTCATCAACTCCTATTTGCACTCAAGTGTTCCTTGCAATCCTAATTAAAGCATTGAAGGATGGAGGCGCCTGGCTGGCTCAGTCGGTTTAGTGTCCCACTTCAGCTCAGGTCATGATCTCCTGGTTCGTGAGTTTGAGCCCCGTGTCAGGGTCTGCGCTAACAGTGCAGAGCCTGCTTAGGAGTCCCTCTTCTCCCTCTCTCTCTGCCTCTCCACCATTCATGCCTTCTCTTTTTCTCTCAAAATGAAATGACTTTAAAAAACATGAAGGGTGAATTCTGAATGGCAGCTTCCACACCTTTTATTTTGCTCACTTCTAACAGTTTAAGCCCATTTCTGCCACTTGTTCGTTTTGTCATCTCAGAAAATGTGCATGTCTCCTTGAACCTCAGTTTCTGTCTAATGGGAGGGTCATGGAGTCGTGTGGGTTTACAGGAATAATGCCTGTCCACCTCTTAGTGCTGTGTCTGCCACTGTACATTATCTGTTGCTGCTATTACTGTCCATCATCATCATTATCAATTCAAAGAGAAAGAGTAGCAGAAAGTAGATACCGTTGGTATCTGGGCCTCATCTATTTTATTTTAATGAAGCGTTAACAAGAGTTAGAGACATCCTGGGAAGGACTGCATCTTTACCATATGTAAGAAATGCCTGCAGTTTCTTAAACAAAGCAGACCTCCTGGTCCTACTCACAGACATTCTGTCCGGTTCAGTGGATCTGGGGTCAAACCCAGAATACGCTTTCTTAATAACGCCTTTCAAGTCATTCCAGTCCAGCGGGGTTAAGGACCACACATCATGAATCTCTGCCTTAGCCTGTGTTTCTCTGTTTATTTTCTTCCAAAACAAACAAAAAACATGTCTGCCAGCCCCACCCACTTCAGGAGAATCTGATATCAATCCCATTGGTCAGGATGGAAAGATCTGAGCCTGGGGCTTAGCATACAATTTTAGAGGATCTGAGATATGTTCATTTTTTCCCAGGAGTGACAGTCTTCACAAATAGAAGTGTAGTTGAACCGACTTTAATTTTTCTGATGTATATATGTATACCATGACTGCATTAAAGAGGGTGATCTTACAGTGAAATGCAGTCTAACAGTTATGTTCGGATCTGAGAATTGCTACTCTTGGCTCATAGCCAATGGTTTTCACACATCAAAATTACCTAGGTAGAGTATTTAAATCCAGAGTTCCTGGCCCTATCCCTAGAAAGTCTGATTCAGCAAGTTTCTAGCAGGTTTTTCATAAGCATTCAGGGATCTGAGACCACCCTTGGGAGAAGGTGCTCTGAGCCTCTCTCACCATGGGAAACCCATTCCCTGAGAGCCCTTTGTGCTGTGTGCCATCCAGCTTGCATTACAAAGCTTCACTCTGGAAGAATCTTCTTCTCACCTACCATAGGTGTAGACACTGGTTTACTCTTGACCTCCAATGAGAAACAGCAGCCCCTTTGGGAAACCGATGCCAGTGTAACTAATTTTGTCTGAGAGCGATGTCAAGACTACAGCCCCAGAGCGAAAGCTTCTGGGAAGATGCAGTAGATAAATAATCCAAACCAAATACAGGCTGAAGTTTAGGGGGCAATGGTTAAACTGTTAAATGACACAATCATACCCAGCAGGAGAGGAGATGATTTAAGAGCTTTCTCTGCAAAATACTAGCAGGTATTTGTTCCCTTGCTAGGTTGGTGAGTATGAAGATGAAACAGATCATCGAGTTTGATGGGCATCTCTGTGCCATTAATACACAAGTTAGCAAAGAGATGAGACCAGAAGTATCAGAAAGCAAACACAATAACTCGAGGAATTGGGGCCATAAAAGGCAGCTGTCTTAAACCAGGTTCTTTGGATTTCAAGTGGTCAAAAGTTACCTCAAAGTACCTTGAGCAGAAAGGAAACAGAAAGAGAATTTATTTGCAGGATATTATGTGTCTTGTAAGAACCTAAGGGCTGCCCCTTCGTGAGAGCCTGGAACCAGGAAGAGGAAGGCCACCAAGAACTGAGAAGGATTCTATCGCAATTTTTGAATCTGTATCCCTCCAACTGTCTCCTTAGCCTTTTGCCTTCGCTTTTGCAGGTTTGGGGAGCTCATGGACATCTGTGGCTTCCCACAGCTCCTGAGTGGCCATCCCCCACATTTAACCCCTTGTTCTCAGGAAAAAATCTCTGGTTAGCCCAACTTGGACCAGGTACTCCTTCCCGTCAGAGGAAAGGAGGTGACTCCTAGTGCTAGCCCGCTGGCAGAGTGCTAGAGTTTGCAGGTGAGGAAACAGCTTTCAGACAGAGAGAGTCCTGGGCTGAGCAAACACCCCAAAATGTATCTCCTATGAGAACTATTCAGGGGCGCCTGGGTGGCTCAGTCGGTTGAGCGGCCGACTTCAGCTCAGGTCATTATCTCACCGTCTGTGAGTTCGAGCCCTGCGTCGGGCTCTGTGCTGATGGCTCAGAGCTTAGAGCCTGCTTCAGATTCTGTGTCTCCCTCTCTCTCTGACCTTCCCCTGCTCACGCTCTGTGTCTATGTCTCTCAAAAATAAATAAATGTTAAAAAAAAAATCTGTGCAAAAAAGAACTATTCAAGTAACATCCCAAGGGAAGAACCAGGACTGTTACCTGTTGGATGTACTTCTAAACAGTCACATGTGCTCTACTTATTGAACTGGAGGTACTGCTCAAGGGAAAATTTCTCCAGCCCTCAAACCCCACAACTCCAGTTGGTCCAGTCTCAGCCAAGTAGTGCATTTAAAGAAACACAATCCAAGAAACAAGAAGTATTATAAACCTATACTTAGTCTATCAAATCTGTACTGTCTCTCAAGGAAATGCCAAAGGAAAAGGTGAATTCTTATTTTTTTTGTAAGTTTATTTATTTATTTATTTTGAGAGATAGCGAGTGGGGGAAGGGCAGAGGGAGAAGGGGAAAGAGAGAATCCCAAGCAGGTTCCATACCATCAGCGCAGAGCCCAATGTGGGGCTCAAACTCAAAAACTGTGAGATCATGACCTGATCTGAAGTCAAGAGTCAGATGCTTAACTGACTGAGCCACCCAGGCACCCCAGAAAGGTGAATCCTTAATGCACGGCAAATATCTTCAAATTCTCTCTCTCCATAACTGCACCCCCACTATCCTGCACACAGTTTTCATGGGGCCTAACATACAATAGAGGCTCAAAAAATATTTTGAAGGGATGTCGAAACGAAGATTCCTGAAAATCTTGGGTCAGTAAATTGAAAGGGCCAAGGGAGATCATGGCCTGAGTTTTACACACCCCTTGAGTGTTCAGGTTCCCCATGACACTCCAGCTTTCCTTCTGAGGTGAAGGATTTTTCCCTCTGCAAGGCAAAATTTCATTCTAAGCGCCCTATCAGTGGCTGTGGCTATAATCAGGTTTGCATTACTGAATTTCCCCCAAATTGGTATTTTTTTTAACTCCAGCTAAGCATAGTGTTTTCCAATTTCAAGGAGTAATAGCGCCCTTGGACTCCATAATGAAGCTACCAACACTTGAAGTACTATCAACTATAAATGCAAAATCTGAAGTCAAGGGCTCATGCCACAGAATTATAATCAGATGATTTATGATATAATGAAAGAACCATCAGTAGGAAGTGAAGGTTTAAGAATAATCAAATCCATATTGATCTGGAAAAATGTGACCCAGGAATAAACTTATATCAGCAAATGGAATAAATTACCATATCTCAACACACTTCTTTCGTGGATCTAGTGCTAATTACACCACCGTTGTTTATTGGAAAATGTGCCTGAGCAAGCCAGAACAGAATCAGGGCACACTTAGTAGATAATAGAAATCTACAGCTGAATTAGAAATAAATGAGATGGTACAACACTTAATAAAAGCCCCAATAGCAGAAGAAACACGAAGAAAGAAGTTGATGCTTTCTACCTAGTAATGAAAAGTGAGCCTAGCAAAAGCAAATGTTTTTCTAACATTTCAGATAAAATTGACTCTATTTATGGTAAACAGGAGCCCCACAGACAAAAGTTTGCAATGGTGTGCATTCAAAGGTAGATAATGTTGGGGCATCTGGGTGGCTCACTAGGTTGAGTGTCCAACTTTGGCTCAGGTCACGATCTAATGGTTTGTGAGTTTGAGCCCTGCTCCGGGCTTTCTGTTGTCAGCACAGAGGCCACTTAGGATCCTCAGTCTCCCTCTCTGAGGGGGAGAGTCTCTCTGCCCATCCCCTACTTTCTCTCTATTAAAAGTAAATAAACTTAAAATTTAAAAAAAATAGATAAGTTTCTCAAGTTCCACGTATGAGTGAAAACATATGATACCTGTCTTTCTCTGACTGACTTACTTCACTTAGCATAATACCTTCCAGTTCCATCCATGTTGCTACAAATGGCAGGATTTCATTCTTTCTCATTGCCAGGGAGTACTCCATTGTATATATAAACCACATCTTCTTTATCCATTCATCAATTGATGGACATTTAGGCTTTTAGACCATGGGGGAAGGGAAGGGGAAAAAAATAGCTACAAACAGGGAGGGAGAGAGGCAAACCATAAGAGACTCTTAAATACCAAGAACAAACTGAAGGTTGTTGAGGGGATGGGGGAGAGGGGAAAATGGGTGATGGGCTTTGAGCAGGGCACTTGTTGGGATGAACACTGGGTTTTGTATGTAAGTTATGAACCACGTGAACCTACCCCAAAACCAAGAGCACACTGTACACATTGTATGTTAGCCAATTTGACAATAAATTATATTAAAAAAAATAAATTAAAAAAAATTAAAAAATTAAGAAGGTAGGTAATGCTCTTGCCACAATATTTTTAGAGATATTAAAACCAGTTTACTTGTTCTACAGTTTAGAGTTTTCTTTCATCTCTTTTTACCAGGGTGGAAAAACAGATCTTGTCACCTGAAAATACGCAGTGTAAGATGACATTTTCCTTGCCAATAAAAGAGATCTAAGAACTATGGACCCACACCAACGTCAAGAAGTGAATTCTTCTGACCTAGAAAGAGAGGCAAGAACTACATTCCTTTCATTTCAAAATTATTCCCAGATAAAGAACCCAGGAAAGGGGTGGCTTAACCTGAGTGGCTCAGTTGGTTAAGCGTCTGACTTTGGCTCAGGTCATGATCTCACAGTTCCTGAGTTTGAGCCCCACATCGGGCTCTGTGCTAATAGCTCAGGGCCTGGAGCCTGCTTGGTGTTCTGTGTCTCCCTCTCCCTCTCTCCCTCTCTGCTCCTCTCCTGTTCATGCTCTCTCTCTCTCTCTCCTTCTCTGTCAAAAATGAATAAACATTCAAAAAATTTTTAAAAAGAACCCAGGAAAGAAATTGGCTCATTTATTTGCAGAATCTATCCTCTAAATATCATGTCAACTGTGTCAGAGTTGTTTCTCAGTTCTCCACAGTGATTCACGGGAAGTTTTGTGTAAAGAATGGGCATGTCTTAATGCACATTGAATAAGCATGTGTTCCCTTCCACCCCCAGCCCCCTTGCAGCTGTGTGGAGTCATGTGACTAGTGCTAGCCAAAGAACTGAGGGGAAGTAAGGTGTCACTTCCAGATTAATGCAATGAACCACTTATGCATTTCATTTGCTTACCATTTCTCCTCCCAAATCATGATATCTGGACACCTCGGGTTGAGATGCCGAGTCATTGGACAGAACAGATCTCCCTGGGTCACTATATGGAAGAAGCCATCCCCAAGTCTTGTATAAACAAGAAATACACCTTTGTTGTATTAAATGGTAGAGATTTCAGGGTTAATTTGTTGCCACAGCATCACCCAGCCTATTGTGACTAATATGTGGGAGAAAATCTAAAATGACCTCTCAAAGTTCTTTCTAGTCTGGATGGTCTGGTCACGTGAGTCAGTTGATGGCCATGAGAAGTGCTGAAGGCCAAAAGGGCCAGGACTTTGGGTGTAGCTCCTTTGTTTACTGGTTTGGTTGACCTGGTTTGTTGGTTGCTTTGTTCTGGTTAAATTACTGGGTTATTAAAACCTCCAACCTTGAGGATGGGCTTAGAGAACTCCATTCTACAAGACTGTCTGCTCCAAGCAGATGCATAGATACACCATTGCATTTGTATATGTTAAGCTTACTCAGTGCCTGGAGAGAGCAGGTTTTCGATAAATATTTTTAAACACAAAGAATAAAAGAACTAATTAAATAATTGAAATGACCTATGCCATTCTCATGGAGCCCTCCTCCAACCCAACGCTGCCCTAGAAACACTGGAGTAGACTTTCTCCTCCGTACAAAAGCAGAGCTGTGGAGGGAAACCACTAAGCTTAATTCATTGCATAGCATATTCATTCGTCAGGTATTTATTGAACACCTACTGTGTGCATTAGTCTAGGGTTGGGGATAAAACAGTGAATAAGGTAGACAAATTTCCTGTTTTCTTGGAGCTCTCCTTCGCTTTTCTTTTTTGTCCTTTTTTAAAGCCAAAGTTTGGCCTGCAGAAAGAAAAAATTGCAATTATCTAGTTATCTGAGTGATCCAGTATAAAAAAGAATGCATGGCAAAAGGTCCATGTATCCACCCATGGATTAACTCCATAAACCCCACTTCCCTGGAGCCCCTGATTAACAATCAGCCCTCTTCGTTTCACCATGCACCTCTGCTCCTTGCCTTGGGGATTCTCATTTTCCTATTTCTTATTCAAACGGAGCAGATGACCCCTACCCTCCTCCCTGTCCAACTTCATTCTTAAGAAAAGCTGTTCCCTTCATTGGGCTTCTCCTAATATACTCAAGAGTTACTCGGTTTCCTGGACTTTTTTTTTTCCTATCAGTGGTTTTGGAGATGGCTTGCTAGCCTGCCGTGCGTTAAACATCCCCAGCCAGGGGCTCGGAGCTATGAACATCTTCAAGAGGATCACTGCAGCTCCAGAGAAATGCTCCCCAGCAGTCTGAAGCAGACTGAAGTCTGCACTGAACTGGCCCAGGGACTCCAGATAAAAGTTTGTTTCTTCCATCTGATCCCCAGAGTACCGCCCAAGACCACACAGGGTGGTATCCACGCAGTGCTGGGTGCTCAGAGGGGCAGTGGCACAGGTGCATAGCTGTTGATCATCCCTCTCTTGCTAGCACCCTCCTTCCTAACCACCCCACAGCAGCGGCACCCAGCAGCTGTAAATACAGAGCTGACCACCCTCAGGGTGTAAGGGCAAACTGAGACTAACTCCGTTTCGTTCTGTGTCCTCCACCCTGAGTCCCCAGTGCCTGCGCAGAAGCTTAAAACCTGCAACTTCCCGGTTCCAAAAGAACCACGCCCAGTGACCTATGTAACAAGACTCTGACCCTTCCTCAGCCAATCGGCTAGGGTCATGACCATCACCCCTCCCACTACCCTAGCCCATTAAAACTCTTGTGCCTTTGGAACACGCTCTCTCTCGACCCACCGCTGCGTTGGTGCAGATATGAGATTGAGCTCGAGCTAGCTCGAATAAAGGCTTTTTGTTCTTGCATTGGACTCGGCTCCCTGGTGGTTTTTGGGGTTCCCGAATTCTGGGCATAACAAGGGAACTGGGTTGTGGGGCACTTCTCCATCATCCAGTCCTGCCTTTGTGCCTCTGGCAGCCCCTCCACTGCTTGGCCAGTTTTGAATGGACCCAGGGTCACCCACTAGATACCAGAAGCATGTTTTCCCCTGAAAGGAGTCCTCATCATATCATCAGGGTGGTTCTCTTCCTGCTCTTTGCAGCTCTTTGTCTTGCAAATTAATGCCATTTACACAGCCCTGTAAATAAAATCTTTTTTTTTTCCTTTTCCTTTTCTTTTTTCTTTTTTTTTAAACTGTGGCCAAGAGCTCCTCACAATTCCCAGGCACACCAACCAGGGCACAGACGAGGTTTCAACCTTGTGTGCCGACAGCTGAAAATAAAACCTTTAGTGTGGGCAGTAACATGCCCTGTAAAGAACCAGCTATAGAAGAAGCCTGGGAAGGAACAGGATGCCAGAGAGCAGGAACATTGGAAGTGTCCAAGTCTTCATTTGCAACCTTGGCAGGTCTCCTGCTTCTGTTTTCCTCCCTGCCCTGAAGATGGGCCAATGACCCATGAGGGATAGCAAGGATTTGTTTCTGTTAGCTATAGTAAATGCTTAATAAAACATTATTTCCCAAAATTTCATTAAGAACTTCCCAGGTACAGCCAAGGTACTTGGTACAGAACATACTTAAAAGGATATACGTCTAACAAGAGTAATACACATAAAGGGTTCTCAGAGGAACTGAGTTTGATTTTAAAGGATGTGCAGTTCAGTAGGAGAAGATGATGTGGAAAGGCAGAGGAAACCACAGAGATTTCATGAAGCTCAACAGTATGAAACAAAGTGATGTGCTCAAGGAATACTGTGCCATTGGTGTGGCTAGGAGCCTTGTTGCCAGGAGACGACATTGGAGACACACATGGGATGGGCACTGAAAGGTTTTGGGTGTCAGGCAAAAGAGTGAGCTTCATTTTCTGGGCAGTGAGAAGCCTTTAAGGTTCTTAAGTAAAGACATGAAGGAATTCCATTTGTTCTGTAGAAAGCTTACTCGGGCAGCAGAATGCAGGATAACTGGATAATTTGGGAGTGGAGGGAAAATTGAGAGCCAGGTCAGAGATTGTTGTATCAATCTAAGCAAGGGAACTTGAGGTCCTGAACTGTCCAGTGTGATCAGAACAGTGGGCATCAGAAGGGAAGAATTGGGAAGAAAAGCTGGAAAGTTTGGTGAGAAGAGGGAGTGTGGAAAGGACATCGAAGATGGGCAATAGGAACCTGCCAGAAGATAGAATGCTTTACTGGTGTTGTGATGTTTCTTTCAGTAGCTGTGGTCTTCTGGGGACCCTTAAGTGGGAGCTATGCACAGATTTAAATGATTCACATCTTATATCTTGGCTCTGTCCTTTGCCAACTGTGTGCCCTTGGGCACATTTCTTGCTTTCTCTATGCCCCAGATAAAAAAAAGACACAAGACGTGAGAGGCAAAGAGATACTCTCATTTATAAGAGAAGAGTGTGTACAAAGGAAGCCGAAGTGGGCTGAGCTGAGGAACGAAATGCTCATTGGGTCGACTGTTGGTTCTGGTTACTTCTCCTTCCTGTCCCTCGCTCCTATCAAGCTTCTTTATTTTCAGGTGAACTTCAACACGCAGCTTCCCAGTCTGGGGACTGGCTCTGCTGGGCCAAGTATAGGAGCTGTAGAGGGAGAAGAGGAGGTCCCTTCAGACAGGCTGGTTGAACTGCTGATAGGACAGGCCTCTGTTTATTTTCCCAGCGAAACACCACATCGTTTCCTTGCATTCTCTTCCAAACGGGATTATCTAGGAAAGAATGAGGACCAAGTAATCAAGCCTTTGGATCTGATCCGTACGGTGTCCCATCTGTGAGCCTCAGGGAGATTCAAAGCTGGCCAGTGCTTGTTGATGGGGATGCAAACTGGTGCAGCTACTCTGGAAAACAGTGTGGAGGTTCTTCAAAAAATTAAAAATAGAACTACCCTACATTCCAGCAATGGCACTACTAGGTATTTACCCAAAGAATACAAAAATAGTATAAATCAAAGGGATACATGAACCCCAATGTTTATAGCAGCATTATCTACAGTAGACACATTATGGAAACCACGCAAGTGTCCGTTGACAGATGAATGGATAAAGAAGAGGTGGAATAGGGGTACCGAGGTGGCTCAGTTGGCTGAGTGTTCAACTCTTAATTTTGGCTCAGGTCATGATCCAAGCACATTTATTACATCACTCACCTCCTGGTCGTGAGATCAAGTCCCACATTGGGCTCCATGCTCAGCATGGAGCCTGCTTAGGATTCTCTCTCTCTCGCTCTGCCCCTCTCCACCACTCACATACTCTGTCTCTCTCAAAAATAATTTTTAAAAAAGAAGAAGAGGTGGTGTATATATACAGTGAGTATAACTCAGTCCTCAAAAAGAATGAAATCTTGCCATTTGCAAAGACATGGATGGAGCTAGAGAATATTATGCTAATACCATATGATTTCAGTCATATGTAGAATTTAAGAAACAAAACAAATGGGGAAAAGGAAAAAAAAAAAAGAGAGAGAGAGGCAAAACAAGAAACAGACTCTTAACTATAGACAATAAACTGATGGTTGCCAGAAGGGAAGTATGGTGCGGATGGGTGAAATAGGTGACAATAGGTGACAATAGGTGATGGGGATTAAGGAGTGCACTTGTAATGAGCACCGGGTGTTGTATGGAAGTGTGGAATCACTACACTGTATGCATGAAGCTAATATTCCACTGTATGTTAACTAACTGGAATATAAATAAAAACTTTAAAAGCCCCCACAAAGTTGGCCATTTCTGGAGGCCAGTCCATATTTATGCCATTTTCAGATGACACCTTTTGATGACATTTGGCAATTACATGAAAAAGTTTACTTTCCTTTCTTAACAACTATTTTGGTTTCCAACACTGTGATATCAAATGTCTACAAATATCTTTCAATAATTATACTTGTAACAAGGATGGTATGGATAACATTGAACTTGTGTTTAGTTTGGGACCTGTTAGAATGTCAGAGCTTTTGGAACTTGTCATCTTGGGCCATGGAGTTAGACCACATCCCTGAGAGTGAGGCTGGGATGGCACTTCCCATGAAGGCAATGGAATTGCCCATTGCCAATTGACTTGGACATAAGTCATTTGGGGGGGAAGGAATGATTTCCTCTATAATCAAGCTGGATATAGTCAAGATTCTGAAGTATGGAGAAATCCCAAGTGTGGATGCACTCTCTGGCCATGTCAGGGTGGGCAGTCATGGCCCACAAGGGCACAATTCTCAGGGGATAGAACATGCATGGTGTCCCTGAAGTTACGTAGGAAGTTGGTCCTGCCCCACTCAATGAAGAACTGATTCCTTTGGAGAACCTGGGACAGGTTTTGACTTGTGCGCAAGTTGAGAAAGGATATTGCCACCTTTTGGGTAACATGGCAGACAAGAAGCTGTATTTCCCCTGCCACTAGATCAGAGAGCAGGGCATTGCAGCCAGGAGCCTCAGTGGCCCCTGGGACACAAAGTCAGCACATAGCAGGTCCTCACTTTGGAGAACAGGTGGCAGGTTTCCAGGGCAGTGAACATTTGAAGTAGCAACTGGGTCCTTTGGCTTCACGGGGCAAGCATCACCTGTGAGCCACCAGGCCTTTAGATGTGATTAATTAATATGCTTCTTGGACATCTGGGGTGAAGGAGGGAGACAGGCTCATTTGAGCGCCAGGAACAGGGAGTCATCGTACTTTAGAGTACCAGTGTGGGTGACGTTTATTCTCCACGCTGGATGATTAACATCCCAGTTACCTGTGATTCTGTTGGCTTGTAGCCCAAGAAGGGGAAAATAGTGACTAAATATGGATTTCAGGTTTACTTATCTGTGGAATAAAACACCAACAAAACTGGGGAGTTCTATGAAGATTTGGATTCTATTATGCTGGACACTTAGTCGGTTGAATTTTAACCTCCCAAAAGATAAGTTCAAGTCTTAGCCCCAGTACCTATGAATGTGACCTCTATTAGAGGGTCTTTGCAATGTAATTAAGTTAAGGATTTTCAGATGAGATCTCCCAAGATTTAGGGCGGGCCCTGCAGCCAGTGACTGGTGTTCACGTAAGAGAAAGGAGAGAGAAGAGGCCTAGGGCGACTCGCAGAGAAGACCCTGTGAAGGTCAGGTGGAGACTAGGATAAGGTGACCCCTAAGCCAGGGGACACCGAGAGCTACCAGAACCTGGAAGAGACCAGGAAGGACTCTCCTTGAGAGTCTTTGGAGGGAGTGTGGCCCTCCCAACACCTTCGTTTTGGACATCTGGTCTCCAAAACGGTAAGAGAAAAAATTTCTGTTGTTTTAAGCCATGAGGTTTGTGGTAATTTGGTTTGGGTTTTTGGTTTTTTTTGTTTCGAGGAGTTTCTTTGTTTTTTAAGTTTTTATGCCAGTATAGTTAACATCCAGTGTTATATTTGCTTCAGGTGTCCATTATAGAGATTCAGCAATTCTGTATGATACTCAGTGCTCATAGGTGTGTGGTAATTTTCAACAGCAGCCCTAAAAAAACTAGTGCAGCCATCTTCAGTGTTTGCTGGTATTAAGTAAAAACTGAGTCAGGGTTTCATGCCCCTTTGTCTACCAGAAGATTCTAAAAACCTGGTTGAGAGCACGTGACTGATTGATTAAGTGTTCTCAGGCAGCATGCATCAGAATCATCTGGATGTCTCCTCGGAGAGCTGGGCCCCAGAGTTTCTGATCCCAGAAGTCTGGGGTAGAGTCTAAGAATCTGCATTTCTTCCAAGGTTCCAGGTGATGATGATGATGCTAGTTTGGGCCACGCTTTGAGAACCCCTAAGCTGTACATTGCAACTCCCCACCACACACACATATACACACAGGGAAATGGGTGCTTCCGATTTTAGAAATTAGGGGAGATTGGGGAAAAAGAATCCCAGTTGGAATAAATGAATCATGGAGAGAATAAGATTTGTTGTGGTGGTGGTAGTGGTGTGGTTTACAGGGGTCCCAGGGCATACGAGCTATGAGCAATATTGCCTCTTCTCCCAGTCGACCCTGTGCCATGTTCCTCTGAGTGTTGACAAGTCTGTGGATCAATGTGGTGTTCGTAGGCAGCCTTTCTGAGGTCCTTTTGAGATTATGGATGTGTGCAAGAATTGCAAACTTGGTTAGAACTGTAGGACTATTTCATAACCCTGGACCTCTCTTGTACAAGGCTTCACACCCTCCCAGCCTTTTACTGCGCCCGCTGCTCTGCCAGTGAGGCCACCCAGAGAACCCTAGAGCTCCATGCTATGCAGCCCGATCATGCCTCTCTTTGGGTCTTGGCCATGGGCCGCTTGCCTCTTGCTTCCTGCCCTGACTCTTCTCTGACTCTTCACACTCTCAACCCGAAGTGTGTAATGCGAGAAGTTGATGCCGATGAGGCTGTTTTTGACATTAAGGAACTGAGCAGAAGTGTAAATATTTTCTCTTCTCAGTCCCTAGGTGGACAGTCCTGGCTTCTGGATCATACGGCTTCTCAAAATGTCCTATGGGATTTTTTTATTGTCCATAGAGTCGTCCAACTGGATAATGTTTCTTAGAATAGACTTGCAATACTTGTTTATTCCTCCATCCCTCACTTCTCCCTGGGATCATTTCCCAAGGAAACCTACCGGCACCCCGACCTTTGTCTCCAGCTTTGCTATTTGGGGAGCCCACTTGTAGACCCATATGGTAGGTAGCCCTCTTTCTCCTTTCCTACCCTTCAGAGATGGTTGCAAGTCCAGAGATACAAGTTGGGCGGGAGGGGGGGAGAGTCTGTTGACTTCTGTTGGGTAGCTTGGATGCTGAGAAATGAAATTCCCCATAAGCAATTCATTGAAGTGGGCAACAGAAGCTAAGCTACCCCCGATCTGCCACCCTCCCTGAAGAAAGACCTTACAATTCACTGCTTGCATCACAGGGCAGCCCTTTGGCTCAGGCAGATGCCAAAACAGACTTGGAGTTCATCTGTGCTCACCAGTTGCTGTATTAGGAAGGGAGGCCCCGCAGTTTGTTTAACTTAATGCCACACAAACACTTTGGCCTTTTGAAGCCTCTGAAACTCTAAGAGCTGTGTGATAAACGAGTCCAGGGGTTCTCCAAAACCACTCTGCGGACTGCTTCGAAATCAACTGGGGAGTTTTTTTTCTTAATTGTTGTAAAACAAACATGACATAAAATTTACCATTTTGTCCATTTTTAAGTATATCATTCAGTGGCATTAAATATATTCACACTGCTGTGTAACCATTACCGTTACCTCTTTCTGAACTTTTTCCTTTACTGCAGAGACTTGGTAACCCTTAAGCTGTAATTCTCCATTCCCCTTCCCCTCAGCCCTTGGTAAGCTCTAGTCTGCTTTCTGTTGCCTGTTCTAGCTGCTTCATGTGAGTGGAATCCTGCAATATCTGTACTTTTCTGTCTGGCTTATTTTACTAGCATCACGTCTTCAAGGTTCATTCACCATGTAGCATGTATCAGAACTGCATTCCTTTTGTGGTGGAATAACACTTCCTTTTATGTATAGACCATATTTTATCCATTCGTCTGTTGATGGACATTTGGGTTGTTTCTACCTTTGGGCTACTGTGAATAACACTACTGTGAACATAGGTGTACAAATGTCGCACTGCTTTCAATTCCTTTGTGTATACCGTGAAAGTAGAATTGCTGGATCATATGGTAATTCTCTGTTTAACTGTCAAGGAGCCACCACACAGTTTCCCACACCAGCTGTGCTATTTCCCTACCAACAGTATACGAGGGTTCCAATATTTTTGTATTCTTGCCATTATTTGTTGTTTTCCATATATATATATGTATATATATACACACACACACATACACATATATATAGACTCATGTATATATATATATATATATATATATGCATGCCATCCTAATGGCCTCATATGCCTAATGAGTGTGTGAAGTGGTTTTCCTACCTTGGTTTTGATTTGCTTAATGATTGACAATGGAACTTTTACACAAAAACCCATTCCTGAATTCTACCTTTGGGTATTTGGGTTGGGTCTGTGTTTGGGGCCATAGACCCAGTACAACATCCCACCTATTAAAGAAATCTTTTTTAAAGTTTTTATTCAATTTATACTAAAAAAAAAAAGAAACCCCAAAAGCCCATTTTACCCATCTTTCCACATCCCCTGCCTCTAGCAACCACCAATTTGTTCTGTGTATCTATAAACTTGGGGTTTGTTTTGCTGTAGATTCTACGTATAAAAAAGAGAATTAAAGTATTTGTCTTTGTCTGGCTTATTTCACTTAGTTTAATGCCCTTAAGTTCAATTCACATTGTGACAAATGGTGAGATTTCATTCTTGTATATGATTGAATAATTTTGCATTGTTTATCTGTCCCACAATTTCTTTATCCATTTATCCATCGATGGGCATGTTGGTTGTTCCCATAGCTTGACTACTGTAAATAATGCTGCATTGAACATAGGAGTGTATGTATACACCTTTTTGACTTTGTGTTTTTGTATTCCTTGGATAAATACCCAGAAGTGGAATAACTGGATCCTATGGTAGATCTCTTTTTAATTTTTTGAGGAACCCCCATACTGTTTTCCAGTGCGGCTGCACCAATTGACATTCTCGCCAACAGTGCACAAGGGTTCTCTTTTCTCCACATCCTTGCCAACACTTACTGTCTTTTTGATAATAGTCCTGACTGCTGTGAGGTGATGTCTCATTGTGGTTTTGATTTGCATTTCCTTGACTACTGATGTTGAGCACGTTTTCATGTACCTCTGAGCCATCTGTAGGTCTTCTTTAGAAAAGTGTCTCTTCAGATCTTCTGCCTACTTGTTAATCAGTTTGCGTTTTTGCCTTTGAGTTGTATGAATTCTTTCTGTGTTTTGGCAATCAACCCCTTATTTGGTAAGATCTGCAATTACCCTCTCCTGTTCGGTAGGCTGACTTTTCATTTGGTGACATTGTCCTTTGCTGTGCCGAACCTTTTCAGTTTGATGTCTTCCCACTTCCTTCCTTTCACTTTTCTTTTGCTTCGGATGAGAAATTGATTTTTATAATTCCACACAAAGTAATTCCAGCCTTTGCACCCTTCTAATCAATGGAATTTGCTGCTTTCTGGGAAAGCTCATTCCATTTTGACACAATTTTATCTACTTATCTCCTAAGCGAAAATCTGTGTCATTTGTAGCCGCCGACACCGCACATGTCATCCATGTCTCCTCTGCCTAAAGTGCACCGTTCTTTCCCCTCTACTTACCTGGGTCGTGAACACTCTGCCTCTTCCTCTTAGAGCCTGGCTAACACAATCCTAGTCCCCAGGCTGACTCTATCAAACCCCCTCTCTGTTCCCATAGCATCCTAATCTTACTGTCGCAGTGTTTCCACTTGTGTTGTAATTTCCTGTTTATTTGTCTGTCTCTGGTCCTACACTGCATTTTGTAAAAGCTCACAGCTGTCCACGACGACACTCACCACTGTCCCCCTGCTGCCCACTGCTCCGTGCATTACGTAGGCCCACAGCACACAGAGGTCGAAGCATTTGTTGAAAAACCAGTTCTGCCCTGGATGCACAAGAAACCATTCTGGGGGTTCTCCCATACGAAATGAGTTTGCTCGTTACCATTAAGAGCTCCTCACTCAGCAAAAAGAAAGATTCTAGATTAAAACTTGCAGTCTTCAAATCGGGTGATGGAATCCTCAAGCAGTGAGAAATCCCATCTGTAAGTACAGGGAGCTGAGGAGGCTGCCTAATTTCTTTCTCTGCTCTTTGCTCTCAGACGTCTTGCAAACACATGCATTTGCTCAAGCTGGACTTTGTGCAAAAGAAAAATAAAGCACCTTAGGGTGTATTTAAACCACCGCAGTTATATTTTTACTTGTGCATTTTACCTACAGCATCGGAAAAAGTAATTTTGTCCCAATTAGGATCGGTCTTTTCAACTGCTGACATATGTTTATGGAGCATCTGGATATAATCTGATTAGCATCTGGTGTAGGGCTGTGAGATACTATCTCCCGAGGTCTCCCATGGAGAGGGAAAGGCATAAACTCGTGTTCATTTGGACCATCCTAGTGTTGACATCTGCTGTTGGGTCAAGGCATCTGGGCCTCCCATCCTCCACCACCTTGCCAGAGTTCATGTGGACACAGCGTCGCCCTAAACTCTCAAGGTCCAGCATTCATTGGAGCCGAAAACCAATGTCAGCACTCTGGTTTGTCCAAGAATTTTAACATTCTTTTCTCCTCTGCCTACGTTAGACCCAGTATGGAGCAGATCACACGCATCTAGAGAAGAAGTATCGATAACCGATCGGCCTCTCCCTGCCCCAGCCGCAGACTCTGCCAGTGTTTTGGTTACAGTTTCTCCAGTCACGTTCACTTTTCATCCTCCGATAAGGCTGCATGATAACATCCCCTGAGAATTCTCTGCCTGGTTTTTGTTTTATTTTATTCTCATTTTCGAGGCAGATGTTTAAAGACAAATAGTTTCATGAAGTTCTGTTTGTTTTCTTTTTCTTTTTTTTTTTTTTTTGTGCTAGATTTTGCTTTAGGTTGAAGCAAAAAGAATAGATTTCTCAAGCTGTATAAAAACAAAAACAAAAACAAAAACAAACTCTCCTTGCAAATGCTTAATTAGAGGTTTGATTAAGACATACATGTGAACTGGGGATTCGGGGGCAGCCACTTGGTATTCATAACCCAGTGCAGAACAGCTGACCTGGGAAGGTTGAGAGAGGCTATTCCATATAAGGAGGAAGGGAAGGTACTGTTAGTTGTTGACAAGTGGCTGCTTGGGCAGGATCTGCTAGAATCTGGATTCATAACTTTTTTGGATGGATTTGGAGAGTGGGGGGGGGGGGCTTGTAAGTGTTTGATTGACTCTCACGTATCCTTTCTCTCTTTAAGTCCAGTAGGGCCAAACAAACACACGGACTTATAATAGAGATGAGGCAATGGGTTCTTACGGAGTGCCTCTAATGTATCAGGCACAGGAATGTGTGCAGGAGGGAGTGTGTCCGACATGTTCCCTTGTCCTTAGTATAGAGTCTACTGGGGAAGACTGGTCATCAGTGATGGCAACACACACCAACACAGTGTCCCCACCTGTGGAGAAGTCATGAGAGAGAATATAGCCCAAGAAGAAGGGAGAGGGGAGGTGCTCTGCCTGAGTCGGTGAGGATGACCTCCCTGTGGATTTGGCTCTCCACTTGAACCTTGGAGGCATCAGTCAGTTGGGGAAGGAGCTTTGAGGATGGGGAACAGCCTGTGGAAAGATGGGGAAGTGCCAGACCCACTCAAGGAACTGAAATAATGCCACTGCAGGTGGAACAGAGAACAAGAAGGTAGAGGAAGAGACTGGGGTAGAGGGATGCAAGTCACACAGGCATTTTAGCTTTGCATGCTTCTGGTCTTGGCCAAAGGACAGTGGAGGCCATTAAAGGTGTTTAAATTGGAGAGGACATATAATCCAACTTAGAAACCATGGTTGCTGGCAGAATGAATTATATGAACAGTAGTACAAGCTGGAAAACAAGTCCATAAGTGTTGAAGAGTGCTAATGACCCACGTAATAACCATTTTCCCCTTCTAGATAGAACTGTGATTTTATTCTTGTTGGTGATAAGATTATATCTCCCTAACCCCTTGGAGCTATGAGTGAACAATGAGATGTAAGTAAAGCGACTGAAGTTTTTAGTTAAGGTTTCTGAAAACTCTGAGAGTAACCGACTTAGCTAGGAGGAGGCCTCTTTGCATTTCCCTTCCTTCCCATATCCTGATGCCTGGAATGCAGATATGATGGTCGGAGTTTCAGCAGCCATTGTGGGTCATGAATGATCATATTTGTTGATGACTTAGACAAGGGAAGTTGCAGATGGGATGAAATGGTGGGAAAGTGGGAAGAGGAGGGCGTGTCTAGGCAAGCTTCCCCTAAGAGGGGATGCCTGCATAGCATTTTAAAAGACCAGAATGATTTGATCAAGAAACATCACGGCAGCTATTAACAGCATTTCTTCTTGTTTTTAGAAGTTTGGCTTTGTGTTGATTGCAACACAATGAAGGTTAAGGCCTAGGGTTGAAAATGGTAGCTTATGGGGTATGCCTGCATGGCTCAGTCACTTACGCATCGACTCTTGATTTCCACTCAGGTCATGATATCACAGCTGACAGCACAGAGCCTGCTTGGGATTCTCTCTCTCTTATTCAGCCCCTCCTGGCTCATGCTCACTCTCACTCTCTCAAAATAAATAAATATTAAAAAAAAAAAAAAGAAAAGAAAATGCTAGCTCATGATCTTGTCCAACCCTGTGATATATTCTATTTGGACAGCATTTGGTTTAAAAAACTCTTAATACCTTGCCAAGATTTAAAAATTAGGAGAGTTCATAGCAGAATCTGGCTTGGAGGGGATTCTCTGGAAGATCTCCCCGCTTTACGGCCCTACTTGTACAAGGCAAGAGCGTTAGCCAAGTAGTGACCACCCCACTTATTCATCTGCATTTCCCTTGAACTCACTCACTGCTGACCTTCCCTACTGGCCCCGTGCATACTTGGGTTTGCAGCCCCAAACCAAGGTACTCTGCTCTCGTGAGTAGTGGGAGACTCCCTTTGCTGGCACTCTCCAAGGGCAAGGAGATGGGAACGAAGTGTTGACTGCATTTGGAGAATGCAGTGCAGATGGATTAGGACTGCTACCCTGTTGTGCACGGTCTTAGACTGGTTGCAAATGAGGCCAGAGGATACACAGAAGCCTGATTGGGGAGACTGTGTGGGTTAAGGTGTGAGGTTTGAACATTTTCTGGAAAATGATGGGGAACGATGGAACATTTAGACATAAGAGCCCCTTAATCACATAAGTTTTCACATTTTCACGTTGAAAGTTGAATGAAGAATGTATTGGATAAGACTGTTGTTGCTGTAAATAATTACCATTTTGCATATAGTTTACTAGTTTGTACATTTTTTAAAGTTTTTTTTTTATTTTGAGAGCAGGATTTAGAATGGGGAAGATGAGGGGGAGAGAGAGGAGAGAGAGAGAATCCCAAGCAGACTCCATGCTGTCAGCACAAACCCTGACATGAAACTCAAACTCCTGAACTATGAGACCATGACATGAGCCAAAATCAAGAGTCAGACGCTTAACCAACTGAGCTACCCAGGCACCCCTGGTTTGTACATTTTTATTTGGCTTTCGTAACACTTCAGAAGTCCGGTATTGTATACATTTACTTTAAATACCAGAAAACTGAGGCACAGAGAGGAAACAAAAATTGCCCAAAGTCCTACACTACATGACAGAACTATAACTTCTAAGACCAAAGCCCAGGTGACTTTTGTCCCAAGGCCTCGTCTGTATGACCACAGATGAAAATGTGATGTATTTCAGTAATAAATTAGTAATCAAAGAGAAATAATTTAAAAATTAGGATGATGAAATAGACCTATTTCATTATCTTGAAGCCTACTTTTCATCATTTCCATTCTATTAAATCACAGTGTCACTCTAATAATCTTGGTGGCTTTTTTTTTTAAAGAGAGTAAAAGAGACAGAGAGTGAGCAGCTAAGGGGCAGAAAGAGAGAATCCCAAGCAGGCTCCACACTGTCTGTGTAGATCCTGACATGGAGATTTAACTCAGGAACCACGAGATCATGACCTGAGCCGGAAACAAGAGTCTGACACTTAACTGACTGAGCCCGCCAGGCGCCTCCACGTGTGTTGCTTTCCAAAGACCCTCCCATCCACTTGAGTTCCCCTCATTTCTCACTCTCTCTGTGCTTCTCCTTCATTCTCTGCAAAAGTTGTGCACACTCATATATGTAAGTTTCTCCAGCATCCCTCATTTGCCCATTGCAGCTACCAACCCGCCATAGCTCTATGTTACTAGCCCCGTGCCTCGTCGCTCATGCTGACCCCTGACCACAGGGTCCATGCAGATCTAGGACTCTGCGAGCGGGGAGAAATACCTTGAGAGGTCACTCTAATTGTCTGGGCTGGCTGAGTCGAGCAGGAGAGTCAGAACCACCCAGGTGGCCCTGACCTCCAGAAAAGGGTGTTCCACAGCTGCCCGGGGCATCCTGTTCCGTGATCTGTCCACACTGGCACTCAGGAAGTTTTCTCAATCATTCACCTAAGTCATACGGTGCATATTTGGCAAGGACAGTGGCCATTCATGCCGGCCTCTCCCTGTCTTCACATCTTTTCCAGAAATAAAAGCTTGGCCTTCCCCAGCCATACACACCCTCCACTCTGCTCCTCCAGGGAACGAGAAATTTGGCTCAGGAATCTACTCAGGGCTCCCAGCTTGAGCTGGCCATCTGGCATGACTGCTGCTTCCAAATTACGTTCACTTCCATGGATAACCAAGTGGATTATCTCCAAGAATCATCTTCTCAGTGAGAAGAGAGGAGGCGGAGAAAATAGCACGTTCATTTGCTTGCTCAGAAAAGACCGCGGACATCAGCTCCTTGCCCTTGCTGGCAATAACACTCGGTCGCTGGTCTGCAATGCAAAGCCTAAATCAGGCTTATTAGTGTGGAACTCAAAGGCGCTGGAGGGTAGCCAGCATTTCCAGAGCTGGCATTCATTGTAGTCTGGCACAGCCATGGAACTGACAGGCCCCAGCTTGGGAAAGGTCAGTAAGGGCTTAGGGCACCCCGAATGCTCGCTGACCCATAACCACCACAGGTATAATTAAGATACATGTCCTTCCATTTCTGGATCGCATCTGTTGTTGACAAGTGGTTCAGAGAATGAAAGGTAATGTTTAATAATTAGCCCAAGCAAAACAGGGAGGCAGATCTGGGAGAAGGAGGATGTCTACCTGGCCTCCCTTCCCCAAGGAATAGAACAATGTCGAGGCCTCTTGTGCAAGAACCTCTGCTCATGAACTCAAAACCAACAGCCTTTCCTTCGTTTCCCTTCGATCCCAATCAGGTGCAGTCCAGCCCACCTCCAGCGACCATTTGGCAACGTCTGACCTTCGGTTATCAAAACTGGGGGCAGGAAAGGGCTATTCCTGGTATTTATTGGGTGGCCAACAATGCTGCTAAACACTTACAATGCACAGGACAGACCTCACAGCAAAAAAAAAAAAAAAAAAAATCACCCAGCTCAAAATATCAGTAGTGCTGGTGTCGCGAAACCTTGCCATAAATCAACATGATTTCTACTCCAAGCCTTCCATTCTGCTGGCAAGATGATTAATGCCACTTCTGACTGGGGTTTTAACCCAGGGCTGTACCATAGTTCTGGGGGCTTGGGCTGAGCCAGGGTTGGGTAGGGAGTGCTATGCTTGAAAGGGAGAATCTTTGGGGAGGCAGCCAAAGCCTGACATTCAGCCCCTGTTCCCTTCTCTGCCAGATAGCTAAACGGCTCCAGAATCTGCAGGCTTTTCTCTTCTTCCACCCGTAGCTTAGGCACGGCCCTTGATCTAGCCCCTTCCCCCTGCTTGTTTTGCTGCTGTGTCCTTTTAGAAATCTCGCGTCCTCCTGGCACCGTGGAAATTTCCTGAATTCTGCATAACACAAGAAACCTCCCAGGCCCTTTAGGCAGTCTTCATTGGCACCTAGCTACTTTAAGCTCCTTGCTAGAATAAAGGGACGGCAAAGAATAGGACAGAATGGGAGAGGAAAGAATGAACATCTCAGAACATTACCGCAGTCACAGAGGTAGCGGTGAAGTCAGACTGAAGAACCAGCACCGTCTCTGACCCGAGTCTATCAGAGAAGATAGCCGAGACTTCTTCCCCTCTCCCGAGAGTACCCTTGCCGGGCCTCTGGGTAACGTGAACCTATCAGATGGGCCAGCCTCAGCTATCCCTTTGCACTTGAATGAGGCAGGCTTTAAGGTCTCAGCCTTGGAGAAAGTTTCTTGTGAACATTTCCACATTGGCGTAAGAGGAAGATGTTTAATTTTTGTGACTCTCAATGATCAGGGCCGACCCGGCTGTGCTAGAATCACCCTAGGAGTTTGTTTTAAGCACTAAATATTCATTTCCGGAGTGATCGGACAGCATCTGTTGAAATTACAAGTAAGCATACCCTTGGACCCAGTAATCTCCTGGGATTCTGTCCTGTGGAAATAAAAGGATTTTGATACATTTTTGATACATGAGCATCATGTTTGTTGAGGCAAAATGAATATATAGTAAAAAAAAAAAAAAAACTTTGTAAGTCCATCACTAGAGGAATGAATGGGGCCGTGGGTGAATTGGGGTACATCCATACCACGTGTGATGGTTAATTCTATGTGACAGCTTGTCTTGGCCACAGAACCTAGATGTTTCTGGAAAAGGTAGTTTTGGCTGAGATTTGCATTTAAATAGGTGGAGTTTGGGTGAAGCCGATTACTCTCCATAATGTGAGTGACCCTCTTCCTTAATGCTCCAGAGACTAAGTCCCCGCAGCAAGAGAGAATTCTGCCAGCAGACTACCTTTGTATTTGGATTTCAAATCTTCCCTGGGTCTCCAGCCTGCCAGCCTACTTTGCAGCTTTTAGACTAAGCTTCCATGGTCTTATGAGCCAATCGCTTAAAATTTGTCCTTCCCCTTCTTGCTCCCCCATCCCGTTGGTTTTGTTTCTCTGGAGAACCCTAATTAATACACCATGAAATATGACGCATCTTTGAGTTATGTCAACACACAGGGACCTAGGAAACTGCCATAATGTATTATGTGGAAATAAAGCAATATACAGAGATCTATGTAAAAGAAGCAACAGCCACGGATGCGTGTGTATGTATTAGCTTATATGTGTAAGCACAGAGATGTGTGTGAGAAAATGCGACATGTCACAGCACTGGTAATCTGGAAGGGGGGTATGGAGGTAAAACAAAAAAGTAGGGGAACTAGAAAAATGCTCAATGAAAAGTGTAGAATATAAGAATAGAATAAGATTCTGATAGTATGAAAAATATAAAAATGCTAAATATAAATATGGCCATAGGCAAAGGTTACAAGTTGACTGGAAAATAATGAAAAATTTCTGGGGTGCTGAGGTGACTCAGTCTGATAAGCATCGGAATCTTAATTTCGGCTCAGGTCACGACCTCACTGTTGGTGAGATCAAGTCTTGCATCAGGCTCTGCGCTGACAGTGGGGACCCTCCTTGAGATTCTCTCCCTCTCCTTCTCTCTCTGTTCCTCTCCTGCTTGTACTCTCTGTCTCAAATTAAATAAACTTTTTTAAAAATTTAATAATTTTTAAAAAAAATTTATGTTGTTAGATTGGGAGGTAGAGCTACTCTATTACTCAAATTGCTCATTCTTTTTTTTTTTAATTTTTAATGTTTATTTTTAAGAGAGCAAGAGACAGCTCTGACCTGTTGGCACAGAGCCTGATGTGGTGCTCAAACTCACCAACCACAGTATCATGACCTGAGCCGAAGTCAGACACTTAACCAACTGAGCCACCCAGGCGCCCTGCTCATTCTTTAACATTATAGGGGCACCTGGGTGGCTTGTTTGGTTGGGCATCTGACTTCGGCTCAGGTCATGATCTCACCCTTGGTTCATGAGTTCAAGTCCCACCTTGGGCTCTGTGCTGATAGCCTGGAGCCTGCGTCACATTTTGGGTCTCTCTCTCTCTCTGACCCTCCCCTGCTCATGCTGTCTCTCTCAAAATAAACATTAAAAAGACTCTTTTTAAGATAATTAAAAAAAACACCACGTTCTCAGATCCGAGACCCAACTTCAATTTGGTAAGGCAGCAAGAAGACTGGACAACCAGAGAATCTGTACTTTTAAAATAAAGATCCCAGCCTGGTTCTTGGTGCACGGCCAGGCTTGGGGCTGCTCGTGTGCATGAGAGAACACACCCAGGGGACCCCATTAGAGAGGCAAGGAGCGTTTCTACAGATCATCTCCTGAGGACCCCGTGCTTCTATTTTGGGGTCTTCCTTCTGGTGACAGCCTTGTAGAGAGCCCTGAATCCTCAGTAAACTTCACTCTTATCCCATATCTAAGCCCAGTGCTCAAAGCTTAGCCCCAGCATCACACTCTCAGTAGATCACAAGACTCGATGTCATATGGACATTTTAGGACTGGAAAGATGCTTAAACTTCAGCTTAAGACCTCAAACCCAGAAATTCATTTCCTGGCCCACAAAGCCCAGGGCATCCTCCTCAGGAATGGCCGTGGCTCCTAGAGGAGAAGACACGTAGAGGGTATATATGTCCATGCACTTTGGTTCCTATGCTCTAGAGTGGATCAGTCAGCTGTGGCCATGGGGACTCAGGAAGCCTGAGTATGTGACGCGGGTGAGCTGAAGCTGAAGGAGGAAGGTGATACTCCTTGCTTTGCCAAGTCAGAATGTACACATGTTGCTGCTCAGGTACCTCCTCTTCTTCTATTTTCTCCGTGCTTTTTCCTTCTTCTCTACTTTCTCCCAGAGCCCCAAAGTAATTGGAACAGAGTATCCGGTCACAGTTGCAACAAACCTATTCTGATTACTCCTTTCCCCCTCTAGGCCCCAATTCAAGTTCCAGAGAATCTCAAAGCCATTTACCTCACTTTGCCAATGCTCCAACTGCCTTTAACCTCATCTGTTGCTAATTCAATTAACAGTTTCAAGTTCAAACACATGTGAGTTTTCCATAAAAACCATGAAGGAGGGCTCTCACCCTGAACCAGAGGGAAATTCCAGCTCCACAGCTGAGTGGCATGCCCCCCAAAATTTCCCCTGCACCCTACTGGAAAGCTGAGATAAGCTGGCCCCCCAGGACTAGGATGAGGGGTGTGAGAGGTAGGCTGAAGGGGCTCTCGCATGCCACAGTCCCATCCGCTGACTCCCTACCTCAGTTCTGTGATAAGACATCTTTTGAGAAATACCCACGTCCACGTAGCATTGTACAGTGACTTCATGTCTGATATCTCATTTGCTTCTCGCTAGATCCCAACAAGGTGGTTGGAGAGCTGTTTCTCTCATCCCTGTCCACTTATGGTGGAAATGAAGCTGAAAAGCTAACCAGGTGACCTCCTGAGACCCAACTAAATCATAGAAGAATTGGTACTTGACCCCAAGTGTGACTCCAAATCTCTTTTTTCCCACACCCGCCACACTGGTTTCTCACCTTACTTAAATTGTTAAATGATCTCCTCTTTCTCATACCTTAAATATCCAGCTTTTAATCTTTGATGATGAGCTGTGAAAAACAATCTCTTGTGATTGACAGGACACCTGACGCATGCTGTTTTATTTTTGTGTTTGCTCTTATTGTTAGCTGCTTTGCCTCTGCCTCGTTAGTCACTCCATGTGGGGGCTTATACTTCATACTCTGCGCATCACAGATTATTCAGGGCAAAGCATTTTACAAACGTGTTTGGGAAAATGTGAACTGAATTGGCAAGATGTATTTTTCCCCCGTAAGTGGAAATTATTGTTCCGTTGATGGGCTGGTTTGTCTTCCTCATTCTGAGGACATTTGCACAATGGGTTTGGAAGTTGCTCCTGAGCCAGCAGAACAAATAGCACACCTGAGAATTGAAGCAGAGAAGTGTCTTGGAATTTGTGATAAGAGTATGGTTCTCCAGTTAAGGAAAACTTTCCTGTTCTAAAAAAAATTTAGCATGGACTAAAGCCAGGTGCACGAGCAGTAGGAGAATATCATTACTGCTAGCAGAATTCTCTGGAGCCTGGATTTTTGTTCCTGACATAAATGGGAAGGGCTGCTCTTTGCTCACAGGAAATATTTTCCCAGGGTCACCTGGGTGGCTCGGTTAGTTGACACGCTCTTGAGTTTGGCTCAGGTCATGATCTCAACAGTTCATGGGTTTGAGCCTTGAGTCTGACTCTGCACTGAGAGCTCAGAGCCTGCTTGAGATTCTCTCTCTCTCTCTCTCTCTCTCTCTCTCTTTGCCTCTCTCTCTCTCTCAAAAATAAAATAAATAAACATTTTTTAATTTAAAAAAAGAAGAAAAGATTTTCCCTGTTTTTTCCCATTTGAGAAAGACTCAGTATATTCTTAGAGAATTTTCCAGGTGTCAGCAACTGGTAAGAAGTAAAAAAAAAATACTCATTAGCGATAAGAATGGAGAATAAAAGGGGAGAGGAGAGCTTCAACTTAGGTTATTTGCTTGGGCAGTTTTGCTGATTTGCAGTATTTTGAGTAAAAGCCAATGAGTTACTAAGGGTGCCTTAGTGGCTCAGTCCATTGGGAATCCAACTCTTGATTTCGACTTAGGTCACGATCTCACAGTCCTGTGATGGAGCCGCACGTTGGGCTCCTTGCTGACAGTGTGGAGGCTGCTTGAGATTCTTTCTCTTCTCTCTGGCCCTCCATCACTGGTACATGCACTTGTTCATGCTCTCTCTCTTTCACAATAAATAAACAGTTTTTTAAAAGATCCAATGAACTATTATAAGATTGATTTCTGAGGATAGAATCAAAAAAGTTGAAGACTTCCTTCATGACCTGCAAAGACAACTAACCTCATGACCAACGATCTGATGACCAAATTCCTTTCACTCATCTCCAAGTATACTAACCTGACCTTTAGTTTGGCCTGCACTGGAGTCCCTAGAAGGTGTCTGTGGACACTGTGCTTCTGTAGTCTTGCATTGCATTCGCCTCAGAGACAGTAGCTATCCCTTCTTGTGACAATGGAGCCCTTGGTAACTGATGGGATGTGGGGCATGTCTCCTAAATAATTTGGGACACCGAAGCCACCCTGCTTCCTTTCTTCCCTCCTAAAGTTCAAAGGCCCTAGTTTTGTGTCTTGGTATTATTATTATTATTATTATTATTATTATTATTATTTTAGTAATCTGTATGTCCAACATGGGGCTCGAACTCATGACTCCAAAATCAAGAGTCACAAGCTTCACTCACTGAGCCAGCCAGGCACTCCTGTCTTGGTCTTTTTTCAATGCCAAATTCAAGAATAAAGTCTAAGGAAACATTGGTGGGTGTCAGGTGCAAATGAGCCCGTGACCTGGAGATAAGAGTGCAGGCCGTTCTGAAGGCAAAGTCAAATCTATCTTGTCAGGAGGAAGGGAATAGCCTTGTCTTTTTTTTTTTTTTTTTTTAAAGCTGGAAACTCCAGCTTTTTGAAGGATTTTTTTAAGTATTATTTATTTATTTTGAGAGAGACATAGAGAGTGTGAGTGGGAGAGGGGCAGAGAGAAAGGGAGACAGAAAATTCCAAGCAGGCTCTGTACTGTAAGTGTGGAGCCCGAGGCAGGGCTCAAACCCATGAAACCACGAGATCATGACCCGAGTCGAAACCAAGAGTCAGAAGCTTAACCAACTGAGCCACCCAGGCGTCCCAGCCTTGTCTTAATAAGAAGTTCGATGCCTCAGTATTGCATGAGAGAGCACAGAGAGGGTCCTTATTAATCTGACCTATGGATGACTTT
The DNA here is from genome assembly GCA_030068075.1 of Paguma larvata. NCBI lineage: Eukaryota > Metazoa > Chordata > Mammalia > Carnivora > Viverridae > Paguma > Paguma larvata. The sequence continues at coordinate 30,273,798 of CM057842.1, read as the reverse complement.
TCTTTCAGGCTCTTATCTTCCCACCTCTCACTGGCATTAGCCATTTATTAAGTAATCTAGGTCCTTTGCAAGCCCTCGTCTCTGCCGGTTACAGAAAAAAGACCCCAGCTTCATTTCAGTCTTATCTTCATAAAGCAGACAAGAAAATAGCCTTTTGCTATTTCCTCTTGATTAATAAAGAAGAGCCCTCTAAATCCAATGCTTTCTGCCTGTGTGAGCAATGGCCACCCTAAAAAATAGAACAAAGGTCTTTGAAGTTCTGTCAATACGGAACTGACTAAAATTGAAATCAGTTTTGGTATAGAACAAGTTGTCATGACTTTTTCATCATGGAATCGCCCAGAGCTTTGGCATTAAACATTACCATGTGGCATCTAAACAGTTACAGTGTGCCTGCTTTAATACCAGCCCTACTCTTTCCCTCTCTCGCCCCACACAGGGCTACGTAGAAGACAGTGTCAGGTTTTGCTTTACAGTTTGTGAGACACTTTGATGTAGATTATTAACTCACCGGGCTTCACAGAAATGCCGTGGAGTGGGGGTGGGGTCATGGTCTTCTTTTGCTCGTTTTCCAGGTGAAGTTAATGAGTCTTGTAAGAGTTGAATACATTTATTTGCTCCTAGTTTCTCTGATAGAAGGTGAAGCCCTGGCCTCAGCATGTCTTTCTCTCCTCAGACTGGTCGGTTCCATTACTGTTCATCTGACTAAGGAAAAGCTATTGCTCTGCTGTCTAGAAAAAACAAGATGCCGCCATGGGGCGTGAGCACAAGGATGTCCCACGGTATTGAGCGGATCGTGTGAAAACCCCCGGGTGTCTACTTATGTACCTGTGATGAACAGAAAGAGTTCTGGAAGCATGTGCACACAACTGGTAACAGCGGTCCCTTCTGGAAAGGTGCAGATGAAGGATGTGACCGGTTTTGCCCTTTATTTCACGTACTTACGTAGTGTTTTACTTTGTAAAGACAAAGATTCGTTACATTTATAATCAAATTTTCTATTTTTTTCTTTTATTTTTTATTAAGTTTTTAATTTTAATATGAGTATTGTGAAGATACGGGTATACAAGAGAGTGATTTAACCGTTCTATACATTCCTCTGTGTGCATCACAGTGAGTGTGGTCTTAACCTCCTTGATGTATTTCACCCATCCCCCTCAACTATCTCCCCTCTAGTTCAGATTTTCTTTTACTGAAAATGAATAGCTAAAACATCTTCCCTACCTTAAATCCCTTTTTTCCTTCTGTCTCCAATTCTGTAGACTGGCAATAAGCAAAAAAGGCCATAATTGTCCTCCGTGTTAAAACTAACCCGCAGTGACACAGGTGCACAAGACCAGCGCCCCACGGTACATCACACCTGCTCTTGCGAGAAGCAGTCCGTGAATGTAAAACAGGGAATGAACGAACATTAACACCGTTGTGTGTGAAAGGCCCTTTGCATTGTCAGCCGATGTGAGCCATAGGCACACGCAGAGAAGGCATCAGCAGCCCTGGTTCTACTGAGCTAAATCCAGACCAACGGAAGAGCAAATGGCGCACCCACGATCCCGGAAAGCATGTGGGAGAGTTGCATTTGTGCCTTTTCTGCACCGCAACGCCTCCTGGAAACGATCTTAATAAAATTGTATTTCAGTGAAATGTGAAATCCAGATTAATCAGCATTTGGTTTCTATTTCTGCTTTTGTGAGACCTTTGAGTTTAATTCCTCTTGGCAATAATCTGTGTGATCCTCGCTTAGAGAAATAGGGAGAGTCCCCTGGGAGAAAACCAGGAGCTGTTGGTTAGTGTAATTTTGCTGTTGTTCAATATAAACTTTATTAGCTAAATAGAATTTTTGGTAGCAGCGGCATCGAATGAGAATTGGTGATAGCAGCTCTCATGGTTTTTCAAGCTGCCTCTTAGCCTCACATGTTCATTCCTGCGTCGCCTGTTACGTTCCACTATCCTGTCGTTGGCCCAGCCCTTCTCTGAAAGAGTGCACACAAAGGCTCCCACCTGGGAGGAGCAGGTAGGTTGCAGCTTTGGAGACATCTTTGTTCCCAGATAATACGGCACATCCCCACCAAGAAATCCACTTCACTTGTATTAAACTACTTGACGTTTCCAGGGGTTTTACCCTCAAATCTTGGGTAAATGGTACTTGAACCCTTAAGGATTGACCCCCACTCTCTTCTGTGAATCTACAGGTTTGTTAAGGACCAGAAAAAATAAAATCCTGGAAGGTCACCAAAATATTAACAGTGATTACGTGAGGCAAGAAGACGCCTAGTGATTTTTTGCTTCTTTGTGTGTCTCCAGTGGTTTTCAGAGTTTCTACAAGGAACATGTATCCACTTTTTAGTCAGAATAAAATGTAATTTTTTTAATTCTAAAAAAGCAAGAGGCAAAGGCTTACTGGTAGTACTGTCCTTGCTATAGAACAAGGTCCTTTAAAAAAGTACTGGGGCACCTGGGTGGCTCAGTTGGTTAAGCATCTGACTTTGGCTCAGGTCGTGATCTCATGGTGTGTGAGTCTGAGCCCCGTGTCAGGCTCTGTGCTGACAGCCCAGATTCTGTGTCTCCCTCTCTCTATACCCTTCTCTGCTCACGCTGCCTTTCAAAAATAAACATTAAAAAAAATATTTTTTAAGTACTGGGGGAAAATAAGGCAAAATGTTTATAATGTCTTTTCCTAGGTAAAGTCATTATGGTTGTTTTTGGTTTTCTTTCTATTTTTCTGTATTTGTCATAGTCTTTCTCTGGAGCCTGTGCAGGATTGCCATCCCTAAATAATAAACATTTTTATGGGGTTGAAATTTGAATGTGTGCCACAGGGTAGGGGTAGGGGAGACTCTATGAAATTCCAAAATGTTATTCCTACGGGAATGATGTCTACTCCTAGTTCCTGGAATAGTTGAGATTTCTCCAAGATACCTAATTTATACTTGGGGAGTAATATATTCATCTTTTGGGATCTAGCTCTAATTCACTCTTGATTCCTCCCAAACCGATCGAAGTTATTTTACTCACAAAATATATAATGAGCCTCCACTTCACACCAGACGTGGTGATGGTGCTATTTGAGGGACCCTATATCTTCTTCAGGTGGTTTTCATTCGCTGAAGTGCCCTGTCACCCTCACTTTGCCTCTGGACCTCTATCTCAGAAGCTACAGTTATCAGAGGGGTGCAGACAGATACCATAAGTCCTTCCATGCTCTTCCATTCTTTTGTTCCTTTCTTTCTTTCGCTCCACAGCTGGAGCTAGGTTTATAGCTTCAGTCCCTAAAAGCATAAATGAGATTTCACATTTGAAACAACATGAGGACCCTTTGACTTAGCAAGTGACCTTCTACTTCATTTGAAAATAGTATTAAATGCCATAGTTGGACATGAGACCAGAAACCTGATGGAATCCACGTAAGAAAGGTCAGCATTTCCTTCCTAAGTCCGAGTCCTTTATCTCTTTGTTCATCTTTGAAATCATGACGGAATCTGATCTAGCCATCATTGCTCTGGAAAAAAATTCCTTTGGCCAGTCACATCTCATATGAGACCTCGTTTCATGAAATACTTAAGGTCTTTGGCAAACATCTAGAAATTAATCTATTAGGCTAGATCCTTTCTTTTTTTTAAACATATAGAGTTCCAATTCTAGGTCTTAGTTTAAAACTAGAATTCTTTGCTTTAAATGAATACTTGAAACAAAAAAGAGGAAAGAATATTTTTTTCTAGGAGGAGGAAACAGTGACTGTAAACTACAGATGTAAATCAGAGCAGCTTACCAGCCTCAAAAAAAGAAATCTGTTTTTGGAACTAAACATTCCTTCTTTGACTCAGTACAGTAAATGCAATATGGTAACACAAACCATTTAAGTAAATACCAGGTCTAATAATAGCTGCATATCAATTGGAAAGTATTTTTATCATGTGTGTGCTGGCTCCCGAGCTATAGCCTTTATCATGCAGAGCAAAATGTGTGATCACTCTGGCCCCATTTCAGAGAAAGAAATGATTGATTGTTTGATCCCTGGAAGCATCGATGCTACTTAATGGGTCCTTAGCGTGAAGAATAATGGTGGAAAAAACCCTATGTGTCATTTGATAGCCTCCATGGCTAAGGAGAAGACTTTGGGAGGGAAAAGAGTAGAACCAGAAAAGAGATTTAATTCCCCAATTAATCTCACTCTGCTTCTGACATAATTCTGGATGGCATAGAATATTAAAAATCGCCATGTCTCATATTCACTTTCTTCTCCTTCATCCTGTCTCCTATTCATCTCTGTCAGATTTTCCCCATAGAATAGGCGCAGTATTCCTCATGGACCTGTGAGAGAGAGAAAAGAATGAGTCCTCCCTAAATTTTGTAGTATTTGTAGTACTTTTTTAAAGTACCTTGTTCTACAGCAAGGACAGTACTACCAGTAAGCCTCTGCCTCTTGCTTTTTTAGAATTAAAAAAATGACATTTTATTCTGACTAAAAAGTGGGTACATGTTCCTGAAGTTATCTTCAGGTGGTTCTCTGAGGTTAAGGGTATTCTCCTCACAGTGCTTGTAAATACGCTTAAACCCTGTAACATTCACTTTTTTTTCTTTAGCGTTTTAATTTTATTTTTGAGAGACATAGAGACAGAGCGTGAGCAAGGGAAGGGCAGAGAGAGAGGGAGATACAGAATCTGAAGCAGGTTCCAGGCTCCGAGCTGTCAGCACAGAGCCCGATGTGGGGCTCGAACTCACAGACCGTGAGATTATGACCTGAGCTGAAGTCGGCCCCTTAACCGCCTGAGCCACCCAGGTGCCCCATAACATTCACTTTAAAAAAAAATGGAGACTAATTCCCATTCCTTTGAGTGTGAGTTGGATTAGGTGATTTGATTCTAACTAATAAAATAAGGCAGAAGTTATAGCCTTTTTTGAAACTAAATCAGGAAAGTTGTAGTTCCCCTACCCTGCTTTGTCACTCAGTCTCAGGGAGGCCAATAGCCATATCAAGAGAACACGTAAGTGGTCCTGTGGAAAAGTCTGTGTAGTGAGGGGCTTCTACCAAGAACCTGTAAGGAAGTGAGGCCTATGGCCAGTAGCCACATGAAGGAGCCATCTTGGAAGTAGGTGCTCCCACCACAGCCAAGCCTTCAGATGACTGCAGTCCAACATCCTCAGGAGAGACTGAAGTCAAACCAGTGAGCTCAGCCACTCCCTCTCCCAAAGAAACTGTACAACATCGTAAATATTTGTTGATCTAACTGCTGAGATCACTCCATTGATAATTTAGCAGTTAGTTCTTCACCTTTTCTCTTGAGGGCTAGATAAGAACACATTCCTCTTGAGTGGGTTGTTTATGCATTTAAACCTTGGAATTGTTTCTGACTTACTGTAAAGCTTTGTGTACCTTCACGGTTCTATTGAGGCAGATATAGACTCTCCAGCCGCTTTTTACAGACATGATCGTTTTTACACCACTCAGCTGTGTAGTTGCCACTTGTGGTGTGGTGGACACTGGCTGTCATCTCAGTCAGCTCCTTTTATTTTATTTTGTTTTTTAGAGAAAAAAGAGAGCATGGGTAGGTGAGAGGGGCAGAAGGAAAGAGAGAAACTTATAAAGGCTCCATGCTCAGCACAGTGCCCAACATGAGGCTGGATCCGACAACCCTAGGATCATGACCTGAGCCAAAATCAAGAGGTGGATGCTCACTGACTGAGCCACCCAGGTGCCCCTCAATCACCTCATTTTATGGGTGTGTCAAAAGTGGCCTCGTTGTGTCCCAAATGACAGTTAGTAGCAGAGATGTCAGTGTCTGATTAGGATGGATAACTTCAGTCATTTAGACGTGGTAAGCTTTAATAAATGGAATAGTAACACGAACTGGTGTTCCTCTTAGGAAGATAAATGTCTCTGTTTGAATAAAAACCCCTTTATGAGTTTCCAAAGGAAAAGATAAGGTGGGGCACCTGGTTGGCTCAGTCGGTTAAGCGTCCAACTTCGGCTAGGTCATGACCTCACAGCTCGTGAGTTCAAGCCCCGCATCAGGCGCTGTGCTGACAGCTCAGAGCCTGGAGCCTGTTTCAGATTTCTGTGTGTGTTTCTCTCTCCCCCTCCTCCACACATGCTCTGTCACTCTCTCTCAAAAATAAATAAACATTAAAAAAATTTTTAAAAGAAAAGGTAAGACTTTAAGGGCATAGGCATTACAAGAGTAAAGACAGTATTTGGTTAAATATTTGTGTATTAGGATGAATTGCATTTAACATTGGTAATGGCGGGGAAAGAAGTGAAAGACTAGGTGACTAGGAAGGAAGCTCCAAGTCAAGCCATGGAAATGGCCTTGGCTCTTTTGAGAACAGGATTTTCTAAGGGGTACCTGGATGGCTCATTTGGTTAAGCATTTGATGGTTGATTTTGGCTCAGGTTATGTTCTCATGGTTTGTGAGTTCCAACCCCCACGTCAGGCTCTGCACTGACAGCATGGAGCCTGCCTGGGATTCTCTCTCTCCCTCTCTCTCTTTGCCCCTCCCCTGCTCACTCTCTCTCTCTTTCTCAAAATAAATAAACTTAAAAAAAAAAAAAAGAATAGGATTTTCTAGTGTTAGATTTTTAACGGTTTGAATTTCAGCAATAGAATTCTCCTATTACATCTGACTCTATACACATCTTCTTCTAGGCTTTCAGTACATACCCTGGTTGTGTAAGAGATTCATTTAAAGGAGATTTTAAAAAACACTGAGAAGGCATGGGAACTGACGCAGCAGAGGATGGATTCAGAACTGGGAATTCAGGGCCATGGTACTTCACAAACACCTAAGCCCCCAAAGAACTGAGAGAAGTCTTGGGACAGCAGTGGACTTGTCAGAATCTGTGAGAAGTACATGTGGTTCAAACAAGGTGACCAAGCTGACCTGTTTTTTATGTGCATAGTTCATCTCAGCCTTTCAAATGGGTGTAAGTCGTAACAGTGGAATTTTGCTCGTGGTCACATGTTTTCCTTTGTTTCTGTATTTGGAGATCTCTCTCTCCAGATTGTGATATAACTTGGGCTTTATTTTTTCATGACTTTCTTTACAACATATGCATGGTGATTATCATTTCATAGCATGACTCCGTCCTTTGTGTATCTGGTATGTGTGTCTCTTAACTTTTTCTCAAGTTTTATATACCTTAATCTACATGTCAACTCTAAGAGGTAGGCCCCATTACTATCATCATTTTAGAGATAAAGAAACTGAGACTTGGTAAAGTTGCATAAATGTTCCAAGACACACAGCTAATAAGGAGATTGGGATTCAAATTTGAACTTGTGCAGCTGAACAGCCTCCGCTGGTGAGTGAGATGCTGAGCTGTCTTCACACTGAGAAGGCCTGAACTTCTGCAAAGGATCCCAAGAAGAAGAAAAAAAAGAAAAGGCCTGACAAGAAAGCAATGGATTGAGGGCCAAATAGAAAATAACAGGTAGCCAAAATGATTAAACAAAATGTGTTAAGTCAGTACTTGAACAAGATAGATCATTGACACCCAGAATCATCTAGAAAGGCTTCTTTGAGGAGGTGGGATTCAAGATGAGTGTTGAAGAATAGAACTGAGGGAAGCAGAAAATATTCTAAGCAGGGACACATCAGGGTGATTACAGCCAGAGAGGTGGAAATGTCTGGCATATTTGCAGAACAAACTGGCCCACCTAGGATGGAGGACAGTGCTGGTGTATTGGAAGAGATCGCTGGATGAAGGTGGAGAGAAGGGAGGGGGGGATTAGGAGAGATTGTGGCTGCCAATGGGAAGAGAAGGGAGAAGCCTGGGCCTCTGGAGCTGGGCCGTGCTGGCTCACAGCAGTTTGCATCCGGGTCTCCCTTTGCTCTTGAGATGCTGTAATATCCTGCGGAATGCTTCTCTTTCCTTCTAGGAGCAGGTTCATTTTTTACTCTTCCCAACATCTTCCCCCATTCATAGCATGGTACCGATGCAAGAGGCACTCATTCATAGATAATGAATAAATGAATGATCAAAATATGAAGAAAGAGCATAGAGTAATGGTAGAGTCAGATACACCTAACTTCCCACTTCGTTTCCACTTATTGTCTTCGTACCTTTGGACATGTTGCTTCCCAAACCTCAGTTTTCTTGTCCAGAAAACATGCATAGCAGCTACAACCCCATTGGGTTATTATGAGTGTTAGATGAAAAAGATGTGTGTAAAATATTTACTGTGGTGCCTCCCACAAAACAAGCTTTCAGTATGATATGTTAATGTCATAAATCAGCTATAGAGAGTCCAGACCAAGAGAATATAAACCCTAGAAATCAGGAAAAATCTTAGGGAGAATTGCAAACCTTCCTCAGAGACCAGGATAGGGCCTCAAGCTAAATTTTGGCTAAGTCTCAAAGTGGAATGTTGACCTCAGCTGTCCTCTCCATTATAATTGGGGAAATGCTCCAGAACATGATGGTAGAGGGCCTCGAATATTCTGCCGAGGATGTTGTGGAGTAAAGTAGTGACAAGACTGTATCTTTTTCAGAACAATCTATCTAGTGGCCAAGTGAGTGATGGCTTAGGGGACATCAGGAGTACAGAAGTTCATTGTGAGGCTACTGGGACAGTCCTAGTAGAGATGATGAGGTTTCACATTAATGCTCTGAGTATGAGAATGTAGAGGAGTTTTATTTAAGAAGCTATGAGAAGAAACCGCCTGGACTCAGAGACTGAATGGATATTGAATAGATAGGGGGAGAAGGCAAGAATAACCAGTTTAGTTGAGCATCTGGTTGGCTGGTAATACTGGGGACAGGAGCAAGGACAAAGGCAGGAATACCTGAGGATTGCGGTTTAGGCAAGCGGATGATTCTGTTAACAAAAAGACAAACTGAGAGTGGATGGATCTGATTTACCTCTTTATAATATCTCCTCTTAGGAACACTTCTCCAGACAACGAAGGCTGTCTCTGACTTGCTCAAGTTCCAACGGACTTTACCAAAAAAAAAAAAAAAAAAAAAAAAAAAGCCTTAAGACAGTGCTCGTATTTCAGCTGGTACCTCTCTCCACCCTGGATTTCACCTGTAGTCTTGGAAGGGAGAACTTTGCCTCAGGGAGACCTATAGTTACAATGACCATTTCTGTGTAACAGAAAACCTTCCTCCTTCCAACTCATGACCCACTCTAGAGAAGAAAGGTTCATATTAGGTCAATAATAGAATGAAATTCCTCCCCAGCAAAAGACTGTGTGATTAGACTGGGCTTGTGTGTGCATGTGTGCATCACCCGAGATCCATACACACAGTACAGAACACACAACACTTCAGAAAACTCCTTTCGAATCAGTCCTTGGTGTCACCATGGTAACAGGAACAAAAGCAGTCCTCCTAATCATGGAGGGGAAACCTGCAGATTTGTGATAGGCACCCCTGGGGAGGATTTCAGCCACCACGGGACCATTTCAGCCTCTGATCCTCCAATAACCTCACAGGCTCTGCTTATCTCAGACTCTCTCTAATCTTCCTCCTATCTGTTCTTTCGATCAGGCCTCTCGTAGGACCACGGCACTCCAGCTCTCATGCTTGACCATGCTTCTAATTTCCGGGGGGAAAATGCTTCTCTCTAAGGTTCTTTTGGTCGCTGCAAATGGGGCCTTTCCTCACTTAAGGGACTGTGATACAGAAATAAAATAATTCTGTACCTTAAAGTTATTCGAAATTACTTATCATTTTTGAAAGAATCTTTAAAAAGAGGCTTCAGAATGCCAGCAGCATCCATTTCTCGGGTTACTTATGCATGCGCTCATGAAAATGACGTGACTTTGACCTACAGACTCGAAATACCAAGTCAGAGGTCTGCTACCTGTGCATGAGGTTTGAGAAAGCCTACCCGGTCCCTGCAAAAGAAAATCAATCTGGCCTTTATTATTTTTCTTGGAAGAATCAGAAATAGCATTCATTAGAGAAATCTACTTCCCTCCAACTCCAAAGGGATTTCGAATTTTCCAATTGTACTTAAATATTGTATCTCTGGTAACAGTTGTCCTAAGGGAGAGGTTCCTTCTTCCAAATAACATTCAAATCATCTTCAAAGGCTTCTATCTGCTAAAACTGATATGAAAATCGCGTTTTACTTAAGAAATCGTCTTTAAGTCCCAAACCATTTTTTTCTGTGTCTTGTATACACAGCATTACCTACAAATGTTGTTCTAAACCTTTAAAAAGTCAATGATTTTCATTTGAGGTTCAGCTGGAACAAAACTTGTTATAATGAAAAATTTAACTGTGCGTTAATTTTAGAGTGTTTTACAGTAAGGATAGGCATCTGTGTGTTCATAAAATGTGCACATATGTGCTTATCTGTACATGTGAGATGTACACGTAACTGTATGTAAGGATATGTGTGTATTATATGGTACAGAGGTTAAGAGGGTGGGGTCTGGAATTAAACTGTCATGAAGCGATTTCTCTCTCCTGTGGGACTTTGTGTAAGTTACTTCTCTGCTTCTCAGCTCCATCTGTAAAATGGGAATAAAAATAGTAACCACCTCATAGACCTCTGTGATGATTAATGGATTAATAAAACGCTTCATGCTTAAAACGGAGCCTGCCACATAGTAAGTGCTCAGTAAATATTAGCTAGTTTTATTAGAAGTAGTCTAAACGTCCGGCATTTAAAAAAATTGACTTACCTGCAAAGAAAAAACATTTAAGTTACTGGTGTGTTTTGCCTAATGTGCCGATGAGTAATGGTAATAGCCTCTTGCTATTATTTGCTCCGACTGGAGAGCGAGAATAAATGGTGTCCTTCTACTCCTGTGTTCTCTGCTCTCACACCTCTGACAGTTGATTCTGGTTCCAAGGTTTTCTTTTTTCTTTCTTTATTTTTTTATGTTTATTTATTTTTGAGAGAGAGGAAACATAGGCAGGGAGGGGCAGAGAGAGAGAAGGAGACACAGAATCCAAAGCAGGCTCCAGGCTCTGAGTTGTCAGCACAGAGCCGGCCACAGGGCTCAAACCTATGAACCTCGGGATCATGACCTGAGCTGAAGCACATGCTTAACCAGCTGAGCCACCCAGGCACCCGTGGTTCCAAGTTTTCTTTTGCACAGTTAGCCGCTCAGGGGGACATTCAGCCCTGAAAAGCTCCAGCTTGTGAAAGAGCAAGTGAAATCAACCCAGAGGAACCTGGTGCCGGGCAGTGACTTTTTGGTATTTTTGGCAGTGGTCCTGGTGGTGGCGTCTGATTCTGTTTTGAAAATTCTTTTTGTTGTTGGTGTCCCTAGAAAGAAAGAATATGGAGTTTCTAGAATGGATACGTATTTTCAGGCAGGGTTGGAATTTCAGAAAAGGCTCTCCAAGGAAGATGGTTTGCCAACCTGGTTGTTTTGAAATTCAGAGTAAGTGGTGGTGGACAGTGGCGGTGGTTGTGGTGTTGAGACTTTCTTCAGTTTGTTAGTATCCTGGGAGTTACACATGGACCTTTAACCTTACCAAATCTGGACTCAGACGAGGGTAATCGAATGAAATAAAGTAAGAAAGACGGAGTGGAAAATTATGACTCCTACACCTCGAGCTCTGCCTCTGGGTCAGGTACTGCCCTCGGCACGCTCCTTCCCTACAGAACCCCCCAGGGAGGGCCCAAGCAGGCCCTCTGGTAGCCTGGCGTTCAGTCCACGTTTCTACTTTTGGGTCTTGAGACAGCTTTGAAATAACACTCTTCTCTAACCACGTTTAGAGTGCTCTTCCACTCATTTTTAATAGACTTTATATTTAGAAAGATTTTTTTTAAACAGATAAATTGAACAGATAGTACTGATATACCAGGTGCCAAGTTTCCCAGTTGCTAATATTTTAATTAGTATGGTACATTTGTTACAGTTAATGAATCAGTATCGATACGTTATAATTAACGAAAGTCCATACTCTATTCTTTTTGTCTTAGTTTTTACTAATGTCTCTCTCTGTCTTTTTTTTTTTAAGTTTATTTATTTATCTTAGGGGGAGGGTGCAGAGAGAGAGAGAGAGAGAGAGAGAATCTCAAGCAGGCTCTGTCCTGTCAGTGTCATGATCTGTGAGGTCGTGACCTGAGCCAAAATCAAGAGTCTGATGTTTCACTGATGGAGCCTCCCAGTCTCTCATGTCTTTTTTTCTTTTTTAACCTAATGTCTATACTTTATTCAGATTGCCTTTACCTAAAGCTCCAGGACAGCAGGTGGAATTTAATGACATATTTTTCTTAGGTTCCTGTTGGCTGTGGTAGTTTCTCAGGCTTTCCTTGTTTCCAGTGACCCAAACAGCACTCGAAGAGTATTCATCAGATAATTTGTAGGACATCCCACTGTTGGAATTGCTCCGATGTTTTTCTCATGATAAGACTGGGGTTATGGGTTGTTGGGAGGACACCATGGAGGTAAAGTGCTGTTTTCATCACAATTTTATCAAGGGTGCTGACTATCCACATGATTTATGGCTGCTGGTCTAATCTTGGTCACTTGGCTGAGGTACTTGTCCAGTTTTTCTACTATAAGGTTACTCTTGGCCCCACTTTTGCATACAGCCCTCTTCAGAGAAAACCCCCTGTGTACAGCCCACATTTAAGGAGTGGGGAGTCGTGCTCTCCTCCTTGAGGGCAGAATGTCCACATAAATTATTTGGAATCCTTCTTCATGGGAGATTTGTAAAGTCATTTTTCAAGTGAGACTGTACAAGAAAATTGGCCGAAGAGAAAATTATACTCAACAGATGTGTAGAGATGAAGAGGAAGTATTGAAAATAACAAAGAAAAAATAAGTCTGAGGAACAACATTTTTCATCTATTTATAAAAATTACCGAATAGTCAGACAAGGGCTCAGAAAGATGTCCAAAAATGTTAATTGCTTATAATACCTAAAAACAGAAGGCAAGTAGAATATCCAAAGACTCATAGTATAGTCACAGAACTGTAAGTCAAAAATGTTTTTAGATGTGTATATATATAAATTATTGGCATAGAAACACTCTGCTGGTAAATGAATTATATATAATATGAGTACTCTTGTATAAGGACACGCACCTATATGCTTAAATAAGTACACATGTATATAAAAATACACTTACAATATAAGTATATTATATACACAAGCGTGTGTGTGTGTGTGTAAACATAATGTCTGCAAGGCTAGCTCATACCAAAACAAAATCATTATCTCCAGCTGGTAGGCTTATATGTCATTTAGAATATCCCTTTTTTTTAAAGTTTATTTATTTTTTTAGAGAGAGTGAGACAGAGAAGAAGAAGAAGAGAGAGAATATCCAGTAGGCTCCATGCAGGAGCATGGAGCCCAACTCAGGGCTCGATGCATGAACTGTGAGATCATGACCTGAGCTGAAACCAGGAGTTGGATGCTCAACCAACTGAGCCACTGAGGCACCTCTAGAATATTCCTTTTTAATGCCTGTACATACTTTCTGTTTTCTTCAATATTTTTTATTCATCCAGTAAAAGCTAAAAATTAGCAGAAAAGTTGCTTAAAACAAAAGCTATACTGACAAATATAACACTAGAACATAGTGTTAGTAATCCAAATCATTAACAACCCAATACATAGCAGCACCTTCTAAGATCTCTACTAAGGACTTGGAATAAAGATGGCAAGAACTTCACTAGTGCCTTTATGATATTTCTCTAACACCATTAATCCTGACCAGAGAGTCCTCCATCCATTCTGGGACACTGGACTCTGAGAGCCCACAGAACAAAGGGTTGAAGGGCCCCAGCCTCCCCCCATCTCCTCTGTTTCCCTGTGTGGCTTCCTTCAGTTCCTCACAACCTCACTGCGCTCTACAGTCCTCTCCTCTGGACTTCCCATCTCCTGGTCCTGCTCCCTCCACCCACCCGAACTTTCTCTGTGAACTCATACACTCCCCTTCTCGGTCTGCAGGTTGTCCATGATCCACCAGATTCCTTACATCCCCCTGTGAGACCCTTCATCATCTTGCATCCAGAACTCTTCAGATTCCACCTAACCCCTCACTTGAATCAAAAAAGGGTGACTCCTGAGGCATCTGGGTGGCTCACTCGGTTAAGCACCCAACTCTTGATCTGGGCCCAGGTCATGGTCTCATGGATCATGGGTTTGAGCCCTATGTCAGACACTGTGCTGACCGCACGGAGGCTGCTTGAGATTATCTGTCTTCTCTCTCTCTGCCCCTCCCCTGCTCTCACTTGCTCTCTCTCTCAAAATAAATGAATAAACATTAAAAAAAAAGGCGACTCCAAAGTGTCAACATAAAACCATATGTACTTTTCCTATATTGCCGTTCCTTCTGCCCTCCTGCACCTCCCCTCCATGCCCTCACCCCAGTTCTCCATTCAGACCACTCTCTTTGCTTTAAGGTACAAGTTATTCATCCCCGCCAACACACACACACACACACACACACACACACACACACACACACACACACTTTTCCAGCTGCCCCAAAGCCTGCAGTTCTCCCCCACCCCCTTATCTTCCTGTTGTCTATCACCTGGTTTTTACTGGAAGCTACCTTGCACTGTTATATTTTCATTATGTTCCCCAACAGATGACAGAGTTTATTTTTCTTCTAGTCGGGTACTCCTGGTGCCTGAGGTCATGCAATGCATGCATTTGGCCGTCACTAAATATTTGTTGATGCGTGTGACTGTGTGGTGGTCAAGATGTAAAAGTGTCGCAGGTGGGTTTGAGGAAACAATCAGTATAATATAAACATAACATTAAAAACCCAGCCGCTGGAGCCAGGCTGCCTCTGAGCTCCATGGCCCATGAACTGAATCATCTCGAACTCCTTCCTCGCCCTCTCTGAGTCAATTTGTTCCTGCGGAAAAAGGGAATGATGATGGTACTTACCGCGTGGAGCTGGTTGAGGGCGAAATGAGCTGAGTCATGTGAAGCACTCATTGTTTGCAAGTCATCAGACAAGGTTGGCTGTTATCATAATTAGCTGGTTTGTAAACTTCGCCTTCAAAACCACACAGGCTGTGAGCAAAGAGTCTGTCTCACAGACCACTGCGGTGCCAACACAGTTTAGAAGCACACACCCTATTGATGATCCAGAACGATGTTTTGTAGCTATTTTAAACGTACCCTCATTTTGTGTTCATCAGGGATGATACCATGACAGACACAGAGACAACCGCCTTTGAAAGTTTGTTACTCACTTTTCTCAAGAGAAGGGGACATAGCACACCACGAAGGGCTGCCTGGGGAAGCCCCGGGGTTGGTCGGGAGGCAGAAGGAGTGAGAGCAATGCATGGGTGAATACTTTCATACTATAATGGTGGGCAGTTGGCAGGTGGGCGTGTCCCCTACCTGAGCAAGAAGTTGGGGTGTGTGGTTGGATGGTTTGTAACATGAATCCTAGGTGCTGGCTGAAACCCGGGGATAATACGGTTGTCAACACTGTTGGCTGCCAGTTTGGCCCCTGGCTTCACGATGCCAAATCATTAGTTACGGGATGTCCAGAATGATTATGACAGCAGCTCGAGCCTCTTCCTCACCGTGATTGCTCCTCCTTTGGTTTTCAGTGACTCTGATCCTTTTCACCCCTGTTTATATCTCTTGCTGTCTTCTTGAAGTAGCCTCACTGGACTATGTGTTTTATTTAGATCTCATATTCTTTGGCCCACATTGCTTCCTCTCTCTCCTACTCTGATTCTGCTTCTGTTGTATCTGAAGAAATATTTTCTTCATTTTTCGCCCTTTCTTGTACAGATGAGAGCTGCTCCTTTTCGCAGATTAGCCCAGAAACTTGGAAAACAGAGCGCAGCTAAGGCTGTGTTGCCATGTCAACCCAAAGCAGAGCCGACTTGTCAATGTCACACACTAATCATTCTGGTTTATGGACTGGCAAGGTCCTAGAAGACCATCTTTGCCCACTGGGAAGCCTACGGGCGGTCACGGAGGAGCTCTGAGGCTGCCCGTCCTGGCCCTGGGTGAGCTGCTTGTCAGATATAGTGAAATTACCTCACTAGCAAGACAGGACCCATCGATGGCCCAGCACCCTTCTCCCTTTCTTTCTTTTCGAAGGAGAAGCCCCACTTAATATCCACACGGGCCTGTGACTGGATAATTACAGGAAATCCTGGCTCCACTCAGCTGAAGAGAAAGAATTCTTGAGGAAGAATTTTAGGCTCTTTTACTATTTCCCTTTCCCTTGTAGTCTGGCTCTGTGCCCTCATTTTGCTTTCTTTTCTCAGTGTTAGTGCTGCGTCCCTGACCCCTACCCCTCACCCCTGCCGCCCTCTGGAGGAACGTGAGACCTCTAATATGCAGCCTTCCACTCTGAATTGGCTGAAATTCTTGCTCTTTAGGGGAAAAATATGTGTGTGTGTGTGTGTGTGTGTGTGTGTGTGTGTGTATTACTATATAGCCTTTGCTTTTCTATTTTATTCTCCCTGGTTTTTTCAAGTGGAAAAATTTATCGGTTGGTAGCAACATCTCTAGCTTTGATTTCTGCTCCCTTTTCTGAGGCAGAGTAGGTTCTCACCTGATTATACCTTTTTAAAAACATTTTTAGGTTTATTTATTTATTTTGAGACAGAGCAAGCAGGGAATGGGCAGAGAGAGAGAGAATCCCAAGCAAGCTTCTTGTTGTCATCAGCAGAGCCTGATGCAGGGCTCAAACTCACAAATCCTGAGAATAGACCCAAGCCGAAACTGAGAGTCAGACCTGAACCCCCTAGAGCCACCCAGGCGCCCCCATCACCTGATGACACCTTTTAATGATGGTAGCAGAAGAAATGAGGAGACTCATTCAGAGTTCTAGAGGGACCTCTTGGTTTAGGTATACAGTATATTTGTGGGCATAAAGACAGATTCACCAGGAGCCCTGGAATTTCCCTCACAGTAATTGTCTTTCTTTGACAATTGTACGTTCCACAGTTGGGCCTCCTGTGACCTGCACGTCCCTTTATCTTGAAGTGTCATGTTGCCGGCCTCAGCAGAAGGAGCAGAGCAGAGCCGTGTTAGGTGCTAGTGGAGGGGAGCACCCAAGTGACTGACCAACCCTGCCCTGGTTCCAGTGACAGAATTGATTCTCGCATAGGCTCCAGACGGAGACGCAGCTGTATCTTGCTATATTTGACTGAGACAAATACAATCAGTTTTCATTTTCTCTGACATTTATTATTTTGGGGAAGGGCTGTCAGGGGAAGGGGCATTAGCCACAAATATGACAAGGTTAAAGGACAATGAGTCTGGTCTGAAACATTGTATTCAGACGGTTGACATCCTAAGCTCATCAATCAATATTATTGACTTGGCCAAGCTTCAGGTTGGAGTAATTTCTATAATGCGATTTAGCCTGTGCCACAAAATGGTGTGTTGGGGATAAAATGTCGGAAGCCAGTCAGTCGTCTGTGAGATACATTTTGGGAAACATTCTTAATCTTAAAAATAGAACTTGAAGTGTCTGCAGCCAGGAAGATGCTTAATTAGATTCATATAGGAGCCACCAGCTGTTCCTAAGACAAACAGAAATATCTGAAGTCTCTTCCGGTTCTGTGGAGGCAGGAGAAATGGCTCCCCCTTTTTGAGCCAAATCTGAGAGACCCTTCAGTGAAAAGCTCTTCAGCCCTGAGTGGCCAGGCTTGGCACACAGCGGTCACGTTTTCCTCTTCCTCTGTCCTCTTGCTTTGCTCTCAAAACCTGAGGAGCTTTTAGTCACAACGGTAAAATGTCCACAAAAAGACACTGCCGTGAAAAGGGCCACACTATGGAGTGCATTGCTGGCCATGTCCCCCTGCCCACCTTCTCCCCTTCACAATCTCAGAGTCCAATGCCGTCTTCACCAGACAGATTTCTGGATCTTGGTGAAGCAGTTACAGAAGGGCACTGGGGAGACAGGGAGAGGACATACATGAAAGAAGCTGAGAGGCCGGAGGAGAGGTGGAAAGGCTTTTCCAGAACACCTAGTCGATCTTTGTCACCAAGATTTCAGAGGGAACAAAGGAGTATGGAGGGAAAGTCATGCAGCTGGGATGGAGAGAGCAGTATAATTTGGTAAGTCTGGCTCTTGAATTGGGGAAGAGGAAAAGGAGACTGTGAGAAATATGGTTAGGAGTAGAAATCCATCTGGAAGATTTGGAATAAGTTACCAGCGTCACAGATTTCCAGGAGAAAGGGGCATTCAAAGTGATGTAGCTTAGCCTCCCATTCAATGCCAGAAACTCTTGTAGTGCATTCCTACAGAAAGGCCACCCAACCATTACTTGGAAACCTTAGTGATAGGAACTGTGGTCTTGCATTGGCAGTGTAGAAAATAGTGGCTGAGTACACAGGTGCTAGAGCCAGACTGCCTAGGTTGAAACCCAGGGGCCACCACCTACAGGTTGGGGCCCCTTAGGTATGTCATTTGACATTCTGTGTCTCAGTTTTTGTACCCATAAATTGAGGATAGTGATAGCAGAGGGTAATTAGGGGAATTAATTTTACATATATCTGTTCTTCTTCACAAAGGATATTTATCACCTAGAACACTGCTCGTGTATGTAATAAGTACCATGTAAGTATTTGCTATTATTATCACTACCGTAAGGTTGTTGCATGTATAAGAAAATTCTTTTTCAGACTGAGTGAATTTGGCTTCTCTTATTCCTGTTTATCCCATTTCTCAGCTCCGAAATAACTCAAGCCAAGGCTATTCTGCCTTCCACATGGGTACCCACCAAACATCTGAATATAATTATCCTGTCCTTCTTTGTTCTTCTTTGATTATAGAGGAGAACTTCTTGCAAATGCTGTTCCTTCTCTCGGAACACCTTTTCCTCCCAAGCTCTTCATGTTATAACTCAGATTCTGTCTTTAGGAAGTCTCTCCACATCTGAGTAATTTACACAGTATTGTAACCATGTCCTCTGTGTATAAAGATGAACATAGTTCAGATTCTAATAGCTGTGTACATTGCCATTGTAGCATGTGCCTTCTGCATCGTGGTAATCCAGCACGTGGCACAAAATGCTTATTGGACGCATTAGATGGAATATGGAGGATGAACGCGTGTAAAGCTAAAGGCTTCTTCAAAGGCATATAGCATTTCCCTTGAAGAATAGTCTTGGGAGCAAGGAGACAGGTGAAAACAATGTTGGCTTTGTCAAACAACTGCAGGAGGCAAGTATGCCCAGAATTCCGTAAGTTGATAATGTTGTCCCTGTTAACTCCATCAAAATGGAAAGTTTTCTTGGATTCTTGATTGGTTGGTCACAAGTTTTCTTTCTTTCTTTTTTTTTAATGTTTTTTTAAATTTATTTTTGAGACAGAGAGAGACAGAGCATGAGTGGGGGAGGGGCAGAGAGAGAGGGAGACACAGAATGTGAAGCAGCTCCAGGCTCTGAGCCGTCAGCACAGAGCCCGACGCGGGGCTTGAACTCACAGATGTCGAGATCATGACCTGAGCCGAAGTCGGACGCTCATCCGACAGAGCCGCCCAGGTGCCCCACAAGTTTTTGGACTCTTCCTTGTTGTGCAGAATCCTATCCGTGGGAGAGCTGAAAAACAAGAAATAATAAGGCAAGAGAGGATGAGCAGGTCCAGATAATGAAGAAATAAGGCAGGGAGTGAGGAGAGGGACAGCCGAGGTAGAAGAACCAGCTGGGTCTGGATGCGGGCAGAAGGTTCTTTAGAAGAGGAGAGAGAAGACAGCGTTTGGGTAGACGTCACTGGCAGGAATGTCAAAGACTTTGAAAGTGGAGTGTCATCTACAGAGGCTTTTTGAGGGAAACGTGCTATTCAGTGTTTTCTTACGAGCCTGGGACGGATTCATTGGCTTTTGATGTGCATTTTCCGTTAGGCTTCTCTTTGAATGTGGCCTGGCGCAGAGCCCCAGTGGTGTGGGGTCCCGCTTGTATTTGTGTTACGTTCTATTTCAGCTGGTCAGTTTTAACACTCAAATTCTTGGGTGCCCTTGTTCTGTGGGATGCTGAGTGGTCACCAGAGCCCCTGGCAGTCTTGTAGAAGAGTAGCTTTTACACCGAGGCAGCAACGTTTGTGTCTATAAATGTGTGACATGATCAGGCACGGGCGCAGTTCAGATGGCCCCGAGGCCCCTTAAATTTCCTCTTTGTATTAACAGGGGCTGTTTCTCCTAGCTTCCCAAATGGAGCCAGTCCTGAGTCACAGGCTTGACCTAGACACTGACCCAAGGGCACATTAGTTGGGGGTTATGACCAGGGCAACAATATCTGTTGTGTTTATTCTTTTTTCCCATAAACTAATGGTGGCATCGTTAACGAAGATAGAAAACTTAGGTAAAATACTGGCATTCTTTCCCCGACTGGGCTACTGAATTCTACCAAAAGATATTGGTGTCCAATCTTTTGTCTGTGACCCTCTATCAACACCTCGGTTTTTATTTGCAAAAGCCCCCATCATAGAAAGTATGTACATCCACCCTGGATGGACAAAATGAAAAAAGCCGAGCCCTCTTCCTATCAAATTATGGCCAAGGGGTCAGATTTGCAAGATGCTGTCATAATTGCACAAAGAAGGGAAAGTTGACTTTCTCTAGTTGTTCAGAGGAAAGGTGATGTGTACACCCTTCCCAAGGGGGCATTATATTTACTCTTAAGGAAAACATCAACCAAAAATATGAAAGATATTGCCTTCTGACAATTCATTGAAGAAGGATCTTTATTTTTTTTATTTTTTTAATAATTTATTGTCAAATTGGTTTCCATACAACACCCAGTGCTCAACCCAACAAGTGCCCTCCTCTGTGCCCATCACTCACTCTCCCCCCTCCCACATCCCCCTCTCCCCTCATTTTGTTCTTAGTCTTTGAGAGTCAAAGAAGGATCTTTAAAAACAATTTCCTCGGGAACCATTTCTCAGAGAACATCAGTTTCTGCTTCTGTTACACAAATCCAGTCATCTTGCCAGGTTGTTAGCTTGTTGCTCCTTTGAGGTTAAGCTTCCCCACCTTCATTACAGAACACTTAGCATAAATGCCATAATTAGCAGCTCGGAATTGTGTATTTAGGTAATCTTCCCAGACAGCTCCATCAGAACTGGCCTTAGCTTTTCAGGAATAAGCTAGAGTTAATTTATTAATGGTAATAATATTATTATTGGAACTATTGTTGGAACTATGCCAATCTGCTACCAAATCTTGACTTCATTTTACCATTAAATTTGACTCTAAAAATTTGCAGAAAGCTTTTTACCAAATTCTCTCGGTTTATAAGAGATTATATTGCTCTATACCAACATGGTAAAGGTGATTATCTCTGAAAGGCAGAATGACAGACAATTTTAATCTCCTTCTCTAGATAACAGCAAGAGCTCTAATGAAAAAAGTAAATGTTTTCAATTTTTTTTTATTTTTTAAATATATTTTTAAATACATCATAAGAAGAGTCTGTTACCTTTGTGTTCCCAAGCATCCAGAGGAGGTAGAACGCATATTTCTCTGGCATCGCTCACATGTGTTCTGGATTGTTTATAAAAAGGATCAGAAAAGAAAATTCAGCAAAAAGAGGGAAGCGAGGGATAAAAAAAATTATGCATGGTGACATGCAAACACCGGTTATATTATAACTGTCTGCAAAGTTTGAAAGTGATTTAAGCTGGGTCTATGCAATTACTCGACCCATTTAGGTCAAAAGCCACAGTTAAAAAAAAAAAACACTGGCAATTCAAAGCAAAAGTTTTTTCCTTTTTTTTTTTGAAGTATAGTTGACATGCAACGTTATATTAATTTCAGGTGTACCACACAGTGATTCGACAAATACATTATGCAATGCTCATCACAGTGAGTGTAGTTACCATATGTCACCAAAGTTTTTACAATGTCATTGACTCTATTCCCAAGGTTGTACTTTTCAACCTGTGACTTACTTATTTTTAACTGGAAGTTTGTACATGTTAATCCCCTTCACCAAGCAAAAGTACTCTATTTTTGATAATTTCTCCTCCATATAAATGTGAAACTGGCCCAAACAGTTGGGAAAAAAAGAAAAGAAAAAAGCATTGTCCCTCTCTCCGTCTCTTGCTCAGAATGTGAGCACATCATAGACTTAAATAAAACAGAATCTGGTTGGGGTTTCAGTGGGCACCATCCTGGGAAATAAAGGCAAGGCAGAGAGTGGGCGGTGGGGGAATAGACAGTAAGAATAAAATATTGGGACTCCTGGGTGGCTCCGTCAGTTAAGCGTCCAACTTTGACTCAGGTCATGATCTCACGGATTGTGGGTTCGAGCCCCGCATTGGGCTCTGTGCTGACAGCTCAGAGCCTGGAGCCTGCTTCAGATTCTGTGTCTCTCTCTCTCTCTGCCCCTCCCCTGCTCACTCTCTCTCTCTCTCTCTCTTTCTCATTCTCTCTCTCTCAAAAATAATAAATATTAATTAAAAAAAAAAGAATAAAATCTCCTCTTCTTGGTTGCTGCCTTGCCCGTGGAAGCATGCCCACCCTCTGCTCTGCTTTGGCGGGGAAGCTGTGCTCTCACGTGGCTCTGTGACATTCCACGACATGCGCCTCAAGGCTCTGAGATACGGCAGGGATAACGTCACAGTGTAAGGGCAGTGCGACACAGCCTTCCGAGGTGCTGCCTGGGGACTGCGGGAGTCTCAGAACGCAAGCTCCAAGCACTGTTGATCTAAGGCCACAGCCCCTCTGAGACCGGGGAGGGGCTGAGCGTGAGCAGGGAATTTCACGGCACCCACTGTCGAAGAAGGAAAACCAAAGATAGAAGTGTGGGCGCAGGCGACAGAAGTGATGACAGTGTGTTGGCAGCAATATTTTGTGAACAACTGGCAGTTGTTAATAAAGGCGTTCTCTGGAGCCGCTAGAACGAGTGCATACCTAAATGGGGTCAACTAATAACCGTATCTAAGGGTTTTTTTTTTTTTTTTTTTTTAGCTCAAAGGCAAATTGCTGCAGAGCAGGGCAAAATACTCTATTTAAGATTCATAATTGGAAGGCACCTTATCAACCTAGTGATCGGGGGGATGCTGATTATTAGCCATGCCTACAGTAGAGACTCTGACACGTTTGCTTGCAGTTCAGAGTTAGAAGAGGATGAAAATAATAGGGATTGTCTCACGATACGGATCTTAAGTTCTTTGTGGCCTTGGTGTCGAGGGCTCTCTTGAAGCTCAGCTTCGGATAAGGTGAGCAAAGACTAGAAAGCCCAGAAGTGGGCGTGGACACTGCCCCATTGCGCAGAGAGCTCCTTAGTTTCCGCAGTGTGAGTCCGTCACCTCCGAGCCCACTGTCACTGGCCAAGCCAGCGTGCCCAGCAGACCCCCGGTGCCGCCACGATGTAGGGAGTTGACACTGTGGGAGGAAAACGCTCAGTTTCACGCTGACTCAATCTCGGGAGGGCATATGAAGAGGAGAAGCAGGTGAGATACAGAAACATCTATTCACAACGAAGGATTAAGGTCTGTTCCACGCCACACACTCTATTCTCTCTGTTTTCCCTCCTTATTTATACAGTTGAAGCGACACTGGTATCTGAGGTCTGACTTACTGAACTAATGACCTCACTTTCTCTAATTCACTCCAAATACATATACTTAGTCTTATTTTCTAAAATAACTTAAGGGGCGCCTGGGTGGCTCGGTCGGTTAAGCATCTGACTTCAGCTCAGGTCATGATCTTAGGGTGCCTCTCGCTGGGCTCTTTGCTGACAGCTCAGAGACTGGAGCCTGTTTCAGATTCTCTGTCTCTCTCTCAGTCTTTACCCCACTTATGCTCTGTCTCTCTCTCTCTCTCTCAAAAAGAAACAAATATTAAATATTTTTTAAAATAGTAAAATAGCTTAAAATAGCAACTTTGTGCCCATGTTAAGAGGTGCCTTTTTATTATTATTATTATTTGAACAGAGCGATGAGCCAATGTTTAACCCATGGTAGGTACTGGACAACTAGGAGTGTGTTCCCAGCACCTTGATTCTACTGTCCTCAGACAAAGAGACTAGAGACAGGGAGGCCAGTGGGAGAGTCGTGTGCAGTTGTCCAGAAAACAGGAATAAGGTGATATCGGCAGAGTGTGTGGAAACATGTGTTAATATCTCAGGACCTCAGCCCTCCTTTTGTTAGGCACCAGAGCCTCCAGACCCATGTCAGAGGGAATTCATAGGACTCGGTGACTGAGCAGGTCTAGGAGAGCAGAGAGGAGGAGGAGCTGAGGACGGGGCTGATTTTTCTGGCTCGGGCAGCCCCGTGGATGGAGAGGCCATTACCACAGCAAGGAGCTCAGGTCCACGGGTCATCCCTGAGACCATCAATCACCGGGCTGTGCTCAGAAGCCCTTGGGGGTTACTGAGCTGTGCTGGACCGTTGGGTCTGCTTTTTAATTTTCTTGCTTCTACCCTAGCTGCCAAACTGTCAGCCATCACTTCTCGCTACTGTCCGAGGGCCTGCTTCTAAGCATTTCCCTCCGTTACTTTCTAATTGGCTACTTCTGAAACACCCAGGAGGCAAAGTTGCTAGAAATGTATGTAAAGCAAGAGTCTGTAGGGGCAAAGGGACGGCCCCAGACATCGTATGCTATGAAGTACCAGCCTTGTGTTTGCTGTCCCTGCCATTCCAAGGACTCTGATTTTAAATGGGTTGGGTCCTCACAGATCTGGCGTCCAGATAGCTAAAAAGATATTAATTTCTATCTGTATAGCAACTTTGAGAATGAAACAGTTCCTCACGTCATCCAATGATGGAATTTTAAGGTAGGATTTCGAAGTTTCTTGGCTGCCACGTAATTTACAATGGCTGACATTTCCTAGGCACTGAGTAGGTACCAGGCCCCGGTCTATGCACTTTTCATCCAGTGTCACTTGGAATCAGCCCGGTAGCACTATGGCCAGGGAGTGTTATTACCCATTTAATAGACAGGAAATCAGGAGCATCGAGAGGTTAATTTTCCAAGGCTACGCAGTTCATCAGCAGCAGAGCCGGGATTCAAGTGCAAGCCCTCTGACCTCAGCCCCCGTGTTCCTAACAGTTTGCTGGTTGCTCCACAAAGCGGGCCATGGGTGGAGGGCGGCTAACCCGAGGGTACTATAGTCTCTCTGGTTAAGTAGGTGAATGGGGCTTAGGACAAACTTGCAAATTGTTTCTGTGAGGCTATCGGGCATGAAGACTGTAGTGGATTGGGAGCACAACCCAGTCTTAACTTCCTGGCCACACCTTCCTCTCAATTCACAGCCTACAAGCATCAACCACACCGCCCACACGTGCAGCTCCCTGACTTGGCTAATAACGCAGAAAAGCAACCCCAGGATGAAGCAGAGCTCAGAGGTCAGGGGGGCAAAGCGACTGTTGACGAGCAGCGTGTCCCCAGCTCACTCCTGGAGGCGTCTGCGTTTGCATGGATCTCGCTGTTTTTCTTCTATCCGGCACCAGCAAGGTTCTCACCATGTGCTTCCATTGTGTTATGTCGAGTTATGTCCCCTGAGAATGCTTATGGTCAAGTCCTCATCCCCCACTTGACTTCAGGATGTAACTATATTTGACGATAGGCCTTTAAAGAGGGTGTAAGGTAAAATGAGGTCATACGGGGGACCCTAAAATGAAAACCTGTGTCCCTATGAGTTTAGGACACAGACATAGAGAGGAAAGACCGTGAGAAGATGGAAGAGAGCCATCCACAAGCTGCAGAGAAGGGAGTCAGAAGTCATTAACCCTGCTGCCACCTCCATCTCAAACTCACAACCTCCAGAATGCCAACGGAGTAAATCTCTGTTATTTGAGCCAGCTCGTCTGCCGTACTTTGTTACAACAACCCTAGAAAACCAAGCCAGTGACCAAAGACATCTGTTTTCAGAGCCCTAAGTAGAAATTTCCTGAAAACAGCTTCCTCTCTGTTAGTTCCCCCCCTCCCAAAGCTTAAGCTTATTTAGGAATTACCTTGGGAAAAAGGAAGGGAGTTGAATTTCTTGACAGGAATGGAGGGATGGAGGGCAGAAGTGAGGAAAGTTCAGGGGCAGAGAAGATTCCCGCAGACCGGCAGGGTGCCCGACTCCAGGAGAAGTCCTCCCACTTAGACGCTGGAGCCCCAGTCTCTTCACCACCTCCTACTCCTGTGCCCAATATGGCTTCGTTGAAATCCTGCCATATCCATCAGATAACAGTTGAGAGGTAGGCATTATTTATAATTTGGCTATTACTATGAGGTCACAATGTAATGATGCAACTTGCCTAGCCAGGCTTGTTGAGTAGAACAGGAGAGAAATCATACCCCATACACACGTACACATCATGTTGAAAAGGCCCCAAACAGGGAGCTGACAGCATTGACCACCACTGCCCTCCCCTGTCCCTCACTGTCCCCTTCTTCCACTAGTGACGCACCTTGATACCTTTTAGAGGAATGACCTTCCTCCAAAAATGCATGGTCTTGGAAGAGTAGGGAAGATTGCTTGCCGGGGACAAGAATGGGACCAGCTGGTCCGTTAGATTCTCCCCACCTTTTGAAACTTGAGGGAGGTAATCTGAGGAAGAGCAGAGGCTGCAATTAATTCATCCCAACTTTCACTCTCTGAAGTAACTGGCCAGATGACTTCGGTTCCTTGGAGTTCCGTAAGGAAACCAGTTCCGCAGGCTTCTCTTGTCTCCCTCGAGGGTCCACACCTCCCTCAGATGAGTTTCCTTTTTGCTTAAGTCCACCGGAGTCTGTTTCTGTGCCTTACAAACACAAAGCCTGAATTCAAACAGTGACTATAGAGACGGACCCTGGAGGTTAAGACCAAAACAGTAGATCTTGATCACTAAACTTTTGGGAACGTCACAGCCTGTTGTTTATTGAAGTTTTCAGAGCCATCCATTGTCTCATAGGCAGGTCAGTATGCTAAATTTAAATATAAGAGTTTTGAGATTAGAGACAGTTGGCCACTGAACCTTGAGGTGAAACCGTGATTGTCACCTGCAACCAAAAATGGGCATTATTTCAGAGGCATTTTCCAGAAGGAGTGCCTGTAATTCATTTCCTTATTTGTTCAACCAATATCTATTGAATACTATTTTGTTTCAGAACCTGGATAACCTGGTTATCGGAAGCCGGTAAGCCACTGAAAAATCCCGCATGCGTGGAGTTGAATTCCAGCGTAATTTTATATAAACTAGCTGAGAACTCAGGATTATACAGTATTGTCCATTTTGTACCTGTTAAGACAATAGAGGGCCGTGTTTATTTGTGGGCCAGTTTAATTGAGAAACAATTGCTATACATTTCACCTATTCAAAGCGCAGTGCGTTCATTTTTAGTGAAGTCCTAGGGTTGGGTAACCATCACCACAGTTGATTTTTAATACCTTTTCATCACCCCAAAACCATACATCAGCCTGAAGCCCCCCTAATCCATTTTCTGTCTCTACAGATTCACATATTCTGGACCTTTCACATCAATGGAATCATGTAACATGCGGTCTTCTGTGAGTGGCTTCTCTCACTCTGCAGGTTTATTTGGAAATTCATCCATGTTGTTTGTGTACCTTCCTTTTCACAGATGAACCATATTCCATTGTACGGACACACCAGAGTTTGTTTATCCGTTCATCTCTTGACGTGCGTTTGGGCCATTTCCAGTTTGGGGCTATTTCCAATAAAGCTTACAGGAATCGTTGTATACACATTTCGGAATGCATCTTTGTTTCTTGTCCCCTTGGGTAAATAACTGGAAGTAGAATTGCTGGATCTTATGTTTATGTTTCAAGAATGTGCCATACTGGGGCGCCTGGGTGGCTCAGTCGGTTGAGCATCCGACTTCGGCTCAGGTCATGATCTCGAGGTCTGTGAGTTCGAGCCCCGCGTCGGGCTCTGTGCTGACGGCTCAGAACCTGGAGCCTGCTTCAGATTCTGTGTCTCCCTCTCTCTCTGCCCCTCCCCCACTCATGCTCTGTCTCTATCTCAAAAATAAATAAACATTAAAAAAATTAAAAAAGCAAAAATAACCAAGGAAATATTAAAAAAAAAAAAAAAGAATGTGCCATACCATTCGCCAAAGTACCCTAACATCTGCATTCCTACCAGCAGTGGGTTAGAGTCCCAGTCCCTTCATATCCTTGCCACCACTTGGCATGGGCGGACTTCTAATAGTGGCTTTCTCTTGAGGTCTTAATCCCCACTTCCCCATGACTAACGGTGTTGAACATTTCTTCATGAGCTTATTGGCCTCCTGTATATATCTTCTTTGGCGTTGTGTCTTTTCACATCTTTTGCTCATTTTTACTGGGTTGTTTACTTTCTTATTGTTGAGTTTCGAGATTTCTTTACATAATCTGGATACAAGTCTTTTATCAGATACACACTTTCCAGATAGTTTCTCCCAATCCGTTTCTCCCAATCCGTGGCTTCTCTTTTTACTCTGTTATCGGTGTATTTTGAAGACCAGAGATTTTACATTTTCATGAAATCCAATATATAAATTTGTTCTTTTATGGATTTGGGCGTTGTATCTAATAAATCTTCGTTTAATATAAAGTCACAAAGACTTTCTCCTGTTTTCTTCTGGGAGTTGTAAAGACTTAGTCTGTAGTGTGCTGAGAGGTAGAGATCGAAGTTCACTTTTTATTTTACATATGTATATCCATTTGTTCTAGCTTCATTTGTAGAAAAGTGATCATTCTTTGTATTGCCTTTGTCTTTTTGTCAAAAAACAGTTGTCCGTGGTGAGGGTTGGGGAGTTATATAGGGACTGTATGGTCTGTTCCTTCAATTGCTTTGTCTATCATTACACCGGTACCATGCCATTTTGATTACTGTAGTTTTATAATGATATTGCCATATGTGTGTGTGTGTGTGTGTGTGTGTGTGTGTGTGGATTGTATATACCCTAATAATTCATCACTAAATACTTCAGCACAAAAGTTTTAAGAACAAGGGCTTTGTCACACTTGTGACAGCATAGAAAATTAGTGGTAACACCATTTAATATATAGTCCATATTCAGATATCTCTAATGTCTCCCAAACATCTCTAGTTTTTTTTTAATGTGTGATCTTTTATCAATATCTCCAGCTATTCTCTGATAATTCAAAAATTTAAACTTTTTTCCTGGGTCAATTTTCTTAATTGACCATATTGCTAGGAATTCCTCCTTCCAAGTTTTTAAAACTGTTACTATAAAACTGATTATTCAATCTCTGCATTCATTTTAATTACTTCCATCTTTGTGGTTATTTCTTTCTCCTTTTTTAAAAAAAATTTTTTTTAACTTTCTCCTCTTTTCTCCTTTCTAAGCTGACCTATTTCTGCATATGTTCTCTCCTTACCTCTCTTGAGGTTTCTTAATCAGAATCGAAAGGGATTTTTAATTTCTTGAATCTTTGCCAAGAAGTGGCTTTTGGATTTATTTATCCTCTCTGCCATCTAATTACTACCTCTCTTGCCTTATTATGTCAGGGTTTTACCTTTATTTTATCTCTCTTCCTAGTTTCTTTGGATTTATTTTGTTGTGCTTCTTAGGAAATTTTAAGTTTTCAGTCCTCTTGGTCTTTTGTCTTTAGCCAGGCAGGCGAGCAAGACCACGGACTCTCAGGTTTGGTCACCTGTGTTGTAAAGGTTTTGTAAGCTCTGCACTGCTTCTGTTTCTTTCTAGATAGCAAGTAACTTTTCTTTTTGATTTCTTTTTTAATCCAATGTTATCAGCAGCGCCCTTTTAGTTTCCAAATGGGAAAGATTTTCAGCCATTTTTAAGTTACTTATGTCTGATTTTATTTGGTTCTGACTTGGGAAAGTGTCTTAGAAGATCTCAGCGGGGGCACCTGGGTGGCTCAGTTGGTTAAGCATCCAGCTCTTGGTTCAGGTGCAGGTCCAGGTCATGATCTCACGATTCATGAGATCATTGGACTCTGTGCTGGCAGCGTGGAGCCTGCTTAGGATTCTCTCTCTCCCTCTCTCTCTGCCCCTCCTCAACTTTGTGTGCATACACACAGCCTCGCTCTCTCTCAAAATAAATGAATAAACTTTGAAAAAAAATCTCAGGGCTTTGGAATTTTTAAAGTTTTAATTGTGGACTTATGTCCCTTCTCTTTCTCTATGGTACATTCTAGGATATTCCTGGTCCTTTAAAATAATGTGTATTCCCTCTTCAGTGGATGTAAGTTTCTCTAAGTACCAGTTACCTCTGATTTATTGATTGTGTTTTTTAAAAATTCCTCTACGTTCTTAATTTTCATGCTGGATATGCTTCCTAAGGAGGGCAACCTACAAGTCTCTGATTATAACAGTAATTTTGTTAAGTTCCCCTTGAATTTGTAATCATTTTTGGTTTATGCTTTTAGCTTCTAGAGTTTGGTACATACATGGTGTGTCTGTTATATAGGTTTAACAAATGTCAGCTTTGTGTTCACAACATGGCACTGACGTCCTGTTGAGTGGCTGTGACCTTTCCATTCATATTTTTCCATCTTGAGATCTCTCTTCTGGCTCATCTGTGGTTGATGTTGAGTCTTAATTAAAGGCTTGGAAAGCAGTGTTTGGGTAGTATAGTTTCTGTTTATTTGCTTATCTCCAGAGATCTTTGTTTCATCATGCCTAATTGAACATGCCTCAGAAGGGTACAGGGATCTTAGGCTGTAGTCCTCTCTTAGATGCCACCCCCCTACATCAGTGTCACAGGTGAGAAGTCATAGGCCCTTCTGATGAGTTTTTCTCCTTGTGCGTGTTGGGGAAGGAGGTGAAATTTGAGAGGATGAGGGAACATTATCAACCAGGGCTGCCACCATCTAAAGTTCCAGGAAGCAGTAGCCATGTCCACTATCCTCACAAGAAACACAGGTGACTGTGAGTCAAGCTCTTCCCAGCATCTGCCACTCTCTTCTACTCGCCCAGTGCATGGGGGGAAAATACTTCCACAGGCTTCTCCTCAGAGCTGAAGGCTTCACCCAAACCCCACTGCCCTTAGACTTCAGGAGGAGGACCCCATGAGATGCAGAGAGATGAGGTGAGCATGAAGACAAAAGGAGATGCCATCTTGCTTCCATGTTCCCAGAATCCTCCTCATCCTTCTCAGCACAGGGCTCTTGGAGCGAGGCTTGCTTGAGGTGTGTACTCATCATATTTAGAGATCTCTCAGTAATGACAAAGCTGTTACTCAGTAACTGGAGCGTCCTTTTAAAGAGATTAGGTGCTACATTTTCCCCTAAAATAAAGACGAATGCATGGAATCAGCGTTCTCAAAAAAAAAAAAAAGAAAAAAAAAAAAGAATGAGGGGCACCCGCATAGCTCAGTTGGTTGAGTGCCTGACTCTTGATTTCAGCTCAGGTCATGATATCACTGTTTGTGAGGTCGAGCCCTGCTTTAGGCTCTGTGCTAAGAGCACAGGGGCTGCTCAGGATTCTCTCTCCCTCTCCCTCTGCCCCCCCCCTCAAAATAAATAAATAAACTTTAAAAAAAAACAAGAATGCTGAAAATTTCAGACATTTAGCTTATATATGGCCCAGGAAATCTACTGGCCAGATTCCTTTTGAAAAGGGGAAAACGCCACAGGGCATCGTGTGACATTCTAGAGCATCGATGACCTCCTTGGAGAAAATATCCCACGAGAGACCATCTGATTAGAAAGCAGAATCCATGAAACAAATTTGTTTGGCCATTTCTGTATCCTTTTCTAAGTCCTCTGCTCACTAAGAAGAAAGAAAAGACTTGTTCTATAAACTGATGATAGAAAAGCAATAAAAACCACTAGAGACCTTCTGAAAGTTTTATTCTAATATTTTGCTGATCAGAAGTAGGAAAGGGGAAAGCAGGAAACGTTGCAAGATTCAAGAAATAGTCGACTAAGTCAGAGGAAGACAGATATCATGTTTTCACTCGTGTGTGGATCTTGAGAAACTTAACAGAAGACCATGGGGGAACGGGGGGGGGAAAGTAGTTACAAACAGAGAGGGAGGGAGGCAAGCTATAAGAGACTCAACTACAGAGAACAAACAGAGTAAGTGGGGAGAGGGGGAGAGGTAAGAGTAGGTGATGGGCATTGAGGAGGGCACTTGTTGGGATGAGCACTGGGTGTCGTATGGAAGCAATGAATCACGGGAATCTACCCCTTAAACCAAGAGCACACCATATACACTGTATGTTAGCCAACTTGACAATAAATTATATTTAAAAAGAAAAAAAGAAATAGTTGACTATACGAAGAGACAATTTTTTCTGTCTTGTATAAAGCTAAGAAATAACAAGGGGGATGGTGTTCAGAGAAGAAGCCATTGGTCTCTTGGACAAGAATAAAGTATATTTTTGAATTTTTTAAGTTGTAAAATATATATAACAGAGAATTTGACATTTTAACCATTTTTAAGTGTTCCATTCAGTGGCATGAATTACATGCACCGTGTTGTGCAACCTTTATCCTATCTATTTCCAAAATGTTTTCATCTCCCGAAACAGTAACCTTGCGATGATTAAGCACTAACTCCCCACTTCTCCCTCTCCTCGGTCCCCAAGAACCTCTTTTCAACTTTATGTCTTTATGAATTTGCCTATAGAATGAAATATTTTTTGGACTGGGGAGTAGTGAAAAGTTGGAGCCTGGGCGAAATGACTAATCCTTAATGGATTCAGTACTTAATTGTGCAGACAAGGGAAGCCATGTTAGAGTGCAGAGCAAGAAATACGGCCTGATCAGAATGTTGGTTTCAGAAGCTTCATCTGGCAGAAGTTTGGGAGATGAATGGGGGTCTGGAGACCAGTTGAGAGGCTGTTATAAAGGTCCAGGCTGGGGGTGGGGGGAGATTTTGGAACTGCTACTGAAATGGAAAAGAAGATTTAAGAGGCATTTTTGGGAATATTTAAGAGGAAGCCACTGCATGACCCGGCACAATTGCCTTGGGGATATGGGAAGGGAAGATGGCAGCTGTTTTGAGTCTGGGTATAACTCAGGTGATTAATTTTACTTTATTAACTAATTTTTAAACTGTACCTTTGAAATTGGGCTTCTATTTAAAAGACACAGAAACGGTTATTTAAACTATCAACACAGAATACGAGCCCAAGTTCAGAATTAGTAAAACCCACATCAGACATGGAGAAAATTCTCTCTTCTCTTATATGTCATGGTTCACATGACATGGCACTTGGCAGAAGGGAAAGAGGTACAAAAGACCGGCGTCATCAATCAGTCTAGAGAGACTGAAGGTTACAATTCAGGGGAAGGAGAGGGAGGTAATTCCATGTGGAGGTTCCATGTTGAGGGAGAAGGATGGTGGTGTTAACGTTTGACACCAGGCAGTGTGATATTGTGGCTGGGAGCATGCAGTCTGATCCAGACTTCCTAAGTTCAAATCCTGCTCTGTCATGGACTAGCTGTGTGGCCTTGGTCAAGGTACTTAGCCTCTCTGAACCTCTGTAATACACAGAAATAATAGTATTTATCTCATTATACTTGTTGATTTAATATGTGTCCAGCGTTTAACGAAGTACCCAGCACACAATGAATGCTGTCTGAGTTTGGTGTCATTATTAGTATTTTTAGACCACTTTAAATTGTAAACCAAAATAAAGGTGTCCCTGTAAGTTTGAACAATTTAATTTACCAAGGAAATCAGAAATGAAGAAATCACAAAGTCTTAGAAAGCAGCGCAAGTGTCTACTGTCTGTGGTCTGAGTTAACCAAGGACACTAGTCTCTACGTCAATGTTATTTACTCTCTTTTGGGTTAAACATTATTGTAAAAATACACAATTGGATTATCATAAGTCACTTTAAAAAAATTCTTTGGCTTAGTGTATTTATTTATTTTGAGAGAGAGAGCATGAGCAGGGGTAGGGCAGAGAGAGAGGGAGAGAGAGAATCCCAAGCAGGCTCTGCCCTGTCAGCACAAAGCCTGATGCGGGGCTTGAACCCACAAACCATGAGATCATGATCTGAGTCGAAACCAAGAGTCCCACCCTTAACAGCCTGAGTCATCCAGGCGCCCCAAGATTTTTTTTTATCGGGCTTTGGATTTGTTGCCACAGCCAGGGTCTACCTCTTCTTGCTCTTTTGTTTTGCTTGCCTGCCACCTGTGATAATGAGTCAAGCCCATAGCAGGGGCTAAAGTGGTGGGTGGTTGACTACATGAAGAATATACTAAGTTATTCATATGTTTTCCAATTATCAACGCCAGGGTCTAAAATTAGTAATATAAAAACGTTAAAGGATCTTTTGCTTCAGTTGTAACGAAATTCAGGGGCAGGGTTTCAAAGGTCACATTCAACTTTTAAATAAGTGGATTTTCCTATGATTTTTCTCCTGTGAGATTAGAAAGAAGCGCACATTCACTGTGCTTAATACCCGGCGCCTCCACCCAGGACACCCTTCCCCTGGGCGGCCCTGCCTGACCCATCTCGCCTGGAATTCCTGATCGCCAGGCTGGCCTGGGGCCCGGGAGACAGGGCTCCTCCACGCCGGGGCTCTGCGAGGCTCCGTGGGCACTGCTGCCCTCTGCTGGGAGTCTTGTGAAACAGCGCACTCCCTACCCTCCACCTGGCTGATTTTCAAAAGAAAGGAACTGAATACCTCTGAAACCTGAACCCTCCAACTCCCCTCCTGGCGCCCTGCAAGGAAAAGCTCCAAATAAAGCAGTACTAAGTAGTGTAAATGAGAACTAGGAAGTCCAATACAGTTGTGATGTATGCCATGATTAGACCACAGGTCATGTTTAAAAGTTGATTATTTAATTCCTTCCCAAAGTTCACTTTCTCCTGCCTTTGGGTTGCTGAATCTGCTAGTGGTTTGAACAGTGCCATTTCAAGGGGTCCCGTGTAGGTTTGTCAAGTTTATCTTAAGAGACGGGAATTCACATGGTGCATGTTCCACTAGACTCGTGGTAGTACCCTGTTACAGTCCTGCTCTGTGGTTGTGTCCTAGACTTTTCTGAAGACCCAAATCGGAGACTCACTTTTTTTTTTCTCTTTTGATATTTTGTGTCCTAGTAGTTACCTTTGAGTTTATGCCTTTTTTAAAAAAGTGTTTCTTTATTTTTGAGAGCGAGCACTAGCGGGGGAGGGACACAGAGAGAGAGGGAGACAGAGGATCCAAGGCAGGCTCTGTGGTGACAGTGGTGAGCCCGATGCGGGGCTTGAACCCACCAACCGTGAGATTTTGACCTAAGCCAAAGTTGGATGCTCAACCGACCGAGCCACACAGGGGCCCCAACTTTATACCTTTTATATTGCCTTTTTGCCTTAATCCCCTTTGTCATTTTTGTTATTAAATGATAGCATTTGATTTCTGGAAATCGCTCCATAGGCGTTCATAAAGATCTCTTTATTTTTTTCCCACTGCTGCATAGAATTTCATCATTTGTTATATGCTATAGTTTATTCCACGGACTTCCTATATTTGGGCATTGAAATTGTTTCCAGTATTGTATGGTTCCAGATCGTGCTGTCATCTATAATATGCATAGGACCCCGTGTGTATGTGTTTTTGTGTTATTGGAGGTTTGTCTTCAGGACAGGCTTCCAGAAGTGATTGCTAAATGAAAGGTTGGGGCATGCATAGTTCTGTTCGCTTTTACCAGTGGCTCTTCCTGGGGGACAGAGATGCGCTCTGAGTCTGTTAGTGACTAGCGTTTATTGGAAGGATCCTTGTGATAAAGAAGGAAGGGAGGAAGGAAGGGAGAAAGATGGGAAAATTGGTGCTGTTTGTTGCCATGGGGCAAGGCTTGCACCGAGAACTCCTGGGAAGGTCAGAAGCAGTAGCACACCTTGCCCTCAGAGCCAAGTTTGCTGCAGGTCTGGACCTAAAGCACCCTGGGTCCCTTCTCAGCATGGGGCTGATGAATATTCATTCCCGCGTGAAGCCACTCCCCACTGTCCCTGTGCTCTTCCCAAGGTCACCCCCTGACCTCCTTGCTCTTTAAGACACAAACCCATTCCTCCTGTTCCTTCCTCCTCACTCGTGATTTCAGCTTGCTCTTCGCTTATGGCTGCTCTGTCCCCGCATCCTCTCTCTCTCTTCTATAACTGCGGTTTCTCTGCCCACTCACCAATTTCGAATTCCAGGTCTGAAAAGCACAAGTCTGAGTGTCCCATATCCTCCCTTCAGGTCGGAACTTTGCCTGCTGGGACCTCTCCTCGGCCACAGGTAGATGTCCACGTGCAGTTCACAGTACGGCACCCGGGGTCCTGCATCTACCTAGGGCAGCCCCTCTGGGGGGGCTGTGGGTGGGACTGGAGGTATGACAGGTAACATGGTGGACAGGTGCACTGTAGCAATTGACCAGAAATGGGACAGTGGCCACTCTTCAGACCTGACCTGGCATGTTCTCAATGGCTGCACGAGGCCAGAGGCAAATCCCTACTGTTTCCCATCTCTCTCTTGTTTTGAACATTGAAGGCAGAAAAAGCTATAAAACCTTTTATTACTACTTATTCTGTGTATGAAGGGAGGTCACGACTAACGGAATCGAGAAACTCGACGCCAGGTAACTTCCTTTGAGGACGATCCTAAACCAAGCCCATCCTTTTTATCTGACCCTTACCGTCACCTTACCAAAGAGCCTCTCCTAAGCACCTCTCTTCCACTGATGTGTTCAGGTCATCACGGTTCTTGCCACTGTCTGAATAGTGTGCTCAGTGGCTTAATGTTGTGTGTCTTTCCCCATCTCCCCCCCACCAGAATATGAGCCCCATGAACCCCGTGCCCACTGGCCTGTTCTGCACCCCGGAACCCAGACTACATAGTAGGAACCCGACGTGGCACACGGTTTGGCACTAGCCATGGTTGGGCACACAGCGGCAGCCCAGGAGACACTTGTCCAGAACAGCCATGTGCCAACAGTGGTGTTGTGTGACTGTGTCCTACTGTGCCCACACATTTGCCACCACTTCCTACTCTGTGCAAGTGGCTTCTTGTAATCCAGAAAAGAAAACCGATATTGATTATGTCAGTTACTCAAGTTTGATAACCGGATCCAGGAAGGAGAGCAATTTCTAAGCCCTCTCCGGGCTCCCAAGTGCTCCTTCGGAAAGGTGTAATTTAGTGGTGAAGAAATGAGTGTGCCATATCGGCTGATCCTCGTGTTGCAATCCCACTGAAACTCTGCGGGCTCCAAGCAGATGCTCCGTGGAAAGCACACACCCTGTCAGGTGTCATTCGTATCTGGCCAGCAGGAGAGAGGCCGACAGGAGCAGAGATCACTGCCCACACAAACCCATTTCGGACGTGGGCAGGGGAGTTGCGACCGGGGCCTCTCCCATCAAGTCTTTGAAATTCAATGAAAAACCCAAAAGTGCATGTAATTAAAAGTGGGCACCAACACAGCTGAGCAGATAAAGATAATTATACAGTAAGAGGAACATTATTATTATTTTTTTTGCAGTGGGTCTGGTACTCGTCACAGTCATCAGCCAGCAGGGCTGGTATGGGGAGCACACGACGTTGTGCTCAGGATGAAAGAATCCAGCGCCGTGAACCAGAGCATCCTTTTCAGAGCCAAACGCTCTCACATAAAGGCCAAGTACAAAGGCCATGAAGAAGGAGGAGGGCTTGCTTGGTAGGCTGTCTAAATAAAACCAGGCCTGAATAGAAAAGGGCTTGGGATACTGATAATAAATGAAGAAAGTATGATTTAAAAATAAGCTCCAGAAGCAGGGCAAATAAAGGAGGCGTACGTGCCCTCAGCTCCCTGTTCCGATTAAACAGGTGAATTTCTGCCGAGCAGGGTTCTGAGAGAAGATGCCTGTTTATTTTTCCTCCGTGAGAGCAGAAAGATCTCAAACTTCAAGCTTAGAGAAGGGTCTCTGTAAAACGAGTTAATGCAGTCAAATCGAGTTAATGGCTACAGAGAGGCTCACGGAATGGGTGATTTAGTGTTCAATAATGAGTTGTCGATAAGGGGCAAAAAGCCGCGGTGGGCAACGAAATCATAGCAACGGTTCAGGGTTCGATTGATTTCTCAGCAATTAGTGGTAACGGTGCTAAAAAGCAAGGAAAAAGATGGATTTGACTGGAAATTTGTGTCCTGTGCGCTGAGTGGAGAGCAGGACTATGTGTGTGGTCCGGAGGGCATTGCCACCCGGAACACTGTGAGTCACAGAATCCCCCGTAATTCTGAGTCTCCGGCCATTTAGGTGTGGTTAAGAATCTGTACTGAGGGGGGCGCCTTGGGGGCTCAGCTGGTTATGCTTCCGACTTCGGCTCAGGTCATGAACTCTCGGCCTGTGAGTTCGAGCCCCGCATCGGACTCTGTGCTGACAGCTCAGAGCCTGGAGCCTGCTTCGGATTCTGTGTGTGTCTCTCTCTGCTTGCGCTCTGTTTCTCTCTCTCAAAAATAAATAAAAATAAATAAATAAAAAAAATAAATAAAAAAAAAAAGAATCTGTTCTAGGAAGAGTTGGTACCCAAAATATATTAGTCATATCTCACTGAAACTGCCTTCTCTATATTAATGACGTTATAGGCAGGGTTTTCCCTTTAACTCAATAACGAATTTTTGGTCATATATCTAGTTCTTATCACAAATCTGAATCTCTGATGACTTTTTTTTTTTAACTTTTTGCTGATGGACTTGAACTACTCTACTCCTTCTCTCTCTGAATGGAAATACTTCTTGTTTTAGCTCTAAGTTTTATAATATTAGGCAATACGTATATTGGGTTTTGTTTAAAACCGGGGCTCACCTGAAATCATCAATTTACAGAAATGAATATTTTCACACAAATTATCCGAGAGATAAATCTTCACGCAAAAATATGAAAACTGAGGTGAGAGTTACAATAATTGAGCACTAAAAGCGTCCCAAGTATAAATGTCAAAATGTCTGCATTCGTCGTAATCTGTGCCTTATTTTCATTCAAGAGTGCTCATTACAGGGGCGCCCGGGTGGCTCAGGCAGTTAGGTATCAGACTTCGGCTTGGGTCATGATCTCATGGTTCGTGAGTTCGAGCCCCGAGGCGGGCTCTGTGCTGACAGTGTGGAGCCTGCTTAGGGTCCTCTCTCTTCTTCTCTCTCAGTCCCTCCCCCCTCCAAAAACAAATAAACTTCAAGAAAAAAAAATGCTCTTTGCTGTTGGAGTTCACCTGTCTGTCTGCGGGGTTGAAGTCATTCCTCCAGGGGTGAGCCTCCACCAGCAACACAGGTTTCTAGAAGTGTCCACGGTCAATAACGCATTTAAAAAAACCACTCACAATATGACTGTGAAGAAACATAACGTTAGAAGGCAAAGAGTTGCAGATTAAACTCTTGTGAAGATTTATCTTGAAAAAAACAAACAAAACCACAGGGCTAAATGGCAGCTTCTCCCTCCTAGAGTCCTGCCGTCTGGGGCGCACCACCTCTAACCTTCTGTTATGGGGGTTTGGCCCCCACGTTTCAAAACAATTTGCGTTTGCAGCATTTTCTTCTTCTCCAGCCTTAGGTAGGAAATTTAACTCCCTGCTCGGGAAGATCGAGCCCCACAGAGATGCAGGTTTTCTCAGACTCTCTGAGGGTAGGTTCAGTCCTGGCTCATTACCAGGTACAGGGGTGCAGGGGCACGTGGCCCCGCGGGCCCCGAACAGACCGGCTTGCACCACTTGCCAGTGACAAAAGCCAAAGTCAGAGTGATGAGTGGTGGGGAAACAAGAAAGGAGTTTATTTCAGTGAGACCAAAGCCGAAAAGACAGTAGGTTGGTGTCTCAAAGATTGTCTCCGAAAGGCTGAAAATCCTTTCAGGTTTATATAAGGAGGCTGTGGGACAAAGGCCAGTAGGTACCTGCAGGCGGGCACGAAAGGTCAGGCGGATCACTGTCTTGGGGGCAGTTGCGCAGGGCTCTGCTGGTGCCTGGGCGCTTCCTGTTGCCAGAGGGGTCGTATCTGTCCCCAGCCCCGGATGCTTTACCCTCCTGGGTCTTTTGCCTGAGTTAAGAGATGAGCTGGAAAGACAAACTTAATCAATTCGAAAGTACTGACTGAGGTCAAAATGGAAGTAGTTGAAGTCCTTTCTCAGGCGGAAGAAAAAAATACTAGGACAAGAACACAAGGGGATCCGTGTGGATGAAGAGCGCAGCGCTCTGTCCCCGTTCTCGACGGCTGGCCTCACCTCCATCGGTACCGCGCCCCCTTCTCTCTCCTACCAATCTGTTCCTATCATCGCTTCGCTTCCATTCTTGCCCAGGGCCTCCCTGGCTATAAACTACACACATGTCACTCGCGATGGAGCCCATGGAGTGTTTTAGAATTGCATTTCATTTTTCTTGTACCGCTTTGGTACAGTTGGAATTAATAATTGTCGTGTGTGTGTGTGTGTGTGTGTGTGTGTGTTGGCATAGTTTTCCAAACTCCTATGACTGCCTCACTCCTGAACTCTTGGGCAAGAGTATCAACGTGTTCTCAGTATTTTCAGACTCATCCGGTATTCGATCTGTTCCTTCTTCCTGGAGACTCCTTTTGGAGCTCCACCCCGTTTCTCCACTCGTTCATTCAGGAAATGTCTGTGGGTGCCTGCTAGGCACCAGGCCCTGTTCTGGGCACTGTATTTGGTAGCGCACATGACAGAATTCTTCTCCTTGTGGAGTTTACCCTGGTGTTGGGAGAGACATAAATAAGGAATAAGTATACTAAAAAGTATTATTTTATTTTTTTTTTTTAACGTGTATTTATTTTTGAGAGACATAGAGGCACAGCGTGAACAGGGGAAGGGCAGAGAGAGAGGGAGACACAGAATCCGAAGCGGGCTCCAGGCTCTGAGCCGTCAGCACAGAGCCCGACGTGGGGCTCGAACTCACAGACCGTGAGATCATGACCTGAGCTGAAGTCGGCCGCCCAACCGACTGAGCCACCCAGGCGCCCCAAAAAGTATTATTTTAGAAGATAGTATATTTTACGGGAAAAAGAATGAGCTTGATAAAATGGATTGCGAAGGCAGGCGGCAAGACATAATGGAATTCTAAAGAAACAGGTGGGCCCCTGTCAAAATAACTCCAGCATTCTTCCTAGAGCTAGAACAAACAATCCTAAATTTTTTATCAAACCAGAAAAGACTCTGAATAGCCAAAGCAATCTAGAAAAAGAAAACCAAAGCTGGAGGCATCACAATCCCGGACTTTAAAATGTATTACAAAGCTAGAATCATCAAGACAGTAAGATACTGGCACAAGAACAGACACTCAGATCAATGGAAGAGAACAGAGAACCCAGAAATGGACCCACAAATGTATGGCCAAGTAATCTTTGACGAAGCAGGAAAGAATATCCAGTGGAATAAAGACAGTCTCTTTAGCAAATGGTGCTGGGAAAACTGGACAGAAAAATGAACTCAAAATGGATGAAAGACCTAAAGGTAAGACAGGAAGGCATCAAAATCCTAGAGGAGAGAGCAGGCAAGAACCTCTTTGACCTTGGCCTCAGCAACTTCTTTCTCAGCATGCCTCTAGAGGTAAGAGAAACAAAAGTTCGAAGCAAAAATGAACCATTGGAACCTCATAAAAATAAAATCTGTACCACAAAGGTAACGAATGGAATGGGAGAAAATATTTGCAAATGACATATCAGAGAAAGGGTTAGTACCCAAAATCTATAAAGAACTTACCAAACTCAATACCCAAAAAACAAATAATGCAGTGAAGAAATGGGCAAAAGACATGAATCGACACTTCTCCAAGGAAGACATCCAGATGGCCAACTGACACATGAAAAAATGCTCAACCACTCATCATCAGGGAAATACAAATCCAAACTGCAATGAGAGACCACCTCACACCTGTCAGAATGACAAACATTGACAACTCAGGCAACAACAGATGTTGGTGAGGATGCGGAGAAAGAGGATCTCTTTGGTGCTGCTGGTGGGAAACTGGTGCAGCTGCTCTGGAAAACAGGTATGGAGGTTCCTTAGAAAATTAAAAACAGAACTACCCTACGACCCGGCAATTGCACTACTAGGAATTTATCCAAGGGATACAGGGGTGCTGTTTCGAAGGGGCACATGCACCCCAGTGTTTATAGCAGCACTGTCAACAATAGGCCAAGTATGGATAGAACTCAAATGTCCATCAACGGAAGAATGGATAAAGAAGGTGTGGTTTATATACAATGGAATATTACTTGGCAATCAAAAAGACTGAAATCTTGTCCTTTGCAACTACGTGGATGAAACTAGGGTACTATGCTAAGCAAAATCAGTCAGAGAAAGACAAATATCATATGAATTCACTCATATGAGGACTTTAAGATACCAAACAGATGAACATAAGGAAAGGGAACCAAATATAATATAAAAACAGGAAGGGGGACAAAACATAAGAAATTCTTAAATGTAGAGAACAAACAGAGGGTTGCTGGAGGGGTTGTGGGAGGGGGGATGGGCTACACGGATAAGGGGCATTAAGCAATCTACTCCTGAAATCACTGTTGCACTCTATGCTAACTAACTTGGATGTAAATTTAAAAATTAAATAATTAATTAATAAAAAATAAAGGGACAGGTGGGGATGGTCCCCCTGAGAGGTAACATTTGAGTAATCTTGAGGGGAATGAGGGCGTCTTGGGGCAGCATATTCCAGGCAGAGGGCATAGTCAGGGCAGAGGCCCTGCAAGGAGAAGATGCCTGGTGTGTGCAGGCAAGGGCTAGGAGATGGAGCCTGCAGCAGCGTGAGCGACGGGAAACGTGGAGAAGGCGACCAGGGACTTCGGGGAAATGCTGTCTTGCAGGGCCTCGAGGGCCACCACGGGGACTTTAGTTCCCAAGTGAAATGGGGAACTTAAATTTTGAAAGGATGATGCCTTGCTGGTTGTTCTGTCAAGATCATCACAAGGGGAGCAACAGGGAGACCAGTTAGGAGACTGCGGTGATCCAGGTGAGAGGTCACGGTGGGCAAGACCAGGTGTCAACAATACGGATGGTAGAAAGTGGCCAGGGTCTGGATAGATTTTGGAGTTAGAGTAAGATTTCCTTATGGACTGAGCATTTGTATGAGAGAGAGAGAGGGAAGGACTTGTCAAGGAGATCCCACTTCTTCAATTTTGATGGGCAGCTCTCCAGGTCACCTGCAAGGTTGTCATCCTGAGATCTACCTTTATACCATCCCAGAGAGACCTCTTCTCATCGGTGGGATTTCCCATTTTCTGGGGAGAGTTCATCCTCTGTGACTTCCTTCCTGGGAATAGGTGCAGGGGAGGTAAGTTTTTGAGATGTTGCCTATATTCATCGTAGAATAAGAGTTGAGTCTGGAGTTCTAGGTTGGAAAGCATTTTACTTCAGTCTTTTGAAGGCCTTGTTCCATTGACTTCTGGTCACCCGGGTTGCATTTCAAAAGATACCTGTCATTCTGATTCTTATTCCTGTCTCGTGACCTTATTTCTTCTCTTGAAAAACCTTCAGAATTTTCTCCTCGAACCCTATGTTTTAAGCTTTAACAATGAGGTGTCTTAAAAAATAATCCATATTTCTGGCTCTGCAGTGGATTCTTTGAAACTTGAAA
Organism: Paguma larvata; assembly: GCA_030068075.1. Taxonomy (NCBI): domain Eukaryota; kingdom Metazoa; phylum Chordata; class Mammalia; order Carnivora; family Viverridae; genus Paguma; species Paguma larvata. The sequence continues at coordinate 30,230,509 of CM057842.1, read as the reverse complement.
TGCCATGTCCTTCAGTTCTTGGATGTCTGTCTTCTCAGGCGTCTCCATTCTTTCTAGAATTTTTATTCAGATGTTGACTTTTCTGGACTGCTTCTTTCTGAACACCACCAGGGAGTTTCCTAGTTCAAATACTCCTGAAGAAAACAGAATTCACCCAACCAGTTCATCTAGTTGAGACAAGCCGGGTTAGTCACGAACTGCCAACCAGACAATGAATTGGTTTCCTTTGGCTTCACTTGGTCTAATCAGCTCTGGATCATGTGACACAGTGGTCACTCCCAGGACTTCCATCAGCAGGAGGGTAGGCGTTTGAGAACTGGCTTGTTTTGTTAAGATAGAGCTAATTGCAAACATTCTTTGCTGTCAAATCTTAAGTCAAGAGTTCTAGGTTAGAAAAATGTGATCATAGTATATGTATATTTTTTGCTTAGTACATTATAAAAATATTTAAAGTATTTTTAGATTTATGTTCCAGATGGATCAAAGATTAAAACATTGAAAGAAAAGGAAAAAGAAAGGAGGAAAGAAAGAAAGAAAGAAAGAAAGAAAGAAAGAAAGAAAGAAAGAAAGAAAGAAAAAGAGAAAGAAAGAAAGAAAGAAAGAGAAAAATATATTTGAGGAAACATGGGTTAGTTCTTTTCAAACCATGATGTTTTTGGAAAGATCTTACTAAAACCTGACTATGAGAACACAGACCATAAAGGAAAAGACTGATAAATTTAACTATATAAACATGGTAAACTTTTATGTTGAAAAGAGTCCACAAAAAGGTAAAAAAATAGGGAAATTTGTGATGCTTGACAAGCAGTTAGGATCCTTAAAATATAAAGAGTGCTTACAAATTAATAAGAAAATTCCATAGAGGAATTGACAAAGCAAAATAGTATTTCCTAGAAGGAAATACATATAGTCAGACATGTGAAAAGAATTCAATCTTAAAATAAAGGTAAAGGAAAAGCAACATTGCTATTGTAGCCAAAGTTTAAAATGGTTGATGAAAGTGTACTGGTAAAGAGGGAGATAGGTCTTCTGTTTAATATTTGTGGGACTGTAACTTGCTCTAGCACTTTTTTGAAAAACAATTTATACAATCCTTACATAATATGTCAAAATAGAAAATGTTTAGAAATTTCTTATTTAGAACTTACCCTTCTAGGGATTTGGATTAAGGAATAATTGTACACATGTGAAAATTTATACACACAGATGAGCAGTGGTATGATATTTATAAGACTGAAGAAATAAAAATTATCCAAATTGATAGCAATTAACGATAGATGGAGTAAAAGTTGGTACATAAAAACAATGGAATCCAAAAATAATTTTTTTCAAAAAGAGGCACCTGGGTGGCTCTGTCACTTGATCTTCTGACTCTTGATTTTGGCTCAGGTCATGATCTCAGATTCATGGGATCAATCCCGGCATGGAGCCTGCTTGGGATTCCCCCCCCCCCTCCTTCTGGCCCTCTCCCCAGATCACGCTCTTGCTCTCCAAAATAAAAACAACAAAACAAAATAAAACCCCAGTGGAATCCTATGTGGTCATTAGAGGTGATAATTTGAATCCATATTTATCGGCATGGAAAGGGATCTACCGTACATGGTGGATGGAACAAAACAGTTTATAAAGTACAAGTAAAGAAAGGTCCTGTTCATATATCTAGGTAAGTTTCGGTGAAGCTAGGAGCCTCTAGAAATAAGTTCCACAAGGACAGGGACTTGTGTTCTTCACTGCTGGGTCTCTAGTGCCTAGAACAGCACCTGGTACTTGGCCACCATGCAATAGTATCTGTCAAATGAATGAATGAATGAATGAATGAATGATGGCTTAGAAAGTTCTTCACTGAAAGTTTAAAATGATGGAGTGCTAGTAATTTTATTCTGTGTTCTTTATATTTTCTCTACCATTTGAGGGGTCTTCAAAATGCTTATTTTTACCAAAACACGTAAATTATAATCAATGTGTGGTATCATGCCTCCTGCCGTCCCAAATTTTCACTGGCTGTATAAACTGGCTCGACACTTCTGGAAAACCATGCGGCATTACATTTTTAAAACTCAGAGAATGTTCCTTCCTTTTGTCTATTAATCCTGCATGGGAATGTATGCTAAGGAAAATAACTGCAAAATGTCAAATGACCTACATGCCCAAGGATGTTTATCCCAGTCGCTTGGTTTTATTATTTTTTTAATATTTATTTTTGAGAGAGAGAGAGCATGAGCAGGGGAGGGGCAGAGAGACAGGGAGACACAGAATCCAAAGCAGGCCCCAGGCTCTGAGCTGTCAGCATAGAGCCCCACACCGGGCTTGAACTCATGGTCAGGAGATCGTGCCCTGAGCCCAATGCTTACTCCACTGAGCCACCCAGGTGTCCCATTTGTTTTTATACTAACAAAATAACATCAATGGCCAACCTAAAGGTACCTCTCATGGAGGGAATAGTAAAAGTAAATTATGACAAATTCACCAGATGGAATTTCATGTAACCCGTACCAAGTCTGAAGGCGGCGTAAGCAACATAAACAAAAAGAGGCTGAAAACGCAGGCGTGCAATGGCTTACATGATGCATAAACAACACATTACTGTTGTTGCATTAAGGCTGGAATTCGGGGTGCCATTTCCTTAGATTAGGGGAAAGAACGTGGGTTTTGCAGCTGTGGATAGAAGTTTTTCCCCTGGCATTGCTGAATAGCTGATATATAACCTTGCTCAGGCAGAGTATGGATGCCACAAATTTTGGTGTTTTTATTTTTATTGTTATTGATGATGGTGGTGGTGATGATGATTTTTTTTCAAAAATTTCAAAAGATTGCCAGCTCCTGTCACTTAGGAACAGGATGAAAAGTAGACTAGCTAAAAAGGGAGGGAAAGAAGGAGAGGTTTGGAAAAATGAACTTGAGAGTTGGGCTCTCTAGCATACTGACTTTAAGGGGCCAAGAGCGAGGGGAAGCCTTTTGTGACCACACGAGGGCGCCGGCGCTCACGCCGCGTGAGGTGTTCCGTGGCCCGTCCAGCAGAGGACGCCGCAGGCGGAGGCTGAGCCGGGCCCGGAAGCCGGGCCGGAGGCTGCCGGGCGCCCTCGCCGACTCCTCCGGCTTCCGGTGCCGCCGCCGCCGCGGGTCAGCGCCGTGTTGCCGTCCGCCCCCAGCTGCTACCGCCGCCGCCGAGATGCCGCTGGAGAACCTCGAGGAGGAGGGTCTGCCCAAGAACCCCGACCTGCGCATCGCGCAGCTGCGTTTCCTGCTCAGCCTGCCCGAGCACCGCGGGGACGCGGCCGTGCGCGACGAGTTGATGGCGGCCGTCCGAGATAATAGTGAGGCCCGCGCGCGCGCCGAGTCAGCGGCCTAGGCCCGGGCTGGCCCCGCGCCCCGGAGCCCGCGGGCATTTTCCCCGAAGTGGCTCGGGGCACCCTGCGACGGGCGCCCGGAGACTAGGCTTGCCTTCTCGGTCTCTCAGGACCTTCTGTCTCTTGGGGGTGCCCTGGGGGCCGTCCAACCGTTTCTCGGAGGGGGCTGCGTGTGCGGCGGCCCTTCCCCTCGGAAGGCAGCTTGGGGCGGAGTGCCGAGGTGCCGAGCTGCGTGCAGGGCACACAAGAATGGCTCGGGACTCGCTGTCCTTAGCGTCTGGGCCTGGGCGGGGGCAGTCCGGTAAGAGGGGTCAGCTGTCCGCACCGAGGGAAAGTCTGGGGTCGCGGAGTCGTGCCCCGCCGGCGTTGGCCCTGGGCTCTGTATCCTTAAACAGACCCGGCGGAGTGTATGTATCTTTCCGCTGCTTGGAGGTTTTTTCTGGAACAGAGGCCATCAAGAGGCAAACAGGATCGCCCTGTGCCCAGCCGGCGCTGGCCTCGCTGCCACGGCCCCAGCGGCAAGCCTTTTGCCGGACTCTGGCCCGGTCCTTCCCGGTGATGCGGAGGAGAGTGGCGGACGAGCCCCCAGGGCGGGGGCGAGAGGACGAGGGGGGTGGGCACTGAGGTGAGGGTACCAGGGCCGCCCGCCCCTAAGTCACCTCCCTCTCTTTGGATCTCAGACATGGCTCCTTATTACGAAGCCCTGTGCAAGTCCCTCGACTGGCAGATGGACACGGACCTGCTCAATAAAATGAAGAAGGCGAATGAGGAAGAGTTGAAACGTTTGGACGAGGAGCTGGAAGATGCGGAGAAGAATCTGGGGGAGAGCGAAATCCGGGATGCCATGATGGCGAAGGCCGAGTACCTGTGCCGGATAGGCGACAAGGTGAGTGGGGGTGGCCCCCCCACCCTCCAACCGTGTATAGCCGCAGATAAGCAGTCTAATAGGTTAATAACGTCTTCTGGGTTAAGAACGTTTAAAAAATTAGCGTCCTTTTTAAAATGCAAAGGTAATGTACTTACCTGGGCTAATGAGCACAGGAGTAGAGAAGCAGCCTTCTTGCTGCGCCGTGGCCAGTGTGTGTGCTCTCCCCACCAGTTGCCAGTAAGCAGGGAAGTGCAGGTGCAGACATTTTCAGTGCCTTGACATAAATGGGGTTGTTCTCAACCGTGCACTATTTCACCGTGGTTGGGAAGCATTTGTTCTTCTGGTGACGTTAAAAAATTACTCTTTATATAATAGTCTCCTTCTAAGAAACCGAACATTACAGTTAATGCTGAAGTTCTATTTGATTTTTCTTTATTCCCTGCCTCCTGAAAGGTAACCTTTTTAGTTCTTTTATTACAGGCATGTAAATGTATCTGTAGAAATTGGGCAGTATTATGTTAAAAAGAAAAACAAAAAACTCTTTAGGGGCGCCTGGGTGGCTCAGTCGGTTAAGCATTAGACTTCGGCTCAGGTCCTGATCTCACAGTTGGTGAGTTGGAGCCCCGCGTTGGGCTCTGTGCTGACAGCTCAGAGCCAGGAGCCTGCTTAAGATTCTCTGTCTCCCTCTCTCTCTCTCTGCCCCTCCCCAGCTCTCACTCTGTCTCTCTCTCATTCTCTCAAAAACAAACATTAAAAAAAATAAGTTCATAGGGGCATCTGGCTGGTTTCGTGGAGCAAGTGACCCTTGGTCTCAGGGTCGTGAGTTTGAGCCCCCGTAGAGATTACTTAAAAAAATTGTTTCAAAAAAAAAAAAATTTGTTTCAAATAAGTGGGATCTTAGTGTACTCCTGTTTACTTTTTAATTTTTTTTAATGTTTACTTTTTTTTAATTTTATAATAGTTTATTTTCAAATTGGTTTACATATAACACCCAGTGTTCATCCCAACATGTGCCCTTTTTAATGCTCGTCACTCCCTCTTCCCCCTCCCTCACCCCCTCACCCTCAGTTTGTTCTTAGTCTTTGAGAGTCTCATGTTTTATCTCCCTGCCTCTCTGTGTCTTTTTTTTCATTCCCCTCTTCCCCTCCATGGTCAGGAGATCGTGCCCTGAGCCCAATGCTTACTCCACTGAGCCACCCAGGTGTCCCATTTGTTTTTATACTAACAAAATAACATCAATGGCCAACCTAAAGGTACCTCTCATGGAGGGAATAGTAAAAGTAAATTATGACAAATTCACCAGATGGAATTTCATGTAACCCGTACCAAGTCTGAAGGCGGCGTAAGCAACATAAACAAAAAGAGGCTGAAAACGCAGGCGTGCAATGGCTTACATGATGCATAAACAACACATTACTGTTGTCGCATTAAGGCTGGAATTCGGGGTGCCATTTCCTTAGATTAGGGGAAAGAACGTGGGTTTTGCAGCTGTGGATAGAAGTTTTTCTCCTGGCATTGCTGAATAGCTGATATATAACCTTGCTCAGGCAGAGTATGGATGCCACAGCAGGGCTATTGCTGGATCATAGGGTAGCTCTATTTTCATTTTTTTGAGGAATCTCCACACCGTTTTCCAGAGTGGCTGCACCAGTTTGCATTCTCACCAACAGTGTAGGAGGGTGCCTACTTCTCCACATCCTCGCCAGCATCTATAGTTTCCTGATTTGTTCATTTTAGCCACTCTGACTGGTGTGAGGTGGTATCGCAGTGTGGTTTTGATTTGTATTTCCCTGATGATGAGTGACATTGAGCATCGTTTCATGTGTCTGTTGGCCATCTGAATGTCCTCTTTGGAGAAGTGTCTATTCATATCTTCTGCCCATTTCTTCACTGGATTATTTGTTTTTCAGGTGTGGAGTTTGGTAAGTTCTTTATAGATTTTAGATATTAGTCCTTAATCCGATATGTCATTTGCGATGATCTTTTCCCATTCCGTTGGTTGCCTATTCGTTTTGTTGACTGTTTCCTCTGCAGTGCAGAAGCTTTTTATCTTGATGAGGTCCCAGTAGTTCATCTTTGCTTTTAATTCCCTTGCCTTTGGAGACGTGTCGAGTAAGAAATTGGTGCGTCTTAGGTCATAATGTTTACTTTTGACAGAGAGACAGAGTGTGAGCAGGGGAGGGGCAGAGAAAGAGGGAGACCCAGAATCTGAAGCAGGCTCCAGGCCCTGAGCTGTCAGCACAGAGCCCGACGCGGGGCTCCAACCCACAAACAGTGAGATCATGACCTGAGCCGAAGTCGGTGCCTAACCGACTGAGCCACCCAGGCGCCCCGTTTACTTTTTCGTTCAGCATCACGTCGTGATCTTCCCATGTTAACGTGCATAAATCCTGCGCATTCTGGTGAACTGCCAGCTGGTAGTCCCCCAGTTTCCTTGGCTCTTCAGCCATTAGTGGACATGCATGTTCTTTCAGCCGTGTGCTCGTGGCGCCTCCTCGTGTGTATACGCTCGTGTTCTCTAGAGTATTTTCTGGGAAATGGAATGGCTGGGACACGGAAGGGATTTGTCTTCCTGTGTGTGGCCAGTTCTTCCACATATCAGGCACCCTGAATTATTCTTCCTATCAGGGCATGAGAGAAATACCTACAGGTGTTCGATCTGTTGAATTTTTAATTTAGCAGCTGTGTTAGTAGTGGGTATGAGGATGGGCTTTGAATGTCATTAATTTTAAACTGTGCGTCCTGAAGTATTTAGATGACAGATTTCGTGGCATCAGTATAAAAAAGTGTATGAAATAGTGTGGGTTCTTGGATCAGACTGCCCGGTTAGAGTTCTGGTTCCAGTAGTTACGATTTACTGGACCCTCCATTTCCTCGTCTGTAAAGTACGGGTAATGGCAGTTCATACCTGATGAGGATTGGAGATGGGGGCAGAGAGCTTGGACCAGTACCTGGCACAGAGTTAAGTTAAATGTTAAGAGTTACTGTTATTTTAGGTTTAAAACAAGTTTTTTCTTACTGCAAATTTAATATCCAGTCACTGTAAAAATTTGGAAAATTCAGAACAGTTTAAAAATAGCTAATAGTTTGTGTGGTTTTCTTAGTCATGTGATGTGGTTTGGTTTTACAGAGGATACATTATTACACGTGATTGAGAAACTTACACCTTTTGATTCTGGATTTGAGGAGTTTTAAGGACATGGTATCATTTTCCATATTTATTAAGTAACTTTTTTGGTTTTTTCCCTCTTGTTTGCTTTCATTTTTTTAAAAAAATGTTTATTTTGAGAGAGAGAGGAGGAGAGTGTGAGCATGGGAGGAGCAGAGAGAGAGGGAGAGAGAATCCCAGGCATGTTCTGCACTGTCAGCACAGAGCCCCACTCGGCCTCAAACTCATGAACCGTGAGATCATGACCTGAGCCAAAATCATGAGTAGGTCACTTAACTGACTGAGCCTGTGTCACCTAGGTGCCCTTACTCTCATTTTTAATATATTATTCACTTTTATTTAATGGATTTTATTAGTCACTATCTGACCCTTGATTACAGTCCTTATTCTTTACGGTGCTCGTTTTGTCACAGATGTGTTAGTGGAAGCTCCTTCCAGAAGGTCTCTTCGTTTGACCTCTCAGTGGCCATCCTTATTTTCTCATACACACACAGGGCGCTACAGGCTCACCTGCTATTCTTACTCTCCAAACCTGGAATCACCGTTTCCCAGGGTAGGAAGGTGTCGTGTATAGAGTCCAAGATCTGAGTGCCGGCTGTGCTCATTACGGTCTTGCTAGCCTCTATTATTAATTTATGAAGTGTAGTTTATAATTGCATAAAACAAGGCCAGACACATACGAAGAAGTAGCAAGTGTAGGGGTGCCTGGGTGGCTCAGTGGGTTAAACCTCTGACTTCGGCTGTCACGATCTCAGGGTTCATGAGTTTGAGCCCCACATCAGGCTCTCTGCTGTCAGCACAGAGCCTGATTTGGATCCTCTGCCCCTCCCCGTCTTGTGCACATGGTTGTGCACGTGGTCGTGCGTGCACACACTCTCTCTCTCTCTCTCTCAGAAATAAACATTAAAAAAAAGTACCAAGTATAGACAAATGATTTTATTCATGTTCATGTTTTTAAAGCAATAGAAACATTTTAGGGGCACCTGCTTGGCTCAGTCGGTTAAGTGTCTGGCTCTAGGTTTCAGCTCAGGTCATGATCTCATGCTTAGTGAAGTCGAGCCCTGTGCTGGGTTCCAAGCTGGCAGTGTGGAGCCTGCTTGGGATTCTCTCTTGGCCCTTCCCCAGCTCGTGCTCTCTTTCTCTCAAAGTACATAAACCTAAAAAAACAAAGATTTTATTCTACAATGCTTTAACATACAATTGTATATTTACATACTCTTTTGTAGTCTCATAGTCTATGATTCAAGGAGAGTTTCCAATATCTTTTAAGTAGTGTGATAATTTACAATAAAGTAGTATAGTATAATTAAGGGGGGAAATACTGAAAATGTGGAGCAAAGAATATTGAAACAATTGTGAGTAAATTGTGAATATTTTTATTACATTATTTTTGAGACTGTTAAGTACATGCTTGGGCATATGTCATGTATTTTTTGTACAAGGGGAGAGGAAAGTATAAGGGACCCCCATGCAGTTATCACCCAATTTTGACAGTTACCAGTTTATGGCTGTCCTTTTATCCCTCCTCCTACCTATTCCTTCTACCCCTTGTTAAGAAAATTCCAGACAGTCGATAGCTTTTGAAACTTTTAACTTTTCTGACCTGTTGCCTTGGTTCCTTTCACAGGAGGGTGCTCTGACAGCCTTTCGCAAGACGTATGACAAAACTGTGGCATTAGGTCACCGACTGGATATTGTATTTTATCTTCTTAGGATTGGCTTATTTTATATGGATAATGATCTCATCACACGAAACACAGAGAAGGCCAAAAGGTACTTTTTAATGATGGGGCATAGTCCTTTTCAGTTACGCTATCAATAAGCTGCTGTAAGAGATTCGCCTCGTTTATTTACAACTAATAAATTTGGTCAAATAATTGAAGTACTTACTTAGGAAAATATTTTCCTTAAATGTTTCCTTTTCATTCAAGTTGTTGTTTTTTCTTTGAAAATAACACAAAATTGATAAAAACTGGCCTTGTCTGTTTTCAGATTGTGACCTTACTATTTTTTATTGATAGCTTAATAGAGGAAGGAGGAGACTGGGACAGGAGAAACCGCCTGAAAGTATATCAAGGTCTTTATTGTGTGGCCATCCGTGATTTCAAACAGGCGGCTGAGCTCTTCCTTGACACAGTTTCGACATTCACATCCTATGAACTTATGGATTATAAAACCTTTGTGACGTACACTGTCTATGTCAGCATGATTGCCTTAGAAAGACCGGATCTCAGGGAAAAGGTAACGACTGAATCTTTAATACTCCTATTTAAAAATTACTCCCTGCTTTTCTAACTTAAATACTCATGAAAGCACACATTTGTGTTTGTTGCTTTTTAATCCGTAGGTGATTAAAGGAGCAGAGATCCTGGAGGTATTGCACAGTCTTCCTGCGGTCCGGCAGTATCTGTTTTCCCTCTACGAATGTCGCTACTCGGTTTTCTTCCAGTCGCTAGGTGAGGATTGAGTTGCTCATGTAGGTCCTCTGTCCTCGTCTTGCTCCCGATCCGGCAGGCAGATAACTAAGATGAGTTTTCCTGTACGTGAAATTCACACTGCGCAGGCGTTTGATCAGCATGGCTCACGTTTTGCCCCTTTTGTTCAGGGGGTGGGGTTCACAGACTGACCGGTTTTTATAAAGCCCAGTAGGCAAGACTGACATTCACACTGTTAAAGGTTTGTTATTTATTTTGAGAGCGTGTGTGCGCATGTTGCAGAGGGAGAGAGCGAATACCTAGCAGGCTCCTCGCCCAGCGCAGAGCCTGATGTGGGGCTCAGTCTCTGTGAGATCATGACCTGAGCCAAAATCTAATCGGATACTTAACCAGCTGAGCCACCCACGCGCCTTGTTAAAAGTTTTTTTAAAGAATAGCGAAGAATATGTGACAGAGGGCTTTGTGCCTCTCAGTGGCTTCAAAATGTTCACTATCTGGCCCTTTGCTGAGGAAGTTTGCTACACCCCTGGTTTAGAGTCTTAAGGAAGTGTAGGTCAGAAGTGAGCACATAGTTACAAGTATTGAGTGTTACGGGGAAAGATACGAGGGAATCTTCCATTTCCTGTTGGGTTAATGTTAACTGAGCCTCGACTTCCACAGTGAGTTATTCTTTATGCAGTATGTAAATCTTTGTGCTGATCTGCCAATCATTTTCAAGGGCTGTAAGTTGAGAAAATAATTTCTTGAAAGTACTTGTGTTATCCCTTCAAAAGTAGTTTAGTGATCCTACCCATATTTGCTTGATTGTCCTGCTGTCACCATTCCTTCGTGGTCATTTGGTTTTCTGTTAATGAGCACAAATTACTAAGATGGTACAAAAATTGCCTCGCCTGCATCACGTCAACCCAGACCTTCCTAAATGACTTTCCTGAAACTTGAAGGACATGGCTTTGATATATTTTCTTGTTTATGCTGCAAATTCCAGAAAGTATTTGGTTAAATACAGAGCCCTTGTGAGAATTGTTAAGGGTGGGGGTGGGACTCCAATGTTTGTCCAGTTTTTGAAGTGGGTTTTGTCCCGATATTGATGGAGTGCTCTCTGCCTTCAAAGTCGGGCTGCTGTATGAGAACTCATGCTGCTTACCCTGTGGAAGGAGGCCTGCGTGGCCGCCTCTTCACGCACACTCACTCAGGTGTGTTTGCACACAGGACGCACTGCAGAATTGTCCTTCTTCCTTCTCGTGCTTGTGGGTCTCCTGGCCATGCTGCGCTCCGATGTGGGACCTTCCCCTCTTCCTTCAGTCAGAACGAGTCCCCTCCCCGCTTTCCTGAGGAGCTCTTACTTGATGCCCCTTCCTCTTTTTTTCCTGAGATATAAATTCCATACCGTAAAATTCACCATCTCCAGTGTAAACTCGGTGGCTTTATTGACAAGGTTGTGCAGTCATCATTAACTCCTAACCATCTTCACCCCAAAAGGAGATCCGTACCCACTGAGCAGTCACCTCGCGTTCCTCCCCCAGCCACCCCTAGTCTTTCTCCCTCCGTGGATTTGCATATTCTTACTGACATTTCATACGAATGGCATCATATATATGCGGCACTTTGTGCCTGTTTCTCTTGCCCATCTCATGGGTCATCGTGTTGTGGCATATACCGGTGCTGTCCGGTTTTGTGGCTGAGCGATACTCCATTGTGTGGCTATACTGCATTTTTAAAGTCCTTTCATCAGTTGATGGACATTGGATTGTCTCTCCTTTCTGGCCGTGCTGGGCATTTGTGTGTGTTTTGTGTAGACCTAGGTTTTCATTTCTTTCGTGTGTGTATATATACTTAGTGGTGAGACTCCTGGGTCATAGGGTGACGCCTTGATCCATTTCTCGTGAGCTGCTAAGCTGTTTTTCAAAGCAGCTGCAGCATTTTCAGTTCCCACCGGCAGCCTGTGCGTTCGTGTCCTCACATCCAGTACTTGTTACTGCGTCTCTCGGATTACAGGCATCTTAGTGGGTGTGAGCCGTATCTGGTGGTTTTGACATTTCTCTGACTCTGAACTCTGATTGTTGAACCTCTCGTGTGCTTATTGGTCGTATGCTCCGTTTTTATAATAGTACATTATTTTTTGGTTCTTTCTTACAGTTTGTCCCTTCTGCTAACTACAATTATTGGGAGATTGTTTTTTGTTTCTTTTTTTTTAATCTTCATAATGAACTTCACCACCAGTATGATGCTTGTATATTATTGAGTGCTCTGTGCAAATGTCTGGTGCAATAATTAGTAATTTAAGAGACAAGTGAGGAAAAAATACTATCCTAGTATATGAAATGGATGGCTTCGGAAACTGAATGGTTAAGGTATTAACCTCTTCCCGTGCTGCCCATTCCTAATCACACTCTAAACACTGCGGATGACAGTTTTTTCTCCACCAAATTAATACATTTCCCAGATACTTTAGCTGCAGACGACAGGCTGGTTAAATCTGCCTTGATGACAAAGTCATTATTTGTACCATTCCTTCTGTCTAGTATAATGAGACGTGTAGGGTGTATTGGGTTTTGTGAGGCTTCTTGCTTCTCCAGATGTTCATAGTGTGTGTGCTTTAAAATATTTTGTTTGAAAGACGAAACTGTATCTTTTTCTAGGTAATACACAATTGTTTTTAAAATTAAAAAAAGAGAAAATCCTATTCCCAAATCCATACACGTGTTCACTCATAAAATTCTCCCAGAAAAAATTCTCTCCATGTTATACATCTTTCTTCATTCAAGTGTGCTTTAGGAAATGGAAGACAACCTACTGAAGCCCCAAGGTTATACGTATGCACGGAGACTTTTCGGACAGTGTCATTGAAAGGAGAAAAAGGCTCTCCCTAACTGATGCGTGCCAGGGTCCCTTCTCTAGACGTGTTTGCTGCTGTCAAGGTTCACATGTGTCCTTCAGGGACATTTTTCTGAGACAGAGAGCATGAGTGGGGGAGGAGCAGAGAGAGGGAGACACAGAATCAGAAGCAGGCTCCAGGCTCCAAGCTGTCAGCAGAGCTGACAGAGCCCAACACGGGGCTTGAACCCACAAACTACGAGATCAGGACCTGAGCCGAAGTCGGACGCCCAACCGACTGAGCCACCCGGCGCCCCCCTTTTTAACATGCTGTTTTCTAAGCAGCTTTTTTTCTCTTCACAGTATAATGTATCTTTTCACGGCTCTATAAAAATAGTTGGTTATGGAGTCAGTATTATTTTTAAGTAGCCGTCATGTATCAGACGCTGCACGTGTAGTGGCGAATCAAACAGGTGGAGCCTCTTCGAGGTTCTAGTTACCCCTTTAAAGGACCTGTTTCAGTGCGTTGGATGAGCCATAATTCATCTTCTACTGATAAAAATTTTGCAGTTTTCAGTTTTCTCCTGTTGTCAGCAACTTTGTTTTGAACATTCTCTTATAATTCATTTTTTCTATTTCTACTTATTTCCTTAGGAAAAAATCCAAGAAAGTGAATTTTATGAATTATAAACACAGTATATCTTGATCACGGTTGCCATCCACAAATACTGTGCCAGTTGACATTTACACAACTTTTTATTGAAGTATAACTGAAATACAATGTCAATTTCAGGTGTACAGCATAGTGATTTGGTGTTTATATACATTGTGAAATGATAACCATATAAACCTCGCTACCATCTGTCATCATACAGAGTTAATACATCACTGACTATATTCCCTGTCTCCATGATTTATTTTATGTATAAACCATTTCTGCTCTCCACTTACATCATTTGAAGAGAGCCTGTCTCCTTGCCCCCCTACTCTTAGCCAGTCTGAGAGGAGGAAAATAATTATGTTGATATTTTATTCATTTCTTGCTTGCTTCCAGGAAGACTTTTTATTTAACTCTTTGGCCGTCTTGTAAGTGGCACATAAATGGTAGGTGTTTTATGTTGGGCCACGGACGTGACCCATCCCGACCGACAGTTTTCTTCCCTTTCTCTTCCCCAGGTTGTCTTCCTGTGTCTTCAGGTTTATCAGGATATGACATACAATATTGTATAAGTTTAAGCGGTATAACATAATGACATGATACTTACACATTTGTTATTCATGAGAATAAGCGTTATCTTGTTTTAGGGCCGTTGGTTTCCGTGTGGCGGAACCGTGTGCTGCCTCACTCACCCTCCTCTCCTTTGATGCTGACCAGCCTTTGCGTCGCGCCTCATCTTTCTTCTCTTGGACAGTAGCACACCTTTGTTTTCCCGAGACCTGCCATCTCATCCTTTGTTAGACCTCTCAGTGACTGCCTCAGACTCGGTCCTTGCTCTTGTCTGTCTTCATTCTGTCCTCAGGTACATCTGGATGGCAGTGATGCCCAAATTCATGTCTCCAGCTTCAAACTTTGCCGTGAGCGCCAGGCCCATGCCTAAATGTCTCCTCAGTATCTCCACTTGGATGTCTGATGGGTGAATCCACAGGAACACTGTGGATCTCCCTTTCCCTGCCCCCTCCAAACCAGGAAACAAAACAAAACGTTTCCCCAGGGATTTGCTTCGTGCTAAAGCCAGAAACATTAAGTATATTTTTGATTTTTTGGTCTTGCTCACCTTCCATCTCCCCGTAGCCGTCTCTGTGCTGCTGCATCTTGCGTTATTTGCATTGCTCTGTCCCTTCTGCTGTTTGGCTGCTTCCTCAAAGGAGTTCCCTGTCTACTCCAAATCACCGGACGACCTCCTAGTCACTATTATATCGCTCTTCTATTTTAATTTTTTTTTAATGTTTATTTTTGAGAGAGAGATTGACAAGAGTGTGAGCAGGGGAGGGGCAGAGAGAGAGGGAGACACAGAATCGGAAGCAGGCTCCAGGCTCTGAGCTGTCAGCACAGAGCCTGATGTGGGGCTTGAAGTCATGAACCGCAAGATCATGACCTGAGCTGAAGTCAGATGCTTAGCAGACTGAGCCACCCAGGCGTCCCCCACTCTTCTACTTTCTATACAGAATTTATTACTCAATAAGAATGTCTTGGTGTATTCATTTATATCTGCTCTTTGAAAGCTTAGTTTCTGTGGTAGCAGGGATCTTGGCTTTTGGTTTACTGCCATATCCTTTCTCTTCAGAGCAGTGATCCATAGTAGTTACGCAGTAAAATAATTGTGTTTGTGTGGACTGCCCACTAATATCCTGTATATATCTTACCACTCTTAGTGACTTCTGAGAGCTCTTCATAATCAAGGCTATTAATTCTCATGTTACAAATATATTCTCTGGTTTCTCTCTTATAATTTGTCATCTTATTCATTGCAGCTGTTGTGGAACAGGAAATGAAAAAGGACTGGCTTTTCGCTCCTCATTATCGATACTACGTAAGAGAAATGAGGATCCATGCGTACAGCCAGCTGCTGGAATCCTACAGGTCACTGACTCTTGGCTATATGGCAGAAGCCTTTGGTGTTGGTGTGGAATTCATTGATCAGTAAGTTTCACATTTATGTTGATGTAGGTCTCCTAAAGTTACGTGTCAACTTGCACATTTTCTCCATTGACATTGCTTCTCTCGATTATAAGAAAAACAGAAGTTTTTTTCTAAATATTATCAAAACAATCATCTGTCATTTCTGCCTTCATGACAGGCCCCTTTTGCTAACAGACGGGGATAGTGAGTTGTGGAGAGGTTAAGTGATTTTGCGAAAGGTTGTTGTTAGGACCAGCTGTCACAATAGTGTGGTATCCAATAGTACTGTGGACAACACTGCTGCTGTAGTAGTGACTCCGATGTCTCTCAGATCTCCCAATTAAGGCCCTACTTTCTCTGGGTAATGCCTCAGTTGTTTTGGCTACTGCTGCAATTCTGGTCACTTTAGTTGTTAAAAAATGGGACTTTTAGCCCTTGAATCAATGATTCATCAAATACTTGTAAGCCATTCTTCTGTGGTTGGCACTGTTTCAGGATTCTTGTCGTCATGGACTTTAATACTCTCTGTGAGGGGAGAGCTGACTAGTGAGCAAATCAGTACATAAGGTAGATTGAGGTAGAAACGAATCTGCGGAGATGGTGCAGCAGAAGGATGGGCGTGGCTGCAGTGTGTGGGGAGTGCGGGCCCGGGCAGCGGTGGGAGAGTCAGGCAGATGTAGGTTAGTGCAGGGCCTGGTCGGCCGCCGTGTGGAGCTTCGGTTTTAATCTAGGTCCTGCGAGAAGCCCCTGGAGAGTGACGTGGTTTCATGCTGGGTCTTACACAGACCGCAGGGGATAGAGTACAGTAGCTCACGGAGCAGGTATGCGGTGGCCTGAACGAGGGTGCACGCGGAGCACACATCCAGAATACGTGCTGCCCGTAGGGTCTCTGGATCAGTGCTTCCCAAATACAGGTCTTACAGAGGTTGGTGATCGTTTCCAGTGGCCCACAGTGAAAAGGATGGTAAAGTTAAATCATGCTATAGTTCACTTAAAAAAGAACGTTTTCTTTAGGGGTTTGAGTTTTCGAATTTATTATGAAAAATTTCTAATACATAGGAAATGCTAAGGGGTTACAGTGTTGATTGTTTAATTAACATTTTGTCGTATCTGGTTTATTCCGTATCTATACATCCTATGTTTCAACCAATTCGAAGTAAGTTCAGACACCAGTACGTTCCATCCCGAATGGCTTCAGCGTGTGTCTCGCTGTTTGTTTATAGGCTCGTTTGGAGGTGATGTTTACATCTGGGTGAGTGACAGATCTGCAGGATGACCTGAGCTCCTCTACTGAGCCGTCACTATCAGAAATCCCCTCATATTCTTCCTTTGAAAGAAAAAAAGGCAGTGATCATTTTGTTTGCATTTTAAAAATTATCCTGACCAAAATATAAGCTGGTATGCCTAGCTTGGTTTTAGTTCTGAATTGAACTAGTCTGTGAAATTCAAGTCCGGTGACGACGGTCCAGGAGAGTTGGTTCCTGGAATGGGGGATGGCCCTGATGAATGTGATTTCCAGGGCTCCCTGGAAGGAGTGGCTTACTGAGGTGAGCAGTGCCTGCAAAGCCAGGGTGGGCCTGGCCTCTTGTAGCTCTGCCACTGAATAGCTATGTGGCCTCGGTCTGTTTCTGTCCCTTTCTCAGTGCCACAGAGGTGATCCGGCCTTCACTACTTGGGGGGCTATTTAAGGCGCAAGATGACATTGTGGGTGAGGCGCAGTAAAGCAGCCCGAATGTGCCATTTAGACACTGCAGCGTTCTCTGTTTTTTCCCTTCATGTGTGCAGACCAGCTCCAGCGGCACAAGTTGTATGTACACACAGAGCTCTAGTTACCTGGAAAGGCCTTGTTTTAAATTTCTGACATCCAGTTCGCATCTGGGCTTTCCTGGATTCGTTTTCTTCTCCCTTTAAGAAGGGTCTGAGTAAGTCTGGACGTAATTCCACTTCACTCTGCCACTGTTGGAGAATGGGAAGGGGCCGTTATTTGAGTAAACACTACTCTGTTGACAGGTTTAAGGTTAGAAACTCATGACCTGTGTTAATGCCATTTTGTGTTGGTAGGTATTCTTTTGAAACCTGGGATGCAAACCTGGTTTTTAGGTGATCTGTTCAGTAAGTACTCAGTTCATCCCTTACTGCATACGTTTGAGTCACCACGTGAGGGCTTGGAGAAACACGGCTGGGAAGATGAGCAAACGTAGGACGTGTTCAGTTGGCACAGAGGAGATGACAAGTGATTTGGATCGAAAGCAGGGAAATGGGACTAGAATGCAAACTTACAGCCCAAAGAGTTAAGTTTTGTTGTTGTAACCAGCAGGGAAGCTGTGCCCTCGTTATTCTTGGGGCATGTAGTTCAGAATGAGCATGCCCAGGAGTCAGTGTATGTGATTGAAGTGCCTGAGAAAGGGACACATCAAAGATGGCTTTTTGTGTGCCTTTAGACTTGATGTCATTGCATTTTTAAGATTTCTCTAAGAAGGTAAGGAAAAGGGGGCTTTCTCAGTGGAAGAAATAGTACAAAGAATATAGGAGCGGGTTTGAGAAAGCTGTGCTGGGTGCAGTGGGTGGCCTTATGTATGGGACCGGAGACCAGCAGCGTTCTAATGCCAGGCTGAGGAGTCAGCAGCTCACCAGTCTGGGCACAGGGTGCTGGGAGAGGGAAGCAGCTTGGGCATCCCCCGTCAGGCTCTGGGAAGGAGCAGTCCGTCCTAACCTCAGCAGAGGGCACACTGGAGTCAGGGCTTGTCTCTAGAGCTTGTTTCTAAGTCAGAACTGCGTTCAGAGGTTCCCTGTCTTTAGGTTTGGGTGTGACCATTCAGGCTGCTGGTGGTTAAGTCTTGCGTAATTTTCTGTGACCCTCAGCCCCAGAGTAATAGTTGGAAATGGGTTAGCAGCTGCCTCTGGAAATGGAACTATTTCAGTACTCAGAAAACAACCAGAAGTAGTTTAGAAAGCCACTTAGTAACATAACCCAAAAAAGTTGAAAAAGGCTAGCAGTTGGATCAGAGAGATTTGAGGGAGAGTAAGCGTGCTCCCTGTGTTAACGCTAGTTGCTAGTTTAACCTGTAGCTTAAAATCTTCCAGTAGCATAACTTTTTTAAGCTCTTTGATGCTCATAACCAGATTTTCCAGAATTATACATTTCCTTATTAAAAATGCCCAATTTTTCTTCACTCCTAATACCAAGATTAAATAATGATTAGTTCCTTTGCATAGATTTTTTTGGACACAGCTCGTCTAGAACGCAAAGTGAGGCTCCACCGCTGACTACCACTAGCCCTTAGTTACCATCCTTGATACTTTTAAATCCAAGTCACACTCGTCTTCATCTTACCACCTGCTCTTCCGTACGTGAGACCTCCCTCAGCACGGCCTTATGCTCTCTCCTCCCCTGTACGGTGGCATTACAGCTTTGATTTGCATTTTTAATAAGTGAAGTTGATCTTCCTTGTGTAAATAACTTTGCCCACATTTTAATGAGCAATCTGGTTTGTGGGTTTTTATTTTCTGATTTATACTGCCAACACGTTCTGTCCCTGTCGTTTAGTTTGTGACTCGGTTTTGGTGATGGCATCCTACGTAGACGTTCTCTTTATGTAACCAGGTTGTCAGGGGTTTAAATATTGTTTCTGGGGGTTGTCACCATTAGTTGCCTCAACACCCCTCACCCAGCCTTTACTCGCAGATTTGAAATGGCACTTTTGTCAGAGATTTAGTCTCTTTTTTGTTGGTGTTCATGTGCTGAGATTGAGATGTTTTAGCATCTGGGCGAGTAATCTGGCATTTAATTTTTATTTAAATTGAGTTACTCTGTTACCAGTAGACCTTTATTTTAGAGGAGTCCTCCTTCCATTTATTCTCTGTGGCGGCACTGCTGGTCCAGTTTTCAGCACCTACTTTTCCCTGCCTGTTGGTGCACCATCTCTGACAGTGCTTCGTTGCTAATGCTCATTCTGTCTCACCATGTTCTAGAGAGCTTAATTTTGAGGTTTGGGGGGTGACTGTATGGAGACGGACTCATCACACCAGTGCATGCCGGACCCTAATTTAGTGTGTGTGGCCCTTTCTTCCGTCTTCAGCATGGCAGCTCAGGTTCACCTCCAGGCTCAGACGGACTTTGAAAATCCTGAGCATCATCTGCTCTGGTTTTCATCAAGTCGTTCCCCCCCCCCCCCGTTTCTACTTCACTCACTATGAAATTCCATATTAATCTTTGCGGATGAGCCTGCAGTATACCAAGGTCTTCTCGGCTACTGCCTGTTCAGTAGCTCAGGCAAACTAGGTGCCACCTTGAGAGACTGTGGAAGCATGGATTTAGGTTTTTAAGAACTCTGTGTACGGCTAACACTAATGCCTTTCTCCCCTCTTGATTATAGGGAACTCTCCAGATTTATTGCTGCAGGGAGACTACACTGCAAAATAGATAAAGTAAATGAAATAGTGGAAACTAACAGGTACCGTCAAGTTTGTGTATCCTTGTGTGTCAGTAAGGGGCATTCTAAGTGTCTGCCTGGAAAGTAGGTCAACTACTGATATGGAGTAATGTGACTGGTAAATAATTCATTTTTTCTTGAATTTATTTATAGACCTGATAGCAAGAACTGGCAGTACCAAGAAACTATCAAGAAAGGAGATCTGCTGCTAAACAGAGTTCAGAAACTTTCCAGAGTAATTAATATGTAAAACCATGTAAACGAAGGATTTCCTTTAGCGATAACTAACTCTGGGAATTTTTATAGCCTACTTGTAACTATGTGCCCAATTCAGCTGTATAAACTAAATAAATACTGCATTGTTGTTACTTTTTTTCTTACTAATATACACTTTTTAAAAACGGAGTCCAGTAATATTAGAACAATGTCACTTTTATGAATAATGATCATAATCCGAGGTGATAGAGCTAGAATTCAAATCTGAGCTTTTAAAATAGGGATAAATGCAAAAAGTGTCCTGAATTTTAGAAAGAAAAGTACGTGCCTGGGTGGCTCAGTCGGTTAAGCATCTTACCTTCAGCTCATGATCTCATGGGTTTGAGTTGGAGCCCCGCATCTTAGAGCCTGGTTGGAAGTCTCTCTCTTCCTCTATCAAAATAAATAGAGTACATGTCATATAGGAGTTGATAACTAAACACAGTGTGTCCCATGTAGTACACCAAAGACATTAGGTAAATGTATCTCAAGCTTTTCCTCAGAAACGAATAACCAGAGAAAACAGCAAGTTACTCCTTTGGAGGAGGCTGCCGTAACCCTAGATTCCAGAATGTACCAATCTCCTTAAACATTGATAGTGGCAAGTGGGATCTGTTTTCCCCTAACAAACCACCACAGGAAGGAAAACGAGGTTGTTCTCTAAGTTTTTTTCTTAAATATATAATATAAACCCTGTGAGTCAGATGGGGAGAAGTGCTAGGAAAAACGAAATCTAAAACCAGATAAAGGAGACAGAGTGAACTAGGGCGTGAAGAGCTCTCCTCTGGGGTGTCACAGAAGGCCTCAAAGGTGACATTTAAATAAAGAGGAAGAACATGCAAATATCTAGGAGAAGAAAGACGGAAAGTCACTGGAGGTTTGAAGCAGAGGAATGGCCCGATCGGACTTAACCTTCAAAGGGTCACTGGCTGGGGGAGGTACCTGATAATGGTGGCATGGTCGGTGGAGGGAGCTGGATTTGCTGAACCAGGAGAATAAGGGGAGAGGGTGAGTCGGGGATGATCTCAAGCTTTTTGAATAAGGAGTTGACAACAGCAGCCCAAGTTGAAATGGCATTTTACTGTAAACAGAGAGGGAGAGAAGTATGCCTTTTTAGTTTCCGCCGGGTTTCAGTTGTGTGCTGATCAGAATATGCAACTCTGTCACATTAGAGGAGAAAACATGACCTCAGTCGGTGGTAAATAATGTGACACAATTCAGCCTTCATTCATGATAAAAACATAAGCAAACGACAGATAATAAAGATTGGGAAATCAAAGCCCTATTGCAAACGACATACAGTGTGTTAGAAGTATCACCTTAACTGCTGTCCGCATTGTGCTGAAGGGCGTGGCGACGTGACCAGAGCTGTGCTCGGATAGAAGGCTGCTTCCCGCGGGCGCTGGGCGGGGGCGGCAGGCTGGTCAACTGCGGGACGGGCCTCCCACACTCGAGAATAGCCACTTAACGGATTTCCAGAATGCTTATTTATAAAACCTTAACAATGATCACTGTAATTTCTTGAAGAAAATGTGAACAGAAGTAGTGCACTCTTAACCCAGGATCCTGAAAATTGGGGCAGTTTGTTAAATCCACCATCTTGCAGTCCACTGAGAACTTACTGTGTTCCTTGTGTCCGTTGAAAAACTGGAATTCTGTTCTTAGCAAATTGACTCCCTGCAGTTCACGCTACAGGAAAAAAAGGATTGAAATGTCAGTTTCTTCAAACAGCTCTTTTCCTTTGCTCCCACCTGTAAGACTGCCATGCCTGACATGGTCACAGAGCAGTTCTGGCTTTGCATTCAAGGCTTAGACTTACCCCTGGTCTAGAGAGAGAGTTCTCGAAATGCTTTCTCCCCCCCCCCCCCCAGCCTTAAATGTACTTTATTTTTCTTTCACTATTTTAGCCCAACTGCATAAAATTAGTAGGTGAGGATGATTCTAAGATAAGCTAAAAGAAACAAATGCTATCCATTCCCAGTTCAAGACAGGAAAGTGAAAACTCCAGGAGCTGATAACGGTCTAGTAGAAAAACTTACCTTAGGATGAAGGAAACAATACAGTTTTGAGGTAGTCAATTTTTTCCTTTTCTAAAAAATATATGCTCATTGTGAAAAAAACATTTCAAGATACTAAGATGGGGGGTGCTTGCCGGGGTGGCTCAGTTGTGTGTCTGACTCTTAAATTCAGCTCATATCATGATCTTGGGGTTTGTGGGCTTGAATCCCAACTTGGGCTCTGAGCTGATACCATGAGTCTGCTTGGGATCCCCTCTCCCTCTCCTTCTGCCTCTCCCCCCACCCCGCCCCCCCCCCCCCCCCCCCCGCTCATGCACACGTGCTCTCAAAAGAAACTTAAAGAAGATACTGAGGTGGAATAACTCCACCCTACAGAGACAGCTCCTGCCACCATTTGGATGCTCTCCACTTTCAATCCCATGCAGATACAGTTTTTAATATAAGATTGGACTCTGTTACATACTGTTCAGGAGTTATTCTATGTAATTACAAATCCCAGTGGAATACTGTGAAACCTCTCAAAGTAATCTTGAGGTGAAAATAAAGTTGGAATCCAACCCACCTCTTTTTAAATGAGGCCATATGCCAGGGGAGAAATAGCACTGACACTAAAGCTAGAAAAACCGAATTCTGGTCCCAGCTCTCCTCACACTAGCCACCTGACGTTTGGGAGAAGTAACCCACTTCATCTCTCTCAGCCTGTTCCCCCTCATCTATAAGGTGCAGGAGGAATCAATGTGGCTCACGAACGTGAACACACCACTACTAAAGCACTGAACGCTACGGCAGCGTACTACCGCATGTATTTCGCAGTGCAGTAATAGTGTTACTAGACGGCTGGCATCTAGGATGAATAAGTTGAGCTACCTCAGCCAACTTTTCTAGGATAAACAATTTTAGAGATTTTTGTACTTGATCTCATTAAACTTTTTTTTTTTTTAATGTTTATTCATTTTTGAGAAAGACCATGTGAGCAGGGAAGGGGCAGAGAGAGGGAGACACAGAATCTGAAGCAGGCTCCAGGCTCTAAGCTGTCAGCACAGAGCCCGATGCGGGGCTCGAACTCACAAACCGTGACATCATGACCTGAGCTGAAATCAGACGCTTAACAGATGGAGGCGCCCCAAAACTTATGTTTGTTACAAAATAGGACTGTGGATTACTCGTGTCTGCTTTATCGACAGAGTATTTTAAATCTGATAAAAGGCTTGACAAGGAAATTTTAGGTCCAAGCTCATGTTTCCCGTGGGTGGAGATTAAAAAGCTCAAAAAAACCAAAGCCAGTCAGGATGGCAAAGGATGCTTCCTGGTGATACAAACTCGCACACTGGTCATCTACAGGCTGCAGTGCTACCGCTGACCCCCCCCCCCACCTGTTAGTTTTCAAGAAAAAAATAAGTTACGGTCACCATCTAAAAACTGAAAACATTATTCAAAAATCACCTATCTAGCTTCTCTGGAAGAATGGACAGGTTAGGCTAACTCCAGTCTCATACTTCCAGTCAAGCTAAATGGTTAGCACATACTCTCCATCATGGCCTGCCCTGGTGCACTTGGCCTACCCTGTTACCTTCTACTACCTGCTGGCCCCAGGGGCATTTGAATTTGTTGTTCCTGCATTACCCTCTCCGCCCCACTCCCATATTGTACACATTTTGTGACTGAACGCATTTAGTCCTTAATAACCTGACCGAGCATTAACTGATCAGCAGCTTACTGATCATTGGCAAGTCAACTGTATACTTTGAATTAATCCTTGGTGCTGTATTTAACCTATCTTTAAAAAACAAAATTTTTTTTTTAATGTTTATTTTTGAGACAAGAGAGAGACAGGGCACTAGTGGGGAAAGGGCAGAGAGAGAGGGAGACACACAGAATGCAAAGCAGGCTCCAGGCTCTGAGCTGCCAGCACAGAGACCGACATGGGGCTGGAACTCACAAACCAGGAGATCGTGACCTGAGGTCAGAAGCTTAACAGATTGAGCCACAACTGAGCCACACTAACCCACCTTTTAAAGAGGATTAATGGCTGATACTTAACATATTACCTTTCTCCATGATGGGGGGGAGGGGAGGAGGGAGACTATGATAATTGCTCACCTTCCTCGTGCTGTACAAACTACAAGTGTAGCAAACCCACCAACTCCCACAATGGCAAGGGAGGAATGAGGTTAATTCTCTACTTCGAAAACATGAAAAAGTCAAATAATCACTAGCTTGGGTTTCCAAGGCAGAGAGCACGGGTTTGCATTATTCTTGTGTTTCGGAAGACCTACAAAGGATACCAAGAATTGTAGCAGTATTGTAACCGTGAAGTACACGGTCAAGGGGGAGGATTACCTCTTGTCATTCAGAAAGCTCTGCCATAAACCTCCCAGTACAGACTAGGTGAGAGGTGAAGAGGAGGGAGTCGGCCACTCAGTGGTCAGTCCCAGTCTAGCGGTTCTGAATCCTGGGACTGCCTCAGGGAAGTGGCCAGTTAGGACTACCAGTACACAGCATCCTGACACCTTTACCGACCCCCTGAGAGTTCACCAGAGGCCCGCTTTTCCCGGGTCTCTGCAATTAGCACAGTACCAAGGCTGGTAAAAGTCTACCCTGGGCTTTTGAGGACTCTGCTTTTCTTGAAGTCCTCTGTTAAAGGCTGTTCATTCATATATGCCTCGGAACTTGGGGCCGGCGTGCAGTCCACCGTTTCCTGGTCTGTTGCTCTGTCCTGGCCATAGGATCTCCACCCTCATTCAAAATGGCTCCTCTCTGAAGCTGCTCACCACCCGCACCACCACCGACTCACTTCCACTCACTGCCTCCACACCTCCAAGCTCTCCCTCCTGGTCACGTCAGACCGAGCAGCTGGCTCTGTCTTCCTGTCAACCCTAACTGCCTCATCGTTCCTTAGCCCGAACTCCAGGGCTCTCTCTCCCCCATGCCGCGTCTGTCCTCTGCCATGGTCTCACCCAGGACGCAGGAATCAGAAGCACCTCTCACAGGTCTGTTGTGAAAACTGAAACCTGGTATTCCACTCTGACCCCAGCATCAGACCCCTCTGTTCCCTGACGGGTCTCTGAGAGTGCTCTGCCACCCTCCTCTGTCATCCGCACCCACCTTTGTTAGCCCCTCTTCCAGTAACGGGCTACTGAATTAAATGTGGACTTCGCTCTGTGACCTTGAACAAATCATTTAACTTCTCTCATCACAGACATTGGAAGGGGGATCAGAAGACTTTACTGGGAGGGTGATTACAAGTACAACGTCTTCAGTGCGCCCCCATAGACTCTACACGGCAGCTTTCAGTTCCACCCTCTGAATACCCAATCAAGGCCATCATCATTGACTTCGCCATACTCTCCCGCACACGCTTTAATTCCCCGGCAAGCTCCCTGCCCAAGTTCTAACTTTTCCACTCAACTAATACCTGTTGTTCCACTTATCCCGGAGAAAGAGGTGGGAGGAAACACAAACCTTACCTGAATGGGTTGATGGCGGTTGTTAATGACAACGGTCAACTGTCGGTCTAAACTTCTAACTAAACCATTTCCAGCTCATCCTATGCCTTCCCTGATGTGATTATTTCACTCTTTACCAATCTGTCTTCTTCACCAAAATAAGCTCTTTCTCCAAAGTTTCATTGCGGGATTCCCAATGACGTTTAATGAACTCCCATTAGCAACAAAGGCAAGAGTTTCTTACTAGAAGGAAAGGACCGACAGAGTAGAAAGTGGTTAAGAAGGGGGAAGACCTTAGGCTTGACTTAGGGGAGAACTCTGATTAGGATGAGGAGGGGGAAGGGGAGAGAAGAGGAGAGGTGTAAAGGAGGAGGTGTGAGGCAAAAGAGAGGGAAGTGCAAGGAAAAGGGAGAGGGGAAGAGATTAAGTGCTCGGATCTTCTGGTCCTCAGCAAAGATCTGAATGGCGTTTACTGTTGGCACTTGCACCATGCTGGCTCTGGGCCCTGACGGCTACATTGGTTAAACGGTATGTCCCTGAGAATGAAAGCCCCAAGACATTTAAGGTCCTTGACAATGTGGTTATGAACTTCTGCAGCCCTTCAGTCCCTCCTTTCCAGAAGCTTCACCGAGACTGGTTCTCTCTTCCATATTTCTTCCCACCTATGCTTGCCCAGTTTGCTCCCTCTGCTGAGAATGACCTTACCTTGCCTTCCTGCCATCCCCTCTTCCTTGCATCCAGAGAGTCTCCTGCTATTCATGGCCAGGTTCCCTGCAAGGGAACGGAAGTAAAACGTGTTAAGAAATTGAGTGAACCGGGGCACCTTGATGGTTCAGTTGGTTAAGCGTCTGACTCTTGACTTCAGCTCAGGTCATAATCTTGTGGTTTGCGAGTTCAAGCCCTGAGTCGGGCTCTGCACTGACAGTGCAGAGTCCGCTTGGGATTCTTCCTCTCTCTCTCAAAATGAATAAACTTTAAAAAAAGAGAGAGAGAGAGAGAGAGAAATTGAGTGAACCTCTTCCCAGGAAGTTTAAGAAGGACGCCCAAGGCAAAAGGAGCTTCTTAGGGATGATTTAGGAGCTGGCTGGTCTACGGAGGGAAGCCCATGGTGTGGTGGGGGGTTAAAACTATCCTGACGCCTTCATTTAATATCTGGACATTTTCTCCAATGCACAAATCAGTTGCTTCCTTTATTATCTTAAGCAACAAAAATAATTTTTAACTTTTTAGAATGATTTATTTGTAAATTGCCAAACTCGTCCAATTTCTGGAGATAAAAAGTTGATATTGTGCTCTGAATATACCAAAATGCTCTCGCACTGCCAGTGAGGGAAGAAGTATGTAAAAGCAACGAAGTGATCTGACTAGCTACGGCTACAAAACTTACCTCAGGATAAAAACGAAAACCGACCACATCCCATCAAATTTACACATAAGCAAGTACAAAGAGACCGTGTTTCCCAATCTATGGACTTTCCTTTGTTGACAAATCTGCAGGGCAAGAACGCAGTAGTGTTCACAGGTTACCCAGTTATCAATTTCTCCGAAGCAAAGCTTTGTGCCCGAGAAGGAAACATCTTAAGCCCACAGAAGTACTCAGCTTCTAGAAGGGAAGGTAAACGTAGGTGCTTCACGAGGGTGTCTGATGCCAAAAATGAATGCAAGTCAGACTGGACTGAAAGGGGTTTAGTATCACGAGGCGGAAACATGTAAAATATTTCATGCAGCCAGCCTTATTTATTGAGAAGTCCTAATTTTATTGCCCATTTAGTAACATGTTTGTTCCACAAACTAATTTCTCATAAAGCAAAGCACAACCTTTTCTTATAAATAGTATAAATTATTTTATTTACAGAAACTTGTTACAAAACAAATAGACTATATATTTCTTCTCTTTTAAATATCCAAAGTAATTTTCTATCCCTTGACATTTGTTCATGTTCTATACAGCAGCCAACACGAAGTCCAGCTGAGATGCTCTTGATTATGTGTACAAATTATCACACTATTCACACATTTCAACACAGGAGATTGCTTTTATAACCAAGCTCAAAAAAAAAACAGCAAAATGCTTTTCAAGGCCCTACATTCACACTGACAGTATGTAGTGCTCATTTAAATGATCTGAAAATGTAAAATGTTCTGCACAAAATGTAAAGACGATTATTTTCTGTTAAACAGTGAAACTTTTCACCATCACTTCCAAGGACCCCCCCCACCCCCCGCCCCGGACAAAATGAGACAGTAAGAAACTCCTTGGCGACAGAACTCTCGCAGGAAGACAGCTGCCTTTATAAGTTACATTTTTCAAATTATACATTTTTCAATGTTCTCAGAGGTAATTTGTATTATATTTTTGGAATATAAAATATTTTAAATATTCTATTTTAAACTCTGTATTTCATGAGCGAATAACAAAAACGGACATATTGTGTAAGTTGCTGGCTGACAACAAAAAGATTTGTAACCCTTGGTGCCACCGGGCGATCCGTCACCAGTTGGAATTACTGTGAACCAAACGGCCTTAATTTTAAAATACCTTATAAAAATTACCAGCGTGGGTGGTTTTCAACCCCTCCCCTAAAATTTTAGAAACAATATTTAGGTGGAAAAAGCAAACTCCAAAAGTTTCAACTGAACATTCAAGTCTTTTTAAAGAATCTGTCGAAGCTTAAAACTAGGTTCAGGCACTTTTTCCATTAGTTTGAAACCACATCGCATACTAACACACATGTGCTCCGAGTGTACACATACACACGCACGCGCACGCGCGCACACACTCACACA
Source organism: Paguma larvata (assembly GCA_030068075.1). Lineage (NCBI taxonomy): Eukaryota > Metazoa > Chordata > Mammalia > Carnivora > Viverridae > Paguma > Paguma larvata. Next base: position 30,202,317 of record CM057842.1, on the reverse strand, counting down.
TAAAACACTAACAGAAGAAAAGCAGTGTGTCACTTAGGTGCATGTAGTCTATCGGGAAATCAGGCAGCTAGAGAGAAGCAATGCCCACTTCATCTGAACGAATCCACTCCCGAGACATGAAGAGGGACAAAAAGACTTTCACAGAACAGAGGCATCCCTTAAACTGTAAAGGAGGCAGGTTCTAGAACTATTGGCTTGGCAGTGAACCACTTCAAATTATAAAAAGGTATTTACTTTTATTAATTAATAAATAAATACTAGATGATCTCAATTGTACCAAAACAGGATATCAGAAAAAAAGACCTGTGCAAAAATACATATTTAAATATGTACAATTCATTTTTAACAAAATATGTCTTCTGAAATAGGGATACTTCCATATTTATAATAGAACAAGAAATTCCAAAATAAAGATACAAAAGTAGGTTTTGTAGAATTCTTTGTTCATCATTGCAGCACTTTTTTTTTTTTTTTTGTAGGTTAAGAAAACTGCAGGAGTTGTCATGAAATTCTATCGGAAAGAATATAAAAATTATCTTGGTTTTAAATTGATACCAAAGTCTGTCTAGAAACAACCCAACCACTGCAAATTTGGTTTTTGCAAGTTAATTTAATTCAAAAAAATACTTGTACTCCCGTGTTTTAAATGGTCTTAATTGTTCATTATAATAAAAAGTAGTTGTAGGAGAAAATAAAATATTTGAACAGTCTAAAATTTTAATAGCACTGTTTAGAATAGGTCTGTTTGTGGCAGGCAGAATCCAAAATGGCTAATTTCCTAACCCCGATCATCTGTGTACTACCGGGAGACATGATGAAATTCAACTAAAACCTCGGTCTAAGAAATCAAATGATCAACACTCGCTTATCTAAATATCTACATAATTCTGAATCAACCTGCTTATCATGGGTCCTATTCACATCTTTCGGAACAACGTGATCTGTCTATAAACTCCATTGCCAACAGCAACTTCATTTATATCCATCAAGTCCCCTTGGCTCTGAAAATAAATTCTACCCATACCCCATTGCACTTGTCACCAAGGAATCAATTAAGTACGTTCTGACTCCCTCTTCCCTCCATTCTCTCCCTCCACTGGGATGGAACGACCAGACTGATTTCTCCTAACTGCACCAAACTGGCCCATCCATGCGCTCTCTTTAATAAGCTCTCCTATAGTATCATTTTTAAAAATATTTACTGATTGCATAATAAGTGAACAAGATACTCTTCTCCCCTTTCTTTAAAAAGAAATCAATATTTTACATCAATTTATAGCTAAAGTATCTGCATAAAGTTTTTGTTGTCTTACATAATAAGAGTAATTCTGTAGCAATTCACATTATTAGGCTGGTAACCAAGTATTTATTCATTCTACTTGTTGTTGACTTGAAATTCCCTGAAACTGAAGTTTGTAACCCAAGAATTGTAGGGGAAAAAAGGATGCACTGATGGGCTCTGTCCACGCCCTGCCCAGAACAATGATCGGAGCCTCGGGAAATTTACCCTGTGGTGTTCGGCAACTTTGTGTGTTCTTCTAAGTACAGTGCCTGGGTTCCGGTTTCGGGAGCTGTGAGCGTGGAATCACCAGTTAAAATGCCCCAGCTCACCCCCCAAATTCGTTGATACCTTCTCAAGCAATGACGTTTTCACATATTAAGCTCTGTATTTTGGGATGGGGTATTCAAAAAAAGAAATGGATAACCCCGAGGGTCTCCAAAACTCTCCGGAAGATGGCTGGTGTCAATCCCCAGCAGGGAGGGTCTGTTGGGGAGACACTCCCTATGCGTCACAGCATCTGTGCACAGGCACATGTACACATCTGCCAACTCCCCTCCCCAGGTGCCTGCTCCCCACCCACTGGCATCCGAATGAACGTGTGGAGAGGAAGGGGAGTGCAGACACACACACACAGCACGGGGAGCGCTCGACACAGAAATTTACACCGAAGTCCCAGGACGGTATTCCACAGAGACTGAGGGTAATGCACAGAGTGCCCTGGAAACATTTAAGTATATTAATGACTTAGTGAATGACAGTTTCTGCTGCATCCTAATGATTTCACTTTACAAAGGCAATTGTTTAAAAACAGGAGACTGGGCAGGACAGCCGGCCCAATCTGCCGTACTGTTTAACATGAAAACTTGAAGGATAAAAAGTTCCATCTCTTTGGAAATCTTGGAAAAACATTCCCCCCCATAGTGATTTCATCCACCCCCCATCCCCCAACCAAAATTTGGCTCTCCATTATCAAAACTAGTTTGCATTTGCATTTTCTTAAAAAAAAATGACATAGAATTGCTTTTGTACCATGAAAAGTAAAGCCTCTAAAATGTTGTGTACTTGCTCTCTGGGCATCAATGGCTTTAAACCAGTTTGTAAGTTAGAAACTTTTGACAGCTTCTTATCCCGAATCACCTGCAAAAGGCTGGGGGAAACAGAGGCTACTCTGTCCTGGTGCCTCGCGCTAACGTCCGCATTCCATTCCTGGCACGTTGCCTTAAGAACCTAAAGGCAGAGCCCTTCTGCGGAGGGGAGGGTCGCTCGGGACAGCTCCGCCCTCCTCCGGGAGGCGTCTCCAGCTGGGGTGCCTAAAGGCTGGAGAGTGACCCACAGAAGACAGTGTACGAAGAAGACCTGGGACGGGGAGAGGAGGAAGGGAGGAAAGTCTACAGTAATGCTCTTGCCAAGACATTCTCTCCCCCAGCCGATCTACTCAGTGAGTGGCTCCATGATTCGCTGCAAGGTAAAAAACAAAGCAAAAACTTCTCACAGATTGGTAGCAAGCAGTCCAGACCACTTTAACACTGATAAAAGCAATTTCGGTGGCTGAACTTGATCCAGTGTCCTTTATGCGTACTCACTGCTACTGACATAGCTTCAGGGAAATCCTCGTTCCAACAACAGCCCGGCAAATTCTACCCTCGAGGCCCACAGGAGGTTGGGGAAACAGACTCAAAGGCATCGTGGAGTCCATAGTGCTGAGTGGAGGTGTAACTTGTCATCAAAAGTGTCCAGATTATTCCTCCCCGTGCTATTTTCAGCTGTCAGGGACGTGCCTTTGGCTTTCAAAAAAGAGGGGGTGGGGAAACAACGAAAAGGTAAGTAAGCAGCTGTACCCGGCACTGCCCTGATGCTACACACGAGCGTTCCAAAGGCCAGCACCACCACAGTCTCTAGAGGTCAGGGGCAGTCGGCTCTGAATTTGGCCTTAGCTTTCCAAAGCCTTCAGCGCCCTCGGGCACAATCATTCTAGAAGACCAAGTTTGAGAAAACTGTCTAGAAGACATGCAGGCCAGGTTTCTCGCTTAGAGAAAAGGCTCACATGTTTGCCTTTTGGTTTTATCTACTGATTTCATTTCCTTGAAAGTATTCCAGGTTGTCAGCTGAGAACCAAACAAGGCCATAGGGGCTAGCACACACAGGTGTGAAGACTCACATCCAAGGCAGCGCCCATGGCCGGGCAGAGGGAACTCAGGCCCCCTCTCTCCCACAGTGAGCTATTTTAAGTCCTTGGCCGCAGAAACCCTGAGCACACTAGGGGGTCAGGGGAAGCTGCCAAGCCCCACCTCCAAGCTTCCCAGTGTGTCCTACTGCATTCCCTGGCGTAGGGGGCTTCAACCAGCTCGGTATCTGTGTCAAAATCAGCTCCCCAAGAAACAGAGTATTCTTTAAAGCATTTTGTAATCATAGGTTCCTTTAAATTCTGATGAACGTTATAGGATCCCTTCTGCAGATAAACGAGCACAGACATAAAAATTATGCAACACTTTTTTGGGTTTTACCGATCCTCCGATCTCTAGCCATGGCCCCCCTCGATAAGATTTGTGCAGCATAATAAAAAAGTTTTCCGCTACACAGAGGAAATCTTTCTCAAATACAAACTTAAGTTGAAACACATTTCAACGACCCGAACGCAGCCTGTGCCGGTGGGACAGAGGCTCACCGATGGCGGCTGGCTGGGGCGGCAAGCTGCGAGAGCCTACTCGGGCAGGGGTGTGCGCTCTCCCAGATCAACACAAGTACTACATAACTTTTAAAAGTGGTCAAATTTCTCACGCAAGTCAAAATCTGCAGTTTCTGTGAAATCGGTAACCAGTTTCTGGGAGCGTGTGCTCTGTGTGGATGGGGCTCCTGCTCCCTCCTTCTGCACAGGCACCGTACTGTCAACCTCTGCCGGGCCCACCGGCCTCTGCCCCACCTTCCGGTCACCTGTGGATCCCGAGGCCCGCAGCGATGTCTAAGTGAAGACAGATGCACTCAGTAATATAATGTCCCAGGCATCACAGCGCAATGGAACATCCATCCCGCAGGCTCCCACAGAACCAGGGAACCACACTCGGAGGGAGTAAAGGGTGGCTCTACCACTTCCTGCAGGGTTTTCGTTGTGTTTTTATGTTTATAAACTGTAACGAGTAACTACGAACCAAGAAGTAAAAGCCCATTTTCACGTGTCCAGGGGCATACATACAAACAACCCCTGGACACCTGAGGCTCAAAGAGAAAAATTTAAGCAGCTGCTATTACAGTCCCGGATAATTACGTTCCCTGTACCTTTGGCCCTGGGTATTAATTCATGCAGATATTGGAGGGAACTCTACCACAGAAAGAAACTTCCTGGTGTATTCTGGAGAAGTCCTAACCTGCCATCTAAGTTAAGTTCTGAAGATGAGAAACAAAACAAAGCAGCCCCCACACTGCAAATTAGGGCTCGGGGTGATGCCCCAGAAATTCCTGTTCAACAGCAACGAGAGGAGGCCCGCTGCTGAGCGAAGAAACAAGAGGAGAGCCTGGGACTCAGGCAAGGACGCCGGAGGCAGGGCCAGGGGGAAAGGGGCCAGGGGAGACCGGGAACAGGTGGGAGAGCGGGAACGAAGATCATAGGAGAGAAAGTCACAGTTCCTTATCAATCTGACACCCAGCTCGCCACAGCTGTATGAATGGGCCGCGGCTTCTTTTTAAGCTCTTAAATTTGAGATCTTAGTCTTTGTCTCTGCCCACACTTACTGTTGTTTTCCTGCCTCCCTGGGAAACGATGAGAGAACGTAAGAACAGACTTAACTAGAAAATCGCAAATTCTTTGATGGGAAAATTATTAAAAGGTCTTTAAAATTGAAAGCATGCCTTTCTTGATCAGTGTGACTGCAGGCCAGCTTCCTTCACAGGAGCACATTAGAGCCGTGCTCTCCAGGAAGACGGCCGGCTGCTGCAGCCCTCTCTGCTGCTAAAACGCACTTCATGCTTCCCTTACCCGGGGAGCAGCTTCCAAGTCACGAGAAATTCTGGCAGAGAAACTGTTTTACCTTCATACGGCCACGAACTCTTCCTTTTTGAAAAGAGACCACAAAGCTGGCGCGTGTTTATAGGCGAACCGACCAACCCCGCCACGAACATCCGAGCTGGGGCAAGAGCTCAAGGGGGAGGAAACGGGCGTCCCCGCGGGGCTCACGGTCCATGTCCTACCTGATGAAGGAGGGAACTGTTCGTCAGTCCTTGTGCCCCTGGGCTGGCGCCCGCGTGTTTCATGTGCACGTTGTTCATGGCTGGCAATTTGGCAACCTTGGTGGGTTTGCTGCTGCCGTTGTTGACGCCGCTTGAGCCAGGCGGGCACTTTCTTTTCTTTCCTATGAGTCTGTCTAGAGGAGTGTGAGAGTGTGGGTAACCGCCGTGGGAGTTGGCGGGCAGCTCGCCGGACTGGTGAACGAACGGGCCAAGAGAAAGCGTGGAGTCAGTGCTGTTCACCATCACACTCATCCTCTTGATGGGTTCAGCGGGGCTCCCGCCGGGGGGGCCCCTCCCTGACTGGTCGTGCCGGACGCTCGCCGAGTTCGCTTTATTAACCACACAGTTGAGGCCGATGCCGTGGGAAGATGTGACCGTTGAGGGGTAGGGAGGCCCAGAGTGCGCCATACAGTTTTTCCTAAAAGATTCCATGGAATGAGAAGAAGAGGAAGAGGAGGAAGAGGAGGAGGAGGAGGAAGAGGAGGAGGAGGAAGAGTGAACAAACAGTGGGGAACTATTTTTGCGTTTCTTTCCTGAGCCGCCGCTGGTACTGCTACTAGCATTGTGACAGTTAGTGCTGTTACCAGAAGGCTCTTTGGGCCTTAAAGACTTGCTGGATTTCAACTTCTGAGGTTTCCTGGACATTGGGGAGGAGGGCACCGAGGAGAGGCCAGAGGGTGTGGAGGGGGAGGAGGACGAAGAGGACACTTGTCTGGATTGCATACTGCACACGGGATCCATCGCCCCGGAGGCGGCGGGCTGTGCATTCAGTGTGGTTCCGTGAGCTGGTACCGACTTGCTGTTTGGGGAGATGCAGGTGGGCGAGAGCAGGACTGGGGATGCAGACACGGTGGCTGCTGCCAGACAGCTGACCCCACACTGCGATGTGGGCACAGAGTTTGTCCGGTGAGGAACACGTGTGGACACAGGTGTTGTGGTGCTGGGCACTGGTGGGATTTTCCTGCAAAAAGAGGAGGCCGTGAGTGATAATCACCACAGCTCTTCAGGGAAACGTCCGACGGGCGCGCCCTTCGCCTGTGGCGCTGAGCAGCACGTCCCTGTCACAGGAGCCATCTGAAATGCACAGCCAATCCCGCCACTTCCCTCCTTCAAATTCCGCCAAGCCTTGCCGGGGCTCCCGGAATATCGGCGTGGAAAGCCCTGTGTGCCTCCCCCACCACTGGTCCCCAGCCTCACACTGCCTCCTTCCATCCCCCACCGTGGCTCCTAGATTCCACCCACCGACCTTTCCGGTCACAGCAACAGTCTGGACGGGAGACCCCGTCCATCTTCCGCTTACAACGCTCTGACCCCGACTTCTGCTGAGCTGGTCGTTTAGACCCACTGTCCCTTTCTTAGGGCATCTGTGCTGACCCCCACGCTCACTTGGTTCTCCAGGCAGCCTCCACATGTGACTGGTCATCACTAACTTCTCTACGAGCAGTGCACACCTTATTTGTAACTGTGCCCACAGTGCCTGCGAATGTCGAGACAATTCGTGAATAAATGAGGAGAAAGGAAGGGCAGAACGATTTCATAACAACTGCTAGGTCCTAACTCCAGGCGTGAAGCACATCTCAGGATTTCCAGCCACAATGCTGGCACAATGTATTCTACTACGAATGTCTGGGCAAGGTACCGACCTGGGGCTCAGAGAGTCATTCAAATGGCGAACCAAGGAGGCCCTTTTTTATTTTTGCTCCGATTCTAAACTGTGACAGCACCAGAATTTCAAAAACCCCTATGGCAGTATTAACACTGAGGCCACAACACAGAAAGTGGCCTGAATGGAAGGCCAGTGCCAAGACCAGCCCGGTCCTGACTTTACCAGGTGGCAATGGCTGATCCTGTCACTGCACCAGCTGGGCTTCCGGCTCCTCATCGTCCAAGTGACAGTTGTCCTAAACTGCTGCCAAAGTGCTTTCTGGATGCTTTTTAAGGCCTATAACTATTAATAAAAATAACTATTTACTATGAGTGTTTGTACCAGCTCTAACCCTCCCGTTCAGTAGTGTAGCTCTGGCCCTAGAGATCAGTGCATACGGACCCACTGCACCCAAATCCCTGTGCGGTGGGGTCCAGACACGAGAAGTTTCTCAGGCTCTCTGGGAGATTCCAACAGGCAGCAAAGACTGAGAAGCTGGGCTCGATCCCCATACTACTCACAGAGAGTTTGGCCAAACACGGACATTACCTAAAAGGCTTATGAGAAATGAGTCCCTGCACCCCACCCAGACCTGCTCCATCAGAATCGGGATCTCAACAAGACCCCCAGGCAATCCGTGGGCACTGGCACCTCTGAGAAGCCCTGCTCTAAATGTAGGCGTGTAGTACTGCTCCGGCTCACTGGGCGCAGTGGCTTTGCGTGGCCACCAGGTGGCTCAGGGAGCCAAAGCTTCGACCAGGCAGCCGGAACCAAACCCTGGGAGAAGGAAAAGCTTCCACAGAGGGAGACGTGTGGATCTTTCTGCACGGCATACTGGCTCCTGGTAAAAAAGCTCTCTTGTAAGTCCTTCATTACCTTTTGCATAAGGATGAGACAAAGAATATGTAGTCGTACTGATCTACGTCTATACAAATCAACTCGGTAAAAATACACGATCAATTAATAAAAATGCTTCCGTCTGGGGTGGTGTGGAGGGAGGTGGGAAATAGGAACGTGAGGACCAGGGAGACTGAAACCTTGAACTGTATACCTCTTTATATTCATTTTTCCTTTTTTTACCCAAGTGAACTTATTACCAATCTAACAAATTCTGTAACCTCAACATGGCCCCCTACTCCACCTCCCGCCCAAGAAAAATCCTTTGCTGATGATCCCATCCCTTCCTTAAGGGATGTGCAATCGTGGTCCCGAGTCATGACTGGACAAGCAGTTGACAGAAATCAGAGTTTGGAACTGGCCTTCGCGGTCATGGTCACGCTCCAGAGGAAGTGCTAGTCTATTTGGCCACTGTCCAGATTCCTGCTGAAGATGACTTCTCTCACTGTCATACTCAAATCCCACTTCCACATATCCTTAGCCGCAACAGGTAGCTGAGGGGTAAGGAACTAAGGAGGCTGTCACCCAAAATGGGGGTCCTCCTCGAAGAGAGGACTTCTGGCTGAACAAGTAGGGACGGGGCTTGGACCACTTTAGGAGTTTCACTGAGTGCGACAAAGATGCCAGCTGAGGACTGTTCTCCAGCTGAGAAGTGCTCAGCTCCTCCCGGCGAATCCTCAGGGGCTGCCTGAGAGGCTGGCCTGCGCTGGCCGGCCTCACTCCCGGCACCACTCTCAGAGCTCCCGTCTGCCCCAGGCCCACACACCAGCTCATCATTGAGCAAAACATCTGTCTCTGCTGTATTGGCTTTTAAAAACCAAGTTCATGTCAGCGGAAAGGCAAGATTTCCTCCTTGCTAGGAACAAGTGATTGATAAGGTTGTCGGCCTCTGACAGAACAGAGAAAGAGATGGTAGAGGTACCCTCACGATCTTATGTCTTCCCGAGTTCACCGCACAGAAATCAACCCCCCACCCCCGCAGAAGCTGATAGGAACCGAAACCAAATGCACCCTAACTACTGGCCATGAACCACTTCTCAGGATAACGGGGAGAAGTCGTCCTGAGGACACTTCTACACTCTAAGGAGTACGCCAAACCCACAGTTCAGGGCGCTCAGGGAGCTCCCCAAGTCCTGGCGGGTAGTCTGAAGAAACATGAAGCTGAGATTTCATGTATTTGGGGGTTTTCTGATGTTGAGAGACCGCCAGAATCCCAGCAATCCAGTGCCCAGACTCTTCTTCCTGAGCAAGGGCGATGTTCCTTCATGAAGAAGGAAGAGGAGCCTCTTACCTAGTAAAACCCAGGAAGGTATGCGAACTGGAAAAGTAGAGCACCATTGCTCTGAGTCTGATTTTCCAAGGGAACAAATGCAAGTTCAGTTAACGCTCACGGAGGTGGTTCTTCGGACTGCGGACTATCCACGGCCTCTGACAAGCTTCCTGACTTGATTAGGAACCAAGGCAGCAAGGCAAGTGGGTGTGCTGGCAGAGTCTGCTCAGGCAGGCGCTAGGAAATGATGCCCAAATGGAGATTGTGGAGCGACATGTGGTTACTAGACAGCCCCCTTGCTTTAGTGAAACTCAGTATTTCCCTAAGGAGGTTCCACCAAGTGTTAGTTCCCAAAGATGCCCCCCTAAAAGAGGTTCCCAGGTCACAACAGCTTGGGAGATGTTCCACATCATAAATAATATCTCCTGCTTTGAGAGTTACAATGAATGGTGTGTCCCTTAAAGGCTCTGAGAAGTCCTGCAGTAATGAAAACTACGTCACTTGAGAAAAAGCTAAGCCCTCTGGCCACAGAACTCTTCTTCCACTTCAAATCCCATGTAGGAAATACCAGCACACACAGGGACACGCAAGATGACTGTCTTATACTATAAATCAGAGCACATGGCCCCTCTTCCTGAAACCCTCGGCAGCTCCCCACTGCACTCAGCATCAATTTCAAGGTCATCCGGCCCCTGCCAGCTTCCTAGGTCTCGTCTTGCACTATGATTGCTTTCTTGCTTTTTTCAAACAAGTATGCTCTTTTCTGACTCAAGACCTTTGCACGTAGGCTCTTCCCGCCTGTCCCACCACCCCTGGCTGCATCTTCTCATCCGTCTCTCCACCTCTGCTCAAGGATCACCTCTTCAGTGAGATTTTCCCTGAATCCCTCTGACTTTTCATTTTCCCATCTTAGCTCCTTGTTTGGAACGAAACTGCCTCTGGGTCCAAATCCTGACCCTACCACTAATGTGCTGTGGGAATCCTCAGCTTCGTTACCTATAAAACAGGGCTAATTGAGGTCACTGGAGACTGCGCACTGTGAAAATTAAATGTAAGTTACCTGGCACACAGGCGCTCTCGGTAAGTATCGGTGATTGTCAGTGCGTCCGTCATCTCCCTTGACAAGCGGTAACCCCTACCGAGTCTGTTTAGTGGTCTTTGTGCCTTCCCCCCAACCAGAACGCCAGCTCCACACATGGGGAACTCCCTCACTGCCTACAACCCCAGCATCCAGAGCAAGACATATTTGCTGAAAGACTGACTGAATGAATAAATGATGAGGGGACTTCTCAGGGACAAAGGCCACGTTCTCATTTTAGATATGCTTATCTTCAGAGATCGGTCTGGGAGAAACACAGAGGGTGCGGGCCCTGGTGAGGCCAGCTCCCTCTCCCCACCCCAGGCACTCACTTCCACAGCTGCGCGTTCAGATGCTTCTCCACCATGAGGCTGAGGGCGCAGCGGACACGGTTCCACCTGGAGTCGAACACGTAATAGCCCCTTCCAATCTGCCGGCTCCCGAATGTGCAAAACTGCAAGAGAGAACATACCACGCGTGCTCACGGATCCCGTCCGTGCTCGCTCTCCTTCAGGGGAGGCGCTAACCATGGAAGAGCCCTCATTCTGAGTGCCAGAGGCTATAGGCATGAGAGCGACGATGCCCAGTCCTGAGTTCCATGCAAGAGAAAGGGAAAAGCAGGAGGTGTCCCAGGACTGGATGCATACTGCCTCTGCGGCGCCCCGTTCTGAGCTACTCTCACACCCTTACCACATCTCACTCACACTCACACACACACACACACACACACACACGGGCATGCCTAGATCCCCCCGCAGGGCCCAGTCCCTGTGTGGGGAAGGTCGGAACATACAGGTGCAGGTGGAACTTACAGATGCTGGCTGAGGATGATGACCTGAATAATGACAGTCCAGTTTTTCAACAGACTCTTCTTTGTCATCGCCTTCTCCCTCCTCACTGGATAACCGAGAAGCTGGCTCAGTGGCAGGCAGGGGAGGGTGTGGAGATTCATGGACTGGAGGAGGGTCAAGGGGGGCACTCCCACCTTGCTGTGCAGGGCAGCCTGGAGGCCTTGGTGAGGAGAAAGTGCAGCACCGATCAGACCACACGTCTGGGAATCAGCGGCCTTAACCCAGATATGACGACGTGTCCCAGACCACCCAGGCAGGCCTGGGGTCCCCCACTAGCACTGGGACAACAGGTGCTGATCAGGTGTCCTGGGAGTGAAGAATCCACTCTCCTGAACCGCGCACGTGGTGTCACATGAAGTTGTCTGCCAGATCTACCCAAAGGTAACTGATAAATGGTTCTCCCTTCTGCAGCCACCTGCACCTTCTGCAGCTCAGACCTCTTCCTGTTCTCCCCAAAGAAGGGGAAACAGAAGTGGAATTTAAGAGAATTCTTTCTTTGATTCCTCTTCAAATTTCCCCTGGATGTGGGTTACGGAAGCGATAAATTACATCGCTGGCACTGTGCTCTGCACCTGAGAGGGGTCGGAGGCCCTAGGAGGAGGAGGTCGCATTACCACTTTACACGACCATCTGCAGCCTACACTAAGGGCAGTACCGAGTGCTTCCGACATGTATAAATGCCTGTTGATTCTAGAATTAAGCCTACTTTTCCAGAGATGGAAAAATTTCAACGAGAAGATGGCCAAAGAAAGGCCTTGCCAAGGAACTCACAGCCCAAGCTTGGCCACATTCTCAGGAGCTACCTCCGAGTGCTCCCCCACTGGGCTGCTCACAAACCCAGGGCTCGCATCGGGGCAGGCTTGCATATACGCTTGGGTTTTCACGGGCAGCCACTCCCACCCCTCCTGCGACCATGCCACGGAGCAGGCACGTGAGGGGGGAAGGTTAGGCACAGCAACCACTGGCACATTCCTAGGCGGAAGTTCTTGCTGCCGGTGGCCGACAGTAAAGGCTCTCATTCTCTGCATCTTTTTCTTTCCTTTCCCTCTAGAAATTGGGTACGGAGTCCTTTACTTTAACTGGTTAAATAACAAGCACAAGCACACATATATTCGAGTCCACTTTCCCTGTCTCTGAGGTACGGACAGAAAGTTGTCATAAGACACTCTGATCCACTACTTACTGAACAGCTAAAATGCCTAATACATGCTTAGGCCAAGGTCCCAAATGAATGAATGAAACAACAGGTTGATAAATGGATGCTGTAAAAACTCAGGCTGAATGCCTATCCGCGGCAAGGCCTCCCACTGCTGTATTTTTGTAAGAAGTGAGACAAATGAATGGGAAACTGTGGCCGAGGCCGTGTGAAATGTTCCAATCACTAACCTGCAGTGAGCACCCGAGTTTCAGTCCTGCTCAGTGGGGTTAAGCGACACCTAACACTGAGCAGAGGTGGAGATCACTCTTGCTTCTTTCTGCTGCTTGCATGTGGCCAAGAAGAGCCCTGGTTCAAAGTTACTGATGACCTCATTTTTTTCCCTTAAAACCCAATTAGAAAAATCTCTCATCTTCCAGTGAGTCTGCTGCACATTCCTCAGTATCATAACTGCACTGGGGTTCACAGCAAGTCTGTTCTTTGAAGGAAGGAGGGAGCTGGAGGGTTCGGCTTACCTTGGAAGACTGGGGGTGTGAGGTTTAGGTTTACTAGCTACGAAAGGCTTTGATTCAGAAGGAATCACTCCGTGAGGGTTTTGGTGTGGCTCCTGTGAAGGTCTAGGAGGGGCGGGATGCGGGTCCCTGAGAGGCTGCGTTGGTTGCTGAGAGTCCGGATGGCGAATCGATTCCTTTTCCCTGGTTTTGTTTTTGTGCTCGGCTAATAACACATCAAATCGTTTTCTTCTACCCTGGACAGCCCTCCGCTGAGTTAAGGAATGTGTCTACAGACCAAAAAAATACAAAAACTGAGGAATCTCAGTAATAATTTTTTCTCTGTCATATATCCAAAAACACCAACCCCAGTTAAAAAAAAAAAACAAAAAAACAAAAAACAAAACCAAGCTGGACCAGCAGCACAGTTAGAGGCTGTTCATCATCTGATATGCTAAAAATCACAGGAGTGTGACCTTTTTGCTTTAGCTAGAGTAGAAGCACGTATTTGGTGATGCTATTTCCACCAGAAGAAAGAAGGAACATTAGCTGTGCCACCTGGTATACAAGTGAATGGCAAACATTAGAAATGAACAGGTGACATGCCATCATTTATCGGGGCTCCTACCAACTCGAATAGAAAAATCCTTCTCTGGGCCACTTATATTTTTAAATATTAAAAGGGAAGAAACGCTTATGCCCTAAAAAATGCACCAGGGGGTGCCTGGTGGGCTCAGTAAGTACAGCATGTGACTCTTGATCTTGCGGTTGTCAGTTCAAGCCCCACACTGGCCAGAGAGCTTACTTAAAAAAAAAGAAAAAAAGGTGTCAGAGACTCCTTTTTTACTAACAGCCAGAAAGTAAAAATTAAACAAGTGTTTCTCTCTATTCCAGTGAAAATGCCACATCAAGAGAAAATGACTCCAAGCATCCTGCAAGCCAGGAAGCATCCTGCTTTGGTCGAGGAGGCCTGGAGAGACGAAAAGACTACAAGGCTAGGAGGAGAAAGGCTGTGAACAGGAAGGGGCTATGAAGCAGGGTGAATCCCTATAAACAGACACTTACTATGGAAATCAAGAAAATGGACAGACAGCACTTCCAGATCTTAAGACATCTAATTTCAGAATTAGGAAACGGGCGCATGGAGAAAAACAAAGGTCAATGCCAGCAGGGTAACTAACATACACGCCTGCCGGAGACACATAAAAACCGGTCTATACTCCAAAGGCAGTTGATAATTCCAGTTTTTGTTTGTTTGCTTGCTTTTTAAGGCTCACTTGGGGCTAATACTATTCCTAGAAGAAGATAAAGTCAAGTTTACCTGACCGTTCCCTACTGCTGGGGTCTTGGTCTGTCAAAAATTTAAGTAGACAGTGACCCCCCAATCGCATATCGCAAATACAAGTTAATTCATCTAGAGATTTCCTTCACTCTTTTATGTTACAAAAGTAACACAAATGGTACTTTGTGTGTGTTTATGATCCTACACATTTCACCAATGTATTACTGCTCTATAGGTTTATATGTTTGATCTAATTTAGGGGCTGGAGGGGAATTAAGCTTTTAATGTCCTTCTGCAATTCAGCAAAAACCTACCTCCTGACTGGACATACTGAAAACTATGTCTGCTCAAAATTTAACCTGGCAGAGATCGTTACATCAGTCAGTTTAGCTTCTTTTTAACCTTTACTCAATTTCCTTTAAAATGTAATATATCCAAAATAAAATAACTTAAATGAAGATAAGGAAGTTTGTTTTGTTCAGTGCTGTGCTAGCTACCTCCTAGTGCACTGGGCACTCAGTAAATGCGTCAGACGAGAAGTATATAAAACTAATGGCCCTCTAATGTGTGTTGAATGAATGAATGAATGAATGAACGAACATAAAACATCACTGATCCACCTGCCCGTCTCTCTGGACAGATGTAGAAGCTATTCCTCATCTCTGAATGTCCCTTAGTTCTTAGCACAGCAAAGTCAAGCCAAGAAAGGAGGCAGAGATGACCAATATTTTCCCAGCTTGGTTTGAAAAAGAAATAGGATTTCCACTGAGCCACCTACCCCTATCAAAATTCTTCAGTGCCACCCAAGTACCACATGACCAAGACTGGGTATGTAACTGGGTTCTCGGGTACCCTGGCTCCCTGCCGCCCACTCCTTTCATACCAAGTGCCTCGTCCTCTTGCTGGTCAACCTAACAGATCCTGACAGATCCTAATGTGTCTGTTCTGCCCCACCACAGGATATTTACACATGTTGCTTCATGGGCTTCTCCCACCCCTCTTCGCCCAGATAAATCATGGATTTCGGCCCTGTTTTGCTATGGCAAAGGACACTTCCCTGGCTCAGTCCCCCTCTGGTGGCTGTCCTAACTAACACAGGCCTCCTTCCTTTTTATGACTCGCAGTGGTTAACTCCGCACATATATACATGAGTGATAATGACGTTAACCTCCATCTCATTCACTAGACGGTAAGCCCCTCAAGGCTATGGACCCTGTCTTGATTCTGTCAAAGTCTGTATCCATGAGACCCAGAATAAGGCCTGTGCTCAGATGTATATGCTAAAACTTTCTACAATGACTAAATGGGCAAGAGTACCAGAGCCAAAGTCTACATGCATGGAAGACAGAGAGGACAGGAAACAGGACATCAGACAGACAAGGAAGTGAGGAAGGCAGGCAGACAACAAGGAACCAGTGACAGGGGTGGGCAGCAGCAAGTCCCCTGACACTGAAGAGGAAGGACTACACCGTTGCTCTGAGGCAGGAGAGACCTGGGCGGTATCATCGGAGACATTGAGCGGAGGCACTGGGGAATGGGCAGCCCTCCAGAGCGTAATAGGTTCAGGCCAAAATAGAGGAAGGGAAAGAGAGAAGCAGAGACAAGCAGAACACAGGAGGAAAGGAAAGGCAACCTGTGGAAGGGCAGGCCTGCCACTTCCATGCTGAACCCATGACACACCAGGGCTGCAGATGCATGCTCATGCAGAGACAGAACCAGCACCGTGCCACAGCGACGACACCGGAACAGAACACAAGGAGAGCACACACGGCTTGAAAAGGAAGATGGCAGAACAATGCAGGATCCCTACGAGGCCCATTTACTCATCAATAAAGGTTCAGGAGGAAGCCTGGTCAGTCTTGCACATTATGAGTTGATAAAGCTTTTGGTTCATGGGCGTGCCCCACCAGAGATGATTAAAGGAGAGCACCTGGGATAAAGTAAGCATCCTTCACTGACCACAGGCACCCTATTTATTGGGAAATCCACGTACTGAGCCAGGCAGGCAGGAAGGCGTCCGAGAGCAGTTGGCAAGCTGTGGTCACGACGGGGCACAGGGCTGAGGCCTGCCTTCACAGACTCCCTCAGGGGTAGCTACATCGGGGCATAGCTCTACAGAGCTCGAAGGGCTACCCTCAAACAACAACACCTGCTACAGGTGTTTAGTTAATATTATATACAAGCAATCTGTCCCGAGATAGGTGTTTTCAGCCTAGAGATTCAAGACTGGGGGCTTGGAGTGAGGCTATCTGTGAACCCGAGATAGAACGCAAAATTCAGAATATATATGTATATGTACTTTTTCCTTGGGGAAGATGATCTGTGATTTTTTAAAATTAGATTATTTAAAGGAGCTCTTAGCCAGCGCCTTTCCTCTAAAGATTCAGAACCACTGTTTTAAGATAAAATCTACATGCTAAAATTAAATTTGAAATTTAAACTAAAATAAGAACAACATAGAAACAACATCTCTGGGGCACCTGGGGGACTCAGTCTGTTGTCCGTTAAGTGTCCGACTTTGGCTGAGGTCATGATCTCGCAGGTCATGAGTTTGAGCCCCGCATCGGGCTGTCTGCTGTCAGCACAGAGTCCACTTTGGATCCTCTGTCCCCGCCCCCCAACTCTGCCCCTCCCCCGCTCACACTGTCTAGCTCTCTCAAAAGTAAACAAACATTAAAAAGGAAGAAGAAGAAACAACATTTCCACTTTCTGAAGATTTTACCATTCCTCCTGTTAGGGGGTGGAGTGGGGGCCTGAAGTCCTTTATATAAACATAGCCTTGGGTAAAATTTAAAATAATACACCAAAAAAATTTATTAATTTTTAGAAAACAAAATTCTTTATAGTTTTTACCCTCTCCTCCGAACAAGAGTTTTTAAATTACTTTAAAGCAGTGATTCTCGATAGGTTTTGAACTCTTCTGCAGGGAAGCTGAGGCCGCTCTCCAGGGAACCGTATGTGCTCATTCACCTCGGGCTTCCACTGAAACCAGCCCACTCTTATTCCACAGTCAACAGACCGCCTTCTGATTAGCAGGCTGGCATTTTAAAGGAAACCTCATGACAGAAAGGAGGATTGTAACATTTTCGTAGCTTTAAGAGGAGTTAGATTGTATATTACCTAGTATTTTTTTAGAAATGGAAAAATAAGTCTATCTCAAAATCAGATTATTTTAAAGTGGCTCTTTAAAATTTAAGAACCACCGATTACACAAGCATTTTTTTTAATGTTTGTTTATTTTTGAGAGAGAGAGAGAGAGAGAGAGAAAGAGAGCGTGCACGCGTGAGCAGGGGAGATACAGAGAAGAGGGAGACATAGAATCCGAAGCGAGTTCCAGGCTCCAAGCTATTGGCGCAAAAACCAACGCAGGGCTCAAACTCACAAACCGTGAGATCATGACCTGAGCTGAAGTCGGACACTTAATGGACAGAGCCACCCGGGCGCCACCTACATGAGCATTTTAAGAGTATTCAAACATATAACAAGGAAATTTCTGGACTTGTTTTAAATCCATACAATTTAAATCACAATCAAGGGTAAGCTCTCATGTTAAATCTCTCTGAAGAAATATTTATTGTCTTTGACAGTTAACAGACTGATTAGCCAAGAACACGATTCCTCTGGATAGGGCACTGGAAGCAAAACGCCTCTTACGATATCAGTTTATAACAAAAGGCTCCACATTTCCTGAACTCGAGGCATTCTTCGTCCCCTGGTTTATAAAATCTACAACGCTCCACAGGTCAGACCCCCTCTGGGGACAGTGCCATCGAGCCCCCCTCCCTGCGCTCACCAGAGCCCAGCCCTCTCCGGGAGCCCACCTACCTTGCATGTCAAAGACCGGGTGCAGGGCTTCTTGGTGTCGAGATCGATGACCCCACAGTGTATGTCAGGATCGAACTCTCTTTCTGCCAAAAGCACAGACGCATTACAATGGGCTCATCGAACATTCCTTCATTAGTTTTGAAAACAGGAGAATCGTCAGAACAGGCAAATCGTAACTGGAATAAAATCTACGACATCATAAATAAATATAAAACAACACGCGAGCGCTGCCAAGCCGCAGCAAGAGACGCCACAAAGAGAGCGGGGGACTGCTGCCATCACTTGACAGGAAAGGGATTGTGCGAGTCAGCATTCCCGCAGTGCTCCATTCAGAAACACACCACTCGAGAGCTATTTTTACATTACCTACGGACATGTGTACTTTAAAAGCAAGAGAGAAGAGGTCAGGCAGCGTACCTAAGGAACTTCCACAGAAAGCTGAAGCTGACCAGTCTTAAAAAAGAGGACTTCTAGATAGCAGTCCATTTGTTTCCTCATGAATACCCAATTACATACAGAGAAACGCTTAGAGAAAAAAGGCGAAGTTACCTGATAATCTCTTATTTAAAAATTTCCTGTTATTGGAATTATCTTCAGACTTTTTTTCCAGAGTGGATGGTGCAGGAAGCCCTTTGCCATTCAGAATCTGTCCAGGTGAAGGCAAGGTTGGCTTTGGTATTGAGGGGCAGTTAAGGCCAGGCTTGACTGAGGAACTCACAGTAGCAGGACAGGTGGGCCCCACCGTAGGTTTCAGTAGTGTGCCGTCCATCTTCGGATGAATCTTCTCCACTTTGACAGAGGGCGTCATGCTGTCACACACAGGGGGAAGCAGAACATCAGCACTTGAGCGCCCCAGCAGCCCCAGGTCAACGGTGAGCCCAGATGGCTGCGGGCCATCCCCCAGCCCTACCCACGCACCACACAGAGCCAGGCTTCCAATGGTGACTTCTGAAAATGTGTCAGGACTACCCAGAAAACTCGGTACGATTCATGGTCAGTCAGTCTATAAACCCTTCTGGTGAGGCCCAAGCCTCCTGTGGTCCTTCACCATCCCGGACGATCCTACACATGAGCCTACAGGGGAACTAAGCCCGATACCCAACTCGCTTCCTTCAAGACACACAACAGGAAAAGGTCTAAAAGGTCCAAAGACACTCTAATACCTTTGGAGAATATCTTTTGTGAATTATCATTTTAAAGAAAGGATCCATCAAAACAAATCAATCTGAGTGAACAGAGGCAAGAATAATTAGAATTAGATAGCGTGTCTAAGAAATGTCACTCAGGACATACAAGAATTCAAATGAGCCTAACGAGATCTCCAAGAAGAGGCTCTCTGCCCCTGTCAGTGAGGGAGACCAGTGTTTAATTAGTTATGTAATGTGTCACTGAAGTGATAATGCTCCAGTCTCTGAAAAAAGTTTCTATAATAAGAGCTTGGAATATAAGCATCTGGCACACAGCTGGTGGGCACTGAATACCTGCGCCACTAATAAAGAATTGATTTTTCTGGGAATCTTACGGACACTATCATTTGGACGGCAAATGTTGGTATGGAGCTAACAGTTGGCTGGGTCCCCCTCTAAAACCCAGATCCAAAGAAAGAAGATTTGGATTGATGAGGTTTTATAAACTCCGTTCAGTAGAGTCCGAGCTCGAACAGCTGTTAAGCTGGCGAGTGACTTACACATAGCACTGGCATTTTCTTTGGCTTTCAGAAAGGCCCAGGAATGAAAGCCAAGCTTGCTGTACTTGTACTTCTGACAAATGAGCAGAGGCTGGGGGCTTAGCAACCAGGACAAACAGCACCAAACAGCTGTACCTGGAAGAGCCCGACAGGGGCAGGCGCACTGCAAGCAGCCACAGCCTCTCCCAGCCGGCAAGGTCCGTGAGCAGCAGCAGGTGCTAGATGCTGCCCTGAGGTTAACCAGGTTGTCAGACCCTCAGACTGAGAAGCATGGCATACCCTCCAAAAGGGAGGCAGGCCAGGGAAAAGCCACCCACCACTGGGCTGAGGGCTACCATGACGAGGCAAGAAAGGTTTCTATGGAGCACACGGCTGCTCCCTCACATGACCACACGGAGGCTGGCAGCCTACAAAATCCACTGCGCAAACGTGCCAAAGCCTTGCCTGGTGGTGTGAACTTCTTCCGGTCTTCCCTCATCACTACTGTGATGTGAACCCAATACTGGCAGAGGATGGGGCAGGGCGGGGAAGCATTGTTTCCCTATCTGCTTTGCAGGCTCCAGAAAATCCTAGAACGGCGTCTGGGAATCATCTCACCTTTTTATTCCTACTGTTATCAACGGCAGCAGCAGAAGCACCAATGTCCATTCATTTACTGTCTCCTGTGGGTCAGACACTACGCCAGGTGCTTGACGCTGCTATATTAATTCTACTTCTCCCCCAATAACTCCACACAGTGTGTGTTACTCTCCAACTGTGAGAGAAACAGGGTCTTGTTCAAAGCCCTGCAGTTAGAAAGCGATAGAAGGGGTGTGTGAACCAGGCCTGTCTGCCCGCAGAGCTTGGCTAAAGCTCCTCGGCTGCATTACTCGTCCTCGTCCTTATCTGTAAAATGGGCATAACAACGAGACCTGTTTCATAAGGTTGTTGTGCTAATTCAATGACAGCCCACAAATAGAGACAAGTTTCCCTAGCTGGCACACAACAGAGTCAATCAATAAGTACTGCCGACCTTATCATTACTGGTATTCCTGTTCTGTGAAGTCTCCCAAAATAGACGGGAAAACAAAAGGAAACAACATATGTCTGATTTTTCCCCAAGGCAGGCGCTCCTTCATGTGACTGACAACACTCTCGGGTGCTCCTGGTGTGCACAGTCCCACACCCGGCCGGGAAACGCGCAGAACCCTCTGGGCCATACTCACATTCTACCATGGGGGACTCTACTTTGCTGAATGGGATGCATTGGCCTGGTGTTCCCCCTGAGGTGCAGTTTCTCTTTGGGTGATTTCAGCAACTTGGAACTTAATGAGGATGTGCCTACAACACCTCCACTGGAAGAACGGTTGCTTCCACTTCCGCTGCCTCCTTTGCTTTTGGACAGAGAAGGGAAGAAGGGGAATACTGAAGTGGGAGGAGCGGCCCAAGAAGGCTTGCTGGATGAGCTGTGTCTTCTTTCTGAAAAGGAAAACAGGGGGAAAAAAAAAAGACACTGTGTTTCGGGCAAGTCTCCAATGGAATACTGGAAGAGTCCCCTGAAATCAACACATTTAGGTTCAAATATGCGTCACTAAGTGAAAATATATTTCACTCAGCAGCTTTCAGAAACGGCTTATCTAGGCCTCGCAGACTTATTTAGGATTCTAGGAACTGGTCCTTCTGCTTCGGAAACATCTCGGCATAAAGCGGTTTATCATACGCAGATAGCCATTAGGAAATTAAAGAGGCATTCCAAACCTGAGAACATTTGGTTTCGTATGCTAGAAATGAACCTCACTCACTCCGAGAGGGAGTCAGAGAGGCGAACGATTCGCTCATCCACGGAGCTTTACTGACTGACACCCGCTGACGCCTTTCTTGCCTTCTAGCATAGCATCTTTCCAATTTTTTGAACTGCAAATGTCAAAAAACAAATTAGACCTTAATTTTTTTTCTGTCACTAACCCGCTAGCATGTGACACCAAATAAAAATGTTTCTAGGGTTATTTTATCATTCTTTGAACCTGTGCTAAAATTTTCCAGTGACTCACTTTACTCTCTCTTTTGTAATAATCTCACTTGAGTACAGATGGCACAGCTCTGGTTCACACTGTTGTGATGCCAAAGGCGCAAGACAAAAAATACCACAAAGAGCTACGCTTGTTTTTAAAGCCAGGAAGTAATTCATGGTTAAGTACACTCTACACAGTTTTACCTGAAGATAAGTCTACCCACCGGAGAATCAGGTTTTCTCATCATAAAGCAATCCATACTAAAAACACAGAGAGCTGTTGCAGAATGGTACTATCTGAAACAAGTAAATTATTTAGGAACTGTATCTACTTAAGAACCTTATGATGGTAGCTTAGTGACTGCCTTCAATTAAACTTGCAATTTAAAATGACACATCGCTTAACTTTAAGTTTTAAAATGTACATGACCCAACATTTACGTATCACAATACGGAAGCTATATGAACATTTAAAAAATTAACCAATGAGATCAGCGACTATAAGCACCATACAAATGGTTTATTTCTAAATTCTTTTTTTTTTTTTTAACCAGTCCTGAGGCTCTCTGGGAAGCTGAGATGACTGATTCCCAGAAGGCCATTAGTTCAACAATGCTTTGTGAGGTACTTAAGAACCTTCTACAACAGGACAAAATTATTATGCTGATCTACAGACCAAATTCCAACTGTCCAACTAGACCACACAGAGGCCACAACCAACTCAGGATGGCTAAAAGGATAGTGATTTTTTTTTTTTAGGTTTATTTACTTATTTTGACAGAGGGAGTGCAAGGGGGTCGGGTGGGCAGAGAGAGAAGATGAGAGAGAGAGAATCCCAGGAAGGCTCTGTGTGTTGTCGGCAAGAAGCTCAATGCAGGGCTTGAACGCATGAACTGTAAGATCATGACCCGAGCCGAAATCAAGAGTCAGTCAACTAACTGAGCCACCCAGGCGCCCCTAAACTGGCAGTGATTTTAAGTGCCTGTTGCTGGTTGTTTTGTTTTGCTTTTTTTTTTTTTAATCAGATGAAAGTTATGTGCATGGAAGGGAAAACTAAAATAACCGAAGTTTAATAATTTTCCAAATTTGGCATCTGAGTATTTTTTTTTCTTTTTTTTCTAATTTAGTTTTTCTCTCCTCTGTGATCCCAAAACACTGTCTGAATATCCTTCCAAGCACCAGCACTTGTCAGGCAGGACTGTAAAAATCTGTTTCCAGTTCTGCTGCCTTCCTTGGATGGCGAGGCTTCCTGTCTGGGTCATCTCTGCCCCTGTGAGGCCTGGCGCGGGCAGCCCCTCACTGAACATCTGCACCATCGGTGTGGCTTGTCTTGTGAGGAGGAGTGATCTGAAACAGTTGTGGACCAGTGGACAGTCGTGGACCAATGGTTCTCAACCCTGGCTACACACTGGCAGAACCTAATGAGCCTAATAAATACTGATGCCTGAGTCCCACCCAGAGAGATTTCTGATTTAACTGGTTTGGGGTGTGGTCTGGGCATCCAGACTTTTCTAAGTGCCCCTGTGTGATTCCACTGTGCAGTCAAGGTTGATAGCCACCTAATACCAGGCTAATGCTCCAGAACCACTAGCCACGGCTGAGTGAGTTAACACCTGTAGGGCCATGCAATCACTGCCAGGCACACGGCACTCTCTCTCGGGGTCTATTAAGTAAAGCTCATCGCCGTTCCCTGTCCTCAACCACTGCTTTCTGGACTTCCATCAACTGCAGATTACTTCCATTATTCTTACCAAAGCCACATAAAATACTATTTTTTACTCAGCATCTTTATTTGAAGTATCAGCTCTACTGTTCCCTCCTCCTCCTCGGCCAATATTAACCAGTCTCTCTCACGGGAACATCACTGGTCTTTCGGACAGGACAATTCTTGTATAGGATTTCAGGATGATTAGAGGGCCTGTCCCAGCCACTTAATCAGCAGTGGTGCTCCTCTGCCAGGGGCAGCCTGAAACCACCCTCCAAGCCATTTTCACGTTACCGGGTGTGACGCAGGGCACTACCCCCAACCAAGAATTATTTCTCCTAACAACAGCATCTATGAAATCATAGGTTTGACAAGCTCGTTATATATTTTTTATATACATTAAAACAAATATTAAAATATTCCTCCATGTTCACCCACAGAAATCATCTTGTGTATTCCTGATGGAAGTCAAGTGTGTACTGCAGGAATAATACCATGTTTGTGGTATGAACAGGGAGAAAACTCCCAGCTAAAACTTTTACCTCTATGACGTACATCCCTTTTACTCTTCTCTGGGGACCAGAATTCTCAAGCAAGTGTCTTAGGGTAAGTAAATGTGATTTTCAAGTATTTAAAAAGTATTTTCTCTTGATATCAAGTGATACAAATAACAGTCTCAATCTAATTAAACGCAGTTTTGCTTGTAAAGCTTATTTTCAGAGAGTAAATTTATTCTAAAGCCACTGGTATTCTAAGGCACGATTTGGGCATAACAAGATATTGCATCTGCTTTTACAGGACTTCCTCTGCAAAAAGTCCTAGTCAATGCAGAAAATGCACTGGCTGCACTGAGTCACGTGGGCGTACATAAAACACACCCCTCCCCCAAAATCCACCATGCACCCCAGTTCACTGTGGATGTGAAGAGCCACACCCACCCACAACTGGTGCTACAACTTTCCCCCCATCTTGGATAACATCCGTCCACTACTCCACAACAACTCACAAGCTGCAGCTCTCCCAACACCTACTTCCAGAAGCAAATGTCAGTTCATTTTCTAGTATTCATCTATTCTTAACCATTTACTCTACGGAGAACTGTGCTACTGTTTCTGCTAGGTTCCTATCTTTTGTGTGTGTGTCACTAATGAAGTTTTGAGTGCTGTGCCTGTAACCCCATTCTTCTAACGAGTCTCATGTGGGTTTTATTACACAACGCTGCACAGTGCAGTAAGTTCTTAGGAATGCGTGCTGGAGGACAGCAGAACTGACTTTATCTTAAAGTCTGTCCTTTTAATTCTCTATTCCCGTCCTAGTCCATTCCTGCCATTTTCTTCAGCTAACTCTTCTTTTCTAGTCAATTAACACTTGATTTGGGATTTTGCACTAGAAAAATCAAGAATCAAAGCTTCCTAGCATTAAAAATCTGCTGGTCTGTTGATAACAAACATAATTTCAAAAAAATTATATTTTCTACTTCAGTAATAAAAGCTATTTAAAAACCAAGAATGGCAATCTATTATGTGAATTTCTTTCATTCATTGAAACTTGAAACAGACTTGCACGTGTGTGCACGTAACAGATTCTGGCTGAAGAGTGCCAGCTCAAACCCTTGTAATGCCACTGAGTTAAGCTATTACTTCACATCATGGTCTGGTAACTTATTCTCTGGAAAGGGCGGCATCTGGCTTACTATTCTCTTCGAGAAAGCAAAGAGGAAAAAACAGATTTAATTACAGCTGAGTTGGACTCTCCCCCTCATTTCACTGTGGGCCTTTATTTCTCATAAGATTTTAAACTGGGCTTCCAGCTTAAAAAAAAAAAAGTGTTTGTTCCTAGATCAAAAGAGAAATGGGCAAGTTATGGGTAGGGTTAGGGACCTTCTATTAAGTGGGCAAACCGGAGGCCAGGCGCTAAGCATAACTGCAGTGTGGTTTGCTAAGGAGTCCAAGCTGAGTTTTCAAAGCACTCCTCTCTACAGGGTCTGGCACGGGCTCAGAGAAAGCACACTCTGTTGTCCCTAAATGAGAAGGGTACTTTGAATGGCTCCAGCAAAGGGAGAGATAGTTAGGCAGCCCAAAAGACAGACAAATACAGATACGGAAAAAGACAGAGACCCAGACAGGCAGACATGGGCGAGGATGTGTGTTCTCAGGGGGACGAGGGGAGGGACGCTGGGGGTTTGGAGTAGACAGGGCAGACAGATGTGAAGAAAGAGGTAGAGGTGAAAGGTGGAGGAGAGGGAGAGAGAAAGAGACCGTGTGCAAGGGTACAAGAGATGGATGCGTTGGGCTTTCTTCCCCCTTGTGGTGTGAACATGTGATACCACTGACGGGAACGGCAGGATATTGGGGAGCGGTGGGTAGAGGACAGCTCTCTTTAAGTCTTCCAAAATGGAGAGCAACCAAGAATACTGAGCTTGCAATCTGGTATTCATGCTGAGGTTAAAAATATACGTATGTACGTGTTGATACCTAGGTACAAACTGAAAAGGAGTTCAAAGCAAATAATTAGATCTCCTGAAGTCATAAATAAATACTGCTTTGAAAACAAATAAATATAATTCAGATGCACAAGTGTCAAAGTTAGGGCACAAACCTAAAAAGGCGTCAAAGCAAATTTTAACTTCAAACAATTCATGCTTGAAAAAGAAAATCTAGGGGCGCCTGGGTGGCTCAGTCGGTTGAGCGTCCGGCTTCGGCTCAGGTCACGATCTCGCAGTCCGTGAGTTCGAGCCCCGCGTCGGGCTCTGTGCTGACAGCTCAGAGCCTGGAGCCTGCTTCGGATTCTGTGTCTCCCTCTCTCTTCTCCCCTCCCCCACTCATGCTCTGTCTCTCTGTCTCAAAAATAAATAAACATTAAAAAAAAAAAAATTGAGTGGTGAATGATATATTAAAAAAAAAAAAAGAAAAGAAAAAGAAAATCTACAAGGATATATGTCAAATTTTATGCAGTTATGCCTGGGATTCGGGTCTATATATATACCGACTGAGCCACCGTAGTGCCTTGGGTCTAGTTTTAAAAAGTTCTGTATATTATTTAATTTTTCTACAATGAACATGGTTTACTTGATTATACTTAAATTTTAAAAGGGGGGAAATTTCATTTGGTGTTCTAGCCAAAATTTTACACATGCCTAAATAAAGGCGTATCATCATTTGTGAGCACAGAACCCATCTGATCATGTAAGGGCAGGCAAGAGCATCTAATACCTATTAAGACCACTTCACAAACTTGTTTTTGCTCAGGGCTCTTTTCACTAATGTTTTATATTTCAAACAACTGACTGATTACAAGTCTCACCTTCAACATTAATAACAGCTGTTCCTATCTATAGGGCATAAACCATGTATCAGCACCATACTGTGTAACTTACAGAGGTTATGTCATTCAGTTCTGACCATCCTTCTGTAAAGCAGATGCTGTTATGATCCCCACTTCCAGATGAGCAAGCCAAGGCTTTAAAGGACTCATGTTGGTGGCCCAACATCACCCAGTTGGTTAAGAGGCATAGTTGGGATGCAATCCCAGGCAGGCGACTCTAGTACCCAAGCTGGGCCACACTAATCCACCTGTCCTTATGTGGTATTATTAGCAAGTCATAATACATGGTCCAAAGACAGGCAGAAGGGAAGGGTGAAGGTGAGGGTTGGGGCGTTTATCAGTAAGAAGCCCATCTTCCCAAGTGCTCAGCAAAATCAGGGTAACTGCCAGCACAAAAGACCTCAGAGGCTAAACACACAAGGTTGAGACAGAATTTTAGTAAAATCAGGATGGGAATCGAGAACCTGTTTAAGGAAAACCCAGGTTGTCGTGGATTTTATCCTTCCATTTTCTAAGTTGCTGTCCTGAAGCTATGCATGTTAGCCAGTGTACCTTATTTCTTTTTTTCCTTTTTTTGCTCAGGAGGGTTTTAAACCATCAAAGATGGTTTGAAGAGTGAATTTTGGTAGAAAGTACCAGTGAGGGTTGTCTGTCTAAAAATCATTTTACAAAGTTCCCAGATGAGTCTGTTTTACTAAGAAAAGCGAATACCTGTTCTACAGGATTAGGCTGGCCCCCTCTGGACCAACACAATGCATGCTTCTGGTCACTCTCTGGTCTCTGGTCAGTCATGGTTGCCTTTCCAGCAGGGGCTCAGGGCTGTCAGGCACAGCGCTGATGTGAGCTAAGTAATTAGCCTGAATAGAATCCAAATTAAAATTAAAAAATACTTTTTTTGGAAGTGACTCAATTGGTTAAGGTTCTCTCTCTTGATTTCGGCTCAGGTCATGGGCGCACAGTTTGTGAGATCAAGCTCTGAGCCTGCTTGGAATTCTACACCCTACCTCCCCTCCCTCCATCCCCCCGCCCCTCCCCCACCTGCTCTTGGTGTCTCTCTCTCTCAAAATAAATAAACATTAAAAAAAATAATAAGTACATTTTTAACAGATTACCTAAAAGAGCAAGAACTTTGGAAACAGAGACAGACAGGTTCAAAACCTTGCTCTGCCACTTACTAGCTGGGTAATGCTGGGCAATAGCCTGAATCCACTCTCCTTGAGCCTCTTCCTCTGTCAAACCTATCCTGCAGGGCAGGGCTATTGGAGATTAGCTAATGGAGGGTTGTAGAGCCCACAGCTCAAGGCTGACTATGGACCAGGCACTGGGAACTCAGCAGGCACTAAGACAGATGCTCCCTGTTAATTTAGCTAATGTCAATTACAGACTCTTGTGAGAAAGGCATGCTGACTATCAAAGCAGGCAGCAATCACTTACAAACAAACCTAACCCACTTTCTCTTCTCCCATGTAGTACAGGTGGAGGCTACATATTTAGTTTATATGTCAACCCAAAAATACACCAAGCTCTTCTCATAAAAGCTCAGAGGAGTAACTTTTAGAATTCATTTACAAATGAGTAAATTCACACCAATCAAAAAAAGGAATGCTCATTCGACCTAAGGTTATTTTATAAATAAATGGTTGGTTCATTTTTGCGATGGAAACGAGTCATTCAGGAAGAACAGCAGGAGAATGGAACAGAAGGAAGATCTCAAATTCGGCTCATGGATCCAGAGGTAGAAATTTCAGGCAGATTATTCAAGAAACGATTCCTAAAACTCACAAACTTTTCTCTAAATGAAACTCACCCTTTTGGATAGACTTGGTCACATAAGGTTAAAAACTATGTACTTTGGGGATGCCTGGGGGGCTCAGTCAGTTAAGCATCCGACTTGGGCTCAGGTCATGATCTCACGGTTCGTGGGTTCGAGCCCCACACCAGATTCTGTGCTGACAGTTCAGAACCTGGAGCCTGCCTCGGATTCTGTGTCTCCCCACTCTCTGTCCCTCCCCTGCTCACTCTCTGTCTCAAAAATAAACATTAAAAACAAAAATAAAAAAATAAAGTGTGTACTGTGTACAGAATGGCCTTATGAAAAATACCAATCCACACTTTGAGGTATTTATGATTTCATGGGGTCTCTGACAGTCCAATCCTACTAATACTCTAGAATTGCTCTTTTAAAACAAGTTTTTTGTTTGTTTGTTTGTTTGTTTTAAATAATCAGGCTCACACATGTCTATAGAATGTTAAATGCACATGTATGGGTCATTTGGTCAGGCACGGCAAATAATAACTGCATATAACAAAAGGTTCAGTTTAGAAAGTTAGGGTCATTCATTTAAGCAGGCCCTTCACAGAATTTATTAAATTGTTTATTCTGACATCCGGATTGAAAAGTAACTACAATGTGCTATTATCCAGCTCCCAATTAACCCAAACCGTCATTACTTCACTTTCGGGCTGCCAACCACAACTCGCAAAGGGTCAGCTGGCATCAGCTGTCTTTCTTAAAGACAACCCCTAAAAAAACATCCAAGATCAGGAAACTATAAAGTAAGACTACATATAGATTTTTCAATTCTCAGAGCGTCTTCCTTCAGAGCATCTGCCTTACACATCTACATTGCACATCAGTGTTTTCTCTGAGACTTTTGACATTCAAAGCTGAATCCCATTCCAGATCTTTCGTCGTTTCTGCACATTATATGGACTATTATTTACTTACTATATTTTTCAAAATACAGTGACTGATTAGGTATATCTAATTTAGCATTACCCTAAGCAATTTCTGTGAAACCATGACTCTGATTTTATTTTTGTTCTTTTCCTAATAGTTATTAAAAAATAATAACTGGCATACTATCTAAATTCACACCATGGACATGAAATCACCACACATGGACATGAAGCATTTAATGATTTGTTCTCACTGCTTGCATTGTCACCTTCTCCCTGTAAATTTTCTTCTTCCTACGTAAAGGCATTCTCGTGTGTCTGACCAGCAAACGCATTCCTACCCCACTCCCTGTCCTCACAGATTCTCTTTAATCCAGATTTGCCTTTTCTTTGATCCAACTTCTTTAGGGTCTCTCGACACTTGATTAGAAGACTCCAGAGAGAGCCGGGTGTAGCCTAATGCTAAAAAACGGCCAACATTCAAATCTCAGGTTGAGGAATCCAAAACTGACCTCTGACAGGCAGTGCCCCGAAGGACAATTAGCCAAAACTGGAGCTGGGAGGCAGCCTCAGAAAAACATGCTTAGGTGGGTTACAAACGGCACTGAAAAACAGTGAGGAAGAAAAAGTCTTTACCACAAAGCACTCAGCATCATTTCCACTAGAGAGATTTAATTGAAAAGGATGATTTCAACACTGGCTGCCCTAACAAATTAGTCTCCAACTGCGACTTCTGCCAAATGCATTTCTCCTCCCTCTAATGCAGAGGGGCTTTTAAATTAAAACATAAGGGGAAAGTGCAAAAAAGAGAGTCATTTACAGCACTTGGGCTACTTGAAACAACTTTTCACCAAAGGTCTATAATCAAATTATCAAGCTCTTCAGGCCAGTGCTTTATGACGGAAAGAAAAGCCCCAGGAAAGTATTCCGGGTCCCCTGGCACTTCCCCGTCTCTGGGCAGGGTGCGCACTGCAGCGTCCCCATTCACGCTAGCCGCATGAAAGAGAACAGATCACAAAGGGCAGATTACAAGGGAGGGCGACTCCGACTCCAGTGGGGGAAGGGACGGGCGTGAATGGATTGTAAATAATGTTGCTAAGGGAGCAGAAATATGGCAACTTCAAATATTCCTCTTGCCAGGAATTCTTCCCGTGGGGACTGTTCTTTCTGTACTTTGCTTTCAAGTATGTGAGAAATATGAAAACCTTACTGAATATCTGGGGGTCCTCTTCTCCTGCCATCTTAACTTGTAGCTCTTGGCAAACATTGCTAAAATGGCTTTTTAAAAATCCAAGTGTTTTGTTAAAGGAGATGAAATGATAGAGGAAAAACAGGAGGTACTGAATGGTAGGAGATCACCCTGGCTGTGAGTAGGTGGCATCATTTCTTCATAATCACTGTCACAGGACAGCTCGTTTTAAGGAAGAGTGACTGGTCTGAACGATCTGCTCGTTTCCTTAAGGGGGCCCTTCCCATGCTCTTGCCACTCCGTTCAAGGCGCAGACTCTGAACGGAGGGTTATCATCATGATCTCAAACAGACACACAACGATGTTTTCAGTGAAAGTACCTTTGGGGAAAAGGCAGCTGCTGCCTTGAGCAAAACACAGCCACCAAACTCGAATTCTGCTGCCACCATTTCTGACTACAGGCTATCATGCAATGAATGACATGCTGGCTGACACTTCTACTTTGCTAACAGTCCTAAGGACCCCTCTCTGCCGTGCTCAGGAAGCACAGTGTTCCCCGAAGGATGCTGGCAGAGTGCAGCAAGCAACCGCCCTGCTTGAAACAAACATGATCTCACTGAGTGATGTGCACTCACTGCCCCCGAATTCGTTCCCCTGTCTCCCTCCCACTTCGTCGACGACTTGAAATGTCTGTATGCCTTCGGATCCGGCATGTGAAAAGAAAAGAGAGCCAAAACCAGAAACCGACCAGTCTCCAGTTTCCTCTGACTTAATCCCTCACTGGTTAGGGAATGAAGCGTCCTACAGTTCAGTGATCTATCATGAGAAGTTTAGTCTTCCTATTTGTTATAGACCATGTGTGGTTCAAGCATCAATATACTCAGTCCTTCCACAAACTTGTATCTTTCATTTTGGGCCTTAGTCACAGTTTTACCCAAATGAAAGATACAAGGCTATCATCAAAATGCAAAAAGGAAATTAAAAATAAAAAGTATGCCTTTACCACTGCAATTCAAATTTTACACACATACACATACACCCTCAGGCTCCCTAGTGCCTGGTCTTTGTGCATCCTCTATACACACACACACACACACACACACACACACACACACACACACACACGTAGGGAGAGACAGAATTAAAGGAAGCCAGTAAAACTCAAATCCGAGTTCTCTTTTTCACTGTT
Organism: Paguma larvata; assembly: GCA_030068075.1. NCBI lineage: Eukaryota > Metazoa > Chordata > Mammalia > Carnivora > Viverridae > Paguma > Paguma larvata. Next base: position 30,170,556 of record CM057842.1, on the reverse strand, counting down.
TTTGTTTTGTGTGTTTTTTAAAATGAAAACTGCTGTGCAGGAACCCCCACAGGGAACACGGTCTTCCCAGGCCAATAAGGAGTAGCAAGTCCAAGGTGCAATGGAATAGCAGCACCATCTGCTGCTGCACAGTGCTGCGCCGAGTCTAAGTCACATCCTTACTGCTGGGTCTCTGCTAATTTCGTATCCTTTTAATTTCACTTTATTCTGGATGGGAGGGGGACAGTGGACAAGGCAATGCCAAAACCTCAAACTCAGAACGCAGCCCAAAAAGCCTTCTTCATTAAGCACTCCATGAATAAGGAACAGGTGATTCATCACCTAACAATGCCAATGTTTTCAGTGAGTTTGTAGCATAGGTTTGTTCCCCCTGCAACATTCCCCAAAAAGAGAAATAGTATCTGCCCCACCTACAGGCTGGGACTGTCAACTAATGAACCTCAAAAGCAATATTCAAAAACGAAACTACATACAAACAGCAAAACTAAAACAGCCTGACAAAAGATAATTAAAAAAATAACTAAATAAATTCTAGGGAGTTAACAGCAATTTGATCAAAGGTTTAAGATCTGTTTATGTTTACAGTCCTTCAAACTGGTAGCTAAATTTTAATCTCAATTAAAACTATCCGGTCAAGCTCATTAATGCAGAAGCCATGAAACGTGAATCCGTGAAAAGTAAAAAACTCAACTGTCACCTCACTCCCTGCTTACCGACAGAAGCACGAGACAGGGTAAGTTGGAGAAGAACCTCCCAACATAGCCCAAAACAGTCGGCTTAGCTGTACTGGCTACCCTGATAACACAACTGAAAAAAAAAATAGTTCTTTCCAGCAGTCAGTCTGTAATTAAATTTTTGTACACTCAATTTAAGTTACTGAATGACTTTCCAGGGTAGCACTACTGTTTGTATTTTGAAGTTGTCTTCCTCTTGACACAGTGTTCTGCGGGAAACTCTGCCATGGATCTGAAGTATCTGACCAAACAGCTTTCAAACACATTCGACAGGAAACTCTATGAACTGCTTGTCATAAAACCTCATTTACCACAAGTGAGATAAAAAACAAACAGTTAAAGCGTGTTACAACGTTCCTCCATTTTTAGCGAGCGGCGTAACTAATGCTTTCCCTGTTTTGAGATACGGGAACTGTTTGGTGCAAACCTCAGCATTTTGCTGGAGTTAATAACAAACTAGACTCCTGTCTGCGTTTGAACTTTGTCCAGATCACTCAAATGACATTTCAGAATGGCTCCTGTGGACGGCTTGCAGCAGCTAATCCCCCTTGTTGCAATTACCCCACTCGGATCCACTAGCTCTGCAGAGCTCACTCCCTCTACCACTTCGGCAACAGAGAGCCCAGGGCCTGCTGGCAGGGGAGGCCAAACGCCAGGAGGAAAGAGGCCTGTGCGAACTCTTCCCGCTCTGCTTGGTTCTCTGTAATGTTAGCAAAGACCTAACCCACCTCCCACAAGCTCACCCACAGCTGGGCCCCGAGCCAAGCCCGGCCTCTGAAAACTGCCTCGGAAAACTTACCCAGTGGAGCTTTCAGCCCTCGTGCGGAGGAAGGGCTGTTGTGGAGAGGCTCCTCGTCACCTTCCATTCACATAATCTGGTTGTGCTTCACTGCACACTTGCTACTGCAAGCTTGCATCATGACTTGGGTCTGCCCACCAACTCCAAATATGCTCCATGTTTGGTCTTATGTAACATTTGCTACTACTGTAAAAAGCACTTGAATTACAAAGGTCCTGGCAGATCAACAGAAAACAAGGGGTGGAGTCTAATTTCAACTAATATGGTCATACAAGGCGTCCTGGCTGGTGTAAATTAATCCTTCTATTTGAAAGGCAACTTGCCAAAACTGGGGAAGATGGAATTTACAAATTTAACCTGCTAAAATGTGAATTTATTCACACGCTGATTTTTCTGAATACCTTTCAATGGACACTGCTGCTACCAGGTATATTAGAAAATGTACGTGATTCATTACACAGCCTACATTTTAAGCCTTGATAGACTGGAAAGTTTTAGAGGTAATGCATTTCTACAAATTTCAGCAGACTTCTTCGACATTTTATTTCCCCATGATCCATACTTAAAAATAATTAAAATTTGTCATACTGAAGCTTATTTTCCCTTCCTAAATCTAGTAACAAAAATCTTAACCAATTTTCTGTGCATATTTGTAAAACACATCTAATTTCAGGATATATGCCTGATTGTCTCGAGTCTGGCGTTCAGTCATTAGATGACTGACTTTAAAGCTGGGACCTTTTATACTTTTAATCCAAAAACTTCTCCCCCTAATGGCTCTTTTCCAACAGTGTCTTCCTGGTCTGTTTCTCTGTGTCAGCCCTATTAAGTTGCCCACAAAACTACGCTCCTCTTCTCAATCCCCAAATCTTACTGTCAAACACACATGGAAACAAAAAACGGCCAACTGATCTGAGTTTTAGGATGATAAAGGCTGCACACATAAATAGACTTGGATGCCTGATAGTTCAGAATGAACACTTTTAAATGTCAAAAGGAGGGGGGAAATTCCTCTACAGAATCCCATCACCCCTTTGAGAATATTTGGCAAGAAGTCATGAATTACATGTGTGGAAAAGATTTGGCCTGGAAGGGGTGGGAAAGAGTTGTGAGGCATAGGAAATGGTTTCTATTAAACCAGACTCAAAATCTAAATTTACTCTAACACAAAAGAGTAACAGCCACACTGCTTTATTTTCATGGCAAGCAATCATATCCTGACCATGGGCAACGGTATTAAGATCCAGAGGGTTTTCTGAAACCTACTCCCCGCCTCCCCCGGGTTCCTATAGTCACATTCAAACAGTGCAAAGCTATAGTAGTCCTTAAAAACACCAGGAGAACACCAGCTAAGGGGCATCAGCAGATCAAACACAGAATGACACATAATTAACTTTCAAAAGTTAATTAGCAAAAAGAAGTTTAGAATAATTCACCGAAGGTCTTATGAAGCTAGAAGGAAAATCTCCACTGTATCCCCCCTGACTGCAAGAGGTCTGAGCACTGTTCACTGCACCCACCCACCCTCCCCAAGGGGCAGCTGAGGAGTCTCCTTGATGTCATCGGTCACAGGACAAAACTGAGATAAGAGGCCTTTTCTCAGACTCAGCCTCCGTTCCGCACCGCTGCACCTGTCAGGCCAGACCCCGGAGTCCTCGCCTTCTCCCAGTTCTCCCAGTTCTCCCAGCACAATGTTTCTAATGTTCACTTTTGTAGATGGTGATAAGGCAAGTGGGGGGAAAATGTCATTACAAAACCCAGTCAGTCCCTAAGTTCTGAGAATCAAATCTTCCTGGAATCCTGGTGAAAACTAGGATGGATTTCAGCGTTTTGTTTGTTTGTTTCTTTTTTAAGTTTATTTTGAGAGAGCGAGCACACAGGGAGGGGCAGACAGAGAGGTGGGAAGAGAAAGATAATCCCAAGCAGGCTCTGCACTGTCTGTGGAGCGGATATGGGGCTCAAATTCACAAACAGTGAAATCATAACCTGAGCCACCCGGGTGCCCCTCAGCGAACATTCTTAACTGCTACAAGTACACATCAATCTTTTCATTTTACATACGGTTGGCCCTTGAACAATGTCAGGGTTAGGGGCACTGACCATCCCCCCTCCCCCACCAGGTGAAAATCTGTCAAATTTTTGACTTCCCAAACTACTAAAATTCTACAGTTGATGAGAAGACTTACCATTGATACAAAGCTACTTAATAGATATTTTCAATGTTATATCTATTAAATACTGTATTCTTACAATAAAATGAGCTAGAGTAGAGAAAATATTAAGAAAGCCGTAAGGAAAAGAAAGTACATTTATAGTACTGTACTTCCTGATAAAAACCTGCACAGCTCAAACCCATGTTGTTCAAGGCTCAATTGAATAAACAAAACAACTTAAAATTTAAAGACGTATATCCGAAAAGGGATGACTAATAGTGTAGGCAGGGAACTATAACTTTGTACAGTAAGAATATACACGAGGACACAAAAACTGGTCATTTTTAAACACACACATTCTCCTCTCTGAGAGGCTTGGGTAAAAGGTTTAAGCAAATACTTAAATACCACTTTGTTCTGCCTGCAAAGCATTATTACCATTTTCTTTTTCTTTTCTTTTTTAAGTAGGCTTCATGCCCAGCACGGAGCCCAGAGTGGGACTTGGAACTCACTACCCCCAGATCAAGAGTTGGATGCTTCATCGACTGCCCACCCCTCCAGGAGTTCTGCCTGAATACTACTTCCTACAAACCATTTCCCAATATCCTATCCAAATAAAGCTTATTTGATACTATGTTTCCCAATGATGGCTCAGAGTTAAGTGTCTAGGTCTGGGGACATGGTGACATTTCTTTTTTCTCATGATAGAAACCTGGAAGACTACAGACCAGGTATGGGCGGTGTTGTGGATGGTGTGCGTGCATCACATGTATTCTGGTGCACAAAGGGAGTCCTGAACTGACAAAACTCTTCCGTGAATTAGCCTGCTCACAGCAAACACACACACACCAGCGGCAGCCAGGGAGGGCGGCGCCTCGAGGGCTTGGGTTCAGGGGGCAGCCAGCCCACTGTCTCCTCACTTCCAGTTACGCAGCCTTGGCCAAGACGCTGTGTCCCACAGGGTCTGCGTCCTCTCCGGGGATGCGCTAAGACCGCCTCCTCCTGCTGGGCTGTGGTGAGGGGTCAGGAGGTGACACACACGACGCAGTGACTGGCACAACTTTAGTGCTCAACACACGTTAGCTTTTATGGCTGGAATCAAGGAGAAACTGGATGGTGGGTGTCCCGTGAAGGCACGAAGGAGGAAGAGAAGGAGGTTGCTGGTACAGAATTAGTGACGTGCCCAACAAATCTTGGGATTTCCTAAATCAAATCCCTGAGAGGCCGGCAGGTGTCATCTGGTGTTCAGCACGGCAACCAACAAGCTGTTGGCAAGTGAGAGGGGCTGTGCTCCTGTCACTGGTGGTGGCCAGTTCTCCAGTTTACAGGAGCCACAAGTCTCCACTGACTCCACTTCAGTGTCTCAGCAGGCCGGGCAAGTTATAATTGGCCTTAATTGGCACTTACAGGAGCTTTAACATTCCTTACCTGCTGCCAAGGAACACTTGAAAGGGGGAGAAAGTATTTTCAAACTTGGAAATACCAAGCGATTCATTCAGCTGTGGGCTTGGAAGCCTGCTATCCAGAATCAGATTAGCTTCCCCAAGAAATGTTGCTATGTTATTATCCAGTGCTCATTAGGTACTCACGCCGGATTAGGAGAGGTGGGAGATGAAGTTTAAATGGGGATAATTCACCTTGGGGGCTAATACCATGCAGCAGCCTTCCTCTGGCTGGCATCATCTAATCTTTCGGTGGACGGCTCTTCAGGGCTCCGCCACACTTCATGCGTGTATCCCTTTTCAACTGTTCAAATTGTTCAAAGGCAGGGAAATAAAGTAAGTATAACCTCATGGCCTGATTTACATAGGCTTTGTGTTAACCACAGTCTGACCTCAGTCCAGTCATTATCTGATACACAAAGTGGACACTGTTAGAAGGTGACCAATCATGTCAAATGCAAGGAGGATAATGAGATCAGAAATAAAATAGACAACAGATTAAAATCATCAGTCCTGCAATTAAATTCACTCAAAACTGTTATCTTCTAGGAGTCTATACATTTTGCAGACAGGAATCCCAGCCTAGCTGAGCAAGATTTCTCCCTAAAGGTAAATTCCAAGCAGGAGGAATAGAAGTTTCCCACAGATGCCAGGAAAATTGCCTGTGATTGCTTAAATGAATACTTTTTTTTTTTAATCATCGCTTGTTTTGAAAGATCTCTTGAAATCCGACTATCATTACATATTACTCAAACTCAGAAGATACATACTAATACTGATGGTAAAAAAGTTTGCACTTGTTTCAGAAACTTAGTTCAGAGTCAAATCATAATCGATTACATTTGTGTGTGGGTAAAACACTTTAAGACACTTTAGAAAAAGAAACTGAATTTTAGAAAGATAAATAACACACCTACTCCTAGTGGTGATACTCTTCGGCACGCCTAAGAGATGTAAAGTACGAAAGCCTCTGTGGAAAACAATCTAGTAGCAGCTCTTAACAATGCACAGACATATCCTTTCTGACCCAGGAATCCCTTCCTGAGACTCTAATCCCATAGAAACAAAACCACCAGTAGGTAAAGACCTATGTAGCAGGATGGTTACTGCTCCTTTGTTCAGAGGCAAAAAGGAGGAAATAAGTGTATGTCCACAGACAGATGACCTCAGTGAGAAAGCTACTATACAGCCGCACCTTAGAATAGTAAGCAACCATTAAAAAGAGGGGATTAGTGTTATCCTGGCCTGTGAATGAACTCCCAAGTGGTATTGCTGAGTAGAAAAGAAGCAGAAGTGTGCATCATAGAATCCATTTTCCGTAAAATTCTGACCAAAAGTCCTTACTAAGAAAACATAGGATTATGTGTGCCTCTATAAATTTATTAGCATGAGAAAAATACAGAAGCATATATACTAAATTATGTACTAATAATGTACCAAGTTACAAAGATGGTTTACAGTAGACGGGAAGACTGTTACAGCTGGAAGAGCTAGGTAGGCAGAAAGCCAATGAAATAAGAAAACAGTAGGGTGAATAGCATATTTGAGATTATTACATTTGTCTATGTAAAAATATATGTTTATACATTTAATATATTCACACATCATTCAAAAAATCCATAAAGAACTAATAAATTTTTGTTCTTAAAAATGCACTGTGAAAGGAAGAAAAAAATCAGACAGCATTAAGTTCTGGTGTTACATCAAATAAGCATCTCCTGGTTACAGCTCCCATTTCATCTGTTTGGCTAAAAAGACTGGATTCAAGGAGCACAACAAGGAGCACAAGAATCACAAAGAAAAAAAAGGCCTATTAGCCACTCTAGTGAAACGATATTTTAATTTTCTTTTTTCTTTTTTTTAAGTTTATTTATTTTGAGAGAGACAGACACAGCACAAGTGGGGGAGGGGCAGCAAGCAAGGGAGAGAGAGAATCCCAAGCAGGCTCTGTGCTGCCAGCACAGACCCCGATGTGGGGCTCAAACCCACAAAGCCTTGAGATCATGACCTGAGCCAAAACCAGGAGTCAGACACTTAACCGCCTGAGCCGTCCACGTGCCCCACCAATATTTTAACTTTTTAAAGCTCACTACAAACCTTCAGCATACGAATTCTAGCAATCTTTTAAAAATATCAAGCATTAGAAGCAGTAAACAAATTTCATTTCAGAGTTTATTTTTGACCCTAGGAGACTCCAAATCAAGAGTTCTATCCTGTGTGATTAGGGGCTTACTGCTTGTATTTTAACTTTCAAAACTGAGATGGTTACCTTCCCTGATATTACCTTTTTTTTAAACTCCAAAATACATGAGAGGAAAAGGTATAAAATTTCTTTGAAATTCAGAGAACTCCGTCTTAATAGCAAAACGTAGAAGTAAATCTAAAGACTGGGATTTCTGTGTACGCAGTGTGAAATGAGGAAGGAAAGAGCTAAATTTAGCCACTGCTCCTTTGCCTCAAACCAGTTTGTTTTATGGGCTTGGACCAGCACATGCATGGGAGGAATTGTTCCAGCCAGGTAGGAGGTGTTAAGGCATCAAGAAGCGATAAAAACTCCCTCTTCTGGTCACATGTAAGACCACAGTTAAACAGGGTTGAAATAGCAGGTATGTGTGTATCTTAACTAGTAAACAAACACATTAGTCTCATGAAATGACTCAGGAAAAACATCTTTTGGCAAATATAACTAAAATGTGACTTTATATCCTGAAACATCGCCTTTAAAGTCTGAAGCACAGCCATCCTAATGATTTCTATATATAGTAGACAAGTCAAGAATAGTACTGGTGAATAAACAATTTTTATGTACTGATTGATTGATGCTGCAAGAAACTCACATTTTCACGGTCTTATTCTGGTGACACAAATCAGATCTGCTGAAGTAGTTCATCTAACCATCATAATACTAACCTGGAGGGCAGCTCTGACCAGCCTCCATGTGGAGAATCAATACAGTGAAACAACTGTCAGACATTCCCAAAGAACGTTCTTTAAAGCGCTGCCTGCCCTAACACAACACTGAACACTCACACGTCTATCAATGGAGAACTGGTGCAACTAGTGTAAATACACTAACGAATGGAATAATAGGCAGTCTTTAAAAAGAAAGAATGTAATATGAATTAACATAAAAATAAGATTATTAAGTTAGAAAAGTAACTCTGTAACAAATCTAATGTCGCTGTGTCTGAGGGAACAAGAAACAGGCAGCCGCCTAAGTCTATGTGCAGGAACTAGAAACCCTCCCAGCGTGTATGCCAGACTGCAGCCCTGAAAAGTAACACGGAGGAGCTTTATTCATTCTGATTTCATGTTTATCCTCCTCTTTCATACTTATTTTGCTTTTACAAGGTATATTACTATGCAAGTAATGAAAACAAACAAAAACGCATGTGTTTTTGTTTTTTAATCAGTCTGGTTTTGTTACCCAAATGAGAACCTGAGAAGAATTCCCCTCCTGGGAAAGTATACACATCCCCTTCTGTTTCCTGGCTCCTATGCCTAGACAACTGTTCTACAACAACAACAACAACAACAGCAAAATGAAAAGAATAAACAACCCCAAAGTTTGGTATCTTAGCAATAATTATTTGCAACTCTACGATATTTAGAAAATGCCTCAAGACATGAATATAATACATTAAGGTTCTTCACTCAGGTCAGTACATCTCATGAAAAACAAAAAGAAAAAAAAAGAAAAAGAGAAAGAAAGCCGACGTACAAACTGAAAGAACAACCCCTGCTCTGTAAACTAGGTAAATTCATCCAGCTGCTGGAGCCAAAACCCCATGAGTCATTCCTCGCCCTCTTTCCCCATGTTGCTAATCCCCCGTCCATCGGCAGGCCCTGCTGGCTTTCTACTTCCATGCAGGTTGCAATTCCAGCCACAACTCACAGCCTTTGCCACAATCTTAATCTAAGCTTTTCTCCTGATCCAGCTCTCAACTGGACTACAGCAGAATAGTCCACTGACTGGTCTCTCTGCTTCCACTCCTGCCCCTGTGTTCCACAGAGCAACCCGTAAATCAGATCAAGAAACGTCCCTGCTCACAACCCTCCAGCAACTTCGAACCACCTGCACTCTCCAATCCTGATCCTCTGGGGACTGGCAGGGCCCAGGACCACCTGGTCCCAGTTCCCCCTTTATGGAACCTCAACCCAGACTCCTCATGTCCTGACACACTGCTTCTCCACCTCCTCATCGGTCTTTTCATCATGCCCATGTCCATCTCAGCATATCTGCACTGATTGTTTTCTCTGGGGTGAACACTGGTCCTCCACATCTTCAAATGGCTGCCTCTTTTTCTCAAGTGAGCTTAAATACCAACACCTCAGAGTAGCTTTCTGTGACTAGCCTTATTTAAAGGGTCTTGCCCCAGCGGTCATCATTCTTTCTCACATTATTCCCAGCATTTATCACCACTGCAAGTAATCTTACATTACTTGATTTTGTCCCCACCCTCCCTAACCAGAATATAAGCTGCACGAGAGACACTGTGTTTGTAGTTCCGTGAGAGCAATGCCTACAGCAGACATTAGGTAGTCATTAGGTATTTGTTAAATGCATGAATAATATCACAGCCCATTTATTTATCTTTTTAAAGTAACTGGAAAGGCACATTAATATAGGCAGAGATTTCATTAAGAGACAAAAATCAATACATTTTTATAACCATAAATTTAAATGTTGCTTCTACAAATGGCATAAATAATACCACTTAAAGACACTGCTTATTATACAACTGAGGGAAAAAGATAAAATTTTATCACCTAGGGACAAAGTGGTCCTTTATTTGATGCTACTGAAGTTATATGAAAAATTAATTAGCACTACTTGGCTTGTGGGTAAAAAAACCTGAATTTGCTGCATTTATTTTACATAACGCTATTTTCCGTGACGTGAAGTTTAGGTCAAATGGTCAACTTCGGATTTCCATCAGGAGTTAAAGTAACATCTACCTTGACACCACTCGGGTTTTGATGTGCCTGTCTGGTCAGCTCCCTTCCCTGACTCTGCTCTGACCGCTGGACAAAGGCCTGGCATATGTCTCCCAAGCAAAAGAGGGAAGTATTTCTGGCTCGGCAACAAATTTCAATCTTCGTACTGACTACAGAAATAAATATGCCAACCAACTCTCTCTAAAGAAACTACAGAATGTTAGGGGCGAACAAAAAGAGGAGGCGCCTGGCTCTGGAGAGCTACTACGGATTTAGGATTTAAAAAGTTGAACAGGCAAAGAGAAGTCCAACAACTATGCTAAGTCAATTACCTACCTACTACCATTACATCTTCAAATTACTGAATGCTCGCTCTAAGGTAATGGGTTTACAATGCTGACCCAGCTACTCTATGCCGCCTTTAAAGTTCCACCTGAGCCAGGACGTCTGTCACTAATGACAGCTTTGGGACATGTGGAATTCATTACATCTTCCCTAGATTTTCTTTTAACTCTATACATCCTTATTACACGCAAGAGAAACAGATAGGAGAAGCCAGAAACCCCAGCCTGGTACATTTTATCCATGTGAAAGAAATTTAATTTAGGAGTTTTAGTTGTAAACTGAGAATAGAAGTATCTACTTGATGGGTCTCAAAGAAAAGGAAATGAGACCATACACGCAAAAATGCTTACTGAATCATCAAAGTGCTATTAAAAATCATTAACCTGTGGACGTTTAGATGAATGGCAATCCTAAAAAGATTAACTATCACTAAAAGTTTCAAAGTAGAAATAGGCCCAGATTATAAAAATGCAGGGACCAAATTTAGCTGGCACACTGTAGGGAACAGAGAAACATTTTTTTCTTTATTCAAAAACCAAGTTACTGAATAGCCAAATAAAACAACTCACTGAAAATACCCGAGACTGTTACTTTGAATCAGATGGCAAAAGGAGACGAGTGTTCTTTATTAAGCAGCAAAACCTCTGCTTTGTGATGTAGATTAATTTAATTATACAACAGCAATCACTGGTCACAACTATTTTAAGTGTTGTCAACAACGGGAATCAGCATTTATGCCAGAACCGCCCATCAGATCTCATAGATTAAGACCCATTTTGCTCTTACACTAACATTCTTCGAAACCAATTAAATTAGCTCAAAAATGTATGAGTAATTTCAGTTTACTGATCTTCTGATGAAAATGACATTTTTGAAAAATCTAATTTTTGCTGGCATCTAAAAGAACCCAAACCACCTCAGTGCACTTCAAGGAACATTAAATCCGAGCGATGTGTGTGGCTGTTAACTCTGCAGGATCACAGCATCTGCAAGTAGAGAGAGCTGCAAGATCACCGCAGTGTGTCTGCTAGCGCTGCTCCCACCGAGTTCTGAAAAAGCCAGACTGATGATATGCCACTCTCCTTCCCTCCCCCCACGCCCATCTATGAACAGAAGTCTGAGAGAAGGAGAGATATTTTACACTGAGGACCAGACTCACATGCCGCTCGTGGTGCCTGGCGGGGGCTCGGTACATAATCAATACATAATGCCAACTGATACAAGACCAAGGGTATTTGTCCTCTGGAATCCTTTTGCAGACCCTAATGTGACTTGAGAATTCTGCTTCCTAGACGTGATACATCCCAGGGCTAGGGTGGGTTGGCCTCACGGACAGCTCCTTAAGCACCAGAGGAAACCAAATCCAATAGCTTGAGCTGGTGTTTCCCAACACATGGAGTAGGTATCACTCCCCAACATTAACAACCTTAAATCCCAAGTGACAACTCACTCCTTTTCCACACCTCTTTCAGTTCTTCTGAAAACATCACCACTTCTGTGTGGATAACACTTGCCTAAACCGTGCTAGTCTAGTCTCCTTTTCCACAAAGGGAATAGGCCTCAGAGCCCGGAGCTGGCACCGGCAAGAACATTAGCAAAGAATTTAATCATCTTTTCACTGTATTTATTTTTACACCTAGCATTTATGGCAAACAACACTAGTCTTCCTGTTGATTCTGGTAAGATTTCCTTTACAACGGATTGTCTTTAAATAGAAACGGTTTGATTTAAAGAAAAATATTAAATGGATTTCTGTAAGCAAACCATCAACACTGAACCCGACGGATTAAAATCAAAGAAAGGTGGCAGAGGCACGCATGGCTATGAGGCCTTGCTCGGGGACTCAGGGTCGAGCCGAAAGGTGAACACACGGGTCAACATAACTAACCTGGGGCAAAATACTTCAACAGCTGACATTCAAGCAGGGTTTCGATTTATTATAGATTCTCAACGCGTCCTCTGTCCAAGCGGAATTCACAGCACGCACTTACTTCACCCAGGTACGACCAGCTCACGTGTGCTTTATAAAAGACAGGTTGAGAGGAACTGAGGTATCCGTCATAAGCAAACGCGAAGAGAAGCAGCAGAGCCCAGAGCAGCACAACACTTGGGAAGTTCTTCCAACACAGAGCCGCAAAGGTACCCCAAGTCATTAGTTGACCCTACCTGTTCAGATCCACAGCCAGTGGATGTAAACAGGACTAAACATTTCATGCTATTCAGTAGCCAGTTTAGGACCAACACACTGATTGTGGAGATTCCCAACTTGGTAAATGAGCTCAAAAGAAGGGCACTTCTGGCCACGGGGAACGTCACCATCTCAGCCCTCCTTCAGTTCGAGTTTTAGAGACGATTAACAGGACATTTCCAGCATGTAATACAAAATTAAAACCCAGTTTTGAAAAACCAAGAGCCTCCTTTCGTGCCATCCTTGCTAGACTCAACAAACTTCAGAGTGCCGATCTGCATCAGTCACTGTGCCAGACGGCAGAGGAACACCACAAAGTCATGACCTCTGACAGACTGGAGGGATCTGCAGTTATCACAACGCACCCTGGCCAGCCTGTGGGTCAGAATACAGATTCCTAAGTCCTATCCCTGAAATTCCCATCGAGCTGATCAGAATGGTTCTTGGGAAGCTGCCCTCTTAGAAATCTCCCCATTTGGATGCACAGCAGGTTTGGGATGAAATGATTCAAATTACATTTTTAAATCTGAAATTAACAGTAAGGAACATCTTGCTCTCAAAACTACTAACTTAAGAAAAATATGAACTATCTTGGACTACTTCAAAACATTAAAACATCATGAAAGTATATGGTATTACTACGCAGTTTCCAAGAAAGAAAGCAATGTATACTATGAAAGCAAACAGACCTGCGAGAAACTGGAAATACCAACATGAACTACCATCATTCACCACCACAGCTCACATGGCAATCCTGGTTAACCGTGAGCTCTGAAAAAGACGGTCTCTTACTACATGGATAAATAAGCTGCTCACCGACTCACAGTCACATTACCGCCAACAGAAACTGATTTACAACCCTTGTTGCTGTTGTAGCTTTCTTCTCTTCCCTGGCTGCAGTGCCCTTAAAGGAAATGCCCCTTCGATTTTGTGGCAACTGCTCACTTGTTCATACAAGTCACAGATGACTATTACTAATACCCTACTTCACAGAAGACTGCCCACACATTTTCACCAATTTCACTAAGATAAGAAAACAGAATCCCTCTATTGGCAGGTAGGGATTCCTCCTAATAAACAGACTACAATGACCACTGGGAAGGATCCTGAATTTGAAAACAATTTTTGGTGTTAACACATAAGCACGAGCCTTTTGGAATTACAACACAAGACCACGCAGGTTCCAAGAAAAGTTTTTCCTGTTACAACCCTACGCCCAAAGACAGAAGACGACGCTGGCAGCAGTGGAAATGCTTCTTGTCCTGGGGCCTGCCCACCTCTCCTTCCCCTCCAGGAGAGGGCTGTGTCAGTCCCAAACTACTCCGGGTCATCACACGGTGCCTCCCTCACCTTCATGCAGTTGCACCCAGCCCCACACACCTACACACGTCCAAAGCTCCCGTTTATTCGCCATCACCCTTCTTCCTGGTGCTGCCTCGGAACTCCTTCGACATTTCCCAGCTGAATCCCTCTCTCAGAAAACTTGAGTCCCATCTTTATGCCAGGGACCCTTCTTAGAGTTTTAATAGTTCCCTTGCCAGTAGAGGGACCAAGGTCCACTGCCCAGTGGCTTTTTCAGTCCCATCCCCTGCCTGGCCACATAAGACTTTTGAGTATATGAACCTTGCATTCATACCTTCTCATTTACATGTTTGAAGTGACCACCTTTCCTTTCTCCTTCAACAAGTATCTTATTAAAAGATACTCAGTGTACTAGATAGTGTTAGAGAAAAAGGGTAGAAATATGATTTTATGACACTCTTTTCATGCCCCGCCCTCAATATACTGACATTCTTAAAGAGAGAGTGAGATCAAGGAAATCATCTCCGGGGCGCCTGGGTGGCTCAGTCAGTGAAGCGTCCAGCTTCAGCTCAGGTCACGACCTCACAGTTTGTGGGTTCCAGCACTAGGTTGGGCTCTGTGCCAACAACCCTGGAGCTTGCTTCAGATTCTGTCACTCCCTCTCTTTCTGCCCCTTCCCCACTCGCATGTGCGCTTTCTCACTCTCTCTCAAAAATAAAATAAACATTAATAAAAAGAAAAAAGAATATCATCTCCATAAGATGCACTGAAACAGCTGTGTGCAGTGCTTCTAGAAGAGGGGACCAAGAAGGACCCTTTCTAGCTAAGGAAGTCCTGGCAGAGGTAACACCTTTTAGCGGGCCGGGAGCCAGGCTGCAGCTGTTTTCATACTCCCATTGCCTCTCTCGCTCCCCTTCAATCCACTCTGCCCACCAGTCCTCCCTGGAGGACCGTGAAGTCACAGCAGTCTGGTGCCATGAAGACCTGCAGCAGGTCTGCACCGACCCCCCTGCGGGGGGTGTCTAATGGGCACGGGGGCTCTCTGTGCTAGTTCCAGCCTGTCTGCACACTGCTCAGCCACACGCGGGTCCCTCAGCTCCGACTGACCGAGACTCCTTGCAGCACACCCCAGACAGCAGGGAATTTCCTGCCTCTGCGCTTGCTCACGTCGTGGCTACTGCCAACTTGGGGGCACCAAACATGGCCGTTCAGCTTACAAACTATGAAGTTCTAGGTGGCAGCCCTATCTGTCCCTATCAAAACACTTCCCATTTTAGGGGATTATAGGTGATTGTTAAAAAACTATCTTCTGCATCTTCCACATGGACATGTAGCACATACCTAAAACCTGAGGAAAAGTATTCACCCACATGTGACAACAGATCCATTCTACTCTTGAGAATACCCTAGCCGCAATGCAATTTTCTCTAAGAAGTCTTTTCATTGAGAAGCAACCTGTGTTCCTCCTTACCCTTAACACCTTGCACCATTTTTTGACTTTAGACACAAACATTCATAAATCCACAGCTATACTTTTATCTCTCTTTCTTACACCTATTACGTGTCATGCACTGTACAGGGGGCTTTACCCATGTTGTTTCCTTTAATCCTCACTGAGAACCTATGAGGTTGCTATTACCATTCCGACATTACAACAAAGAAGGCTGAGGTTGGAAAATCTGCACAAGGCAAACAACCAACTTAGGCTTCTTCCAAGTTTAAATTTAAATCCAGTCGAGTTTGGCTTCAAAATCCTTAACTGCAAATACGTGGCAACTGACTTAACTGCCTTTTCCAATACTAACCTCCACAAGTCTTAATCAGGGAGATAATATCTTATTCATCTTTGTACTCACTCTAGTGCCCACTCCAGGGCTTCACTCAGAATCAGAAATTCAAAAAAAAACCCTTTTAGGATTACATAAAAAATTATTCCTTGGGGGAAAAAAATGGTGGGATATGGATATGATGGTGTGACTCTTAAAACAACTATTGTCCCAACAGCGAGCCTTGTAGGTTTCTACCTTTAAAAAGCATTTCAATGCTATGCTGTCTCCCCAGCTCTACTTGCACACCTTAGCCATAGTTATTATTATGTCTTGCCTTTCAACTATTTTCCCTGCTTCTCTCCTTCTACAATTTATTCGCAGCAAATTAACCAGTGAGGTGGGCCTGTGTTACTTTCTTATATAACAAAGTCCTACAGTACCCCCCAAGGGTCTTCTTACTCTGGCCTTCAAGGCTGTGCCTGAGTAGGGACCTGCCCACAAGGGCAGACTTCTCTAGTCTCTACTTACCTTCACTGACTACCTTCCACCCACAGTGGCCTTCTTTCAGTCTGTACATCAGCTCATCCCTCTGTGTTGTAAGAATGCTCTAATTCCAAACTGCCACACTGGTGGCTCCATCCCATCACTGAAAGCTCAGGTCACCAGGGTCACCTCCTCAGAAGCTTTGCTTAAACACTCTATCTACAGAAGGATCTCATTGTTACTGTGTCTCAAGCTCATATCTGTAAGTAATTAGTGCAATGAGGAAACAACTTCAAGTTATTTTAAAAGTATGTCTAGTTTTGCGTGTCTTGTAAGCTAAATTATAAACTCCATTCAGGTAAGAACCGTATTATACATGTGCCTGAAACAAAGTGAGCACTCAAATACTTCTGACCTGTTATTGAATCCAACCGGGTACAAAACTACAACTTCTGATTTTTTTTTATTGTGAACACTTTAGGTGGCATTATGGCAAAGCAAAACCATCTTACCTGGATTCTTCCATGATTAAACACCCAGACAGCAGGCATGGAGTCTAGAAGCCCAGGGATGGCTCAGGGGTTCATGAAACCCCTAAAGTCACAATGCTTCATTCTAAGTACACGTGCATTTTAATGGATAAGATGTGATAGCTTCCTCATATTCACAAATTAGAATATGATGTCAAGCTGTACAGAGAACTACTGAACTTGTAAGTTTCAAAATCACCTTTCATTTCACAAAGGCATACTATGTGTGCATATAAAATTTTATCATCCACCGAATTCACAACCATGAGGTGAAGTCTAGAAGGAAATAAACCTTTCACTATATGGACTCAATATTTCTAAAGAGTTTTTATAAAATGCATTTTTCCTTGTCCAAGTTCAATAAAATTCAGAAAATACTCAACATCTGATAGGTATTAACCCATTCGATGAATTAGAAAGCCTACTTCGTGACAGAGGGAGGGATATTATATCCTATCCATGCTGTCACTGGCCTTCAGTTTAATACTGCTTTACCTTTTACCCTCTAATAATGATTTTTAAATGGTTAAGCACTTACCATAATGTGATTGAAATGCCTGCGGTTTGACAACCTGATTACAGTCGTTACACACCACCAAGTAGAAATCATCGTGGGCTGGACAGAGACCAAATATTGGCATGTCTGCAACAAAGAAGAGAGCATCACTCGGTCATCTGATTCCGGGGTAGCAATACTTTCTAAAGGAGCTGTCTTAAGATGAAGTGTACCAGTACAAATGTTACTTCAGTAACATTTAAAAATAACTGATGTGGGACCATGACTATTAAGAGAAATCAAATCAGACTTACAGAAACACTGTTCAGAGAGTTAAAATAAAAGGCACCAAAAATCATTAGTCTGAGATGAAACAGATCTATTAAAATGCAAACAATTAATACTTTTGCAAAATAAAGCAATTTTACATGAGCTCTACCAAGGATTATGGGGAAGAATCTGCAACCACACGAAATGCTTAGCGATTCACAAAGCTCTATCATCTAATGCTTTTATTTGTTTAACTATGCATTCTATTTCAGCCATCTGGTCTCTGAGTTCTGCGGAACAGTTAAGAAAGGAAGCAGAGGTTTCACTGAAGAGTAAAACTGCTGGTTTGGTCAGG
This sequence comes from Paguma larvata, assembly GCA_030068075.1. Taxonomy (NCBI): domain Eukaryota; kingdom Metazoa; phylum Chordata; class Mammalia; order Carnivora; family Viverridae; genus Paguma; species Paguma larvata. The sequence goes on along the minus strand of CM057842.1, from coordinate 30,152,752 downwards.
GTATAATACAAAGAAAATTACTTTTATACTCTTTTTTTCAGGTCATGAGAACCTCTAGTCCTTTCACTTACATACTGATGCTCTTGGATACATGGAACTTGTGTACAAATACAGCATTTCATATATTAATCTCAGTTCATTTACTAGAATGGGGCAAGATACAAGTTGGATACCTTTTTACAGTTAAAAACTTAATTAAAACACAAACATGAAACTAAACTATCTGCATAAACATGAAAGTTGAAAGTGACTTGGCATCTGGTTATATATGTATTATATATATGTTATATATATTATATATATATATATATATTTTAGTTTATTTTTGAGAGAGATAGAGACCAAGCAAGCACGCAAGTGGGGTATGGCAGAGAGAGAATCCCAAGCAGGTTACATACTGTCAGTGCAGAGCCCAAAGCAGGGCTCAAACTCACGAATCATGAGATCATGACCTAAGCCAAAGTCAGATGCCACCCAGGCGCCTCAGACATCTGGTAATATACAGCTAAAGTGTCCTAACCATGAATAATTACTTATTAACAACAATCCAGGTAGGGAATAGCATTTCAGATCCAGAACCTAATCTCTTAAGTATTTCAAAATTGGCAATTTTAGGGGTGCCTGGCTGGCTCAGTCAGTAGAGCATGGGACTCTTGATCTCAGGGTTGTGAGTCTGAGTCCCATGCTGGGCACAGACATTACTTTAAAAAAAAAAAAAAAAGACAATTGGTGATTTTAAACAAGTATTTTACACTGTTTAGAATATTTGCAATGAATGGATTATATAGGACATTTCAATTAGGCAAATAGTTAGTAGACCAAATACCAAGTTTAAAGGGGGAAAAAAGATCCATTATCTAATTAGCATCTGTTTTCCTTCCTGTAAGATTTAACTTCACACTTTCTCCAGCTTGGGTCATCTTGGTAGCTTTACAGGAAAATGCCCTGAGGAGATGTAAAGTGATCATTGTCTGACAAGTACCAAATTACTGATCTAATATCTACATAAGGATATAGCTCAGATTTTCTTAGACAGTTTCTATTTCACTAAACTGCACAGACAGCTATAAATCTGAAATATACCAGGGACCAACAAGATTCTGGGGTGTGGCGGCAGCACTGAGCAGTTTCTAGGTGCTATTATCTCAATTCTTTACTCACAACTGCCTGGGTAGATACCATTACAACCTCACTCTAAAAAGGAGGAAACTGATTCACAGAGAGATGGAGTGCTTTGTCGACGTCAATAGCTGGGATTCCATTCTGACTCATAACAATGGCTTGGATCTAGTCTCTTGAAGATCAGAGGAACGTGATTTCTAGAAATTCCTTCCAGTTTCCACCTCCGTTAAGTTGGAATGTCAGAGCTGAACACCTTTGATAGACTGATAATGTAAGAAGCTTCTAGTAGACTGCTGACTTCTGTGACTAAGCTTAATAATTTAATGAAAAATAAAAACCAAACAACGTGCTATTTTCCTTGAAAGCATGCCCACATTGAGTTAAAAATAGTACATGTGGGAGAAAAGGAAAGGTTATATCCATGCAATGATCAACATGCAATAAGCCATTTTCCATGGCTACAATTTCTTGACACTGACATTTCATTTAAAAATAAAATTAACGTATTTTAAGTACTTTCCTTAAGTTCCATGTACCCCTGTGTTAAATGCCTCCAATACAGGTCAAATTAAGAAAGAAAAGCTGAGTTACAGAACTAATATGGCATTCAAAATTTACACTGTGATATGTCTATAAGTATCAAATCAACAGTTTCGTTAATGAAATTGACTCATTTAGTTTTTTAATCAAACAGTAGTTAAAACAGCTTTAGATTAAATGGTCTTTGTTTAGATTTAGGCCTCTGCATGCTGGTTTGTGGTTTCCCACAGCACTCAACGTCAAGCAATGCTGTTTAAAAGCTATCACTTTGCCAGATATCAGATACTTCTGGGGACTAGCCCTCCTACCCCTTTATAAGTAAAGCAATTTTTACAAATTAAAAATTGTGCCAATCTTTTCTTTTTTTTTTATAAATTTTTTTTTAATGTTTATTTACTTTTGAGAGACAGAGCGTGAGCAGGGGAAGGGCAGAGAGAGAGAGAGAGGCAGACGCAGAACCCGAAGCAGGCTCCAGGCTCTGAGCCATCAGCACAGAGCCTGACGCGGGGCTCGAACTCACAGACTGTGAGATCATGACCTGAGCCGAAGTCAGCCGCTCAACTGACTGAGCCACCCAGGCGCCCCTGTGCCAATATTCTCAAGTAATAACAATTCAACTGGCCACTAATGTTTATATAGAAAACAGTTCTTTTTTTATCCGATTCTTTTGATCTTTTTGTGAGACTTAGAAACACTAGTAAAATTAAGAAGGGAGAGGCCATTCTGTAAGGGACCAGGAATCTAGACTTCCGTAAGAACTTTAATTTCCTCAATAACTTAAGACCATTTGCAATCGATGATGCAGTAATCAAACAGTTGGCCTTTACTGAGAGGCTGCTATGTGACAGGCCCTGGCACACGCAAGCACTTTTTACACGGTTTATCCTACAACATAATCCTCACTTTACGGATGGAGACATGAACTTGTCTATTATCACCCAGCAAAACAGCACAAGCAGGACTCAAACTCAAGTGTGCTCCCTCTGTGGGCTCAGAATACGTCACCAGCTACTAAATTACACTCCCTAAAAGTCGCACTCCCGTGTGTGCATTTGAGCGTGCACACACGCATGCACACACAATCCCCCTGGAAAGAAACATGGTATACTTAAGTCCAATACATGCTATCCTAAGAAATCCAATTCCTGTTATGAAAATCTAAAGCAACTTTAATTTTAGCTTTCTAAATTCTTTACTTTCAGATATCCATATTTGGAAAGTAAGCCAGAAGATACAAAATAATTTAAATAAAATGTCTCCAGGAGTAAGGAAAAGGAGTTCTATATCCTTTTTCTGCACTGGGACATTCCAGAGGCCTTAGCAACAGGAAGAGAATGTGGAATGTTGTGGCAACAGAGAAAATGAAACAATTTTTGTGAGACACAGTATGTATGTTTCTGAAGTTTTTTAAAGCATAAATTTATCATGAGCCCATCTACAAATTAACATATAAAACTTGCCCAAATACAGGAAGGTAAAGGACTGATTTATATCAAAAACTGAAAAAGAGTTGATAAAAATTACTTTTCAGGTTTTTTTTTTTTTTTAAGTTTATTTGAGAGAGAGAACAGGGGAGTGGGAGAGAGAGGGACAAAGAGAGAATTCCAAGCAGGCTCTTCACTGTCAATGTGGAGACCGACACAGGGCTCAAACCCATGGACTGCCAAAGTATGACCTGAACCAAAATCAAGAGTTAGCTGCTCAACTGACTACACCACCCAGGTGCCCCACCACCAAGTTTTTTAAATGTTTATAAAATACACAGTAAACACACAACTTAGACCACTAGATACTTCAAAATAATGAAGTTTTAAAATTGTACCCGGCTCCACAGACTCTGGATAGTTTGAAAGAATGGATTTTATTGTGTGTAGGCCCTAAATCTTTCTCAGGATTCAGATCACTCCAATCTTCCAATTAGCACGTAGACTAATACCCTCATCTAGGCCATCATGTACTTTGGAGATCCCAGGCCAGCGTATTAGGAAGAACTGGGTTTAAGTCCATGAACACATGAGCACGTGGGTAGAATCTCCACAGGAAAATGTAGAATGAAGGCTCTCTGCCTGAAGCCAGACCCTAAACAGGAGGGAATGTATTCAGTCACTTTCCTGCTACCATCCCCATTTTGAGAACTCGTGTACTGTGACAAAGCATTTCACCTTTGCAGAACCCTGGGTGTCTCCACTGCTCCCCCCACATTTCCATCTCTAGCCCAGATGGCTCCCGAGCTCTGTCTAGACTCCTATTTCCAACTGCCTACTAGATACTGTCATCTGGATGGCTTATATACATCCCAAATGGAATAAGCATGGCCAAGAGAACTCCACTTTCCTCCCTGCCCTGTTCCCACCCCCAAAACCTTCCCTCTCTTTGGTCAAAAACCCTATTCATCTCCTTGCCTGCTCCAACTAAAAACCCAGATGTCATCTCTGACTCCTCCTTCTCTCATTACATCCAGGCCACCAGCATGTCTGGTTGACTCTACTCTAAAGCCTCCACCCTCTTCCCTCCATTATCTAGGACCACTGCCACAGAGCCTGCCACCAGCACCTTTCTGACAGACTGTGGAAAAAGTCCATCTACTGGGTGGTCTACAATCACTTCTAAATGGCTGCCAAGTGATTCTTTGAAGTCCTCCAACAATCACGTCACTACCATTAACATTTCTCCAGAGGCTTCCCACTCCTTTAGGAATAAAAACTCAGCCCTTACCACAGCCTCCGGGCTGTCCCAGATGTTCATCTGCCTCCCTCTCACTTTCTGTTCTCTTATTCCCTCCTTGCTTCTCTCTCCTTGGCTCACTCTGCTCTGAGCACACTGTCCTCTCTTTTTCTCCTTAGACCCAGAAAGCTATTCTCAGCTAGGTCCTGCCTTTTCTCTTCATAAGATGCCTAGTACATTCACTCACACACTATCAGGTCTGGCTCAGCCGTCTCCTCTTCAAAGGGCTCCCCCACCTCCCCAATTAGTTACACTCTATCACAGGTATTGTAAGCAGAGTGGCAAACACCAAGACCACTCCCTATCATTCTGGGTAAGTTCTATAACCTCTTTGAACTCAGTTCCTTCATGTGTAATACATATGGTAATAATAAACAGTACCTACTTCACTGGGTACTTCACGGGGTTGAAAGATTAAGAGAACACAGGCCAAACCCTAGAATACCTTAGAAAGTGCTCACACAACAACCTCCCTGCAAGCCTGTGAGACAGGAAACTAAAGCACACAGACATTAAGACCTTACAAGCTTGTAAGTGGCAGCGCTGACATTTGTTTTGGTTTTTGTTTATTTGTTTGTTTAAGGAGGCTTCACACCCAATGCAGAGTCCAAACCCGGGCTTGAACTCACAACCCTGAGATTGAGACCTGAGCTGAGATCAAGAGTCGTTTGCTTAACCAACTGAGCCACCCAGGTGCCCCGAACCCAGCTCGGCAGGGCTCACAGGCCCAGCAACTCGCAACATTCTCTCAGAAATACTGCCTAAATCTACCTCCTCCATGCCACCCCCACTGCCCCTGCCCCTGGTGGTGGCCTCCACACACCTGGACAGATTTCCTACTAAACCCAGAGCTTCTTCCCTTTTCAGCCTCCTCCACCCTACTGCCAAATCCCCAGAGAGAAATAACACTACCCCTCTCCTTGAAAACTGCTGGCTCCAAAGCAGGGCTCAGACCCCTGACCTACCTCTTTGTAAGCAAGGCCCCAATCACTCTGGTTTTCCCATCTCTCTGGTCTGAGTCAACCTGCTCCAGTCTCAAGACTGCTTGGCCTTCTCAGAGCCTGCCTTGTCCTCCCACAACCCTGTCTTTTGGCCAGAACAGTTCCTGTAGCATGGAACACTTCCCTTCTTCTTCCTGGAACTCCCACCTGTTCGTAAGAACCAGTTCCAGTGTCCTCTCTGCTGTGCTCTTCCTCATACCATTCGTTCTCCCACTGCAGTCCTTCACTCACTGGTTGATGAATGGTCACTTATTGGCAGACACCTCTGCAGCCCTGCGTGACAGCAGACCCCTTGCCTTCTCCAGCACGGGTCCTGAGAAGCGAGCTCTTGCTGCGTGTTTGTGAAGTAATGACTGGCACTTGGACTCTCCCTCAGCTTCCAGTTGCTCTTAGAATAAAAACTGCCCATGAGGCCTTGGACAGCCTTGAACTGCCTCTCTCCCCACCAGCTCTTTGCAGCTGGCCCTTCCGGCCTTTGCTTTGTTCCTGGAGCACGTCCTGTTCTCTCCTGTCACAGCACCCACATCTTTACCTGCCTTATTGTTTTACTCCATTCGGTGTCGGCCTCAATGTCACTTTCTTGGAGACTTGGTTAGACAGGCCCTGTTACATGTTCCCAGAGCACTAACTTAGCGTTTAGCCTTGCCACAATGTACCATGCCCAAACTGTAACAATCATTCTACTTGTGTGAACCTTAATTTCCTCCCACTAGAAAAAGTGCTGTATTTATCTGGCTTCCTGCTCTAGTGACAGAGGCTGACAATGCCTAACCTGACCAACAGGAAGCAGCAAATAAATACATGTTATATATTACTTGATGAACAATAAGTGAAGTATTAAAGTCCCTGTGGTACCATCGTAAGTCAAGGTTATAATTGTGCCTTATGTCATTTAATGACATAGAGTCCTCCACTAGACTGGGTATGCCATTTAGTGACACAAACATTCAGGGTGAGAATGGTTCCCCTGAACACATGATCAGTCCATACCTGGAGGCCGCTTCTGGAAAAACCTCATGTTTCAGGGTCTGATTCTCATCAGCAAAATCTCTTTCGCTAGCGGTGCAGTGCAGTAACTAAGAGCAGTTGTGCAGTCAGACTACCTGGATTCAAGTCCCTATTCTTCCCCTTACTAGCTATGTGATCTCTGAACTTCGGTTTCCTCGTCTGTAAAATACAGTTAATAGGACCTACCTATATTTCACAGTGTTATTTTGAGGATTAAATGAACTAATCCATGGGGAGCACTCAGTGCTAAGCACATAGTAAACCCTCAATATATGTGAGCAAAAGAAACAAAAACACAAAATATATACACACCAGAAATGTCTGCTGAAAGGATCCAGCTCTCACTAATTAAACTCAAAGAAGACTGATATATACACAAAAAGCGACTCTTTTACAATGTGAGCTGAACTCTCAAGTGGTCTTGTGCTCCTACTGCTGATCGCACACTCCTCCCTGTCAGCAAAGAAAGGCGGGGGCAGGGGGGCAGCAGGAGGCTTGCCGGCACCTCTCTCCCTGTGGAGGGAAAAAGCCCATGCTCTGGAGTTAGGCTTTACCCTGAAACCCAGAGAGAATCCAATAAGCGAGGAAGTCACATGATACAAAAGGTAACTCTGGCATGAGTGTGGGGCAGCACAGATTTGCGGACAGTGGTCCCTAAGAGCTAATACAAAAGTCAGAGTCAGACACGAAGTGCCTGTGCAATGAAAATGGGGGAAACCAGAATGAAGACAAGCTCTGGAGGAGCTTGACAGGTCCATACCCAGGAGATTGTGGGTAGAGGGGGAGGCCAAGGGAGGAAGTCCAAGATGGGTCTGCAGTTCCTTCCTCATTGCAGCTAACATGAAGGCATGGACCATGGGAAACGCTGATGGAAAAGCTTTGTTTGTAAAGGCAAGAGAGCCTAGTGGCACAGCCTCTGAAACTAGATTGGCTGCATGCAGATCCCTGTCCTGCCACTACTGGCCTTTATTCAGTATCCTCATCTATAAATGGGTGAAGTAATTGTACCTACCCCATAGGGTGGTGAAGGAACTAATGAATATAAAATGCTTAGAACAGTGCGAGGTACTTTAAAATGTGAGCCATTATTTTTTTTAAATCATCTTCCCTATCACTGTTCTCTGGTCTTTGATCTGAACAGTAGCTATGTTCCCTTCTACCCATGCCAAGCCCCAATGCCTCCCCAACACTAATCTGTGATGTTTTTAAATCAAATGTCACCTAGTCTAACTTAACCCCTTAGCAGCTCTCCAATGTAGTCAGAATGAAAAACAATATTTAGAAGGCCCTGCCTGACCTCTGCAACCTCAAGACACAGCACTCACCTGATAATTTCCATTCCAGAATTCTAATCTTGAAAATTACACGAACATGCCAATCACTTTCCCATCTCAAGACCCTTGTTAATTCTGTTCCCTCTGTAAGGAATGCTCTGCCTGGCTGGCTCCAGGTCTCAGCTTACATTCCAACAGAAAGACCTTGGCTGACCACCCCATTTAAAGCAGGCCCCATGTCTTCAGATAATTCCCTTTCCTCACTCATTAGTTATTTGTGTTTTGGCTGCCTCCCTAAGATATAGCTCCATGAGGGCGGGTGCCATGCCTGCACAGCACAATGCCCGACATACAGGAGGTTCTCAAGAAAAGAATTTGAGGAAGGCCTCTGCATCACACTTCCTGAGTTCAAATCCCAATGGCACCATCACTCACTGTGAGTATGACCTTGGACAAGTTCCCTTGCTTCAGTATTCTCATCCATAAAACAGAGATGATGCTAGCACCTGCCTTCATGGGGACTTATGAGGACAAAGTAAGTTCATAACCATAAAGCTCTTAGAACTGTGTCTGACATGTAATAGGTCTGTCTTACCTATTATGATTATAATTATTTCTACTTTTACTGTCAATGAGTTACAGTGACAATCCTCCAATCTCTGCCATCTAGAACCAGCACCTCTTATAATACATGTACTAAATACTTACTGTGTGTGAAGTAGCCTGGCAAATACCATTCATTCATCCATTCATTTCTTCACTTGTGTACTGAATCCCTACCACGCCTAGACACTATTCTGAGTACTGGCTATCTATCAGTGAAAAAAAATCACAAGAACCTCTAAGAGGTATTAATACATAAAACAAAAATATTAAAACTTTACAATTACTGAATAATTCCTATGTTCCAGGTTCAGTGCTTAAAGTAGTTTAACAATACTACCTTTCAAGGTCACCATCCCCACACTTCACAGAAAAAGCAAGAGATGCATCAAGGAGGTTACCTGGCTTAAGTCACAGAGCCAGGAGGTGGAGGAGCTGGGATCTGAAGATTGAAGGTAGGCTTTCAAAAGTACCTGCTCTCCTCCACCTCAGTACACGAGCCTCTCCACTGCTCAGTGCCTTCCCTGCCTCCGTCAGGACATCTCTGCTCTCCTGCCTTGTTTGATCAAAGTCAACCAAAGCATCCTCTCAGACAGCAGATTGTTTAGGCTACTTCTGGATGGTCTGGTCTCATTGTTCCTCAAAGCTTTGCTTAGATACTAGGACTCTCAGCCCCATTCGTGTCTGAAACACTTTTAAGTAACCTGACAGATTTGGAAGGCTGGTCTGCACCTACTAAGCTTCTACTACAGTCAGTCCCAAATTTATTTCAAATGCTAACTCTCAATTTTGGATAATCAAAAGTAATACCAATAACATAAAAGCTTTTAAATGCTATTAAGTTTAATGTCTCAACTGGGAAAGGATAAAATACAATTTTATTTCTACCTTCCACACACAGTTGTGACAAATTCATATCCTCTGCTCCAGTAATTAAAGGCAATCAGACTTTCCTTTGACCCTAAGATGTTAAACGATGGAACCAACAGGGGACAAAAAAGGCTAATCGACAGTGTGCTAAAATATATATGGGCTGGGGCCCTGTCTAGACTAATGTAGTCAATAAAGACTTGATTAAAAAAAATAAAAATGAAATGTTTTAGGCAAAAAGCAATTAACCAAACAGCAGGAGACCAAAGAATGAGATCAAAGAAAATAGTTCTAATATTTATGAATCACTAACTACGAGTGGTCAGTCGTACAGTGACCCTCCCTAGATGGAAGTCACAAGTGCTAATGTCGTCACCACTTGTACTGAAACTGAGATACAGAGCCTGGGACACAACAGAGGAGGCAAGGAACGAAATCCTAGAGAATCTGCATTAGGGAAGGCACATCAGGCTACAAAGGTGATCAACATGGCAGTACACATGACAGGCTGTCTCATGTGTACCTTAAGTTACTCAAAATACTGTCAGTAAATTCTGACCTTTCAAATCAGAAACGAAGCATAAAATGCCATGTGTCCTAAATCTGGAAGTGCCTGCCAAAATCACTGAAACTTCTTTGGAACACCACCATTCAGCTAAGCTTGTAGCCTATGGGTAAGATGTGAGCTAAAAGACAATCTTACCACTTCCCTGGTACTGTCACCTCAAGCAAGGTAGTTAACTTCCAGACATCCAATTTCTGCATTTTAAAAAATGGTAAACAATGGTGTCTATCTCAGTAGATTGTTGGACTGAATGAGATCATTTATGTAAAATGCTTAGCTCTATTTTGTCTAAATACAGTAAGCAGAGTGTATATAAGAACTCAATAAAGAGTACTGTTAATTTTATTATTGTTATGGTTAGTTTTAATTTGATGACCCAATTAAGAATGTCATTTCTTCTTTTGTTCAGAAGGCAGTCAATACGCAACCCCACATGTCCCAGTATCTTTTATGCAGAAAATCCATGGCTCTCATATAATTAAATACAGAAATAACTATGAAATGGTACTGACTACTGTCGAGGTTTGCTGTTAAACTCTTAGCCTTATATAGATCATACCCTGGTCCATAAAACAAATCTCATCAATCAAAATTCTTTTTAATGTTTATTCACTTTTGAGAGAGAGAGAGAGAGAGAGAGACAGAGAGAGAGAGGGAGGAGGTGCAGAGAAAGAGGGAGACACAGAATCCAAAGCAAGTTCCAGGGACCAAGCTGTCAGCACAGAGCTGGAACCCACAAACCATATGATCATGACCTGAGCTGAAGTCGTATGCTTAACCGACTGAGCCACCCAGGTGTCCCGTAAACCTCATCAATTTTAAAAGAAATGAAATCATACCAAGTATGTTCTCTGTCCACAATGGAATCAAATTAGAAATCAGACAAAGATAACAAGAAAATTCTAAACACTTGGAAACTAAACAGACATTTCAAATACCCATAATCGTACAACATAATCATATTAAGAGACTAAGGAAGAAAAATCATACTATCATAAATGATGCAGAAAAAGTAATTAGGATAAACAACCATCTCCACGTAACCAGGAATAGAGAGGACTTCCTTCACTTGATAAAAGAGCATTTATGAAAAAACCTACAACTAATACCATACCTAATGAACAAAGATCATATGGCTTTCCTCTTAAGCTCAGAAACAAAGCAAGGATATCCACTTTCACCACTGCTATTCGGCATAATAGAAGTTCTAGCCAAAGAAATAAGGCAAGAAAAGGAATTAAAAGGGATACAGATTGGAAAAGAAGAAATAAAAAAAACTGTCCCTATTTGCAGATGACCTGATGGTCTATGTGGAAAATCACAAGGAATCTACAGAAAACCTTCTGAAATCTACCAGTTTAGCAAGAATGACAGAATACAAAATTGCCTTGGTCTGTCTGGGTTGCTCTAACAAAATACCATAGACTAGGTGGCTTATAAAGAAAAAACATTTCTCACAGCTTTGGAGACTGCTAAGTCCAAGATTAAGGTGCTGGCTGGGGCACCTGGCTGGCGCAGTGAGTTAAGCATCCAACTCTTGATTTTGGGCTCAGGTCGTGATCCAATCTCACGGTTCGGTTCATGAGTTCGATCCCTGCATCAGGCTCTGTGCTGGTGCTGCAGAGCCTGCTTGAGATTCTGTCTTTCCTTTTCTCTGTCCCTTCCCTTCTTGTGTTCTCTCTCAAAACAAAAACAAAATGATTTTTATAATTCGGTGTATTTATTTTCTGTCTGGTGAGAGCCTGCTTCTGGCTCACAGTCTCCTTTTCCCTGTGTACTCCACATGAAGACAGTGAGGAAGCTCTTGAGAGCCCCTGTTATGAGGGCACTAATCCCAGGAGGTCTCCACCATCATGACCTAATCACCTCCCAAAGGCCTCACTCTAAAAATCATTTATATTGGGGTATATGTTTCAACAAATGAATTTTGGGGGGATCACGAACATTCAGCCTATAAGCAAAATCGACACACAAAAATCAATGTTCTTTCTATACACTAGTCATAGACATGTGAAAGCTGAAATTAAATGGGTAGCCTTCAGTTGGCATATTATGCATATTATCTGCTTTATGGTATAGCTGAGTATTATTCAGCAGTCATGTGGCTGTGATGAATGTAGCAAACCAGAGATTTGTACCTTTCATTAAGTACCTTAAGGGGATGTTATAAAGTGTAATTAGCTCATATTCATAAAGTCTTTAAATATCTTACCAAAAACATGCCCCAGAAGGTTGACTTTGAATAGATAATGAAAGTATAGGGAAGTGTCCTGAGTCTGGCTGAGATTCAGCACATCAGAGAGAAAATGATCTGTAGATCTTCTATCTTCATGATCACAATGAAAAACAAAGCACACACAACTCTATGTTCATTCTCAAAGTCCTGCTACTTGAAGTATAGCCCATGGACCATACCCTACATATTACCAAGAACCTGGTTAGAACTAGAGAACTTCAAGCCTTGACCCAGACCAACCAAACTAAAATCTGGATTTTAACAAAATTCCCAGATAGTTTACATCAATGTTTGAGAAGTGCTGTAAATACAGCATCATACAATTTGTACTGAAAATTGAATGTTACTAATATTAGAGAAATTATTCAGATCATAATCCAGACTTTTTCTTTTTTTTTTTAATTTTTTTTTTAACGTTTATTTATTTTTGAGAGACATAGAGACAGAGCATGAGCAGGGGAGGGGCAGAGAGAGAGGGAGACACAGAATCTGAAGCAGGCTCCAGGCTCTGATGAGCCGTCAGCACAGAGCCTGATGTGGGACTCGAACTCACAGACCATGAGATCATGACCCGAGCTGAAGTCGGCCGCTTAACCGACTGAGCCACCCAGGTGCCCCAATCCAGACTTTTTTCAATCTGTCCATCTATCAAACCCATCTTGAGCATACTTACTCAAATGTATATTACCTAAGTATATACTTAGTATACTGTACTTTGTAGAATATCACATGTATAGTGTATATTGAGTATGTTAGTCTGTAGTTTTCAGTCTTTGGTTTTGGTTATCAGGGTCCTGGTCTCACAGAAAGAGTTGAGAAGTGTTCCCTCCTTCTCTATTTTTTAGAAAAGTTTGTGTTAGCTTGAGTTACAATTCTTTACACAGTTAGTAAAATTCACCAGTGAAGCCATCTGGGTCTGGGCTTCTCTTTGTAAGAAGTTTTTTTTATTTTTATTTTTTTAAATTTTTTTTAACATTTATTTATTTTTGAGAGACATAGAGACAGAGTGTGAGCAGGTGAAGGGCAGAGAGAGAGGGAGACACAGAATCCGAAGCAGGCTCCAGGCTCTGAGCCGTCAGCACAGAGCCCGACGCGGGGCTCGAACTCACAGACTGTGAGATCATGACCTGAGCTGAAGTCGGACACTCAACCGACTGAGCCACCCAGGCGCCCCTGTAAGAAGTTTTAAAGTTACTTATACTAGGTCTATTTGGATCTTCTAATTCTTCTTGAGTCAGTTTTTGTGGTTTGGTTAGGATCTTTCTAGGAATTTATCCATTGCATGTAAGATATCCAATGTGTTGGAACACAGTTGCTCACAGTACTCCTATATAATCCCTTTCTATTCTGTAAGATCAGTATTGATGCCGTCTAATTCCTGATTTTAGTAGCATGAGTAATGTGAAATCTAGCTCAAGGTTTGCCAATTTTATCAAAATCAAAGCCCTCAAGATCTTGTCAAAGTACCAGCTTTTGGCGTCACTGATTTTATCTATGTTTTTTCTTCTGTTCTCTAGGTCATCTATTTACACTCTAACCTTTGTTATTTTATTCCTTTTGCTTGCTTCATGCTGTTTACTCCTTTCTCTAGTTTCTTAAGGTGGAAGGTTAGATGACTGATTTGAGATCATTCTTCCTTTTTAATAGAGCTGTTTACAGCTTTAAATTTTCCCCTTAATATTGCTTTAGCTGCAATGTAAAAGTTGTGGTATGTTTTTTTCATTTTCATTAACTTTGAAGTATTTTTAATTTCTCTAGTGATTTCTTCTGTGAACCACTGCTTATTTAGGAGTGTATTATATAATTGTCAATTTCCCAAATTTCCTTCTGTTGTTAATTTCTAATTTTACTCCATTGTGCTTAAAAATCATACTTGGTACATCTATGATTTAAATCCTTTTATGTTTACCAAGGCTTATTTTATTACGACTTAACAAATGATCCTGGAGAATATTCCATGTACACTGTATTCCATGAAATATTATATATTCCATGAAAAGTGTATATTCTTCTGTTGTTGGTTAGTCTAGTTGGTTTATATTTATAAGTCTTCTATACATCCTTGTTGATTTTCTGCCTAGCTGTTGCATCTATCTTTGCAAGTGAGTTATTAAAATCTTCAACTATTATTTTTTAATTGTCCATTTCTCCTTTTGGTATTTTGGTTTTTTTGATTTGTGTATTTTGAGGCTCTGTTGCTAGATGCATGTGTCTTTATAATTGTTACTTCTTCCTGATGCACTCATTCATGATTATAGCAGGTCTTTATCTTTAATGACATTTTTTTCAAGTCTACTTTGTCTGATATTTGTATAGCCAGTCTAATTCTCTCTCCCTCCCTCCCCTCCTTCCCTCCCTTTCCTTCTTCCTTTCTCTCTCTTTTCCTTTCTTAATAATCTCTACACCCAATGTGGGACTCGAACCATCCCAAGATCAAGAACCGCATGAGCTTCTGAGCCAGCGAGGTGCCCCTGGTCTTGTTCTCTTTTGACTTCTGTTTGAATTTTCGTTAACTTTCAACACATTTCTGACTTTGAGTTTGAAGTATGTCTCCTTTGACAGAATATTGTTAGATGATTTTTAAAAATCCATTTCGCCAATTTCCTCCTGTTAATTAGTGCTTAGTCTATTTACATTTAATGTAATTACTGGTAAGATAAGATTTAGGTCTGTGATTTTGCTATTTGTTTTCTATATGTATTGTGTCTTTTTGTTGTTCCTCCATTACTACCTCCTTTGTTGTTAAATTGATATAGTATACCTTTTTAATTCCTTTTTTCTTTTTTTAAGTTTGTTTATTTTGACAGAGAGTACAAGTGAGGGAGGGATAAAGAGGGAGGGGGAGGAAGAGAGGAAAAGGGAGAGAGAGAGAAAGAGAGAGAGGGAGGGAGGGAGGGGATCCCAAACAGGCTCCATGCTGTCAGTGCAGAGCCTGACCCGGGGCTCTGTCTCATGAACCGTGAAATCATGACATGGGCCAAAATCAAGGGTTGGATGATTAACCTACTCAGCCACCCAGGTGCCGCATTCCTTTTTCACCTTTTTCCCCCCAAGTTATTTTCTTAGTAGTTTTCCTGGGGATTACAATTAACAACTTCAAACAATCCAGTCTGAATAAAACCAACTTAACTTTAACATATAAAAAAGTTTTGTTTTGACATGACTCTAATTTGTGCTTCCCCCCCGCCCCCGCCCCGGCACGTGGACCATACTTTGCTGTTTCTTTGCCACTCTTGTAATTTTTTGGTGACGGCTGGACAATTTAAATAATGTAATGTGGCAACTCTGGAAATCATACCCCACCTGTCCTTGTTTATTAAGTGATTTACCCAATCTAATTGTTTTTAAGCCTATATTCTCTGTCATGTGTGGTTAGGTCAACAGTTTGTGTGTGGTTGGCTAATTATTAGGCAGGGATTTCCTGAAATATCTTGAACCAGTGTGTCTCCCAACCCTTGCTGAGTGGCTGTACGTGTGTGTTGAAGCATGCCTTCAATGTTCTAGCAAGCAGTTTACAACTCTGCTTTAGCCTTCACTTTCATTTGCTTAGAGCCTCAAGGTCAGTCAAAGGTAAGAAATTAGGGCTTTCTCAGGTCCCCCAATTGACATCTTTTCCCCAGTGTTTCTCTTTTAGTTTGATGGTCAGACTGTTGTTAGTCTCAAATGGTATCACCACCTCAGACCATTATAATGTTCAATAATTGCCACAATTTTTTTTTTTTAAAGAGACACCCTAGGGACATAGTGAACTCTGAGTCAGCTCGGAGTCAAGTTCTGAGAATGGAACTTTTTAGGGAGCTACCAGGCCGTTCACAGAGTGACAAATGCCTGGGAATAGGACTTTAGGGGAGCTCCAAACCCCTTCTGTCCTTTCTGGTAGCTTCTAGGCTGCTGGTTTTCATAGCCACCGTAATTGTAGGGCAGTTGGTTTTCAAAGTTACCATAGAACTGGTGGGGGGTTTGAAATAGGGTGAGTTAAAACCTCCCAGAGTCTGCTGTAGCCACAGAGATTCAGCTTTCTTTCTTGTGTAAGTGTTCAACAGATCCTACCAGCCTTAATTTTCAGAATGCTGAAAAAGTTAATTTTGTCAATTCGGGACAGTAGTCTCACTGCTTTTAGGGAGATTCTGAAGGTCCTTACTCTGCCATTTGGAAGTGCTTACTCTAAGTATCTTAATGGAGGATAGCATCATCAGACCGTTTATTATTATTGCCAACATTGCTCACAATGCAGTGTGGAGAAGGGAAGTTCATGGTTCAAAAGCACAAGTGAGACAACCAGACAGGAACTGTTTGCAACAGTACGGGTGAGACACATGGAGTAGTTTGGACATGGGGATGGCAGTGTGATGGCCCAGGTATCATTCTGAGACATTGAGAAGAAACTATTGGCACAACTTGGTAATGGCCTGGATACAAGAGTGATACAGAGAATGACGCCAAGTCTCCGGTCCTGCAGAACAGGATGGATGGGTGGTACCAGTCTCTGAAAAGGAATTCTGGAAGGATGCCAGGTCTGAGAATGAGAAGCATATACTTGGGACATTTGAAATCTAGGTGGCTCTGAGACTTCCAGGAAGATAGCAAAGAAGCCTTCATCCTGCAGACTCCCTACCTTTAGAGAAATGCTTTATAAATCAAGTCCTAAAACACACTGTTTCCTCCATATGGGAAAAACAAAAACAACAGGTAAGGAATAAATTCTAAGTTGCAATAATTCAACATCACCCAGGAATTTAAAATATGGTTCCAAAAATGGTAAGAACCAGGCATAAATGCTTGAAACTACTTACTTACAAACTGTTTACACTCAAATGAATTAAAGCTCCCCCAAAGGCAGCTTTATTTAAAGAGAAATTACAATAAGAAATAAAGATAAGTCTTCCCTGTGTCTAAAAAGATGCCGCTGCACTCATACACATGTCAATTTAATGTTCTCACTGATGCTTGGGAAAACGGCTTCAATCAATCAGGTTCGTTCATGCCTCCACTCAAGCCGTAAATACTAGATGCTCCGTGGTTGACAGCACTTGGTTTGACCTAGGAGACAGCGGGGTCAGACTAGATCACTGAAGTGCACACTGTTCTTTTGGTCCTCACGCCGACTTTTCTCAATATCACGTATTTTTAGTGCTATATAATCATTTCTGGTAGTCCTCCCTTTGTGCAAGAAACTCGGCTGTCCAACTGCTGTCTTGGGGTGGATGTGGGGAGGGGAGAGACTTGTAAGGAACGCTAAGGGGAGACAAAAGGGGAGTGTTGACTTCTGGTTAATTACTTCTACTCCTAATCTCTCCTAATGTTACAAAGGCTTCTTCTGTTTAAACAGATTAGGTGTAGTTTATTACTACTGGGAAATATTTAAGTATTTCAACTTTGTTTTGACTGTTTACTCATTTCTGTTTCAAAAACTCTGAGTTAATGAGCAATACTTTCATGAGAAAACTTCACGCATTCTCTTATCTCAGTTTTACTTCCTCAGACTGTGCAGTTTCACTCCTTGTCCTTCCAGGGCAAGCTGGAATTAGGTACTCAAAGCTCAGTTAGCACAACCGTACGCAAACAGATGTGGCTAGCAGATAACACCCTGCATAGCCACAATTCACAGAGATGCCTCAAATAAAACACACATTTCTCCCCAGCTGTTGGTCTGCATACTCAAGTAAAATGTCAGACAAATGTTTAAAATGCAATGGAACAACAATAGTCACCGTGTCAAACATTTATTAGGCATTCACTGGGCCAGACAGTGTGCTAAGTACTTTAAAAGTTTTATGTTGTTTAATCCTCGAAACAACCCTGTGGTATAGGTACTATTATTAGCCCAAGTTGACAAATGAGGAAACAGTCATGGAATGATTAAGTAACTCATCCAAGACTGGACAGTTGGCAAGAGGTGGAGCTGGGGTTAAAGGTTAAATCTAGGTGACTCCAGATCCTAGTCCCTAACCAGCATGTAAGGACATGTCACGGTCACAGAGCTCCTCCATTCCCTCCTTCAAGGAGTATTTACTAAGGGTCCTACTAGGTCACCTCTGGGGAAGGGTAAACAAGAAATACAAAGATTCAACTCTTATAGAATTGACACAGCTTCTGACATCATGCAATCTGTTTACTTTAAGACACTTGTGTGGGCAAAACTATTCACATACAATACATAGTAGGTAAAATTCACCATTGGCCTAATAAATCCTAATTACCTTAAATTATGGGGTATAAAAATTACATCGGAAATGATTTCAGTGGATGGGGGTGGGACCTAAATATGTTCCACTGAAGAACAAAGCATTTGGCTATACTCTTCAAAGACTAACATGACAATCCACACTGTCTCCCCGCATTCAACACATCACAAAGCACTTAAGACAACAGGGAAGAAGAACTTTATGTACTAAATGGAAACAAAGTAAGCCATTTCACTCCAGTAAGCCTTTGGTCTATTTTATTTTAGTTAATATATTTCTGTCCTCCCTCATTTCAAAACGCAGCCGACACGCTGCCTTATTTACGTCTGTGCTTATCGGTAATGACATGGCCATATCTCTGCAAACAGTTGGTTAATTAATTTGTACCCCTATCTTCTGGCAGCCTGCCTATGCAACTGAACAGCAAAAATAATTACACCATGCTAAAGTGGGAACATTTTCACTCTTCTTTTTGAGATTTCTTATTGTGGGATTTGTTGCCTTTCTTTAAATGGGTTTGAGTTGTAGAACACTTGCAAATCAGATTAAAGTCATTAGAAGACTATAATGTTTCCATTCTTCGCTATAGCATGAATATGCAATCAGAAAGAAAAGGCACAGACTGAAAACTGACCAACCAGTCAAAGGCACAAAACATGGGCTGAGTAGAATTATGAAGAAAAATCAAGCTCTATTTGAGGAAAGACTTTCATCTCTTTCAATATATTATCATCTCAGATTAATCTATCAACACGTATTTACCTAGAACCTACCACAGACAATCCCTATTTTCTGACACAAAACTGTATGGAAAAAGTCAAACTAGAGGTTCCTGAGATCCTGCATTCAACACACAAATCACAGAATTTCTAATTAGAGATCACCTTTGAAACACAGTCTCCAGTAATATATGTCTAGTAGTTCAAGGTAAACACAACAGTCCCCGGAGTCCAGCTTAAGCCCACCAGACATATAATTGATGTTACAGCTTTCTGCATGCCTCATGATTTTCATCTGTCTTGATTTTTAACAGTGGGAGTTCCATTTTGAGAGGAATTGGTTGGTTAGTTTCTTACGTCAGTTGAAGTCATCCTTGAAAATTTCTCAGATGCTGTGTGGAGGCCAACCAGTAAGTCCCACACAGCCAGTTGTGTCATTGAAGTTAGAACAGATGGTTGTTCCTACCAAATGAAATAGTTGGCCTGTATTTAGGGGCCTTACTGTACAAAAAAATCCATGTAATTCAACGCTAGAAGCATACGACAATGAGATGGTTGCACTTTGAGATGCTTGTGGGAATGGAGTCCAAATAAAGGAAAAGCAATCAAAATTTCCTAAGTATCTATGTGCTTACTATGCTCAAAACACTCTTCCAAGATGCGAGGAAAATTCTGCCCTCGTGGAACTAACATCTTAGTTGATTCACACCTCTCTTTTCAAGCTCATTTCAGGGCACTATGCACTGAATGACGGCTGAGATTAGCCATACTGGTTTTTCTCTTTTGTGCCCTCCTATGGCATAACCTGCGTAAGTTACAAGCACATACGATGCAACCCTCCTGTAAAAGTCTGAGACCTCTGTTTCTTACCAACACTGTCAGAAAACCAGTTTGTACTGTATGCTCTTTTTCATGAGCAAAATGCAGTAAAACAGTCACACGACCACTCACACAGACTGCTGAAAGGGCAAAACGAGGATGGTGGAAGAAAACACTGTTGGCACCAACATCACGTGAGAGGCCGCGCTGTGTTTGGTCCTGAGCTGCGTGAAGGCCCAAAACCGTAAGAGAAGCAGCGTAAGGGCATCATCGCAGAACACTGAAAAGTGCAGGCTGTTCAAATGTTCGAGATCGTATGTTGTGGCATTGTGCTGAGTACAGGGGAAAAACAGCATGGTAAAACAGCCTGTGCACATAAAAAGCTTCCAATCCAGTTGCACAGCCAAGGCGTTCACAGAAATTCCCCGTTCCTTCATTTCAAAGCTGCTACCAAGTTTGTGTCAGTATCAGCCTTTGAGGAAGAATAAAACAACGCACCTTTCAACTTTATAATCCACTCTGATTTGAGAAATATTAAAAAGAAAAAGAGGCATCTTAGAATCAAGGATATACAGTAAGAGTCACTCTGGCACTTCCCGGGAGCAGCTGTGCTACAGCAGTGAAACTCCGGAGAAGGAAGGGGGTGCTCCTCTTGGTAGTCACCCAAAAGAATTCAGGTAATGCAATGCCACAAGAATCTCAGTAAGGAATCTCCTCCATAACACAATTTCTTTTATTTATTTTTGAGAGAGAGAGAGAAAGTATGAGCATGAGTGGGAGGGGCCAGAGAGAGAGGGAGACAGAGAAAATCCCAAGCAGGCTCTGCAATGTCAGCACAGACCCCAATGCGGGGCTCGAATTCACGAACCTGAGCAGAAATCAAGAGCTGAATGCTTAACCGACTGAGCCACCCAGGCATTTCCATCCAATTTCTAAGGTAAAAGGTAGCAGTCTTTCAACAGCATAACACCAGGAACATCAACACCCATCTATCCATCCATCCATCCATCCATCCATCCAAACATTTATCAAGTACCTTGTATGCATCAAACACTGAAGAACATTCCTTTATGCCAGGAACTGAGTGAGGGGCTTTTTATTATTAAAGCAGTGGTTCACAATTGGGGGCAATTTTGCCCCTAAAGGGATGGTGCCAATGTTGGGAGACATTTTTGGTTGTCACATCTGGAGCAGGTGGTGCTATTGGCACCTAGTGTAGAGACCAGAGATGCTGCCAAATATCCTACAATACACAGGACATTCTCCCACAACAAAGAATTACCTGGCCCCATATGTCATTAACGGTGAGCCTGAGAAACCCATTAATTAAAGCACCCTCAAAACCCCTATGGGAGAAAGTCTATTCTAACCCATGCCCACCTGGCAGGAAACTGAGGCTAAGAGGTATGAAATAACTTGCCCAATGTCAGTAGGGAAGTGATGGCACAGGGATTGTAACCCAGGAAATGCAAAGCGCTGTGCAACAAGCATTCACGTCCCGCAAAACACTTGGTGTGATTACAGGAATCTAGAGGGGAAGATTTTAAAAAACTGAGTCACCAGGATGTAACACTCCTCATTTCGCTCTCTCTTCCCTCAGCTACCATCCAAAAGTATTCCCTTTCTCCCTCTCACAAAGGCTTCCTCTTTCCCAGCAATCCCCCATCCCATCTTGATCTCTGGAAAGAAGTGTGTAGTAAGATGACAGTCTGATTTCTGATCTCTCCATCCACTGTCCCAAGAGTGGTTCCCATCAACATAAACAAAAACATCCCCTGCCCCCAAGGAACCAGAGAAACAGGCAATTCAATTCTTTCTGTGAAGTCTCTTCCCAGAAGTGGCAGAGCTTCGCACACGGTGCGCCCGAGAGGCCCGACGCAATCATAACCTCCGAGTAGGCAGGGACGAAGAGGCTGTGGGAGGTGGGAGAGGCTGCCAGCTGGCAGGCAGATAGGGAGAGGACGGGACACACGGGGGTGGTTTTCAGACTTCCACAGCTCCTAGAGCAATTAGTCTTTGGCTTCTCAGGACAAATGCAGTGTTGGCTGTTAACTGCAAAGGAGTTAGGGCAACTGATGATTCTGAGAGTAAGGACGAACATCCATAGCTTTTCAAGTGCAAATCCTGTGATCGATCACCCAACTTCCAATTACCTTTTTTTTTTTTAAGAGAGTTCCATTTTACAATATGATACAAACTAACGACAACTAGCCACTTGCTCCAATAGATATCAGTTTCATTATTCCTTCAGCAGGAACCATCACCCTGCCTCCCCAGAAAGATTATCTAACCAACTACTCTGCAAAGGTTTATCTCAGTACCCAACAAAGAATACCATTTTATCAGGAGAGAAGACAAGGGAGATTACCACAGTCACAGGGAAATTATATTTCCTCTTTTTTTAAAAAAGAAAAGTAGCTGAGAGTACAGTCACTTCACAGTCTGTTCCTTATTCAACCCCAAATCCTGTTATGAGACGTACAGTTTAGTCATCGTAGACTATCTTCTGGGAGGCAGAAAACAGCTTTTGCCTTTGAGACTGTAGAGGCTGGGGCTAACAGGGTAGATGAAGAAAGTCAATGATAAGTTGGCAAAAATAGTACCCCAGATTTTGTGTGGATTAAAGAGGGAATATTCCAGGTACTTTGCGATTCTCAGATTAAGCAAATCATCGTAACCAGGAAGCATAAAATGAATCCTTCCTTTAACAAGAACATTTGGAAGGTCAGATTGCCTTTTCAAATCACAGGCCTCTAAGTTTCTACAGGATAGAAGACTGCAATTTCAACAGCCCAGAACTTGGGGAGTAGGAAATCAGAAAAAAGCTGACCTGCCAGTTCTTTAAGGAGAGGCCGACTCCAAGAGAAAGGAATGGTGCTCCCAGCCATCCACGTACGTTTCTGTCATCTTCATGGATGACACCCGAAAAGCCTTTCTGGAGGGTGCTTTGGCATTATCCACTTAAATGTACCTTCCATTTGTCTGCTCATTTACAAAACCAGCAAATAAAAATTTCCCTACTGCTAAGAAGCTTGTAAAAGCACTTTAACTATACCATTGTCGATAGAAGCGGCAAAACTACCAAGAGCCTAAATATCCATCCACCGAGGTGGAGTTTTAAACAACCAGACTATATTCATACTACAAACTACTATGCAGTAGTTAAAAAAAAAAAAAAAAGGGGGCGCCTGGGTGGCTCAGTCGGTTGAGCGGCCGACTTCGGCTCAGGTCATGATCTCACAGTCTGTGAGTTCGAGCCCCGCGTTGGGCTCTGTGCTGACAGCTCGGAGCCTGGAGCCTGCTTCAGATTCTGTGTCTCCCTCTCTCTCTGACCCTCCCCCACTCATGCTCTGTCTCTCCTGCTCTCAAATATAAATAAAAAAAATATTTAAAAAAAAAAAAAAAGCTCTATGCACTGATATGGGAAGCTGTCCTTCTTGCTGAACACAAAAAGCATGCTGCAGACATAAAGCTGAACCAGAGGCCCAAAAAAGGCTGCCTGGAAGAACTAAGGTCAAAGCTGAGACCAAAGAAATGAAGGTTAATTTTCTTTTTTGGCAAGGGGAAGAGGGAATTAGAGGAAAGAAGGAAGCAGGGCAGGGAAGGGTGTCTGGGGTAAGGGGGTAGTGACCCTACACACAGGGACAGACATACATAATCCAGAGGGAAAAGTTAAGGAGCTGAGAGGCTACGGTGGCCTCAGGCAAACAGAACTTTGTCCATCAGCCATGTTAAGTAGTTTCAGCTTTACCTCAAGGGCAATGGGAATCCGTGGAAGTCAGTTAAGCAAAAATAAACATTATTCGATGTGAGTTTCACAAAGATTACTCACCTCCTGTCCTAAAAGCGCCCCTTATTTGCCCTAAATTTATAAACAGGTTCCTCTCAAAATGTCAGGTGGAACGGAACTTTTTATCTACCCGCCTGTCTATCGAAATGATGCATATCCTCAAGGAATCTCTAGGACAAAAACTGGGTATGTCCTCGGGCGGGCCAATTTAGGATTCTTAACCTTTAATGCGGCCACAATCCTATTATCCTTCTAATGAAAATTATAGAAAACAATACTGATGTGAAAACATTATTTAAGCAAACAAAAGATTGAGAGTGAATAGGAGATTTTTAAAAGTATCTAGAATATGGACAAAAAAGCCCTACTTTAACTACAAATAAAATAATAGTGGAGACTTGCTGCAAGCTTAAGAAAAGTCTTCAGGTATTTTTATTGGCGGTGCTGAACCCTATTAGATTTTAAAATGCTTTTGAGTATCTGTTCAAGCATATTCTTTTTAGAAAATTGTACTTAGGTAAATACAAACAGTATTTTGCCTATATCTACAAAGGGGTTTTCAAGGACCTCCCCTTGCTCAAATAAACCCAGCTTAAGAACCACTTGTCTTAGGAGCGCCTGGGTGGCTCAGTCGGTTAAGCGTCCGACTTTGGCTCAGGTCATGATCTCGCGGTTCGTGAATTCAAGCCCCGCATCAGACTCTGTACTGACAGCTCAGGGCCTGGGGCCAGCTTCAGATTCTGTCTCCCTCTCTCTCCCTGCCCTTTCACCACTCATGCTCTCTCTCTCAAGAATAAACAACAACAAAAACAGCCACTTATATCAAAGCCCTTGTGTTAGTTAATTCTTCATGGTCTATGTCCACTCCTACACTTGAAGGACTCCCTCTCCTGACATAGGTGTGTCACCAACACAATTTACATACACTGGTCACCCACGTCACAACACAAGCTAGGAAACATTGAAAGGGTTTCATGTGAACTCTTTCTAAGTTAGAGTAGAAGGGTTGGGGGCAATTTAAAGACGGTATGGGTGTACAAAGGACATCGCCTAACCCATAAAAAATACGGCCAAGAGCAACAAAAACCGAATGCCACCACCACCAACAAAAGATGGCGATGATGCACCTTTCTTCGTACAAGAAGAGAAGGAAAGGGGAACACTGATCCACCCCTGAGGGGCCTCAGAGGCCAGAGATTTGGCTTGTTTTCTGCAGGAAGAACAAGTCCATGAACACCCTGTCTGGTCTTAGGGGGTCTTCATTCCTGACACTGTAGTCAAGGCCAGGCACCCTATATGCATAGACTCCACACACAGGTATCTACAGCTAGTGCCGGCAAACCCTTGATCAGAACTAAGTTACTAGTCTGAGCAATTACGCTTCATGTTTTTGACTCCATTTTTTCGGGGGGCAGGTGGGGAAAAGGAGTCCTCACAAGTAAGTACTAGGATCAGCAGTAGAAACAAGAAGTTGGAACTTCCACTATATACTCCATAGACTCCAGCTTTAAGGGCTGATCTCTTCTCGACCCTTCTGTTTCACTTTAGTCCCTTAGTGGTTCTCTGAGAGAGACTGCTCCACTCTCCCTTGCCCCATATGGTCCTCTTGCAGCCATACTTAACAAAATCAGTGCACACGCTCTTGATAGGTCTCCACAGAAGTAGCTACCTGCTCAGCGTCTTAAACATTGGTACAAAAATCCTTAAACCATAGGAGTATGTTAGAAGCCACCTCAAATCCTCAACTGTGGGGTTTGCAAAAGATCAGGTAGCTGTTCTTCTACTCTGGCTCCTCTCTCCATTTGACAGTGCCCAGACATAGACATAATTATGGCCAAGGCCTTCCAGGGAACTGTGGAGGGGCTGCACACAAAGGGATCTTATTACGAGATATTTTCATCAGGCAAATAAGAATTTGAGTGATGATGCCAACCAAACCAACTGTTTGCAAGACCTATTCCCTACTCACTCCCTAATTACCTTTTCATAAAACTGACAGCACTGAAAATTTCCTGGGGATTTGGGAATAAAAATAAAAACTTGTTATCTTTTAAAATGGAGGAAAAAGCTCTCTTAACGGGGGTTGCTAAATTCGACCAAAATCAAACATTAAAGCCTGACCTCTCAAAGTAATCAGCACTATTTAAAAACCATTAAAATATACATTAAGATCCATTTTTCCTGTAGAAAGAGAGAGAGAGAAGGAGAGAGAAAGAAAAAACAGAGGGGGGGGGCGCCTGGGTGGCTCAGTCAGTTAAGCGGCCGACTTCAGCTCAGGTCATGATCTCATAGTCTGTGAGTTCGAGTCCCACATCAGGCTCTGTGCTGACGGCTCATCAGAGCCTGGAGCCTGCTTCAAATTCTGTGTCTCTCTCTCTCTCTGCCCCTCCCCTGCTCATGCTCTGTCTCTATGTCTCTCAAAAATAAATAAAAGTTAAAAAAATTAAAAAAAAAAGAAAAAACAGAGGGAGAACGAGAGAATGAAAGAAAGAAAAATTACGTCCCGTTTAGTCATAAGCATTTCAAACTCGTAGATTCCTGTCAGAGGCTACAGAGCAGGTAATTCCCAGTTCTCAGTCACCTCTGCACTGACCACAGGCAGCGTGAACCCACTGTGTACAGAGCAAAGACAGAAAGCTGAGGGTGCCTCCGCGGCCGGCAAGAAGAGGCCGGCCTGGCCTTCCAGAAAACTCCCACATGCCAGTCGTGCTGCACGTAGGCAAGACCACAGTAATGTGACATGACCAAAGCAGAGAAAACATTTGATGGAAAGTTTTGTTGTTGTTGTAACCTATTTCTCTTTTGGGAAGCACTACCAACAAGACCAGCAGACACAGGACAACGAGAGAGAGAGAGAGCAGTCAATTCAGCTACTTAATACCAACCAGAAAATGGTTTGGTGAGTAAGGTAGGAAAATTTAGTGAGTCTAATTTTTGAAGGACAGACTCCTAGAGAATCTCTGGCTTACAAGTACCTTGGTGCATTATTATAAAAGATTGTATTACCTAAGTTTATTTATCTGCCCAGATAAAGACGCTGTCCTGGAGCACCTGACCAGCTCAGTTGGTTAAGCATCCAACTTCGGCTCAGGTCAGGACCTCACAGTTCATGGGTTCAGGCCCCACATTGGGCTCCCAGCTCATGATCTCACAGTTCGTGGGTTTGAGCCCCGCATCAGCACAGAGCCCTCTTTGAATCCTCTCTCTCTCCCCCTACGCCTCCTCCATTCACACTCGTACGTGTGCACACATGCTCTCTCTCAAAAATAAACATTAAAGGAAAAAAAGACTGTCCTAAATGGTTACTATGTGGAGTATGCATGTCACTTCCCTGTTATATTAAGAAATGTCTAAATTATTTTTTCCTGTCTCAGTTAACAAACTATTAGGATTTACTTTCAGAGAATTAACCATTTCTCCACTGTGCATTGTAGAAATTATGTTTACTATGGATTTTAAATGAATCCCTGCATGGCCTAACACAAACACACACACACACACCCCACACACACACTCTAACCCACCATTCCCAACACTTTAAGTCCAAAGTTCTCAGACAGTACGCCCACTCTCCCCACCAGAACTTTGCTGCTGCTGCTAGTCCCTAAAACACCAACCAAGCGACTTCCTTGATTTTAAACAGCTCTCTGGAGGGTGCACAGATACTTTGCCTACCAATAAATGAAAGCCAATTCTTAGTGTCTCCTCATAAAGGACTGTTCAACAAGCAGAAATTAGCCATTGCTAAAAACAGCAAATCAGGGGAACATCTGGCTTGGGAGTCAGCCAGACCAGAAATCCCAGCTTTGCCACTTATAAGCTATGTGATTTGGGGCAAGTCAATTTTCCTGAGCCTCAGGTTTTTCATCCTTAAAATGGGGATAACTTAAGTACCTGCTTTGCAGTACTCTGTAAGGAATAAGTGAGGCAATCCATGTGCGGTGCCTGGTTCATAGAACTGGTCAAATAATGAGAGCCTCTAGTATTGCTGCTGTTACTCACTATTGGCTAAGATGCTTAATTTTTCAAGTTCTAAAATTCTTTTTAAATTAAAAAAAAATTTTAATGTTTATCTTTGAGAGAAGAGACGGACCATGAGCGGGGTAGGGGCAGAAAGTAAGGGAGATACAGAATCCCAAAAAGGCTCCAGGCTCTGAGCTGTCAGCAGAGCTCAATGCAGGGCTTGAACTCATGAACCTCAAGATCATGACCTGAGCTGAAGTCAGGTGCTTGACCGACTGAGCCACCCAAGTGCCCCTAAAATTATTATTTTTTAAATATATAGATTTTAAAGTTTATTTATTTTGAAAGAGAGAACGTGAGCAGGGGAGGGAGCAGAGAGAGAGGGAGAGAGAGAATCCCAAGCAGGCACTGTCAGTCCAGAGCCTGACGCTGGGCTCAAAGTCATGAATCGTGAGATCATGACCTGAGTCAAAATCAAGAGTTGGACGCTTAGCCAACTGAGCCACCAGGGCGCCCCTCCCTAAAATTCTTCTTAAAGGCATTTTCCCAGTGTTAAATAAAACGTATATAAGCTATCAGGATTCCATAATTCTTAAGTGCCATTTATTGAAATCCTGTATTTAAGGAGCTGTTTTTATCTCAGAATTACTAGTGAGGAAAAAAGATGTTTTTGAAACTTCTACAAACACTTACGTGGCACTTGATTAAAACTAGAGCTTACCAACTTGAGTAATCTATCTGGATGGTTTGGTTTTTAACTATAAAAAAATTAGTTGTTTTATTTGTTACCCTCGCATAACTATCTCTTTAATGAGAAGACTATGATTCATGGAGAAACTGTAAACTCACAAAACAGATTATTTTCAGCAACAGCCAACAGCTTTTAGGAAAATATCTACCAAACACACAAGATCTTTTAAAGAAACAGCCACCGCAGCTGCCAGTTAACAATGGAAAGCTCCTCAGACATGAGGCTCAGTGACACGAGAAGAAAAAGTATAGTACGTAAAATCTACAGTAAACTCCGAGCCTGCCCCTAGCACAGTGGTTCATCAAAGGAGACAGAGAAAGGCCTAGAAACAGGAATAAAGGGAAGGAAGAAAATAAATTTCCTATTTAGGAGCCGAAAAAAGCACAGAGTTTACCTTGGGAAAGAAACCCCCAATGATGTAATAGAGGATTCAGGCACACTGTCATTTATTCCTACAAAACCAGTTATTCCAAAACCAAAACCATTTCTCTCTTCACAGCACACTGTTACTCAACCAAGAAGAGGGTGCTAGAACACTGGAAGCAAAGATGATCAAGGGTCTACCAAGCTTTATAACCAATAAGAAAATGAAATGTTACTGCGATGCACACTACCACGCCTTCCCAACAAAAGGCCAAAGATTATTATTAGCAGGTGGTCTATACTGTTTTCCCCTCCAGGCAGACACCCATTCTCCACATTTAGCCAAGCTATGTAAAAATTTGTCATAATTCTTTGTACCCAGTATTTGGAATCCAAATCTAACAGTAATGTCACATTTTAGCAAGAGTGATAGCCTGCTTTCCATCACCACAAGATACTAATGGACAGTTTCTGATAAGGGCTACAAAGGAATCGTGATAAGGAGAACTCCTTTTAGGAAGGTGACCCCTAAGCTAAGGAAGGTGTGGGGCCAGAAGGAAAAGCAGTAGCCCGGGCACAGGGAACAACATAGGAAAGGGTTCACAAGTGGGAAAGAGCCCAGAGCGTGTGAAGAACTGGAAGGAGGCCAGCAGGCCTGAGGCACTGTAGGCCAAGGGGAAAATGGAAGATGAGGAGGCCAAACCGTCTGGCAGAAGCCACACCAAGAGGGCCTGTAGGCCACAGTAAAAGGATTTGAATTTTCACTGGGCTACAGAGCGCTGTGGCATCTGCCTCCCCAACTCACCCCCAAGCCCTCAGCAGGTGACCTGTTCTACACTCCTCCTCCACCTCCCCAGCCACCGCGGCCCCCGCCTTTCTGTCAACACCCTCCGATGCTCTCACACCAGGGCCTTTCGATTTGCCGTTCCTTCTGCTTGAAGCTCATCCGTTACATCCGGATGCCTCATGCCTTCGTATCCTCAGAAAATTCCTCGCCCTATTTTAAACTGCACCCTTCCATACTTCTCTTTCTCCAGAACACTCAGCACCACCTAACATACGGGGGTTCCAACTCTTGCTGTTGTTGTTACCGGTCTCCTTCACTTGAATAGAAGCTCTATGAGGACAGTTCTGGAACGTTTCCTGTTTTTTCCTGAAAACTAGAACAGTATCTAGCACAAAGTATGTGATCAGTAAATACAGGCCGACTAAAGGAATGAATGAACACCAGCAAAAAGAAACCATTAAAGGGTTTTACCAGAGAGAAACAATCCACTTTAGACTTTAAAATTCTATTTTAAAACCTCACTTTCTCAGTTTCTCGTTACCTAAACACTGGAGGCTTTCACATGAGGGAGGCGGGCTCCGCGCCCCACTGGCCTCCATCTTCTACTTTCGCCCCTGCCAGTTTGGTCTGCACGTAGCCACCCTGCTGTCTCTTGATGCCCAGCCCCGGGGTGACCTGTCTCCTGCTGCGGCTCCATCTCCTGCCCTCCAGTGCTCACCTCCCAGGGCTGCTGTCAAGTTCCAGGCTCCTTTGCAGAGATGTGCCTCCCACACACCAGACGGGCTAGCTCCTCCTTCAAGGATTAACAATAGCACCAACTCTCCCTTTCATCTCCTCCAGGAAGCCTTCCTGAAGTAACCCCTGCTTTCCCACCAACTCGCCCTGGCCTCCTTGCCAAGTCATTCAGATTCCTGATTTTCTGGGCTATCTTCTCCCCATCCAAGGCCTCGAGGGCCTTGCTAGGAAGTTTGGATTTCTTCTAAGTGCACTGGGAATCCAGTATATCCAGAAGATATACAGCTGCCAGTTTACTTGGCTCCCCACCCTCCTCCACCCCATCTAGATACTCTGAAAAACCGGCAGAGAAAATTCTTCCTATCTACTCTCAACTAACTCATCATCTCCCAACTTCTCTCTTACTTCACGGGAAAGAACTAATTCCCTTCGGTTTCCCCAATTCCACGTCTCTCCCTGCAGCTGAGTCCAGAGGCTCCTGCTCTCAGAACACCAGAATAAAGTCTCCTTCCATCCCAAGCTGATCCCACCCCCTCTCTCAACTTGGAGTATTATCCTTGTAATTATCTATTTTCTCCCAAGCCATCAATTACCCCCTTCCTGGATATTTCCAGTGGCAGACGAACATGCCCTTGTATTATCCAAAATAAATACAGCGAAATGGAATAAAATAAACCTTCTCTGTTCTCTGGTGCCCTACTCCTGTCCTGCCACTGCCACATCGCTCCACTCTCGCTCAGAGCAAAACCGTTTGGAGACCTGCCCACGTCCGTCCTCTCTGTTTCCTTGGTGCTGGTCCTCACAGCCCCCGCTCCCAGCCTCCCCCAGCCCCTCCCTCAGCCCCCTCCACCATCCTGGTTAAGGACATTAACCACCTCCACACTGCCAAAGCCAAAGGCCAGTTCCCTGGCCTGGCTTTACCTCACCCGGCATCTGACATAGGCAATCACTCCTCACTTCAAGTGTGTCTGCTCTCGAACGCTATCCCAACCACACTCACCTGGATCCCCCCCAACACACACACACCTACTAGAGATTCCTCCCTCCTCCTGCAGCTTCCTCCTCGCCCCCACCACCTCAAGGAGGACTGCTGGCCTTCTACTCTTCATAACACTGGCACCTTGGAGGAACTAACCCTGTCCTGTAGCTTTCCATGTTCTGTCCATGGGTAACACGGATGCTCACAATGCCACCTGCGCAGGCGGCCCTGCCAGGCTCAGCCATATACTCCATAGCTGCATGTGAAGGCTCAGTACCTCACACACGCTGTGGCTGAAACCTGAGCCCCTTGACCACGTCTCCACTCTCTCCACCTTTCCTCACCACTCGGCTGCTCATCCTTACCTTTCTCCCTCGTCCACATCCAATTCTTCACTAAAGCATGTCAAATCCACCTCCAAACGATACTCTCAATATGACACCCTGCCACTACCGTCACCACCTCTCACCTACCTGCCTGGTCTCCACACCCTTCCCTCCAAACACTTAGCATCCAAGAGCTGATGGTTTTCACACTTCACAAATCAGGCCATTCCCCCGCAGCAGGCTCCCATTACGCTGAGGATAAACCCAAATCCTAACCTTGGCCTTTGTGATCTGACCTTCATAAGCCTCATTTTCCTCCACGCTTCTCCATTTCTATCTCAGAGGTTCTGTAATTGCTTTTCCCATCTGCATGCGATATTCCTCCCCCCAACGCAGATTATCCAGTGACCGCTTCTCTCACACCATTTAGGTCTCAGCTCCCATGCTAAATTCTCGGAAAACCCTTCCTTGATGATGTTAGCTAGAACACGCCCCCCCCCCCCATCATTAGCTTACTTTACAGCACTCTATGTCCTTGAAAAATGTTTGTGTATTTACTGTGTCTCCCTTTGGCAGAGGGCAGGGGCTCCTTCTGACTTGTGTCACTCTATCCCCAACACCCATCAGAGAACCTGGCACTTAGTGGGTAACTCTGCAAATATCTGCTGACTGACTGCCTGACTGGAGGTTAGGGCTGTGCCTTCCTACCTTGTTTGCAACTGTACCTTCAGACTCCAAGCCAGTAAAAGGCACAGATAAAGTGTCTACCAAGTGTCTGTGGGAGGCAAGCTAAATGAACAAAGGCAAAACAGCCAGAGGATTCTCAAGGCAGGAGTCACGCTGGACAAAATACTCCGTGGCCCACCGGAAGACATGGTCTGGACCTTGCCAGAAAATAAAACGACCAAGCTAGCAGGTGTGAGTCCTGCCTATCATGAACATGGGTATCTTTGATCGAGTATGAACCACCTAAATCCAAATCCTGTAACTGAAGATTTAAAATTGGCTAGAACGGATTACAAGGAATGATGGTTTTCGTGTTCCAGATTTCATTGGTAAAATCTTTACAATGAATAGGTATTAACTTCTATCGTAATGATGATTTTTTTCCCATTAAAACATATCTGTCCATATAGTTTCCAAAGAGAACAAAGTAACTTAAATGAAGAACTGCTTCCAGTTAGAATGGAAATTTCCAAGAATTGACAAGGCAATTTTCTAAATTCCCTCACCAGGCAGAAAACCCCTTGTGACTACTACCCCCCCACACACCATCTTATAAACAGTTATAAGAGTTATAAGTTATTACCTCAGTTATCCCATCCCTTTCAAAATTTCCTGACGATGACTTAGTCTACTGGCTACAATTTACCTTTCTTGCTCAGGAAAAGAGGTTTGTGGGACATTGTATCTATCTAAAGACCAACTTCAGGCTCGGAGAAGAGGAGCAGCACCACTCTGTACCAGCAAGAGAGAGTAACCACACAGGGCTTCTCTCTGCAAGTCAAAAAGAGAGGCCTAAAGGAGGAAACAAGCCGTCAATTCCCACTTCTCATTTTCACTGGAGTCTAAGACGACTCGAAACTTGGGTTCATTTCCTACACTCTGCCCTCCCGAGCATGCTGAGGTTTCCTCTCACCACCAACACACTGCCTGCTGAAGGAAAATGGCCATCTCCCTCCCTGCTGCTCCCCTCACAGTCCTACCGGAGCACCTGAGTAGAGAGGCATGCGCAGGACACTGCGTTTTCATTACCGATAAAATTAATAGAATCAGCAATTAACGTGTATTGAACAGTTACCCTGTAAGCCACTGTACAAAGTGCTGAAACAGCACTACACCATTTAATCCTCCCAACCACTATGGGGCACTACCACTAGTCCCATTTTATAGTCAGTCAGCCAATGTTTCCCAAAGCTATGTAATTTTCCTCAATAAACTCACCAGCCACAGCTGAGATCTGAGCCTAGGTCTGTTTAACTCCAGAATCAGTAGTTCCCACCACTGCCTCGAAGGTTGTCTTTTTAAACCTACCACACGGAACCCCTTCCCTGCCCAACTCCTAAGAATAGCACACAGAAGCAAGGTTGCATGATAGACACTTTAGGAAGCTGATTTAAAGCAGTGCTTCTCAAATGCCAAAATACATAATGATCTCTAGTAAGTCCACAAAGAAATGAGAAAAATAAGGATAATGCGCTTTCTTAAACTTTCTTCAAATGCAAAAAACTGTCCTTTATTCCAAAACAATGGCGCGCGTACCTTTATAATGGTAAGAACTATACATGTGTCTAATCATATATACTTCAAAATGCTATCGACCCTATCGTTGGTCCCCAATTTATAGGAAACTTTCTGGTATGAAATTAAAAAGCCTGGAACCATTGGTAAAAGCATTCTTTTTCTTTTCTTTCTTCTTTTTTTTTTTTTAAACTACTCCATTACTGGAGTTCAAGATTTTGGCAAACATCAGTATGGCCTGGGAGGGAAATATTTTTTGTTTTAAGATTGTGGATGCAACTGATAATAACCTATGACTTTTGCCTGCCGTAAGCTCATACAGAACAGAAAAAGCATTTCATGTTAGCAGGGTCTTTATTACAAAGAGGAACAAGAACACTTAATCTAATTTTATGTTGAGTGCCTGAAATGCAAAAATCATTCTTTTCCTTCTTTTGCTCATTTATAATAATCCCTGCTGTACAAGATGAATTTAAATGTAGCCCTCTGCCTTTCTCTCAAAAGTACAGTTAACTCCAACTGTTAAGTCTACTAACAAGCTTCTTTTTCTCCTTAGAACTTCAATCAAAAAATACTTTAATAATCAGAGGGGCACATTTATTAAAAATACTGCCATAAACTTTGAATATCAATGTGATTAAAAGCAATCTTGCACTGAAATGCTATTTAAATAGTGAAATTTCACTTCTTTTTTAAAGAATTTTTTCTAATGGCACAAATCCCAGATGATTGTGTTTTCTATCTGCTACAACCTTAGCTTTCATTTCATCTTTTTTTTAAAGCCAATTACTTCTAATGCAAATGGCTCACACTCCCTCTCCCCCTCTAAGAAAGGATTTTTATAAAAGAAGCGCTAAACACAACATATAGACTGTTGAAAGGCACAGCAAGGAAAAGGCTCTGGTATCTTTAGAGTAAATTTGGGGGTGGGGGCAGTGAAGTTCAGTTTTTCTAGCTGGGGATAAGGAAACTAAGGTGACAGCAACCTGCTCAAGCTCACAAAAAGCAGGCGAGCATTCTGGAATGGGCTCAGCACGGCAGTGGGTCAAGCGCGTGGGTGTGGAGTTGGGCAAATCTGCGCTAGCGTCTCTTACACACTCCGTGGTCTTACTGAGGTACCTCATTGCCCTGGGCCTCAGTTTCCTCATCTGTAAGAGGGGGAAATGGCAGAGAGCAACTGTCCTCACCAAACTTAAGCTATCCATAGATACAGAGGTACCTTGTGAGATGTGGCATTGAGAAGCAGGATATCCTTGTAAGAAATGAGGCCGCAGAACACATAGGTCACACTCGATAACAATGCGTAAATCTCTCCCAAAGTTAAGAGTCCACAAGAAACAAAACTCTAACTTGGGTCAAGCTCAGGAGCCCCATCTACCACAGGTAACGCGCATCGTCTCCATTAACGACAAAGCCTGGAGGGTTGAGAGATTCGGCATGGATTGTGCCAGGTATTACACTCTTCGGCAAGTACAAAATCTTAAAGTGTGAGATACAACGATGCTGTACACCCTCTTCATCAATCAAAATGCAGATCTGGTTCCTGGGGAAGCTGCCTTCTAATTCCCAATATGACCTCCTACAGGGCTTCAGCTTCTCTAACCAAAATGCAAGGCCAGAAACTCTGAAGAATTTGAGTCACGTACCCTTTTGAAAACCCCATGAAAGTTTGTTTCTTTCTCCAATGGGGCTTAACGCAAGCACCATCCTCAGAGTTTAAGGCTCTTGAAAGCGGAGACAATGACAGCTCTGTTGATGCTCGGTATGCAAACTGCCCTGAGACAGATATATACCCTAAAGAAGTGGCAGTGAATGCAAAGGGGGACCAGGACCGGATCCTTCTTACACAAAACCTCACATACATTCTTACATCTTCCTTCTAACCCAACATATTTCTCCAATACTGGATAAATTTTTGGTGTAAGAATAATGAATTTTACCATTTTCAAGATTCTCCCTTCAAAACATAAAGTTTGATGGGTACCAGAATCATATTCTGCAGAATGAGTTCCCTTCATTAACCAAGGACCCATTAGAACAAGAATCGACAAACTTTTTCTGTCAAGAGCCAAACAGTAAATTGTGGGCTTGGTGGACTGGATGGCTTTGGTTGCACCTACTCAACTCTGCTGTTGCTTGCGTGGATAGAGCTGCCAAACACTATCAGTAAATGAATGGCTGTGACTATGTTCCAATGAAATTTTACTATGGATTCTAACATCTAAATTTCATATTTTTTGACCTGTCATGAAATAATCATTTTCTTCTGAGTTTTTACTTCAACGATTCAACAACATAAAAACCATTCTTAGCTAGGCTGCAGGCAGGATTTGGTCCACAGGCTGTCTGTCGCCTGATTAAAAGAGCTAAGGAACCAGAACTAAGAGGAAGGAATCCCTGCTCTGTGAGAGTGTCTCTCTAAGTCTCCAGGGGCTCTTTCACTCCAGAGTTAGTGTCGACTTTAGAGAGTTTCATACATCAACCGTCAGACAACTGCCCATTGTCACTGCAGCAGCCCTCGCTCTCAACCACAAAGCATCAAGTGTGGGTGACCTGCAACCAAATCACCTGAGTGCTCCTTAAATGTGTAGGACTCTGATTCTGATACCGTGAACTTGGATCTCAGGGATCCCAGTCTAAGGCTCAGTGTCGATCTCCACTTGCGATGTGGGCAGAATGCAAACACTGCCACCTGCAGAGCCCTCACACGCTATGGTAGAGATCAGAAGTGGCAGCCTGCGTTGCCTCAGAAGAAGGTACAGCACACAAAGCCTCCATTCTGCAGGAGACAAGCTGAAGTCCATGTAAGCAGAAAAAAAGAAAACCCAAAGAAATGATAATGCCGTCTGGGACATGCTTCAAACTAAGTCAGTGTGGGGAGCAGGGCAGAGATGAAACAAGATTGGGCCATGACTCACTAGCTGTTTAAGCTGTATGATGGATACAAGGAGGCTCATTAAAATTTTTTCTGCATCTTTTGTCGATTTCAAATTGTCCATAAGAAAAAGTTAGGGGGGGGAAAAAACATGAAAGAAACCCTACAGAAATATTCTTCACTTCAGGAAGAGGGTTTTATGCTTGTAATGCAGGTACTTTAATAGTATCTCACACAGATACCGATTTGTTTTCAGGTTAACTGACTGTGACCATTTTCTTCCCTAGGCAAAACTCAGTATTGATATGTGTGGGCTCAGTCTGTGTTGACTGAGGCTACCCACCTCCCTAGTCAGTCTTTTATTTTCTTTTCTTTTAATCTAGCTGCTTACAGATACCAAACCAACCTCTTTTTCATCTTGCCCTAGGCTTAATTATGTCATTGTCATTATGACAGGGAAATCACCTGCCATCAAGTGTGGGTGTCTCTCTGGGTCCATCCCACTCCCTTGCCTAAATATCACAGAGAAGAGAGGTGGTGTCCTGTCTGCACTTTCTGGAAAGTGTAAATGGAGTGCTAAACTCAGGACGAAGCAACAGGAAGTGCTGAAAGGCAGCCTCCGGCCTTCCCCAGGGCCATAAAGCATACCTCCCACAGAATAGGTACCTTTGGGGGAGGAGGGCTTGGAGTCACACGGCAAATTAGGTCAGTTAACCTCTTCATCCCTGAGAGACTCAGTTCAATCTTTCTAAGTAGCCCAGTAATACATTTTGGGCAGCAAATATTTACTGAGCACCAATGGTGCAGAAGATGAATATGCCTCCATCGACAATGCTCCTGGCCTCTGGGAGCGGACATTCTAATGAAAGAGCCACCACATAATAAATACTTTCAAACGGTGACAGAGTAAGTTTTTTTTTTAATCTGCCAAGAAATCAAAGCATTTAAGGTTTTCATTTTTTTAAGGCTCCCTCTATGTTCAGGCACTAATATGGAAACTTTAATCAGTTACTCATACCAATTAATTTCATCCTAAGATAAGTTTGTTAGAATTTTTTTGTAGAATTTCACAAGTTACCTTTGGAAAAAAGGGTAATTTTTCTTCTAAGATTAATCGTTTGAAAAAAGCCAAAATGCATTATCCATATTTTTCCCCTCAGATCAACTGTGTTATCAACTAATATTAAAAATTACAGAAAACAAAAGGCGATACAAATGTGAGGATGCAAATGGAAAACAGGCTGACCTCTAAAAGATAACTGTGCTAATTAGGAAGAAAAGGGATGATATATTAGCTAACCCACAACTAGTCTCACTTCCATCTAAATCAATAGTTCTAACCTCTCCCACAGCATTAACCCTTGGGCAGTCTCACCATGAGGGCACTGGCCAAACTAAGCTACAGGAGAAAAAAAGACAAAAATCATGGCTTACCAGTTTTGAAATTTGGGGGTCGAGATATATGAAGGATCTTTGAGAATTCAAGAGAAGCTGTAGACATTACTTGAAAGTAGACATACAGGGGTGCCTGGGTGGCTCAGTTAAGGGTCCAACTTTGGCTCAGGTCATGATCACAAGGTTTGTGAGTTCGAGCTCTATATCAGGCTCTGTGCTGACAGCTCAGAGCCTGGAGTGTTTCAGATTCTGTGTCTCTGTCTCTGTCTCTCTCTCTGCCCCTCCCTGGCTCTCACTGTCTCTCCCCAAAAGAAATAAACATTTAAAAAAAAAAAAAAAGAAAAAGAAAGAAAGGAGACATACATAGTTTAGCCTACAATTTCAGGGAAACTATGACTGCCCTACAGCCCATTCAAGTCCCAGATTATAACCCGAACCTAGATAAATACTGAATTCAGAAATCAAGTCTAAGAATATCAGCAGTTTAAAGGGTTGAAAGAATTAGTATGCACTGAGTCATTTTCAGTATGTTATCTAATTTAATTTCCACTCCTACAACCTTGGGAAGCAGGTATTACCATCTCCTTTTACAAGCCAGATTCTGAGAGGTAAAATTACAAGTGCAAGGTTGCCCCTAAGTCCACAACCCTAAACTAACCGGATGAGAACTCAGCAAGTCTGGTTCAGATTCTCAGACATCTTCCAAGACGGGCAGTTTCTGATTCTTAGTGCTTCAATCATGTGACCAACTTATCTACACTTAACCTCCTTGCCAAGAGGAATTAGTACAGATTTTGTCCCACAACACCTTTCCTTGGTAGGAGACAATCTTAACTGAAGACAAAAGATAACTGTCCAATAAGTTTTGATAATTTTAACATGTATTTTCATTTCTTAAGCAGCCCAACATGAGCAGTTTGTTAGACAAAGGCTACTGCGTGAGTGCTCAGCATCCTCACGCCTGAATTTTCAACTGTTTCAGAAAATCCCTAAAGTCACAAATGAATCAAGAATTGACTAAATTAAAAACTTCGGTCTCTACTCAAAACAGCCAGGCAGAATGTCAGCCACCCTGGCCCCTTCAGCGTCCTCTGAGTGGTTAAAGCAGCTTTTAAAAAACAGCACCTCTAATAATCACTAATAATTTGATAGGTCAGAAGCATACACAACCAAATCTATGACCCCTTTTTGCCTCAAGAAGGTAGTTAAGAGGTCTTAGATCTTCGCGGTAAGTAAAACCTGTTGATGGATATGTCCCAGCAGAACATAATCAGTATGGCTCAAACTGGGTTCTAGCCACTAAATTTGGTTGGGTCTCAGTCTAGACCAAGTGGCCCAGAGAAACACTAATACACTTACTCATTCTCTTTTGGGGAATTACCAATTATTAGCACGCTGTTTTCACACAGATTTAGAAACCCTTTATGGGAAAGGTATCCACACCCAAAGAATAAAAACTAAGAACAGGAATGGGTCAGGTCCTCTAATGCTCTACTCCAACTGCTTCCTATGAGAGTTGCCACCTAGTGATTTTAATTTTTTAAGCCCAGGCGGACTGCCAACTCAACACTAAAACCGGACTAACAACTGATTTTTCCTATTGCAACATCGCCAGCAAGTCCTGTGCTTTCCCTCTCTTTCCTTTGCTCTCAAACAGCGATTCTCATTTTCAAAATCAACTAATTTGCTCTGTAATCTGTTCCAATTGGAAGCTCTCAAAGAGCTGCCACTGGTATTACTCTTCTTCTCAGTGCCAATAGGCCAACAAGAGGCCAGTTTGAAAAACCAAAACAGCAAACGTGAAAAAAAAGAGAGGCTCTAAAAACACGAAGTAAATATGGAGACAGAGTAACAATGGGCCAATTCTGGACTTTAAAACATTCAGCAGCCCAATTCTATCTATTCTTGGGCCCCAGACAGTAACTATGCCAGCGTAAACGGCTACATACAAGCAATGAAATTGCATTAGGGAACAGAAA
The DNA here is from genome assembly GCA_030068075.1 of Paguma larvata. Taxonomy (NCBI): domain Eukaryota; kingdom Metazoa; phylum Chordata; class Mammalia; order Carnivora; family Viverridae; genus Paguma; species Paguma larvata. The sequence continues at coordinate 30,112,902 of CM057842.1, read as the reverse complement.
CTCCGGATTTTGGATACCAACCCTCTCCTAAGGCCTTGTCCTTACTACCACTGAAAGAGTAACTCAAACTGAATCTAAAGTTCACTGGCCTCCAGGAGTCCTTTCTGACTGCAGTGGGCCCAAGCCTGGCAGAGGCATTAGATAGCAAAGTTGACTATTCAAAGAAAAATAAAATCTAGGGGTGGAAAAAAGAAGTCTGACAGTTTCTAGATACCTGACCTTTCCTATCATTTGGAGATACACCTTTAGCTACAAATATTTCCATAAGTATCCTTCTCTAAATATCAGTTTTATTAAAAACTGACCAATAATTAGACACTGCTTTCACCAACCATGGACACTAAAAGCTTGTTTCACGATATGAAATTCTGGCCTTTTTCACCGTTGATCTTGGCAACACACACAGTCTGACCAACTGCTCCTCAGTTGTGATGATCCTTCTGTAGCATCGTAAACTTTGCAGCTTAAATCTCATAGTATTAAGGCTGCACAAATAAACTGTTATCTTTTTAAAGTTTGAAATCAATTTTGATCGCCAGCAGAAAATTTCTGGAGACAAGATTTTCTTCCTTATAGCCGCCTAGAGCATTCGTGGAAATGCTTTCCAAAGCGAGTAATTCCCGTCACCACTTGTGTTTTTCAGAAAGAGAGTCAGACCAGAAGGGATTTGGGTTCAACTCACTGCGGGTCCCCAAAGCTCATCACTGAGCAACGCAACTCATGCTGCACCACACCGAAGGGTTCCGGGACGCTCCCCATTACAGAAGACCCGGAAACCTGATTTTCCAATCGTTCCTCTCTCCCCCTTCTTCCTCCTCAAGCAGCAGCATCCTTGCTCGGGGGGGAAGGAGTGGTAAGGTGGGATAAAGTTCCCCACCCTAAGGAGGCTGGCAAGGAAACTTCTCAAGGATTGCAGAAACTCCAACGGGGGGCTGGACTCACCTTCGCGACAGAGCCCCATGACTTCGCGGGTTTTCCCAAACTCCTTGAAACTTTCGTCCAATTCCGTCCCTAGGAGATACACACATACAGGAGGAGGGGAGAGGCAGATCAGTGGCCGGGAGTGCGACGCACGCTCACGCACGCAAGGAGTAGTTGCGGGCACCTCCGTGTACCCCAACCGAGTGATAGCATCTCTGACCCCCGAGTGGGCGGGTCACAGGGTGGGGGGAGGGGAGGAGGGGCAGAGGATGGGGGACGGGGGAGGGGGGGACTTGGGGAAGAGGAGGGCGTGGACACTCACCGTCCTTCCCAGGAAGTTTGGAAGCCTCGACCCAAAGATTCCACGACTGTCCCAGCATCGCTTCTGGACTGGGCAGGGGCCTGCGCTCCCCGACGGTCGCCATTGCGGCGGCGGCCGATGTGGAGGCGGCGCCCAGGCCGCCGTCCTCCGGCCGGAGGCGCCGCGGCGGCGGCGGCGGCTGCTGCCGCTGGGGCTGCGGAGGCTGCTGCTGCTGCTGCTGCTGCTGCTGCCGGGCGGCCGCCGGCCGCTGCTCCGCCCGCTGCCGCCGCCACTCGGCGCGGCTCCCCCCTGACGTCATCCACGGCCCGCTCCGACATTCTTTCCGCTCCTACAATGTAACAAAAAAGGGGGAAAAGAGTCGCGCGGGGGCCGCTTTTAAGGAGGCGCCGGGGAGTTCCGGCGGCGTGCGCGGCCCGCAGGCCGGGTGGGGCGCGCTGACAGCGCCCCCCGGCCGCCCGGCCCTCCCAACCCGCCTCCTCCCGTGCCACCCCCCGCCCCGGGCGCAAAGTCCGCGGCCCGGGCTCGCTTTCGCTTTCGACTCCCGCGGCCCCTCGGGGGAGGGGACGAGCCGCCGGCGGCCCGCCACCGCGGCGCAAGGTCCCCTGCCTGCCTCTGCCGCCGAGATCCCCACGGAGGCCGGCGCCCGGAGCTGCCCCCGCCCCAGCCACGGCTGCCCGCGGCGGGGAGGCCCGAAGACGCAACCCCGGCCCTCGAGCTGCCCACCCTGAGGCCGCTCGCATCCCCGGGCCGGGCCCGGCGGCCTCGCTCCTTCCGTCCGCGCGTCCGTCCGAGCCGCGGCGCCCGGCCGGCTCCCTTAAGCAGAGGCGCCTCCCGCCGCCTCCTCCCCCACGCCGGTCCCTCCCTCTCAGCTCGCTCCGGCGAAGTTTGCACGTCAAGCCCCCGGAGTGGAGCCAGGGCGAAGTCGGAAACGCAGCCACCTATGGAGGAGCAGGCTGGCCGGCCCTGGGGCACCATCGAACGTTGTCGCCGTCGGGCCCTCCCGCCCGGGGTTTCGGACCAGGGGCCCGGGGGCCGGTGCGCGGAGCACTTCGCTCTCCGCTCGAAGGCGGCGACGCAGCTGTCAAAAGCATGAATGGCAAGCCGCCGCCTAATGTGTAGGAAACCACGGGCCGGCAAGGAAATGCGGCCCAGGTGTCGTCCCAGGTGTCAGCCCGAAGCACCGGTGTTCGCTCGATGCCCACCACTAGAGGTCACAGCGTGCGCCCTGGGAACCTGAACTTCTCGTCTAGCAGAGAGATCATGAAATCAGTTTAAGATGGAGAGACAGATGGAGGTGCATCCGTGTACAGGTTTTGGGGGCACTACCCGAAATTTCTCCCGAAAATTAAAAAAAAAAAATCTGCCATTTTAAAATCGGGTTCATTTTTAGTTCGAGTTGTTAGTCCCTCCCTCTTTATGGTTGTCTTTGCTTCGGCAGGGCGGGAACCCAGGGCTTAGGAGCATACACAGCACTTCTAGAAAATGTGTTTAGAAGATAGTGTTTTGTCAGATTTTGTACACTAAATTAAGCACTAGCCCACAAAATTTAGCATCCCTCCTCAACACGCACACACAAACAGGCGCGCCCTGCAAAGCTGTTGCTTAAGTGATAGGTAAAGATAACGAAATAAAAGACTACTTAGTAACTAAAGCGTGTGAAGTACTTGAAACAGTAGCAGACCACACCAACCACTTTCAATAAGTGTTCTGTTATTTCAAACTGACGTGAGAATCTGAAGCCTGTGACAGAAACAAGGATTTTGATCATGTTTCACATGACAATAATAGCACTCTTGTGGCACGTGTGTCATAGCTGTTTGCTTACAGGTGCTTTCTCTAGGTGGGGAGGAAGAGGGTTTCATGTTTTTTATCTGGAACATCTGGCATGATAGAGGTGGCCAACTTCTCTGCTAAAGAAACAAAGTCCAACAAAAATGTTTAAGTAAGAGTGAAAATTAATAACGAAATGTTATTGCAACCTAAACTTAATGCAGGGCTCTTTTTATAAGAAAGGGTTTAAGGTGAAATTTTACAAGCATTAAAAATACACACACACACTTTTTTTATTTTAAAAACATTTAGAAATAACTGTGTCAAATTTTTCCTGGATTGCATGCTAACCTAAGTTCCAAAAAGTGAAGTGATGCATGCTTCCTGTCTTATCTAAGCAGTACTAAAAACAAAATAACCAAAAAAATGGTGGAAATTTTGGAAGGATAAAAAAAATCATTTCTAAGGTTTTAACTTTCTTTTCTCACTGAGTATCAGTGAGAAAAATGTGTGGGCAAACCATATAATTCCCTTGGGACTAATAGGGTTCCTACCTCTTAATATAGGCCCTCAGTAGCACCTGGGTGGCTCTGTCAGTTAAGCATCCAACTCTTGATTTCTGCTCAGGTCATCATCTCAGGGTTCCTGAGATCAGGCCCTACACTGGGCTCTGTGATGACAGCATGGAGCCTGCTTGGGATTCTCTCTCCCTCTTCCTCTGCCCCCCTTCCCCGACAAAATAAAAAAAAATAAACACTACAAAAATAGGCCCTCAAAATTGGAAGTCCCAGCGCACTTTCAATTTTTCATTCCATCCCAAATCACTGAAAAATCTGTAGAATTACATTAAAAATCCACCTTCTCTGTTTTCCTAAAGTACATGGTTTATTAATAACTTTGAATTTTATAGTTTTACCCTTAAGATAAATGAAAATTTAGGGGTGCCTGGGTGGCTTAGTAGGTTGATCGCCCAACTTTGGCTCAGGTCATGATCTCACTGTTCGTGGGTTCCAGCGCCATGTTGGACTCTCCCAGAGCCTGCTTCGGATTCTATGTTTGTCTCTCTCTCTCTCTCTCTCTCTCTCTCTGCTCCTCCCCTCCTTGTCCTCTGTCTCTCTCTCAAAAAAATTTAAGATAAATGAAAGTTTGAATTTGAATGTCATGTGGAGCTGCCATTTTAACGTTTTTATTTTATTTTTGAGAGACATAGAGACAGAGCGTGAGCAAGGGAAGGGCAGAGAGAGAGGGAGATACAGAATCTGAAGCAGGTGGAGCTGCCATTTTAAAAAAAAAGCTTAGGACCATCCAGCTATATAGATACCAAAGGGAGCTGGCCAGTGGAAGACAGCCCTTCTCAGCTCTGAGTACAGTGTGGGAATGAAAATAAGGGGAAGAATGGCAAACCTGAAGCACAGACCCACTTCCTCAAGACACTGCTTGATTTCCCTCTTTTTACATGTGAAAATCCTTCAAGATTCACTAATATAACCTCTAGCCAATGGGGTAAATATGGCACTTTATCATATTTCAACTTCTGTCCTTATTGTTGCTCAATACATCTTTTTTTTTCCTTAACAGTTTTTGAGTCGTTTAATAAAGAAAATACAACAGAACTTAAAGTGAAATATAATAAGTATCCTCTTAGCAGTACGAACGTTATTAAAGGAAGTTATCACTAACAGCAACTCTCAGTTATTGAGCACCTACTAGGTGCCAAGCATTGCCAGAGGTACTTTTTGCATTATCTCAACTAATATTCAAAACTGTGGAAGGGAGAAGTTGTATTACTTCCCACTTACAAATAAGGACCATTAAGGTTGGCTCTGGAACTAGGTGCTAGGAATTCTTTCTGGGTCCATTTACTCGCTCTTCCACTTAAAAGTTGTGTAAACAGAGCAAATTTCCTAACCTTACTTGTCTGCGCCTCAGTTTCCTAATATGTAAAAGATAAAGCCAGGTTTCTTCTAAGGAATACATGAAAAGATCCATAGAAAGCACTTGGTACGAAGCTTAACACAAAATAAACACTATGCACAGGGGTCTTATATCAAACTCAGCAATCCAGATCAATTCTTATCTGTGAAATGCATTTGAACTTGAAGCTGAAGAATAACAGGCAAGTCCTTGGCATCTCCCCACCGATTCTCTTCTGCTGAAGCCAACGCATTTTACCACACTCTCCTCACCCATAAGGAAATTCTCGAGCCTTCCAGATCAGAGAGTTTCTGATATCCATAGTTGGTTTGCGTTTCCCAATAGTTCAAACGAATCACCAACAAAAGTCAAAACTTCTAGCTGAGAAAGTACAGTGTTCTGATACACAAATTGGGGCAATATTTCCAAAGTATTCCTTATACAATGGGCACAGTCTGTAAACAAGAGTATAGCAGAAACAAATACTTATTTTACCTACCAGGCCATAATAATAATTAAAAAAAAAAACCAACCTGATGACTTCTTAAATACCCATCCTCTATACCTCAAAAAATATAAAAAGAAAATTACTAATACAATTTATATTCATTTACTATAATTATTTTAATGTAGTAGTGTGCCTTGTATGCTATCAGTGTTCCTGCCAGCACACTAATGAGGCCTTTTAGCTCTGAGGATCTTCAGTATCTATCTGCACAGATAAATGATGTGTTTTATAAGGTCTGAGTAATGAAGACTCAATTTATCAAACATTTCCTTATTGCCTAACACATTGTACCTGGTAGGCACAAGGTAGACACAACATAGTAATTTTGCTGAGGACATGAGAAGAATAAGAAGTAGGCAAAAAAATTTAATTCATCAAAATGGTCTTATGCAAAAGACTGTCACCACCAATTAGACTGTATGTGGCTTAAGAACTAGGCCGTCCCAAGTGAAATGCTGCCAAATTCTGAACATTTCATCCCTTCCAGGGATGCATTTAAAATATGCCCTTACTTCACCATCCAAATTTAGGGATGTTCCCAGTAGGTGCCAAGGGTAACAAGGTCTCTCTTTACAAAAAGTACTCTTTGCACAGCAGATCCACTTGTAAAATGCTTTGTTCAAAGGCCAAAGGCATCACTAAGCGGAAAAAATAAAAGTTGATCTTTTCTAGTCTTCAAATCTGGTTAATGTAAAATGGCTGAAACTGTCCAAAACTTCTATGATGCAAGACCCCACACAACCAGCCTTTTTATCTGGGAAAAAAACCACTGGTCCCACGACAACATTTTAATAAACTTGAAAACCAGGAACCACAGTATATTTATCTGTGCAAATCACAGGGCTGGTAACAGAGATTCGCCATTATCAACCCCAAAGGACTGCAGTCATTTGAGTAACAAGAAACTCAGATCCCCTGAATTAGGAATATGTTGGTTTTGGTTTATTTCTCTTAAAATTGGCTGAGCCTTAATTCATATCCTCTCTCCCTCCTCTGACCACACCTCTCTCTCTCTCTCCCTCTTTCTTCTCCAGAGCCAGGGCTCTCTTCTGCAAGTGAGGTTGGCAGGCAAGAACCCTTTAACTGTGCTCCCTCTAGTGAAATACTTCAAGCCTGTCATGAATACCTCTATTCCAGCAGGGGGAGAACAGTGGAAGGAGGAAACTGAATTCAGCTCAGTGGCTGGCATTCCTGACAATCAAGTGCAAAATTAGAAATAATAAGGATGGTTCCAAACGTGGAAACTTAAAGATGAGGGCAATTATCTTTTTAAAGACTTAACCTGTACACGTATTCATTCTACAAGTTGTGTCATTTGCCAAGGAATGCAAAATCTTGAATACTGAATTTGTTTTCTTAGTCACCTGTGTGTAGCTACAGATGATTTCTCCCAAAGAAACAGTTACCAGTAATAGCAAACTGTATGAAAGAAGAGAAAAATTTAAAAATACAAAGTAATAAATTTTAACTTTCAAATGAATACAGATCAAGTGCTTCTAGGGATTTAATACTGGCCTGCAATTTTAAACTACTAACAAACTTGACTTAAAATCTTCATTTAAAGCCTTTAAGTGGCTTAAAAAAAAAGAAAAACAAGAATAGGAAAAAAAAAAAAAGTTATGGAAAAAAAATGGAAAAAGTCCGACCAGCATTTAGCTATAAAGAGAGACTGTATCTAGTCTTGGTGCACTGTTTCAGTTGCAATAAAATGCAAAGATTAAAAACACTGTAAAAAATAATTTCCTATGGCTTCTTTGTACTGTTACAGCTTTCACGAAGTGACTCTAAGTGTCACCACGTTATAGGGCCACCAGTCAAGCACAGGAGTTCTAGAGCTGATCTGCCCAGGCTGAATCCCCGTTCTACCATGTACTAGCTGTGTAATTCTGGGGAAACTGTTTAACCTCTCTTTACCTGTTTCATCATCTATAAAATTAGTAAAACAGGAGTTATCTGCTTCATGAGGAGTATTAGGAAACCTCGCAGGGCAAAAGCCCCGTGTTAGTTATTTTTATTAACACTGTGTCTGTCGCGTGGAAAGCCCCAATTTTAATCAACCCAGGCTATACTACCAGGCCAGTCTTGCAGAATGAAGAATGGCTTGAGTTTTCTGTCAGTTCTTGCTCTAACAGTTTTTTAGGGGTTCCCCACTGACCACTGATTTCATTAAAAACTTCTCGCCTAGCACTCCAGGCCCTCTAGAGATGGTTCTGCTCTACTGTGCCCACAGAGTTCCCTCCTGCAGGTACTCTACAGTTCAGCCCAAATGACCAACTGATAGCTTCAAACATGCTCCCCACTCCAGATCCCAGTGTCCAAGCTTTGTTCATAAAGGTCGCTCTACTTATACTACCTCCCCTCCCTTGGCTTAAATCCTACTGTTGAACCAAGTCCCTCCTCAAATCCCATTTCTTTAACAGAAGCATTCCTGATCCCTCACCCTAAGCACATGAGAACTCGTCCCCACCTCTAAATCATAGGACTTCACGGACTGAGATTACAGATATAGGTTCTAAAAGCAAGGTGGCAATGAGATACATGCTTAGTTTTCCCAAGGATCAACTGTCTGCATTCCCAACCTAAGCGTGTCACTGGGAACTTGGAATCTACCTACCATAAGATGTGTGGTGGCCTGGTCCCAAAGCTCGGCAGTAAAGCCTTAAAGCTGCACGGCGCAGGTGCGTTAGTACAAGAGGGAAGGAACAACACACCTTTCTTCCCCCCTCCCTCAGCAAAGTTCCAGCTCTGAGCAAAGTCCTAGATCCCGCAAACACAACCCCCTGGCTTTTCCCCATTCTTGTGCGCACCCTGACCCTGTAGCCATCAGGTTTGTACCGCTTCTTTCCCAACGGACGGGCTGTTCCACAAAGGCTTTCACCCCCGTCCAACTCCAAAATAAAACCTTCCTCTTCTTGGCAGAGATAAATGGTATGCTGCTTTAACTATCTTTCACCAAAGATGTGAATGAATGAATATAGTTTTCTGCCTTCAAACCCTAAACCAAACATGTATTTTCTCATATGAAAGGGGAGACCTTAACTCAAATGACTTGCTAGATGTGACGGTCCCTAAGCCTTTCTTCCTAGAATCACACAATTCCTACATCCCCACGGCCATTCGGATTTTAAATGCCACAATCTATGACAGAAGGCACTTAGGACATTTTAACCGACTTAACCTAGTTTAACCTCCCTTCTGACCAATGTGAAACCCGCAGGACCCGGAGACTTCGATCCTCTTCGCTTCTACCACAGCCTCCTCCGCACCACACCGGTCCCAGGGAAAGAACTTCCGGAGCAGAAAAAAATTCGAACCAAACAAAATTGCTACTGGTGAGAATTCTACCTTCGTCACTTTCCAGAACCTCCTGCCTCTCTCCACTTCAGAAAACAGGTATTTTCACAAAGCATTTTCTGGGGGCAGTGGAGGCAGACAGCAGCAATCATATGTCCGTGGTTAATAAGCTAGAATCTAGAATCTGACTTACCAAGTATTTTCTAAAAACAAAGCCAAATAGACAAACTGGACTTCAACAAAACCATTAAACCTTTGTGGTTCAAAGGTCACTCTCAAAAAGTAAGAAGACAAACCACAGGGAGAAAAAATTTGCAAATCACATATTTGATAAGGAACTTGTACTTAGAATGTATAAAGAACCGTTACAACTCAGAAAAAAAAAGGAAGCAAATAATCCAATATTCGAAGCTGACAAAGGATCTCAACTGACATTTGTCCAAAAAAGACAACACAAATAACCAAAAAGCAAATGAAAAGATATTAATATCACTTGTCATTAGAGAAATACATACAAAATCCACAATGAGATACCAATTCCCAACCAATAGAATGTCTATTATCAAAACAAAACAGAAAAAAAAAAAAAACTTGGCAAAGATGTGGGGAAACTAATGGAATTCTTGTACATTACTGGTGGGAATGCATAATGGTACAACCCCTGTGGAAAACCATTTGGCAGTCCCTCAAAAGGTTAAACACAGATTTACAATAAGATCTTATAATTCTATTTCTAGAGGCATATATTCAAAAGAATTGAGAGCAGGGACTCAGACAGATATTTGTACACTAATGTTTGTAATGGCATTACTTACAATAAATAGCTAAAAGGTGTGAGGAACCCCAAGGCCCATCAAATGACAAATGAATAAAATGGTGTGGACTCACACAATGGAATATTAATCAGCAATTAAAAGGAGTAAAGTTCTGATACATGCTACAACACAGATGATCCTCAAAAACAAGTTAAAGAAGTCAGACAAAAAAGGGCACATATTATATGATTTCATTTATGTCAAATACCCAGAAGAGGAAAATCAATAGAGACAGAGAACAGACGGGTGGCTTTCAGGGCCTGAAGGAAGGGGAAAATGAGGAGTTACTGCTTAATGGGAACAGGACCCTGCTTTGGGGGTGATGAAAACGTTTAGACCTACAAAGAGGTGATGGTTATACAACACTCTGAATATATTAAAACTATTAAATGGATAAATCTGTGGTATTTGAATTATATCTAATTTTTTAAGCTAACATCAAACTTAAGAATATTTCATACAAAATACCAGACAGACTTCTCCTAAAAAATCTCTATGATCTCACGACACTGGCCACAAAGTCCCTCAGGACAACCATCAGTGGGAGCCGAAACCTGTCCCGGAGCTCATTTCTGCCACTGCCTAACTCTGGGCCTTAAGAGGACACATTTTGTCTCTGCCTCAGTTAGCTTCTCTGTAAAAGTATGTACACCTCATCTACACAGTGTCATAACAGTATTCTCCTTGTTACAAGGAGTCAATTACATAATACGTGCCGAACAGCACTTGTCACATACACAGTACTCATTAAGCATTAGCTACTTTTACATTTTAGGATACCTCATCCTCTTTGTAATAGAGGTCATCGCTTTTCTTGTTGTTTTATAATTTTATTTATTTTGAAAAAGAGTGAAAGAGAGTGTGTGCACACAAGCAAGCAGGGGAAGGGCAGAGGAAGGGGAAGAGAGAGAATCCCAAGGAGGCTCCATGATGTCAGGGCAGAGCCTGACGCAGGAGCTCGATCTCACAAACCCACAAGATCGTGATCTGAGCCAAAAGCAAGAGCTGGACACTTAACTGACTGAGCCACCCAGGTGCCCCACTTTTGATTTTCATATTTTGTTTGTTTTTACAAATGAGAGTACAGCATATAATGTAGCAGCCGAAAGAAAGAAGTGGAAAGGTAGCCAAAGTATAAATTTTTTTAAAGCAACATGCAAAATACTGCATACTATGTGCCTATTTTTGTCAAACAGTAATAATGATGATGACAAATCTATGCATAGAAAACAGTCTAGGAAACTATGGACTTAGGGAGAATAGGAAGTAAAAGAATGTAATTAAAGGGACTTTTTATTAACATACAACTGGTATAATGTCCCAGTTTTTCCAGCTTTATTGGAATATAATTGACTTAAAACATTATGTAAGTTTAAGATATGCAAGTATTTTGGGGCGCCTGGGCAAGTCGGTTAAGTGTCTGACTTTGGCTCAGGTCATGATCAGGTCAGTTATAGGTTCGAGCCCCTCATCAGTCTCTGTGCTGACAGCTCAGAGCCTGGAGCCTGCTTCAGATTCTGTGACTCCTTCTCTCTCTGCCCCTTCCCTCCTCCTCTCTCAAAAATAAACATTCAAAAAAAATTTTTTTAAAAAGACATGAGTGTATTTTGATATATGTATTGCAAAATAATTACAGTAAGATTGGATGACACATCCCGTCCCCTCACATAGTTACCTCAATTTTTTTTAACCACCTGTTATAACCAGGAACTATAATAGGGATATTTTTTTTAACATTTACTTATTTTTTGAGAGAGAAAGAGACAGAGACAGAGACAGAGTGTGGGCGGGGGAAGGGCAGAGAGAGAGTGAGGCACAAAATCCGAAGCAGGCTCCAGGTTCTGAGCTGTCAGCACAGAGCCCCGCATCTGGCTTCAACTCATAAATTGCGAGATCATGACCTGAGCCAAAGTCAGACACTTCACCGACTCGCCCAGGTGAGTCCAAAGTTGGCCGCTTAACCAACTGAGCCACCCAGGCGCCCCCAATACGGTATTTTTTAAAAGGAGAAACTCTACATTAATTTTGTTTGAGACCTCTGTATGACTGTCATGAAACTCCTTTAGATGAACAGCAATATCACAGATGGATAAGACCAGAGGCCATTTACTTTGCTTTGAACCCAGAAGCTAGGATTCCCAGCTTGTTCTTCCTCATGGACTACACACTGCTACATTTTACAGCTGCCAGCAGATGAGATTCTAAACTCCTTGGCTTAGCAGGCAACACCTTTCATTATCTGACCCAACATCCTTTTTGCAACTTTATCACCTATCCGTCCCCCTTACAAATACTCCACTTAAGCTAAACAGGACCTAAAATATACATCCCTTAAATGTTTTTCCGCATGCCATTCTTTTTTATTATCTGACGTAAAATTCACATAAAATACACAGTTTTAACCATTTTAAAGCATATAACTTAGTAGTATTTAGTACATTCACCACATGGTACAACCATCATCACTATGTGGTTCCAGAACATTTTCACCACCCCAAAAGGAAATCCTGGACCCATGAAGCAGCCACTCCCCATCTCCCATCCCTCCCATAGCCTCTAGAAACCACGTCTGTTTTCTGTCTCAATAGATTTGCCTATATTGGATATTTCACATAATTAAAACCTTACAAAATGTGGCCTTTATGTCTGGCTTCTCTCGGTTAGCATATGTTTTCCAGGGTTACATATCTATAATTTATTCCTCTTTATGGCTACATAATATCCCATTTTGTGGATAGACCATGATTTGTCTATCCATTCATCAGTGACAGACATTTGGGTTGTTTCTACCTTTTGACTATCATGAATAATCGCATGCCATTTTCTTTCCCTTCCTTCAGCTTTACATGCTAATCAAAGTCAAGCTTTCATCTTGGTTTAAATCGACCCTTACCCTCTCCAATTTAGCCCGGCCCTAAGTCCTCACCTTTCTTTGAATTCCTTCTCCACTTCTGCAGGTAAGGTAGCAAACTGTAGCCCATAGCAGAATCCTACAGACTTATTTAGGTTGACTCAAACTGTTTACTTAAATTAGTTGCTAACATTGAAAAACTCAAGAAAAATCACTGAAGTCAAGAGTTGAGCTCCCTTAAAAATTTGCCTACCTTACTGCAAATAACCACAGCTTAACTTGCCACCTGGAGCCTATCTCAATATAATGACGACAGAAGTTTTATTAAAACAGAAGTTAGAGCAAGTCACTACTCTACTTAGAACCTTCCAGGGGCCACCCCCTCCTCCCAGAATAAGAGCCAAGGTCTGCTGGATGGCCTATAAGGCTGCACGCACTGGCCTTGTACCCGTCTGACTTTATTTCCCACCTGCTTCTTCTGCCTGCTCGCTCGGCTCTGGCTCACTCCTTTCCTGGACAGCCCAGGCAAGCTCCTGTTTTAGGCCTTTGGCTGGATGTTCACCCCTGCACCCTTAAGCACAGATCTGACCTTCTCAAAAAGTCTGCCTTGGGGGTGCCTGGATGGCTCAGTCCATTGAGTATCTGACTTTGGCTCAGGTCATGATCGCACAACTCATGAGTTCGAGCCCCACATAGGGCTCTGTGCTGACAGCTTAGAGACTGGAGCCTGCTTCAGATTCTGTGTTTCCCTCTCTCTCGGCTCCTCCCCCTGCTCACACTCTGTCTCTGTCAAAAAAAAAAAAAAGAAAAAAAAACCTACCCTGATCACCCTTATTCAACACTGCAGCTCCAGCCCTCATCAGCACACCTGACTCTCATTATCCTAAGTGACTTTTTCAACCCAATTATCACCATCTAGTATAATATATTTACTTATTAGATTGTATCTATTATCTATTTATTTCCATTAAAAAGGAAGTGACACAGTGGCAGAGATTTTTGTCCCTCTGGTCCCCAGTGCCCAGAGAGCACAGCATGACACAGGTAGGTACTCAAGAAACATTTGTTGAGTAGATATTGGGCACATGACACTAAAAAGGGGCTGTCCTTTTAGACTGGTCATGAATTTGACAGTTTCTCACGGTTCTACCTGGTCCATTTCATTCTTATACCTGTCTGGACTTGACTTTGTCAACTTCTTCCTGCAGTCTTGAGTTTGTTATATTTCTTCCTTCTCTATCCCTGGTCATTGACTTCCTGGTATCATATTAGTCTTTTCATCTGAACCCTACTCAAAAAAGGGTTTAGTCTGTGAAAACCACCTCCTATTCTCTTTTCCTCAAGGACAATCCTGTGCTCAGAGTGGAAGCTCAGTGAACAATTACAGACTAAAGAGCTCTTTTGGCATTTCGGTCAGATGTGTTTCTCTCTACCTGCCCCTGAACCCCCACATCCCACCACTGCCCATTGCTCACTACCATCTAGGAGAACCCTGCTCCTCTTCTCTGGCACTTTGCAGACATTCCAGAATGAATGCCATTCTTTGTGATGACTCTGGCTTTTCAGCTTTAGGTGAGACAATTTTAAAGGTCCATTTTGAAGACAGAGACCTCAGAAAAGCCCATCACTTGTTCTAAGCACCTAAACAAAACTGCTACATCCTAGGGTGCCTGGGTGGCTCTGTTGGCTAAGTGGCTAACTCTTGATTTTGCCTCAGGCCATGATCTCATGGTTTTGTGGAACCGAGCCCCACATCAGGCTCCACGCGGAATGCGAAAGTTACTTGGGATTCTCTCTCTCCCTCTCTGTTTCTCTCAAAATAAATAAACATTAAAAAAAAAAAATGTACATCCTTTCTGAAGTTCTTATTTCTGTTTGAAATGTTCAAAATGTTATCTTTGAAGATGAATGTTCGTGTTGCTTACAATGTTTCCATCTTTGCTACAGTTGCCTAAACCTGACTCAAGTATTGCATTTGTTGCCTAAATATACAAGCTGATCAACTTCAGAAACTGAAACTCTGGTCTTCCCTGTTGGGATTATGTTCAGTTTTATCACTAAATGACTCATCTTAAACTGCATCTTAAGCCCCCTCATTCCTTTCAGGAGTAAATAGGAAGATGAATTTGTTGTTGTTGTTTTAATAAAAATTCCTCCATAGGCTACCTGGTGGCTTAGTCGGTTAAGTGTCTTGACTATTTTGGCTCAGCTCATGATCTTCCAGTTTGAGTTCGAATCCCGTGTCCTGCCTCTGTGATGACAGCACAGAGCCTGCCTGGGATTCTCTTTCTTTCTCTTTCTCTCTGCTTCTCCCCCAATCATGCCCTCTCTCTCTCTCTCTCAAAATAAATAAATAAACTTAAATTTTTTTTCCTTTGGGAATTTTTCCTCTTTTTCACATTGTGTGAAATTTACCACCTTCTTCCCCAAATACTAAATGCACAATGGCAAATACGTAGTGAGACACTCAATTAGTAGCGGCTGCTATTTTTGTACGGATCTGGCACTGCTCGTGAGGACACACCATAGTCCGGGCAAAGGCACAGGGCCCAGAAAGTGTGTCTGAAGAACTCCTGCCTACATTACACTCTGCTTAGGATCTTCCCTGTTCTGAGCAGCTGGGTCTCCATTGCTTGTGGAGAAAAGAAAAGAGGAGCTAGGGAAAGTGGAACTGGACAGAAACACGGAGCATGTCTTTGGATAAAGATATGGGTGAGGGGCAGGAAATGGTCCTGTCTCCAGAGTTCTCCTATGAGGTAGGGGTGGTTATGTAGCACTTTTTCTTTTGACAAACACGCACCTAATAATACTGTACTCTTAAATTCACTGTCATGTCCTGTTAGTAACATCACGTTCAGGGCTATACTGGAGATCTTACTCGGATACCCTGAACTTTAGAAACCATCATCCTCTGGTAAAATTCAAACTCTATTATAATCAGAACCACTGCGTTTATTCAGCTGAGCTATGCTGAGACAGCTAGTTACCTTTTCTTCGGCGGGCAGGCCAAAATTTCTGATCAATTTACCAGTGGATCTTCATCTGCTATGATTGTGGAAGCTCTCTCTTCTTAATTCTGTTCAGATCTACAAAAAGAGAAAGAGGGGAAAAGATAAAACAGAGAATAAAGCTAATCAGAAATCTACAATCTCATTAGTTGCCAGATGTTCTAAAATTGTTTTATGTGCTTTGAAATGCCAAAGTGTTAAAATCCGAGGCACTTTACCAATTTTACAACAAATGCAATTCAGGTTTTTGTTTTTTTTTTACAGTTAATTTAATTGGCTATATTTACAATAAACTAAGAACAAATGACTATTCAGTATGTACATAGAGTCAGTCTCCTGGGGCTTAAAATCGTTGTGTGTAATTTGCCACTAATGACTTTTCACTTAATTTTTGAAATGGTTATTCAGAAAGCCTACTCCTATGAAACCTGTCAGTATCAGAAATTTAACACACACACACACACACACACACACACTGAGTGAGATTATTAGAGAGCTCCCTCTGCCCTTTATCATTCAGCAATTTATATGAACAATTCGTAACATTGCAAACGGAAAACAAAAACTCAATTAGGGCATCTTCCTAAAAAGCACAAAGGAATTATGTGCCCCATCATCTACATATTTTCATACATATGTGTACATATAAATTTCAAGTCAAATGTGGCTACTATTAAAATTGATCTGGAGAGTAGCACTGAGTTAAGGAGTCAAGGGATTGGAGGTTAACAAAGTAGAATCAGAAATTAAGCTGGTTTTCAAGTTTGACATGCAGCAGAAGAGAAAGAGCAGCAAATACAGGTAATGACACAGCTATGAACAGATGCTATCAAGGTAGGCTAATTTCCTATGAAAAATTCACTATTAACACACGTCTCTTCCTATAATCCTCACAAGCTACATACCAAAGCTGGGTGGCATGAAGGTTGCTTTGTTTAACTTTTATTTACTTTCATATAATCTAAGATAGTAAGCCAAAATTTCTATGGTCTGAGACACTAATAAAGCAACTTCGAAAAGTCAGCGGCTGAAATTCTAGGCCATGTTTTGAACATTTATTCCTAATTATATTTATTGGCTTTTAAGTTATTCCTGAATAAGAATAATAATAAGAGTAAGAATAAAAAGGATATATTCCATCATATCCTTTCCCTCTTCCTTTTTAAAAGTTTGTTTTGCTCACCCACGAAACATTCCCCAGTAATTTAATCACTCAGTGGTCATTCCTACAATTTCTATAAGCCAGATGTTCTCTTCCCTAGATTCCTAATTCCTTCCTAGTCTCTTATCTCTTAAAATTTGTCTCTGATATCCATCTTAGTGTTCTTTTTCAGCCTTATTTCCAATAAAAGCCACTATCTTGCCTACCACATCTGTCCTGAGCCAAAATTCATTTTTTTGCATCCTAAACACTTGACAGCTATGCAAAAATCACTCAAAAGAAGCTACAAATGACCAGGATAGAGATAGCCCAATAAAGATGTTGTGTTAGAGATAACCACTCAGCCCGCTAAAGCTGACAGTGATTCCTTCAGAGCAGACTGGAGGTGGAGGGGGAACAGCACCGGCATCAGATTAACTCTGCGCTTGATAGGATTCCATTAGGTCAAGCTCTTTTCCCATTTTCCATCCGGACACTCCAGCCAGATCTCCAGAGCATCCAAGAAGTCAACAAATTTGGGCTATTCTATGAAATCGCCCCCAAGATAGTGTCTACCTTTAAAAGAATTCACCACTTATTAGCCTGCATCCCTTAAAAATGCTTTAAGGGAGACTCTATGAGAAAAAAAGGTAGTGGCAGATACTAAAAATAAGCATTTAAAAATAGTAACTTCTCTCAGAATAGGGGGTAGAGAGAAAACTATCCTGTTTGTGTATGTCCTCCTTTTTTTTTCTTCACGAGATCACTGTGCTCAAAAGAGCTGTTGTTATGATCTCCATTTTACTAGCAAGGAAACAGAGAGAGGTCGTAATTTGCTCAAGATTACCCAGCAAATAAAAGGTTTGGACTTGGAACTAAAATGGAGGCCTTTAGTTCCCTTGCCAGTACACCAATATGCCTAAACAGCAACTTAATTCTGTTTTGCCAAGACAAAGAGAAACTGTTTAAAAGGTAGACTGGAAAGCATCTGCTGAGAATAGAAACATAGAACTTGACAGCTTTCATTCATTCACCACCTGCTATGTAACATTCAATAAATATAATTTTTAATAAGATGTTTTTCTTTTTATTTTTTAAAGTTTATTAATGTTGAGGGGGGGAGGGGCAAAGAGAGAAGGAGAGAGAGAATCCCAAGTGGGCTCCGCACTGTCAGTGCAAATCTTGATGTGGGGCTCAAACTCATGAACTGTGAGATCATGACCTGAGCTCAAGTCGGGCACTTAACAGACAGAGCCACCCGTGCGCCCCAGATTTTTCTTTTAAATGACAGCCGATTGGGGCGCCTGGGTGGCTCAGTCAGTTGAGCGTCCGACTACGGCTCGGTCATGATCTCATGGTCTGTGAGTTCGAGCCCCGCATCGGGCTCTGTGCTGACAGCTCAGAGCCTGGAGCCTGCTTCGGATTCTGTGTCTCCCTCTCTCTCTCTCTGCCCTTCCCCCACCCATGCTCTGTCTCTCTCTGTCTCAAAAATAAATAAACATAAAAAAAATTAAATGATAGCCAATTAAAGATGGGAGAGAAGGAAATAAAAAAGACATAATTTGAATTTCTCTAAAGTCCTGAGAAGCACAATTTACTCTTTTTTTCTGGAGGGAGAGGTGCAAGATTGTAGCACATGTCTTTCTTCTAGAGGAGCTGCCTGGCCTACGATGACCCTTTTTTCTAAGTACTGTGTAATTCTCAACCCCATGCCATTCATTATTTGTATTATGCTACTCCAAACTCCTGTCTTGGTCAAAGTTGGGCATGTGACCCAAACTGAGACATTCCATTTGTCCTCCTCAGAACTAGAGTTTAGAATGAAGAGGGTCTACTCCGGTCTTGGCTGCAAGCCTCCCCATGAACTCTCAGTCTATAGGAAAAAGCCAGTCAGCAAAGAGAAGAACAAAAGTGCTGCTCAGAGTAAATCTGACCCAGGAGTCCATGAAGTCCCAGAGGAAAGAAAGGGGAAAAGTTGCTGTCTGCAGAGGTGGGGGGAATGGGTTCTAGAACTTTCCTGTCCCAGATATGGTCCATCAGAGGCCCCAAGCATTTCCTTCCCTAAGTGTTTAAGAATCCCCTGGACCTGTAGAGTAAATTGCTCCCCTCTTCTGAGCTTAAATGTTTCTTAAGTTATTCTTGAAAAGTACAAGAAAAATAATCTTGTTCAAGATAGTAAAAAGTTTTGGTTTTTAAAGGGCAGATACCACCAGCATTTAATATATAAGAAGGTTCTGCAAAATGTCCAAGGGTTCAGAAAAATCCTCTTATTACCTTTTTTTTTTAAGCTTATTTATTTATTGAGAGAGAGCGAGCGCGCGCGCGCGAGAGAGCATGCACATGAACAGGGGAGGGGCAGAAAGAAAGAGGGGAAAGAGAGAATCCCAAGCAGGCTCCATGCTGTCAGCACAGAGCCTGATGCGGGGCTTAGAACTCATGAAACAAGAGATCATGGCCTGAGCCGAAATCAAGAGTCGGACACTTGACTAAGCCATCCAGGCACCCCTCATCACCTTTAAACAGAGAAAAGCCCACTCTGTTACGTGAGCAATATCAACCTTTACATGGAAAATTACTTATTTTCTAGGAGAATATTTTTATGTACTTTTAAGACTCTGAGAGCCTCCCTGTAATTTAAGGCATAATCTCGATCATTTATTATACTGTCGAGTCTGTCAAAATTAAACAAAAAATGCACTAACCATGCCAGAGGAAAGAAAAAAACAGGTTAAACTCAGTTGGTTTGAGTTTTTCTGGTTCATACTGAAGCAGAATATTATAAACTTGTTTATTTCTTAAACCTTCTTAAATGTAGGAGCTTGAATAGCTAGGCACCCTAGGTGCTTGGAGGGCATGAAAGGGAAGTGAACAGGGGAGAGAGGGCCCCACAAGGACAACAACACGAGTTCTGGCTCGATCCTCTGTTGTCTAAGTCAGAGCTAAGGGGAGCCCGGCTCCGGTCTCTCCGTTCTGCACACAGAAAGACTGACAACGAGCGGAGGTTTGCTCCATTTATTTCCTCAATGAAAGTGTACTGGGCGTGTGCTCCACGCCAGGTACCTTGCCTGGCACTGGAGCTGACCATGTGTCCAGCTGAACAGCCTAACTCCTGGGCTACACGCTGCTCTTTCCACTCTGGACCCTCGCTGCAGAGACCACAGGCCTATTCACAGTTCACTTTACCATCTCTTTGTTTCTTTGGCGATCTTAGGGGGAAAGAAGAATTTGCTGCTAATATTTGAAAGGTGGAAAGGTTCACGTAAAATTCCATATTCCTTTTCTCTTTGGGAAAGTTAATAAATGTGGCCCCTGGGGCCAGCTCTCCTGCATGGATGGGGATTACTGGCTGATGCTGTCACAGGCTGCCCCTTGTCAGCGGGCACGTTCTTTTCAAAGTTCCCACTTGGCTGGATCACTTGTTTTCCCTACCCACCTGTCTCCTGTGTGTGACCCTGAGCCCATGGTGTTATCCGAAGGCTCTTCTCCCACATGGAACACCGCAGACCAAACATTTTAAAAACAGATTACCTGTCACCTGTAATTCTCCAGAAATGCAAATGACATGGTTTACTCACTCCCTTCCTTGCTTTCACCCTGACAGGCTTTCTCCCTGGCAAAACAAATTTAAGCATGAAACTCTATACTCCCCACATCCTGGCTTTTCAGTGGTGCTACTGGGTACCCACCTCTTCAAAGGTCAGCTGGTTTTCCACCTTCTGAGCTTCAGGCTCTGCTCTCCAGTCCCTCTACTGAACATCAAATGAGAATAGGAAAGCAACTGCTAAGAAGGGAGCTGAGGGCGCCTGGGGGGCTCAGTCAGGTGAGTGGACGACTTCGGCTCAGGTCACGATCTCATGGTTCGTGGGTTCGAGCCCCGCATCGGGCTCACTGCTGTCAGCTTGTCGGCGCACAGCTCACTTCAGATCCTCTGTCCCCCTCTATCTGCCCCTCCCCTACTTGCACTCTCCCAAAAATAAATAAATCTTAAAAACTAAAAATAGAAAATAAAAAGGGAGCTGAAATCACTTACTAGTAAGGACTCCAACACCTCTGGCCTTGGTTTCCTGGATACATTTTAGTCTCTGCAGTTAGTCCCTGGGGCTATCTCAATCCTCCGTGTGGGACTATCTCGATCCTCCGTGAAACTGCACACGGGATCTCAATACTTCTAAAGTAGACTCCACCGCTTTCTGACCGTGCCTGGCAGCAGAACGTTTCCATACACACTCGGCCCCTCCCGTCTCTCGGAGGTTTCCTTCTAACTATCCCTCACTTCCCTGGCCATTTCAGGTGGCACGGCTCTCCCAGCACTCCCGGGCTTCACTGAGGCTAACCGGCCTTACTCTCTTTTTAGCTAAGGGTAAGCCATTTTCCATCACTTGTGACTATGGTACACTATTTCATCATGAGCCTACAGGAGAAACAAAAATATAATAAAATTGTCAGTAATTCTCCACTTTGTGCAAATTACTTGCTAAAGTCTGTAGATGTGCAGGTCAGTTACAAAAGCACATGACAACAACAGCTGTAGCTGACAAGTACTAAACACTTACTACGTGCCCATTTTCAGTACACCCTTTACATGCATTCTCTCACGCGAGCCTCCCAGTTCTACGATTAGGAACTTTCACTGTGCTCCTATAGCAGAGAAAAAATGGAGATTTGTGAGATGAGGCCCAAAAGGGTAAAAGTGTGGCAGTTGCATAGGAAAGTGGAGCTTAAAACCATTCCTTCTACTGCAACCCAGCACAGCAATTCAACCTCTGTAGCAAAGAATGATTTGACTAAGTATAACTATGTGGATTTAAGAATCTTATAACCCTACTCCAGTAATGGGAGGTTAATGTCCCCCTGTCAGAATACTGGGGGAGAAACCTTTTCTGTCGCTCCGAGGCTGCCCTCCTCCCTGTCAACACCACAGAATTTTTACTCCCCCATCAAGAGGACAGTAGGAGCCATGGACTTCCGAGAAACGACCTCCTGCCTACCTTCCAAGTAACTCACATCTAGCCTTCAAAACAAACCCTGATAAACCTCTTCAGGCGGTCACACCTAAGCCCCTAAGAGGGCTTCTTAGAGGTAGGGTCTGCAACCTTCCCTTCCCGTGTCCCCAAGGCCTGCAAGTATACGTGTTAATAAATGCCTGCTGAACAGAACTGAATTCAATGGAACCACAAGCTCGGACAGCTACCCAACCACTCAAGATAATGTGGGCCTGGGGTGGGATGCTCCTGACTGGCTAAGAACTTGCAATCACACCTGAGCAATATGTAGCTGTTCTGAATCTACCCCTCACTCTTCCAGGCCAAATCCATCTACAGATGAAAAACGGGAATGAGGAATGAGAAGTAAAGTCCATGGCTCCTACTGTCCTCTTGATGGGGGAGTAAAAATTCTGTGGTGTTGACAGGGAGGAGGGCAGTCTCGGAGCGACAGAAAGGGTTTCTCCCCCAGTATTCTGCCAGGGGGACATTAACCTCCCATTACTGGAGTAGGGTTATAAGATTCTTAAATCCACATAAATATACTTAGCCAAATCATTCTTTGCTATGCTAGCACAGTCCTTTAGGCAAGACGTCAAATAAATGAACAGCTAGCAAGTATTTAACACTGGAGTCATACTTATGAACGCTCCCAATAATAGTAACAACTTTTACTGAGTGTTTACTCTGGGCCAGCCCCTGTGCTAAGTACTTTACCTGTACTATCCTTTGTAATCTTCACCACGGAACTATGAAGAACATTTATAAGTGAGGAAATGAAGGTCTAAAGTAGTTAAATGACTTGCCTAAGGTCACTACCAACTGGCTCACAGTAAAAGCAGTGGCTAGTGTGATAAGTAATTTCTTTACTAATGCTTGCAGGGTTTTTTTTCTTTAGTTCCTCTATCCTTCCTCTTTTTTTTTTAAGTTTAATTTTGAGAGGAAGAGAGAGTGTATCTGTGTGCATGTGAGCAGAGTAGGGTGAGAGAGAGACAGAGAGAGAGAGAGAGAGAGAGAGAGAGAGAGAGAGAGAGAGAGAGAGAGAGAGAGGGAGAGAGAATCCCAAGCAGGCTCTTTGCTGTTAGCACAGAGGCAGAGCCCAACTCGGGGGCTTGACCTCACATCCCAAGAAATCATGACCTGAGCCAAAATCAAGAGTTGATGCTTAACTGACTGAGCCACCCAGGCACCCTCTACCCTTCCTATTTAAATAACACTACCTCAAATAAAGGCAGGCTGGGCAATTTTTTACTTTCTTCTTTCTACTTACTTTAAGTCCCTCTTCTTCTATTAAGCCCTTCTAAGTACTATTTGTGATAAGGATGGCCAATGCTAACCTATATCCACATACTCCTCTTCCTGAACACCCAGTTAGACTAAATTTCCCAATATTCATTGCAGTAAGGTATAGCTATGTGAGTCCTAAAACATGAAGAGAAACATTGGGTTCCACTTCTAGAACTGACCAACATAAACTTTCTTGTTTTGAGGCAAAACAAGTGGGTAATGGGCATTGAGGAGGGCACTTGTTGAGATGAGCACTGGATGTTGTAAGGAGACCAATTTGACAATAAATTATATTAAAAAAGAAAAAAATTATATATGTAAATAAATAAACCCCTCTGTTTTGATCCTATCTCTCATACCCTCTGCTGGTAAAATGGAGAGGGCTCCAAGCACCTAGAGGGGCAGAACCAACAACCCCTTAGTGACTGGGTAAAACAGGAGCCTCCTTGCCAACCCACACTTCGTGGCGACTTGAGAGGGAAAGAAACATGTATTTTATTAACCTTCTGAGGTTTTGGGTGGCAAAATAATTATTGTTAGTATTTTTAAGTTTTTATTATTAATATTACAGCTATAATTTATTGAGGTGTACCAACAGGCAATATAGATACTAAGTCTTTTACGTACATATTCATTTCTCACTATGAGATAGGGATCACCTGCATTTTATAGGTGACACAACCAAGGGTCAGAGACCAATAAGCTTTTCCTCCTCTGCACAACCTGAAGGATCTATTTGGTAATTAATTATGGATACCTTATTTACATGTTGCATTGATGGGTTAAGCAGTTTTCACCCCTGTTAGCTGATTTTTTTTTTCTATTGATCACTGGTTTTCCTCATCTGGATAGAGAGCTCCTAATGAGAAGGGTAGGTCTTACATCCCTACATTCCACACACTGCCGCATGAACATAAAAATCAATAGACATATATTCTTTCCATTATCAACTTATACACATAGATTATATAAAATATATCACACATGTTTTACATATATACATATATATACACACATATATAGCTATATGTAATTCATACACATTCTATTGGGGCGGCAGGCCTCTTAACTAAATCTGACCAAGAAAATTGGCTCATTTGCAATGAAGAGCTACTTAGCACACTTTGTACAATGCCTGGTATACATTTGATGATTGATAAATGATTGCTTCCCTTCTCCTCTATCCCAACAGCTACTTCGAGAACAATCATATCTTGCATGCAGAAAACAAAGATGATCAGAACGAAAATGTTAAACTGGTAAGTAGAGGTTGATTTTAATTACAAAGAATATTTTCCTATCAGGGAGGAAGACTGTCTAAAATGTTAGGAGTTAGAGCCAAATGAAGATCGATTGCCAGTTACAAGAGTATCTCATTTATGAAAATCTCTTCGGGTGCCTGGGTGGCCTGGTCAGTTAAGCATCAGACTCTTCATCTTGGCTCAGGTCATGATCTCACAGTTCGAGAGTATGAGCCCTGCATCGATTTGGATTCTTGACAACAGCGTGGAGGCTGCTTGAGATTCTCTCTCTTCCTCTCTCTTTGCTCCACCCCATGTGCACGAGTTCAATCTTTCTCTCTCTCAAAATAAATAAATAGGGGCACCTGGGTAGCTCAGTAGGTTAAGCGACTGACTTTGGTTCAAGTCATGATCTCACGGTCATGGGTTCATGCCCCATGTCGGGCTCTGGGCTGACAGCTCAGAGCCTGGAGCCCACTTCAGGTGCTGTGTCTCCCTCTCTCTCTCTGCCCCACCCCCACTCATGCTCTGTCTCTCTCTGTCTCAAAAATAAATAAAACATTTTAAAATATAAAATAAACAAATAAATAAAGAAACTTAAAAAAAAAATCTGCTCTGACACAACCTTCAGGAACACAAATTCTGGGCCAGCCAAGGAGCAGTGCTCACAACCCCACTTCGCTACTAGTGGGCTACAGCATGGTGCCTGGGGACTCACCTTCTATTTGCTCAGTTACATAGGTCTGGCCACATGGGATTCCCTAGAGTCATGATAGCATTATTTGTAACAAAACACTAATGTGCCCTCCTACAGCTCCTACCATGTTTTTTCATATTTTGTTAGAAAACAGCACATGGTTCTCTGAGGAAGATTTGTTCCTTCTGAAGCTGTTTGTTCCCATCCTTCATCTACCCACAGGACTCCGTTTCCCACGTACGATGTTATCAACACGATGCAGACGCTAGCCTTCATATGGTGACACTGCACGCTAACCACACACAGAAGGTCCCTGCTTAACAATGGTTTGATTTAACAATTTTTCAGCTTTACCATGGTGTGCAAGTAATACAAATTCAGTAAAAAGCATACTTAGAATTTTGGATTTGGATCTCTTCCCAGGCTAGCTATCTGTAGTATGGAACGCTCTCATGGTGTCAGGCAGCGGCGGGGCCCCCACTCCCAGTCAGCCACGCCACCGTGAATGTCGACCACCTATATATACACTTACAACCATCTCGTACCCATAGAGTCATTCTGGTTTTCACTATCAGCACAGTAATCAATGAATTACATGAGATATTCAACATTTTCTTATAAAATAGGCTTCGTGTTAGATGAACCTATGAGTAGGCTCTCATAAGCATATTTAAGGTAGGCCAGGCTAAGCTGTTTGGTAGGTTAGGTGTTTTATTTTATTTTATTAAAGATTTTATTTTTAAGTAATCTCTATGCCCAACTTGGGGCTCAAACTCAGAACACGGAGATCAAGAGTCACATGCTCTACTGACTGAGCCAGCCAGGTATGCCCAGGTTAGGTGTTGTAAATGTATTTCTGACTTATGATATTGTCAACTTAATGATGGGTTTACTGGGACATCACCCCATTAATTAGTTGAGGAAGATCTGTATAGCGATTCTCGGATCTTTACATTAGCTAATTAATGTAAATATTTAAACTTTAATATCATGTTCCAAAACAACTCTCTTTGAAGTGTTCTTTCGAGAAGAAATGAGCACAAATGTGCATCAGTTACTTCACTTGGTACAACTGAAGTATACATTTGGTGTTCTTTCTTCCGCTCGGTAAACAGTTGTAATATTCAATTTGTTGACAGGATGGGCTTTTCCCTGGGTAGTTTTCCCTTTAACTTTGCAGTATCATCTTTAACAGTAGGCAGTAAGGTTAATGCTATAATCAGCTATTACGTCGGTACATACGACTTTAGCTGTTGTTCAAATATAGCAACAGAGTATAGAACACCCAAGCTAGAAAAGTACAGGTTTGAAAATTAGCTAATCAAACTCTGGGCAATAATTTCTTTTGAAAATAAGCATGTTTTTTAAAAGTTTAACGTTAATGCTCTTTTTAAAATGCTGAAGGAAAAAAAGCCAATCTCAAAAAATCACATTTATATAACATTCCCAAAATGACAAAATTATAGAGTTGGAGAACAGATTAGTGGTTGCCAGGAGTTAGGCATTGTGAGGGTAACGGAAATGACTGTAACCAGAAGAGGGTAGCGTGAGGGGATTTCTGTGGTGATAGAATAGTTCTGTATCCTGATTACAGTAGTGGTTACACAAATCTACGCATGAGATAAAATGACACAGAACTACACACATACTTTATACCAGTGTCACTCTCCTAGTTTTGATATTATTAGGTAAGATGTAACTGATGGGAGAAACTGGGTGAAGAGTCACCAGGACCTCTCTGGACCTCTCTGAACTGTCTTCCTAACCTGTCAATCTTTAATTATTTCAAAATAAAAAGTCAAAAAAATATCTGAAGTATGTTAGATTATAAACACATTTCACAAAATAATTTATGAAACTTACAAGATTAAATAAAACCCAAGCCTATGCAATTATTTTTTTTCTCATCTGATTTTCCATTTTGTATACAAACTACCCGTGGCCTTGACAGAGGCAAGGAAAGAGTAGAGAGGGAGCAGGTTTTATAACTGCTCTTGCTGTCAGCATGCTTGCTGTTCACGACGACGTGAGTAACATGGACCACTTGGGCAGCAGCTATCTGCATGTCTCACAAAGGGCAGGTGGTATACGATGTGAAAAAACAAACACATACACTTAAAGGCTTATCTTAAAATCCGTAAGACTTTGCCATTAAAAAAAATAGAAAGCTAAAAAGAAAAGAAAAGGAAAGAAAAAGGTAGAAAGCCATGGAACAGCATACTTGAAACCTTAAAAATAAAAAAAATACTTTGTGATTTCTGTATCCTAATGAAGATCCCGCCATGTGTATGATTATGTGTAAGTTGCAAAATGTTATTGGACCTTTATGATTACCAAGCAAGAGATTTTTTACGTACACATGGCAACAGTTTCTACAATTCAAACATCTGAGGAAATTAATATAAATTGCTGCCATATATTGATAATAAATAAGAGACAAAAAGAATTCTGGAAGGTGGGAGATGCAAATTAAACACAGCCAGTATAAGTTATTCTCACTAGAGCTTTAGACAGAAATCTTTTTATCGCTGATTAAATGTAACATTCTGGGACAACATCAAAAACATGACTCCCTGATTTCATGTATCTCACACCTAAGCTGGCTCAACACTGGCTCGTCATAACTCGGAATCTAAAGAGAGGTTGGCAGCACTTCATAAATACCTTCCTGTTCGCTCCTTTCTACAGTGATGCAATTTGACCTACATTTCCAGTGCCCATTGAAACTTCATAGGAGGGGGAAGAGAGGAGGTTTTCATTTCTCCTACCCTCTGATTAACTAGGACAGCAAATGCCGCTCAAGGGACTGCTACTGGGCAGAAGCAAAGGGGGGCAAAAAGTCATGCCAGTAGGAAATTCCACAGGAGAACATTTAAAAATCCTGCATTCTCTGATTCTGCAAAACAAACTGTCGTGGCTCTACAAGACGACAGCGAAGAAGAGTTGCCTACTTTACACCATCATCAGCCTAGAACACCAAGGGCTCTTATTTACTTCAGGCTTCCAGCGTGATGAAAATTAAACTTGAACTACAGACTCTTGTCCTTGCCACTGTCTTTTTGTAAAAATAAGCTTTTAATTTTAGAATGATGTTAAGTTTACAAATAGGGTGTGAAGACTATACAGAGTTCCTATGTGCCCTACATCCTGTTTCCCCTATTGTTAACCTCTCCCATTAATATGCTACATTCGCCACAACTAATAAACCAATACCGACATGTTATTCTTAATGGATGTCCATATTTTATTCAAATTCCCTTAGCTTTTGCCTAAGGTCCTTTTTCTGCCCCAGAGTCCCATCCCGGATATCACGTTACATTTAGTTGTCACATCTCTTTACCCCTCTTCCAGACTGGCAGCTTCTCAGACTCCCTTTCTAATGATCCTGACGGCAGTTTTCAGGACTAGTTACAGATTTTACAGAGTCTCGACCGTCCAGCGGCTTCCTCACGATTACAGTGGGATTATCAGATTGGGGGAAGACCGCAGTAAAGTGCCGTTCTCATCACATCGGCTCAAGTGTAGGTTTATCACGGTTCACGGTAGCTTGATCATCTGGCTGAGGTAGTGTTCGTCAGGTTTCTCCACTGTAAGGGTGCATTTTACTCCTTTCCATACTATACTCTTTAGAAGGATGTCACTAAGCACAGCCCACATTTAAGGGACGGACAGTTATATGTGACCTCAATTTTGGGAGATTATTGCTAGAAATCATCTGAAATTCTTCTACATGGAAGATTTATCTATTCTTTCCTATTTGTGTACTTATCCAATCATTTATTTACATCGGTATGGACACACAGATATTCCTTTTATATTAATATTTAATTTTACATATTTATATATTTATTTATTAGCAGCATTACATATTAAATGTATACATATTAAATGTATATTTCATTTATATTTATTTTACATCTTGGGTTATAATTTAAAATTGTATTATTTAGTAGTCTAAACAGTCCCAGCTTTGACCTTTCAGGCTCCTGTGTCCCTTTGACACACCCCATCACAGTGTGTTGTGTGGTGTGTTTTTGTTTTTGTTTTTAATTGGTGTGTTTTGTTTTAGCAGTTTCTTGCTTTCTGGCATCAGAAGATGCTCCAGGCTCGTCTTGTTTATTCCCTGCCCCAGCCATGGAATTAAGTCATGTCTGGTTCCTTTTATTGGAGAATGGACTCAGAAACCAAGGTCTGGGCAACTGGGTCTTATCATAGTCTTTTAATGTTTGACACTTTAAAATTTCTACATAAACTACTACAGTAAATCAACAAATTACCCTTTAAGTATCTTCATTTTGTGGCATAATATGATAAATCATGAGGAGGATGCTTAGTAATCAAACTACCACCTGACTGGACAACTTTCAGGTTTGATACGGCCTATAAATGCCTTATCATAATGAAGTTCCTCCAAAAAAAACTTTTTTTTTTCTGTAGTTAAGGGGGAGGGAGAGGGAATCTAGATTTAAATGCAGCACGCTTGCTGTTGTATGCAAAAAGGTCTCTTCCTTTCTCCCCTCATTAACATTAAAGAGTATGTCAACTCTTAATTACCTGAGCTAAGGAAAATACAAATATCAGTTGGATTTGGCTTTGAAATATATTAGTGATGAGTTATGACAGCAGCTACACCTACACCTTTTATGGTTTGTTTATTTTAATGTTACACAGTTTTTCTTCTTTGAAACTAAACTGATCAGCCCAAGACCAGGACAGAGCCAGGAGCTTCTTCAGCAGTGGGGGCACCTCGTGGAGAGCCAACAGATTTCTGTAAATAACTGAACTCTACAGACTGGAGTTAATCCCCCGCAACACACACAGGAAAATCCATCACCTCAGACTCCAACCATTTGTCTGTGTAAACAGGCTATGCTAATAACATCTTTGGTGACCTCAGATTTGTTTTTTGGTTTTTTAGTAGAAATAGACTGGGGCCAACCTCTAATACTGCTTTTCTCTGTCATCTTTTTCTCACTCATCTAAGATTTATATTCAATAAACATTTCTTGAGCCTCTATTATGTACTAGGCAGCACATTATGCCTGGTGCTTCCAATTAATCCAATAGATTAGACAATTAAGAGCCCTGTTTCCATTCCTACCACCCAGCAAAGTTGCTGAAATTGTTGGGAGATAAGTCAGGACTTTACAGTGCTAACAGTACAAAATGGTTTGGAGAAGCACATGGTTTAATGTCTTATAATGTTGATACCAACAGCTTAGAAAGATCATAACTTCCTTATCTATAAAACAGATCTAAGCAAACCTACTTCCCAGGGATAATGAATGGAAAGCACAGGCCTGGCATACGCAATGGGTCGATAAGCACTAGTTCATGTTCACATTTCACACTTCATCATAAACATATCCAGGAAACACTAGGACTGCCCCAGTAAGGTGACTGAGTCTCTGTCTTTTTTTTTTTTTTTTACAATTTTATTTTCTTTGTAAACACTAATATCATGATCTTTTCAAACAAACTGTCTGTTCCTATGTCCAAGTCGACCTGTGTTTGATAAATAATGCCCATTCATTCAAGAGGCATGGGCCAGAAAGGACAGGAAATAGGTACTAGCAACAAAAACAGCTAACATTGCCTGAAAGCGTATTTTCGTGCTTTGTACTATGTGGATTTTCACAAAAAGCCCATGAGGTCGACATTTTAATTATTCCTAACTTCCAAATGAGAAACTGAGGCTACAGAGGTAAAGTAACTTGCGTGAGGTTGCCAGGCAAATCTACCCTTACAGAAAAAAAACTAACAAAAGAATCCTACCAAACCGAACAGACGGAACATAAACATGCACTCCTTACCTGGAGCTGCTGATTCCTTTTCCAACACTGTGTGCCAGGGTGCTACAGTGGAATGAAACAATCAGCTAAAATGCTTCCTTTGCTACAGAGATGCAAACCAGAAGGGCTGTAGACACTTTGGCCGCCAAAGGCGACTCCAAAGTGAGACTTAATTATTTTCAATAAATAAAACTCATCAATGTGTCCCTACACCATTTTACAGAAAGTAGCCACTCCTTAGCCTAGGCTGCAAGACTCTTCCCTCTCTGACCCCAGTTCTTGCCTTGGGACATTTGTACTACATCCTGCTTTGGGATGAAGCTTTTTGATTTTTATTTTTTAATGTTTATTTATTTTGAGAGAGAGAGCACTCCCGAGTGAGGGAGGGGCAGAGAGAGAGGGGGAGAGAAAGAATCCCAAGCAGGCTGCACCCTGTTAGCACAGAGCAGGATAGGGAGTTTGATCTCACAAACCCTGAGGTCATGACCTGAGCCAAAATCAGCAGTCTGATGCTCAACCGGCTGAGCTACTCAGGTGCCCCTGGACCCAGCTAACTTCTTCAGGACTCAGTTTAGAAGCCACAAACCCCTTCATCTAAATGAGGTTAATCCCATACTCTGATTCAAATTGGTTTAAGCCCACTTCTTCAAGAATGTCAAAATCCTCAGCAGGAGCATCACTACTACCCTGTTATCAAAGACCTTCTCCCATGTAGGTTTTGCCCCCAGGACAATCACATAAAGGTGTGGAGAAAAGCAATAATCCATTTTTGTAATTAAACAGATGGGATTTAAATCCTGTTTTCTATTTACAAACAGTGACCTTAAGCAAGTCATTTCACCTCTAGGATAAAGTTTGAGGAGATAACACAAGCACAGTGCATAGTACATACTAAGTGCCATACTACAGATAAGAAATTAATTCTCATTTAGCAAGATACCACAAGTCACAAAGCTGGTGTGTGATAGGGGTAAAGGCTTAAAGCCAGTTCTTTTTCCTTCTTTCTACAATTCTTTAATGAGCACCACTCATGGTTAAATACCATGCATGGACTGAAGACAAGGCTGTGAAATAGACATGTACCCAGCTTTCAAAGTACTTACATTCTGGTAATGAAGACAGCCATCAAACATTTACACTAATAAATTTAAAAGTGTTTGAGGAAGAAGAGCAAAATGCCTGCTTACATCCGAGTTTTAGAACAAGTAATAAGATCCCTGAATTTTGTCTAGACGGTCAGGTAAGACTTCAGTAAAGAGGCAGCATTTAAACTAGAACCAGGAGGCAGAAGAGACATTCTTAGATGAGGGTGGAGCAGGCGATGAAGGCAAAGGGACTCTTAAGAGAAAAGACTGCAGTAAGTATGGTATGTCTGAAGAACTAAAAGGCCAAAGCACATGAGGCTAGAGATATAGGTGGGGCCAGATCAGAGGACTACAGAGGGACATGGTAAGGGTTTTGAACGTGTCCATCCTTGAAGCAAGGGGAAACCACCAAAAGACTGGCTGCCTGTGAAAAGACTCACGCTGATCCCAGCCCCTTGGTATCTTTTTATCATCTCTATTTCTAAAACACAGGAACGAATAAAGTTTTGATAAATATTTGTGAGCCATAGGAAGAGTCTCTGGTAAAGACAGACAAAACCACTTCTCCCTCATTAACCCCACAGCTTCTGCTTCTGCTAAAGGACCTATCGCGGATTACTATAATTGGGGGTGGACCTCTTTTCACTGTTTGGTCTTAAGTTCTGAAAGCAAAGTAAGTATCTTATTTATCTTTTCATCTCTCAAAGCCAAGTGCTCAATAAAATCATGGATCGAAACGGACCCTCTTTTAAAGAGCTTAAAATCCTTCTTATATTTCTAAATCAACTGAGTAAGAATCTTTTTGCCAATCCATCTATGTTAGTTAAATAGATCTGAACGAAGAAAGTGCAAGGACTAAAAAAAAAAAAAGGTTCCACTTTTCTTTTGCAGCTTAACTTGTTTTTATTAAGATTTTATTTTTAAGAGTGCCTAGTGGCTCAATCATTTAAGCAACCCACTCTTGGTTTCAGTTCTGGTCATGATCTCATGGTTCATAGATTTCAGCCCCGCGTCAGGCTCCTTGTTGGCAGCTCAGGGCCTGCTTGGGATTTTCTCTCGCTCCCTCTTTCTCCACCCCTCCCCTGCTCTTGCACTTGCACACACACACTCTCTCTCTCTTTAAATAAACTCAAAAAAATATTTAAAAAAATATTTTATTTTTAAGTAAACTCTACACCCAATGGGGGATTGAACTCACAACCTCAAGATCAAGAGTTGCATGGTCTACCCAGTGAGCCAGCCAGGCACCCCTACAGTTTAACTTTCACAATAGAAACCCATTTAACCAACGTGTGATTAAAAGCACAATTTTTGTATTTTAGGATAAATCACTTGTATGTCTCACATGTATTATTTTTTTTTAATCTTAGTTTAATTTTAACCAAAAACAAAATGCCCCAACAGAAGGTCTTTCAGTGATTTTTCAATTCTTCTGAGAATTGTTCGGATTATTTCTTTGAATATTTAATTACTCTGATAAGGGTAGGGGAGCTGTTTGGACTCTACTAAAACATAGAACTGAATCATAATCAACAGTTCATATGCTTTATGGTTTATTTGGGGATTTCAGGAGGTGAGAATGGTGAGCTAACAAGATGAAAGCATGGCTATGAATATGCCTAGGGTGTGCTAGTCACTCTCCATTTGATGGCCCTCTGCAGCGGCCACCACTCTGGCCCTGCTCTATGCACCAAAGACTTGACATCTATGGGTAGCATTACTGGGTTAATGCAGGCAGGCCTCCAGGTGAGTTGGCCAGTAGAAGGTATCAGAAGAAAATGAAAGAGGGAGGAAAGAAAGTGGAGGAGGGGGGAGTATTACTTCCCTATTCCCTCTCTGCTCTGGGCTACAGATTCAGGCAGTGGCTGAATCCCTCCAGGGCTATGGCTCCTACTGGACAGCCCCCGCCCGCCACCCGTGGCTCCAGGTCTGTCACTGGACTTCAGTAAAGCTATCTCTTCTCTTTGCTCCTTTGGACCTAATAGTGATAATGGCTTTCCATTGCTATTAGTTCCAGGGTGACAGGAACTGCACAGCACCCTTAACATTCCTCTGGAAATAATCCTTTCATTAGTCTCCAGAACCCTCTGAATGGGCTCGGTTTCCTGCCTGACCTAAGAATTCAAACTATAGACTTGTAAAACCAGCAATCTCCCTCCTTAGCATATAGCAGTTATCATCACAATGGTTATTCATCTCCCAAAGCAAAGCCTTCATACCAAGCCTTGCTTGTAAGCTCTTACAATGCTCCAGCAGAAATGACACCTTTCAAACTGGTCAGTACAGGAAAATACCGGAGGGTGCTCTTGGAAGACAGCTGGGAGAACGGAGAGCCCAACACAATTCTCTAGGCCGGAGTCTGTTACATGTCAAGAATAAAACATTTACGGAGAGATGCTACTTCCTCCTACTGCTCCCTGGGTTTCCTCCCACTAAGGGCTTGGAATCAAAGCCAGCATTGTATTTTCACCCAGAGCACCAAGTAGTTGTATTACTGCCTGGGGAAGTCATCCTGTGTGTCACTTCACTTCACTAGTTTCTCAGACCTGACGACCTGCTTACCACTGGGCTAAAGCACACAGAAAGACAGCCACCCATCTTGTATTAGTAGCCACCTGTCCGTGATCTTCCCTTCTTTCGCTCTTTCATCCCAGGATAAATCTTTCTTCTACACTAAGGCAAAAGATGAGCAAGATGAGAAAATTCTGAATGTTCGGCCTTGCCTGTCTCCTTAACAGATCTGACCAGATTAGCACTTCTCTTTTCCACAGGGGAGGACTGGCATATGCTTATGCCATAATCTGCTCTGAGCTCCTTCGGATTTTTCTTTTATCAAGGCGACCGGATTTGAGGTTAGATGTTAATTGAAATCACCTGGGAGTGATTTTTTTTTAAGTTTATTTATTTTGAGAGAGACAGAGAGAAGAGTGTAAGCAAGGTAGGGGCAGAGAGAGACAGAGACAGAGACAGAGACACAGAGAGAGAGAATCCCAAGCAGACTCCACACTGTCAGCACAGAGCCCCATGCGGGGCTTGAACTCATAAACTGTGAGATCCTGACCTGAGCTGAAATCCAGAGTAGGATGCTTAACAGACTGAGCCACACAGACACCCCTCACCTAGGAGTGTCCAAACACTCCACCTTGTTTTCACTTAGCACAAGTAATCTGAAGATGACTATATTTCTCAATATTGGGACATTCTTTTGAACAAGAGTTGATTTAAAGAATTCTTCTACGGGGCTGATAAGAATTGATGTGGCTTATTTAACAAGCTACCCCACCAAGAACTCCAAATGTCTCCTTCTGCAACCATTAGACATTCAGGGTTAACATAAAAGAGTTGCTAAGATAAAGACGAAGGCAGACAGGCTGCATGTAGCCTGCAGAAAAGATGACGCCTCACTTCAGCCAGGCTATGAAAGCTAGCCAAAGGGCGAGACAGCTTTCTTCTCCCACCCTAGGGTGAAGGGGAAAAGTCCCTCCCTTCTGCCTTGGGCAACATCTGAGAGGCAGTGAGATTAACAAAATTTGGTTCACTTACACAGCTATTTCTATCACTCCTTACCCTTACTTATAAGTGTTCATTCCAAAGGATATTTAATTGGGGAACTCTATAACCAGCTGTGTGGATCTACATCAAATATTAACAGTGGTATCTTTGGGTAGTGGAAGTGTAATTGTTATTTCCTTCTGTGTCTCAATAAAATTTTCTAATTTTTCTACAAATACCTATTTTTTTCTGAGCTGTTCTAAGGGGGGGTTAACAACTCAAACACGTGATTTTTGTAATCAGGAAAAAGTCATTAAACAAAAACTCTGCAAGCATTCAGAAATTTCGGTTTTCCATAAGAACCAGATTTATGTAATTTTTTTAAGGAATTCTTAAAACTCAAAATCAAAATCTTATTTTTTAGCTTTTGCGTATTTTAAGATTTTCAATACTGCACTTTATAACTTTTGTTTTAAAGTAAGAAACCAGTGGTGCTTGGGTGGCATAGTCAGTTGACTGTCCCACTCTTGATTTCAGCTCATGTTATGATCCCAGGTCCTGGGATTGGGCCACTTAGTGCAGAGCCTGCTTGGGATTCTCTCTCTCTCCCTTTTGCTCTCCCTCTCTCTCAATAAAATATAATAAAATAAAATAAAGCCATTCAAAATGTGAAAAACAAGAATGCTAAACTGGATTCAGCATGTAATTTTTATCCAGGACATATCACAACCTTAAGTGAGATTGTTTGGGCTCTTTTCATACTCTAAAGTACTAATACAGATTAAAAAAAAAAAAAAAAGGAACCGTTTCTCTGTAAGAACGCCACACAGATAATATCATATACAGTTATATGGTTAAGAGACTACAGACTGGTGTTTCTTCCACTACAAATGCTAACCAATAAAAACTTTCCAGTCTACAGCTGATTAATACTTGATACCAGATCTATGGAAAGGAAAGCTAATCATTGCTGGCTGGCAGCTAAAGCAACAGACACATTAAGAAACCTGTGTCCCATCAAAGCATGTCTGGGGTTTACTATGACAAGCGACTTTTCAGTTTAGCTTCATCGTTGTTCTAAACAGAAAACTGGAATACTACCTTTTCTAGGAGCTACTGTTCTCATAATCTATAATAACTAAACACGTGTTACTCACTGTCTTGTAGTGATGAAATATATTCACAGGGAATCTTGAAAACCATAAACATTTTTACTAGCTTCAGGAAGCTAGTAAATTTGAACAAGCGATTCCTTTTAAACTGTCCTAATGTAGTGGCAAATGGTCTTTTCTAACTTCGATTTCCAAATGATTTATAGTTATAACTACCAGAACAATAATAATCAACAGGATGGGTAGTGGAGGGAGTAGCAAATGGAGTCTTAAATATCTCCTTTAAAGCAGCTAAGACCTATGTTCCGAAACACTAAAAACGTCTTTGTGTTCACAACGTTAAAACTTTAAAACGGCAGTGAATAAAATAGAGATGAAAAGTATGCATTTTTCAGTGAAGAACTTTTGTGAACACTCTTTTCAGGATTGAGTTCAAGGATTCTAAGGGTTCAAAATACCTGCAAAAATGAGGCAAACTAGAAATGCAAGGGGAAAAAAAGATAGTTTTTGACTAGTGTTAAGTGTTAACATGTTGAGAAGCTGTAGAAATCGGCACCTGAAACAAATCAGGGAAAGAATTTAGAAACTAGTGTTAAATGTTAGGACAAGGTTCTGAAAGCTACAGAAAGTCTTAAGATATTTCTATTTACAAAAGGTTCTGGCCAGATAAGAACCACCATGTTGCCACTATGATCATGTTAATGGTGCAGACTGTGACACTTTACAAGCAAGGCCTTGGAAAGGGCCTAACATACAACCCTATTGTTAACAGAACACTGTCTAGAGACCCTAATTAAACAAAAGTGTCAAGTACTCCTCTCAAAGTCGCTTGTAGTGGTGGATGTGAACAGCAGAAAACAGAGCAGACCATTTAAAAGAAGAGTCCAGGGGCTGGGAAGACAAGTGACTGCACCACAAGGTGGTGATTACACTGTGGCACAGTAAAAAAGGCCAGACTGAAGGGCTCCAAGAGGTACTTCAAAACCAGCTACTCTAATCATGGCAAGAAGAGGGAGGACAAATCAGCTTCTCAACTGACTATCTGTGGGGAAATAAAACACACTGGTCCTCCAAATCAAGAATAAACGAAAGGGAACTACTAGATACCTCCATTACACACACCAATGTCCCTACAGTAATAAAGGCCAAACATATATGCACCCATCTCCAATTTAGCCCCGAAACTTGAGAAACCATGAGAGGCTTCTGCAGTTGGTAAACCACTGTTCCTCAGCAAAGGCACGGGTAGTCACACCTCGGTTTTCCTGCCAACAGTCGTATGTTGCAAGGGAAATTGCTTACCTTTTCTAAACCATAGGCTTAGGTGAAAAATAGGGAAAATATGCTTTCCTCTGACTTTGAATGTTTATTAAACAAAATAGGAGTATAGACGTGAAAATGCTCTGAACAAAAATCACACTGTATTTGCACATTTTACTGATAAAACATAGTTTAACTTCTACGCTTTAGGTTGTTCCTTCAGCCCATAAACTGTAAGGTCTAAAATGTTTATTTGTGGGGCACCTGGCTGGCTGAGTCGGATGAGCATCTGACTTCGGCTCAAGTCATGATCCTGTGCTTCCTGAGTACAAGCCCCGCCTCAGGCTCACTGCTGTGACACAGAGCCTGCTTCAGCTCCCCTTTCCCTCTCTCTGTGCCCCTCCCCTGCTTGTGCCCTCTCAAAAATAAATAAAACACTTCAAAAAAGTTTAAATAATAAAAATACAAAATAAAATGTTTATTTCTAAGTAGTAGCAAGGTTACAATGAAAGCCGTTAGACAC
The DNA here is from genome assembly GCA_030068075.1 of Paguma larvata. Classification (NCBI taxonomy): domain Eukaryota; kingdom Metazoa; phylum Chordata; class Mammalia; order Carnivora; family Viverridae; genus Paguma; species Paguma larvata. Next base: position 30,074,887 of record CM057842.1, on the reverse strand, counting down.
CTGGAGAAGACAGAAAAAGAAAAGCAGGGCGTGCAGGGAACATTTCATGCAGGAGCCAGTAATTATATTTACCTGTATCCTAAGGGGATCACTACGCACTAGGTAAAAATGTTCCTAACGAGAACCCTGTAACCAGTAAATGGTTAAATTACAGTCCATATCATTTTCTTTAAAAATCAGGGAAATGATAGAAAAGATTACTATATAAAAAATGGATAAATATGTTATTGCTCTTAAAATGGTAAGCACTTATTACTAGCGGAAATGGAAATAGATGGCAGAGTCACAACAGTGCTTCTCAAACTGGGGTTTAAGAACCTTTAGGGGCAAGTGGGGTTGGGAGGAAAAGGGGTGAACCAGGGGTCATGAAGTGGTTGCAGACAGTAAATGTGTTTAATAATGCACAAAGCAGCTTGTATAAATGTTCAGAGAGTGGACATCTGTTGGTTTCATCAGCTTTGCATTCACTCCCCTGCTGGGGAACCACCCCCTCCTCCCTACCTCCACCAGTAGGTACCTTTTTTTTTTTTTTAATATTTATTTTTGAGAGAGAGAGAGAGAGAGAGAGAGAGAGCAAGCAGGGGAGGGGCAGACAGAGAGGGGAATACAGAAACCAAAGTAGGCTCCAGGCTCTGAGCTTTCAGCATAGAGTCCGACGTGGGGCTTGAACTCATGAATCGTGAGATCATGACCTGAGCCAAAGTCGGACACTTAACTGACTGAGCCACCAAGGCGCCCCCAGTAGGTACTTTCTTGGTGAAGCAGGAACCAAGGCACTTTCCAGGATCCAGTCTGACCCCAAGAGATACACTCTCCACAGAGAATGCAGTTAAAAAGGGCTGGAGACGTTCATAGATCCAGCACCCTGAGAAGACTGTCCACTGGGACCTGCTGGTTCTTCAGCTCTACTGTCGATTAGGGGAGCTACACCACATCCTTCAAATAACCTCCTTTTTTGCGTACAGTAGTCCAATTTTGTTTCTACTACTTACAACTGAAGACTTTTAGCTGATCAGCCATGATTTTCAGTCTAGGAGAATCTATTTTCTCAAAGATTTGGGGGGTAAAACGGAATGTGACAAGTAATTTCAAACTATTAGTTTTATGATAAAAACAAAGGAAATGTTAACATGGAGTAGACAACAGAATTCACGTAAAATTTTAAGATACTGGATTTTTCTTTTGAGAGTTTTAAAGATACGCTTCCTCCCCACCTCCTCCTCCTTCTCTCTCTCTCCCAGGAAAGTTTCTTTAGCAAAGGATTTAAGAAGCACTGGTACAGGCAAAACTTTCCTTAACTTTTAGGATCTGCCTCTAACTTCTAAAAGATCTAGGGCAAGTTACTTAACCTCCCTAGGGCTCACGTATCACAACTTTAAAATAGGAGTAATAATGGTACCTATCTCATAGAGCTGGTATCCTAAGAGATAACACAGGAAAGCACTTAACACTGCCTCGCAGAGAGTTTTTCGGTCATGGCAAACAAGGGTTAACATACAAATGGGTCCTACTGTTCGCAAAGATGGCCACAACTATCCCCCCACCGCTCTCCCGCAGTCAGCATGACCTGGGATATGTACTTTGCAGCATCTCCCATCAAAAGGTGGGGCCTAGTTTCAACCCTTGAATCTGGACTGGGCTTGTGGCTTTTCTGGGTCAACAGAACGTGGCAGAGTGACCCCGTGTGACTTCTAAGCATAGGCCTCAAGAAGCCTTGCAGCTCTCACCTTCTTTTTTTTTTTTTTTTTAATTTTTTTTTAACGTTTATTTTTGAGAGACATAGAGACAGAATGTGAGCAGGGGAAGGGAAGAGAGAGAGGGAGGTACAGAATCCAAAGCAGGCTCCAGGCTCTGAGCCATCAGCACAGAGCCCGACGCGGGGCTCGAACTCACAGACCGTGAGATCATGACCTGAGCTGAAGTCGGCCGCTTAACCGACTAAGCCACCCAGGCGCCCCAACTCTCACCTTCTTGAAATGTAACATGTCCACTGAGGGGATGTGGCCTTAGCTGCTAGGAGGTGACATCATGTGGTGGTCAGATGAGCTGTCCCAGGTAGATGCCTGGACCTGAAGACCCCTAGACCGACTAGCTCTGACTGGATCCTTCAGATGGCGGCAGCCCCATTAGTGACCTCAGGCCCGACAAGAGCAGCAGCAGAACTGCCCTACCCTAATTTTGTGTGAATGGTCATTATTTTAAGCCACAAAGTTTTGGAGTGGATTTTCTTACTCTACAATACATAACTGATAAGTATACTTCATGAATTATCATAGTGTTTCTACATGTTTTTATTTCACTCATTTCCTGAAATGTCCTACGAGCAAACCCAAAGCAAATAAGTCTGTCACAACCAATGTGGTGTACTTCTCATTCTTCATCTCCAGGTCCATGTTTCTAATTTCATAGAAACATTGAAATATACCTCAGAACTTGGGGGTTTAGGGTGGAAAGTAAAACATACCCCCAAACCAAAATAACTTAAGTGAAAATAAAGTGAAAATTTTCTAAAATTATCACAAGTACACCACAAGGATGCAGGTGCAAACATAGTTGAGCTAAAAATGAACTGGCCGAGAGAAAAAAAAAAATGAAACAAAATTGCTGTGATTCATTCAAATAATAGAAATCAAAACAGATTCTCCCTTTTAACAGTTTTGGCACCTGGCATTGTCTTCTATACACTTTATTATTATTAATGTTTAGTTTTGAGAGAGAGAGCATGAGCCAGCGAGTACAGGGGAGAGGTAGAGAGAGAAGGAGACAGAGAATCAGAAGCAGGTTCCGCACTGTCAGTCAGAGCCTGATGTGGGGGGGCTCCAACTCATGATCCATGACATCATGACCTGAGCCAAATCTGACACTCAACTGACTAAGCCACCCAGGCACCTCTCCTTCCATACACTTTAAAGATGACCAAAACCCTCTTTTAAAAGTTCACTGTCACTGTCAACAGGAAGGAAATGCTTACTTTAGGTCACTGTCCATTCAACAAATATTTATGGAGTACCACCTCTAAGCTAGTGATTGTTAGCCCCAGAACCCTTTTTCTGGGAGTGGACAGAGACAGCACAGTAAAGGGAGCATGACTGATATCTAGGTGAACCTAGACCACACTCCTGTCTTGGTCAAGGCTGGTGAATGTGGCCAACGAGGCTCTGCCCTCACACAAGCAAGCCTGCAGAAGGAGGGAAATATTAGCAGCTAACATTAGTATCATCACCAATACTATCACCGTCATTACTATTGTTACCATGTACCCTTACCATGCACCACTTCTTCCTCCTTAACGACTGCTAGGAACCTGGCACTCTGCTGAGCACTTGCTGTGTTCAACCTTCACAACAATTTAGCAAGGTATTGCCCATATTTTCATTCATTCATTCGTTTGTTCGTTCATTCATTCATTCAGTAAGCTCTACATCCAATGGGGCTTGAACTCATGACCCTGAGATCAAGCATTCCATGTGTTTCACTGATGGAGCCAGCCAGGTGCCCCTATATTGCCAATATGTCAAAACAAGGAGACTGAGGCCCGAAGTGGATAAAAGTAACACAGACAGTAAGTAGTGGAGCTCAGGTTTTAAACAATATGCTATACTGCCTCCGTATACACAAATTCCTTATGACATTACAGGAATTTCAACAGGGGGGAAATCTTTTACAACAAGAAATAAGGCACAACGTACTATCATGTAAATGTGTTTTGGTAAGTTTCTTCTGAAAACTGTTATTTAGTCCTGTATGGATTTTTTTTCTGTCCTATTAGAAAGGTCTGGAAAATATTATTAGTAAAATAGAAAGCATTTTTTTTAAAAAAACCAGAAAACATTTTTAAGGTATATGAGAAAGAGTATTTCACCTCTAATACAACACACACTATGAAGTGAAGTAGTCAAGACAGTTCAATTAGCCACAAATAGGAGATATTTTCATTGCTATATTTATTCTTCAGAAGCTATATTATTTTTTCTTGACTAAAAAAGCAAATGCTATGTGAGAAAAATATTTTCTTAAAAAAAATCCACAATCTTATTACCTAGAGAGAACAAATTTCTATTATTTGGTGTATTTCCTTTCAGATACTTTCTTTTAGGTTTCTATATATGGGGCTTTTTAAATTTTATTTTTTATTTTTTTTTTAACATTTACTTGTTTTTGAGAGACGGAGACAGAGCCTAAGCAGGGGAGGATCGGAGAGAGGGGGAGACACAGAATCCAAAGCAGGTTGCAAGCTCTGAGCTGTCAGCACAGAGCCTGACGCGGGGTTTAAACTCACGAACCGTGAGATCATGACCTGAGCTGAAGTCAGACGTTTAACCGACTGAGCCACCCAGGCGCCCCGGGGCTTTTGTCCACCTTAAGAAATCATACATCATAACAAAAAAAAAAAAAAAAAAATCACGCATTATACGTATTCTCATGCTACCCTCTTGTTCCTAAACATCATTCCATGTCAATGAATATCGACTCGGATCATCTTTTTTCTTTTAAGATTTTATTTTTAAGTAATCTCTATCCCCAACGTGGGATTCAAACTCACCCTGAGATCAAGAGTCACATGCTCTACTGACTGAGCCAGCCAGACACCCCCTACACCATCCCTTTTAAAGACGACACAGTATTTCACTGCATGGGTAGGTCCTGATAGACTTAATCAGTGCTTTCATAAGCGTTTGGATTACTTTCTATGTTTTGCTATAATTTTTTTTAATGTTTATTTTTAGAGAGAGAGTGAGAAAGAGAGCACAGAAGCAGGGAGGGGCAGAGAGAGAGGGAGGCACAGAACCTGAAGCAGGCTGAGATGTCAGCACAGAGCCCAACACGGGGCTTCAACTCACAAACCAAGAGATCATGCATGACCTGAGCCGAAATCGGATGCTTAACCTACTGAGCCACCCACGCGCCCCGCCCCCCACATGTTTTGCTTTATTCAAAACTGGGGCAATGAGCAGTCTGGTACACACACCTGTGTACATTTGACCAACTGTTTCTTTAAGATAAATTTCTACATGTTGAGTTGCCATTTTATTTTACGACCTTGAGTGCATGTTGCCCAAATTGTCATCTAGAAAATATGTACCAAATTTACCTTTTTAAAAAAAGGAAACCCTTGGGCACCTGGGTGGTTCAGTCAATTGAGCATCCAACTTCACCTCCGGTCATGATCTCACAGTCCGTGAGTTCAAGCCCCGGGTTGGGTTCTATGCTGACAGCTCAGAGCCTGGAGCCTGCTTTGGATTCTGTGTCTCCCTCTCTCTGCCTCCCCTCCCCCCCCCACCACCAGCTTGCACTCTGTCTCTCTCTCAAAAATAAACATTTTTTGAAAATCAAAAAAAAAGGAAATCCTTAAATTTTAGAGTGGCAAAATATTTTTAAAATATTAAAAAATATCTTTAAATATCTAAAATATTGACGCATAACTGTGATATTATATTAGGTTTACATTTGGAGGGGGGATTCTAAATTACCCAATAACTTCTAGTGGCTTTATTTTCAGCATAAGGTTGTTGTTTTGAAAAGTTAAACTTTGGGGCGCCTGGGTGGCTCAGTCGGTTGATCGTCCAACTTCGGCTCAGGTCATGATCTCACGGTCTGTGAGTTCGAGCCCTGTGTCGGGCTCTGTGCTGACAGCTCAGAGCCTGGAGCCTGCCTCGGATTCTGTGTCTCCCTCTCTCTCTCTGCTCTTCCTCTGCTCATGTGCTGTCTCTCTCTGTCTCAAAAATAAACATTAAAAAAAATTTTTTTTTAATTTTAAAAAAAGAAAAGTTAAACTTAAAAAAAAAATACTTGAGGCAAAAGGAGCAAATTAGTAGAAAATGATAAAAGGCAGAAAGGAAGACAAAACATAAATGAATCAGTTATAGCAATTACCAGGTCACCAAATCTGCATCCCATACAATGACCAAGAGAGAAGGGTCAAGAGAGAGAAAAGGGGAAACCAAAAGCAGCAACCCTCAGGGCTGCAGCGATGGCCGGATGAAATTACACACAGACATATACATCTACATGTTCTGTACACATCCATCCTGGAGCTAGTCTCCAGGGGTTAGAGCACAAGAGGAATCTTTGTGTGCGTTAGTTAACCAAACATCATGCAGAAAGGAGGTGGGGGAGTCCGAATACAGATTTCCTTAAGGTAAGAGTGTCTAGTTAGCAGCTTGATGGCCTAGTATTAGTTACATCTGTCAGGCAAGGGGCAACAGGAACTTGAAGCATAAGACAGCTCCAAACGCACTGATTCCTTTCAAAACCATCACCCAGGACAGGGGTCAAACACCAGGCCCTAGGGAAAATTGGGCAAAGTGAGAACGTTTTCATCCATAAATAAATTTACTGGTGACATAATAATATAGTGCTAAGAAGGGAAGCCACACACTATAACTGAGAACAACTAACCTGATGGCATCTCATCCTGATAGAGGAAGACAGGGGCCTTAGATATGCCGCCATACCAAAAGCATGGAATACTTAAGGCAAAAGACAACGTGTGAGTGGCGGGGAGGTAGCTTGATGATGCCACAAATCTATAGGACTTAGAAGTCTAACATTCTTCTAGGCAAGGGGTGAGCAAACTATGGCCTATGGGTCAAATGTACCTGCTGTCTGTACACACCATGAGCCCAGAATGGCTTTTACATTTTTACATGATTGAAAAAAATGAAAACATATTTCATGGCACGCAAAAATTATATGAAATTCAAATGTCAGTGTCCATAAAGTTTTGGTGGAACACAGCCATGGCCATTTGCTTATGTCTCTGGCTGCTTTCCAGATACACTGATAGAGTTGAGCCGGTATGACAGAGGATGGGGTTGGAGAGGTGGCTGACAAACTGGAAAATATTTACTATCCTGTCCTTTATAGAAAGTCTGCTGACCTCTGTTCTCGGCCATAAAATCATGTCGTTTTTGAATGGAACACAGCTCCAAACCTATGCATGCTTGTTGGTTTGGCCCTTGAAATACCCAGGATTTAGACATGACCTGCCAGCCTAACAGAGAATGCGACCCCACTGTTAAGAGGAACAGACAAGTGTAATAGGTCCTGGAGATGCTGGGGCACCTGCCCATCGTAACCAGAACGATTTGAAAGGCTTTATGAACTGGAATTAGGATGGTCCCTAAAGGTTCACATGGGAACATTTTGAAAAAACATATTAGCTTCTCCTTCGTAAGACATGAATGAAATCATCCTCAAGATGGCTAGTACCTTCTTTTTTTTTTTTTTTTTTAAGAGAGACAGATTGCAAGCAGGGGAGTGGCAGAGGGAGGAAGACAGAATCCGAAGCAGGTTCCACGCTCTGAGTTGTGAGCACAGAGCCCAACGGGGGGCTCGAGGGGGAGCTGTGAGCGCAGAGCCCATAGACGGGCTTGAGGAGCTCGAACTCACGGACTGCGAGATCCTGACCTCCTGAGCTGAAGTCAGTAGCCCAACCAACTGAGCCACCCAGGTGCCCTGGCTAGTACCATTAAGATTTATACTAGGGGCCTAGGGCTGAGTAAAGTCTTTTGCTTTTATTATCTCATTTAATGTCATCTCCTCCTGACTCAAAGAGGCTGGATGGCTCAAGCTGAACACAACCAGAAAGCTTAGGGAATGGGAGTTGAACCCCGTCAAAGCTTGTGTCCACACCACTACCCGCACTTGAAAGCAGCAGGCATGAAGGCTCACCTCGAAGAAATGAAAGGAAAAGACCACAGAAACAGTGGAAGCAAGTATGCTTTTATAGCCATGATCACTGTAAGTATTTTCATCATATCTGTCTTCTAACTAATAACACCTTGTCTTTTTTCAATGTTTACAGATAGGAAAATATAATTCAGGTCTCCCAGACTCCCTTCCCTGTTGAGAAAAACCAATGCGGGTACCCAGTTGTGGAGCCATTTTAAAGATGTCAGAATTAGACAGCCAAACTTCTAAGTGTAACTTCTACTCATGAAATCCCTGGAAAACCTTTGAGGGTCCCCCTACGGAGCAGGGGAGCAAACATCTTCAGAGGCAATGGACTAGAAAGTAGATGTGCAGTTTTTTAGTTTAGACTGTTCCTTTAAATTACAAGTGAGGAGCAAGAGTTAGGTGGAATCTTACACGAGAAGAAAGCTCTGATATAGGTGGGCTGCCACCGTTTCTTTCTGCCCAGCACCTATGTCCTCAGCTTCACCAACCACCATCATCTTCTCTCGACTTCCCTCCGAACCTCTACAAGATAAGGACCAATCTTAACTCATTTTTGAAAACCTAATTTTTCAAAAATGTTTCAATTTGTTAACACTGTCATCATACTTTGAGAAATAATATAGGTAATAATAATATTAGATAATAATATAGATAATAATAAAAATAATATAGATCATAACCACATACCATGTTTATTTGTGTTCATTCAGGTGTTTATTAGTGGTTATCTCCATCTAGCGTCCAAGTCCTTTATAGGGGCTACATAAGGGGTTCAGAGTTTTTTTTTACCCAGGAAACTTCATGCCAGCCTCCCTATCCCTCTCCTGCACAGGCTTTATCCAGGGGAGGAACTGGAAGGTCAGGTAGGTTACTTAGCTACACTGAATGAAAGAACCCAGATCTGAACTTCAGTCTGTTTGACTGAGAAACTGTCTTTCCCATCATGCTCTGCTGTCTTGCCAAGGCACACGCACATTTTCTCAGAACGATTACCTCCCAGTTACATTTCAGATTTGCTGGACAGCAATAACAAAGTGGAGCTGAGTGAACCATTTGCTCCAAGGGCTGGTTGTCAGGACCAAATCTTTGCGTATTGACCGTCAATCTATCTGGTCTAAATTCTTAAATTTAACTTAAACCAGGGGCACCTGGACGGCTCAGTCAGTTTAACATCCTGCTCGTTTATCCGTCTCAGGTCATGATCTCACGGTTCATGAGTTCGAGACCCACACCGGGCTCTGCACTGACGGTGCGGACAGTGCAGAGCCCGCATGGGCTTCCTTCTCTTCCTCTGTCTCATCCCTCTCCTCCTTACCCCTGCATATGCTCTCTCTCTCCATCTCTCTCTCTCTCAAAAATGAATAAATAAACTTAAAAAAAATAAAAACAGCCACAATGCACCTAGGACTGGCATGTCAAGGCCTTTGTGTGTCTATGGTTTATCAACTAACAGGCAGTGCTTTGCCGTGGCAACAAAATGGAAGTGTTTTTGTACCTCTAAGACCACGTGACTAGGCTAAAGACACCTTTAAACAGCAAATACTGAGCACAAAAATCTACATTTTTTTTCTTTTAAGAATTATTCTACCTCCCATTTTATTTAATAAAAGCATACAACTCTAAAATTTTGGGGCCCTGGACCTCTTTTATAACACAAACACAGACCTTCTCCCTAGAAAGGCACCCGTACACAAAAAGGTTTGGTCACAACGATAGGGAGTTCCGGAATCTCTTGAAGTCCACTCATGGAGCCCTAGAGGTCCGAAGACCCCACGACAACCCGTGTTCTAAAAGCATACTGCAGGGGCACCTGGGTGGCTCAGTTGGTTAAAGCGTCTGACTTCAGCTCTGGTCATGATCTCATGGTCCATGATTTCAAGCCCCATATTGGGCTCTGTGCTGACAGCTCTGAGCCTGGAGCCTGCTTCGGATTCTATGTCTCCCTTTCTCACTGGCCCTCCCCTGTTCACCCTCTGTCTGTCTGTCTCTGTTTCTCTCTCAAAAATAAATAAACTTAAAAAAAATAAAAAATGAAAGCATACTGCAGAAATGCCTACATCATTTCATAGGACCAGGGTAAAGACCTTATAGCCAGCTCTCTCACCATCCTTTATAATTTCAGAAAGCTAATATTAAATCAACACTCAAACAAACTTCCACGAGTAGACTCCCATTTTCTTTCAGAGACCAGCAATCTAAGGACTTGAGTAGAATCACCAAATCTTAGGTAATATAAATTCGAAGCCCAAATCAGTTTTGTCAGAACTTAGTATCTGTTATTTCTTTCTGCCCACAAAGATTTCCTAAAAAAAGAAACATTACTATGGCCTAGAGCTTGAGTTCTTCCTACTTTAACCTTCGTGAACACATTAAGATAGAATTAAATGAAAAAAAACTACTTCTAAAATTTACTAAAACATGCCCTTTTACTACACGTATGAAAAAAGTCAATTAAGAGAATTCTTACATGTTCAACACATACAAGTCTATCAATGCATTTGCAAGTTAAATTATGTGGGTGGCGAGCATACTTTATTTTTTTTTAACTTTTTGTCACGTTTATTTATTTTTGAGAGACATAGAAACAGAGCATGAGCAGGGGAAGGGCAGAGAGAGAGGGAGATGCAGAATTCAAAGCAGGCTTCAGGCTCTGAGCTGTCAGCATAGAACCCGACTGGGGGGGGGGGGGGGCTCGAACTCACAGACTGTGAGATTATGCTCTGAGCTGAAGTCGACTGCCCAACCGACTGAGCCACCCAGGGGCCCCGCGAGCAGACTTTAAACATTGCAGAGAGGCTCAAATTTTGATGTGTTTCCAACCACTTGGGTCAAGAACTTTCAGAAATGTTTATTTTTAGGTATATCGCAAACTCTAACATCTTTCCAATCTCTCTTGGTCTTACTGCTTTAAAAATTTTTCTAGCACTGTCCAACATATTTTTAAGTTACAAAATGAACTTATACAAGTGTTTGGCCTGAACTCCACCTGTGAATACCAGATAAAAGGTCTCATGAAAATTTAAGGTACAAGGGGCAGTAATACTCTCCCATCGACAACACCAAAGATTATTTTAAATCACTAGACACGGTTTCAAAATCATTATTGGATAAGATGAAGTAATAAGCAGCTTACACCGAACATCATTTCACCCCTTGACAATGATCTTTTAAACAGTAATGGTCTTCACCAAAATGTACTTGGGATATATAGATAATTAATGGACACTTTCAATTTACAGTTTGTAGTCCTAAGATTTTTTTTTAAAGATTTATTTATTTTTGAGAGACATAGAGACAGAGCACAAGCAGGAGAAGGGCAGAGAGAGAGAGGGAGACACAGAATCCGAAGCAGGCTCCGAGCCATCAGCACAGAGCCATCAGCACAGAGCCTGACGCGGGGCTCGAACCCACAGCCGTGAGGTCATGACCTGAGCTGAAGTCGGCCGCTCAACCAACTGGGCCACCCAGGTGCCCCCTGTAGTCCTAAGATTTAAAGTAAGTCTTCCTTCGGTTAGGGTATCTTCTATCTTTCTAAAACCGAGAAAGTGAGCAGGGCCTGGTGCCGGTGCACACACAGTGGTTAAGCCAGTATTATTTTAAGCCAGGGGAGGCTTCACACCCTCGGGGAGGTCAAGTTGTACCTCAGAATCTTCACTCAAAGTAATTTTTTTTTTCCTTTGTGCCAAAAGTCAAAGGTGCTGCTAATTCTTGAGAGCACTGATCTGGAGCATTATTAGAGTTTCAACATCCTGCATGTGAATAAAATTTTACATATACGGTTCTCTAGCTAGGGATGAAACACACTTCACTGTCATATATTTGCATTTACAACTCTTCCTCTTTGGAAGAACCGAAACAAAACAGGGAGAATGAATCCAAGTTTCGCAAAGAACCAAAAACAACCAAATCCAACCCACATAACTTGCTTCGGCCCGGATGTGAAGAGGCAGGGTACTTGTGGGGGGGGGGGCGGTAGCAAAACTGGAAAATAACTTCACGCTCAAGAAAATAACCAAACCTGGGTTAAAACTCACACACGCTTCTTCTGGCTAAGTGACTCTCCCCCGCTGGAGATCACATCAGCTGTACTGGTTCTGGTTTCCTCTAGCCTCTGCCCACCGAAATGTTGCCATTTACGAGAAACTCATCGAAGTTGAATCAAAGTGACTTTTGGGAAGAGATGCCAATATGATCTACGGTGTGCTCCGGAAACGTGTAACTCTACACACAAGGCAACGTTACTCCTTGAGCACCAACAACCGCCCCCCCACCCACAACTTCACTTTCAACTTCCCCTTAAGATGCGGACAATCATAGAGACATTTTTTTTTTTTGAAAATCGAAGGAGAAAATTAAATAAAGCACCCCATCCAGGTCCCCGATGGGCTCCCCGCGCCCCGGGGGGTCCGCGGGCACCGCGCTCCGGGGTCGCTCCGCCAACTCCTCCCGGAGGTCTCCAAGTTTCTCTTTCCCCCTCTGAGAGCACTCGCCAGAGCCCGGGAGGGAAGGGGGCGGCCCCAGGGGCCGGAACCGAGCGACCTGGAACCCTGGGCCTTTGCGGCTCGCCGGCCGCGCCCGGCGCAAGTGCCCGCGTTCGAGACCCCGGGCGCGTGTGGGCGCCAACTTCGCGGGGACCCTCGCGCCGCGCCCCCTTGGCGCCCCTAGTCCTGCGCCTCCCGGAGCAGCCGGGTCCGGGAGTCCCCGCCACCCTCCCCACCCCGCGGCGCGCGGCTGAGCGAGCCCACCCCCAGCTGCGGCAGCCGGGATGCGGCGCCGGGGGGGCGGCGGTCCCCTTCCCCAGGAAGGCAAGAGGACCCGGAGCCTGGCGGCCCGCAGCCCCGGAAGCCCGGGCGGGTGCCCGGGCGAGCTCACCTGGCGGCTGGCGGCGGCCTCCGGGGCGGCCTCTGGGCGTGGGCCGGGCGGGGGCGGCAGGGGGGGCGGCGGGGGCCGGGGCAGCAGGGGCCGCCGCCGCCCGCCGGCCTCGCCCCCACACGCGCCGGCCGCGGCCGCCCCCGGGCAGTGCGGGGAGCGCGGGGAGCGCGGGGAGCGTGGGTCCCGCGGCGGCGGCGGCGGCGCGGCGCGGCTCAGGCGTCGGAGCGGGCGGCCGCGGGCGCCGCCGCCTCCTCCTCCATAGCTGTTTACCCGGCTGCATTGTGGGAGTTTGACCTCCGCCGCCGCCAACCGCCGCCTCAGCTTGCGCCGCCGCCGCCGCCGCGCACGCCATGGGAGCCGTGACTGACGGTGAGGCCCGCTCGCCGCCACCCCGGCCCGCTCCGCCGAGCCTCTCGGCCTCCCCGGCCTTCCCCGAGCCCCCCGGCCTCTTCCGGGAGCCCCTCGGCCTCCGCGATCAGACCCCCTCGGAGAGCCCGCCTTTCCCGGCCGCTTCCCCCGAGTCCTTCGGGCCTCTCCCCGGACCCCTGCTCCCCTTGGGACTCCCGGCCGGAGTCCGCCCCAGGCCTGGGGGACGGGGTGCTGGGAGGATGGTCGCGGGGGCTGGGAGCACACGTGGGGGGCGGGGGGCCGGGAACGGTGGCAGGGGTGCGTGGGCGGGTGGTACCAGGAAGGGGTCCAGGCCGTCGGCGGATATGGTGGTTGAGGGAGCACTTGGTGAGAATATGGGGTCCGAGCAGTGGCGAAGAGGAGGGAAGTGGTGGAGACCCCGCCGCCCGGGGTCCGGAGGGCCTGCAGAGGGGCTGGAGGGTGTGAGAACCTGAGGTTTCAGGCCAAGCCCGGACAAAGAGAGAAGTTCCAGGGGAAGAGTACTAGGGGTGTCGGCGTACAGAGGGTGACACCAGGAGGGGTCTTCCGGCTAGGTTGGGGAGGGCCCCCGACCGTGGGACGGATGGCAGCGAGGCCTGAGAACTAGCCCTGGATTAGAGGTAGGGACAGGGAACCAGGGACAATTATCTAAAAAGATAGATGTGGACAGGGTGTCTGGAGGACAATCACAGAGTGTGCATGGGGTACATAGGGGGAGCCAGTGCAGGGATGGGGCCACCTAGGGTAGATCAAGACAATAAAGGATGGGTTTGTGTGTGTGTTTATGTGTCGGATGCCGTGGTTTGTAGGCAGGAATGGGAGGAGGGTTGGCAGGCAGAGGCTGGGTTTGTGCAAAGTTGTAAGGACAGTTTAGGAAAGGGGGACCCAGGGGGTGTTCTGTGGACTGAGCAGAAATAAAATAGAGGGCCACCTTGGGGAAGGTGGACAGGTCTGATGGGCAGCTGGGGGGAGAACCTAAGGAAGAAGGAAGTCCTTTACCATGTGGGAAGGGGCTGTCTAAGGGTGCTGGGTGTTGGGTGTTATCTGCAGAGACAGAGACCAGCAAGGGTAGATGCCTGTGGAGAGGCCACTTGTGAAAAGTTGTGGGTGGACAGGATCCCCACAGGAAACGCCAGCAGTGGGAAGAAGAGTAGTAAGCCTGCATTTGCAGTAAGTAGTGAGGGGGAGGCTCTTAAAGATCCGGGAACTTCTTGGGAAATGTTATTTTGCTTCATTCCAGTTGTATTTACCCCATCCCAGCTAGGCCTTGGAATTACAGTCCGGAACCAACAGACAAGGCCTTTTCCCCCTCTCAGGTTGCACTCTGGTGGAAAGACACCTTGGATAATTAGTGTTAACGGTGGCACATTTTACCATAGGGGAAATACAAGGTTGGGAACCGTAGGAGCACGTAGCAAAGACGGCTTGTCCATTCTTGAAGATCAGCTTCCCTGAGACAGTTACTTTTAGTCCCATCTTTTTAATATTTATTTATTTTTGAGAGAGTGCAAGCTGGGGAGGGGCAGAGAGAGGTGGACAGAGGATCCGAAGCAGGCTTGGTGCCAACAGACTGACAGCAGCGAGCCCGATGTGGGGTTTGAATTCACAAAGCCACCCAGGTGCCTCTTGAGCACATTTGAAGAACAAACAGTTGTAGTTGGACTGGTGTTCCAGGTGGGAAGCCACTTATGCAGAAGCCCCAAAGTGTTGGAAGAACTCAAAGATGACCAATGTTGGCTAGAATTTACAAAATTATGGGGCACCTGGGTGGCTCAGTCAATTGAGCTTCCAGCTTGGGCTCAGGATGTGATCTCCCAAGTTCGTGGGTTTGAGCCCAATGGGTTTGGGTTATTCTGTCTCTCAAAAATGAATAAATGTTTAAAAAAAATATTTTTTTAAGTTATAACCAGAGATTTCTAAGGGCAATGAGAAGCAATATAACATTGGTGTGGTGTGATCAGATTTGCATTAAAGAAAAAAAAACACCACCTCACTCTACTATGTGAAGAATGATGTGGGCAACGGAGGGGTTAAGTTCTAACATTCATATAGTATTCATCGTGTGTCAAGGAGTGTCGTAATCATGAACTCCACTGTACAGATGAAACTGGGACACAAGGAGGTTAAGTAACTGGCACAAGTTTGCACAGTTAGTAAGTTACAGAGCCTGAACTTGAGGCCAGGCAGTCTGACTCCAGAGTTCTTGTCCCTCACAACTGTGCATCCAGTCTCTCGGCTCCTACTGCACTAGTCCTAGCGAGAGAGAATAGCAGCTCGGACAAACAGGGAATACAGAGAAGTAGAGTAAGGTAGAATGTCAGGACTGACGGAGTGGATGTGAGGGGAAGCTCTGAGGGCCAATCCAGGCTTCTGGTTTGAGTGAGTATCTATGCTTATCTATGCTGCTTCTCTATTTATTGAGGTAGGGTCAACATGGGAGATGGGAAGGGACGAGAGTTCTAATAACCAGATTAACTTCCGGCAAATGCCCCACCCCCCACATAGCCTTAGAGGCCACAGGAATCCCCACTTTGCCGCTTCAAAGCTGTCTGACCTTGTGTAGGTTACTTAACCTCTTTGAGCCTCAGTTTTATTCTTTATAAATGGGAATAACAATAAAATCTACTTCATAGGGCTGTTTAGCAGTTTAAATGCAATAAAAGTTGTAAATTGCTTTTGCACGGAGTCCAAAATACAGGAATGTTCAGCAAATACTATTAAATGTAAGAATTGGCTTACTTGTCTCTTCTCCATTTTTCTTTGATGAGGACTGTGCCTTCTTTATCTCTGTCTATACCTTATCTCTTCTCTCCCTTCCTTATTTGCTCAGATTGCCCTTTCCAGCCTGGTAGCTGTCATTTATTCTTCCAGACCCGCCTCAAATATTCACCTCTTCTCTATTTAGAACCAGCTGATCTTTCGCCTGTTACCCATATTATTTTATGCCTATTGCGGTTGTAGCCCTCAGTACGTAATTTACTTAAATGATACATTCTAGAAAATATTTAAGGCAGTGCACCATAATGTGAAAACCTGAAATGTAGATGAGAAAATGGCAAGAAAATGAGCATTGAGAGTAGGGAAGACCAGAGGAATTAGAAATGGGGCGATCCTCAAAATGTAAGAGGTAAAATCTGGTACATTAAGACAGCTGGAAGTGACTCTTGTTTCTCTACTAGTTCATAGCAAGAGGCAGAACCTGGTCCACTCCACCGTGTGATCTGGTGTACATGAGAGAAGGCAACATTAGACACACAGGATAAGCAGTTCTTTGTGATTACTTAAACACTAGAGAAAAAGTTGATCTTTAGGGTCCCCATAAGGACAGGCCAGTGTCATATCTGTAACCTCTTATCAGCACTGATGATCACAGGGCTGTTTCTCAGCACATCCCTGACTAGGTCAAAGAAGGCTAACTCCCAATTTAGAAAGGCATCCGAAAGCCAACAGGCCATGTGTTTTAGGTGAATACTTCTACTGGTCTGCCGTAATTCAGAGCAAGGGTTTTTGGCTAATTTGTTTTAAGAATACTTAGATCATAGAAGAATGGATGAACTACAACTTTTTCAGGCAAAATGGACACTGCACCATACATACTGTAGACATTGTCCCAGACAACTTCTTATGGACACTGAACTGATTCTTGGACACCAAACTGTAGGTATGATCACCAACACTACACTATAAACATGTGTAACATAAACAGGAAAAACATTTCCTCAAATGGGCTTTTGGCAAAAATCAAGCAGAAGCGAGTAGTGGGTGTGACAGGTCAACAAAGATGTTTTGCATAGTTTCTAGGCCCGATTCGGGGTGCTGCCTATGGCAGTAAACCACCAAGGAAGACCTGGCTTCTGCTCGAGGGACAGAAGGAATAGCATAAAATCAAATAAGTAAATAAGCTCATTTCTGAGAAAGAACATAATGAAGTTCTGAACTTAAGTTCTAAGAATAAACTGGATGGAATATGAAAGAATAATGGGGAGGGGCTGCCAACGGTCAGGTATGACCTCTCTGAAAAGTAACCTTTAAGGCCTGGAGGGGTCAACCCTGTGAAAAGCCCAGGAAAGTATTCAAGACAGGCTACAACTAGTACAAAGGCCTGAGGTGAAAATAAGCTCTGTGCCCTTTAGAGAAGATAAGGAATAAGGTTAAGGAGTAAGATAAGGGCTGGTATCCAGGGGGGCCGGGAGGAATGTGATAGAAAAGGAGGTCAGAGACGTAAACAGGAGCTCCCCAAGAGCCGTGGAGATTGGATTATCTCCTGTGGGTACTTAGATATGATTGTAAGCAGAAAAATTCGTGATCTCATCCTTTTTTTTTTTGTAATATTTATTTTGAGAGAGAGGCAGAGAGAGAATCCCAATTAGACTGTGCTGTCAGGCCTCAGTCTCAGGAACCCTGAGATCATGACCTGAGCCGAAATCAAGAGTTGATGCCCAACTGACCGAGCCAGCCAGGGGCCCCTCCCGCATTGCTTTTTGATCTTCCAGGGTTGCTGTGTAGAGAATGGATTCTAGGAAGGTAAGAATCAAAGCAGGGAGGCCAACGAGAAGTATTCCAAGAGTCGAGGTGGCTTTGCGTTAGGATGATGGCAGTAAAGAAGACTGAGGAGTGACCTGGATAGCCCAGTCATCCTGAAAAGTCATGTCTCTGGAGCCTCACGGACAGCTAATGCCCTCTTGCAGATTCGAGGTGCCTGGCAAGGCGTTATGCTCTCATGTCATCCTCACATGTAGATTTGCCTATCCAGTTGGACTGGGAGCTCTTGGAGAAGAAGCTCTTTATTATTGCCTGCGCCCTGTACAAGGACACTTTGGTTAATTTGAGAAAGCACCCTCCTCAGAGGGAAGTAGAGAGACACTCTATCTGTTATCTATGGACGTGGAACTATAGGTATTATCACCAACACTACCATTTTATAGATGGAAATAGACATCTGTCTAACAGACATCTTCCCACAACCTGGGAAGTTCGTGACTTACTGTCACATAGCTATTTCTGGGCAAAACCATTCTCTTTCCTCCCCTGTTGCTACCCAGTATTTTGGCTAACTGGAAAACAGTTTAAATGTTGTCGCTGTTAATTTAAACTATATTCACAGTTTGTATTTTGTATGTGTTAATTTAAAGCGTGTTAAACAGCATTCGTACCCTGATAGAATCATTTCAGAAGCACTTTTTACAGTACAAAGACCATTAGGTATATATATACTGATGTGCCTGAGGACAGATGGGAGAGGGGAAGGGGGTGGCAGGGAACTGGGCTCTGGCTCTGCATTCCATCTAATAGAGCTTGTTGGTTTTAACAGCAGTGTTTTTAATTGAGGTGAATTTAGTATATAGCATTAGTTTCAGATGTACGACAGAATTTGGTATTTCTATGCCCTACCAAGTGATTGCCTTGATAAACCTAGTTCCCATCCATCACCATGCAATTGGCCCCCTTCCTTCATTTCGCCTACCCTGTAATAACCCATTCCCTCTGGTAACCACTGATCTGTTCTCTGTATGGGTTGGTTTTTGTTTTTATATTGTTTGTTCATTTGTGTTTTAGATGCCACATATAAGTGAAATCGTATGGTATTTGTCTTTCTCTGTCTGACTGGTTTCATTTAGCTTAACCCCCTTAGGGTCTATCCTGTTTTTACAAGTGACAAGATTTCCTTTTTTATGGCTGAGTGGTATTCTACTGTATACATTTCTTTGCTTTTTAATTAGAAAGGATAATGCTTGAATACATGCTTGTTAAAACTTGAAACCATGGTTTTTAACATGCCTGTGAGCAATATGACAGAATAATGGAGCTGTGCTGTCACTTTCTAATAACGTGATTGTGTATATTCTCCTATGACTGCAGCGGTGACACTACTTCTGGGTACAAGGAAGATAATAATAAACACTTTATAGGGTTTCTTCAAGAGTGAAGTGTGATAATACACATAAAGCACTTTGAAATTGAAGGACTAATTTTTTGCCCAAACCAAGACACTTTTCAGAGTGAAAGGAACAAACAAGATGTATGGTCATCAAATAGGAGTGTAGAAACACTGTCCAAGTGCCTGCTGCTGTTATCATTCCTATGTCAGTTGTGGACCCAGTGTTAATTAGACATTTGTGGTCGTGGAGTTTGTTTGGCTTTTTTTTTTCCGCCACTAGTACCGATGGATTTGACCACTTTGTTCCCTCAGCTGCGATACCAGCACAGGGGTTACGGATACAGTGCAACTATTAAATAATGTTTCTTTAGCCAAGATAACATGGTTTCTCTAAGCAAGATTGGAGTTTCAACCTTGACTTTATAAGCACCTTACTCTAAACATCTAAGTAAATCTAGAGATAAATGAAAGACCTCAACACTATTTTTTTTTGCTTTATTAAAAATTTTTTGATTTAATTTTGGTTTAAATAATTTACTTTGGCACCAGCAATGTATTTAGACTTTCTCTAAGTATCTCATGAGAGATCAATATTTACATGGAAAAAGCAAACCATCGTATTTACTGTTCTTTCCAACTGCCTTTTTGTGACTTCTTAATATTGTTGGCCTTCAAAATTGTTTTAGTGATTTTAAGCTTATTGAAAGGAGGTGTGATTTTACCATAAGTAATCTAAGACAATGAGACATACATAATTCACCTTAATAACCCAGCAGCAGTGGTGTCCAGTGATATCTAACAGGAATCTGCATGCATGCTGGTTCTGCACAGCCCTAGTCTCTTTCGTTATTGGTCAGGTCAAGCCAGTTTTCTTTTTTCTTGTTAACACATCATAGATTTATCAAAGGACATTGAATAGAACTTTTAATGCAGAAGAAATGAAGAACAATACCTCAGAGTGACCAATAAGCTCACTCTCCAGATAACCACTGTCGGTATTTTTAAAAAGAAAAATAATGCATGTCAGACAATTCAAGAAAAAAGCACCAAGTGGCAAGTGAAAACCCTCCCCCCTTCCCCTTCCATGACTAATCCCTCTTCCCAGAGGTAATCATTAGAAACTGTGTGTGTACCTCTTCAGAATGATTTTTAAGTGCCTATAAAGGGTAAAAAGCACTTTCTCTTACTTCTGAATTTGGGTCTCAGCTCAACTCCATATTTCCAGTGACATTTAATCTGAGCAACTTTCACTTCATGGGTAAAATAGGGGTAGTAATACCTATTTTATAGGACTATTGTGCGGATTCAGTGTTTATATGTGAAAAGCACATAGCATATTGCAAGCATTATGTATGTGTTAGTCGTAGGCCACTAGGTATATATACTTTAAAATTTTATGCAAACATTTACAAACTCTTCTGTGTTACACTTCTTTTTTTTCAAGTAGGCTCCATGCCCAGCACTGAGCCAAACACAGGGCTTGAACTCATGACCCTGAGGTCAAGAGTTGGATGCTTAACGAACTGAGCCACCCAGGCACACCTGTGGTGTAATTGTTACATCTTAGAACTCTTTCTAATACATCTTGGAGCTCTTTCTACATCATTATTTTGTATCAATTGGTAGTATTCTATTAATTTTTAAAATTAATTCTCTACCGAGCATTTAGTTATTTCCAGCTTTTTCTCTTACAAGTAGTGTCTAATGGAGATACTTCTGTAGATGTCTTCACACACCTGTGGGAATGATTTCTAGAAGTCAGGTCAAAGAATGTTATGTATTTTTAATTTTGATACATATTGCTACATTGCTCTAATAGCCAGCTGTTTCAAGTCCATTCTGTCTCAAAGTGTTAAATAAAATGTTATCTTTTCCTCTGGTTTTCAGTTTGGATCCAGAGTATTTAGAAACACCAAGAAAAATTCAGTGGTACATTTCTGTGCTCACAGAATTCTTTGCT
The DNA here is from genome assembly GCA_030068075.1 of Paguma larvata. Lineage (NCBI taxonomy): Eukaryota > Metazoa > Chordata > Mammalia > Carnivora > Viverridae > Paguma > Paguma larvata. The sequence continues at coordinate 30,054,110 of CM057842.1, read as the reverse complement.
AAACTGCCTTTAGGAAGGAAATGCTAACCTTCCCTGGTAGGCCCCAGGATTGCTGTTTTTTAAAAGCAGGTGAGATTGCTGTGCCCTGAGGTCTACCAGTGTAGGGAGGCACACTTGGGGGTGGCTTGGCCCTAGGAGGAAGTTTACAGTGAGGCTCTTGCCACTGGTTGTCAAGCCTTGACCTCTGTCCCTAAAGAAGTATTTTGAAAGTTGGCCCACCATTATCTTCCATTTTCCTATTATCTTCCATTGTTTTCCTTTTTCCTCTTTTGAATATTTGCTCCAAGGTGTTCTGAAACCTAGTTTTATAATCGAGGTTTTGATAACAATGATGAATTCTGAAAAGAACGTTCGTCTGGGTTCATGAGAGATTGTCCTTTCTGTGATAAAATGAGAGCACAGCTGAAATGGCTGCGTCAGCTGACCCGAGGCTCGGAGAAGGACAGTTGGCCTAGTGACTGTCAAGCAGTCATTTCTTCCTGCCTCTCTGTTCATAGAAAATGTGGTATGAAAAACCTAACCCCTGGAAAGGGATGTCTTGAGGATTTTATAGTGTTTTAAGTAACTACATATTTCTTCTGGGTAAATAGGTCAGCATATAAGACAGAAAGGGGTCTAAAATGCATCCAAATTTTGCGAGCAAATATTTGCTTGTCAGCGTACATGTGTCGTAACCAATTTTAAAGTGATTTTGAATGGCTGACTATGGGTATAATTATGCCACAACATATAACTGAATCCACTGAGAAATCTTCCTACAATCCTAAAGTCGGGTGGAAGACCACCATCTCAGGATAAATGTTAAGTATGTGGGGTTAGAAGCCCGTTCCTGATGGCACTGAGCCTCATAGTAAAGAAAGCAATCATGACAACTAAGAAGTAATATTGATAACATCATTAAAATCTTTTCTAAGCCATGCTTACTGTTTTTATAGGGTTGGCCAAGGCTAGTCCCAATTATTAATATTAGCATTTAAGTTGCTTATAGAGAGCTTCAAGCACGATGATAATTTTTGAAGTCAATGTATATAGTAAACAAAGCATGTTTTCAGTGTGTTCAGTCTAGTGCTAATTGGTGAGGCACCATTCAAAATAATAACGCTCGTGCCATCCGTGTTAGGAGCCATCAGCAGCCCGTCTTTATGTTTAAAAGGAAAAGGCTGTTTTCGAACTGGCACCGAACCCTTTTATTTTATTGCTGTTGGAGCTGTGCTCTGGATTTTATTTACATTATTTCAGGAATTTTTATTCCCAGAGAATTTTCTAGGCAACAACTGTCTATGCAGTTTAAGCTAGAGATTCTGTGACCTTGCAGTATGAAGCTTGAGACAGAAGCAAATTTGGCAGAAACCATAACTGGTTAAAACTCTGTCCGCATAATGTATATCTGTGTAGTTGTATAGATGTATCTATAGATGTACCTTCTACAATGTTTACTCATTTTTTAAGGTTTTTAGGGTGAGACAAGTTGTGGATTAAATTTAACGTAAGCGGAGCACCTGGCTGGTAAGTCAGTAGAGCAAGTGACTCTTGATCTCAGGGCTGTGAGTTTGAGTCCCACATTGGGCATGGAGATTAATTAAAAATAAAATTTTGAAAATATTTTAACATATGGAGGGCTTGGGTGACTCAATCGTTTAAGCTTCCAACTCTTGATTTTGGTTCAAGTCATGATCTCAAAGTTTGTGAGATCAGGCCGTGTGTTGGGCTCTGTGCTGACAGCACACAGCCTGTTTGAATTTCTCTCTCTCTCTCTCTCTCTCTCTCTCTGCCTCTTCCCTACTCACTCTCTGTCTCTCATGTGTGCACTCTCCCTGTCTCTCTCAAAATAAGTAAACTTTAAAAAAAAATTAACATAGGAGCACTAGGGTGGCTTAGTCATGTAAGCATCTGACTCTTGATTTTGGTTCAGGTCCTGATCCCAGCATCGTGGGAACAAGCCCTGTGTCAGGCTCCAGACTGAGCATAGAGCCTGCTTATGATTCTCCCTCTCTGTCTCTCTGTCTCTTTGTCCCTCTCTCTCTCTCTCTTTCTGTGTGTGTCTCTCTCTCTCTCTTTCATTCTCTTTGTCTCCCTCTGCCCCTCTCCCCCACTCAATCTCTCTCTAAAATAAAAAAGTTAAAAATTAGTGAGCATTAAAAAAAAAATAAACGTATATGGGTAACTTATTTTTCCTTTTTCTTTTTTGCTTTCCCACTGTGAAAAGGCATTGTGCTCCTTTGTGTAATTTCATTTCTATAAAGTTTCACAGCACATTCCTTCAAAGTGGAGATGTTATTCCCATTTTACAGAAGTTTTATTCCAATTTATGGGTGAGGTGAAATTTGGTGCCACACACCAAACAAACATTATGTTTGGTCCCAGTTTTTGACTTTGGCCTGGGGGTTTGGCTGTTAAGAAATGCCCTTAGAAGGAAGAAGTGGAATTGGGAGAAGGGCCTGGGACTGCCTTGACAGGGCTTCCCCCGTGCTGCCGGCCTTGTTCCCACCGCACTCCTACTCAGGCCGCCTTGGCATTGGCCCTGCCTTTTATTCATCAAGGTTCTGCTCAGTCCTACCCTGCCCCAGGACCTATGATTCTTTTTTTTTTTTTTTTTTTAATGTATATATATTTTGAGAGAGAGACAGGCAGAAGACCCCAAGTGGGCTCCACACTAACAGCAGAGAGTCCCATATGGGGCTTGAACTCACAAACTGTGAGATCATGACCTGAGCTGAAGTCAGCCGCTTAACCGACTGAGCCACCCACGAGCCCCAGGACCTGTGATTCTGATCTCTCTGATTTTCACGCCATTTTAGCTCCTCCTGCCTGTGCCTCTGTAGCCTCCTAACAGCTTCCCTGCCTCTGGGCTTTTCCCAGCTGCAGTCCATTTTGTACACTGCCCTCAGCTTAACCCTCCTAGAAAGTCCTGCTCCTGAATCTTTAGCAATTCCCAGTTGCCCACCAGCAAGGTCCAAGTCTCCTGGTTTGGCATTCACTAGTGGAGACTCCCACATTCTGACCTCTAGCTGCCTTTCTGCCTTGGGTCCCAAGATTTGTCCAGCCTCCCTAGTGTTCCCCTGTGGACATGTTCTTCATCCCGTCTCTCCTTCTGCACCGCTGCCGGAGCTCCCGGCTTTCTCTCTGCCTGTGGTGGGGGCAGGGAAAGGACTTTACCTTGCTTTCTTGTTTTCCTTTTTAAAAATCCATTTGTTCATTTATTTAAAGTTTTTATTTTTTTAAGTAATCTCTACACCCAACCTCGGGCTTGAACTCACAACACGCAGATCAAGACTGAGCCAACCAGGTGCAGTCTTTTTTATTTTTTTCCAACAGCTTTCTCGAGGTATAATTTTACACAAAGAACTGCACATTTTAAGTGTACAACGCATTGCATCTGGACATATGCAAACAGCTGTGATACCATCACCATAATCATAGCTTTCTTTTTCAAGCAACAGCTAACAGATTTCGAGTGCTCATGTGGTTCAAAAATCAAATAATATAAGCAGATATTTCCCATCTTCCAGCCTGTTCTCTATCCCACTTACCCTGCCCCTCTCCCTTGGTAACCCCTTCTGTGAGTTTCTCGTGTATCATTCTAGGGTATCTGTATGGATATAGGCATATACTCTCGTTTCCCCCCACTTACATGTGAAAGGAAATATGCCGGTCATTCTTCACCTTGCTCTTTTATCACGGTCGGTGACCTCTCTGTATCAGTACACAGACATTTCCTCATTCTTTGTTTTTCTATGGCTTCATAGTATTCCATCATATTCTTGTTCCAAAGTTTATCTACTCCCCTGTTGATGGCCTGTATGTCGTATTGCATTTGCACAAGTTTCTCTAGGATTCTTGGACCAAAGGTATATGTTATTTGAAGCTTAGGTAGATATTGTTAAAATACCATTTCGCTTTCTTGGTTGATAATTTTTAAGTATGAAGAGAGCAGCCCAAATTCCACTTCTTCTGATTCCCCCAAGCCAAAGGGAGCTGTCTTCCTAACCTCTTCTGCTGTGTGTCTGCATCACTTATCTAACAGTCCCAGCCTCCTCTGTGTGTGTGTGCACATGCATGTTATTTCTCCACCTAGAGCAAAAGAGCTCAGTTGTTTATCTCCCATCCTTAGAAGGACCAGTACCCTATGGACACATCTGCTCATTGATCAAGTATTCGTGTCTTTTGTACAAGAATAGAGATCTCTGCTTTGGACCTGATAATAAGATGCTTGCCTGCTGATCCTTGTTAGTATTTTATTGAAACAAAGCTCTTCAGAGGGCAGATGGTCCGGGGCAGGCACCACAAATCCAATTTAGAAATATTTTTTGAGCGTCAGAAGTGTAAAGACACAGTGTGAGAGGTTGGGGAGGAAACAATGAATAAGACGTGAACCTCATGAACCTTTTCCCCAAGTTTATTTGGCCTGTGCAGTGTTCAAAACATTTTCCAAGAACTTTTATAATTGGGATACTACATGTATAAAGATGCCCAGATCTTAAATACACAGCTAGAATGATCACAAAATGCACTCGAAACATTTTTAGTTAGTCACCAAACTTTAAAAAGCTCTTGAAAGGCCCGCTGTGGTAATAGTTTTCCCCGCTTTGGGTGGGTACTCATCCCCCAATTTTCCTAGTCCCTAGTCCCTGAAGGCATTTATATTTGAAATCCCTGGTGCTCAATAAAGTGGGATGCCCAGGTATCTGGGAGGAAGACAGGGTTTGTTGGGGGGTTGGAAGAGCAGAGATAAGAAAACAAGAAATTGATGGGGTGCCTGGGTGGCTCAGCCGGTTAGGCGTCTGACTCTTGACTTCCGCTCTGGTCATCTCATGGACCATGGGGTTGAGCCCCACATCAGGCTCCTGGCTGACAGCGTGGAGCCTGCTTGGGATTCTCTCTCTTCACTCTCTCTCTGCCTCTCCCCGACTGGGACGACTGGCACGTTCACTCTCTCTTTCAAAATAAATAAACAAGAAAGAGAGAGAGAGAGAGAAAGGAAAGAAAGAAAGAAATCGACCAAAAGAAAGAAAAGGAAAGGAACAGCATCGAACATCAGACTGCTCCTGTGTCCAGTGCTGGGTGTAGACATTACTTTAACTTTTAACAAAGTTAGAGCATGTTTGTAATAAAAAATAAAATCAATTCATTTTATGCATTTCAATCTCTTCGAGGACTGTTTTGTCTCAGGCTCCTCAAATAACATTGTTGGTGGTCAAAAACTGAAAGCATTAATTTGTATTTTAAAGTGTAGTGTTAAAAATACTTGATGAACTGATAGCTTGAGCAGCCTGTCAAAGCCATGACTCTGAGAACAAAACCCATCTAAAAGTGTTTATCCAATGTTGTCACAGAATGGATTTTAAAACTGCAGCCACCTGCCTTCCAAAGTTTTATCTCCGCTGCACCTGCGTTCAGAAATCCTTCTGCCCACACACAGGAACTGTTGTTCAAAGATTTTGCTGTTGGTTCTTCAGGCAGGCTTTCCAGGAGTTATTCACGCTTTAAAATTTACTTCTCAAAAATAATGCATGCACATGGTGAGAAACAAACACAATTCACAAAACGATAAAGAAAATTAAATTTTTTCTCATCACTGCAAAATGATATAGAAAATTAAATTTTTTTCTCATCTTTGTAGTCTCTTTCACCAGAAGAAACCGCTATTACCAGTTTCCTGTGTTCCTTCCAAAGATATTGTTTGAATACACAAACCCAACATGTGTGATGTACACACGCATGCACACGCACAGAGGCACACGCACAAAGCCACCCGCTTTTCTACAGATAACAGCAAACTACATGCTTCTCTTCACCTGTTTTGTTCTCGTTTCACTTCATGGATCAAGAGATTTTTTTAGCATCAGTATATATATCCACACTATTCTTTTGGCCGCATAATGTTACATCATATGAATGTTTCGTCACTTAAGCAGTCTCTTCTGGTAAATGTTTAGCTTTGCAATCTTTCTACACTACGAACATCCCTTTACTTTTATCTCTGTGCGTGGGTGCACATGTTATTTATGGGATGAATTCCTAGAATTTGAGCTCTCAGGTCAAAACGTATGTGCATTTTTAGTTTTTTTTAACATTTATTTATTTTCAAAGGGAGACAGACAGACAGACAGACCGACCGACCAAGTCGGGGAGAGGCAGAGAGAGAGAGGAAGAGAGAAACCCAAGCAGGCTCTACCCTGTCAGCACAGAGCCCGATGTGGGGCTCCATCTCCTGTACTGTGATGTCACGACCTGAGCTGAAACGGAGTCAGACACTTAACCGACTGGGTAAAACAGGTACCCAGTGTGTATGTTTTAAATACTGTTTGTTACCGCCTTTGCCCCACAACGAATGTACCAGTTTGTATTCCATCAGCGTATGTAAATGCAGTTTCTCAGGATCCTTGCCAACACTCTTTACCGGGTATTTTGATCTTTGAAAATCTGGTAGATGAAAATTTTGTTCTATTGGGTTTCAGTCTGCCTTTCTCTTATTCTGTCCAGCAAGAACACTAGCCCCGGGCTGCCAGACAGGCAGACTGGAGCCCCACTTACAACTCATCATTATCATCGGCCCTGCTCTTCTGTTTCATTGTCTTTTACTTTTCCTTGGAGCAAAAGTGAGACACACTTGCTTTAAAAAAAAAAAAAATCTTCATTGGGAAAGAAACATTACAAATATAATAACTAAATTACACTTCTTTTTTTGATAAATCCGTCATTTTCTCTGACCCATCTCTTTCTCTTTGTCCAATCTGCTACTGCCTCTTTCAAATCTTTTCTTTCTGTGCCTTCTGCCCCTCCCTCACACTAGTCAGGGATAGGAACACTTCAGCCCTCCTTCTGTGTGTACAGGTTTTTCCAAAACAAAAGTTCTCCAAGAACTCTGGGTTTGTTTCCTTGGTGATACCTGAAAACTATTTCAGCTCAGCACCCCAACAAGACAGACCCACAAGCACAGGCTATAACCCGGCCCCTTAGTACACTGCCTGGCACACAACAGACAATAACTTTCTCGATGTAGACATAAAAATACCTACATAAATTGTCGGAAAACCGACCTAACAAAATTTGCCGTCTTAACCATCTTTAAGTATACAGTTTAGTGGCGTGAAGTACATTTATGTTTCAGTGGTTTTCTTTCGGATGAATGAATAAATAGTGGTATCGGTTGATTTGTTTCTGAAAGTCCACAAGAGCCAGACCATCACTGTAATTCATGTTCTTCTTCCTCCAGACGAAGTCATACGGAAGCGTCTCCTGATTGACGGAGACGGTGCTGGAGATGATCGGAGGATCAACCTGCTAGTGAAAAGTTTCATTAAATGGTGCAACTCTGGGTCCCAGGAAGAGGGGTATTTATTTCGTCTCACTGTTGTTTCTGCACCAATGTCCTGATAAGAGTTTACACCATGTAAACGGCCTATCAGTATTTCAGATTTTCCCTCACCTTCGGTGTCCAATGGAGGCAACTTTGAGTTAATCAGCTATAGGTTTGTCTGGTCTGTCTTTCTCTTCAGAGGCCTGCTTTATGTTTACGAAAATGTGCAGAAAGTGTAGTGGTAAGAAATGAGGACTAAATTTTGGCTCATTAATTGGGTCAATTTTAGCAGATAAGTTAGACAAAATATCTAAATGAAATTTTTTCTTTTTTAAATTTTTTTTTTTTAAGTAAGCTCTAGGCCCAATATGGGCTCGAATGCACTACCCCTAGATCGAGAGTCACCTGTATGTACTACCAACTGGACCAGCCAGGAGTCCCGATTTTCCCTTGTTTAAATAAGCTAATAAGTAGTTGTTACAAGGTTTAATACATGTTTAATATTGTTTTTCCTTAGAAAAATTTCTCTCATCTGAATTAACTTGTCACATAAATCATTGTAAAGAGTAAAAAAAAATGTGAAAATAAAATTGTGAGCATAAAAGACATATTAAAACATTTTCAAATGTATTTAAAACAAAATTCAAGCAGCTGTTTGAATTAAGCTTTTAGTGATAAGAAGAGCAGGTCTCATCTTTGCTCTTGTAACTAACACAGTTTATAAATTCAAGTACATCACATTTGGAAAAAGGAAACATAAGGGAAAGATATTTTAAATTATTTTCTTTTCTTTTTTTTAATATTTATTTTTTAATTATTTTAAATAAAGCAAAGGATTTTCTTAGAACTCGATAGGATTTAATTACCAAATCTTGACCTGTACTATAACGGTTCAACGTTGGTATTTCACAAACAACTTTATTCTGTTTTTTCTCTCTTTTTCATTAGATACAGCCAGTACCAACGTATGCTGAGTACGCTGTCCCAATGTGAATTTTCGATGGGGAAAACTTTGCTGGTATATGATATGAATCTCAGAGAAATGGAAAATTATGAAAAAATTTACAAAGAAATAGGTAAGGAAACTTAAAGCAATTAATGTTTCCGTGTAATTTTAATTTTTACCATCTAAAGGAGACAATATCTGCTAACATTTTTCTGTGGTTTGTGGTAAAATAATAACAATGTTAACAGAAAGAATTGTAAATGTTAGCTATGAAAATGTATTCTGATATGATACAATATTTTGGGTTACAGCTGTTTTTTAAATCACCAGCATCTATTTTATTAGCAGTGGAACTTAATTTAAAAACATGTTTTAAAATTGAAAATGGATGGAGATTATACATGTTGTTACAACTGTCTTTAAAAAAAACCTTTTCATATAGAATGTAGCATTGCTGGAGCACATGAAAAAATTGCTGAGTGCAAAAAGCAAATTCTTCAAGCAAAGCGAATACGAAAAAATCGCCAAGGTAAGGGTTTTGTGGAATTTAGTGTGCAAATGTTTTATTATTGAGTAGTATTTTCATGCGGTTTTTAATGTTGTGTGTAAGATCTTCAGTAAGAATCAACCTGAATTATTAAAAAGAATTTGGAGCTAAACTTAATTCTTTAAAGCTATGTTATTCTTTAAAATAATGGAGAAGGAAGTCTATGCTGAAAAAAAAATGTGGCTTTTTAAATTTTTTCTTTTTCTTTTTTTTGTTGCTAGATTGTATTGATTATCCAAATATTTCTTAAGTATTCATTTTTTCTTTTTACCTTCAGACCCTTTGCCTAAATAATGTCATGGTTAATCAGCAAAGGCAATTCACGCAAGTACACTAGACCTCAGGTTTTGTTTGTTATTCGTTTCATGGAGCTACTTTCCAGAAAAAAGAAAAGAATTTAAGCTCAATGAGTTTTTATTAAGTACAAAGCAAGCAAACGTTTGCAGGCTGCCTAAATATCTAATAAGAGGAAGGATAAAGTTTAGTTTTGTCCTGATTTCTTTTGTTCTTTAACAGGGTTTGTCCTCATTGCAGTCCATAAAAATGATTTCAAAATAATTTTTAGTGGCTGGGCATCGCTCCTCCTATAATGTAAATCGAAAGAATGGAAGATAAAAAATATAATGCATAATCACAATTGTGACCTATATACGAAAAACTAGAAGGAAATAGAAAATATTAACGGTTATTATTTGGGGGCTGTGGGGTTTTATGGCTTAGGGTTTTTTGGGTTTGTTTGTTTTTTTTGCACTGATCATGTATTACTTTGTAATCCAAAAAAATTTTATTGAAAGTCACACTTCTGGGGCCCCTGGGTGGCTCAGTCGGTTCAGCGGCCAACTTCAGCTCAGGTCATGATCTCACAGCTTGTGAGTTCAAGCCCCATGTCAGGCTCTGTGCTGACAGCTCAGAGCCTAGAGCCTGCTTAGGATTCTGTCTCCCTCTCTCTCTGCCCTTCCCTCAGTCTCTCTCTTTTTCTCTTTCAAAAATAAACATTAAAAAAAATTTTTAAACCACACTTTTATTGAACAATGAATTTTACATTTTAATGAGGCAATTAAGATGTTTAATTCCTTATTTTTTTAAAAAATTGTTTTTTGAATTCGTTCTAAAATGCATATGTGGTCAACTTCAGTGGCCAATTTACAGCAGGATATACCAATGTATTTAATAATTAATACCAATTCTAAAATCTTTTAAAAATGTTTTACAGTGTTTTTTCTGGATTAACAGGCTTTTAAATGAATGCTGCCATTCATTTCATAAGAAAAGTTAGGGAAACCTGCAAGTGGAACAGAAACAAGGAATTTTATCATTTCTGAATTTTAAATCATTTCTAAGTTTCTGAAATCTTTACCTTTAGAATGAGAATGAGATGTGTAATTTGCCCTTGTTTATATCCGAAATTAGTGGGGCACCTGGGTGGCTCAGTCGGTTAAGCGTCCGACTTCGGCTCAGGTCATGATCTCATGGTCCATGAGTTCAAGCCCCACATCAGGCTCTGTGCTGACAGCTCAGAGCCTGGAATCTGCTTGGGATTCTTTGTCTCCGTCTCTCTCTGCCCCTCCTCCACTCATACTCTGTCTCTCTCAACAATAAATAGACATTTTAAAAAGATTTAAAAAAAATCCAAAATTAGTGATAGGATATATTCACCTAGATGATCATTTCTTTGCCGGGCAAATAGGGAGTAAGATCCTCATCAGAATCAGTCTGCTTAATGCTTAAGTTCACTTCTACTATGCTGACTTCCTATATCCTGCCCAGGGATAGGTGAACGGAAAGACAGATTGGGAGCAAAAGTCCTTGTTTAAAACAGTTCTGAAGTAATGGATCATTATAGTTAGAGTCGAACCAATACTCTTTCCATCCTTCAGTGTTTTTATTTCTTTATGCACTGAGAAAGTGATGAGGAGCGATCTTGATATTATATATTTTGTTTTCATATCCAGGTTCAAAAAAACCTTAATTTGGTGAATAATTTTCTATCTTCCAGAATATGATGCTTTGGCCAAAGTGATCCAGCATCATCCAGACAGACATGAGACATTAAAGTAAGTTTAGGGTTTACTTTTAAGGGAACTAATCTTTATACATAAATGTTCACATACTAGCCTGTGTTTTCCATTTTTATGGGAGTACAAAATACATTTCAGAAGGAGGGGTCAGATCTTCCAAATAACATATTCTAATACTGCTTGGATTAAATTTTGTTCTTCCTCCAATCTTACTGCCTATAGGTCTAAAATAAATGTGTAGAGGGGCACCTGGGTGGCTCAGTTGGTTCAGCATCCGACCCTTGGTTTCTGCTCAGGTCATGATCTTGTGGTTCGTGAGTTCAAGCCCCACATCTGGCTCTGCACTGATAGTGTGAAGCCTGCTTGGGATTCTCTCTCTGCCTCTCTCTCTCTCTCAAAAATAAATAAACTTAAAAAAAAAATAAATGCATATAATATACATCAAATGAAAATAGATAATAAAATATGATATATTCATATTGAGTACTAAATAAGTAGTGTAAAAAACCATATTAGATATACAATTTTTTTAGATATACATTTTTTAAACTCAGATCTCAAAAACACAATCAGTGAAAACAAAAAGAGGACATATAATGAATTTTAAATTATTCTTAATTTTCTGTAATGCATGCAGAATAATAACCATTTATAAAAGTTAACCTCCCCCCATTATATACTATTACTGTATATAATTTAGAGACAAATAAATGTATGTGTAAATAAGGATTGGAATGATATAGTGATTGCCTGAGTGGGGAGTAGAGGAAGAAAAAAGGCCTGGATAGAGGACAGGAGATAAGGTTCTAGGAATACTTCAAGTTAATCTGCAGTGTTTTCTTTCACCAAGAAAAAAAAAGAAGAAAGACTTACTTTGTCAAAGAAGTATGACAAAACATTAAAAGTTGTCAATTCTTGGGGGTATGACATCCTATTACCTGTGTTTTCGTAGACTTTAAAAATTATCTAGAAATTTGATTTTAATGAAATGAGTGCATATTTAGAAGTTAAGAAGAAATCATCCCTAGCTTCAAAGTTTTACCATAATGGAGGGTAAGAACTTCTTATCCTTTAAAAAAATTTTTTTTAAATACTATTTAGTAACTACAAATTTAGCCATTAGCTGTGAATTCTGTTCCCTCAATAAGCAAAATAACACTGTTTTATTATTTCACAGAGAACTAGAGTGTCTGGGAAAAGAACTGGAGCGTCTCTCGCATATTAAAGAGAGTGTTGAAGAGAAGGTATTTGCCCACAGATATTAGACTCTGTGATAGGTGTGTGTTTATGGATCAGTGTGCATTAACTCTCTTCTCGTTAATGCAGCTGGAATTGAGACGGAAGCAGTTTCACGTTCTACTTAGTACCATCCATGAACTTCAGCAAACGCTGGAAAGTAAGTAGAAGTCATCATGGAATGAATGTTCATAAAAACTTTTAAGTGATCCAAGAGTGTGCCTTCTAAGATACATGTCTTGGGGCGCCTGGGTGGCTCAGTCGGTTAGTGTCTGACTTCGGCTCAGGTCGTGATCTCATGGTTCGGTTCATGAGTTCGAGCCCCGCGTCGGGCTCTGTGCTGACAGCTCAGAGCCTGGAGCCTATTTCAGATTCTGTGTCTCCCTCTCTCTCTGCCCCTTCCCTGCTCATGCTCTGTCTCTTAAAATTAAATAAACATTAAAAAAATTTTTTTTAATGTATGTCTTATTGAGAGAGTACACCTGCAGTTTGAGAATAGGAGTATAGCTGGATGATGCTCGAAGGCATTCATGTAGTTCAACTTTCCATATACATACAGAAAAGCCTGAGTGTGTAACAATATCGGATTTAAATACATAACCAGTGGTTCACATTAAGAGAAATTCAAGGATGATAGATTTGGAATTCTTCTTAGTTTATTATAGTTTATTGCTATAAACTAACAATGCAGGACCCAGGCAGGCCATGGTAGGTGAGTGAAGTAGTTAGTACATAAGCTCATTTGCATAGTCAGTGAATGGAAAGTACTCTAAGGAACTGGAGACTTGCTCTTTGTATTACGATAGCCAATTGGAAATTTCTTTGTTATCTGAGCTCCTGATCATTTTCGAGAAAAGCCTAGAGGCGCCTGGGTGGCTCAGTTGGTTGAGCATCCCACTCTCGATTTTGGATTGAGCCCCAGGCTCTGCACTCATATAATGGAGGGAACCTGCTCGGGATTCTCTCTCCCTATGTCTCTCTGCCTCTCTCCACTCACATACTTTCTCTCTCTCTCTCTCAAAATAAATAAACTTTTTTTAAAAAAAGAAAAGCCTAAAACCTAGATTTTTTAAAAATGTATTCTAGGGGCGCCTGGGCGGCTCAGTCAGTTAAGTGTCGACTTCGGCTCACGTCATGATCTCACATGGGTTCAAGCCCTGCATCGGGCTCTGTGCTGACAGCTCAGAGCCTGGAGCCTGCTTCAAATTATGTGGCTCCCTCTCTCTGCTCCTCCCCAGCTCATGCTGTGTCTCTCTCTCTCTCTTTCTCTCTTTCAAAAATGAATAAACATTAAAAAAATTAAAAAACATTTTTTTAATGTATTCTATCACATAAATTTTACATTTTAATTAAACTAACAAACACAAGCAAAACAGCATTATTAAAACCAAACACTGTGGGCCAGTTACAGTCCTAAGCTGCCCTGTTTCCATCTCTCATGTATATTTAGATGTATTGACTAATAAAGGATAAGAGTGTTGTTATGTATTCACTAAATATATAATTTAAGCAAATTTGACTTAAGCTTTATGGTTCTTCCTCCACTGCAGATGATGAAAAGCTCTCTGAGGTAGAAGAAGCTCAAGAAACCAGCATGGAAGCAGACTCCAAGCCATAGACAGGTTAATGGTTGGCCATTCCCGAGAATACGGAGGTCGCGATATGCTCTTGGTGTGTTTGGAATCTGTTGTGCTCTCGAGATATTTAAAGTTCTGGCAGTGAACTACTTTGCTTTTAAATATTAATGCACAGTTCATTCCGATTTCTTTACAGAAAGGAAAAAGACTTCAGTGTAGATTTGTTTGTATTGAAATGCCTTTTTTATTCTTAAGAGGTAGGAAGCAACATCAAAAAGTGTTTAATAAAATGTTTTCAAGCCAGGTCTGTTTTGTGCTTGGTAGTACCCTAGGTAGTTTTTAACTGGTAACACTGCTTGGCTTACCCATGAAGATGAAGATTGTGAGAAAGTGGCATTCCTAGGTTGTGCACGAGACAATGAGTCAATCTGGAAATAGTTACCACTTTTGAAAATGGAGTTCGTGAAGGCTTCAAGAGGGCTACACATGTGTGAAAGCATGTACAAAATATGGGCAGCGTATGCTCATTTGGGGAGAGATTGCATGATACTAACAGTCGGTGGTGTTAAGAGCTGATTCTAAGACGCAAAGTAAATCAATGTGCATTGCTTTCTAGATCTCTCTCCTCAATACTTGAGCAGTGCGGTTCAATGTTTTGTTAATATGTTTTCTCCTACCGTTTCGTTACATAGGGGTCATTTTCAGTAGAAAAAATATGGATAAAGAAAAAGTTGTCTCAGAAAAACCGTCCGTTAAGATGGTCTCGCATAAAGGCATTCATGATCTTAAAAATTAAGCTAAGGCTGAATCATTTGTAATTTTCTTAAGTACGGAATTCACTGTTCAGTACTTGCTAAGCTCCATCCTTATCCACTTGTTTTAGTTCGGAAACGTGACAGTTTGTGTGAATCATACCTTAAACAATGTTAAATTTTCGTAATCTTAATAAGAATTCTTATCTTTAAGTGTGAAAGTTTAAAATTAGCTCAGTAGCAGTCAGATTACAAGTGTCATAATACCTTGAACTGCTTCCTCTAATTTCATCTGGCAAATCATGGGAGAAATTTCTTTGCGGACCACCTGTGCCCTGATAAGTGTTTCTATTTTCCAATATCGGGAAGAATTATGAAGCAAAAATTTGCTTCCACTGACTCAGGATTAAAAATCAATTTTTCAAAAAAGGAGTTTTTTGAAGGACTGTCAGGCAGAATATTCTAAGAAATGCCCCTCTCCCTAGTTGATTAATTCGCTAGAGAGGTTTATTCATGATTCTGTACCAAAAGATAAGACTTCCTATAAAGATCACTTCTGCGCAGTCAGGAACAAAATCAGAAGCAGCAGCGGGTACATGGGAAACAGACATTTTTCAGTTTATACTTCCTCACGGTTCTCTTGGAGATCCTCTGGAACTGCTTCGACGACTGAAGAATTTCATCCCCTAGAAACTCGCACTGTTGAAGCTCTGCGTGTCTTTGGGCCAACAGCTTCATGGATTTATCTGTCACTGTTTCTATGAGGTCATCCACCTATGACAGATACAAACAAATGTAGCCGTGTGTTGGAAAACCTCGTCCAAACCCAAGGGGTGGCTGTTTTTCCTGAGGGACCAGTTCAGGAATTGGTGGACGTTTTGCAAATCCCCAAGTATTATTCTAATTCGAGTCGTAGCAAACAGAGCTTGAAAACATGCATTTACCACCCAGCGGTAAAGTCGATCTCATTTCTTCTCAAAAGAAGGCGTTGTGCATGCCTTCATTCTAATTGAATTCACTCAATATTTATTAGGCACACAGCATCATCCGAGGTGCCCTTAGCAGTGCTTCCCCCACCCTCAGAGTGCCCCCCGCTAACATTATTTCTTCACGCTAATCATTCACTCCATCCCACAACCAGCTGTCTAGCAGGGCTGTGTGTTCAGTTCAACCCGGCCCTCTGTGACGCCTCTGAAAAACACAAAGCAAAAGCCTTCGTCCACTACCTGCATTTGAAGCTTCCCCACTGTCAAATCTGATTTTCGGAGGATGTTTTCCATGCTACGTTTCTTTTTTTTGAATGCCGGAAGGTGGGATCTCTTTTTTGATGAGTATGGAACCTATCATAAAAATGCAAAAAAACCACTTCAGATTAAGAAGGACCCACATTATTTCTGTGACAGTGCTTAAATAAGAGTTCTCACCCTTGGGACATTCTCTTATAAACCGAGCATTTGCCACGTAACAACGTTATTCATATTATTCTCCACGCCCCGTGTATCTCCTTTGTGCCCAGAGCTCTCTTTGAAGAGATCTATAGGGTGCAGAGAAATGAGATTGTCTGGTTCTGAAAGAATATACGGTGTCAGGGGAAAAGCAGGTCATACGTAAGGGAAAGAAGAAGAAACTGCCACCGCAGCGCTGAGCACAGTGAGGGTGGGGAGCTGCTGAGGGCCAGGGCCCCGGAAAGCTCATTAGCACTGGATCCAGTTGTTAATTTGGTCTCTTTTCTGCAGGTTTCCTTATTTTCACGGCAGACATGTCTCCAAACATAAAAAGAAAGCTCTGGGTTCTTTTCGCCCCATGCCTGATACTGTTCCTGTCGTCCTGGCTTGCTGGTTAGAAGTGCCTGCCCTAATAGCGTTGCTATTGGAAATCATTCCAGGTCGTGGCTCCCGGCTAATAGGTCCCTTTTAGTCTTACTGGTTTCACTCTTCCATCCCCTTCTGCTTAGGAGCTAGTGTTTGGAATTCTTGTTAGGACTACACACAGTGGGAGGAGGGATCCCATGTGGGACCACCCTGTGTCTGAGTTTACAGACGAGTCAGCTAACCCAACAGCCTGCCCAGCTGGCTTGCCAAGGCTCCCATGTCACTCACAGGACCCTCCCCCATCCGTCAATAGAGTTGGACCCCTCTTTTTTCTCTCCCATAAAACCCAATACTTCTTCCTACTGAACACTTACCACAGGTGGTAATTACTAAGTTATATCTGTGTTGGCTGAATCCCATTATTCTAATGTCAAATGCCTAGGTGGTCCACGGAGTTTGGGTAAAACAGGACCAGGTGCAGCGGGTGGTAAACGGGAGAGAACGCACCACCCACCAAGGGGCCAGCCTCTGCACATCTCCTGCTGTCATCATGAGGAATTGTGGGCCTGCTGTTTCCAAATCCTATTTTTCGAAAGAAGGCTTAAAATCCAGATTTTTGGGAAATATTCTAATTTTTAAATGTGACCAATTAATTCAAGTACATTGTTGAGATCATTCTGAGGACTAAACAAAACTCTCCACGGCCAGTTGACAACCTTTGATTTCATGTCTTTTGCTGACCAGCAACTCTTGCTATCACCAAATGTACCCATTTTTTTCTTTCATGGTCAGTTGTAAGAAGTCTTTCCCTATACTGAAATCATTTTTATTGTCCTCCAGAGGTTTTAAGATTTTACCTTTCCTACACAGACCTAGAACCCAACAGGAATTAATTTTTGTATATGGTGTGAGACAGGGATCAAGTTTATTTTTCGTCTATGGACATCTGCTTGTCCCAGTGCCATTGATTAAAAAAAACCATCCTTACCTCAATCTTCTGCAGAGTCGTGGTTTAATGCCTATCCCCTCTACTAAACTCTAAGGTTCACAAAAACAGGACTATGTCTTTTAGATCACCTTTATGGTCCCCAAACCTAGAAATTTCCCCGTATGTAATAGGAATACAATGACTGTGAACCTACCATGCAAAAGGCAAAATTCAAAACTAATATTGGAGCATTCTGACAGTGCTACTCTAGAACATCACTGTCCATGATGCAAAAATGAAACTTTAATGTGCTGCCTGATACAACGGCCATGAACCACCTGTCATTATCAATCAACTTGAAATGTAGCTAGTGTAACTGAAGAGGTGAACTTTTATTTAATTTTAGTTAAATAGTCACATATACCTAGTGGCTACCATTTAGGACGGTACAATTAGTATTCAGGGAAGTAATTAAGATTAAAGGCTCTAGAGCCAGACCTTCCTGGGTTTGAAACCTGTCTCTACCACTTATCTAAGCAAAGTATTTAACCTCCCAATGCCATCCTTAAAATAAGCACAGTATTGCTACCTGCCTTATAGGACTGGTGTAATTATTATCTGAGTTGATATTTTCAAAGCACAACTGGAACAAAGTTAGCTTTAAGTAAATATTTGCTGTATTTATTCATTTATGTTTATTTATTATTTTTGAAAGAGAGACAGAGCACAAGCTGGGATGGGGCAGAGAGAGAGGGAGACACAGGCCCCAGGCTCTGCACTGTCAAAACAGAGCCCAACATGGGGCTCAAACTCATGAACCACAAGATTATGACCTAAGCTGAAGTCGGACGCTTAACCAAGTAAGCCAACCAGGCGCCCCATTATTTGTTGTATTTAAAATAATTAGGCACCTGGATGGCTCAGTTGGTTAAGCATCTGACTCTTGGTTTCGGCTCAAGTCATGATTTCATGGTTTGTGGGTTTGAGCCCCATGTTGGGCTCTGTGCTGACAGTGTGGAGCCTGCTCGGGATTCTCTCTCTTTCCCTCTCTTTCTGTCCCTCCTGCACTCTCTCTCTCTCACTCAAAATATCATCTCTCTCTCCCAAAAAAATAAACTTAAAAAATAATATTAATATATTTTAAAAAAATAGCCTGGGTAATTTAGGCTTATGTATGCACAGATAAGCATAGGCCTTGGTTTGGAAACTCTTGGACTGCCTACTGCCACACTGTCTATACATGTGACTATCTTTTAATTTCAATTACGATGAAATACAATTAAAAATTCAACTTTTTAATTGCACTGGCCACATTTCAGGCTCGAAAAGTCACATGTGGCTAATGGCTACTATATTGGACAGTGTACACTTGTATCCTCAAAGTTCTGTTGGGCAGTGGTGGTCTAGTGAATTCCTTTCCATGCAACATGTGTGACTGACCTGATGCTAATACCATACTAACGTGATATTTGAACAGTTGAAAAATCAGTAGAAAACTCAACCCTGCTGTCACCCAGATTATAGTAGACGCTGAACCGTTTGAGTCAGAAGTAGAGGAACCAGACCCGGAAAGCCTGACACTGACTTGTAAAATTCCGTAGAGGTGGGTCTGTTTCAGCATCGTACCTTCTGCAGTCCTGAAGGAAGGGATGTCACGGACAACCGCTTGGTGGTTCTCCTGGCCCGGAGCAGCGTATTTCCTCGGGTTATCTCCTCTGTCTCTGCTTCTACAACATCAAGTTGTAGAGTCGCTTAAAAAGAAGGAGGGGAAAAAGAATCACAATGATAAACTTCCTTATTAGAAAGTATCGTGGGGGCGCTGGGTGGCTCCATCGATTAAGCAGTGGACTCTTGATTTCGGCTCAGGTCACTATCTTATGGTTCATGAGTTCCAGCCCCAAGTCAGGCTTTGTGCTAACAGTGCAGAGCCTGTGTGGCATTCTCTCTCTCCCTCTTTCTGCTCCCCCCCATTCACGCTCATACTCTCTCTCTCTCAAAATAAATAAAAAGGAAAGAAAAAAAGAAAGGAAGGAAGGAAAGAAGGAAGAAAGGGAGGAAAGCATTCTGGAAGAAAGCATTCCATGCTGCCTCAGTAGCTTTTTTCTTTGGGGTTAAAGACAAAAACGGGTTTACTTTTTCTTTTCTTTTTTTTTTAATTTTAACTGTTTTAAAAAATGTTAATTCATTTTTGAGAGAGAAAAGGGGACACAGGGTGTGAGCAGGGGAGGGGCAGAGAGAGAAACAGAGAGAGACAATGAATCCAAAGCAGGCTTCAGACTCTGAGCTGTTAGCACAGAGCCCAATGTGGTGCTCGAACCCACAAACCCTGAGATCACAGCCTGAATGGAAGTTGGACACTTAACCAACTTAACCAGGTGCCCATGAGTTTGCTTTTCCTTTTTCTTTTTGTTTTTTTTTTTTAAAGTTTATTTATTTTGAGAGAGAGAAAGCATGAGCTGGGGAAGGGCAGAGACAGAGAGAGAGAGAGAGAGAGAGGCAGAGAGAGAGAGAGAGAGAGCAGGCTCCAGGCTCTGAGCTGTCAGCACAGAGCCCGATGTGGGGCTTAAACTTGTGAACCATGAGATCATGACCTGAGCCAAAGTCGGATGCTCAACCGACTGAGCCATCCAGATGCCCCTGGGTTTGCTTTTTCTAATCTTACACTTTCTCCTGTAAAGAGAAACCTGCCTTTTGTGGTCATGACCTCCGTGGTTACCAACCCGTCTGATAAGGTGGTTACATCTCTGTGTTTGAGATATCATTTTTGCCCTGGATTATTTTTTCCTTTAATTATTGTGGAATTAGAAAAAGTAACCCTCTAACATGTAAGACCATCCCTTGAGTATTTGTCATTGATTGAAACAGTGTTTAAAGTTATTCACTCCTCAGCCTTGTGGCTCAAGGCTCAGTCATCAAGTACCATATTTATCTTCCAGGCACCATGTGAAACTCAGTCTCCTTAATACTTTTCTTTATATCAATTCAATTCTTAACACAATAAATGCTTTTATAAAGGAAACTTTAAAACACTAGCATAAATTAAAAAAAAAACAGTATCATAAATAGGCATTAAAATTAATACCGTAAAAACAAACCACGTTAATTGCCTGCAGAAGGCACTAAAGTTGAGGTTATTCTCCTTTTTATTCAAAAAAGAAGGCAGGGAATGAGGCTTTTCCTTGATGTAGTTAAAGGATTGACATGGACATTGGGAAAAAGGTATTTGCAATTTGCTGTGTGTTTCAGTGCCTTCACCCTGTGCTCACCCTACAATCTTGCCTAAGGTCCATTGATAAGGACTTCTCCAGCAGTGGTGGCTCCAAAGTAGGGCTCTGCCCTCAGGGCAGGTGCTCAACCCAGAGACCACCCTTCCCTCTCCCCGCCTGCCCTCTCCAACTCTTTCCCAAATCTCACAAGTTCTACCTAAGAACGCTTCTCCCTTTACCTCCCCATCCCCACTGCCTCAACCACCCAAGCTACTATCATTCCTTGCCTGAATGAATATTAAGAGCCTTTCTATCCTTCTTCCATCCCCTCTCTACTCTGCAGCCTGAGCTGTCTTTAAAAAATGCAAATCAGATTACATAAATCCCCACCTTGAAAGCGTTTGATGGTTTCTTATCAAAAAGTTAAAAATTCTTAGGAGAAAGTTAAAGATTGTCATGTGGCTGATGTGGCTTACAACGTCCCAACCACCGATTCATCAGCTCTTCCTTGACTGAATTACTTTCTTTTCTTTATGATGCTCGGTGTTCTCTTTGTAGGGGGATATGAATATGCTCTCCCTCTGCCTGGAAAACTCTTCCCACTCTCCTCATCTGACTCTAGTTGTCCTTCAAATCTCAACTGAGCTGTCCCTTCCTCAGAGAGGCCTTCCTGGGCCTCCTCTCCCAAAGCAAGAGCACCCATGGTGTGTCCGCAGTGCCCTGTGCTGCTACTTGGCATCAGATGTGATTATGTGCCTTTTGTGGCATGTCTCTCTATGCTGTAACTTCAGGAGATCAGGGGCCATGTCTGTTCCACCTGCTACTCTACCCTTAATAGTGTTTAGCAAATATTTGTTGAAAATGTGGTGAAGGTCAACAAGGAAAAGCCACTGTCTTTGGGCCACAGGTGAGACAGTGTCATAACGTTGGCGCTATGGCCTGAAAGGCGTGTTCTCTTGGTGTAGATATTGGTCATTCTAACTAAGACAAAAATAAGCCAATGTGCACAGATGGGAAAGAAGAATTTGATCCTCTGTTTCCTGTTAGACTCTTCAACTCCAGCCCCATCAGTACAGAAACACGTTGTCTTTGTTACTTTCAATGAAAATAGATAGGTCAATCCATACCAGGTAATTGCTAGATGCTTGGATGCTAGCATTAGTGGCTGCTTTTTCCAGAAGAGAGTTTAAAAGGGCGATCAGTCAGCTGGAAGCAGTCATTTTGGGGCGAGTTTATTTGTTTGTTTATTTTCTGAAAAAAGTACTCACCAGGTATGCCGCTGTGTGAAATGTGGGTTGTGTGCAGATTCCCTACATGTTTCCTGACATTAAGAAGCCACACAGGATATTTAAGGCAGGGAAGCCGTCCTGTCTGGCACTGTAATGGTGGATATATGACATCGCATGATGGGGAGGTCATATTAAGGCAAGACATTAATAATAGGGGAAATGGTGTGGGTGGGATGAGGAGTGAGTGAGGGTATGTGGGAAGTAAATCTCTGTATCTTCCATTCCAATTTTCTAGCAAACCTAAAACTGCTCTAAAATAATAGTCTATTAACTTAGAAAAGCTACAAAGAAGAATGAGAGTACTGTATTTGTTAGTCATAACTCACAGGACCCCTCCCGCCACCAAATGGCATTACTACACTGCATAAAAGACTTCAAGTTAACAGTTCAAATGCTGATTCTTCCACAAGGTACATAGGAAGTAGATACGATAAAATAAAATGTTTGTTAGGACTTACCAATCATAAATTATATTCATAGAATTCTCCTATACCCTCCGCTATAGGAAGTAGCTATTTGGAAGATTCCATTACTACTTTTTCCAGAAACAAAAGAAAAATCCTACTTTAGTTTGATTTTCTCATATATATGTATGTATACGTATAGATGTATTTATGCATATCCACACACATATGCCTGCATGTGGACGTTTAAATAAAAAAGTGGCTTTCGAACAAACAGACCACCGGTTGGACTGGGAAGGACCTCGAAGACAATCTAACACAGAGCTTTTCAATATGTATGCACCAGCATGGCACCTGGGGCTCTGTATGGAATGCAGATCCTGACTCAGGAGACCCAGGTGGGGCCTGAGATTCTGCATTTCAGACAAGCAGCCAGGAGATGCCGCACTTTGGGTAGCAAGCAAAGCGGTCCTAATTTCACTATTCTCTTGGCCTTGACCCTTAACCGTAAGTTGTCTTTGATTACCATTCTGTGACAGCTTTCTCGTTCTTGGTTTCATGAATAACCTGGGGGATGGTAGCTCCTTGACAATTCTAGGAAGAAGGCCCTGCGTGTTCGAAAGCACAGTTTCCTTAGGGTTAGTGGAGGTCCCTCTGCTGCTGCGTGCTGATTTGCTTCTCCATTTGTAGGACAGCACCCTCCCCCAGACAGTCTTCACTTTCTTCAGCCAGTTTCTTTTTGTATCTTGCTGACTTTCCTGAAATTCCATGTCGCTATCCCCGGACGTTTCCTCTTTGGGCACCAATACATTTTGTTTTACTAAGTTGGTAGACACAGCTCTATGCCATCTAAACAAAATAAAAAAATAAAAATAAAAAAAAAGAATTTGTATTAAGGAACTTGAAAAGTTAAAAACAAATAATTTAAATGATCAAAATCCAAACTTGAATTGTGACCTAATCACACAATTCCAAAAAATAAAACTGAAGGCCAAGAATCAAATCACAGTAAAACAAAGCCAAAGCCACTCCTTGGTGGTTTGTTACCCAACTGTCGTTAAGTGCATTCTGGCCACTCTCTCATTTTATCCTCTTAGCTCCCTGAGACGTAGGTCATATTGTTATCTCTGTTTCACTAAGGAGTAGACTGAAACGAAGAGAGGTTAAATTAATTGGCAAAGTGTAGAATGCAGATCTTAATCCCGGTCTGTGACTGTTAGGACACATATTGGCAAATTAGCCACCTTGTCTCAATGATGGCTGGAGGTGGCGTTTGCTGGATCTGCTGGGTCCCAGTCTACAGAGAGAGGAGAGTTAGCTAGGGTAGTCAACAAGGGATGCAGTCTCCAAGGCGCCATAAATGCTGCACATACATAGAGCATTCATTTGGATAGTGTAACTCTAACTCTCATTTCTAAAATTCCCAAGCGTCATACACCATCTTCATCATTCTGGCGTATTTTGGTAATACACACAGATAATGTTTCTTAGCACCTTTCTATGCACTAAACACTCTTCCTCTGTGTTCTTCCTAAAGTTCTTCCCTGTGTTTCATGTAATTTACTCTTCCTTCTCTCATCTCCACTTTACAAATGACAGATTAAAGCTTCGGGAGGTTAAGTAACTTCGCCCAGGACCTGATCCCAATGTCTGCGGTACTCACTATTCTAGAATAAACATCATCTATATCATGATAACCATTATTTGGCTAATATTCTTCCTCAAGTAGCTGTTATCTTTAGTGTCATCCAAAACAGTAGTACCCATATCCATATCCCAGGGATTTAAAAAAATTAAACCTTTGGGCACCTGGATAGCTCAGTCGGTTAAAAAAAATTGAACCTTGCTCTTTCAGCCATCTTGGAACCTGTGGAGGCCTGCTGGGAACAGGACTCCTGAAACGACAAATACATCTGGAAGGCTGTGGTCCAAAGCCATTTTTGCTGGCTATAAGTGGGGTCTCCGGAACCAGAGGGAGCACACAGCTCTTCTTAAAATTGAAGGCGTTTATGCTAGAGATGAAACTGAATTCTACCTAGGCAAGAGATGTGCTTATGTGTACAAAGCAAAGAACAACACAGTGACTTCTGGTGGCAAACTGAATAAAACCAGAGTAATCTGGGGAAAAGTAACTCGTGCTCATGGAAAGAATGGCATGGTTCGTGCCAAATTCCAAAGCAATGTTCCTGCTGAAGCAATTGGCCACAGAATCCGTGTGATGCTGTACCCCTCAAGGATTTAAACTAACTGAAAAGTAAATAAATAAAGGTGTAGATTTGTTCTCTTGTAAAAAAAAAAAATTGAACCTTTAATTTTGAGATAATTGTAGTTTCACAGGCGGTCCGAGTAATACAGGGAGATTTGCCCAGTTTCCTCCAAAGGTAACCTCTTATAAAAGTGTAATTATTACAGCTTCGATACTATCAAGATATAGAACATTTCCATCACCACCAGGATCCTTCCTGTGTTATGGCCACACCCACTTCCCACTTTCACCCCACCGCCTCCTTAATCTGTCCTCCGTTGGTGTAATTTTGTCCTTTCAAAAATGTTATATAAATGGAATCATCCAGTATATGATCTTTTGGGATTTACTTTTTTTTTCACTCAGCATAAATCTCCTGGAAATTCATCCAGGTTGTTGGGTATATCAACTGTTTGTTCTGTCTAATCATTCACTCATTGAAAGACATTTGGATGGTTTCCAGTGTGGGGCTAATATGAATACACAAACATTTGTATGAATCTATATCTTCATTTCTCTGGATGAAATCCCAGGTTTTATATTATAGTATGTTAGGTTCTGTTACGTTTGTAATATATGTGACATGTATTTCTAATATGGATTAAAATAAGTTCATAACTATTAAAAGATGTTCTTCATATGCTGCCTAAAATATCTCAAGTACCACCAGTAGTGCATACTGCATCCTCCAAGAAAATACTGCTCTAAACAGGACCTAAATCATTCTGCTTCTCTGTAATTATAAATGGGAAGTAGTTCAGAAAACTCCAGGCATCAGAGTTACAACCCAGCACCACACTTCTAGTTGTGTCCTCTTGGGCATGTAATCTAACCTCTCTAAGCATAGATTTTATCATTTGAAAATGGGTATGCTATTTTCAGAAATATGAGAATAAAAAGGAAAATTCATGTACTTGGGACCCAATACATGATAGCTTTGACTAATACGTGATTCAGATGAGTGAGGAAAAAATATAAAAGGCAAGGAGGGAGCTCAAGCTAGAGATGAAAAGAAAGGAGACCCTGTGGGCTAGCCAAGCCTCCCCTTTGGGTCTGTAACTGGAGTTCTCCCAGTTACACATGCACACAAACGCTAGGGGGTGCTATTCACATTTAGTCATTGTGGTGTATTGTTACTATAACTTCCCAGCAGATGGCAGTAAAGAGTCTTGAGAATGGAGTGCCATTTTCTAATTTGCCCAAAGACTTATTTATGGGCTAGGATTGATCTTCCATAGAGCCCTGTGAGAATCATTTAATAAAGCCATCAGTTTCTACTACCACAAATACACAAATGAGCATACGTGCACACACACACACACAAACACTCCCAAAATAATGGAAATACAATTTCGGGAGGCTCCGGAACGCCAAGGGCCATCCATGTAATCTTGCAGGTTAAAAGCCCAGCTCTAAGCAGTCTGAATCTCTAGAAAGTATCTCCCACACCATGCCCTCCACCCTCATTCCCTATTTATTTTAAAGTTTATTTATTTGAGACAGAGTGTGAGCAGGGAAGGGGCAGAGAGAGAGAAAGACACAAAGAATTCCAAGCAGGCTCCATCCTGGCAGCACTGAGCCCAAAGCACGGCTCGAACTCACAAACCATGAGATCACGACCTCAGCTAAAATCAGGAGTCGAACACTTAACCAACTGAGCCACAAATGTATCCCCAATCTATTTATAACATAACAAAGGTAATTTTGCTCTGGGGCCTTGGAATAGAACTGTTGTGATTTCTGTTTTGAAAAGAACCCTTCCCTTAAGTTTTCAAGTATCTTGGTTGGTAATGAACTTATTTTGTTGTATTGCTTCCCCTTTAAACCTCTTTTTCTTATTGAAAGTGGAAGTCTCTGTAATATTTCATTTTGTCCAAGGAAGTTCAGAAGGTTGGTGTTTGAGGATTCAGGCCTCATAAAAACACCTCATTTCGACATGTCTGAGCTATTGCTCGTGAACCTGGTAAGAAAGAAGCCAAAAGAAATTGGAAAATAAATCATCTCATTGATTTTCCAAATTAAAATGTATTGTGTTTGGAGTATTTCATGCCCATCTCTATGGTTTTTCCACTGGCAGGAAATACCAGTGTGAGACAGTTTTAACATTAAAGAACATGAACAGCGTAAAAACAATTAGTACATATTTCAGTCCATATTGCTGGGCAAGGGAAGAGAAAGCTTGATCACGGACTCAAAGAATGGAGTACTGCATTTTCAAAATGGTAGTGTTTACATAGAATGTGGGATGGCTAAAATGTTGAGACTGAAATAACAACTTAGTGCTTATTTGAGTGTCCTAGGCCACATTAAAACCCAAATTCAGGTGGAAAGGAAAGGTTCTCCTCATCACAATACACTTTCCTGTTCATCATAACTGAGGCTTCCATTGTGACACTAGGCTTCCTGACCCGTGTATAAACGCAGCACCTCCCCCATCCCCCCATCCATTCAGAGACTTCATTTCTGAAGGCAAAGCTGAGAAAGAGACCACCTTTTCTAACCTTCACAATGAATATCGTTTAACACAAAATCCAAAGGCTCTCCCTCAACAGCAGAGAAAACGAATCCCGAATCCCGTTTACCTACCTTTCCATCCCCTTCCTTTTAAAGGGACCGTTTTTCTTTCTGGGTTGCTGGAGTCTCCGGTACCGGCCACCTCTTCCACAGGCACCCTTAAAAGCTTCTGAAAGATACAACTGAGGGTGGTCCATAGCTGTCAAGTCCACCTGCCCGTAGCCGTTCTGGATTTCTTCAGCTCTTGAGCTCACAACAGCAAAACAAAATTATCCAGTGCTGGGGCACTTTTAACTTGTGGACTGTTTGTGGGAAAGTATAGTAGGAAAGTTGTGGAATCTTGTTCTTATTCCCTTCTAGGTGTGAGAGACCTCATTGGCGGGGCCGGCCCTGTTTACCCCTTCTCAGAGGTTGGGAATGATGCATTTCACGGAGCGGTGGGAAATTCCGGGCAGGGTTTGCAGAACACGTGCTATAGATTCTCGGGCAAGGCAAATGCAGGAAAGGTGGCCTGATTGCCTAACCACTGCCATTTGGGTTGTTGATAAAATAATCACACACCATTCATTATCGTATTCAGATGTGCACGTCGGAGCTCAAAAAAGAAAGACCGTGTAGGAATATCAACGATCCCAGTTTTTGTCAGATTTCACAGCTAGAGCTGATAAATACTCTCTCAACCCCGAGGCACACACGTTAAACAGGCCACTTGTTATCTGGCCGTCTCATAGTACATCCCGACGTTATTTTATTATATTATAGAATTTTGTAGCGGTCTCTCAAAGCACATGGCTGAAAAAGTTGAGTGCCTTGGTCCACCCTTCCCTTGTAATATTTCCCGGTTTATTTCCCGGGAAGAGCCAATTCTGCCTGCAAATTCTTCTCACCACAAGGTGGCAGCAGACGCTAGGATTTATTCCCATCATATCCCATAGCGGTTTGAGTTTTTCAGTGGGAAATAATTGTATGCTAAGAAATAAAATTCTAGAAAACCGTGACCGAGAAGTACAAGGATAACCCTGTTTTTTGCGTTTATACTCATCAGTCACCTGAACCATACTTCTCGAACTTTCATGTGCGCACGAATTACCTGGGGATTTTTTAAAATGCAGATTTTGATTCAGGAGGTCTGGGTGGAATCCAAGAATTTGCATTTCGAATAAACTCCCAGGTAATACTGATGATGCTGGTCCACAGACCACACCGGGAGTAGCGAGGGTCTTGTATGTTCCAGTACTGTGAGAAAGAGCTTAAAAAAGGTCGAGAATCAAGTGTATTACATTGAGATATCAAGAGGGTTCTTCGTGCCGTGCTGCTGTCAATTCACTCACCGTATCTGCTTGTTTTCTCACCTGTAAACTAGGGCTACAAATAGCACCCAAGCCTTTGGAGAAGAGGTGCAGGTGGTCCTTTGAGAAACGATGAAATACAGCGTACCTGATGTGCTTTAGCCAAAAGGTTTGTGGTGCTCCCTCGTCTGTTTTTCCTCAGCTGTTGGAATTCCCAGAGCACAATAAATGATGGCTGCTTGAATGACAGAATAAATGAGCGAGCATTTTCTTTAACCACGAGCCAATCATTTCCAGTCAATCCCTGGAATCGTGGTCTTAATTCTGTTGTGTTTTGCCAAATACTTGGATGAACGAGATTAATTCTACATGAGGAAAAGAGAGCTGGTTTTTATTTGTGTATGTGTCTTGTGTTTGTACAGGTTGGTGAGTGTGCAAGTCTCTGTGTGTGTATGTGTGTGCGCATGCACGAGCAGGTCTCTGTGTGTGTATGCGCACATATGTGTGGACCGGCAGCACCATTTGCTGCTTCGGCCTCTGTGACAAATTGCACGGCTTCTCCAGGGAGTCCTGGAGCAAATGAAGGAGCTAGAGGTAGAACAGAGAAGAGTGATGAGGACAGCTAGGGCACAGACACCAATTTGAGCCGTTTCTGTTTTTAAATTCTGGCTCTGCCCTTAACAGGATATGGGTCCTTGGGCAGGTGATAAAACCTTCCTGGACCTCCATTTTCTCATCCGTAAAACAGGAATAGTAACCGCTACCTTCCAAGAATGCTTTATTCAATCAGCTGTCAACTACTTACCTAGTGCCTGCTGTGTGATTCCAGATGCCTGGGATACTGGGATACCAACACGCAGAATCTCTGAACTAATATAACTTAAAATGCTGTGCGTGAGGCTGGCAACAAAGGAGGAACCAAAGAAATTAACTTCCGCTAGTTAGAAGCAATGCTATGAGGAAGATAGAAAAGGACAATATGACAGAGAGACTCAACTTCGGATGAGCAGCCGGGGAAGGCAGGCAGGTCTGCTGAATCACCGAGCCTTAGAACTGAACATGGGGAAAATGCAGTCATGTGGAGCTCTGACTGTCCCAGGTAGATGAATCAGCAGGCACCAAAGCCCTGGGGGGCGGAAGTCTGATGTCTTTGAAAACGTACAAGGTATAGCGGCTGCAGCAAAGATAGGCAGGGCCAAACCTGCTGGTTCCTACAGAACAAAGTAAAAATTCTGGTCTTGATCTTCAGAGCCATGGAGAGGTGTTAAGTGTTTTCAAAAAAATCATTTAAACAAACATTTAACTGTGGGAAAACCTGCATAATATAAAATCCACCGTCCTAACCGGCTTTCAGTGTACATTTCAGGGGCGTGACGTGACGTACATTCACATTACTGTGCAACCATCAGCACCTGTCTCCAAACTTTTTTCATCTGGCAATACTGAAGCTCTGAACCTTTTGAACAATGACTCCCCATTCCTCCCTCCTCGCCTCTCCCCACCCTGCCCCCAGTCTCTGGAACCGTCTTTCTGTTTTCATATCTCTATGACTTTGATAAAGTTTTGTTTTTTGTTTTATTTTGTTTTTGAGAGAGAGAGGGTGCAAGTGAGCAAAGGGCAGAGAGGAGGAGGGCAGGAGAATCCCACAAGGGGCAGAGAGAGAGAGAGAGAGGGAGAAGCGGGACTCACCTGCGGCTCGTGTTTTACTCAAAGCCAGGCTTGTGCTCACCTGACACCGAGCTCAGTCTCATCCACAGCGGGGCTCAAGCTCACCTGCTGCGGACTCGAACTCTTAAACTGTGAGATCATGACCTGAGCTGAAGTCAAATGTGTAATGACTGAGCCACGCAGGCGCCCCGATAAGCGTTTTTAAGGAGCTAATGAATACACATTTATTCTGTGCAATGGGGATTCAGCCTTGATCAAAACAGGTAGAACCTCTGCCCAGGAATTACATCCTAGCAGAAGAGACAGGCACCGAACACGTTAGCAGGTATATCAAACATTTCAGGCTCTGAAAAAGAATGCTGTGAAAAATCTAGGAAAAGACAATAGAAAGCAAGCAGAAGTGGGTGTTTCTGACACAGTGACCGGGAAGACGTCTTAATGAAGTGACTTGGAGGTGAGACATTCCGCATGGAGAAGGAAGCGAGCGAGGGCAAAATCTGAGAGGAAAAGTATTTCAAAGATGGGAAACTCCAGAGCAAAGGTTCTCCGATGGGTGGGGACCAGGCCGTGTCTGAGGGGAGAAAGGAGACCGATGTGGTGGGAACAGAGGTGACAAGGAAGGGCAATATTATGCTGGAGTTTTAAAGAGACTGCTGTGTGTAGCTTGGGAAATGCACGGAGGGGACAAAGTATGGTGGACAACAGGTCATTAGGCAGACGACTGGGCCAGGCTGGAGATGATGGTGCCTTGGAGCGGACGGAGATAGGAGTGTGTAGATTCAGGAAATAATGAATGCTGAAATGAACGGAGTCTAGGGATGGGTGGGGAGAGAGCGAGACGCTGGCAGGCCCGCCGTTGCAGCGGTTCAAGTGCGAGACTGCAGTGGCTTGCTGACGTAGAGATTACCGGAGAGAGAAAGACACCTTGATAAGTCATCTTTCCTTTTCAACCATCCTGCACGGGGTGTGGCTTGGGGTCACATCCATATGGTCATTCCCTGGACAGTTTAAATGTTCCTCCGAAAAACCGAAACGACAGAGCAGGACAAAATCTGGTCAAAACACCATCTTTATTATTCTCAACGTCATCCTTCTGTTGAGCACGTCCGAGATTGCATAAGCCTATTTAGGTAACCATAACAACGGTCGACTCCTAGAGACATAGCAAAGGGCTGAAACCACTCAGAGATTCCCAACATGAAAGCCTGCAGGCGCCAGGCAGGTAGATGCGAGAAACTGGGCTACAGTGGGAAGGGGTGGGAGGTGGGGCAAACTGTAGAGTGCTAGGCCGGTCAAATGTTACAGAACTTCAAATTTCTGAGAATGCTCATGCATTTGAAAATATGATCCGCAGGTCATATGTAGCCTGTGGGTCACCCGTTTACAGCTCTCAGAGATTTTTTTTTTTATGTCACTTCTCCATTCAGTGAGCCGGGTCTTTCCCATCAGTGGCCCTAAAGCTGGTATCTACGGCAAATTGTAACTTAAATGTGTTGACTTGCATTCTATTAGCTTTTGGCCAACTATTAAATTGGTTTTGCATCTTACCTCTCTCTGGCTGCATCCTCACCTCCCCTAGCAACTTGTAAGCCCTCTGCGAACTGGGTAAACAGAGATTCTGGGTCTTATTCCGCGTCTAGGAAAGATAAACACGTAGAACAGGGCAAGACCATGTACCTTAGTGACCTGGGGTCGTTTTTAAACCGAATCCTTCTGAAAATGAATGAACGTAGCAAGTTGACCATGTTTTGAAGAGTCCCCGCTAATTCTGGCCACCCCGGATCCACCAGGGTTTGGGAGGCCTTTGCATCGCAGGGGAATATGAAATGGGGACTTTCCCTCCTCGCTCAAGCAAATCTCCTTGCTGGAGCTTTTGCCTTTTTTTGAGAGAAGAAGGTGTCACTTTACCAACCAGTTCGCAAGAATTGCCTCATGAGGAAGTGTACACAGGGAGCCTGGAGACAAAGGGTTTCCACAGAGAGGAGTGCTTATCCACATAGTTCCACTCCCTAGAAGTCAGGGAAGGCACAGGCTGGAACAAAGTGTCTCTGAGGAGGCCACAGACTCAAGTCTATGCTGCCTTTTTCTCATTTGCTTTTTGGGTGCCTTGCTGCCCCAGGCTGGTATCTATGACTCCGACTCACACCATAGAGCTTTGAA
Source organism: Paguma larvata (assembly GCA_030068075.1). Lineage (NCBI taxonomy): Eukaryota > Metazoa > Chordata > Mammalia > Carnivora > Viverridae > Paguma > Paguma larvata. The sequence continues at coordinate 30,022,220 of CM057842.1, read as the reverse complement.
ATAACCATTTGGCTTGCTTATACTCTCTTTTGTAACTTCTCAGTATTGGTCCTAGAAGTTGTCAAGTGCTCTGGGCTGTGCCACATTGGAAAGTCTACATTTTAATCAAAATATCCTCTCAGGTGCAGTTATGATGAGTGTAAATCAGTGTAAGGTCTTTGGAAGAAAATTTGGCAATTTTCACCGGCGTTTGAAATCTGAGATGGCAGAACCAGCATTTTCCCTCTGGGAACCTGTTCTACTGAAATAACCACATTATCATGTAGGTTTATTTGTAGCAGTAAAAACTAGAGGCAATCTACATGTTCATCAGTAGAAGATTAAACAAATGGTCCTACAGACCGACTACAGACATTGGAGCCATTAAATGGAGGGCAGATCTATGTGTTTTGATATGTGAGTAAAAAGGTAACCTATGGTGTGCTGTGGAGTGGAGACAGGATGTCCTAAAATTATGACCATGAAACAGCTCTTAAAAATTTTTCTCTACATTCATATGCAAATGGAAATAGAAGGTTCTGGAAGAAAATGTACCAAAGATTTAACAGTGGTTATTTTTGGAGATTGAGAGTGGAAGTGGTGGTCGAGCAGCAGAGATAGGGAGAAATGAGGGGATTTAAAATTTAATTTTTTACTTCATATTGTTTGATTAAAAAAAAATAATGAGCAGGCACTACATTTATACTAAAAAATCATAGTCAAGCATTTAATTCTTTAAAGTTCATTTATTTTTGAGAGAGAGAGAGACAGAGAGAGACAGAACATGAGCAGGGGAGGGGCAGAGAGAGAGAGGGAGCTGTCACCACAGAGCCCGCTGTGTGTGAGTTCATGACCTGAGCCAAAGTCAGACACTTAACCGACTGAGCCACCCAGAGGCCCCTAAAAAATCAAACTTAAGCATTTAAAAATCAGTTACCCAAATTTTGAATGCATAATACCAAGACGTTGGTTTAAGTGATTTTTTTTTTCCTCACTATTCCATGAATGGATGTCATAAAAGACCTCAGTTGATGAATTTCACCATTCATGTTTAGAATCAGTCACTTTGAGAACTGAGTAAAAGTCAAACTTTCATTATTGCCCAAAAAATTTCATGCAAAATACGCTTAATATTCTAAGAATAAATGATGAATGTCTTAAAACTGAAAAAAACTCTCAGAGATAATTTCCAATTTCTTAGACATGATTAACTTTGATATGTCCGATAAAAACAAATAATAATATTTGCAAAAACAACAGCAAACCTCTATAGCTGTGCTACCCAACATGGTAACCACCAAGCAACCCTCTATTAAACTCATTTTTAAAAGATTTTTAAAAGAAGGTGAAATGGGGGCGACCTGGCTGGCTCACTCAGAGAGCATGCGACTCTTGATCTCAGGGTTTTGAGTTTGAGCCCCCTGTTGGGTGTAGAGATTACTTAAAAATTAAAACGTCTTTCATTTTATTTTTTTTTAATTTTTTTGACGTTTATTTATTTTTGAGACATAGAGACAGAGCGTGAGCAGGAGAAGGACAGAGAGAGAGTGGGAGACACAGAATCTGAAGCAGGCTCCAGGCTCTGAGCTGTCAGCACAGAGCCCGACGCGGGGCTCGAACTCACAGACCGCGAGATCATGACCTGAGCCGAAGTCGGCCGCTCAACCGACTGAGCCACCCAGGCACCCCTAAAACGTCTTTTAAAAAAATGTAGTTACTAGAAAATGCAAAATTACATATGGACAGAGCTATTCTGTAGTTCCAGAAATTCTGTAAACAGCATTTTTCTTAAGGTGTGGAATGCCTGAATCCATTGCTGTTGTTTTGTATATACATCTGTCTTTTAGAGATTAAAATAACAGGTGAATTGGTCACATCCACTCAGCAGGTGGGACATTTAGTAAAAAAGGATAGAATGAAGCCCAAGAAAGATTTCATTTCAGTTTAAGTTGTTATATTTTAACTTATTTGTGTTTGGGTGAAGTTTTTATCTTAAACGTAGGACCACAAGGTAGAGATTGTCAGTTGCATTTGGTCTATAAGATGTTTTGAATATCAGATTTCACATAAAAGTCTCCATTTTAGGATCCTCACAAAAAAACAAGAATGTCTGACCACTCAGTCCACATTCCCACACAGGCTGAGTGGTGACTTTTCCCACTTAGGTGGGGACGAGTTTGCGTTTTCACCCAAGTCTCCACTAACCCTGGATGTCCTCTCCCCAGTAGTTGGCCATTATTTTACAATCTCCATTAAAGACGTTTAACCAGTTTTTTCTAGGCTTATGAGTGGCTCAGTCAGTTAAACATCCAACTCTTGATCTCAGTTCAGCTCTTGATCTCAGGGTCATGAGTTCAAGTCCCAAGTAGGGCTTAAAAAAAAATAAAGGAAGAAGTTCAACCATTTTTTTCAAATATCCTCTTGTCCTTGGGTAAAAAGATGTAGCCCCTCAAGCTCCATCATTTGATGAAATCATGTGCCAACATTTCAACCTGGCTTTCAGTATTTTTTCACAGTCTCTCCCTATGACCCACCATCGGACTTCCATCGTCTTTATCCTCTCTATTTTGACATATGGATTTAATCTCAGGAAGTGGGGAATTTATTATGGAACTATTTTGATAGGAAATGCATGATAGAATGCCAACTCTACTTATTTAAATAACACCATGGTGGGTAGGTTGATATGTTCTGAATATTGTTGTCTTCTTTTGTAGAGGTTATTATATGGTCAAGGTACTGAGCTGTTTTTCAGAATATACCTTTAGTGAAAAACTAAATAGTCCTAAGTTTCTCAGCATATAAAAATATATTAAAGAAAGTTTAAGATCAATTTATTCTTTAACGCGATAGCTGTGAGGCACCATCGAATGCCAAGAAGACCTTGTTGATATGGCTCACATGGTAGAACTCGATAGAAAATCTGAACTTATGAAATGACTTGTATCTATTTGCAACTTTCCAAGTGCATACAGTGTCACAAAATAATAAAGTCTTGATGGTTAGGTCAAGAAGACCTAATCAGTCTCCTTCAACTAGCAAACAAGAATTGTTTTATTCGTTCATTTATTCACTTATTCCTTCAACAAATATTTATTACATGTCCACTGTGGTCAGCCACCATTCTTGTTACTGGGGATACGGCAGGAACAAACAGATAAAAATCCCCAATTTCATGAGGCTTGTATTTGAGTACGAGGGAGGACGCAGAAAATAAATAAATAATATGTGACATTTCAAGGGCTCAGAAGTGCCTTCAGGGGTGGCATATGTTGCTATTTTTTGTTAGGGTGGCCCGGAAAGACTTCTCTCATATAGGATACCATATCCGAATCCCAAGAAAATGAGCAAGGGAGCCACATGATATCCAGGGAAGGTGCGATTTGACAAAGGCCCTGGCGCGGGACCTGCTTGCTGTGTTGAAGGATCAAAACGGCTTTAATGGCTGGAACAGAGGGAGTGGGCACAAGAGTAATAGAATATGAGCCAGGTAGATAATAGGGGACTTACCTATCATGTGGGCCTGAATGTGGCTTTCACTCTGTGTGATATGAAAAGCTGTTAGCAGATTTTGAGAAAAGCAGTGATGTCACATGATTTCAGTTTGAACACATTGTCACCTCCAGGATGGGCATCTCAGTTGCATCAAACATGCTAACTAATATGCTCTTACACAATTACCTGTAACAAATTACCCCAAATGTGGAAGCACCTTAAGACAGCAGAAACATTTGCCTTACGGTTCTGCAGTTACGAGTCTCACATGGGTCTCCTTGAGTTAAAATCAAAGCCTTGGTATGGCTGCCTTTTCTTCTGAGTCTCTAGGGTAAATCCATTTCCTTGCCTTTTCTGGCATCTAGGGGTCACCATATTCCTTGGTTTGTGACTCCCTTCCTCCATCTAAAATGCCAAAAGCCAGCAAAGTTGTATCTTTCTGAGCATTCTTCACATCTCCTTCTGAGTCTCTTTTCTTCCATGTTCCTCTTCCACATTTAAGGACCCTTATGATTACATTAGGCTCATCTAGATAACCTACAGAACCTCCCATCTCGAGACTCTTAAACACATTTGCAAAGCAAGTCCCATGCACCATGTAAGGTAACATATTCAGAGGCTCTGGAGATTAGGAAGTGGCATCCTTGGGGTGGGGCTGTTATTCTCTATAGCATCACACTTTGCTAAATAACCACAACCCCCAACCTCCAAGACACACACACACACACATATGCCTAACAGGATGCAAATTTCAGCGACAGAGAACCAAATCTGAAGAAGATTTTGAAATGCTGTTCTGGAGGGAAATCGATGAGCAGAAATAGAAATTTTCTATTTACAAATTTCATGGGTCAGACATTGTCTCATCACTTCTTAGACAGAAGGGCTCTATTGTGACTGAAAGCACATGTTTGGAAGCAGGAGGGGATTTGTTGGTATAGGAAAGAGGATGGTGAAAGTATCTATGACCAGAGAGATTCTTGCGGCCATCTTTAGAGACAGGTTCATGAAATAACTGAGAGTTGAAGAGTAGCAGCAGCAGCAATAGCATCATTAATTCTCCAACACTTCTGTGCTAAAGGATACCACCAGGTGAAAAAGTGCAGATACTGATGGATGGAAGTTGGGCCTGTGTGCACTGGGTGGTAAAAGCAGGAGGCATATGGCAGGGTGCTGATGGCTTCATTGCTCTTCCTTGATATATTTCTTCTCCTAGGAGATAGGCAGCGCTTGGTCTGAGGGAGAGAAGCACTTAGAGAGCCCTGCTCATCCCTGTATGAGAGCTTATATATCTTCTCTTACTGTGAAGGGGCATTTGCAATATTTGTTATGGTTTGTCATACAGTGCAAAAAATGATTATATAACAATATCTGGCCTACCTCCTAAGCCCTCCATAATTGTTGGACCAGTTAAACCAGAACTGAGATTTAATTTGGGAATGGAGAAACAACAGGACCTGAATTGGGGACACTATCTAAATCTTTGATTTTCCAAAGATTTGCCAAAGGTTGGGAGTTCAGCCTTACTCCACCTTAGCTGAGCCATCACTCTTACTATCAAGAAAAGGCCCGGTCAAAATTAAGGGTAGCAGGGAACAAATAAAAGAGAGGGGAAGATAGAAAAACAGAGTCAAAGGAGATCAGTTCAGTGGGGCATGTACTGACTTTTGTCTCTGAATGCAATGCGAATTCGAGCATTGAGTAAGCTCCTGGGACTACAGAATTAGATACAAGTTGTTTAGAATGCCGTCATTTAGGGAGCCATTTTTTACCCAGAATCTTATGCATTGTGTCTAGCAAAACTTAGAATGAATTGATGTAAAAAGAAACCTTACGTTTCTTATGATAGTGACTGGCAAATCTTTATAAAATGATGGCCAATAATCCAAATCACTTATCTCTTAAATACAGTGATCTCCTCCCCACCTGATCCCCCAGGGAGGCCTCTTATCAAGCCAGAGTTGGCTTCTAGCTTCCCAGATAAGTTGCTTGATCAAGTGGTCACATGCTCAGTAAAATGCAGTACTGGTGTCTAAGCCAAAGTCCTTTTGACGCGTAAGTCCATTCCTGGGGATGGCGGCTGCTTCATTTGGTAGAGCATGGGACTGTTGATCTCAGGGTCGTGAATTCATGTTCGGTGTGGAGCCTGCTTAAAAAAAAAAAAAAAAGGTCCTGATGTGTCTTTCTCATTTCTTCCCAGAGCTATTGCTATCAGTGTAGTGAGGGCTTTCTCAACATTTGAAGTTCTCAGGACTTGTGCTGTATCCCCAACTTTACCCCCAACAACTTTAGTCTGCATCCTGAGCTTATCTCCACTATTTAAAAATAGGCAATAAAAATTAAACAAACAAACAAACAAAAAACCTCCAAGAAGTTTGAAGTTCAAATCCTGCTACCAATTATTAGCTGTATAATTTAAGGCCACTTGGGCTTTCTGTGCCTTTGTTTTGTTTTGTGCATCATGGAGATAATAACAATTGTACCCCTTGCCCTCCCTAGAGTTGTGAGGATTCAACTTAAAAATTCCTGTGAAAGAATATTGTATAAATAGTTGTTAATATTATTTGTTATTCACTCAACAAATATGTATTAGGTGCTTATTTAGTGTTCAGGATAAACACATTTCTTACAGTTTGAGTTTAGGGTTTCGTGGGGAGTCACACAAGTGAAAGGTGATAATGATAAAATGGGTCACATGTCATGACAGGGCGGCATGCAAACACCGAGAAGGACTATCTAATCCAACGTGGGCAGGGCAGGGCAGGTTTTTTAAGGGAATGATATTTTATTTATAAAAAGATCTTATTATTTATTTATTATGTTTGTTTGTTTATTTATCTTGAGAGAGAGAGACAGAGAGCAAGCAGGGAAGGGGCAGAGACAGAGGGAGACAGAATCTCAAGCAGGCTCCCCACCATCAGCATGGAGCCCAATGCATGGCTCGAACCCATGAACCATGGGATTATGACCTGAAATCAAGAGCCAAGCACTTAAGGGACTGAGCCACCCTGGACTGATTTTATTTTATTTATTTATTTTTTAATTTTTTAATGTTTGTTTATTTTTGAGACAGAGAGAGACAGAGCATGAGTGGGGGAGGGGCAGAGAGAGAGAGGGAGACACAGAATCTGAAACAGGCTCCAGGCTCTAAGCTGTCAGCACAGAGCCCTACGCGGGTCTCGAACTCACCAACCACGAGACCATGACCTGAGCCGAAGTCGGACGCTCAACTGACTGAGCCACCCAGGTGCCCCATGATTTTATTTTTAAGTAATCTCTACACTCAACCTGGGTCTGGAACCCACAACCCCAAGATCAAGCAAGGGTCGCGTGCTCTTCGGACTGAACCACCCAGGTACCCCTGAAGGGAGTGATGTTTTAAAGGCAATTGAAGGATGGGTAGAATTTTCGAAAACAAAAAGAATTCTAAAAAGAATTTTCGAAACCATATGCATAATTGTCCAGAGGTGGCATAGAGAAACGGAAAGAAGGTCAGGATAACCCTCAGGAACAGCAAGTGTAAAAAGAGAGGAGAAAGGAAAGATGAAGCCAGAGAAATGAGCAGGGGTCCAAGGGAAACCAGAAGACTTTCCAAAGTTCGATGTTACCCAAAGATGGCTGCCCGATTTCCCGGAGGCTCTTCTTTCACTGTGAATGCCACGGAAATATTCGTTACATTTGGTTGTACTTTGCAAAAAACCCACAATGATTCTATCATGTCATCAGAGTTTGGATTCTCCTGGAACTAGAACCCAAAGAGAAGGGTTCAAGTGCCAGTAACTTATTTGGCTGGTGGTTCCGGGAAACACTAGTCGGTGGATAAGGAAATGAGAGAAGTTAACAGGCAGGTCGTACAGAGTGTGTTGAAAAGCACACTAGCAACTATGGCAGCCAGAGCTCAGTCCTGCTGGGGAGCACAGCGATCCCATGCAGAAGCACGTCTCCAGTTCCTGAGTTACCGGTTGTGAATTAGAGGAGGCGTGGTGTTCGAGCACCAGCCCCTGCCGGTCACTGCTGGGCGGGCTGCTTCCGGGGGCATGAACCGTCTGACACCCTGGCTTGCCCCGGGCAGGCCAAGCTGCCACCCAGGCTGAGCTGTGTCAATGCTGTCAGGGGCCTTCTGCTTGTAGTAGAGGGGAGTACGGACAGAATGAGGGTGGAATACGGAGCATCTTCTCTACATTTCTCAGCATGTTAAAAAGAAAAGTAAGGGCCCCACCCTTGTAAACTCATTTTTTTTAACGTTTATTTATTTTTGAGAGACATAGAGACAGAGCGTGAGCAGGGGAAGGGCAGAGAGAGAGGCAGACTCAGAATCCGAAGCAGGCTCCAGGCTCTGAGCCATCAACACAGAGCCAGATGCGGGGCTCGAACTCACAGACCATAAGATCATGACCTGAGCCGAAGTCGGCCGTTCAACCGACTGAGCCACCCAGGCGCCCCCTTGTAAATTCATTTAACCTTAATTACCTCCTAAAGATCCCATCTCCAGACGTTGTCACACTGGAGGTTAGTTTCCACATATGGATTTTGGGAGGACACAATTCAGTCCATAGCATTTTGCCTCACTTCAAGGGCCCTGATAGAAATGTTAATCTCGTTTAGATACACCCTCATGGACACTTCCAGAATAACGTTTGGGCAAATGTCTCGGCCTTGTCGTGGACACCTAAAATTAATCACCACGGTCTCTGACCCAGGCATCTTGTGCCTCCTGCCAGAATCCATGGAACTGTGGCAGGTTAACTTGTTAGCTTGTGCGTAAGTTATCAGATCCTTCACAGTCCGTGTTGATCCCACCAAGCCAACTTGACTGATTTTAAGACTTTAATAAAAAAGGAGCTGCTAGTATTTTTTTGTGCTTTTCCTTTCTGCTCGTAGAATGTGAAAGAGGTTGGGAAACATTGCAAAAATCCTTATAAAGAGTAAAATTTTGTGTCTCCTCCAAGAGGTTCTCGCTTTCCTAAATTCTGCCGTTGAAAATGCCAGCCCTGTTCGGGAAAACATCTCTGAACGTCCATGGGTTGCCAAAATCGCTGTATCTGTTTCACCTCATGCTCCTCTGAGTGGAGATTCTGTTATCAATGCAAAGCCTGTTATCCACCCATTGTGCTGCCTTGTTGATTGGCCCACCAGTGGGAAGGAAGCATGTAGGCAAGTTTTATCACCTGGTAGCACAATGGTTCTAAAATTTGAAATTATCATCATCTCCCTTCTGATCTTCTACTGTCTGTTAGTAATTTAGCCCCCACTCACTGGGATGCCATTATGTACCAGTCACTCTAAAAATCTTTGGGGACATTAAGACCCACTTATTTATAGGTATCTCTTGGGGACCTCCTCAGACACAGGGCAAGGAGCAGGGACTCTCATGGTGGGACATGGTCCTTGCCCTCGTGGTGTTTCCTGGTTCACAGGGAGTTATACTAATCGGTCGACACACACAAATATAAAGTCATAAATGTAATAAAAGCCACGAAAGAGAGGTCCACTGGTCCGTGAGAGCCCCTAAAGAGGACATTTGACTTAGTAAGTCTTCCCTGAGGAAGAGCTATATGAGAAGCAAACTTCAAAATGAGTAGGAATTAAACAGATGAAGAGAAAGAGAGAACTCCAGGTAGAGGGACTAGCATGTGCAAAGGCCCTATGATAGGAAAGAGGCGAGGGACTGAGAAAAGGCCTAAGTGGTGGGAACTAAAGGGGAAGTTAGTGAGAGATTAGACTGTGACAGAGGTGGAGGGCAGAGCCTCCAGGGCCTCTGAGCCCTATTAGGAAGTTTTATTTTCCACCTCATATAATAAAGCTAATTTCCCCCTCTGGGACAATGGTCAGGTAGACTTACTGCTCATTTTAGAAGCTTTGGGTTTCCTAAGGTCGGGGTTTCCCAAATATGATGCAACCCGCTACATGCACGGCATTCACCTGGGCCCCTCCGCGTTACCCTCGTGGGACTTGACGGCAAGGGGGACCAATGTGAGCATGAAGCCCACGCTGCCTGCTCTGCTCTGAGTAACAGAGCCCTTCGGAGAAATCTGTCGTTCCCACCAAAGGGCCGCTTACATGGGTGAATCTGAACTGGCTCCTGGAGTTAAAAGAGTCCAAAACTGATAGGATGAACAGATACTTAGGTGATCAGTCGTGGTGAATCAAGACAGGCAGTAGGAAACAGCAGTCAAGAGCATGAAGCCTGGAGCCAAACCGCCTGGGTTCAGATCCTGGCTTTGGATGTACTATTTTGGGGAGATGACTTCACCTCTGTGTTCTAATTCTTGTCCCTTATAAAATGGAAATGAGAACAAAAGCTGCCTCTTAGACAGAATTAAGTACATACAGTACTTGGAAGAGAGCCTGGTATTCAGTCAGTACTATGTCAGCATCGGTTATGTTATAATAGTGATCTGGGCTAGACAGAGGTTGGCCCAAAGGGCAGTTGTAACCCAGGGGAGAAATCCAAACCGAGAAAGCTCGGGAGAGGCTCTGCCAAGGAGCTAACATTCCTTCAAGAGGACTCAAGGGCGAGGGCATTACGTCAAAGGAAACATGATCAACAAAAGCCTAAAAGTTTGAAAATTGATGTGTCATAAAAACCAAGTACCCGTGTGGCCTGGGGAGTGTCAAGGAGGAAGCAGCCAGAGGTGAGTAGAGGAAAGGAGTCTGTGGGTCTCAAACTCTACCTTCCAGCGAGAAGTTTCCCTGATACACTGTCTCTTTAGCTTTAATTGTCTGAACTACTTTGCCTTCCATAATTATTTTTTTTTAATGTGTATTATTTTTGAGAGAAAGAGAAAGACAGAGTATGATCAGAGGAGGGGCAGAGAAAGGGGGAGACACAGAATCTGAAGCAGGCTCCAGGCTCTGAGCTGTCAGCACACAGCCTGACATGGGACTCAATCTCACAAACTCCGAGATCGTGACCTAAGCCAAAGTCAGACGCTTAACCAACTGAGCCACCCAGGAGCCCCTGCCTCCCATAATTTTGGATTTAGTTAAATGTTTGCACCAATATGTCTGTGGAAATATAAGACATCCCCTCCTTAATTTTTTTAATAGTTTATTTTCAAATTGGTTTACATACAACACCCAGTGTTCATCCCAACACATGCCCTCTTTAATGCCCGTCAACCCCTCTCCCCCCTCCCTTACCCTCTTCACCCTCAGATTGTTCTTAGTCTTTGAGAGTCTCTTATGTTTTATCTCCATCCCTCTCTGTGTCTTTTTTTCCTTTCCCCTCTTCCCCTCCCCCCTGGCTTTTGCTTAGTCTCTCAAAATCCACCTATGCGTGGAAACATATGGTATCTGTCTTCCTCAACGCTGAGGCCACACACAAGTCAACACGCACATTTCAAGAACTCTGCTCACATCTCATCAGTAAAAGCAAGTCGTGTGTCCATGTTATAGGGTGGAGATATAGACCCTGTTTTTTTTTTAAGTTTATTTATTTTTGAGAGAGAGAGACAGAGCATGAGTGGAAGAGGGGCAGAGAGAGACAGAGACATAGAATCCGAAGCAGGCTCCAGGCTCAGAGCTGTCAGCACAGAGCCTGATGTGGGGCTCAAACTTTAAGAGCTGCGAGATTGTGGCCTGAGCTAAATGAAGTCAGACGCTTAACTGACTGAGCCACCCAGGTGCCTCTAGACACCGCTTTTAATGGAAGGAACTGCAAAACCACATGGCAAAGGGCACAAATGTAGGAAGAGTAAGAAGCTGGGGACATCAAATCTGTCTCCCATTGAAAACATTGGAAAGTTGTATGGAAAAGCAATATAAGTTACTTACATTCAAAAATTTTTTAAAGTGTCTATTTATTTTGAGAGAGAGAGAGTGCATGTGCGTGCAAGTGGGAGAGGGGCAGAGAGAGAGGGAGAAGAATCCCAAGCACTGACAGTGCAGAGCCCTATCTGGGGCTCTATCTCATTAACCATGAGATCATGACCTGAGCTGAAGACAAGAATCGAATGCTCAGCCCACTGAGTCATGATTTACTTATATTAAAAAGAAAAGACCCTATCTTTGTGGGGAGACCCTGTGCAACAGACTCTAGGGGATTGAAAGATATCTGTCAGGAGGCTATTGAATATCCCTGCTAAACCTTAGTATTGTCAGATTTTAAATTTGCTTTCACCCTCAGGTAGGTGCAAAATGCTCTCATGCTTGTTCCTCATTAGATTTTTGTTGTAAGCCTAAACAGCAATAGGCAGCAAAGATTGCTCACGTTATGTTTACTGGTTTTTGTTGCTGTTGTTGGGGTTTTGTTTTGTTTCTGGTGAGGCGGTGAATCATAGCTCTTTTGAGCACAGGTTTGGAGGTCTGACATACCTGGGTGTGAACCGGAGCGTTCGCAGTTAGTAGCAGCATGGCCTTGGTTAAATTACTTGACTTTGCTGCGCTTTGGTTTTCTTTTCTGTAGAAAGATTAATAATAATAGTACCACCTCACTCAGGGGTTGGTAAAAAAATCCTATTAGGTAATCTATGCAAAGTACCATCTCAGTGCTTGGCCCATAATAAGCACTTAACATGCAGTGGTCGTTACTATTATAAATATATTTGTACTTCAATATTCAGCACTATTGTAGTCAAATTACAGACAATAAATAAGTATAGGCAAGATGGTCACATTATCATAACTGTATCACAGATCGGTTCTAGATCATTTTAGAAGCAGTTTAATTATGAAACAGTTTCTGATCATAGAAATAGATCTGCAGATGAAGGCAAAACTAAATGAGTTAATATCCATCTCTACAATATTATAATGTAGAAGAGAATATACTTTTCTATTTGAGATTTAGACTATCCTCATTCCTAGTTGAAATTCCTTCCTTGCAGGATATATGCTTGTTTGGCTTGCAAAAGACTGAGTTTCAGAGGTGTAGGTAGTTAAACCAAAAAAAGGAAGGAAGGAAGGAAAGATGGAAGGAAGAAAGGAAGGGAGGAAGGAAGGAAGGAAAGAAAGACACCAAAATCAAATTAGTCTCCTGGAGAAATGTTACCAAATCTTGAAGTGATCTAATTCTATATAAGTCAGTGTAAATGAGACAGGGTACACTCCGGTTATGAAATCTTCAAATTGCTACCATAAATGGGGTTGCACAGACAGAATGGGAAAAGGAATCCAAGTTACCCTTTGTGTGTGGACTTTCTGTTCCCCGGATGGGAATTATCAACCAAAGGGGGATTTCGACGATCTTCTTGTCTTCTTCCGTTGTAAGGTATAAATAGTAAGCATTTGAATTTTTAAAAAATTTTTTAAACATTTTTATTTATTATCGAGAGAGAGAGACAGAGCATGAGCAGGACAGGGGCAGAGAGAGAGAGACACAGAATCTGAGCTGTCAGCACAGAGCCCAATGTGGGGCTCGAACCCACAAACCCAAGATCATGGCCTGAGCTTAAATCAGATGCTCAACTGACTGAGCCACCCAGGTGACCTGTTTTCACATTTTAAATACAGGAGTTTTATGTCTTTTTTAAAAGTACATATATATATATATATATATACTGCGGATTACAGATCACAAATATTCTGTCTACATTCTTGTAAAGCCAGTTAGTCTCTCCATTATTCTACTTTTGTTGTTGTTGTTTAATTTAGTTGTTCGCCACTGGAGTACACAACCTGGACTCTGAGACAGTGAGTCTCTATATCTTGACAATCTGTCCTAAAGATAAGCAAGGGGCAACAGCGTCACAGATCATTTTAACCCCGACTGCAGACGTGAATGTGCCGCCCACCTTCACTGGATCCCTTGCTTGGGGAGACCAAGGCACAGAGCTCTTTTGGGGGAAGAAGGACCCCGTGGACCTCTCTCTCTATGTAGGCTCCATGTACTATGTCCTATGTGCTCTCATAGTGTCATGGCTATAAGGGTGATAAAGAGAATAACGGTAACAGAAATAGCGGTAAGTGGTTGCCTCTCACTGGGCACTGACTGGAGCACACGGCATCCCGCATGGTTCCAATGGATTCATCTATTTAATGCTCACTGGAGGCAGGTTTGATTCACGTTTACATCATATTGAGGAGCTAACAGACTTAGAAAGGTACAGTAACTTGCTCAGTGTTGAAAATTATCCGTCTGGTTATTATTAAAATTATTCTTTTATCTGTGCGATCACTTCATTAATAGTGTGTCTATGTCGTTAAGTTAGAAGCTTTGTAAGGGCAGGGACCATGTCTCCCCCCCACCCCCTCTAACTGTCATCATGAATAATGCTCTTTCTCTCCATCTCATCTCATTCTTCTTCATCTCTGTCTCTATGTAGTCAGACATTTGACACCTACATGTAAATGACCCGTGTTCTTTATTGAAATCATAAACCATAGAGGTTTAGTTGCTGGGGTAGCCACTAATCCTGTCTGAGCCTCAGTTTCCTCATCGGTTAAACTGAGAGAGTAATCCCTTCTTGATGAAGCACACCTGAGATAGCATGTTAATGTACCAACCACAGTGCCAGGTATACAGTAGGTGCTGAATAAATGTTCCCTTCTGTTTTCTTCCCCGAGCAGGTGACAAACTCCTCAAGGGCAGAGTCAAAGTCTTATGATGCTCTTCTGACTGCTAAAACAGTGTGCCTGGTGTCGGCTGCTCGTAGACACTCCGTGAGTGTTTGCTCATGGGATGGCCGGGCCAACGTTCAAGCCGACCCAGGGACTCCCTTGCTATCCACAAGTCCTGCCCCCTTGGCCAAATGTTGCAGCACCTTGTCGGGGAGTGGATCCTTCCCTCAGGCTCAGAGAAGTCTCCCACTTGTCCCAGAAGAATGGTTTCACGAGTGAAATTCAAGTTTGTGGTCCCCCCCCATTTGAAAAATGGATAGAAAGAGGGAAAACTTAAGAAAAAGACAGACATTAATAAAATAATAAGACAATTTGATGTATTAGCTGCGTGACCTTGAGTAAGTTACTTAACCTTTTAAACCTCAGTAAAATGGAAATAATAATAGTCATCAATGATAGTAAGTGCCTAGCAATTAACAAGCACTAAGAAAATGTTCAGCATTGTTATTATTTAAATTTACAAACCTTTTTGCTTCATACCTGACACATGATAGACACTTATTACCATGGCTATGATTATTATAATTAATGGGAATCGCCCTATAAAAATATCTGTGCTAAGTGAGCATGATGCCTTAAGTTTTATCTCAAATCCTAAGTTGGTTGAGGGCTTTTGGGTTTATCATGGTGACACTCATTCAAGCGTATCTATTATATATTTTCCAGCAGTTACTAAGATTTATATTCTAGAAGACACTACTCCCAACACAGTCATTTATAGAGCAGTGTCCAAGGGTCAGGAGGATGCTGTTTTGGAGGTAATTTATGGGTGCTGTTCCTGGTGGTTTTATGTGTAACCACATTCACATATAAAGCCGTGGAGATAATCAGGTCAGTTATACCCACAATTCAGGTTCCAAACATACCCTTTGCTTCAATTATCAGGACATTTTAGGTAAAAATGATTGAGGGCCCAGTTGTCTGGGTAACTGCTCCTCTTCTAGCACATTCTACCCTGTGAATTAGGCCCAGCCTAATCGCAACTTTTGACAAAAGATGCTGAGCCATTTCATCTCATTCTTGGGGTCTCAGCTACACATATGGTCAAGAAACAAGAGAGCTTTCTCTCAGAATTAGTTTGTATTTAAAAACTCTGGGTCTCATCATCAGGCCTCAGAATGCCCCAGGAATGCGCTTCTCTTCAGAATAGGTTGTCTTCCCATTAAAGATACCACGGCTGTGGGCAGGTAGAAAACTATGGACTTGGTTTCAGGAGGCTTGGATTTAAGTCCTAACATGATGCCTGCAAGTCATTTCACTTTTTCTGCTTTTCTGTTTTAGCTGTAAAATTAGAAAAAGAATATGTGCTTTGTCTTCTCTCATATCACTTTCTCTCACATTATGATCAATGTGAAAGAAGTTTTTAAACCATAAAATATCTTGCAAATGACAGGATTTATATTAATGTCTTAATTTTTGATGCTGTATGGAATGGCTATGGCCTTGTTAGGCCATAACACTTTTAGCTAATGCGCTTATAGACAAGAATATTATGTCTTTCATCTTTATTATTGTATTACTTTCCCAAATTGGTGAAAAACTAGATAACTATACATGTCGATGATATAGTTTCAACATTTACAATTTACCAGTAATGCTACTAAATCCTTGTTCAAGGCAACTTGACTTCTACAAATTTTCTTTAAACAATTGATGGCCACTAATGTTTGAGGCATTGTCCGCAGGGTTTCTAAAAGTATTGAATTACACGAGGGAACACTGCTGTTGTCAAGCTCCCCCCCATCCCACACACATTTGTCTCATCCTCCTCCCAAAAGTACAATACCACATCCAGGATGGGGCTGTAAAGGTCACAGCTTCCTTTACAATATGCAATTAAGCCACCTAATCATGTGTATTGCTCCAAATCAACATGTTCAAGATTATAGTATTGAATCCAGCCTTGAGCAACTCCAACCGTATGGGCATCAGATATCATATCTTGATTGTTTCCTTGGCATTCTCCATAGCAGCTCACCCACCATGTTGACATTTTGGGGTGGAAAACACATCACGATCCAATAGGATTTAGCTGTGACTCTAACCTGCAATCACAATGACTTACTAGCCAATTAACGCAAGTAATTCATTTCAAATGAAGGGCTCCCAAATGCTTGCTCTTACAGATGAAATGCTTCTGGCCCTGGCCCTATATTTTTCGTGGAAGGGAATTGGTTCCTGGGCCATATTTGGAAAGCACATGAAATGTTCTTTGTGAATTTTACCAAACATGGAATGACATTTCAGTGTTGACATAGGCTGTGGAAACTTACATTTAGATACACTCCTACACACATCCTTCTGACACAGTAGATCAGACCAGCTGTGTTATTCAAGTACTCATGACTGGGCAACAACTTGCATTTGTTTGAGCCTTCCTATTGGTTCCTCCTATTTTTCAAAGAAAAACTGGTTCTCCCCTGGGGGAGAGCTCACCACTGTCTTAGAGCATGCTGCGTGATGATAAGTGACATTAATGACTATGAAGTGTTTATCGTGTGACACGCACATACTTTATATCATTGAATCCCCAAGTTAATCCCTGAACTGGATGCTATTGTCTGCTATGATATCGACTCATGGATGAACAAACTAGATTATTTTGTCTTTAATTCATAGGTGAGGAACAGCAGGCTAATAGGATTAAGCAATTTGCCTGAGAATATGTTATGGAGTTGAGGTTCAAACCCGTGACCATTTTACTCGAAAGCCTGTGTATTTCCTATCATACCAACAAAGCCATACCAGAGAATAGTCCTCAAAATATACATTCCATCGGAGACCCCATGAGAAAAATAAGAGTTTGTCTACCTGTCTCCTCTGAATTCACAATACACAGCATACTAACTCTCCGGAAGGGTTCTCTAATGGGGAGATGTTTGTTTAATCAGATTTATTATAATTTTTTAAAATAAATGTAACACCTGTTAACGTTTCATGTAATGCCTAATTAGCATTCCACAGAGTGGAAAGATTATACTAGATAGATCCCACTGTAAGATGGACATAATGGGCAAATCTGGAGTTGTTCTCATGAGGAAAGATGAAATTGCTGGTGAAGACCTAGCTCATAGTAATTAATGTGAAGAGTAGATTTACTTTATTTTTTTAAATGTTTATTTATTTATTTTGAAAGAGAGAGTGAGAGCAAGTGTGTGTGTGCACAAGCAAGGGAGGGGCAGAGAGACAGGGAGAGAGAAAGGGAGGGAGAAAACCCCAAGTAGGCTCCATGCTGTTAACATGGAGCTGTTAACATGGTTAACAAGCCCCCAACATGGGGCTCGATCCCACGAACTGTGAGATCATGACCTGAGCTGAAATCAAGAGTCAGATGCTTAACCATCTGAGCCACCCAGGCACCCCCGCGTGGATTTGCCTTATACCTAGAGCCACCTAAGTTCCAGGACCGAGACTTTTCAAGCTGTGCTGCCATTGCTACTATATGTGTTGGAAGATCCCTGACACTCTGGTTCAGGGGATGTTCCAACGTATAGAGAAAGTGGGACCTCACATCCTGAACGAACTGAAAATCAATGACTTTTAGTGGACTCATCAGTGCAAACTAGCATTCCAAAATCTAGAGGGACAGGTGAATTCAGAGAAACCACAGCCACATTCTGTTTACCTGGAGCAGAAGGTGCCAGAGCCATAACTGGGATATAGACATGGTAATTTTGATGAATTACTGGAGGCTGAATGTGGAGTAACATGAAAGTGAGCCATTTCCAGTATTGTGGGGGTTCCATGTTCATGGCTTTTACCTGTGGGAACTCCATTAGGTTCTCACAGCGTAGACCTTAAAAAGATCACTTTGTGTCTCTGGAACAGAAGGAAAAAGAGAATTGTGAAATAATCCCAAGGCCTTTTCCGCAACAATGGCCTACTCTCCAGGAGAAAAGACTTTTCTGGAGACTCATCTCAATGGTATATACATATATAAATTCTACCTATACCCAACACACACACACCCAGAGGCAAACCATATTAAAGGCTCAAAAAACCAAAGACAGAGACATAATTTTAAGAGAAGCCACAAGAAAGAAAACACCTTACCTATAGAGGAAAGAGGATAAGATATATAATATACTTCTTGTTAGAAACCATGCAAGTTAGAAGAGAGTGGAATAAAATGTTTAAATGTGGAAGGAAAGGGGCCCCTGGGTGGCTCAGTTGGTTAAGTGTCTGACTTTTGGTTTTGGCTCTGGTCATGATCTCATGGTTGGTGGGTTCAAGCCCCGCATGGGGCTCTGCACTGACGATATGTAGCCTGCTTGTGTTTCTCTCTCTGCACCTCCCCTGCTCACTTACTCTCTCCCAAAAATAAATAAATAAATAAAAATATTTTAATGTTTATTTATTTTTGAGAGAGAGAGACTGAGTGCAAGTGGGGGAGAGACAGAGAGAGAGAGTGAGACACAGAATCTGAAGCAGGCTCCAGGCTCTGAGCTGTGGCCAGAGCCCGACTTGGGGCTTGAACTCATAAGCCGTGAGATCATGACCAGAGCTGAAGTCAGACACTTAACCAACTGAGTCACCCCGGTGCCTCAATAAATAAGTTAAAAAAATTTTTTTAAATGTTGAAGGAAAAAAAAAACTACTAATAAGTCTATATCCAGTGAAATCATCTCACAAAAGGAAAGGAGAAATTAAGACTTTCTCTGACAAAGAAAAGCTGAGGAAATTAATTTCTAGCTTATCTGAACTGCAAGAAATCTTAAAGGAAGTTCATCAGGAAGAAGGAAATAATACAGGTCAGAATATGAATTCACATAAAGAAAGAAAGAGAATGGGAGAAGAAATAAATGAAGGTAAAAATGATTTTTCTCTTTTTTTTTTTTAGTTATTTCTTTTGAGACAGAGACAGAGAGAGAGAGTTAGTGGGGGAGGAGCAGAGAAAGAGGGAGAGAGAGAATCCCAAGCAGGCTGTGCTGGCAGCTTGAACTCACAAACCATGAGATCATGACCTGGACCAAGATCAAGAGTTGGACACTTAACTGACTGAGCCACTCGGGCGCCCCAATTTTTCTATTTTTGATAGACCTATATTTAATAGCAACGATGTATTGGAAGATTATAGCATATTGTTAAATGAAATGAATGAGCAATATCATAAGTGACAGGAGGGGAACAATTGGGAATACTCTAAGATACCTATACTAACTATACAGTACTACAGTGTTATTTGAAGCTATCCTTACATTAGTTAAGGATGTATACTGGAAACATTGAGATAGTAACTAAAAAAATTTTTAAGGAAGTAAAATTGATATGCTAAGAAAGGAAATAAAAAGAATCAATTAAAACAAATAAGAGGAAAAAACAAAGGACAAATGCAATGAATAGAAAAGAGTTAGAAATACAGTAGATATTAATTCAAGTAACGCAAGTGGTCTAAACACACTAATTCAATGCCAGAGATTGTCAGAGTGGATAAAAAACAAACAAACAAGGCCCAGCTATATGTTGTCCGTAAGAAATGTATTTTAAATATAAGAACACAAATAGGTTAAAAGTAAAGGGATGAAGAAGATGTACCCTGGTAATACCAATCCAAGCAAAACCAGAGCAGCTATATTAATGTCAATCAGAGTGGAGAGGGGGTAGTTAGGGAATGTCCAGAAAGGGCAAGTCAGCAATGTCTGGGGTTCATCCTGGGATGATTAAAAAATGGCCGTACTTCAATAATGAGATCCCTGGGTGACTCGAGGCTGACACTACTCCACCCTGTAGAGGTCTTCCAGATGCTTCCCTGGGTCTCAGCTATACCCCACCTCTCCATGTCATAACCCATCCACATTACAAAGCTTGTCCACTGTCGTTCATGTGACCTTCATAACCTTCCTTGTTCAGGGGCGAGGGGAGTGGGGGTGAGGGGGGTAGCATGTAGCTTTCTCTATTATTTATTACCTTGAAAATACCTTGCATATTATTTCAATTCAACTCTGCTTTAAAAATGCTACCTCTTGAAGCAATAGAGATGCCTCTGACCGTCATGAACAGAAACTGGGGGAAGAGAGTTTTCTTGCTCAACATATATTCCGTCTTTTCCTTTCTTAATGGTAAAATAAACTTATTCCCTAAAAGTTATCTGTCAGAGAGATGTGTTGTGTCTTACTTATTCTGTATATGGAAACAATTAAGTAGCACCTTGGGAAAATAAGCCCAGACTTTGAGGACAAGTAACATGATGGGACAGTGGGGAGGCACGAAAGTCAGGTGGAAGGTAGGAAAGATGCAATTGGGATGGGATTGGGCAATCTTCATGAAAAAGGGTTTAATATCTCCATTTCTTTTTTTTAAAGTTTTTAATTCCAGTTAGTTAACACACAGTGTTATATTACATAGTGATTCAATACTTCTATACAACACCTGGTGCTCGTCACAAGTGCCCTCCTAATCCTCATCACCTATTTCTTCTATCTTCTTACCCATTTCCCCTCTGGTAAGCATCAGTTTGTTCTCTATACTTAAGAGTCTGTTTCTTGATTTGTCCCTCTCTCTCTCTCTTTTTTCCCCTTTGTTTGTTTTGTTTCTTTAATTCCAAACATGAGTAAAATCATATGGTATTTGTCTTTCTCCAACTTATTTCACTCAGTATTATACTCTAGCTCCGTCCATGTTATTGCAAATGGCAAGATTTCATTCTTGTTTTGGCCTGAATAATATTCCATTGTATACATACCACATCTTCTTTATCCGTTCATCTGTTGATGGACACTTGGGTTGCTTCTGTAGCTCGGCTATTGTAAATAATGCTGCTATAAACATAGAGGTGCATGTATCTCTTTGAATTAGTATTCATGTATTCTTTGTGTCAATACCCAGTCACACATTCGGTGGATCAGAAAGTAGTTCTATTTTTAACTTTATGAGGAAACGCCATGCTTTTTTCACAGTGGTTGTACCAGTTTGCTTTCCCACCAATATTGCACAAGTGTTATTTTTGTCTACATCGCCAATATCTATTGTTTCTTGTGTTGTTGATTTTAGCCATTCTGACAGGTACGAGGTGATATCTCATTGTAGTTGAGATATGCTACTCAATCTGTATGCAGTAGAATCTCCTATAATGAAGGGGAAAGAATTGTCATCTCTAAACATAAGTTATATCAGTTTGTATAATATCTGCCTAATTTAATCAGTTCTATTATTTATGCATTTACTCTGGAATTTCTTTAACATTTTACTGTATTCTATGAAGAAAATGGGATTGACTGCTTCTGTTTTTTTTAAATATTTATTGTCACATTAACTAACATATAGCGTATACAGTATAGTCTTGGCTTTGGGAGTAGATTCCTATGATTCATCACTTACATACAAAACCCAGTGCTCATGCCAACAAGTGCCTTCCTCAATGCCCATCTCCAACTTTCCCTGCCCCCACCAACCGCCCACCCCCATCAACCCTTGGTTTGTTCTCTGTATTTAAGAGTCTCTTATGGTTTGCCTCCCTCTCTGTTTGTAACTTATTTTTCATTTCCTTCCCCTATGGTCTTCTATTAAGTTTCTCAAATTCCATATCTGGGTGAAAACATATGATATCTGTCTTTTTCTGACTGGCTTATTTCACTAAGCATAATACCCTCCAGTTCCATCCATGTTGTTGCAAATGGAAAGATTCCATTCTTTTTTTTTTTAACTTTTTAAATGTTTTTATTTGTTTTTGAGAGAGAGAGAGAGTGGGGCGGGTAGAGGGGCAGAGGGGCAGAGAGAGAGGGAGACACAGAATCCGAAGCAGGCTCCGAGCTCTGAGCTGTCAGCACAGAGCCCGACGCGGGGCTCGAACTCACGGACCGCGAGATCATGACCTGAGCCGAAGTCAGACGCTCAACCGACTGAGCCACCCAGGCGCCCCGGAAAGATTCCATTCTTTTTCATTGCTGAGTAGTATTCCATTGTGTGTGTGTGTGTATGTATATATCCCATCTATCCATTCATCAGTTGGTGGACAATAGCCATAATGTGACTATTATTGATTGCGCTGCTATAAACATTAGGGTACATGTGCCCCTCTGAATCAGCACTCCTGTGTCCTTTGGATAAATACCTAGTAGTGTTATAGCTGGGTCGTAGGGTAGTTCTATTTTTAATATTTTGAGGAACCTCCACACTTTTCCAGAGTGGCTGCACCAGTTTGCATTCCTACCAACGGTGCAAAAGCGGTTCCCTTTCTCTGCATCCTCACCAACATCTGTTGTTTCCTGAGTTAATTTTAGCCATTCTGACTGGTGTGAGGTGGTATCTAATTGTGGTTTTGATTTGTATTTCCCTGATGATGAATGATGTTGAGTATTGTTTTTGATGTCTCCAGTTCAAGGTGTACTATTTCTTTTAAGTTACCCCCAAATTAGTGACAAACCTCAGAATATAGATCTTAGCTATATATTGTCATTCCATTAATAAACTTTTATTTTCTTTTGCGGAATTTTATAATCGGCAAGGAAGTAATCAACTAAGTCAACATTTTGTTGACTTATTGGGAAGATTTTTAAAAATTCCAATAAAACATAATTTCTAAAAATTTCATGCAGCCCTTGGAGGGAAAAAGATATACTGTTTAATGACAAATCAAAATCTATTTCTATATCTTAATTATTTTCCCTCTTTGATTAAAATAAGCACAATGAATTGACGTAGGCCACAAATTATATATGGAAATAAACAATATTTTCCAGTCAGTCAAGTATATTGAATGAAGACTGACAATGATCAGATTTTTGTGGTAAAGCGGTATTTGGAAATTCTGAGAGGCACAGTTAGTGATGGAATCACCAAAAAGGATCAACAATTATACTGCAGTAGAGCTTATAATTATGGATCTGAGGATTTTAATTATACCCTCCTATTTTTTAACTCAGCTGTAAAACAAACATTCAAAGGGGAGAAAAAGATGAATCTACTGAGTTAGAAACCAGAATATGTAAATTTCTCTTCATAATTTGAGGTGGCAATTCTGGTATTAATGGATTGTTTTTAAGTGCAATCACTTTAGGGGAAGAGCTCATGTTTGTCTTGTGAAGACCATCTACATTTTCAATTTTTTTAAAGTTTCATGTGTGGGGAGAAAACCCAGTGAAAAGGTAAGGTGTATTCAACTGTTGAAAGCATCAGGCAGTGTCATTTCTGTAGCTATTTTGTAGACAGAATTAATAAGCAGGCGGTCTTTTTCTTCCTTTCGTGAGACTCAATCTCTCAGCATGTGTATTAGGACTCTTGTGGTTGCAACCAGGAGAAACCTTGACCCTCATGAGATTTGTGGGCACAATAACCCAAGAACTTTGGTCTTCTCTGTCTTCCATTTGGTAACAAGTTCCTGGTAGGAATTCGAGTCCCTACAAGCTAATAGTTTCAGACACATCTGGAGCCGGATGACAGTCCTGAGCCCAATACTGCTCACTATAGTGAGACCGTGTTAAATCAGCTTACCAAATCTTCCTTAACTTGACTCTGTTCTACACAGAGCCTGTTTATCATTGGAAATTTTCAAAATCCTTTCTCCTTTTGTACATTTGGCCAATATTAAAACTGTCCACATTCTCCTGAAAACATTTATAGACATAGAAGGGTATCATAAATAATGAACTTTCAATGTGGGTTAGTGTTCGGCAAAGAGATTGTTTTTTTCTTGCCTTTCTAAATAGTGATCACACTTCATCGTCATTTAAAAAGCGCCTCTCTTGTGGAACTATCCATTCCATGAAAGCAGGGATTGGATCCTCTTTGTTAACAACAGGGATCCAGCGTCTGTGAAGCGTTTAATACATGGAACTTAAAATCAATGAGAAAGGTCCTAAAATAAAATATTTTCCAATAAAATAGCTCAAAAAAATTTATATTAACTAGATCTTTCAAACATTTTGGAAACCTATTTGCCACAAAGCAGTTAGAACTGTTTGGAAACCTCAATTTATCCATTGTATGAATAGTTCTTGAGTTTATAGTCTAATGAGGAAAGTTGACAATCATCCAAAGCACAAATAAACAAAATAATGTCAAATGGTATGTGGTATGGGAGAACAATAATAAAGTAGGGCAAAGGTGAAGAGAAAGGCAAGGCGTGTGCTGTTTTGTATATTGTAGCTAGGTAAGGCCTCTCTTAGCAGGTGACATTTGCTCAGAGACCTGAATGAAGCCAGGGAGGGAACCCTGCATATATCTTGGGGTAGACTATTTCAGACAAAGACAACAGTAAGAGTAAAGGCAGAAACAGGCATACCGAAGGAAGTAAAAAAAAAATCTCAATTTGACTACAAATCAGAGTAAGGAGAGTCAGAAAGATGATGTTGGAAAGTAGCCAGCCACCAGATTACTTAGGTCCTTTTAAACTTGGTAAAATCTGGGGGTGCTTGGGTGGCTCAATCGGTTGCGCATCAGACTTGGGCTCAGATCATGATCTCACGGTTCGTGAATTTAAGCCCCGTATTGGGCTCTCTGCTGTCAGCACAGAATCCTCTTCAGATCCTCTGTCCCTCTCTCTCTCCGCCTCCTCCCCATCCTCTCTCTCTCTCTCTCTCTCTCTCTCTCTCTTTCTCAAAAATAAACATTAAAAAAATTTAAACTCGGTAAGGTCTGAAGATCTTATTTTGATTAATGTGGAATTTCCTTAAAAGTTTTGGGGTAGAGGAATAAATGATGTTGTTTACATTTTAAAAGATTTTGCTCCCTTTTGTGTGAAATAATCGACGGTAGAGCGGCAGAGAGACCATTTAGAGATGATTATAATAGTCCAAGTGAGAGACGGTGGTGATGGCTTGGTCCAGAGTTCAGGTAGTGACAAATTGGATTTAAAAAGTTTTTTTCTCTGACATCTTATTATGAAAAATTTCAAATATACATAAGAATTGAAAAGCTAGAAAATTGAAAGAGTGAACTAGGTTCTAGAGTTAACATCTTACCATATCTGCATTATCGTATAGTTATCCATGCTTGTATTTATCCATCAATAGCTCCTCTTTCCTTTATGCATTCAAAGTAAGTTACAGACATAATACCCTTCACTGCTAAACACCTTGGCAATTTGCATTTATTTTTAAAGTGATATTGTCAGACTTGTAGACCAATTGGATGTAGGATGTAAAGGTAAAAGGATTGAGGTTTCTAGGTTTTTGACGGGAGCAAAACCCTGTTGAAGAAGAATGGGATCGAGGAGGAAAACTAAGTGCTTTGCTTTGCATCTGTTGAGACTGAGAAGCCAGTTAGACCCAGGAAGAGTAGGCAGCTAGATTAAAATATTTGGGGCTCAGCAAAGACATGGGGGCTGGTGAATCCATTGGAGTCAGTAGCTTCAACAACACAGCACTCACACTTGCACAATCAAAATTCCAAGTGTAATTGACTCCCTAAAAGCTTAACTACTAATAGCCTACTATTGTCAGGAAAATACACAGTGGATTAACACACATTTTTTGTTTTATATGTATTATACACTGTATTCTTACAATAAACTACACTAGAGAAAATAAAATGTTCTTTGTTTTTTTTTTTAATGTTTATTTATTTTGAGAGAGAAAGTTAATGCACATGTGAGCAGGGGAGGGACAGAGAGAGAGGAGCAAGAATCACAAACAGGCTCCCCGCTGTTAGCGTGGAGCCTGACACAGGGCTCAATCTCATGAACCATGAGATCATGACCTGAGCTGAAATAAGAGTCAGTTGCTTAACCAGGTGCCCAAGCAAAGAAAATGCTAAGAAAATCATAAGGAAGAGAAAATATATTTACAATACTGTGCTGTATTTCTTGAAAAAAATCTGTATACAAGGAGACCCACGCAGTTCAAGCCCATGTTGATCAAGGGTCAACTATATTTATAGCTTGGGACTAAGTGAGATTACCTAGGGAGTAAGCGTGGATATACAAAAGAAGAGAAAAAGTTTAAGGTCTGAGCCTGGGGGCGCTCCAACATATGGAAGTTAGAAAGAGAAAGAGGATTGAGAAAATGAGACTGTGTGATGCCAGTAAGGTAGAAAGAAAACCAGGAGACTGGAGGGTCCCCAGGAGCAGGTATATTTCAGGAAGGAGGGATTGAGAGAGTACTGCCAAGCCGTCGAGGTGATGAAGACTAAGATTATGGATCACAGAAGCTGGCAACATGTCAATTGCTAGAACTCCGAAGCCTAAGTGCCTGGCACATAGCGGATGTTCAACAAGTGAATGAATGGAGATCTTTGGTGGTCCTGATAAGTGGAACAGTTCAGTGCAGTCGTGAGAACAGAAGTAGGTTGAAGACGCTTCAGGGGAATCAGAGGTAAGGAACGTGAGTAGAGTGAGCAAAGATACTATTCAAGAGTTTTCCTAAGAAGCAGAGCAGAGAAACAAGACTGTATCTTGTGAAGGTTGTAAAATCAAGGGGAATTTCGATTTTGAATAATGAGAAGTATTGTAGCATGTTTTATGCCGATGGCAATAATCCAATAGGGAGGAGAAAATTAACAGGAAAGGAGGAAGGAGCAAAGATTGCGGACTGATGGCCTGTGCATCGGGAGGAGCTTGACGTTAGCAGCACAGTCTGTTCTTCTACAGAAACAGGAAGGAATACAGACTTTAAGGAGACATATACAAATAAGTTAATAGAAAGAGTAGTCACATGTTCATTCTCTTGCCCATCCAACTATGGTTTATTGAGCATCTACTTAGGCTAGCCAAGCAATGTTTTAGGAAGTGAGACTTCAGCAGTGAAGAAACAGACAAGAGCCCCTGCCTTCATGGGGCTTAAACACTAGTGGCAGGAAGATAAGACTATGTATTTGGGTGTATCAGGTACTGTGAAGGTTATGGAGCAAAAAAAAGCCAGGAAGAGAACAAGGAGCTCTTTAAGGGAGTCATTTTAATTTTAAAAATGATAATTGATGATTTTAAATAGACTGGTCAGGGGACATTTTCTTTTGGTTACTTCTACTTTTCTCAGTGAAATAGAAAACGAGGCAAGCAGCAGAGACAGGGGACAGGGACGAAGCTGTTGGGAGTGCTGGAAATTTGAGGAGAGAGAAGTCATGCACTTGCTCTCTCCAAAAGAGGGAGAGAGAACGGTCTAGAGAAATGTGAAAGATGAACGAACGTTCAGAGAAGGGATGAAGGATGTAGAGGAGTTTCTTGATGACAGACTGAATTCTTGAGAGAACATTAGGAGGGTTTGGGGTATCAGGTGGGATGAGCCATTGTCCTGGTGATGAAGGCTGAGGTCTCAGGGTGACTGAGGCATATGGGCTATGATGAGAGGTGTCCTGATGGTCTCGTAAAGGGGGCCAGGTGTGGATAATCTGCACTGACCCCAACTAGTGCCTGAGATTGGTCTCCGTAGCCATTTGCAGTCACTGTCACTGAGGGGACAGTACAGGTGGCCATCTTATTGGGAGCCGGAAGAGCTCTCTATGGTTCTCTTAAAAACCACTGTGATCAGTGCCACAGGGTTGGAGTAGGGCAGCCATCCCAAGAACCACTGCACAGGAATCCATAATTTAAGTCTATTTACAGAAGGAAAACGAAGATTCACAATGATTATTCTATTCAAAGTCAATAGCAATATCAAAGGCACAACGAAACAAGACAAAGTGAACAAAAATGTGCTGCTGTTCACGTGAGAAAAGTTAATCAGAAGTTAACATCTCTGGGCAGCTGGCTAGCTCTGTCGGTGGAGCCTGTGACTCTTGTTCCCGGGGTTGTGAGTTCGAGCCGCACATTGGGCATAGAGATTACTTAAAAGGGTGGGGGGTAAGGTCTTGAACAGACATTTCTCCAAAGAAGACATACGAATGGCTAAAAAGTATATGAAAAAATGCTCAATGTCACTAATTATCAGAGACACGCAAATCAAAACCACAATAAATATCACCTCCCACTTGTCAGGATGGCTACTATCAAAACAACAAAAGGCCGCAAATGCCAGCAAGGCTGCGGAGAAGTTGGAAATCTTGTACACTGTTAGTGGGACTACACAGTGGTGCAGCCACTGTGGCAAACAGTATGCAGTTTCCCCAAAAAGTTAAAAGTAGAACTGCCGTATGACTCAGCAGTCTCACTTCTGGGTATTTACGTGTAAGATTCATTTCTGAGTTGCCCCTCAGGGTCCTGGTCTTCTACCCTAACTTCACCTTAAAATTTAATCTCTATGTAATATCAGAAGAAAGGGAGGAAAGGTTTAAATCATTCAATATGACATTCTTAGAATATTCTGGTATATGGTGAAATATCTAGTTGAGGCATCTACTGGTCAAATGAATTTGAGAATTGAGGCAATTATCTGGGTTATTCAAGCTAAAGACAATTTTGCTTCAAATAGTGTATAATTGGGGGAAAAGTGATTTTAAGAAAAGCTTTAATTACCTAGAAAATAAGCTTTGATTCTTCACATGAAAGGCAGATGTTTGAAGAAAACCAGAGTCATATTTTTAATAAATATTTGGGGGGAGTATTTACTTCATAACTGAATGACTCATGCTACCGTCCACAAGATGGCATGCAAGTTTGTAACATACTTTAGCTGGTAGTCATGCTATTTCTACACATCTTGTAACAAAGAGCAACACGGACTAATTACATAAGAAATTATTTTTATTCTGCCTTGCAAATGGCAAATGTATACATTCTAACGTTTCTTATAGGTAAATGTTCTTGTCTTACAAAGACACTTACAAAGACATGCATATTCAAGCATCATTATTTGAAGGCTATGAGCATAGAAGTCAATAATTTCAGTCTATTTACAAGGCAAAGGAAGATTTGGCAATGACCGGCCTGTTCAAGGTCCATACTGTATAGAAGATCCAACAAGACAAGACAAAACAAACAAAAATGTTCTGTTGTTCATGTTGAAAGGACATTTTTATGAGACTAAGACAGGAATTGGAAAGAAAATATTTGTTTTCTTCGGAGGATTTACTTCATTATTTCTAAGTATTCTTGAAAATATTTCTTGGACAGCTGGGAACTGGCCATTCATCCTGAATAGGACTGTGGTTCTTTGCTGCAATCATAGAATCCCATGGTTTGCTGTTAACAGAACACAGCTGCCAGGGCCCCTCCTCAGATGAATTAAATCGGAATTTCTGAAGGTGGAGCCCAGGCACCAGTATTTTTAAAAAGTTCTGCAGACATTCTAGTGGCACCTTAGACACCCAAATTCACTGACAGTGCTGTGATTGTCTGCTCCTCAGCTAGCGGCAGGTGTCACTAATAGCATGTGGTACTTCTCTACCCGGAGCTCACAGTCTTTCCCAATGTAATGCTCCCACATAGGCCTTACCAATCCTCCAAGAGTTGAAATGAAGCCAATTTGCTATCAGAATTATCAAAGAGTTTGGGACAGGATTAAATGCTACTCCCACATAAGGTGGCTGGTTTCTTAAGGTGCTAGCTAACACTGCTTTCCTAGCACGATTCAGCTGGGCAACTGTTTCAGCTGCACAACTGTTTCAGCTGCTGGAGGGAAGGGAGTTGTAGAGACTGGAGTGGATACCATCCCCGCCCGCTTCCCAGATACCTCTGTACCATTTCTGTGTGCTGCTCCCCGCTCCTGCCAACTTCCGTGTGCTTTTGGTTCCTTCAGCAAGAGGAGGACTGTCTTCAGACTTTTCTTTCATTTCAAAGGGCAGGAAGTACCTGGAAATTTGTGTCTCCCTGGGGTGGCCCTGTACCATCTAACGAGGGCGAGGAGTAGCGAAGCCCCTCCTCCTGTTCCTTGGGTGGGGACAACTGTGAGGCATACGGTCCACAGCAAGCTCCCTCGAGGAACCTGGCTGAAATTGCTTCTAAGGAGCTCAGAGGTCGCACTTCTGCTTGGCTTCCTCTCCTGCTCTGTCTGATCCCCCACTTCCGCCCTACTTTTCCTGGAGCTTTTAATTCATAAGTCACTTGCACATACATTATCATCTCAGGATTTGTTTCTAGGGGGTCCCTAAGACAATGCCAAAACCTAAGGCTATTGAGCTGAGCATCGGTATAAACCAGGCTTTAAATCATGCAGAGTTAATCCTTCTGGAGAGAACCTTTGGGTGCTGTTTTGCTCCCATCTGTGAAAAATGTGGACCTGAATAGACCATGGGACTGACATGTATGTAAGAAAGGGCAGAATGTGCTCTACCAATAGATCTCCGACTTGGTGGCACTGTGAAATTATTCGAAGAGTTAAAAAAAATACAGATGCCCAGGTTAGACCCTCAGGGACTTTGATTTCATTAGTCTGGGATGTGGTCTGGATATTGGAACATTTGAAAAAGCTCCCAAGGGAATCTATTTACAGCCAAGTTTGAGAATCACTTTATTTTTATTTAAAAAATTTTTTTATGTTTATTTATTTTTGAGAGAGAGAGAGAGAGAGAGAGTAAGAGTGGGAGAGGGGCAGGGAAAGAGGGGACACAGAATTTGAAGCAGGTTCCAGCCTCTGAGTTGTCAGCACAGAGTCCATCATGGGGCTCGGACCCACAAACCATGAGATCATGACCTGAGCCGAAGTTGGATATTTAACCGACTGAGTCCCCCAGGTGCTCCAAGAATCACTTTAAAAGAACTAACTTTAGAGAAACCACAGTGGCTCAGTCGCTTAAGCAGCCAACTCTTGATTTCATGGGATCAAGCCCCAGATCGGGCTCTTTCGTGTTGACAGTGTGGAGCTTGCTTGGGATCCTTTCTCTCCCTCTATTTCTCTGCCCTTCTCTCGCTCATGCTGTCTCTGTCTCTCTCAAAATAAAGAAAGAAACAAAATAAAAGAACCAACTTTAGAATACATAAACATCACTCTGGTTAGCCTGTTAAAAATTCATATTCCCAGGCCTCTGTGCCCCACTATTCTGAAGTAGCTTTGCATAAAAATAAATATTTTTTGAAATTTTCATAAAAGTAGAGAGAACAGTATCATGAATTCCCACTGAATTATCACCTTTAACAATTAACTCACAGATAAACGTTTTAAATATGCCTTTGGTCCAGGAGCCACGTGCTGAAAAACACTGCAAATGGTTTGTAAAGATAGCTCTTCAGATGCTGTAGCGGCTGCCAGGTGAACATTAAACACCTGGATAAGTCCAACAGCTGGCTTGGTTCAGGACAGCAAGTCAGTTGCAACTTGCACATCCTCTGTGATTGATGGATAGATGCTCTAAGGAGGGCTGAGAAGCATTTCGAGGCTGAGTGTAGGTTCGGCTAGCCAAGATGCTATAGGCAATGCTTGCATAGGGGTCCCTAAATTCAGCTAGCTATGGGGACAATGTATTACATGTGGTTATTAAGACTTTGTTCTGGGAAGAATAAGGACTCTAACAGTCCAGTTGAAGTGTTTCGGTAGCAAGCTATTCCTATTGCTTATAAAACGAATGTGAGAGAGAGCTCTGATACTCTGGAGGAAACTAGAAGCGATCTCATGTGAAACCCCAAGGCATTAAGGGCAAACGTCAGTCCTGTGATGCTTCTGCTGAGGGCGTTGCTCACGGTGAGCATTGCTATTACTTTCTGCATCGTTCCAGGATGAAAATGCAAGATTACACTAACATAATGAATGATTAGTTTAGAATCACCATCTGTGCTTATAGTTTGAAAATAATTTCTAGAAAAGGTAGCTCTCCTATAAAAGGTTTTGCAGGCTACCAGTGATGAGCTGATATTTGTACTTTAAAAAAAAAAACAAACCAACCTCACAGAGTATCTCGTTATCCAGAAAAAAAATTAGCCCCGATCATATTTCTGTACTAATTTCCTTCAAGAAAGTATTACCTTGGTCCAACCATGAAAGTAGACACAAAATATCAGCACAAGGGCTCATTCTCATGTTGGGAAGTCTAGGTTAAGATATTTTGGTTTTAGGGGTGCCTGGGTGACTCAGTTGATTGAGCGTCTGACTCTGGGTTTCAGCTTGAGTCATGATCTCACATTTTGTGGGATCAAGCCCCAGAGTCGGGCTCTGCCCTGACAGCACCAAGCCTGCTTGGAATTCTCTGTCTGCCCTCTCCTGCTCACTCATTCTCTCTCTCAAAATAAATAAAAAAACTCAGAAATATATAGTTAGGTTTTACCACTTTCTAGCTTTGTGACCTTGGGCAAGGCTTCAGCTCTCTGTGCCTCAGTGTCTTTGTTCATAATGGGTTAATAACAGCATTTACCTCAAGGCTATTATGAAGTTTAAATGAGGTAATACATTAACGGGCCTAGAATAGTGCTTGGCAGACAGGACTTGAATATTAGATCATGCAATTAGTACTATTCTGTGATAATATTTTTTTCTCTTATTTTTCCCCACTTTTCTGACTACTCTTTCTTATTTTCTTTTCTCATTCATCCTCCTGTGTTGGACTTCAAATGCTGAAAGTTTCTTAGGGCCCCATCTGCCCCGCCCTACTCTTCCCTTCTTTTCCCTTCCCTTCTCTGTCCCTCTCCTCCCCTCCCTTCCCTTCCTCTCCTCTCTCCTCCCATCATTTTTTCCCCCTTCCCTTCCTTTCCTCTGTAAAGAGTAACACCAGATTGTTCTGTCACTGTGTCCTCACCTTTGTAGATTTTTTAATCCCCACCCAGAACATTTAAAAACAATTTTAAATACAATGCATTAAAAATAGAAATATAGGGCTGCCTGGGTGACTCAGTTGGTTAGGTGTCTGACTCTTGATTTTGGCTCAGGTTGTGACCTCAGGGTTTGTGAGTTCGAGCCCCACATTTGACTCCGCGCTGACAGTGTGGAGCCTGCTTGGGATTCTCTTTCTCCCTCTCTCTGTCCCTCCCAGCTCGTGTGAGCACACATACACTCTCTCTCTCAAATAAATAAATAAATAAATAAATAAATAAATAAATAAATAAATAAATAAACATTAAAAACTCTTGAAATATATACTGCTTTTCTCCCAGGAAGACAGCTTCCCATGAGACAGACAGTATAACATAAGGGCTCTAGAGTCAGAAAGACCTGGGTTTGAGTTTTAGTTTTTCCACCCACTATTCTTGGACCATTTTCTTAATGTTTGTAAGGCTCAGCCTCCCCCACTGTAAGACGGGGCTGAGGAGAGGACAGACCTCATAGCGTTATTTCAAGGATTCAACGAGATAATTCATGACAAATGCCGAGCACAGAATCCAGGTCATGGCAACTGGTAGCCGTCACAGTTGTTGTTTTTGTTCCTACTGATGCTGATAACACAGAAGAGTCTAGCTGTGATTCCTCATGGCTGTCTCAAAGACTGAGGTCCTAACTCTCCTCTTTGGGTTTGGCCTGCAATTTAGGCTCTGACATTTCTCATTCCCAAGCTTCTCTGAGAGCAAATAGTCATGAACAAGCCTTTCAGAGAAGGGAATAAACTGGATTTTGAAGATAAGTCCATCCAGAGGACAGGAAACTGCCCTTGCTACACATTGTCTCTCCGCTGTAAGCTTCTGTCACGGCTCTGAGCCTGGAGTGGGGCTGCCATTGCCATTGTTATTCTTACGGATGAGGTTATTTCTTTATGCGTCGGTGTTATTACAGATCACAATTAATCCAAGTTGCCTGGCCCCACAAAGAGTTAATTTCTTGTCCCTTGGACTGCCTTCCTGTTCAGGGGATCGTTCATTTGGGTGGCTTTCCCAGTGATGGCCCTGGCTGCCTAGCAACCAGCAGCTCCAGCCTTCCCCAAACAACTGCAAGACTTGTTTGGATCAGTGCTATCGGCGTTGGTTTTTTGTTTTTTTTTTTTTAAGACGATCTCATTTTATGAAAAATTAAACCTCATAAAAATACAGCTTCTCAATATATGCTGATCCCAAACAATTGTTGACAATGGTGTAATGCTGAAACTGAATTGGGAACTGCCAATTCTTGAGGGGCTACAAACATAAATGCGGGTGTCTTTATTTGTATCTAACCGTACCTAGTACTCGTGGGCACTCTCGGGTAGAGTAGCCACCAACCATTCTTGACCTCCTGCCATGAAATGAGCATCATTATTCCTGTGTTTTCCTTAAAAGTAAATATGTGATGGATATTTCTCCAGTTCCTGAATGCTAATGTTCTACAACACTGTTGAATACAAAAAGCAGAAATCAATGCCATCATAGTTATGTGTGTAGAAATGGATGGTATGAATTTAAATTAATCAGAACACGATGATTCATCAGAAAATTGATAGATTAAAAGGTCACTAATTTTTCCAAATGATTTTTAGGCTGCTTCGCAATCCTTCTGGGTTTAATCTTCTCGATTAAATTATCTCTGAGTCTACACAATTATTAAGTCAATAGGCTCAGTATAATTAACTGCTGATATTAATCCCCTCATGGATTTTTGCGCCAGCTTTTTCTAATCATTTGATTTGCACCTAGTCTAGAAGCCTTGACCTCACCTGACCTCGTTGGCAAAAAAAAGCAAAACAAAACAAAACTGTCATCGGGAGGCAATGCAGAGAGGCACTATGTAAAAGCTTGGGTCTCAGACTGGGAGCAGGCTGTTTCAACTTTCTAAGCCTCAGTATTCCTATCTGTGAAACAGGGATGATATCAATACCTATGACAGAGTTAAAGAAGTAAGAGACAATGTATTTGAAGCATTTAACAGAATAACTAAGGGGTAGTATGAATCAAAGGCAATGAGATTGTAAGAAAAAACATCTTGATAAAGTATTGCCTATACTTATGCGCATAAAGTAAGATGAACAGATGTCCAGTATTTCAATTTTTCTGTTTTATAGCTCCCCGTCCCCTCTACCAGCCCCCACAAAGCATATCTTCAGCACCAACAAACAAACAAACAAAATAATCTCTGAGTTCCCATTAAATAGCATGTTTCTGTCAATGTAATTCCTTTTTATTTAATTGTAGCTTTTGCTGAAGTAAGTGAGCAATATTCAGGTAACATACTGAATGTAAGAGATGAGGAAAATCCATTTTTAATATTTAAAGGCAGGTTGTCTGGCCTGAAGTCAGTTGAGTGGAGTATAATTTCATCATCATTATTATTGGTAAACATTTAATAAGCACCTATCATACGAGGAAGGGGAAAGATGTGGTAGCCCAGAACACAGAGATTTCAGGCCTGCTTCTTGAGGGCATGCACAATCTCTCGAGGGAACTAGTCGGTTCTCTGCAATATTTTGCTTTTTCTTTACTGTCCAATTAATGGTACTTCCTTTCCCCACAGGGCTCTGGCTTCATAATCAACGGCATTGGAACAATTTCTACAGTAGCAGTTTTTGATTTTGAGAGTGAAACTAGAAGGTAAATACTGCTACTGGTTTTTTGTTCACTCAGAAGACCTTCCTTTGGTTCATATTTCCCTCTTCGAGAATATTCCCCCCATCTGGCCTTAATGTGAAATGAAGATGCTTTTGGCATTGACTTCAACATGAACTCATCACTTAAACTATAATTGCACAATTGCTTGTTTGGGTCTTCAGTGTGGCTGTTTGGGCCCCTCTCTCCATCATCCCCTTTCTACTGAGCCAAGCACCAAAATGCAGAGGTGCGTTTGCCACCTGGTATGGAAGTTGGCGTTTTTGTTTTTGTTTAATCTGGGTAGCTGGGACACAGAAGTCATCTACAGTGTAACCCAGCAACTTTGAAAAGTTAATGGATCAACATTTTCTCTTCTTTCTCCCACATCCGCCAAATGGGTAGCCGTTGGGATCATAGGATTTCTATTTTTATAATGGTTTTTATGACCCTCCCCCTTTTCCATCACATGGTCTGCATCAAAGCCCTTCGCAGGAAGAGGAAATTTCCTAGACCTTAGCATCTTCAGTAAAACAGATTCAGGATTCAAAAATGAAATATGCTTTCTCCTGCCCACATCACAAAGATTGCAGGAGAAGGGTACTCCTAAATATATATTATCTTTGTGTATTTAAGGGCAGGAAAATTGAAAAGTCTTTATCCATTTTCCCTTACTCCGAAATTCCTCTGCCCCGTGTTTACCTGATCTGATAAATATTGCTGGGCATAACAGACAATGTCCATCACAATGTCCTTTCATTTTGGCCTGGTATACCTCATGGAAAAACGCTTATGCACATTCCAAGATATTTATCAACCTTGGGACTTGTTAATAAATAGGAGTAAAGGTCATTAATGGAGTTGAAGAAATAACTTTTCTCCTGTAAGTAAAAACTAAAGCTTTCTCTTTGCTCGTATGTTTGGAATCAGAGGGGCTGATGCTGAAAAATGGAAGGTCTGTTTGGGGAGGTAGAATAAATAATTTTTTGGCTAAAGTTCTTTTTTTTTGTTATTTTTAACACTTATTCATTTTTTAGAGACATAGTGTGAGTGGGGTAGGGGCGGAGAGAGGCAGACACAGAATCTGAAGCAGGCTCCAGGTTCTGAGCTGTCAGCACAGAGCCCCACGCAGGGTTCAAACTCATGGATCATGAAATCATAACCTGAGCTGAAGTTGGATGCTTAACCAACTGAGCCATTCAGACGCCCCATATTTGGCTAAAATTCTATGGAGAGCACACTATTGCTTAATTTTCTTCTTAACCTCAGAGTTTCTAGGGTCACCAGTGAGAAGAAAGAAAATTGTGGAATGCCTCATTGATTTTTATCAACTCCCTCCCCTCAACGGCGATCAGTCCGGGAATCTCTTGTCCAAACCCTGATGAAAGACATTTCAGAAAGGCTCATCTCTTCCTTACTCTCTTCAGTCAACTGTCCAGCCCTCAGCTAGACCAAACACAATTTGTAGTCCTTCTGACTACCTGATCTTACACATGTCTTACTCCCTCCATTCTCTTGTACTTGAGACTTTCCAGAATTACCAAAGAAATACCTTTATTCTTGAAAGCATACTGGGTTTTTGATTTTTGTCAAAAGTTATCTCATAAATAATCATCTTCCTGTAGGCAAAGTTATGAAAGAAGAGGAAAATTGAGAACTGGTTAATTTTTAGGATAAATAAAAGGAGAACAGTAATTTTGGTCTCAATCATCAGTACATTTCAAGCTAAAGTGTGACCAACTGTCCCGGTTTGCCTGGGACTGAGACGTTTCCTGGGATATGTGTGAGACGGTTGATGCTAAACCTGACAGTCTCAGGCAAATCAGGACCATTGGTGATTCCATGTCGCAGGTTATACACATGAGCATTCATCTTTCCACTGGAGTACTTTTGCTTTCCCCATTTTGAGGGCTATCTGTCCTCAAACCCACAAGCACACCTGCTAAAATGAAAACTCTTTACTCATCTAACCATCCTAATATTTCCATGTAGTCACTAAACCATTTCAAAGTGTTCGTATACCTCCTCCTTTGCCTTTGTCAGTCAGTTTTCAATACTGAAGCACAGCCGTTTAAACAGGAACCCCCCAGCCATTGCCTTGTTTGCTCTACCTTGCTGAGGACTTCCTTTCCTTTTTTTTTTTTTTTTTTATTATTGATGGGGCTTCTCAGATTCTTCTGAGTTCCTTTCAACTTGATTTGACTAATTTGGTTCCTAACAAAGTGCCAGCTATTTCCAACTGCTAAAAATCACTGGTTTGACTGACATTTTAACTAAATGAATCAATTGTCTTAACTGGTTGGTGAACCCCATAGATTCGGTTTCTGTGAGTGTGAAGTCCTATGTGTCTTTCTGTGGCTGCCTTCACGGTTTCTCCCTGGTTATTCAAGTGGTTGATCCTGGAGGATTGTTTACCGCTGCGAATCTAAAGATTTTCCTCATCAATGTCAACAATAAGGACCCTATTCTTACCTGCAGGTAAGGAAATAGAACAAATTCCTTTAATTTGACCTTGGAAATTGCATATGAAAATGTTGTCTCTGAAACGCATGCGTGACATTTCCACTAGAATGAAATGGTTTTCTCTTCTTTCCTTTTCTTTTTTGCTGAAAAGGAAAATAAACAAGTAAGGTGTAAGCAGTCGCTGAAGATAGAAGATTTCAAAGAAAATGCTTTTTTAAAAATGGAAAGTAAAATAAGTTTTTAATAGTTTCAATAAATGTATTGAGCTTGCAATAGAATAAGGTGTTATTAGTGCAAGATATTCTTAGTGTCTGGCAGGCTGGATTAACTCTCACTACCCTGAAGGAGAATTCTGGTTAAAATGATCACCAAGTAGTTTATAAGGTCATATTGGGGGTAATTTTAAGAAATTGGTTCTTAAAATAGGGGGATACGACCACAGTGCTTAATCTTCCAGGCTCTGAAGCCAGACAGGCGCAGAGTCAAATCCTCTCAGCCACGTGGCTACTTAAAAGTTACTTTAAAAAAAAAAATCTCAGTTTCCACATTTAGAAAATGGAGACCAAAATGGTACCTACTTCCTGGGGCTGCTATGAGGAAAAAAGAGAAAACATATGAAAAGCGCTTAGCATTATGTCTAAACTATAAGCAACTGCTCAACAAACAGGCTGGCTATTAACTTCATTGTTAGGTTACTTTGTTACATTGAAACATTGCTACTTAGAATCCCCTACCCCTCTACCACCTGAAAGGTAGGAAAAATATATACCATGCAACTGCTAGTCTAATAGTCTTTTCTTTCAAAACAAGTTTATTCAACATTGCAAATGCTGTCTTGAGTATTACTTCCATAAACACAACTCTGCACAATAAAGCTGCATCACGATAGATGAAGACATTCCAAATGAGAAAAACAATGGAGCATGCCAGGCAACTGATGAAGATAACTTGTAGGATTTAACCTTTGAACTGGATGCACGGAATGTTTACTTTGTAATTGACCATGGTAGGTGTGAAGTTGTCCTCCACAAATTGTATCTCCTAGTCTATGCTATTGTTACCATCTGTTTATATTGTCTCCTCTGCAAGACTGAGTTTCTTGAGAAAATCGGATTTTCTTCATTTTTAGAACCCCTGCAAGAAGCACATAGTAGATTCTTGGTAAATATCTGTTGAATAACTCTTTGTAAGACCCAATATGCTGTTCACTTGGCTGCTACAGAAGGACCACCTTAGCTTTGTCGATGCAGAATGAACAAATCTTTAGAATCTCTTAATAAGAAATAAGGGATAATTTGAGCCCGAGTCAGGATAGCTGCCTGGGAAACACATTTTTCATAGGGAAGAATGTTCCAGAGAATGAACAGTTTTCACAGGGCCGTATACTTTATTACGTCCTGTGAAAGCTCAGAAGATAACAGATTAGCATGTAGGCGGGAATCACAAGTTTATTTAATGTTAAGGAACGCAGGGAGGAGGGGTGTTGATCGATATCTTAAGGACAAGATGGTTTTCCTTTAGGTTACTCATTTATAAAGCAGGTCACAATGTAAGCTTGGTGGGCCATCCATTGGACTTCTGGATTAAACCAAGTTTATGTACAGTCATGCTGACTTAGAAAGAAACTAAAATGGCTTCCTGTGTATCTCAGGCCTTTGGAGATTTTCCCTCCTCAGCTTTCTACCATCCATGATCTTCTAGCTTATCTCCTCAGGTCTAAAGCACTCTTCTTTCTGCTTCAGGTCCAAATTTTTTTGCATGAGAGAATCTGATTGGACTTTCTGGAGTCAGTCATTCATTTCTTGTCCAGTCGGCTGTGTCTGAGGCTTAGGGTGGATCAGATTATGTGGTACATAAGTCTTCTTCTGGGGTTGAGGAGGGAAGAAATATGGCCATCTTCAGCACAGCTGCAGGTTTAAGCCATGGTAGAGCCTCTTAACACCCCATCCATGTGTCCTCCAGCCGTAAGATTTCAGTGGCCTGATTTCTAACTGGTAGTATCGACATTTCTTTGCTTGAGGAGTTATTTGGGGTCTGACGCCTAACTTGCACCACCCCCCTTCCCAGCACATTAGACATGTTGGAGGGGCACCTAGATGGCTCAGTTGGTTAAGCATCCAACTTTGGCTCAGGTCATGATTTCAAGGTTCCTGAGTTCAAGCCTCGCGTCGGGCTCTGTGCTGACAGCGCAGAGCCTGGAGCGTGCTTTGGATTCTGTGTCTCCCTCTCTCTCTGCCCCTCCCCCGCGCATGCTCTGTCTCTCTCTCAAAAAGTAAAAAAAATC
Organism: Paguma larvata; assembly: GCA_030068075.1. Classification (NCBI taxonomy): domain Eukaryota; kingdom Metazoa; phylum Chordata; class Mammalia; order Carnivora; family Viverridae; genus Paguma; species Paguma larvata. The sequence goes on along the minus strand of CM057842.1, from coordinate 29,982,282 downwards.
TATATCTATATCTTTATCTATATCTATATATATCTATATATATATATATATATATATATATATATATATATATATATATATAAAGTAACTTAGAAATGTTGGAAAAATACGGTTCATCCCCACAAGATCCCAACCAATGATCGGAGAGAATTGGTATTTGACTACTCCAGCTGCTTACCCTGCTTGTAGGAAATTTTTGAGTGCGTGTTATGTCCTGGCTTCTGGAGCTCCCCAGTGATATTAAGCTGTAGTTGCCCACAGCGGTAACATGCTTGATGAGCAGTTTTTATCGGCACTTCCCTGTCTCCCTTCCCCCAAGCCACGTTGCCCTGCATCACCTCCCAAGTAAACCACCTGCACTCAAATCCTCATCTTGGGTTCTGGCTTCTGGGGGAGTGCCAATCAAGACAGCCACTGTCCTCTTGTATGTGAGTTCCTGTCCAGCCCTCTAAACTGGCCGTTCACTCTTCCCCCTCCAATAATCTCAGTGGAGCAGCCAGAATGAATTTTAAAAAATATCAAATTGGATCATATTCCTTCGCCGGGGAACAACCTCCCGTGATTTTCCTTTGCCCTTGGGATGCAATCCAGACTTTTCACCTCATCCCAAGATGCTGTTTTCAGCGGCCCTTTTTCCTCTCCCTCCAATCTCATCCTGTCCCTTAGCTCACTTTGTTGATGGCACTGCAGCCGAATGACTAAGCTGTCTGCCTCAGGACCCCTGTCCTTGCCTGTTTCAGAACCAGACCATTAGACATTATTTTTATCACATCAGTTTTCATTTCCATAATGCTTTGTCTGTTTGAATTATTTTTCCTTTTCCACTTGTTTAGTGTTTGTGTCCCAGGTCAGACTGTAAATTCCATTAAGGCAAGGGACTTCACTGTGGTATGTATATATTACGGCACACAGTCCTGGCATATAGTTGGCACTCGATAAATGTTTGTTGAATGAATGGATGGATGGATTACCTACGAGGTACAGTGAGTCATGATCTCTTTACAGTGTTTCTAATTCTGATGTTCTTCTGTTGAGAACGATCCCCCACTCACCACCATTTTCTTATCCTCCATACCCTTCAGGGCACAAAACAAGGACCTCCTCTTCTAGAAAATGTTCCCCGTTCCCCTAAGCCAGAAACAGTTTTGTTTTTGGCATCAGCTAACATAATATGATTTATGAAGACATTTTGGTGATAAACAATGATACACCATGCCTACATTTTGAATCAGTGTCTTAATTCTAATGAACAGGGCATAATTCACAGTTCATCTTTTTCATCTCTATGTAATAAAGTAATTTTGAAAATGACAGCATGGACCAGTTTTCCACAAGATGTGCTGGTTTGTTGCAGAGCGTGGGACCATGGTTACTGCTGCCCAGCTTGATGTGGAGACAGCTGGGTTTGCACGCGTTCAGTCCTTCTCCATGAAGGCGTGTGACCGTGGCCAGCAGTGGGCAGCAATTCCAATCACTGCCTATATCCGTGGCGTTAATGACAACTCACGATTCTGTGATCAATACCTGATTAGGTGAGCTGCAACGGGGTGGGGGTGGGACAAAGGTAAGGATGCAAGTGAGTAGAGAGCAGAGGTCTTATTTTACTTATTGTCTCAACTGGGCAACTGGGCATGTGGTTGATCATCACCTTGATTCTTGTTCAGCTTCATATTCTGGTCCTGAGCAGTGACCTACCAAAAGCAGTATTTCCCAGGTCCAATAGTAAGTTGTTAAGAATCTATGCTTTGGAATCACAGACCTGGCTTAGAATCCTGATTCTATCACTCTTCAACTGTGTGATCTAGGGTAATTTGCTTCAGCTCTTTAATCTTGATTTTCTTTCTTTACAAAATGGGATAAGAACAGTACTTGCTCTTTAGGGTGGTTGTGAAGAATAAATAGGAGAATTTCTGTAACATTCTGAGCACAGTGCTGCACATGTGGTGTGTGTTTCATAAATGCTATTAATAACAGTATTATAATCCCTTATCAAAAACCCTTAGTACTGGGTACATTTCAGGATAAAGGTGTTTTTTTTTTAATTAGAAAGGGAGGAATATGATATGTATATGGTGTATATGCTATTTATTATGCCAGTATCCCAAATTCAAATCCCTGCATATCTCTGTGGTGAAACATGGGGATATTTACCCCAAATGAGGCACAGAAAGATCTGATCCTTCAGGTAATATTTGAACATCAAAAATATAAGGTCAGATCAGGTTTTGGTGCCAGATCTGTCACGAGGAAGTTCTGAGTTTCAGAGCTCTTGGATTTTGGAATTTGGATAGGGATTATGGGATCGTGTTTCTGTCAGTATGGCTATGTTTATCATTTGAGGCTCCATCTCCAAACCTACATCTCTGCCACTCTTCCGTCTCCCCTCCCCCTCCATTCTCTCAGGTACACATAGGACAGCTGCCCCCCATGTTTACTGTTTTATTCTTTTGGCTTTTTTAATCCTTATTTATTTTTGAGAAAGAGAGAGAGAGCTGAGAGAGAGAGGGAGACACAGAATCCAAAGTAGGCTCCAAGCTCTGAGCTGTCTGCACAGAACCTGACGTGGGGCTCGAACTCACGAACCATGAGATCATGACTTGAGCCGAAGTCGGATGCATAACCAACTGAGTCACCCAGGTCCCCCCCTCCCCAGCTTTATTCTTGATTATCTAATGAAAAAGAAAACCCAGCCCGGTGAATTTCTACCCATGTGGTCTTGTTTGGACCCCAATTATTCCACCTTTTAAATGGAGATGATAACGGCACCTAGCTCATGACACTGTTATAAGGCTCAAATGCAACAATGCAGGGAATTTGCTCTGCGTAGGGGTTGGCGCACACTCAGTAAATGTTCTTCTTTCTTCTTCTCCCTCTCTCGTTCCTTTTTCTTCCCCCAGGAGGGTCACGGTTAATGAATCAAACATGCTGCACGCAGTCCTATAGCCCCTGGAGGTGGCTGGAGTAATATCTGTTATGCCCATTTGCTGTAAAGAGGTTGTATATTGTCAGGGTGATAAAACGAATACATATAAAACAACAGTAAAAATATAATTAGAAATTTTGTTATATGGGCATGCTTTAGTTGTTAAGAGGAATAAAATGTGGGGTTGAAGTATTCAGGGGAGCTTCCCGAAGGAGTACTTTCAATGCTAGTCTTTGGAGGGTGAGTAGAATTTAGAGGTTGAAGAATTAACAATGAACATTGGGAGCAGAGAGATTCTAGTGAAGAAATGTGTGGATACACAGAGATGGAAGTAAGTCCACTGTGACTGTAGAATGGTGAGCGTTATTCCCTTTGACCACACATAGATTGGACCACACCATGTTCTGCATTAGAACAGTCTCGGAGAATTATCTGACTCCCACTCAGTATTTCTCCACTGAGGTGATGTATTTGGTAGACTTCCAAATAAGTACCCAGCTGGGTGCAGAAAAGAAATATTTCCAGATAATGAGAAAAGTCTTACCAAATACATAGCAACTTTGGGGAAATGGCTTCCCACGTTCCAAAGCTAGACTGACTGCCCCAGGATAAATACAGCAGACACACATGCATTATCCAAACTAGTAGATATTTATGGGGGAAGCATTACATTTTAAAGGACTATTCATCTAAAGTGCTTTTACTTTTTAAAACACAAAACAGGTACACAGGCCTAGAGGTGATTGCGAAAGATACAGTAGTTGCAAAACTTTTGTGCCATGATCATAATGAGCCTCCTGACACGATCCATTATGCTTCGAGCTTGGGACCAGTCCGTTCTGGACAACTCTTTGAGCAAGTGCCAAATGTCGAAAGTTTCATCCAGATGAGCACTAGTTGCTCTATCTCCAAGGAGTTTTGCCACCAAGATGGAATTGTCACATGGCCACAGTTGGAACAGGGCTGGTAGATTCAGCAGTAGGAGTTCTGACGCAGCAGAGAGGAGTCTGGCCTTGTCTGCTGTCTTGCTGGAAGGCATTTTGGGCAAGTGCTTCCTTATCTTGCTGCCAGCTGTCATTTTCCTCCTTGTTGTAATGAGCACAAAATAACTTATTTCCTATTTAGCTGGAAAAATGAATCAGAGGCTAAAAATCATGCTGATTTCCTCAAAGATAAGTCTGCGTGACTGCATGTGTGACGGTGGCTCATTCTCCTGGCACTGGGGGTGGTAGATTAGCCTCTCTGTCCTCTCGGGTTTGTAAACCTTCCATTGGCAGAAGATGGACACAGTAAGCTTTTTTTTTTTCCTTCCCATTATGGGGATTCTTGCCTTGGAAGAAATCCCTCTTGTAACACCTAATTTCTGTAAGTCTTTATTTCAAGGTACCAGTCCCTGCAAGGTTGAAATAATTGTTCCTTAACCCAAACATTGCCAAACCCTCCCCCTTAGCCAGAAGGTATGGCTGAGAAAGTCATCGAAGGCCTCCCTCTCTCTTTGGTCCAAACCCTAAATTTTCTTGACAAACTCCGCAAGCTATACATTGAGCTTTTGCATATGCTGTGAATTTGGAAGCTTAAGTACTGAGCCAAGAGGTTTCCTGGGTTGATGTTCATTTTAAATGCTATGGCAAACTGTCATTAAAAAAATGGAGTTTGGCTAAAGATGGAAGTTTTGTCAACATGATGCCAAGGAACATTGGGGCCGTCAAATATGCTTGTTGTATTTCTGAATAAACCCCTCCACTCATCACCCATCTTTAATAAATTTCTACATTTTCATAATTACCCTTTAGGTCTTAAATGTAACTTATTCCTATAAGTTTTTTTTTTTTTAACCATCTGTCATAACTGGCCAAGTTCTCCCTGCTACAAGTTCATATTATTAAAAGTTCTACTTCCCCTATCAAAACACTTACTACACTCTGTAATAATCACCTATTTAATTGTTGGTCTTTTCTCATTAGACTCTAGCTTTATGTAAGTTTTTGAGTGGTTCGTTTTTGTGTATCAATACCTCTAATGCTTGGTGCATAGTGGGTATTCAAAAGACTTTAATGAATAAATGAAGTGAATGAATGACATACTAAATTTAAAAAAATGTAGTCGTTCCCAAACACCTGGGTATTTGGTATCATCATGACCCATCCAATTAATGCCAACTGAGATTCTTGCCAATACTCTTATATTGAGATTGTCTTCAAGTCTCTGCTATGATATCATATATTTTTATTGCTATATCCTTAATGCCTCCAACTGTAGATCTGGTACTTAATTAGTACTCAATAAATATTTTTTAAATGGTAAATGGCTTGTCATGATCAGAATAACTGCATTTATTATGGTGCTTTATCACTTACAAAGTACTTTCAAAATATTTCCTCTTTTTAATGATTTTGCCTAAGGTCATGTAATTAGCATGCAACGAAGACAGGATATGACCTATGCTTTTCTTCTACTATGCCAGGGTGCTTCGTCCAGAAGTAACCTACTCCAGAAGGAGATCAGAGTGTCCTTTTTTGCCCCAAATTGCTTACTTCTGTGTGTCAGTCTTTGACCAGTCTTAGGAATTTTCTGATGGCGTCTTTACTAAGTGAAAATGGGCATACACTTGCCTTCTCTAGAATAATTACTTAAAACACATACATTATAAAAAAAACTCAGTCCTTATTTTTTCTGACATAATGTTATTCTACAAGGTTGCCAAGGAATTGGATTACGAAACCTCAGAGACTTTTGAAGCTGGGCACACCTGTGAAATGACAGTTTCGGTATTTGTTCACCCACCTCCCTCCAGACCTGGGTTTGATAAACTCTTCAAGGAGGAGTAAATGCCTTTTCCTTAGATGCTTCACTTTAGATTTTAAAATGTAAAGAGTCATTATATTTGGGACAGTTTTGTTAAGTTAGGCAAAAGAGGAAGGGTTGAATTAGATAGGTTGGAAGTTGTCATTAGATCTGGGAAGTCTTTTTCACCTCTGTGTAGCATCTTAAACAGTATACAACTCTTTAACTTAGTGATGCATTACTTACATGTAACACCCCATGCTCAGCCCAACAAATGCCCTCTGTAATGTGATCACTCATTTAGCTCATCCCCCCATCCACCTCCCCTCCAACAACCCTGTTTGCTCTCTATATTTAAGTGTGTCTCATGGTTTGCCTCTGTCTCATTTATATCTTATTTTATTTTTTCTTTTCTTCCCCTATGTTCACCTGTTTTGTGTCTTAAATTCCACATATGAGTGAGATCGTATGATATTTGTCTTTCTCTGACTTATTTTGCTTAGCATAAGTCACTCTAGTTCCATTCACATCGTTGCAAATGGCAAGATTTCAATATTTTTGATTCCCTGAGTAATATTCCATTGTGTGTATGTGTATCTATATATATATTTACACCACAGCTTCTTTATCCATTCATCAGTCAATGGATATTTAGGTTCTTCCCATACATAATTTGGCTATTGTTGCTAGCATTGATATAAACATTGGGAGGCATATGCCCCTTCAAATCAGCATTTTTGTATCCTTTGGGTAAATACATAGGGAGGGGCAGAGAGAGAGGAAGAGAGAGAATCCTAAGCAAACTCCACACTGTCAGCATGGAGCCTGACTTGGGGCTCAATTTCACAAACCATGATTTCATGACCTGAGCCAAAGTCAAAAGTTGCATGCTTAACTGACTGAGCCACCCAGGCACCCTACAATACACAATTCTTAAAAACAGCTTTGGCTAGAGCTCCTTGGAGCTGGGAGTGGCAGGGGACATACAGAGCCTAGCCTTATGCATGATACTTAAATGATTTCATGTCGAGTGTCTTAGTCCGTTTGGGCTGCTATAACAAAATAGACTGAGTGGCTTACAAACAACAGGAATTTGTTTCCCACAGTTCTGGAGGATGGAAAGCCCAAGATCAAGGCACTGGCAGATTTGGTTTCTGTTGAGGGCTTGCTTCTTGGTCCTTAGATGTTTGTCTTCTTACTATAACCTCACACAGCAGAAAGAGCAAGGCGGCTCAATGGTCTCTTTTATAAGGACTCTATTCCACTAATGAGGGTTTCACTCTTTTGACCTAATTACCTCCTAAAGGCCCCCGTCTCCTAATACCGTCACATTGTGGGAGTAAGTTTCAACATATACATTTTGGAGGGACACAAATTTTCAGTTCAAAGCATTTAGTAGTGCCAAACATCTCTTACCTGGAAAGAGCCAGATAGTGGGTAACATACAGTCCATACATATTTTTATTATTATTTTATGCGAATTATTTCACCTGATATAGGCAGACCCATCATTAATGCAAACCATGGGACCCTTGTCAATTCCACAGTTTATTCCCTTCATGAAAGTATATTTCATTTTCTGCCATTTGGTCTTCTCATGGCTATCCCATTTTGGGTCAGCCTGTGCTATACTGGGCACACTGGTATATCGAGGTTAGGTCCGCCAAGATTGCATGGTCATAAATCCTTTGGCATTTGTGGATTTAACCGTCATAATTTTCCTAGCTGCAAAACACTCTGAGGGACAGGTTCAAATTGTGTGCTGTGGAGCCGGAGCAGGGTGCCTGACTAGTGAGAAGGCTTAGCCAACCACCCGACAACTGCTGCTTTCTGCTTGTTGTTTTACAAATTAGAATACACATTAAGTGCCCCCAAAGCATCACTTACACGTTCGATTGCATATTACCACATTTTAAGAGTGAATTCGTGGCTGTAACGGGAATTTGTGAAAATGAAGATTCACAAATATTTCTGGATACATCTATTATGAGTGCCAAACGTCCAATGTATATGGGAAGCATGATAATAAGTGATCTAGCAGGTGGTTGACATCAAAGATGTCCAAGAAGGTGTGGGTGTTTGGGCTTGGAAGTAGAATGTCAATGCTTGGCGAGAGAGAGCCTAGAATAGGGCTGGCATTTGGGTTTTATCTCCTGTGCCAGCTCAAATCCATTCGTAATGGTTGTCTGGATTATTGAGTTGAGGATTCTGAGGCCGCATCTGGAAGCAGTGAGGGAGAGTACTTTGTCATGGATATAGGGGGACAGAATGATGATATGCGTGTATATGTTTGCACCTAAAGGGAACTTAATGCCCTACTTTAAGCAACAAACAGATCCAAAGCTCGTTAAATCTCTCTTGACTCATTGGTATAGGAATTTTGATGGGGCTAAGTTTCCAAATGTGATTTGTAGGATTCAGGGATCCAACTGGGTAAAGAGGTGATTTGTGAAGGACAGGGACCCATGCATGACAGTATGCCCAGAATTTTTCTCATGTTTTCTCTGTTCCTTACTGGCAGCGTTTCAATGGTTCATACAAAAGCCCCAGCATAGCCCAAGTGACCTTTTAGGAAGAATGTTTTGCTTACAGCTTCTCCTGATGGCCTAACTAAGAAATCCACTCCTCTTACCAGATTTGAACCTTTCTCCAATATAGAGGAGAAAAAAAATCTCTCACCATAATAAATCCCCATCCTCTCTGGTCCTCACACCTCAACGTATTTACAGCAAGTGCTAATAACACATGCTTGTAACACTCTACACGTAATTTGGTCTGTTTTTATAAGCCAGCTAATTAGCACAATTTTGAGTATTTGTGGATGCAATAAAAATCATAGTATGGGAAAGCTATAAATGGCAACTGCCCTCGTAGCACATAAATGGAATTTATTAAAGGAAATATAGAGGCTTTCACATAAATCCCTTGTCTGTGTGGAGCAGTCCTCCTTAACCTTTGTTGAGGTCATGGAATACCTTTGAGATGCTGATGAAAGCTATAGACCCTATTTCTAGAAAAATACACCAAATAATATACACCAAGATATAAAAATGCCACAGATTCTCTGAAGTAAAGGTTCTATGGATCCCAGATGAAATTTTCTTGTTTGACAAATGTGGTATTGACTTTGAGGACAATTAGCAGGCATTCTTCAGAACATGATTTCAACAAGATAATCCATGAAAAAAAGAATTCCAGGGTCAAATAAGTTTGAAGAATAATGTATAGCTGGAGATTAAAAATATATAATGACATATCAGAAATCCTAAGAAGTCTTGCCATAAAGACTTTTTATCTTTGTTCAACTTAGCATTTTGCATTTGACATAGTACCATCTCAGAGGAGCCATTTTGGGAGATGTTGGTAGGCACAACTTGGTCCAGTACCCACTCCATGACTTACTAACTTGGGGCAATAAACTTAACTCTGTGAACCTCAGCTTTTTCGTCTGCAAAGTAGGAAGGGTAATACTAATGACAAATCAGTACCTTGCATACCTTGATATGATTTTATTTTAGAAAACTTTCCTTGTTTGCAGTTTGCCTGCTTTTATGTGTAACCATCAAACTCTCAAACTCCTTCTTCCTGTCAACTTTCTGATATGTTAGCTTGGGCTTGTTGGACTGAGATATAGAATTCCTTTTCTATACCACACAATATACAAACATCCGTCTGACATGAATAAAATGTAATGACTACTTTTCACTTAACCTTTCAGAGTGTGAAAAAACATCCTTGGGAATGATCTCATTTTGTTCTCATATACACACTGGGAGGTAGGAGTTGAAAGTGATGTTATTTCTTTTTTATTGATGAAGAAACTGGGGCCTTTGAGAAGTTGAACTAGTTCAGAGCCACAGAGCATATATCAAAGCCAATTCTAGAACATGGGTTTCCTGAGTTTCTTTTCATTCTCCCTCCAAGGATACATATTAAAAACAGGATGCGGAATATCATATGGGTCAAGAGTGACACCCAACACATGTTCTTTTTTTTTTTTAATAGTTTATTGTCAAATTGGTTTCTATACAACACCCAGTGCTCAATCCAATGAGCGCCCTCCTCTGTGCCCACCACCCACTCTCCCCCCTCCCACACCCATCTCTCCCCTCAGTTCTTTCTTATTCTTTGAGAGTCTCTCATGTCATGTCTTCCTTCCTCTCTGTGGCTTTTTTTTTTCCCTCTTCCCCTCTTCTCCTCCCCCCTTGTTCTCTGCTAGGTCTTCCAAAGCCTACCTATGCGTGGGAACATATGGCATCTGTCTTTCTCTGCCTGACTTATTTCACTCAGCATAATATCCTCCAGTTCCATCCATGTTGCCACACATGGCCAGATTTCATTCTTTCTCATTGCCGCATAGTATTCCATTGTATATATATACCACATCTTCTTTATCCATTCATCAGTTGATGGACACTTAGTCTCTTTCCATGATTTGGCTATTGTCGAAAGTGCTGCTATGAACATTGGGGTACACATGCCTCTATGCATCAGCAGTCCTGGATCTCTTGGGTAGATTCCTAACAGTGCTCCAACACATTTTCTAATGGAAGAGATTGGACTAGTAAAAATGCAAAAAACTCATTTGTATCCGATAACTAATTATATATTTATACACATGTATATGTATATCACTTGTATAAGATAAAATCTGACCTGCGATACGTTACATATCTTTGACCACTTGCTTTGGCTCACACCAGAATTCATTTGTGGTCCTTGAGAATGCAGAGTCTGGGAACAAGGATCATTTGGGAGCAGAGAGACAGTCCCACCACGGCTTCAAAATCCTCCACTAATCCTACTCGTGGGGACACATTCAGCTTGTTTGTAGAATAAAACCATCACCACAAAGTGGTGTTTATTCACTGTTCACTTTTGCAGGAACAGTGACCATCATTTTAGAGATTGCTCCTGCCAATGACTTTGGCCCTGTATTTAAAGCTGCATATTATTCATTCTCTGTTCTGCAAACTTCAGGAGTTAAGAGATTCCTCGCTTTGATGATGTTAAAGCACGCACAAGAGAACTCCTACCAGATCTCAAATGAGTGACCAATGGAAAGAGCATGTGAGCTGACAAAGCACTAGCAGGTGAGGGAGCACCTCTAGGGCTCTGGGGCTTCAGACCTTCAGAGAAGTTCATTTTCATTAGTAATGCTCTCAGTGCATTATCCTGATGGTTCCTCAAAGCCTCTCTTGAAATTTCATGTCAGATCTTGGATTTTTGTAATGGCAAATGCATGTAATAATTTTTTTCCATTTCTCTCCCATTCTGCTCTGAATTAGGTCCAAGTGTAAAGAAATAGGGATAAAGTGGGCATCATCCATGCAACATTAAATCCCATGAACATCTGAGGTCTGATTTCAGGTCTAGAGTTGAGATCTTGGTCAAGGTCCTGTCTCAACCATGAATTAGGTGTGAATTAGGACATATTTGCTATATAAACCAAGGAATGTTAGATTTGGAAGGGACAGCAGAGGTAGTACTTGTATTTCCTGTCATCCAGGAGAGGAACATATCCCTTCTACGCCATTTCTGGAAGGTAAGTCCTCCAGGTTTGGCTTGAATACCTCAAAGGATGGATAGAACCAGTTGTGTGTTAGAGTCCAACCCTACTGGCTTATAAAAGCCAATTATTACATTTTCAGAAGCTTTATGGCCTGATTATTAATAATTGTCATTAAAAATAAAATTATATAATCTTAGTTACATAAATTATATTTTAAAAATTAACAAATACTCAAAACTCAGTATTTCTTACTTATGTTACTACATTTTTACTATTACCTATACCCTTGAGGTTATTTATATTTATTGGGTCTATATGGTGAAATTCTGGGTATAGAATGGTGTGCTATTGCACCTCCCCTCCAACTTAGTGTCATTATGTTGGTAGCTTAAAACTGGCAACAGTGGGAGTATTTACAACATGGAAATAAGCAAATAAACCAAGCATATCAGGGCTCAATTCTTTGTATGTTTAATTGTGTAGACTTAAGAAAGTGATAGAGAAAATGTTAATAGCGCAGATTAAACTTAAAAGTCTGTTGCGTCTAAAGCTGTAATTGTATCACAAAAATTGTGAACATATTTTTCTAGCCATTAAAAGCTGTGATCCAATTCAGCAAAGAAGTCATTCCCATCATTGATGAACTGGTGAAGATCTGACATTGTTTCTCTTTCACCTTACTTTTTTTTTTTTTTTTGATAGAGAGACAGAGAGTGATAGAGAGAGAGAGACAGAGAGAGAGAGAGAGAGAAAGAGAGAAAGAGGGAAGGGCGGCAGAGGGAGAGGGAGAGAGAATTTTAAGCAGGCTCCATGTCCAGCACAGAGCCTGATGCAGAACTCTTGAGATCATGACCTGAGCTGAAATCGAGAGTTGGACCCTTAACCAACTTTACAACCTACACTGATACATTATTGTCACCCAAAGTCCATAGTTTACATTGGGGTTCACTTTTGGTGGTATGCATTCTATGGATTTGGGTAAATATATAATGACATGTATCCACCATTATAATATCATACATTATAATTTCACTGTACTAAAAATCTTTTTTGCTCTGGCTATTCATCCTTTCCTTGTCCCTAAACCCTCGATTTTTCACTATCTCCATGGTTTTGCATCTGAGACTGGCATTTCTTTAGTCTTTTATGGTTATGCCAGTTTCTTTTTCATCTATCAAAATTTATCCAGAAATATAATTTAATGATTTGAAGGTAAAACTCTCTAAATATACTGAACACTTCTATGTTTTCTTAAGCATAATTTAATACTTTCTTGATGGCCGAGGAGAAAGATTATCTTTTTTTTTTAATTTTTATTTATTTTTAAGAAAGAGAAAAAGAATGTGCGAGAGAGCAAGCATGGGTGGGGGAGGGACAGAGAGAGAGGGAGACAGAATCTGAAGTAGGCTCCAGGCTCTGAGCTGTCAGCACATAGTCTGATGCGAGGCTTGAATTCACCAACTGCAAGATCAGGACCTCAGCTGAAGTTGGATGCTCAACTGACTGAGCCACCCAGGTGCCCTGAGAAAGATTTTCAATTACAGTGCTGTCAATTTGGGAGGACTGCCAAGATTCAACCTTTTTATATTCTATAAGAAAATTGGGGCCGGGGATAGAAATAGGTCCCAAAACTAGTGAGTGGCAGAGATGGTGACTGAATGGAGACTTCCAAACTTCTGGTCCAGTTCTCTGTTTAGTATTCTAGGCTGCTTTCCTTGAGTGGATTTTGATGACTGGGGTCACCAGAAGTGTGAAAACAAGTTCTGAGAATACAGAGAGATAAGTGGATCATCCTTACATGTACTATTCTCAAAATAGCTGGCTGCTGAGCCTCTGGACTAGGGAGAAGGCTTCTAGGTCTTCAAAAGAGAGCAACATGATATAGCAGAGAAGCCATGAGTGTTGGACTGAGATAGAAGTGGGTTCAAATTCTGTCTCTACCACTGTTAGTCAAATGACCTCAGGAAGTTCACATACCTCCATTTGCCTTCAAGTTCTCATCTGTAGAATGGAGATTACAATGCCCATGTCACAGAGTTGAGATGGGATTTAACTGATAGTCATATGTATGTAAACTACATGAAACATACCAGCAATACCATAGCAGCATTGCCAGTAGTAGTAGTACTAACAATAATAATAATAACTGCTAACATTTATTGAATACCTATACTGTATCAGAACTTTCCCTTTGCTTTTTTCTTTTCTTCTTCTTCTTATTTTTCTTTTTAAATCATCCCTTGATCTTCCCTACCAGAGTACATAAACTGAATGAAATTAGGGAAGGGTTGGTGTTTTGAGGCCATACATACCCATCATAGGAGACAAAATCTTCCTCACAACTCAGTGGCAATTTTTTTTAAAGGAGGAAAATGCAAAGTTAAAACTACTTTGAAAACAAATGCTCCTCAGAATATCAAACGTTTAGCCTACAGACCTTAGGGACATTAAAAAAAATCCATTAATGGGGAAGTCTTCTCAACTGCATTGATGAGCACAGAGGATTTGAATATGCCTTGAGGACTACATGAGGTGTTTTATCTCAACAAAATTATGGGAATCTATGGTCTTTAAAGTAAAACAAATTTTTTTTCTGATGGTATGTGATGAATAGCTCAATCTCTCATTCATAAAAGGCTTCTGGAGGGAGGTAGGTATAGGCAAAAAAAAATCCTTTAACAGAAATAATTTAGAAGAAAACACAAGAAAATTAAATCATGAAAGGTTGCAAGTCACAAGGGAAAACATATTTCATTTCCAATAATTTTCGATGAGGGAGTTTGGCAGAGTTGTTGAGTTTCATAATTACTCTATTTTAAACTTAGCTAAAGATTCAAAATAGTTTTTAGTTTTATTGAAAGGTTAATTTTACACCTACAGAAGAATAAGCTTCCCATATTTCACCCAGGTTTTAAATGTGAAAATGACACCATCTTTGCCCAGGAACATGTGACAGAAATGGTTAGCTCACCCTTAATCTAATTTGTGTCTTCCTGTATCAGTTATGACAACTTTCACTTAATAATGATGCTTTAATTTGGATTTTCTGTTTTCTGGATTTGCCATAATGAAATACTAAGTTCTTTTTCACAAATGTGTCTTCTTTGTTCTTGGTATTATGAGTTGTGTTCAACTCATTGTCAGAAACTGGCAAAGGAGCAGGCAAGCAGAGAAGGAAATCCTGAGATTGAAGGTAGTGGGGACAGCCATGAGATGGTTTCTTCATCATAATTTTTTATTCTTGATTATCGGTAACCAAAATGTCCTATACACGTATTGGTGAGCCTAGTCACTGTGTGGGGATGTTTACTTCACTAGATGGAGGAGGACAGTCATCTTCCCTGTGGTTTATAACTGAGGCAGAAAATGAGGAATAAATATATTGTATCATTTATCTACCACTATACATATGCTGTTTAATGAAACTCAGAAAAAATTAGAGTTATACAACAATAGGCATTTATTAGCACGTGAGTCTGAGAGTTGGCTGGGCTTGCTCAAAATTGCATGGATTGGCTAGTATTTTGCTGATCTAGCCTGGCTTTGGTTAGGGCGACAATGATTGGACTTCTTTGTCCCTCCAACAGGCTAGTCTGAGCATGTTCTCAGGGTAGAGGGAGAGGTGCAGGAAGAAGGCAAGCCTAATCACACAAATGCTTTTAAGGCCTGTTTGTGACAGGTCTGCCAATATCCCATTGGGTAAATCGAGTCATGTGGGAAGGAACTAAGATTCAGAGCAAAAATCATGGACATGGGAAGGGTAAAGAATTTAGGCTTAATGCAATCAATCTACCATATCTTCCTTTCTTCTAAAAGATTATTTGTGGGAACTACACGCTGAAATCACAGCAAAGTGATTAAAAAATATAGGCTATAGATTCAGCAGACACAGATTTGAATCCCGACTCTATGCTTACTAGCTCTGTGACATCAGACATTTTACTTAACACCACTGGGCTATGGTTTCCTTATCTGTGAAATGGGGACAGTGATAGTACATATATCACAAGGCTGTTGAGAAGATTCAATGAGACAATGTGTATAAAAACAGCTAATTCTTATATGGCATTTACTGTGTATCAGGCACTATTCTATGTACTTTATATATTTTAACTTATTTGATCCTTACAACAAGTCTGTATGGTAGACATGTTAGTTTCCTAGTTTGTAGACAAAGAATATGAGGCCCAGGGAGGTTATAGAATTTTCCAGGGAGTTACAGCTAATGAGTGGCAGAGCTGAGATGTGGAGCCTCGGCAGTCTGGTTTTCGAGTGCATGCTGTGAACCATTATCTGATGCTAATCTTAGCATAATGTCTGGTAGAAAATAAGCGTGCAAAATATGTAAGCTAATTATTACTATTATAAAGTTACTGTTAACTCATATCATTTGACTCATGACATGCCATTTACAGCAAGAGAACTGTATGTAAATCTGCCTCACGTCATGTAGATTTGGGCTTTTCAAACACATTTCATTGTCTTCATTCATTCTAATGATCCCTTCAAGAAACTGTAATATTATTTGGAAGGCAAAGACATAGCAAGCCTGTTAGAGGAGTGTATCTGCATGACAAGAACGAAACTTAATGCATATTGTTGGCAGCTTTCTACAAAGCTGGGAGAGTGACGGCCATTGATGAAGACCACCCACCAAAGTGTGACATACAAAATAACCAGTGGAGACATCCAGGTTATACAAAGGTTCTGGATTCACCCTCTGTGTGGAACGATTGGAATCACCACACAGCCAGACTCTGAGACCAAGAAGCAACATAACCTCACTGTGGAAGGTGTGGACTGTGACAGATTTCATCCTCATATAGCAATAACCATCGTAAGTAGAGAGCCCTGATATATTGGAGATGGTTTCTTAAATTCTAATTTGTGACCATTGAAATGGTCAAATGATGACAATGTGAAATGGTCAAACAATAACAAAAATTCTCATGAGATTAAAAAGTACATAATAATAGCAAATCTACCACCCATCATGTGCTAGTTCTAGGTACATTTTATATATTCATGTAGTTTATCCTCACCTTAAATCTTCAGAGTAGGCAATATTATCATTTCCGTTAGATGAGGAAACTCAGGCACAGGGTTTAGGAAACCTACCTGAAATTACTCAGGGTCCGTAGAACTGGACTCATCCCAGGCTGCCTCTCACTGGAAGGTGTTACTTACCATGGAGGTATTTAACCAAGGTAGATTCATTGGTCTCATAAGAGGAGAAAGTGTGGTCCTCTAAATTATTTTAACTACATCAAAGTATTCATGAAAGACATCAAGAATGACTGGTGTGCTGTCTTGATGACATGGTAAGTGTTATTAATGACTTTAAAGTTTTGTCATTGGTATAGAGACAGAAGCAGGATTGAGGAGCTGTAAAGTCTCCATGCAGCCTGATGACTCACTGTACATTTTCTCTTACTGTACAGAGCCCCTGGCTTGCTGCTTATGTGTTGATTAGTTTTCCTAAGTGTGTCATTGTGAGGCAAACACCAGGCCCGTTTACATCAACAGAATGGCTTTCACGGGGACTGAACTACAGTCATGTGGACAGGATTATGTGGCTTGGTTGTCTCAGGAAGGTACCTGTGAGAGTGATCTTTACACATATATACCAGTGGCAGTTTTTCCTGTAGACATTTATGAACTCCCAAAATTGTATAGGATGACACAACCTGAAATTATCATTCACTTATTACAAATTAGAAGAAGAGAAAGCAGGTAATGAAAAAACAATTTCAGGTGACTCTGTTCTTACCAAAAGAATTTGTCACTGATCTAAAGATAAAGCAAGAACTTGCTCATTTCTTCTATCATTTAACAAATATTTACTGGGCATTTACTCTGCACAATATACTGGCTTACAAAAAAGTGTAAGACTCCATACATGCCTTCACGGGGCTTAAAATTTTTAACCAGTGAAAAGTTGAACGAGTAAACATTTACAACATGTAACGAGTAAATTGATGATATAAATATATGTGACTTTCAAGTTCAGAAAAGGGAGATAGTTCTTTAGACTCTAAAGCTGGGGAATCCATCATCATCGTTGTCATCCCCATCAGCATCATCACCACCCTCTCAGAACCTAATAAAACCCAAATACTGTGATAACTCATTTTGGTCTTCAATGCCACCCTGGGAGGTAGTTACCACTACTCCTTTTCCTGGATAGAAGAACCTTATTTCCAAGACTTAGAAGTTAAGTGACATATTCGAGTTTACCCAGGTAGAAGGATTAACTCTGGGCACTTAATCACTATCATCTACCCTAAACTGTGTCTCTATTCCATCAGGAAATCCTGTTGTCCCTACTTTAAAAATAAACCCAAATGTTTCCACTCTTCACCCATCCACAGCCAACAGCCTGATTGTGCCCCCATTATCCTGCCTCAAAGGTCTTATTCGGTCTAGTGCAGTAGCCTCCTAAATAGAACCTCCACTTGTGCTTGTGCCCTGTATAGTCTGCTCTTCACATAGTATCTGGAGTGATCCTTTGAAAAAGATAGGTCATCCTCTTCCTCAAAGCTTTCCAGTGGCTTCCCATCACACTTAGCATGAGCTCCAATGTCATTCCTAAGGTCAGCAGGGTCTCGTGTAATCTGCACCCTGACTACCTCTTTGTGTTCAGCTCCTACTCTTACTTCAATGCAGCCACAAGAACTTCTCGCTGTTTCTTTAACACACCAAGAATGCTTGGCCCTCAGAGCCTTTACCCAAGGCTGTCATGCTTGTTTTCCAGACAGCCACGTAACTCACATTCTCCCTTTCATCATATTTCTGCCCCAAGGAAACACACAAAAATCCTTTTGTTTTTTAAAGTTTATTTATTTTGAGAGAGAGAGAGAGAGAGAGAGCGAGCAAGCACATACGTGAGCAGGGAAAGGAAGGGAAGAGAGAGAGAGGGAGAGAGAGAATTTCAAGCAGTCTCCACACTGTTGGCGCATAGCCCAATGTGGGTCTCAAACCCACGAACCATGAGATCCCGACTTAAGTTGAAGTGGAACATTTAACTCCCTGAGTCACCCAGGCGCCCCACAGAAGTCTTTTCTGTTGTGTGTGATGGTGAAATTTTGAAGCAACCCACCTGTTCATTCTTAAGAGAATAAAATACAGTAGATGTATTCAATGGGATACTGAGGATCAAAAAGAAATAAAAATAGTTTTATAAACGATTAAGCATCTGACTCTTGATTTCAGCTCATGTCACGATCTCATGGGTTCAGGAGATTGAGCCCCGCATTGGGCTCAGCACTGACAGTGCAGAGAGCCTGATGGGATTCTCCCCTCCCCATCTTGAAATAAATAAATAAACTTTAAAAAAAAACAGTTTTTCAAACAGCAACATTGGAAAATGGGAGAAAATATGATGCTATGTGAGAAAAGTAGGAAACAGGAACACTTGGTAGTACAATATCACTTACGCAAATGAAAATCAAATGACCAAATACCACATGTTCTGAGAGGGTACATACTTACCTAAAGACATGTTTCAAATATGGGAAAGGAGGAAGGAAACGAAGGGGGTAAAAAAGGAAAGGCCTTCTCTGAACACTCCATTAAAATGGCTCCTTCAGCTGCCCTCTATCTCCTTAACCTACAGAGTGCCTGTTTCCATATGACGTTGTATAATATATGCATTTGGTGATTTATTTATTGCTTTGCTTACTCTTTTAAAATATAAATCGCAAACGCACAAGTATTTTGTTTGGTGTACTACTCTATCTTCTGTGACTAGATCAGTGCTTAGCACAGAGCAAGTGTTAAATAAATATTCATTGGCTAGGTGAATATATCCTAACAACCTCAGGAAGGGAAAGATTGAGATCTCCTTTGTTTACAGATGAGGAAAAGAGGTTAAGTCATGGGTACCAAACACAGGATCTGGCATATGGAAGGCCCAAGATTTTAGTAAAGATTTCAGAGGATTCTAAAGCCTATGCTGTTTGCTTTATATCACAACGTCCCTAAAATCACATGAAAACACCTAACATATTAAATAGAACACACAGCTATAGTCAATCTATAGAAGTAGTGGTAGACAATGAATCATTTCTCAAGAATTTAGCTGTATTTTTAAAACACTACAGAACGCATTTTAAAAAGAAAATCCTTGCAGATACGAGCACACCAGGGATTCTTCTGCGAATGTTACTGAGGAAACTGTTACTCATCTAAGAGGTGGGCAGATAACCTTTCTGGGCCGACCGGCATTCCATCACTGACATTTTAAAATCCTTGATATTTTCATCTTTTTTCCACATAGATCACAGTTTCCCCATTTATGATATTTTAATTAAGAAAAAGTTGATAGCAGCCTCTAATTAAGGTCAGAGCATACTTTGAAGTAATCGTATCATCACTAAAAACTATATATTGTGCTTGAGAGAATGGTGCAGAGGGGGCCCCTAAGTTACAAAAGAGGAAACTCAGGGTCTGTGCGCCATTAAGCATCGATTTTTAAAGGGCTCAGGGGATTACAATTTTTAGAGGCATCATTTTTCAGCTTCGCTTTATTTATGTCTTTATTTATTTATTTATTTATTTATTTATTTATTTATTACCGTTTATGTAGTTTGTGAGCTTTCCACTGTTCTTCTAATGAACCCGAGACTCTCCCTAATGGCCACACCGAATGTCACAGTTGACCCAGGAGTGATAAGCCAACTGACTAGTTGATTGACAGCCAGAACCCAGATCTGCAGGAACGCGTCTTCAAACTCAAAATTCCAGACTTTTTATTTAATCATTCTCAATGATCTGTCTCTACCCAGATGCTTATTTCTGATTTTGTGTATAAATAGTTGCATGACGTGGACGTGATGTTTCTTTTTCCCTCCGTGCTGACATGCTGACATGGTGTCATGGTCACCGTTGACATGGAAGACAAGAATGATGAAGCACCTGTCTGTATACCCTCTGCATATGAGGCAGTCATTTGTGACAATGTTGTTCCTGGCACAAACGTCAATGGCTTCAAGCTGAGCTGCCATGACAGAGATTCACAGGATTCTGAAAGGCGCCTTGAGAAGATTTCTGGTGGATAATTGTATTATTTCTTTTAATCACATGCTCGTGTAAAACTGACGTTAGTTATACCCTCTGTGATATGATACAATCTTAGAAACAACTCCGTTTATAAAAGTTAAGCAATTTTTTTGCTTTGGCATGAGGTTTCCTCAAGGAACTCTTTCTACCTCGATGCACGCTCTCATGGAGCTACCAGCAATTTCAACAATGCGTGACAATCAAGGGTCTTTGGACCCCTGGGAAAACACTGAAGGTTAAGCCAGAGGGAGGATGTCTGCTGTCCATAGCACTGGCTGGAGACTGTGGCCACCTTTCCACGTGATGCTAACGCAGCTCCACTAGGACGGATGTTTTTCACTGTGTTATTTTTGGATGCACACAGATTCTTATCACCTTCAGTCATCATCTTATGACATAGGGAAGAAATTTATTGGAGACTAAATCTGTGCCAGAACATGGGTTCACGGTAGTGCACAAGACAGCTGCAGATCTTCTACCCATGGAGCTTGTCACTAGACTAGTAGTACTAAACATTATTACCAGTAGTAATAAACAATTACAAAATTATTGAGTTTGACAAGTTCTGTAAAGGAAAACTATGGATAGGTACCATGAGATAGTATAACAGGAAGTATTCAAAGTATGGCGGTCAGACCTCCTGTTGTGTATTTGAAAGAGTGGTGGCGTGATCAGTAAACACATTGCCAATTCCTTATAAAGTTCAGTAGTTCAGTGTCTGCTTCTCTTGCTAGATGATAAACTTCACGAAGGTGGGAACTATGTGTATGTTGATTATAATAGTGTCAGGGCAACTGAGACTTGAAACTTAGTAGAGGCTTTGTGGATATTTGGGGTCTGACAGGCTCATTTGATACTGATCTAGACTAAGCCGAAGGAGGGGATAAAATTGCTCTGAGTGGAAGATAAAGGAAGGGAACTCAACTAGGTAGAATAGTTTAATAATAGTGTGACGCTTGCTGAACACATATGGGGATCAGACTTAGGATTTTAACCTTTACAACAATTTTTTTCCTCATCAACTGAATTCATTGCTTATAAGAAATAATTTAATATATGTATTATGCTGAATTTATTGAATTCAACTTTGTTATAAGCATTGTATAGGTATAGAAATTCAGAGGACAATAAAAGTTTTATTTATGTATGCATTCTGTGTTTCAAAAACAATGTAAGGCAGGTCAAGAAAACTTTTAATGTATGTTAATATATTTATAATTTGTGATTTATCCCTTTTAAAGGAAAGAAAAGCCATCATTTTGGGCTTGACCCAACTAGAGGTTCAAATGTTTCCAAAAAAATGTTTTTAATGTCTTTCCATGTACACCTGTTTATTAGGGTTTTTTTTTTAACATTTATTTATTTTTGAGAGAGAGAGAGAAAGAGAGAGCACAAGTGGGGAGAGGCAGAGAGAGGTGGACAGAGGATCTGAATCAGGCTCCATACTGACAGCAGAGAGCCCCATGAACCATGAGATCATGACCTGAGCTAAAGAAAGACACTCAACCAACTGAGCCACCCAGGCGCCCCTTCAAAATAAAAAAATTTAAAAAATATATTGTTTATTTATTTTTGAGAGAGAGAGAGTGTGTGAACAGGGGAGGAGCAGAGAGAGGGGGAGACACAGAATCTAAAGGAGGCTTCAGGCTCCGAGCTGTCAGCACAGAGCCCAACACAGGGCTCGAACTCACAAAGCGCAAGACCATGACCTGAGCTGAAGTCAGACACCTAACAGACTGAGCCACCCAGGCACCCCTCAAATGCTCCAAAATTAACTGTAAAGAATCCTTTTAACTTTGAATCTGGGGATGACCTGCAGCGACAGTACTATCTTGTGGTGCACATAATTGATGGTAACCTGGAATTTGGCAGTCACCAAGCCCAGGATGGATCCGCTATTGGGGATATTTATGTGACAAGGGCCAACATGCTGCTGCCTTCAACTGCCAGTTCTGAAGAATAGAGTTATCGAATTTAATTCAGATCTGTGTGTGAGAAATGTCCTACTGTAAATTTGAGTTTTCATCTAGAAAAGCTAAAAGACTTTTGGCGGCAGCACCTTCACCTATATGCCTTCCCACTTGGGCACCACCCCATCCAGCCACCAGACCTCATTTTGGAGTGTGCATCTGTGGACAATAAAGTGTGTGGGTGAGAGAGAATTTGTGATCATTGAAGGTGAGCACAGAGGACCCTCAAGCAAGTGATTGTGTGTGAATGATCTGAAAGTCTTGCGCACCAGAAAGACCTGGTAGTCAATGACTTGTATCAATTCAAAATCTCTACAAATGGGCCTTTTTAAACATTATTCTCTTGCAGCCATGTTATTCACAGTAATGGGCACCTACCATGTGCCAGGCACTGTCCTGTATGGCTTATATTTGTCATTCTGTCTAATCTTTGATATAATCTTTGAAGCTCAGCAGAACCTCTGGTGTTTTGTTATTTCAAAAGTAGACATGCAAAGCTTCTGCAGCTCTCTGGAACGGCTTCTGTGTTATCTGAGGATAAAGTCTGATCCGTAGACTTTATGGTTAGTGTATTTTGTTGTCTTCTAGCCTTTAAAATAGAGGCATTTTTTTAACAACATGGACAATAAATCTTTCCACTAGAATATTTGATTTTCAAGAACACACAGTTCTCTCAAGCTGCACAAAAGGGTTTATCCTGTGTAGAGTAGATAATAGAGGCATACAAGCCTAAAAGAACCTCGGGTGCCACCTAGTTCAACCCCTTGATATTATAGATGACAAAACAGAGGTCAAAGAAGAGACGTGGTTTTGTTCAAGTTCACAGAGTAGTCACTGCATACAATTCAAGTCTTCATATCCTTAAATCAGTGCCTTTTCTAGGCTCAGGTGCTCCTCAGTATTGCCTGTGATGTTTAAAAAATACATACATCGTGAGTTGGTACTCCACCATCTACATAGGACCACAGCTCTATACTGATGCTTCTATGTGTAAACAAAGTTCCCTGAAAACATAAAATAATGCTCTGTTTGCTTTGAAATAATATTTCCCAGCCAGGAAAAGTTCTGCCATTGTGTACACAGCTATCAGCACATACCAATCAAATGACTGGTATATCCCTTTTATCTTCACTCTGATGACTGTTTGCTTTGCCCACTTGGTTTCTTGGGTATGTTTCCTGCTTTGGAGGTATGGAAATACTACAGAATGCTGTCACAAGATGTCTAAGGAAGGCTCCAAGCCCAAACCCAAGTATGTGATTTTTCTTTCTAAGCCTCTGATATAAGGAATCATAATCAGTTGGGTTTGGTGACTGTACTCTGAAGGCTTCTGCTTTGGTTTGCTTTTGAGGGGCATGGGGGAAGGTACTTGGCACAGGAGACTCAATGGTCCCTTTTACTACTGCTCTAAACCTGTTCTATCTCGGAAACAGCTGGAGAGCTTTCTTTAAAAAACAGCAACCACATATTCTTGGGTTCTACCTTACAACATCTGAAACAGATTTTCTGTGAGAATATATTTTAAACAAGTCAATTTGGGAGCAGACATACCAAACAGCTCCCCGAATTATCTTGATGTGAGGAGTTCACAGGCAGGTGTTTGACAACCATTGGGAACTAGCTGAGAGATAGGTGATAAACCCAAGTCCCCTCTCTTAATTGTTTTGAATCTGTGTGAAGCTGAACAGAGAGGTCAAAGAAATGAAAGGAGAAATGCAGCTGTTTTCATCACCGTCCAAAAATAATTCTTTGGGGTGCAGAACACATGGCTTCAAAAATAGAGTCGGATGCGAATTTTCATTGACTAAGTAGAGATAATTTATGATTTAGTGAAGAGGCTGGTAATGGTTAATGAGACCAGTTTATTATTCCCCATAAAGCAGTTTTTTAAACAAAAAAATCAGGCATAGGAGAGATGCAAGAATAGTCTTGTGCTGCAAAAAAATTGAAATTCTTGCCTGTCATGTGTTGGCATAATGGAGCTGGTATTTCGTTAAATTTGTTTTTTATACAGAACAAGAAGGTACATTGCAGGTAAGATACAGATTGTTCATTGTCACATGATTATTATGATTTGTGTGATTTAAAAAGAGTCCCTCATCAGATAAGATACCTGCCTTTCATTTAGTTAGTTTTTCAACAGGAGGCAGAAATCAAAAGGAAAAGATTGTTACTGGAAATAGAAATAAAAACCTGGAGGTATTAATAGTAAGTGGATTTTTGTGATCTTGCCACAGTAGAAGAAAGAAGACTACATTTTCTCCATAATTGTTGATCAATGAAAAGTTCTTTCACAGAAGAATATGGTAGATCTACTCAGGCATCATGGAAAGGAAATAAAGTCATTTCAACTTACCTGCTCATGTTGAATTTCTGTGTATTACAAAACTGGGATTTCTAAGATCCAAGCTTAGAATTTGGTTTAGGTCAAAATCTGCCTCAAATATTATATGTATGTTCAGCAAAAACAACTCTAGACAAATGGAATCCATCATTATCTATCATTTCTCAAGATTCGAAAATAGATTATATATGCTGTAAAGCTAAATTCTTCAACTCTGGAGTTTCTAAGCAGATGGTAAAATCTACACTCTGGAGTATATAATCCATCTTGAAATTGGCTGAGGCTTATTAATCAAATGATCTACATAGAGAAGGGTAAGGTTGATTCCAGGAAGTATAAATGTGGAGTGGAACAAGAAAGGGAATTTTTAGTCTTCCTCTCTCCTTTTTTCTCTCCACCTGCCACATTCACCAAGGACATTCCTGTCTGAGTCCTGATTGACCATGACATTTTCGTGAGCTGATTCTCTTTTAATGCTTTCCCCCCTGCCCCTTCTTTTAGGAAACTGATGACAGCTAATCTCCTGCACTAGTTTGCTAGGGCTGTTATAAAAAAAATACCACAGACTGGGCGGCTTATACAACAGAAATATATTTTCTCCCTGTTGTGGAGGCTGGGAGTCCAAGGTCTCTCTTGTTGGCTTGCAGATGGCTACCTTCTCTCTGTGTCCTCACACGGTCATCCCTCACCTGTGTTGTCCCAGTCCTAATCACTTGTTCTGATAAAGACACCAGCCATATTGGATGAAGGCCCACGCATGTGACCTCATTCTATCTTCCCTCTTTAAAGGCCCGATCTCCAAATATAGTCATGTTCTGAGGGACCGCAACTCGGGGCTTCGACATATGGATTTGGGGGGGGCACAATTCAGCCCCATAACTCCTCCCATCCAAGATAAGAGGCTTTGCATGAATAAAAAGATCTGAGTTGAGACAGGGCATGGTGAGCAGAGGGACATGGGGATGGAGCTGGGAGAAAACAAGAAGAACTAGAAGTTTCTGGAGCCTAGGCTATAAGCTCTGTGTACCCCAGAAAGATGAGATGATTTGTAAGAAGTCATCTGCTTAAAGTAATCAATACACAGCAAAACAAATTTTATCAGGCAACCTTTATTGCTAACATTTTGTGCTTTTTAAAAGGAAACCATTATGTCATGAAACTGTCTTTGATGGAGAAGCCACAGATCCAGTATGATGCTTAAATATCTTTTGATTAAGCCCATTTTGCGTATATGGTGTTAAACTATGTGAATGAATTACTTATTCATTATGCAAAACATAATGAGACTCTGTCCTAAAACAAACTATTCAAGGGCTAACAATCAATGACTGAGCCACTTTTTGCCCATTCAGCATTCGACTGACATCCATCACCTTTGGTCTTCTCAACACTGAGGACGTAGTTCCTATGTGTTTAGACCAATGCATTTGGCTTATTTTGAAATTGGATATTTGATGTGTGACTCAGCAATTGGCTTTCAGGTCCCAATGTGCACGATTAAGTGATGATACAGATTTTTTGGGTGAAAAGGAGGGGTAATTTGTCAGGGAAATGCACTCCAACCTGGCTCAGTGGCCCTAGCGTAAGAATCACTTTTCATGAATTGACAGCTTTTTGGGGGCAGGCTCAGCACCTTGAAGAGTCACATGACACTTAGAGAAATATTTTAAAACAAAAATCAGGTTAGTTATATATGTTGGAACATACCACTATTTGTCACATGTGATGCATAAGGCATTCATGGAGCCTAATTAAAGTAAAAGAAGGGCCGCCTGGGTGGCTCAGTTGGTTAAGCGGCCGACTTCATCTCAGGTCATGATCTCACCGTCTGTGAGTTTGAGCCCCGCGTTGGGCTCTGTGCTGACGGCTCAGAGCCTGGAGCCTGCTTCAGATTCTGTATCTCCCTCTCTCTCTGCCCTTCCCCTGCTCATACTCTGTCTCTATGTCTCTCAGAAATAAATAAACGTTAAAAAAAATTAAAAAAAAAAAGTAAAAGAAGACATTGATTGGCATTTAGCAATCCATAGCTGGATGAAATCAAGGACTGTCACTTGCAAATCGTGTGGCACTGACAAGTTACTTAATATCTCTGCACCCCGGTTTCCTCATCTCTAAAATGTGGCTCATAACACCTGTGTATCTCACAAGGATGTTGAGTGGATTCAATGACTTAACAATATGAAAACAGAATCTGCATATAGTAAATACTAGAATAAATACTGTATAAATACTCAGCTTTTATCTATCTATCTATCATCTATCTATCTATCATCTATCTATTTCATCCTAGTCCTCTGAGAAATAACAATTGGTTGACTTCCGACTGTATCAGGACCTATTTACCTTGTTTCTTTTCCCTTATATTATTCTTTTTTTGCTAACTTTTTTTTAAATGTTTCTTTTTGAGAGAGAGGGACAGAGGACGAGCTGGAGAAGGGCAGAGAGAGAAGGAGACACAGAATCTGAAGCAGGCTGCAGGCTCCAAGCTGTCAGTACAGAACCCGATGGGGGGCTCAAACCCATGAACTGTGAGATCATGACCTGAGCCAAAGTCAGACGCTTAACCAACTGACCCACCCAGGCACCCCTCTTGTTTATTACTCCTATCTTGTTCCTGTTTCTACAAAGAATTGGCTATTTAAAACTCACCCAACACTGTGAGTAGGCACAACACTTTAGGGACAATTAAATAGTAGTTTGACATGTTCTTTTTTAAACCTTTGATTTTAAAATTATTACAGACTCACACCTGTAAAAACTAGTATAGAGAGGTACTATGAGCCCACCATCTAGTTCCCTCCAAAGGCAACATGATTCATAACTATAGCACCCAAACCAGGGAAATTGACATTTGTATAATATAATCAACCAGAGTACAGACTTTTACTCAGATTTGAATGGTTTTTGCATGCAGTTACTTTCTTCTATGTCTGCACATATAGTTCTAGAACATTTAATCATCTATACAGATTCATGGAACCACTGCTATAGTCAAGAAAAAGAACCGTTTCCCTCAGCACAAAAGAGCTCTCACGTGCTAAAGAAGCAAATTTTAATGCATGTGAAGTCATGTGCTGCTCCAATTTCTGCTTCTAGTTTTTCCTTCAGTCACAGAGCAAGGGTTGAAAAGGCAAGCAATTCATTGCAACGCTGGCTACAAATGCTCAGTAAATGCTTCGTGGGATGAATAAATGCTTTTCAAGTTCATTATAATTCACTTCCTGTGTTTTTGTTTTTGTGTTTTGTGTTCTGTGTTCTTCACCTCACAGTCTTTAGAAATTCGTAAAAATATAACAGCAGACCAGGTATGAGTGAGTGGAAGAAGTCCCCCAGGCACCGGGAGTCTGTGGCAAGCATATACGCTCTTCCAGCGGCCCACTTTCTGAGGAGTCTACATCCTTAAAAATTCCTATGCAAGGAGAGCATTTTTGTGTATCTCCCTGTCATGGGCATCTAAAGTTAAATTGTATATGTGAGACTAGCTTCTTTGTTTGTGTTTATAACTTTCTGCAGTCTTCCAACTCAGGGTGTCTCGTAAGGACAGCAGGAGTGGCCAACCTTCAGTCTCTGATCATGTTTTCTGGAAAACGAGAGACTGAACTGATGTACATTCATTGACTTTACCCAGGGGAATGTACGCTGGTTACAACTGGAGATTTTGTTTGTTACTGCTTTAGCCCCAGCACTGGCTCAGCGCGCAGTGGGGCCTCCACTCCTATTTGGTGAATAAATGAATTTGAATATATGACTTTAGGTTTCTTGCCTTTAGTTCAAATTGCTTATTAATCCTGTAACCCACAGAACAGAAATGGGAATTTTCTTTAGAAAATAATTTTTTTTGGTTTCTGGTTGTTATAAAATGCAGAATTTTTTCCAGCATTTTTAAAGAGCACGATTGATCTTGCTTTTAATTTTCTTTTCATAGCACTACGGAGAATGGCCACCTGAAAACTTTACTTATTAATGACTCACCAAGGAAATGTCAATTCCAGTTTTTTCAGAGCTATGTATTTAGACAAATAAGCTTATAACTAAGTATGAGCTCTATGTTGATTTCCCTCCTTGGATGTCAGAAGACACACGATGGCGGGTAAACAGACGGTTGTTGATGGTAGAGGCTAAATCCATGTTTAACACCCAAATAGAGTTCAACTTGGATTTTAAAAAAAAAATTAATGTTTATTTTTGAGAGAGAGAGACAGATTGCGAACAGGAGAGGGGCATAGAGAAAGGGAGACACAGATTCCAAAGCAGCTCCAGGCTTTGAGCTGTCAGCATAGAGCCCAATGCAGGGCTCGATCTCATGGACTGGGAGTTCATGACCTGAGCCGAAGTTGAATGCCCAACCGACTGAGCCACCCAGGCATCCCTGGGATATTTTTTTAAATGACTTTTATTCAAAGTAAAATGCACCGTGAGAAATGAACTAACACTTGAGTCAGAGTATAATGGAAGTTTGAATGATCAGAAATGCCTTGCTATTTATTCCCCTTTGAACATATACACACAGATGAGTCCTTTTCAATCCAGGGATACCTCACCTTCAAACAAAAAAGAGCACCTGAAAATAAACTGGCTCATTTTTCTTTTACATCTAGCCAGGAGGGGTCGATCCTCGGGAAAAATTATGGGGTGGAGGACATCAGTGGATTTGAAGTCTGGAGCTTGGATCAGTCATGTAACCTCCCAGAAGTTTGGGCTTCCTCTTCTAGAGAATGTATATGATTATTCTTACCCCATTTCTATCTCGTGGCTTTGTTGTGAGAAACAACATAAAACAGTTGAGCTTCTATATCTGGCAGTGCTTTTTGAACTGTAAGCACTATTTAAGTGTAAAATAGGATTAGTTTCATTAAGTCAGAATTGGCCGCGGAGAGAGCAGTGGCTTGGAATACAGAGGGGGTCACACGTGGTTCTAAGCCAAAGTGCGCTGGAATGATGGGTAATTAGCCGCGCAACTTCTGTGAAAGGAGTGGACTGCCTCATTCCAGATGGCGTAATGCTTCACCGGGGGAGAGACCAAAGACTGTCTGGGAAAATGCGCTTCCCTCTCCAGCAAAGCTCTCGTTGGATCAATTACGATTAGATGGATGTAGATGTGTGACTCTCCATCTGCCATCGCCCGAGCTTTTAAGGAAAAACAAAAAGGCATTTCTAAACTTCTTTTTCAAAGTCCAGATTGGATCAATTCGTATTAAAACCGCCTGCGCCCAAACCAAAACTTAGTAGGTGGATAGTTGCTTTTCTTTGTTTAGTTGTTGAGGGGGGCGGGGGGGGGTGTCTCAGTTTCAGACATGGCCAAGAGCGAGCCAATGAGCTGGAGACAGCAATAGGGGAAACGTTTGGGGGAAGCTGAAGAGGGCTGCTCTAGGGGGCACGATGGGGAATTTGACCTGTCTTTTGGGTCCTAATCGATTTGCCTCCAAAGCCCAGCTCCTCTCTTTTGCTGCAGCAACAGCCTCCAGCTTAGCAATAACGATGATGGCACTAACTTCCTGAGTCTGCCATCGCAAATGACCATAAACAGTCCTGAAAGCTAGAATTCTCCAATCTGAGCGGTGCCAGGGCCACACCGACTCTGGAGGCTCTAGGGGAGAATCCTCTTCCAGCTTCTGGTGGCTGTCTTGGCATCCTTGGGCCTGTGGCTCTGTCATTTTAATCTCTGTCCCTGCCTTCACATCTCATTCTCCTCCAGGTGTCTGATTTTCCTCCACCTCGCTCTTACAGGGACACAGGTTCCTGGATGGCCCACGATGCTTTCCTCAACTCAAGGTTCTTCACCTAATCATACCTGGAAAGACTTTCTTCAAATATGACTGTCTTCACAGGTTCTGCGGGACAGAACACAGACCTGTCTTTTGAGGGGGCACCATTCTACAAACTACAAGGATGGAAAAGACTTTAATATGGAATACAAATCAGTGCAATCATTCTGATGAACAATGTGACCTTTTTACTTTATTTAAAAAAAATATTCATCATGTGCCTACTGCGTGCTGGGAATGTTTCAAGGCCTTTAATAAATAAAAATGCAAATATCTGTGGCCTGTTAATTTTACAGCTTAGAATTTCCCTGTATATATGTATTTTAAAAAAGTTTTTTTAGGTGGCTACTGATGTCAGCCTTGTTTGTAGGAGAATAACAGCTAAGATAAAACCAAAGAGCCCATTAATAAGAGATTTGTTGGGAAATCATACCAAGCCCACGGTATTGAAAAGAATTGGTTATTAAGAAGTATTAGGCAGATAGTGATATGGAAGATATAGTAAGTGGTAAAGTTTGGTAAACCACAGAACTTTTATTAAAATAAATAAATAAAAATAAGCATCTCTACAGAGTTACATATTGGGATATGTATAAACTTTGGGGGGCAGTGAGAAATCACAGGGAAGTGGTGATGGAATTATGTTTTTTTCATTTATTTTTTAAGAGTATTTTTTTATGTTTATTTATTTATTTTGAGAGGGAGAGAGCACAATAAACAGAGGGGCAGAGAGAGAAAGAATCCCAAGCAGGCTCCACGCTGTCAGCTCAGAGCCCGATGCAGGGCTCAAACCAAAGAACTGTGAGATTATGACCTGACCCAAAACCAAGAGTTGGATGTTTTGAACAGACTGACCACCCAGGTGCTCCGGGGATTACCTTTTTAGAGACAGTCTTGGGGAGAGAAAGGAAATGCAGAGGATGAAGGGAGAGCTTACTTTTCTTTCCATGGCTTTACAGACCATTGAATTTTCTAACCTGGCCCATATGTTATTTTCATTTTTAAATAGTGTAAGTAGGGATTATCTGGTAGTGACAATGTAGGAAATTCATTTCTTTTTTTAATACTTTATTTTAGAAATTTATGAGAGGTCTGAGAGTTTTCTTTCGAATCAACTTGAAACTAGGTTCAGCTCTTTCTGTTGCTGGGGATATCTTCCTCCTTGATTTGTATAATTACTGGTGCTCTTCCACCTGGCTCCTTTTCTCCTCACGAAATCGATTATTCTCAAGTTAGGTCTCCAGGACTAAGAAGCTAAATCTCTTAACTTTCTCTCTCATGATTTCTAACCCAGTGAATTATTGGTTCTGTCTTTTCAGAGAGTCCTTCCACCTGGTCTTCCGGGTCACTAATCTGAGTTTCGACAGTGGCCACCCTCCGTTTCAGCTCACGAACTGATTTTTTAAGTTTTAAAATTATATTTTTAGTTCCAGGAAGGGGTGTGTGTGTGTGTGTGTGTGTGTGTGTGTGTGTGTATGGAAGGTGTGCACCTGCACACACTACACATGATTCTAAGTCATCTTGGTCCTGTTTGTGTTGAAGTTGTGACTGCCTCATTTCCATAGAAGTCTATTCTGAGTATTTCATTTTTCTTTCTCATGGTTCCTGGCTCCCTTAGACTCTTGGGCCTCTTGGGCTTCTTGTCATTTTCCTACCTGCGTTGGGGCTGAGGCTGAGGCACTATGGACTTCCGAACGGTGGTGGCGGCGTTGCTATCACTCTGTCTGTGGGCTGACGGTAGAGCAGCAGTAGACCATCACCTCCCTCGTGACAATAGGGCTTCCCCCTGGCCTCTCAGTTCCAAGGACAGAGGAACCTTATCCCACATCCTTTGAGTACTTCCCTGGGTGTCTGGGAGACATGGCATCCCCTTGTTGGGGAATGCCTTGCTCTCTCCAGCAGTGAGAGCCTAATCTCTTGCCGTTCAGCATCGAGCAGTAACACTCTCTGAGCATCTGCAGTTCTCTCGTTCAGTGGGGAAACAGTCTTCGCAGATTTTCAATCTCTCCCTCCCTGCCTTATCTATATACAATCTGAAGCTGTTCCAGCCAAGACCCCCAGCCAACTTACAGATGCAGGAGTCTAGGTTCCAGGAGCAGAACTGCCTGGCTGAGGCCAGCCTGGATCAGCCAGCCTTCAGCCGACCCTCAGTCATGTGAACTACAGTAGTAAATGGTTGCTGTTTGAAGCTACTAGTTTGTTATATGGCAAGAGCTAAGTGATATCAGAAGGCAGGTGGGATACTATCTTTTATATTTCTCTCTATATTAAAAAAATACACAAGTATTATTTAAAAATTGAGACTGGAGCTCCTAGGTGGCTCAGTCAGTTGAGTGTCTGACTTTAGTTTAGGTCATGATCTTGCGGTTCGCGGGTTTGAGCCCTGCGTTGGGTTCTGTGCTGACAGCTAGGAGCCTGGAGCCTGCTTCAGATTCAGAGTCTCCTTCTCTCTCTACCCCTTCCCCACTCGTGCTCTCTTTGTCTCTCTCAAAAATAAATAGACATTTAGAAAATAAAAAATAAAAATAGAGAGCAAAGAAAATATTTAAAAGGTGAGAAAGAGAGATCTGATATAAATTTCCTGAAGAGGAAGTTATAGAGCTTCAGAGTGAAAAAGGATTATTGGACTGTATTTTGCTCGAAGGTAGGAGCTGTGACCCACCCAACGTTCCATTCCACAGAACCTGGCCCAAGAGAAGGCCCCAACAAACACTGATTAAATAAATTACTTTCAAAATATTCCTAGTCCCATCCTGATCTGATAGACTAATTGAGAAGAATCTCCCCTACCACATTTTCAGTATTGACCCTGGGTCTGATTACATATCTTCATGATGGGGAACTCACTACTTATCAGGCAACTCTTCCTTTGTGAAATAATAATTATTAGAATTATTTTTTTAGAGCAAAGAGGAAATCTAGTTGACAGTGTGAAATCTAAGTTAATAATTCAAAAATGTGGTTTTTTCCTTATTAAGAAACCCCTTTTGATGAAACAGGCATATTTTCCCCAGCTGATAAAGAAGCTACTCTGGGCCACAGCATCTGCATAATTGCTTCCATTCGTTATTGTTACCTTATATTTCATCCAGCTCCAAAATTACACTCCTTCATCTATAATAAATGATTTACTTTCAGGTGGAAAATGCAAAATGATCCCTTTGGATCAAAATTACCCAAGAATGTAATTAACTGTATCTCATTGTGGTAGCTCATCTTATAAACTCTCTGTGGATGGCTTTAAATAAGAAAAATTGGCAGTTTTATTGTGTTCTTGATGTATTGCAAACACTGCTTACCAGGACGCATGACTACAAGGCCAGTCCAGAGACTCCATTGGATCTAAAATGAATTTAACTTGTGTTCATTGCAATGAACAATAGCATTAGACTTAAACAACTCCTAGTTAGCATTATGCAGTGTCTTCACAGACACCAATCTACCTGATTATAGGTAAGACTTGAGTACAAAAACTATCAGTTGAGTTCTTTATCTCTCTCATCTTTTTAGTTTTAAGAAGTTAATATAGAAGTCTTTACTCGATTTCTATAAAATGATTACTAAGACATCTAATGCATAGTGTTTGAGAAAAGTCATCAGTTATATTTATTATAAATACTACTACTCCTATTCGTATTTTTCCTAGCTGCTAGTGCTATTGCTCTTATCAGCAGTGTGAATTTTCTGGCTCACACAATATGCTAGGACCTCAAACTCTTCCCTACCAGCACTTTTATGCTCTCCTTCCAAGACAGTATTTGGTTGTTTTAATCTAGTCCAAGAAATACCGTAACTATAGCAGTAAACCTGTCTTGCCTGACTTCCAAGGTCAATGTTAATAGAGGCTTAGCAGAGAAGGTTAGATAGAACCCCAAAGGTTTCGTTATTGTAGCCCTGGCTCAGCTGTAGAGACTGAAGGAGTCCGTGGGCTGGTGATATAAACATAATTAAGTGGGTAAAAGCCAGATCCATCAAGCAAGAAGGGCAAACTCAACAATTTCAGGACTGAAATTATCCATTACTTAAGGCTCGCTCTTCTTTGTTGTGTTCCAGCATCGAGCTCATGCTTGGCTCATGGTGAGTATTTAATAAGTGAATGTGGAATAAACAAAGGAAGGTGAGGTTTCATATCAGGAACCAAAGGAATGTTTCCATTTTTAATTCAGCCCAATAGAGAGTTAACAAGATGGCAGAGGCAGGTTCCATTCCCCGTTTGACTTCGGTGGCTTTTGGTTTTCTTCCAGACCCAGTGTATTCTCAAGTATCATCGTGATACTGCAATTAGAAGCCTTAGCCATTGGCCCCTGTTTATCACGCAGGACTGCCAAGTACCTGGCAGCCATTATGCATGTGGATCATGCTACATACTGTAAATGGATTGCAGCATGCCTTTTTGCTGAGTGTGGCCGCATCCGGTGGTAGACATGGAAATGTCCCACCCTATTCCCTTTAGGGGAGGGTTTGCTGTCCAGTTGTAGGGAGTGTGAGCAGACACTCCAAGCTGTCGGCCTCTTTGAGGTCAGCCTCAGCTGCAGAGCAACCCCTGCTTGGAAGTCCTGCTGTTTCCAAGTCATGCCTTTATCTACTGGCTATGCCCAGTGGGCGGCTAGGGGAGTGGGTGATCATAAGCCCAGCCATTCCAGGGGCACTGTTGGACAGCGCTGATGGGAGATATAGTTGCAGAGCGCCCTCCCCCCTTGTGCCCCCAGGTTGACTGAGGCTTTGTCAGGCTTGTTTTGTACTTTGTCTTCTTCCTCTGCCCCTTCTTGCTTCTTCTCCCTTCTCGTCAAAGATTTGGATCGCTGAGAAGCATCTCATTCCTGAAGCCCGTCTCAAGATCTGCTTCCAAAGAACCCGACCTGGCAGTCTCCACCACTAGATTGCAGCTGGCGTGTGTGGAATTCAGCTAATTTTCCATGCCTGTTTTTCCTAAGGCCAATGCTCACTGATAGCTGGTATAATAAAGATACTCAGATACAGTAATTTCTAAAGATAAACAAGCCCAAATTCTCCTTTGGCCCGCTGGCCATGGAGAATACAGCCAAGTGTCGGTGGGTGATCTGACTCTCTTGAGCAAACGCACACACCTTCTTCAAAGCATTCAAATGATTCCCTTCATGGTCTAAGACAGAGTTTCTCAACCTTGGCACTATTGACGTTAAGGGGCTGGGTAATTCCCTGTTGTTGAGGGCTTTCCTGTGTATTGTAGGATGTTTAGCAGCGTCCCTGGCCTCACCCACTAAATGCCAGCAGTCCCACCCCCCACCAGTTGTTAACAACTGAAGATGTCTCCAGACATTGCCAAATGTCTCCCTGAGGGCAAAATCTCCTGTGTTTTGAAACAACCCTTCTCTGTGGACCTTGATCCTCATTCTAATGGGGGACAATGACTCTTTGAATTAATCATCATCGAAACAGAAGAGAGGTGGGCCACTCCCCTGTTTTCTAGTTAACGAGGCTGAATTCCTGGGAAGGCTTCTGTGATCTGTGCCAAATCTCTGAGGACTGTCCTCTGTGCCATATCTCTCAGGACCATCCTCCAACTCCCAAGCCCTGGTCTTTGGAGGCGCTTGCCACCCCCAGGCGGTCCTCAGTGGGTCGTGGTTTCTGTTTACACACCAGGGGAGGCTGCCTTCCTGGCCATTTGAAAGCATCCAGGGCTGGTTTTCTGTTGCTGGCGCTAATTTGGGCACGACAGGAGCAAAGTCATTTACTTAAAAAGCCAAGGCAACAATGGGTTTCCCCTGGGAACTTCCAAAAATAATTAGCACTTCGATATCATTGGAACATTTGGGACCAGATGTGAGTGTATACATGTATGCGCAGACATATTTAGTTTAAATTTTTCACTTTTTCCACACTTAATACATTGATCGAAGAAAATTAAAGACTATAGATCAGCCACGAATAAAGAAAATAAAAAATCATTCATACTTTGACTCCCTAACGATAACTAAAATTAATATCTCAGAAAATAATCTTCTGAATCTCCTTCTTCAGCATATGCAAATGAAATACAAATTTTATAATGCCATAGGACCGTAATGTGATATTGTTGTGTTACTCTGTTTATTTGGCGATGACTGGCCCTTCATTTACAATGCAGCATTCTGAGGGAGAAAGACTTTCCTCAGGCCTACCCTACCTCTGATTTTTCAGAGGAAACAAGTAAAGGTCGGGATTGTGAGGTACGCTGACTGCACTCCTGCCCACGGATCCCCGCCCCGGGGAGGTAGTGCTAACTCCGACTCCGCAGCCTCGTCTAGAGAAATTGAAGGCTGAATCCTGAAGGAAATCTCTGCTGATAATACAATAGTAGGGAGAACTTCAAAATAACATCTGCAGCGGCTAAGTGCATAGCACGTTAATGCCGCTTACATAATGCCTATCAATCTATAGGATTTACAAGGTAATGGAAAACTTTTCTCACAAAATCAAAGTTTTCCTGTCTTTCAAGGTAAAGTTTTTAATACCGATGCTCTGGGCTGGCTTTGGGAGTGCCCTTGCAGCTGGGGAGGAGGGGGAATTAAGAGAGAAGCTTACAATTCCCAGGTGGCACTGGGGCCATATGGCTCCAGTTGGGGGCCAGCAGTAGTTTATTCTTAATTAGTCCTATGACCTTGGGCCAATCACTCCCTGTCTTGGAGTCTTCACTTCTTCCTCTGTACAAACATTCTTTCTTTAAAAAAATTTTTTTTTAATGTTTATTTATTTCTGAGAGACGAAGTGCGAGCAGGGGAGGGGCAGAGAGAAAGGGAGACTCAGAATCGAGACAGGTTCCAGGTTCTGAGCTGTCAGCATAGAGCCTGATGCGGGGCTCGAACTCACAAACCGCAAGATCATGACTTTAGTCGAAGTCGGACGCTTAACCAACTGAGCCACCCAGGCACCCCCTTCTTTTTTTATTTTATAAACCAAATACATATTTGGCTCTTACTTTGAGCCAAGCATAATCTGGGGTTATGGATACTGCATAGGACTGCTGTGTTCTGTGGCCTCAGGAGGTTTCCTGTCTAGGGACCGAGCTGTCCCACTATGATGGCCACAAGCCACATGTGGCTATTGAAGGCTTATAATGTGGCTGACCCAAATTGAGTTGTGTTGTAGGTGTAAACTACACACTAGATTTTGAAAACTCAGCATAAAAAAGTAAAACATACCTCTAAAAACTTTTTATATCAATAACATGTTGAAATGGTCATATTTTGGATATTAGGTTCAATAGACTATATGAGTAAAATTAATTTCATCTGCACCTTCTCGTTTTTAAAAATGTGGCTGCAAGAACATTTAAAGCGATATATATGACTTGCATTTCAGTTCTCTTAGGCAATGCTGATCTAAAGGTGCGACACACGATAGATGCCAGGACACATGCAGTTATGCTGTCGGAATGGTAGTGGAGGTTAGGAAGAAGGTTCTTCTGCTCTGAGGGCAGCCAGTGGAGGCGTGTGACTTTGTCAGAGGGGTTCCCTGAAGGGTGCGGAAGAGTGAGTCAGGTAAAGGGGAAGGAGACGGAGGACGTTCCTGGACAGAAGAACAACAGATATGAATCAGCAAGTTTGAGGAAGAGAAGGAGGGCTTCGTGTGGCTGGAGTTGAGAGGAAGGAGACCTGGAGAGGGGTGGGGGAGGCCCACCCGCCCATGTGATCCTGATGAGTTGTTCAGGGGCAGGGAGGTGGGGGATGAGCAGAGGGATGACATGATCCATGCATTACAAATCAAACAGTTCTGGCTGAAGAGCTGGCACAATCCTCAGGAAACTGGACGGATCCACTTATCTCCCTGGTGGTATTTCTGGGTGGGATCTCGCCAAGGTTCCTTCTGAGGTGAAGCTGTCATTATCGCTGGCCTCAGGAACTCACTGAAGTCGGGGAGACAGAGCCACACAGAGCTCCCTCCATGACAGAATTCTAACAAGGGGCCCAGGAGAATTTGAGGAGTGGGACTGAGTTGGGGCTGGAAGAAGGTGTAGGATTTCATGAGCGGAGGAGGGAGGGCAGTCTGTTCTAGGTAACAGAAATAGCTGCCACGAGACAGTGTGAGTTACCGTATTCCAGATTCTTCACAGGCGCTCCACAAGCACTGTCTCCGTGTTTAAGCAACACTGTACAGTAGGTCCTGTTCTCCTCATCTTGCAGATGACCCTGGCATTCGGGAGCGAAACAACACACCTGGTCTACACATAAATAGTCGTTGAACCGTACTAGTAAAAAAAGTGGACCTAGAATTGGAACATAAGTTGGTCTGAATCCAGAAGCCCTGCCTTTTTTCATATATATGTTGAAAAATAAAAGTCTAACAACATGTATTTTTCTTGTTTTGTTTTTACATCTTAAGCGTTTTAAAAGTGACATTTACCCAGTGTGCCACACTGTGCGTATATAGTGGTTATGGGCACAGAGGATCTGACCAGACCTTCTGGGTTTAAATCCTCAGTCTAATTAATACTCATTTCCATGTCTAAGTCTTCCCATCTGTAAAATAGGGATGATAATAATAACTTTTTCTTCAGGGAGGTGGTGAGGATTAAAAGACTTAATTCTGGTAACGATGGTTATTAAGTTACAAGCGCTTTATTTACCCATCACCATGCCTTTGTTTTGTCCATTTTCCAGATGAGTTAGGTCTATTGCCTAAGGTTACACAGAAAGTAAGTGGCACGGCCAGGATTCAAGCCTCGCCCTTTCTAACTCCAGTGCCGTGTGTTGCTTCTTCAGTTTGGGTTATAGTAATGAAGATTCATGTGCTGGGTCTTTCTTTTTCTTTCTAAAGAAAAAGGGAAAGAACCTTTTTTTTTTTTTTTAATAATACAGAGCTTTCTATTTTTTTATTTTTAAAAAATGTTTATGGATTTCTTTTGAGGGAGACAGCATGAGCAGAGGAGGGGCAGAGAGAGAGAGAGAGGGAGAAT
Source organism: Paguma larvata (assembly GCA_030068075.1). Taxonomy (NCBI): domain Eukaryota; kingdom Metazoa; phylum Chordata; class Mammalia; order Carnivora; family Viverridae; genus Paguma; species Paguma larvata. The sequence continues at coordinate 29,943,010 of CM057842.1, read as the reverse complement.
CCCAAGCAGGCTCCATGCTGTCAGCAGCAGAGCCCGATAGGGGGCTCAAACCCATGAAACTGTGAGATCATAACCTGAGCTGAAGTCAAGAGTCAGGCGCTGATTGGACTGAGCCACCGAGGCCACTCCCTCATCCCCAGATCTTTCCTCAGTGGGATAATTTCCACTGTCTTCCTTCAGAATGCTTACAAATAAGTCAAAAGTGCCTCTTCTCATCCTTCCCCTTCCCACCCATGTTCATCCCTTACCTTCCCCCCAAATCGTGGGTGATGCTTTTGCAAGCCTCATGTCCCAGCCAGAGCCATACAGACTTTAATCTCTCCCCACAACACCCTGCCTCTCCTTTTTTGTCTTATTCCTGACATTGCCTCCTAGGCTTAACTGCCTGGAAGAGATTCTTGTGAAACAAAGTAGGGACAATTTGGGGTATAGAGAGACCTGGAAATGGAACAGTTGGTCAGCTCAAGTCAATGCTGAGCTACAGCAGAGGTCAGAAAAAAGATAATTCAAACAAACAAACAAAAAGGCATCATTCTGGAACCAGTTATAACTTTGATCTTCCCGGAAAGTGTGATGGCTTGGTCTGGAGAGTGGTAAGAATAGACTTCCTTTCATTTGCACAACTTCATTTTCTGCTCCAGGGGCCTGCAAGCCTTCGCTTACAGGGCCAGAGGGTTAAGCACTTTAGGTTCAATATTTCCCATAAAGGGCTGAAGGGTTTAGTATTTTAGGCTTTGTAGGCCATTGTGGCCTTTGTCACAATTTCTCAACTCTGTCATTGTAGTTCAAAAGTCACAGAAATACACAAGTGGTTGTGGATGTATTCCAAAACTTTGGTGATGGACCGTGGAATTTGAATTCTGTATCACTTTCACATGTCATGAAATATAGTCCTTGATTTTTTTGCAACCACTTAAAACGTAAAAACCATACTTAGCTCATAGGCTGGGTTTGGCAATCTGGTCATACTTTGCCAGTCCCTAGTTTACTCTGTGCCAGGTGCAGTGTGAACAAATGGTATAGCCTTTACCCTCACAGAGCTTAGAGGGGGTTGTTTAGTGTTCTCAAAGTATGTTCCTTGGAACACACTTTAATGGTTCAGCAAGAATTGTATCCGTTGGGTGCCTGACTGGCTCAGTCAGGAGTGCATGCAACTCTTGATCTCAAGGTTGTAGGTTCAAGCCCCATGTTGGTTGTAGAAATTACTTAAAAATAAAAATCTTTTAAAAAGTGGTCTCTGTGCACAAGAATGTTTAGGAAATACCGAGTTTAAGCAAAATTTCTTTACTACAGGACTTCTTAGAGCCTTTAACATGCTGTGAATTGCCAAGAGGGGAATGTGGCAGGGAAACTTGCAATGCCAGACTTATTTGACTACAGAACCTTTTTACATATAGAACACTTTCCACGTGGATGTTCCCTGGAACACAGTGAGACTAAACCTTCTTTTCTTTTTAAATAGGAAGACTTTATTTGCCAAGTCCCCCCTCCCTCCCCACTGCTGAACTGAAAGACAATCCTGAAATTGATGTCTCCTTCCTTCTAGGGTCATTGTCTCTCTCCCAAAGGCCAGGCAATGTTTTAGAATTACATTCTTTCTTTTGCTAAAAAGTTGGAAATAATAAGAAAGACTCATTTGGCTCTTTCCTAAAGTAGTTGCATTACTTCTCATTTGGTTATGTAAACCCCTGGTTGAACTGCTTGGTAATTTCCATGGCTCTCATTCCTTATGGTCCCCACGACTCCTCTCAAGCTCACCCCCTCGTCAACCACTGGATTTGTTTCCAATTTTGCTCTTCTCAGTTGTGTAATTGCTGCCTTAATAATTAAACTTCGAAGCTCATCTGACCCTGAGCTCTTTGGGCCCAGGGCCCACGTGCTAGAAGAGGCTGAAACAAGCCTGGGAAAAAATCTCCTACACTTTAAACCCAAAGTGTGAGTTGTTTAAAAGCAAACGTGAATACTAGGATTTAGTGAGGCCAGCTTCGATTAGAATCGAAGAGCCTTTCAAGAAACTCATATAATATGAATGATTCTCAAGGCCTCAGGTGTGGAAGGACTTAAGAGTAGAGTCATATCTTATGTGGGAGTTAGTGTTTAAAATCAGCACATAAGGCAAAAAGCTGTGTAGATCCAAAATTACCCTGGAAAAACCCTTTAAATCATCAAAAAAGTATGAAAAATCATGACTTTGTGTTTATTCTGCAGCCTCTCAGAGAGTCTAAAAAGCTACAAAATCATTTTCGCCTCTAGCGTTGTATGAGTTCTGTTTCTTACCTTAGCACCAGGTGAGGCAGCTGGCTTATATTTAGAGACCTTGCTGCACCAAAAGCATCTTGCCCTCGGTGGTGTTGAATTTCTCTGCGAGATGTGACCCTCTGATGTGGCCTCTTTGCCCTGCAATGTCTTGTCATAAATGAGTTTAGATAAATCACACTGGAAAGTGTGGTTTTATTTTTTATCCATCGTCTTGGAGGGGCCCTGGGTTTCCTTTGCGTTCATTTATCACTATCATAATGTCCTTGGTGTTGTTGTGTCCTGGCTGGATGTTCTACCCACCACTCAGCAAAGATCCTGAAAAGGACACAGGTAAAATATGAGGATGAGGAATATTGGTAAGGTCCATTTCAACTAGAAGGGTAAAAAGAAGGAAATAAACAAGGTGAAATGAAGCAAAATACTTATCTTTTTTTTAAAAAAAAACTTTTTTTTAGCGTTTTTATTTTATTTTTGAGAGACATAGAGACAGAGCATGAGCAAGGGAAGGGCAGAGAGAGAGAGGGAGACACAGAATCCAAAGCAGGCTCCAGGCTCTGAGCTGCCAGCACAGAGCCCGACGCGGGGCTCGACTCACAGACTGTGAGATCATGACCTGAGCTGAAGTTGGCCACTCAACTGACTGAGCCACCCAGGTGCCCCCAAAATATTTATCTTAATACTCTCATTGACCCTAGCCTCCATCCCTTTCTCCACACATATACACAGAGTAGAGGGAAGAAGAAAGATGTGCTGTTTTTAGAAGGTAAATCCACTTCTTGTGGGATTCAACCCCTGGCCCCTGACTTCAGAGTCCATACCTTGATCTGTACTCGATAGCGTGAACATATCCTGCCTCTTGGAGTCACCAGAGGGGATGCCTAGATGTGACTGGAAATGTCTTTGGACCTGTGACCAAATGCTCCATCACTGACCTGTTGCCACCAACTGATATCTGGAGTTATCTCAGACATTGTCTCAAGGACAAGGTAGTATTTGAACAGAATCTTTAGAATAAGTAGAAGTTATATGTGCTTAAATCGAACTGTAGGTGGGGCTCTGAAATGCCATTTCTGGAAGAGAGAGCCTTTTAAAACAAAGGCAGGGAGAAGAAGTCCTCTAGGTAGGGACCTGCTGTAAAGCAGCTTTATTTCCCTGGGATCAAAGAGCACAGAAGATCTTTAATCATATTTACTGGGATGACTGGCATTGGTAGGGGAGGGTGAACATTTTTCCGTGGCTAGAGCACAAAGAATATAAAGATGATTCAAGGGAAAGAAGGGTCAGATCATAGGTGGATCTTGTATGTTGTCTGTAGAAGACAGAGTAATGGTCCTCAAAGATACTCACATCCTAATTCCCGGACCCGTGGATGTGCCAGGTGACATGGCAAAGGGGAATTAACAGATGGAATCAGATTTGCTAGTCAACTGACCCTAAGATGGAGATATTATCTTGAATTATCTGAGTGGGCCCAATGTAATCACATGTTCTCAAGAGTGGAAGAGAGAGGCAAAAAAGAGAGAGAAACAGAGAGACAGCAGTGTGAGGAAGACTCAGCCTGTTGTCTCTATCTAAAGATGGAAAAAGGAGCTGCTAGCCAAGGAACGGAGTGGCCTCTTGAAGACTGAAAAGGGAGCAAAATGCGTTCTCCCCTAGAGCCTCCAGAAGAAATGCAGCTCAGCTAACACCTTGATGTTAGCCCAGTGATCTCCATGTCAGATGCCTGACCTCTAGAACCATAAGACAATAGATTTATGGTGGTGTAAGCTACTAAGTTTGTGGTAATTTATTACAACAGCAATAGGAAACTATCCCAAGGAGAGGTTGTATGTCCTACAAGGTGGAATCTGGGGTAAGCCCAAATTCTCATCATAGAATCTTGGGTAAATTCTACTTCATCAATAGAGCAACTTTGGGGCACCTGGGTGGCTCAGTCGGTTGAGCAGCCGACTTCAGCTCAGGTCATGAGCTTGCGGTCTGTGAGTTTGAGCCCCGTGTTGGGCTCTGTTCTGATGGCTCAGAGCCTGGAACCTGCTTCGGATTCTGGGTCTCCCTCTCTCTCTGCCCTTCTCCTGCTCATGCTCTGTCTCTATGTCTCTCAAAAGTAAATAAACGCTTAAAAAAAATAGAGCAACTTCACCCTTTGGAACTTTATGCAATGATGAAAGGATTCCAAATCCGTGCTGTCCAATATGGTAGCCACTAGCCACATGGGTCTGTTGGGCATTCATTTAAATCAAGGCGAGTGTGATTGAGGAACTAAATTTTTAATTTCATTTTAATTGATTTAGATTTAAACTTAAACAGCTTTATGTGTCTAGTGGCTGCCATACTAGACAATAGAGTCTCATAGCCTTGATTTTTTCATATAAAGAGGAAGTAATAATGGAACCTATCTCATAGTGCTATTTATTAATCAATACATGTTAGCTAATGTAAAATAACATTTGGGCTATAGGAAACTATCCCAAGGAGAGCTTCAGTATAAATGAAGGTATTTTCATCCAGAATTTGTGCAAGGACGTCTCATTTTTCGGTGGGTTGGAGTTAGGTCTGACATCATTGGAAAACAGAGTAATTTGTCATGGTCTCCCATGATCTTCCTCTTTAGCAGACTGAATAAATTTGCCACTCTATTGATGTTTTTCATGCACTTCCCCCTCTAACCTTTTAATTTTTATTGTTATTTTTTTAAGTGTTTATTTATTTTGAGAGAGACAGAGAGAGAGAAAGAGAGCGTGATCAGAGGAGGGGCAGAGAGGGAGGGAGAGAGAGAATCTCAAGCAGTCTCCATGTTCTCAGTGCAGAGCCCAAAGTGGAGCTTGAACCCATGAACCATGAGATCATGACTTGAGCCAAAATCAAGAGCTAGATATTTAACTGACTGAACCACCCAGGCCTAACCTTTTAAATAACACTCGAACTTCTCTTCTAACCTTGTGCAACATTTCCACATTTGTCTACACTGGCCTCAAGATCTGAGTGAGTTAGTATTCATGTTTGGCTGCCTGTAACAGGAGGTGGGCATCCGAGTCTTGTGTACCAACTCCATGATGTTGATAGTCTTTTGGGTTCTTTGTCTTGTCTGCCTCTGCATCTCCCACACTTCCTTCTCCTATTCCTGAGTTCTTGCTGTGCCTCTGGCCTCATGTCCCTGTTCCAGGCACGTGGGAAGATGGTAGGTATTTCATTTTGAGATTTTGCCTCTTTATTTCTAGAGCAAAGCCCTCCTCCATGAGTTTTTATTTCACTGGTCAGAGAATGTGTCACGTAGATACCACTAGGTCCTAAGGATTTTGGAAAAGTATGCATTGTACTTTCTAGCCTCTAGAGTAGAGGAAGAAAAGTTGGCTGGGTTGCATATCCAGTGAGTCAACCACCTGCAACAGGCAAGCTATTTAAACAGTTAATTCAAGCAATAGCTACCAAATATTGACTATGCACCTGAATATACTGAGTCTAGTTTGTCCATCTCAAAAAGGGAAGGGCAATGCTCACAGGTCTGAGATGTACGTGAAAGAGTTTTGCAAAGTATACAGTGAAGGAAAATTAATGGATAATGACAATGCTGATCAACTGTTTAAAAGTTTTCTTTTTTCTGTACTTTGGTCCATTATCCTCATGCACTGTGATCCAAGTCCCTTTTACAATAGCCTCATTAACTCTATTAACAGCTTGTTTGACTTGTCAGGGGCCAATATCTTAGGTGGAGGTCTTTATCAACAGAGCCTAAGTGGGGGTTCTAGTGCAAATGCTCACTGAGGGAGTACCTGTAAGGGTGGGAGAGGATGACCCCTCAGTTCAGCCTGATCCCAGCAGCAGCTCTGGAACTCCTGCCTAGAGGCCAGGGAGCTGGGCTCTTCTGCTCATGTAGCAGTCAGTCATCGTGAGGGTCGTAACTCTCAGGCATCTTTAGCCTAAGCAGGTCATCAGCCAAAGGCAAGTCTCTGGAGACAGGCACAGGTGTGAATATCAACAGCCAATACCTGCAGAAGCCGGGGGGCTAGTGCAGGCCAGGTACAGGGAGATCGGGGTAGGGGGTCAACAGCACCTACTACGAATGATCTGGAAATGAAAAATTTTGTTTATTCTTGTGAGTTATGGGAGCCAATCTCATCCTCACTTCTCAGAAAACCATCTTCACCCTTTCCCCTGTGATAAAAAAAGCAAACAAAACAAACCTCAAGATTCCATTAATAGAAATTTTGGAACAACGTTGGGGAGGATGGCCTAACTGCATCAGTAAATATATAACGTGCCCCATGGCAATCCTCTTCCTCTCCTACTTTGGCTTTTCCCCTGAACTGGTGGATCATGTGAGACCCAGGGAAACATTTTTTTGTCTTACCAGTGCATTTCTTACCCAGCATTAGAGAATTGCCAGCACGTGGTATGTAAAAGAGCTGGAGAAAATGAGAGTGAAGAGCAGGGATGCTTTCTGTGCAGATACCGAGGATCCACGAGGAGGGGGAGCGAGCAGTTCTTTTCACTGAGAGTATGATTGGAATTGAATATGAAGATCATCGTGATGATATCAGCAGTAGCTAACTCATCTGGAACACTTAGCTAGTCCAGGCGTAGTGCAAAAAACTTTACACACCTGTCCTCACTCGATTTTCACGTCTCCACAAAGTAGGAAGCATTATTATCCCCGTTTAATATGTAAAGAACTTGAAGCTCAGAGAGGTGACGTTGCCTGCCCAAGGTCACACAGCTTGTAAGAGGCAGAGCTGGAACTCAGATGTACAAAATCTGAATAATTGTGGGGCAGTAGCATCTGAGAGCCTGAAAATGAGCCATGTGTGTGCTCTCGGGGCCGAGGGCCCATTTTTTCGCTCAGAAAACAGCCGGGAAATAACCCAGAGTAGAGGTTTATGTGTCTTTGGTGGAGAGAGGAACATTCAGGATGAGTTTGGAAATAATACTTAAAATACCACCATATTATTCTTCATTCCACAATTATTTATCAAGCTCTAGTTTCACGCCAAGCCCTAAACTAGGCGCTGGGGATGTGATCCTATAATGTGCCCTCAAGGGGCTTAAAGTCTAGTTTGGGGAGATGGACATTAAATGATTTAATATCTTTCTCTCTTCACACATGCATATGTTTATATAATAATTATACATAATACTATATTACATATACATGATCATATGTATTATATATCTTATACATATACAATTTATGTACATATATACACACATATAAATACATTTGTGATGATGCTATAAAGGAAGAGGTCAGGGCTCTAGAAGGGTATCGGAACAGATTTGTCACCTGGTGTGGGGCTGAGGGTTTCAGGCGAGCTGTCCTGAGGAAGTAACCTTAAACCTGACATGGAGGGTGAGTGGGGAAGGAGAAATGTCAGCAAGAAGGGATAGGAAATGCCATGAACACCTGAGGGGCCCAATAATTTAAGAGGGGCTTAGACCAGCTGAGTCCATTTCAGGGAGAGTAACACAGATGCTCATTATGCAGAGTGGCTTTGTGGCCAATAGTAATATAAAGATGCTAAGGACTGAAATGTAGAGAGAACATCTCCACGTGCCAGACTCCAGGCCAAGTACCCAACATAAAGGATGGGGGTCCTATAACTCTGGGGTAGAGTTATCATTATTACCTCATCTTATAGATGAGGAAACTGAGGCACAGAGATGCTTAATAATATATCCAAGGTCACGGAGCTAATGAACAGTAGAGTTATGATTCTAAGCCAGACCATTGAGATTCCAAAGGCCACACTCTGAACCTTTGCTCTGAAACCACTTGGAAATCATGTGACGTGAAATATCGTTCAAGGACGTGGGTCATAAAGCCTGAATTTTCCTACCAACCCACCACCACCATGTGTTCCGTCTTAGCAAATGGCCCTGCAGTTCTCTCCTGCTGCCCGCACAACCTACGTGTCACCCATGACGTCTCCAATCACTTCTTGACTCAGTTCACTACAGCCAGGACTTGTCAGTTTCGCCTCCTCAATTCACCCGGGAGGCTCTCCTCCTTTCCGTCTTCAAAGCAGCCAATGAGTCTAGGCCACCACTGTATTTCTCCAGGATTCCTGTCCACAGTTTCCTAGCGGATCTTCCTGCCCTCAGGTTCAACCCTCCAGTCCACCCCCCATCCAGCCCCTGCCCAAAAGATCTCATTAAAATGGAAATCTTCTATTCCCCCTCACTAACATGTAGCACTTATAAGGTGCCAGGCACGCCTTCAAGGATCTTACACATCATAACTCATTTGATTCTTAACAACCTCGCTATGATTAAGTGGCCTATTCTTTTTTCACCTATGGGGTTGGTGTATGCCAGAATCTAGGCAGAAGCTCTGGAAGGAAAGATTTTCTCTCTCTGTATAAAAAGAATTTTTAACTTTTTTGAAGGCCTGTCTATTAGTTAAGTTCTGTGCTGTGCATTTCAGGGGATACAGGCATCAAGGCTAACCTGATTTCGTCTCACCATTTCTTGTTCCCTAGATGTTCTCTAGAAAGGAGTTCTTTCCTCTTGGTAACAAACTGCCAGCTCCGAGGGCCATGTGTCTCTGCAGATTCAGGTGTTCTATCTTAACGTCTTATCATGGGCCCAATTTTTTACTTTTGCAAGAGGCTGGGAAGGGAAAGCAAACTCTCGGGATAGCACTGGACCTGTCTCCTAGCCTGATAAATATATAAATTGAAAGAGGAGTTTTTTCTAAGTAAAAATTTCTCTCTCTCTCTTTTTCTCTGTCTCCATACATACACAAGGGCTGTACATATATGTCTATGGTTGTCCGTATGTGTGTACACACACGGATACATGTATGTGCACAACACAGATGTATGTATGTGTGTATACTTGCACACACACGCACACACATATATATATACATACACATTCCGATCTTCCAATACTTCTTATTTTCTCCTGTATTCACAGTTCCTTCAACGTAATAAGTGTTTATTTATGTTTCTTTGTTGGATGTCACTTGTAATTGCCTGCGTATTTCCCTTCATGTATCCTCTTAAGAAATATTAATCTTTATACTTTCCGACATCAAAAGCCTCAACATTTGGGGATTTGAAATGAAACACGAGTCTATTGCTCGCTCTTTAAAAAAGACTCACCTTCAAGAAAGGTGGAATTTAATTTCATTTGACTGGGCTTGTGGTTTGGCGGATTGCTGGAAATATTTTGGAAATTAGTTTTTGCTGATTTTCTGGGGAGAGAATATGTATTCTCTAGGGCCACGTGCCACAGGCAGGAAGCGATGCTTTTTGAAATGAAGACAAGCAGAGCCATTCATCCTGGGCAAATCACAAGCAATCATGCAGCTCCCAGGATTCAATTAGATTTGTCACAACTTTGGTCTAGCGGAAGAAGAATGTATTATCCCCTGAAAGCCCTCAAATTGCATTGAGTTTGTTGAGCGCTGAGTATTCCTGAACTTTAGGCTTAGAGGCTGGTTGGCAACTTCATGTCACATAGTGGAGATCAACCTAACTCCCTTGTAAAGCCCTGCGAGTTTTATACCATATCCTTTTGTGATGAAACAGAGACGCTCTAGAGCCAGCCTGTTCAGTCACCGGCTCTCCCATTGGTGGTGTGACCTGCTGCGAGTAATTGAGCCCCTCAAATCCTGGCCGTCTAATGAGGAGGACAAAAGGACCAACCTCATAGAGATGCTGTGAAACTATTAAATGAGATAGTGCATAGAAAGCACTTGGAATAGAAGCTGGTCTATAGTAAATAACAAAGGCTTTATTATTACCTGTGTTAACTGGTAGTCTGTAAATACTTGTCTTGCATTTGACTGTATTTCCCGGGCCTCCTCTGGTACCTGGCATTGAGTTAGCATTCAGTAAATAGTAATTGAGTGAATGAATAAATGATTTGGACAGAGGGGAGGTCTCGAAGGAACTAAAAGTCAAATAATGAAAACAATAGCAATGACCGAGTACTCTTTGTGAGGAAAAGAAGAGACATTTCCTCACTTGCCAACTATTCATTCCTCAGACTGACCTTGGGGGAGGGGTGCTAATAACATCGCCCCCATTTCTACAAAGGAGGGAATTGAGACCTACTCCCATAAGGCCACTGGGATAATAAAGGCTGGAGCTATCTTTTCAACTCAGGTTTGTCCCATTGCTGTTCTGGACTCCATTTCCGGGGCAACTGGTGAGCAACCACGAAGTCTCAGGTGTAAACAGGTCACATTTGTCTTCAGGGTCTCCTTGTCCTTCCCATGTTTTTTGTCATCCTCTTCTTTTTCAGGCAAATTCCAGTGTAAGATGCCCAGTTTCGTATCCTTCCCCTGCATTGTCCCACTGATATTTAGCTAGAGGGAAATAACAGTAAAAATACTGGTGATGGTTATGGAGCGACAACACCTGCTTCCTCTACCTGCATAAAAATAAACATGTGAGGGCTCCTGGGTAGCTCAGTCAGTTAAGTGTCTGACTTCGGCTCAGGTCATGATCTCGAGGTTCATGGATTTGAGCTCCTCATCGGGCTCTATGCTGACAGCTCGGAGCCGGGAGCCTGCTTCGGATTCTATGTCTCCCTCTCCCTTAGCCCCTTCCCTGCTGGCACCCTGTCTCTCTCACACAAATAGATGTTTAAAGAAGTTAAAATAAAACAAAACAAAAACACCAAACTGTTTAGGGGGCCTGGATGGCTCAGTCGGTTAAGTGGCCGACTTCGGCTCAGGTCATGATCTCACGGTTTGTGAGTTCGAGTCCCATGTCAGGCTCTTTGCTGTCAGCACACAGCCTGTTTCAGACCTTCTGTCTTCTCTCTCTGCCACTTTCTCACTCACACTCTCTCTCTCTCTCTCTCTCTCAAAAATGAATAAACATTAAAAAAAAAAAAACATTTACTGAGAATATGCCTTGGGCACAAGACAGTGCCATGTTCGCAGCCGTAGGAGGAGGGACCATGCACACCTTCTTAGACTGTACTGGTTGCTTTACTAAGCAGTAAATACCTTACTGAACGTTGCAGCAACAATAAAAGGCAAGGACAAGGATCATAACACAGTAAAACCTTGGTTTGCAAGTGTAATTTGTTCTGGAAACATGCTTGTAATCCAAAGCACTTGTATAACAGTGAATTTCAAGAACCATTGGCTCGGTTGTGACCTTTTGATGTTCGGTGACACGTACTATTTGGATTGCGAGACATCGCTTGTTTATTAAATTAAAATTTATTAGAAATGTTTGCTCGTCTTGCAGAGCACTCGCAGAACAAGTTAGTCGCGATCCAAGGTTTTGCTGTATTAATGAATATATTCGACAATGATTTGCTGAGCACCTTCTGTGTTGTAGGAACTGTTTATGCTCAATGTAATTGCAAGAAGCGAGGATGGCTGCCCGTGGCCGATGACCAATGAGTGCAGGGTTATGAAAGCCCAGCTCCCTTGCTTGTAGCAGGACAGACTCTGGGGTGTAATCTGCCCCCCAGTGGTCCCTAAGGGATCAGGCTTGGAAGGCACCTTTCCCTGATACGCACCCAGGTTAGCCTTTCCTCCTTCCCTCTGCTTTCCCTGGTATCAGCAATTTGTCCTGGAAGCCCGTCCTTAAGAAATCACTTGCAAATGAATCCTATTGCAGTGTTTTCTTGCAGGGAACTTGACCTAAGAGGTGCTCTGTGACCTCTGGTGCCGTCTCATTGTTGGGTTTACACTGTCACAAGGGACAAAAATTCTTGAGGCAAAGAGATTCCAAGGACTAGCCTGCCTGCTTGAAGGTGGGGAGGAGAAAATTGAGGGTGGACCTTCAAATCTCGTTCAGTTCTCTAGCCCAGCACAAACTGCTGATGCCAGCCATCTTCCAAGCAAAGTGTCAGACGGAGGCTGCTGGCTTTGATCCTAGGTCAGGAGCAGAATGGGACAAGCCAGCTTTCTTGCCTTTGCCATAGAGCCATAAAGTCATCAGACATGGAGGCGTGACTTCAATGGCAGGAAGGGGCTGAGCTAGATGCTGCCTGGGCTTCTGGGAGTGCACGCAAAACCGGATTTATCCTGCAATCAGAGCATGAGGCCGCAGCCCTTTCACGGAGGGATATGAGCCCTCTGGAAGAGGCCTATTTCCCTCTGGGGAGGAGGAACTTCAGAATGATAATGACAATATGATTCTGGGCCTTTCACTGCTTCCTTGCAAATCCCTGTACTGCCTACAGGGCTTTTCTCCCTCCCAAAATAGCTTCTCACTCTTGAGCTGGTGAAGTGGATCACAGGCAGAAAGAGAGGGGGAAAAAAGCCAAACTTCACTTCTCAACACAGCAACTTTAACTTGAGCTAAGACGCTCTTGGATTTGAAAATATCACTGGTAACTCCCAGGGTGTCATCCTTGCCTTTGGTTCTTTATCTGTCCTGTTCCAGGGATTGCGGTTCCACAATAATCATATTTTCCAGGATTTAGTCCCTGGCTGCAGGAGGCAGAATAATCGTCCCCCAGAGATGTTCACATCCCGTCCCTGGAAACTAAGGTTACGTGAGCTTACACGGCAAAAGGGTCTTTGCAGTTGTAATTAAATTAGGAGTGTTGAGTTGGGGAGACTTTCCTGAATTCTCTGAGTGGGCTCGGCGTAGTCACAGGGTCCTTACAAGTGAAAGAGAGAGGTAAGGAGGTCAGAATCGGAGAACAAACTAGGATAATAAAAAAGGAGATAGGAGCAAGGCCATTGCTGGGAGGAAGCTGTGAGCTGAGGGACGAAGGCAACCTCTAGAAGGGAAAAGCCAGGGGACAGGAGTTCCCTTAGAATTAGAACTGCACTGGTAGTTCTGTCACCACCTTGTTTTTAGTCCCCCAAAGGCCCCCTTTGGACTTCTGACCTCAAGAACTGTACGTTGCAATAATAAACTTGTGTTGTTTTCAGCCACCGTGATTGTGATAATTTGTTACAGCAGCGACAGGGCCTCCTGTCCTTTGTGAGTATGCACACCGTGTTAAAGCCCCATGGCTGACATTTCTACCGGTACACTAAGCCCTCTTATCCTTCTCCAGCCCTGATCCCTCCTATGGTTGAGGCATAGCTTCACGTGGTGGGGGAGGTCCCCCTCAACATCCAGGTGTTCTCCATTACCATCACGTGACTGGCTGGCCAGACCGCTGATTTGACAAACCACATTTCTAGCAGCGTGTGTTGCCTGAGATGATTTCAATGGCTTTGGAGGATTGGGGAGTGTTCTTTTGGGGGAACGACACTGATTTGTGTTTCTAGATTTCATGTGAGTTGCAAGTTGTGAATGTCAAGGAACTTAATGAACAGCAGTGGTGAGTTTCTCTGCAATTATTTCCAGAGTCCTGGTCTGCTTCTGTACAAGGACTTCTGTCCTGTCTGCTTCTGGTCTGCTGTGCCCAACAGAAACTTGGGTAACCTACCTTTTGTCTTTCCTCCATCACCCTTACCCTCCCCTGGTCAGGTCTTCATAATTGCTCACCTTCAATGCCTTCTGTCGGGACCTCCAGCCCCCTGTCCATTCTCCACTAATCCATCTTCCTTCGTTTTGTAAGTTATGCATTCCTGATTTTGTTACTCTTTTTCCTAAAATTCTCCAAAGTCTCCCCGTTGTCATCCGGACAAAGCCTAAATCCCCTAACAAGTCGTGAATGGAGTGACCCAAGTCCCTATCTAATACACCATTTAGCTCAGGAACTACTTCCCACTCCACACACTTCCTTCCCACTAGAAAGACACCGTTCTGTTCATTGTGTTTCCTTTCCCTGAGCAGGACTGGCTTCCTCCTGCCTCCCTGCCTGTGCTCACACCGCCTCCCCTGCTTCGTGTGCGTATTTTGACTTTCTTTGCCTACTTAACTACTACTTATCCTTCAAGACAGTTAGCCTGGGTTTTCCAAGAAGCAAATGCCAACACAGGATTAAACATTGAGGGATTTTTTTTTTTCCCACAGAGAATATGCCTGTGTATAAAGAAATGGGGAGGGGCCTGGAAAAGGCTGGAAGAGCTATCCACGGCCATGCAGAGACACACAAAGTTGAATGGAAGCAACCGGATGGCTGTGCAGGCTAAGAAAGTTTCAATAGTGTCATCAGGGCCAAAGTTGGCTCCCAGGAATGGGCTGCCTTAGTATTCTTGCCACACTCTGTCTCTGGAAGGGAGCAGCCTGGGGGGTACCGCCAAGGTGTTCATGCTAAGACGTGGCTCAGAGCCTCGGCAGCTGGGGTCTCAGCTAGCTACACTCTGGCAGTAGGAGATCTGCAAGGGGTATTCTCTTTGCCACCCTAAAGCTCAGGGTGCGTCACCCCCTTCGGCCTTGCTCTTTCTTCCCCAACCATTTCTTTTTGTGGCTGTAGTAGCCTTATGTGATTGCCTTTATGATAACACTGTTTTCATCGTTGTGGTTGGTGGCTTACTTCTTTGTCTTCTATGTTAGATAGCAAGATCTTTATTATTATTATTATTATTATTATTATTATTATTATTATTTTATTTTATTTTATCTTTTTGCGAGAGAGAGACAGAGTGTGAGCAGGGGAGGGGCAGAGGGAGAGGGAGACACAGAATCCAAAGCAGGCTCCAGGCTCTGAGCTGTCAGCACAGAGCCCGACATGGGTCTCAAACTTGTGAACTGTGAGATCATGACCTGAGCCAAAGTTGGACACTTAACTGACTAAGTAATTCAGGTGCTCTTAGACAGCAAGATCCTTTAAAACAAGCACCTCATCTCAGTTATCTCTCAGTTCCCAGTTCCACCACAGGGTGCAGCACATAGCAGAGGCTTAGGAAAATCATTATGTTCAGGAAGAGGGAGATGGCGTGAAGGCTTCATTCCCATTTCACAGGGAAGGACACTGAGGCTGGCAGGGATGTGTGACTAGGTCAGAGTTAGTCTGGTGGTGCACGGGGGATCAGAACACAGATGCCTGATTCGACTTCATGCATAAAACCTTCAAGGGTGACCTGGAGCGGGGGACTAATGGGCAATTCTCTTCACCAGATCATTCTGCTCTGGGGTCCAGGGGAGAAAAAACTCATGATTAGAAATATTTCACAAGGAAATCTACCGGTTCAAAAATTAAGTAGACTTAAGGTGTATTATCTAGATGTCCTGGACTCATAATGAAATTTAAAACAGAACATAACAAAACAAAACGCCAGCTTCTTTTCTTTGCTTCTTTCGGTATATCAGAATCCTGTTCTTTCCTCAACGTTGTACCAGATGTAGCTGGTGCCCCTCTAGGAACTTCTCACACTCTGCTCTGCGCACAGAAAGAGCCTGAGTGTCTGCAGATCTCTCCCGGACGGGTTTTTCCTGCCTGTGGAAGCTGGCTTAGCCCAGAGCTGGCCAACAGCACCACCAAGCCCATGCTATCAGGAGCAGTTCATGGTCAGCGCTGGACAGGGAGCCGGTCGGTGAACACGGCGGCTGCCTCACCCTCAGCTGGGCTAATTGAGGCACACATCACAGTCTATGGTTTCCCGGCAGGACTGAACCCTAGTTACCGTAGCGATACCTACTTGATGGCACACCTTTTATGGGCCACCTTCCATTCTGGCTCACTTCCCCCACTCCCCTCCCCACATTTGCAGGACCACTGCTCAAATTAACTGCTTGCACTTAAATCTTTGTTGTGGGGTCTGTTTCTGGGAGACACAAACCAGGATGAAACTCCAGCTCAGTTCTCACCACGTTTCATCCATGTGTCTCTTTGGTCTGAATCTCCCTCTGAATCCCAAAGGTAGGTGTTTTTATTTCCATTTATAGGTGAAGAAATTGATTATCAGACAGTTCAGTAACTTGCTCACTGTCACATACTTTTAAGGGATGGGGCTGGAATTTGAGTATTGTTGAATATTGGCCTCAGACCAGTGCCATCAACTACTGAGTTGGCATCTGAGCTTTGGCATTCAACAGACCTATCTTGAATCATGAAGTGAGTTTAGGCATATTACCTCAGTTTCCTGGCCTTTATTTAATTTTTTTAACATTTATTTTGTTGGAGAGAGAGAGAGAGTGCACATGCACAAGTGGGGGAAGGGCAGAGAGAGAGGGAGACACAGAATCCAAAGCAGGTTCCAGGCTCTGAGCCGTCAGCACAGAGCCCCATGCAGGGCTTGAACTCACAAACCATGAGATCATGACCTCAGTCAAAGTCGGACACTTAACCGACTGAGCCACCCAGGCGCCCCAGTCTCCTGGCCCCTAAAATGGACCTCATGGTAGCAACACTCTAGGGTTTTACTTTTTTATGGATATTTATTCATCATCTATATTTTATCATTTGTGTTTGCTGTATTATATAGTTTTGCAAACATGTCATGAAAATCTTTCAAAAATACACTTTTTAAATGGTTGCCTAGTAATTCATCTTATGAACATATCATCACTTAGTTAACTATGGCTCTACTGTTTGGCCCCTTTGCCTCTCTTTGCTCATCTGTAAAATGAGCATACTAATAGCAATGCTGTAGGATAGTTGTGAGGATAAAACAAAACAAAATCTGTGTAGCTTCTAGCAGGATTTCAGACACAGGCAGGCATGCCATAAATGTTCATTCCCCCGTTAGTGAAACAGCATGCCTCAGGCAAGGCCTCCATCCCTCCTCACTCTTCCCTTTGCAGTATCCCATAGGGGTCAAAATAATTCCAGGGCCTAGAGAAATAGTCTGGAGGTCATAGATCAGGATTCTAAGCTTCTCCCACAGCGAAGAGCTACTCAGAGAACATGGTGATGAGTAAACAAAATCCCATAGGGTCTCTTCCTGTTGACATGGTAACCTGACTACCAGCTGTCAGCCAGGGTTCCGGAGCTGTTCATTTAGGGGATGCCACCACTGGTACCTGATTAACAGTCTTCAGTAGGGGGAGGGGAATGGCGGATAGATAAAAGCACTTATTCTAGGGTTTCCTTCAATCACCCCCCCCTCAACTAAACCAAATAAGTGCCTCTGAAGCTTGAATTAGGGTGCACTCTTTATTATCCTTTCCCCACCCCTAGCAGCTGCTTAACCCAGGCTGCAAATAATATCTGTTTGAAGACCTTTTGTCTTCAAGTTTCCGCCTGGCTGCCTTTCAAAAGCTTTCCTAGCCCAGGCTTCAGCCCATCCTTTGCAGGCACATTATGTAAGTAGAACTACAGGAAGACACACTAGGCAAGAAACAGCCAGTTGTCAAAAGCACAAGTGATTGAGAGACAGAAATCACTTCCTTACAAAGCAAGTTACTGCTCTGGGGTCAGAAACAAGTAGTTTGGATCCCAGTTACCCTTGAATGTATGATACGATGGGGTCAAGCTATCTGGTGCAATTAGATTCTCCTTCTCTTTTATTTCTTCAGCTTCAGACAAAGGGTCTGATTTATTTTCTGAAAGGCCAGATAGTTGTCTCAGGTTGGATTTGTATGGTGGTATAGATTGTACACTGCACAAAGCTGCCTGACAGAGAGGCGTAATAGGGGTTGAGATCCAGTCTGTGCATCACTCACCACTCTGGCATGTGATCCCAGAGTGAGAAACTTTCCTAATTAAATAAAAACTTTGAATAGGCTTACAAAGGCTCTGATGGGACTGTAATACTTTACCAAACTCTATCATGGGGAATAATAAAGACAAAGTGAGGTGGAGACAGGGTGAGGGAAGAGGGGTTTTCTTACCTGGAACTCACATTTAAATGATTTTTCTCATGAAATCCAATTAAGCTTCAAAATATAACATAGGACTGGACAAATAGGATTGTACAAGATAGCGCACGATTTTTTTTTAAGTAATCTCTACTCCCAACGTGGGATTCAAACTCACAACCCTGAAATCAAGAGTCACATGCTCTTCTAACTGAGCCACCCAGGTGCCCCAGCTCATAATTTTTAGAATGTGATTTTGGCATGTTTTCATTTACTCGTATAATAAGAGTCTAGGAATGAAAGTTGCTTGGACCACTCTAGAAGCCTGGGTAGGTGGGGGTTAGGGGTCAGTTCGCTCACCTTGCACTGGAGGAAACTCTCTCTTGTTTATTATTGTTATTCTCCCTTTGATGCTTAGAACCAACACTACTGTTAAAGATAAGGCAACAGACCCAAAATGGAGTCACTTTTGCTAAGCCCCATGTCGCCAAACTGAGGCTTAACTTATTACAATTTTAGGTCTTCCAGTAATGAAATAACCTGATCAGCATTCGTTAGCTAATCTGCTTGACAGGATACCTCCCTGTGAGGAAAGTCACCTCACAATAACCAATTTGCTTTGTCACCCAGCAAAACTTCCTTGCTCCTGTTCACTTATGTCTATAAAATCTCCTACCTTGCATAGCTTTTCTGAGCTCCTTTCTATCTACTGGATTGGATGCTACCTGATTTATGAACCACTGAATATAGCCCAAGAGATCTTGAAAATTTTTTTAATTGAAAAAAAATTTTTTGATGCTATCTACTTCACTGTGTAGTAGGACAGTCCGTGGAGAAGATAATGTGGGGTTTTTCCTCCAAGCATTTTCCCTTCCATCCATCCACTGTCCCGCAGTGGGGTTGGAGGCGAGTGGGAAGAGGGGTGGATCCCAAGCCAAGAACAGGAGTTGTGGGCAAAGGCATTGCCTGCCTGAAGAGAACCTCAACCTCATAAAGATGTGGTCTTCTTCGCTCCTTAACCATCATTACCTGACACCTACTAGGTTGGGCCATTAACTGTCCTAGTTTGCTGAGGATTTTCCAAATTGCAGTACTGAAAATCCTGTAAAAGCCCTCGATTCCAGGCGATTGGGGACTGTCGTTCACCCTACAAGGCTTTGTTAAACAAATGAATGGATGAATGAATGACTTTTGTTTTCCCAAAGTCTGCGCTCACTGAAGAGATGATGCCAGATGTCCACAGAGGGGAGAGCAGGGGTTGGCCAACCATTGGCTATGTGCCAAATCTGGCTGACCATCTGCTTTTTTTTTTTTCAAATAGCCTGAACACTATGAATGGTTTTTTAAAAAAAATCAAACGAAGAATAAAAACTTGTGACATATAAAATTTTTCTAAGAATGACATTTTAGAGTCCATAAATAAATGGTCCTTGGGACGCAGTCACACTTGTTCATTTATGGTGTCTCTGGCTTCTTTTGCACTTTTTGTGCTTCTTTTAACAACAGAGCCAAGATCGTCAGGTCTATAAAGCCTAAAAGGTCTGCTATGTGGCCCTTTACAGAAAACGTTTGCAAAGCCCTGTGATGAAAGGAGCCTCCTGGATTCAGAGAGGACTGTTGGAAGGGGAGAGATGATGGAACCCTCACATTACATTGTCACAGTACCTCTCAGGCTGGCAAGACATCAAAGAGTAACCGGGATGAAGTCACCAGGGCTCTCTGCTTTCCCCAGATCCATGCACCCACAGAAGCCGAGAGCTTCCAAGAGTGGGAAGGACCACCACCAGCTTGCACAGCAAGGGGGCTGGGGACAGCCATGGGGGATGGGAAGTTAGGGGCCTCTTTTCTATCTTCTGGGTACCACAGAATTCTCCTGGATTCTAAAGTGACTTCCAGAGAGGTCAATACTCAATGGTGACTAAGATGGAATTTCCACCTAGCCTGGAGGGAGTTACATTTGGAAACTGATTTAAACTGAGTCTAATGAAAACAAAGAAATGACGATTTCTTGCACACCTGAGTGTAGGGACTAAGACTCATCAGTTCTGTGGAGGGTCCTGTTGCAGGAGTTGCTGTGTTGGGGTGCTGTAGAATCTGAGGACCTTTGTAACCTTATGAGTGTGCCCAAGCCAAGGAGGCCTGGAATGTGAGAAGCAGGATCCTGGTGAGAGAGGAACATTTTCAGAGTTCACAGGTTCGTTGCCTTTCTACCCCCAGAGACTGGTGCAAACCTGGCACACAGTTGGTGCCCCATAAATGCTTAATGTGGGATCAGGCAAACGTTTTCTTTCCCAAGGGAGAAAGCCCTTCAGGACCTGCTGTGGGGCGCCTGGGTGACTCATTCAGTTAGGTATCCGACTCTTGATTTCAGCTCAGGTCATGGTCTCATGATTCATGGGATTGAGCCCCATGTTGGGCTCTGTGCTGGCAGCTCAGAGCCTGCTTGTGATTCTCTCTCTCCCTCTCTCTCTGCCTCTCCCCTGCTTGCATGCGTGCTCTCTCTCAAAATAAATAAACATTAAAAAAAAAAAGGAACCTGCTATGATCTGATCATTTCTTTTTTGTATTTTCTATTTTTATTTTCTTTATTTTTTATGATATGGATCATTTATAACTCAGCGTAAATTTAAGTAAGTTGTTATCCTTCCTAGACATTTGTAGCTGAGTCTTATATTTAATAGTGGAGTCAGACTATTCTTGACTTAAAGGGATTCAAAACATCAGCAAATTAGTTGGGGTAGCAAGTGGCCCAGACACCCTTCTAAGGCTCTTAGAATCAAAACCTCAGTAATTATATTAATAGCTATAGTGCACCCATTAGGTATCAGGTTCTAAAAGAAGTACTTCATTTTTTTAAATCATTTAAATTCCAGTTATAAACATGTATTGTAATATTAGTTTCAGATGTACAATACAGTGATTCAACACTTGCATACATCACCTGGTGCTCATCATGACAGGTGCACTCCTTAATCCCCAACACCCATTTAACCCAACTCCCCACACCTCCCCTCTGGCAACTGTCAGTTTGTTCTCTATAGTTAAGAGTCCCTTTCTTGGTTTATCTCTCTCTTTAGCTCTCTTTGTGTCTTCCCTTTGCTCATTTGTTTCTTTTCTTAAATTCCACATATGAGTGAAATCATATGTCCTTCTCTGACTGACATATTTCATTTAGCATAATAATCTCTAACTGCATCCATGTCCTTGCAAATGGCAAGATTTCATTCTTTTTATGGCTGAGTAATGTTCCAGTGTGTGTGTGTGTGTGTGTGTGTGTGTGTGTGTGTGTATGAAATCAATTGATGGATACTTGGGCTGTTTCCATAATTTGGCTATTGTAGATAATGTTGCGATAAACATAGGGGTACATGTATCCCTTTGAATTAGTATTTTTGTATTCTTTGAGTAAATACCTCAAATTGCTGGTTCAAAGGGTAGTTCTAGTTTTAACTTTTTGAGGAGCCTCCATACTGTTTTCCGGAGTGGTTGCACCAATTTGCATTCCCATCAATAGTGCAAGAGGGTTTCCCTTTCTCTGTATCCTCGCCAACACCTGTTATTTCTTGTGTTGTTGATTTTAGCCATTCTGAAAGGAGAGAGGTGATAACTGATTGTAATTTTGATTTGCATTTTCTTGATGATAAGGGATGTTAGGCATTTTTCATGTGTCTGTTGACCATCTGGATGTCTTCTTTGGAGAAAATGTCTGTTCATGTCTTCTGCTCATTTTTTAAGTGGATTACTCATTTTTTGGGTGTTGGGTTGTGTAAGCTTTTTATATATTTTGGATAACAATCCTTTATGGGATATGTCGTTTACAAATATCGTCTCCCATTCAGTAGGTTGTCTTTTAGTTTTGCTCATTATTTCCATCACTGTGCAGGAGGTTTTTATTCTGATGTAGTCCCAATAGTTTATTTTTGCTTTTGTTTCCCTTGCCTGAGGAGGCATATCTAGAAAGAAGTTGCTAAGGCCAATGTGAAGGAAGTTACTGCCTGTGTTCTCCTCTAAGATTTTGATGGCTCCCTGTCTCACAGTTAGGCCTTTCATCCATTGTCAATTTATTTTTGTGTATGATGTAAAACAGTTATCCAGTTTCATTCTTTTACATGTTGCTGTCCAGTTTTCCTAACACTATTTGTTGAAGAGACAGTCTTTTTCCTATTGAGTATTTTTTCCTGCTTTGTTGAAGATTAACTGACCATATTGTTACGTTTTCAATTCTGTTTTATTGATCTATGTGTCTATTTTGGAGCCAGTACCATACTGTTTTGATCACTACAGCTTTGTAATGTAACATCAAGTGGAATTATAATACTTCCAGCCTTGCTTTTCTTTTTCAAGATTGCTTTGGCTATTTAGGGTCTTTTGTAGTTCCATACAAATTTTAGGATTGTTTGTTCTAGCTCTGCAAAAAACGTTGTTGGTATTTTGATACAGATTACATTAAGTATGTAGATTGCTTTGGATAGTATAGACATTTAAACAATATTTGTTATTCCAGTCCATGAACAAGGACTATTTTTCCATTTCTTTACGTCATCTTCAATTTCTTTCATCAGGGTTTATAGCTTTCAGAGTACAGGTCTTTAAGCTCTTTGGTTAGGTTTATTCCTAGGTATCTTATTAGTTTTGGTGCAATTATAAATGAAATTGATTCCTTAATTTCTCTTTCTGCTGCTTCATTATTAGTGTATGGAAATACAACAGATATCTGTCCATTGATTTTGTATCTTGCAACGTTACTGAATTCGTGTATCAGGGCTAGCAGTTGTTTGGTGGAGTCTTTTGGGTTTTCTACATAGAATATCATGTCATCTGCAAAGAGTGAAAGCTTTACTTCTTCCTTATGATTTGGATAAATGTATTTATTTCTGTTGTCTGATTGCTGTAGCTAGGACTTCTAGTACTATGCTGAATAAAGGTGTGAGAACAGACATCCCTATCTTGTCCCTGGCCATAGAAGTAAAGCTCTCAGTTTTTCCCATTGAGGATATTAGCTGTGGGGTTTTCATATATGGCCTTTATTAATGTTGAGGTATGCTCCCTCCAAACCTACTTTGTAGAGGGTTTTTATCATGAATGGATGTTGTACTTTGTCAAAAGCTTCTTCTGCATCTATTGAAATGATCGTATTGTTCTTATCCTTTCTCTTACTGATGTGGTATATCACATTGATGTGTGAAGATTGAACCTCCTTTGCAACCCAGGAATAAATCCCACTTGATTGTGGTGAATGATTTTTTTAATGTATTGTTAGATTTAGTTTGCTAGTGTTTTATTGAGGATTTTTGCATCTATGTTTATCAGAGATACTGGCCTGTAGTTCTCTTTTTTTGTGGTGTCTTTATCTGATTTTGGTATCAGGGTAATGCTAGCCTCATGGAATGAGTTTGGAAGTTTTCCTTCTTTGTCTATTGTTTGGAATAGTTTAAGAAGGACAGGTGTTAACTCTTCTTTAAATGTTTGGTAGAATTCGTCTATAAAGCTATCTGGTCCTGGATTTCTGTGTGTTGGGAGAGTTTTGGTTACTGGTTCAATTTCTTTGCCGGTTACTCATCTGTTCAATTTTTCTATTTCTTCTTATCCTAGTTTTGGTAGTTTATATGTTTCTAGGCATGTATCCATGTCTTCTAGATTGTCTAATTAGTTATTAATTAGAACCATTATAAACCATTCAGTTTTTCATAATATTCTCTTATAATTTTGGTATTTCTGTGGTGTTGGTTATTTAAGATAAGCCCTATAAATGAATTGTGTGGAGTCCTCACAGAACTGCTGAAAAGTAGGTATTCTTACTGGACAGAAGGTGAAAAATGAAGTTCAGAGAGGTCAAGACACAGCTCAAAGTCACACAGCTACTGTTTATCTTTCTCAGCCTTTTAAGTCCCCAATGGGAGCAGGGGTGCCTGGAAGGAAAGAGTGAACCAACATTTCCCAGAAGAGTAACGAGTTGCCAGGACTAGTCTCCTAGCTTTTCTTCCACATGTTGCATCTCCGCACACTAGTAATTATACGGCCACGACAGACAGACTCGTGCCTGGAGGAAACATATTTCTTTCAATTGTTTCCCCAGCTATCTGAGCTGATTCTTTTCATCGATCATCTCAGAAGAAACACAGATAAATCTCTGCCTCATTAGCTTTATCTGAAGCCTGGGGAAGTGTAGCAAGAGAACTGCGTTATTTTGAATCATCAACTTTCTACCTCTCTACCCCAACGCTTCCCTGTAAGAGTACCCAGATCAGAGTCCCAGGGGCCCGTCTGGCTTCCTTATGTATATACGTGAGAGTTTGTCTCAGGTGGAGTACAGTCCAGTGATATTCCCGGTGATGTAACGAGGTGTGAATTGAGGATTAATTCTTACTCCTGTTACCAGGCCTATTACTGCACAGACTTCCAGATCCAATGATAAGTTGTAACACAGGAGAACCTATTCCCAACGCTCACAACACCTCGGGGTCTTGAAGAGACGATTTACCTGGGAGTTGTTTACATTTATTGCTTCTCGCTTTCATATGCCAAAAACTTCCAATTTGTTATTTAAGGATTCTATTTTTTACCAAATCCTTGCTCTAATGCTCCCTGTGTTATCGGTTAATGGAAATGAACAGCTGGCTTTCAGTGAGGGAGACGAGAAGGTTCTTCTAGCAAAGGCGTATCTCAAAAGGGGGTTGGTAAGGGGGTTTTTTGGTTTCAGAGTATTTCAGCATGAGTCGAACACTCAAGACACAGACTTTTAAAAAATTGCTCTCTTTTTTTCCCCCTGAGCATAATAAGCAAAACAAAACAAGTAACTATAGACAACCTGAAAAAATTAAAGTGTATATAGTGATATCATACAGCTATAACAATTGTAAATCTATTTGACATATTTATATGAGTAGTGTTTCTAAAGTGCCAAGGGCTATGCTAAGTGTTTTGCATGGATCAACTTGTTAAATCCTTTCAGTCACTTCAGGAGGTAAAAGTAATATTATTACCCCCACTTTTTCTCTTTCTTCTTCTCCCCGCCCCCCCTTCCTCCTCCACCTTCTTCTTTTCAAAGTAGGATTCACATCCAGCGCAGAGCCCAATGCTGGGCTTTAACTCATGACAGTGAGGTCAAGACCTGAGCTGAAATCAGGAGCCAGATGCTTAACCAACTGAGTCACGCAGATGGCTCCCAACCCCCATTGTGTAGATGGGGCACAGAGAAGCTAAAGGATTTGCAGAGGGAGAAAGAGGTAGATGGGGGATTTAGACCCTCCCAGGCAGTCTGATGCTGGTTCTCCGACTCTTCAGCACTCTGCAGGATTGTACTTCTATGTAATTCTTCAATAGTAATAATATCGATGGCTCTACACAGATCACACGTATTACTGTAGATGTATCATATATATCACTTGCACCGTGTATATAGATTAGTGCTTCTCCCTTCTTGCCATTTAATATGTGTCGTAAACATTTCCCCTTGTCATTTAGTTATTTAAAAAGTAAATAACAGTGATGCCTGGGTGGCTCAGCCAGTTAAACATCGACTCTTGATTTCTGCTGAGGTCATGACCTCACGGTTCATGAGATCGAGCCCCACATTGGGGTCTGTGCTGACGGGGCAGAGCCTCTCTGGGATTCTCTCTCTCCCTCTCTTTTTGCCCCTACCCTGCTCAAGTTCTTTCTCAAAATAAAAAATAAATACTTTTTAAAAAATAAATAGCAGTATAAGATGTGACGGGTCAGTTGGTTACACTTGTAGCAAACAAAATATTGGTGTCTCATTTCACAACATGTTTTCAAATAAAACCCAGAGAGATTATAGATTGCTTTGAATTCTAAAAAGAAAAATTAAGGAAATGTAAGTGAATCAGGCTCACCAAAGCTTGAATCCGAGTCCAGCCATTTATCAGCTCTGTGACCTTAGCAAGTTGCTTAACTTCTCTGAACCTCTACCTCTTAATCTGTAAAAATGAAAATGGTACGATTTCTAAATCAGAGGGCTGTTACAGGATTAGATAAAGGATTTAGCGCTGTGCCTGGCAGGCAATGCACACTCAGTAAGTGCTAGGAATTGTTATTATGTGTAGGGATAGAAAACACCTTGTCCAAAATTTCAGGAGATTAGCGGCTCCTCTTGCTTCCCCAAAGGCTGACTCTTAATAACCAGAGTTAACCTGCTTCCCCCAAACCTGCACCCCATCCTGATAAGAAGGGTTTATTCTAATTGGTATCTAAAGCAGAGGAATTGCTTTTCCTCTTATACATGCTTCAGAGTGAGTTAATCCAGCTTCAAATTAAGTTCAGAAATGAGAATGTTGCCTTCCTTTCTCTCAGCTTATTTTTCCTTTGTTACAGAATCACCAATGAGAGGTTTGGAGTATGCGTCTGCGTATTTAGAAGAGGCACGAATATGATTTCCCTAACCAGTAGCAGTTTCCAAGGAAAAAGACTGGCATAATTGCTAAGCAGAAATTGTGGGTGAATTCTACTCCAGAGCCACGGGTTAGACTTACCCCGACCCGCCCACCGAAACAAAGGCAGAATTCTTGGCAATTCATAGTCAGGATATTGATGCTTAAATATTTTTAATTTGTTTGACATACTGGAAAGCAAGTCTGCATGTATTTTTTTATTTTTTAAATTCGAGCCCAGTAGCAGGGCTCGAAATCACAAACCACAGCGTGAGAACCGTGAGATCATGACGTGAGCTGAAGTTGGATGCTTAACTGACTGAGCCACACAGGTGCCCCATGAGTCTGCATTCAGCACGTTTAGGCCCAGATGATGAAGTCGGATGGCAGCATTTTAGCAGAACACGTGAAACAGTATGTGAGAGACTAATGAACAGGTGGTACTTCCCAAGAGGTTCTAGAGCGACTATTCCAGCAACCGTGAAGCACTATGTCCTAGGGTTAAAGATTACCTTTGAGAAATGCACGCATGGAACAACAGACTCTTCACCCCAGTCTGTTGATAGCCTAACAGAGCATTTGAAAATGCAGGAAAGGCATTAAATGTTTTTTTTTTAAATGTCTTATTTATTTTTGAGAGACAGCACAAGTGGAAGAGGGACAGAAAGAGAGGGGGACAGACGATCCAAAGCAGGCTATATGCTGAGAGCAGCAAGCCGGATGTGGGGCTTGAACTCATGAACTGCAAGATCATGACCTGAGCCGAAGTCAGATGCTCAAACCGACTGAGCCACCCAGGCACCCCTAGGTTTTAGTTTTAAATTGGTATCTTCAGTTCACTCTCTTGTCTGGGATGTTGTGTGGGTCGTTAGGAATTTTGTGGTCTTTCTTTTCCTGTGCTCAGTTTTCTGTACCATCTTCACACTCTTACTGAGTTTTAAGATTTCCTGCTTGGGAACAGTGCAAGTCCTCCCTGTCAACTTTCCCCAAAGAGGTTTGTCCCTTATTTATGATGTAATTTGCAGTTTTATAAGATGGCACTTGTTACTTCAGCAGTTACAAACAACAGGTGCAATGGAAGGATATTAGAAAAATAAGTAGGGGAATGAAGAGACAAAAACATTACAAAAACTCCCAAAGCAAGTATCTAGTCTGTGCACCTGCGGCAGACTTATGTGAGCTGTCACCCAGCAACCCATTCATTCCTGGCGCATTAGTAATAGAACACCGCAATTTTTAATTGGGCTCGTCACTTCCTGGAATAAAGATCACATTTTTATCATCCTTTGCAGTTCAGTGTAGCCATGCGATAAGTTCTGTCTGATGGATGCAAGCAAGTGTCTTGAGCAGGGCTTCTGGGATGGGTTTTTCATGGCAGGGACGTGTCTTCCTCCTGACTGCTGGCGAGAATGAGGAGATGATGGTTGGAGCTCCAGTTGCCAACTTGGATGATGAGAAGAAAGCCCCTGAGGCAGGCGGCAGATCAACTAGACAGAGTCTGGCTCCCCGGTGACTGTAGAGCTGTCATGCCAGTCCTGGACTTCTCAACTTCTCTAGAAAAATATACCTCTATCTTGTTTAAGTCATCTCTCTTGCAGTTGAACCTAATCCTAACCTATCTGCCCTTCCTCCTGCCCTTCTCTCTTCCATCCTTCTCCTCCAACTGAAGGGTTTCTCAATTTCTGTACCTTAGACATTTCAGGCTAGATAATTTTTTGTGGGGGCTGCCCTGTGCATTGTAGGATGTTTGGAAGCATCCCTGGCCTCCTCCCACTAGATGCCTGTAGCTCCTACTCCCTTGAGTTGTGATAGCCAAAAAAGTCTCTGGACATTGCCAAACTTAAACAAGTTTTGGATGACTTTCCTTCCTTGTCAATAAAACAAGTTCCTTGAAGACAGGACTGTATCCTGTTCATATCTGTAACTCCAGTGTCAGGCACAAGGACACACCCAGACGTATTCAGTGAGCGCTCACGGCATGGACGAATGGAGGGAGTGTGTCAATCAACGAAACGTCATTTCTCCAAACACATTTCAGGTCTTCGGTGTGTTTCTCCTAGACTCTTTAAAATGCTTTCAATGTTGTGTTTGGAAACAATTTTAATCTTATAGAAAAAGTTTCAAGAACAGCACAAAGCACTCTTATGTCCTCTGTACCCAGAGTTGCCAGCTGGTAACATTCTATTGCACTTGCTTTGCTATTTGCTGTATGATTTTTCTTCAGAACCATTAGAGAACAAATTGCATATCATATGCCCCTTTATCCCTAAATACTTCGGTGTTTATTTCCTAAAAAGAATATTCTCTTCCAAAAGCCACAGTAAAGTTAAAATTTCAAGAAATTTCACACTGGCACTCTTTTATTTAATCTGCTGTTCATTTTTGACCCTTTAGTGCCCCTTAGATTACTTGCCCCCAACACAGAATCCAGTTTTAAGATTGGCTATTGTGTTTAGTCACACTGTTTCTTTCTTCTCCTTTAATTTGGAACACTTTTGCAGCCTTTTATGACTTAGAAAATTTTCAGGAATCTGGTGCACCTCCCCTTTAAAAATAGAATATTCATCATTTCGAGTGAGCCTTGTGTTTCCTCATGATTGGATTTAGGTCATGCATTTCCGAATGAAAAACCATGGAGGGGATGTGTATCTTTTCAAGCATCATACCTGGAGGCTCGTGACGTCCATACGCCCTTCGCTGATGATATTAATTTTGATCACTAGGTCAAGGGCGTGCGCGGTTTCTCCGCTATAGCATTAGCATTTTTCTCCCTTGCAATGCATCAGCCATTTGTGAAGACTTCCCAACTCCAGCACCCCCTTGACATTTGTCTGTTATTGCTTGGAATTCTATTCTAAGAAAGAGCTCTCCCTTTCGTCACCGACTACTTTTTATCTGTTTATTTTCATTAGGGTCTCCTGTATTCCTATTGCCGATTGTTTATAACTCATTACGAGCCTTAATTATTTTGATGCCTAAATTGTCTTAGATTTGGCCACGGCTAGTTCCTGTGTCCTCATGAACTGCCTCCATGATGATGATGATTTTGAGCGTTTCCTTTCTTTCTGCCACAAGATGTCCCAGGTTCATCTTGTGCCTTCCCCAGCCTTGCCATGAAATCAGCCATTTCTCCCAGAACCCTGTTTCCTTGAGTTTCCCTAGACTCTTAATTACCAAATCCTAGTAGTGCTTACTTGTGAATGGTGCACCTTGGGATGGTTCTTAATGTATTTTGTTCTTTTCTGTTTTGCTTGAATTTTACAAGTAATAAACACACATATGTGTATATATATATTTTCCACAAATGCCAGAAAGATATTAGGAAAGAACCCATAACCACCATCCACCAGACCACCACTGCCTCAGCGAAGCATCCAAATGGTACCTTCTACCCTCTTCTAGTTCTCTTTCCCTCTCGACGACACTTCTGAAGACAGGGAGAAACAGCTATTTTTGTTCACATAAGACCTTTAATCTTGGGAGCCACAGACAGGAGCTTTGAAGGGAAGTAGGGAGCTAACACTGCACATGTGAAAACATAAGGTCGAAAAGTTAAATGAAACAGGAGTTGTTTTTCCCTTCTTGCACCTGAAGTGGGATGTGGCAGGCCTCTTTGGCGTAGGCTGCACACAGATGTGACCTTCCAAAGAAAAGGGCAGCTTCACAGGTACTCTAGGGTTGGTCCCCCTCCCAGAGCATGAGGCACAACACCTGATTACAGTCCCCTTTGGTCCAAGTGTTCGCGCTTCCTGTACTCGCAGAACACAAGTGTGAGAGCGGGCATCCTTGCCTCGTTTTTAATCTTGGAGGAAGAGCTTTCAGATTTTCACCACTGAGTGTGATGTCAGCCGTGAACTTGTCCTACGTGGCCTTTAATATTTTGAGGTGATGTCCCTCTATTCTTGGTTTGTGGGGAGGTTTTAACCGTGAGAGAGTGTTGAATTTTATCACTTGCTTCCCCTGCATCTGAGATGATCGTGTGATTTTTGGCCTTCATTCCGTTAATGTGACGTGTCGCATTAATTGATTTTTCTGTTAAACCATCCTTGGGTCCCAGGGATGAATCTCACTTGGTCATAGTGTTTGATCCTATTAATGTGCTACTGAATTTGATTTTCTAATATTTGGTTGAGGGTTTTTAGATCTACGTTTATCGGGGAAATTGGCCTGCCATTCTCTTCTCTTGGGGTGTCTTTGGCTTTCATATCAGAGTGATACTGGTCTCAATAAAATGAGTTTGGAAGGTTCTCTTCATTAGTTTTGAGAAGCGGCATTCATTCTTTAGATGTTTGGTAGAATTCATAAATGAAGCCATTTGGTCCTGGGGGAAGGGAGGGTCAGAGGGCTTCCTGGAGAAGGAGACACCTGTGAAAAGATGTAGACAAATAAACGTGTATGTGAAATGATAGGTAGTAGGTGTGGAGTCTGAGGAACTTCCCTTCTCCCACCCCAACAGGACTTCTGGAAGTTTCTTATCTCTCAGCCATCTGAAAAGGGTGAGATTTAGATAATAATAATTATAACTTCTACCACCAGAACTTCTGTCATGTGCCAGATATCACTAATTTACAAAATTCATGTTTATTGATTAATCAAAACTTTTTAATGTTTATTTGTATTTGAGAGAGAGAGTGTGTGTGCACATGAGAGCATGGGGGAGGGGCAGAGAGAGATGAATACTCAGAGAATCTGAAGTAGGCTCTGAGCTGTCAGAGGCTACTTCACGGGGCTTGAACTCACAAGCTATGAGATCATGACCTGAGCCAAAGTCATTCAACCAACCGAGCCACTCAGGTGTCCCCGGATTTCATGTTAATTCTTTCTATTCTCTCTCAATATTTCTCTGAGGCAGGTGTTCCCATTTTCCTGAGAGGAAACTGAGGCTGAGAGAGTCCACGTGATGTCCCCGGGGTTCACCAGGTTGTAATAGAACCAGAATTCACATTCCAGTGGGTTTGGTTTCAAAGCCTGTAAGCTGAGATGGAGTTTGGATTGCTTCTAGGCCCCACAGGAAACTTAGATATTTGGGGGGGGGGGATTCGGCCTATAGCAGTTGGACTCAGGCTTTTGGCCTTCCGTGAACTTTTAAATCGGAACTCCATGACCTAAGTGCCACTATATTTCGCAGCCCCAGAGGTGCTTCTCAACTGGAGGAGATGTTTCTGGGCCCAGCCTGGCGTGAAGCCTTGTGGTCCATCAGGGCCAGGCCTGGCACAAGAGGGCAGGACGGGGAAATAAGTTTAGTCCTGGTTCTCTGATCTGATAGCATTCAAGAGAGGCCAGGTGAAGACAGATGCTTTCCTTCACGCAAGTGGAGAGGTGAAAAGAAAGGCTTGGGGGCTGTGTGTATGGGGGAAGAGAACATGGACTTCGGAGCCTGAGGTCATGGACATCTTATATTTACCTCTTCTGGCTGTGCCACTTTGGACAAGTTATTTGAAATCTCTGAGGCTCTTCTTCCTTTTTAAAAATTTTTTAAAGTTTATTTTGAGAGAGAGACAGAGATTAAGAATGCAAGAGGGGGAGAGGCAGAGAGAGAGAGGGAAAAAGAATCCCAACTAGGCTCCATGCTGTGAGTGCAGAGCCCAATGTGGGGCTCGAACCCATGAACTGTGAGATCATGACCTGAGCCAAAGTCGGACCCAGGTGCCCCTAAAGCTATGTTTTGTTTGAAGAACAGCAAATAGAAGGTAGAAGCAAGGAGATGGGAATGGAAAGGTACGGTGATATTTTCAGAGGATTTCATTTTTCCAGGTGTTGTCACTTTTTTTTCCTCGCTTAGACCGCCTGAGGAGGTAGGTCCACTCCAGTTTTCTCACCTGCGAACTGCGAATACTTATGTCTGCTCTCCACTGTCGCTAAGTTCAGGTGCTGCAGCAGCACTTGCCAGCTTCTGTGACCCTGTTCACGCTTTTGTAAGCGGTCCTTTTGCCAGTGTCTCTGCAATGATCTTCTTGGGGTGTATTAGCTGTGTCGTGTGGGGGCCTCAACAGGAACGACAGCATGTACGTTCAGGGATAACGTGCAGCAGAATCGGCCCCCAAAAACCAGTTGTTTCCCTGGGGAGACCCCAGCCTCATCTTCTCCCGGCATGTAGAAAGAGATTGTTAAATGAATCACGCAGCGTGTTGGCCAAAAGTCAGCCAAGAAAGAAATGAATTGCAGGTTATTTGTCACCAACAGCCTGTCCAATAAAGCTCCTTCATGATTTGTAATACAACGTAGGCTTCAACAGGAAACATTTATTTTAGCCTCATCATTCCCTCCTCTTAATGATGTTTACTTGTTTGCTTTGCAAATGCTTCTCATAATTTCCTTTTTTTTTTTTTTTTTTTTTTTTTTTTTTTGCGATTGCCTTCTCCTGTCAGTGTCCTCTTTTATGCCAGGAGCACAAACAGCTCAGAGATCCCAAATTCCTCAGAAGCAATGCGACTCTATTTATTACTCTGTCAAATGGGACTTTCAAATTCAGCCGTAGAGCTAACTAAGACCCTGAGAAATAACACAGGAAGATGAGGGAATGATTCCACCTGAACAGACACTAGAAATTCAAGGTCAAGCTACTTGCCTAACAGTAACATTCAGAAGCTGCTGATTCCTTCCAGACATTTTTTTCTTTTGTCCATCCATCCATTATATATCCACGGGGTGCTAAGGAATGAGACTGAACTCCAGAGATACAACAATGAGCAGGATAGACATGTCTCTGCCCTCACAGAGTTTATGGCACAAAGCGGCAGTGAGAACATTAAATAATCACTATGCAGTATAAGCTTTAAATAGGTAGGAACGAGGCATTACATGAGCATTAACAAGAGAACCTCGGCAATCCAGAAGGGAGGGCCAGAAAATGCTTCCCAGAGAAATAATGTTGAAGCTGAGTCTGTGGAGTTGAGAAGGAATTAACCAGGGGAAGGTGGAAGCATACACCAGGCAATTTACAGGAACAGCATTTACAAAGGCTTCAAGGTGGAGGGACTGATATAGATGGCTTTCCCTATCTTATCGCATTGCCAATAATGCCCAGCTGGCCTGTGTTTTAATCTGTCTCCTGCTAGATCCCAGAAGTAGCCTCCAAATCCTTCAGGCTGTTTCCAGTTCATCTTTAGTTCCTTTCTTTCTCACCCACGTCAGCTCTCCTCCCCTCAAACCCACCTCAAATCACATCACAGCTCTGTTCGGACATACCATGGCTGTCCACATTTTGTCTGTAATCTACCTTTGTCATCTGAGTCCTGTCTGTGGTCCATGCACTCTCTGTGCATTATTCTCTTAGCATCCACAAGCCTGGCTTTTGGCTTTTGCCTTTGGATGAGCTCTTCCTTTTACTTGTATTGTCCTCATCCCCTTCGTAGCTGCGTTAGCCAGGGTTCTAGCACAGTCCAGACGGTACATTCAGAGTGGGTAGCTGAGAAGCATTAGAAAAAGAAACTATTTACATACATGGCACAGAGTTTAGGGAAACCAGCATGAGGTGGTACAGTACTCACAGCCTTCTGTTAGCGCCTCTAGCCAGAAGGAGCAAGAGAAGGAAAGGTCCAGGTTACAGAAAAAGTAGCTGTGAGGAGGAGGCTATCCAGCTCAGTCTCCTCCACCTACCTATCATCTACAAGGTCATGGGCTTCCTCCAAGCAGAAGCCAGAGGCAAAGGTGCATGTATCTGCAACCCATGCAGGTCACCCTTTTGGACACAAGTAAGGTAGAAAAGAGCGTTGAGAAGACCTGGAGGGATAAACAGAGAATAAGCACAATACCTTCTCCTACTTCTGCCATTCATCACAGCCTTTTTGAAATAGATCCATGAATCAAGATCCAACATGAACGCCAACCCATTCCTCCCACCCGAGCTGCTCACTGCTCCCCAGTGGGAAGCATTTGTCCTTATCAGGATCTCTCCTATGCTATTCCTCATTTTGCACCTTACCCCCCCTTAACTTATATGCATGTGTCTCAGGTTGGGCTCTCTGAAAGCAGACCCTGAAATGAGAATTTGTGTCAGGGCGACCTCAGGAAATGTTCTCAGGAGGAACTGGCAGGGAAGCGGGAAGAGGGAAGGAACCCTAGCCAAACTAGTGTAGGACTCTGCAGGCAAAGTCTGGGATCCTTGCACATCTGGCTTTAAAGTTGACTCCATCAGGGGGCAGAGGCCCCCCTAGAAGGATTCCCACACAAATCAACCATTGGCGAGGGCCTTCTGGTTCTCTGAGCTCGCAGGCAGAGTGGCTCAGGCGGCTTGCTATCAGGTGCTGGCAAACAGAGGTAGATGCCGGTTGTTGACTGTGGACATTCATTGGGGTCTGATGTGGACAACACTGGTGAAGGAATTAAAAGAGTGGGGGGCAGGACTGATAGGTCTGTTATTACTCACATCTTCCCTCCCTCCTTAATAAGCTTCCGTAGGGTGAGGATGGGATTCATCTATATAACATCATACGGATCTCTGTACCATCAGCATGAAGCACCGAGGCCGACTCTGTGGGTGTGTGACTTACACAGCTGCACAGCTCTCAGAGGGACCCCCTGCTTGGTGTAATGCTGTACTGTCACCATTTTGAAATTCTTAAGAATTGTCCAACAAGGAGTCCCGCCTTTCCATTTTGCCCCTCAAATTGTGTGCCTGGTCCTGTCTAGCACCAAGGAAGTATTTGATATGTGTTTGGTGAATGAAGGAATGATGCCTGGCATTCATTAGGTGGTCAGTAAATGCAGGCTAAATGGGTGTATCAGAAGAAACTGCTGTCCTTATGCCTTCAAGCACAAAAATAAAGAAGGTGGCATGGGTCTTGCCATCTTACCCTGGCTGCTGCTTGCCCAGACCTCTCTAGGCCTCTGATGAGGTGTGGGTCAGACTTGTTTATTTCAAGTCACTATTTATTTTTCTCTTCCCATGACACAGAAAATCTTTGGCATCAGGCAGCCTCAGGGTAACACTATTTTTATTTCCCCAGCAGAAGAATTAAATTTAGGCTCAGTTGCAGAGAGACTGTGGGCACAATTGGAGGAAGAGGCTGCTGCAAATGGCTGGCTGGGACGGGTTCCAGGGAGACTGGGCACCTTGCTCTAGAACACATTCACTGCGGATCCACATGGGGAGGAGGGAGCAAGGAGCAAAGGCTTTGCTAAGATCAGTCAGCCAGACCTCTCTGCTGTGCAGGGCAACCACAAACATATCTGAGTATTGCAGAACTGGATGGAGCCGGAGGAATGATCATGTAGACCAGGGGTGAGCAAACTCCAGCAAATAAAGTTTTATTGGAACACAGCCACTGCCATTCAGTCATGTACTGTCTCTGGCTGTTTTCATGATACAACAACAGAGTTGAACTAACTGTTGTGACAGAAACGGAGTGCTATGCAAAACAGAGAATATTTATTATCTGGCCCTTTAAAGACGAAGTTTGCTAACCACTGACCTAGAGAAGAAACCCTCAGAGAGTGTGTTATGTAGACACTAACAGTCCTTCAGGATTATTATATAAAATCTTTCTCTCCTATTTAAGTTAAAGTTGAACTCAATTCTTTTTTTTTTAAATTTTTTTCATGTTTATTTATTTTTAAGAGAGAGGGAGAGAAAGAGACGGTAGGGGCAGAGACAGAGGGAGACACAGAATCCGAAGTAGGCTCCAGGCTCTGAGCTGTCAGCACAGAGCCTGATGTGGGGCTCGAACCCATGAATCGTGAGATCATGACCTGAGCCGAAGTCAGAGGCTCAACTGACTGAGCCACACAGGTGCCCTGATGTTGAGCTCAATTCTATATTGAAATCCTTCTTTTACTACTGTAAGTCAAAGAAAAGGAGTCAATGGGAGAGAGAATTGATAGAGACCTATTTCTTGTCTCATTTGCCACAATTCATCTGGAGTCCCAGGCACACAGAATGATAGCCTTTCCCCGCATTTCTCATGCCATGCTCCTACTTTCCCGTATAGGCTGCACCTCTTCTTGGAAGAAAGGGCCTATTTTACCTTCTCTATTTCATGATGTCCAATTGTGAATCATCTCCTAAAGGATTCTAAGGAATTCCCGGAATTATCACTAGGCAGGTTTCCTAAGACATCCACTAGTACTTTGTAAAAGCTTATGATAGACAAATAGTGTTCTTGGATCTGAGAATCAGGGGAGGGATTTTCTCAGTTTGGATGCCTCCCCAAAGCAGACCCTGAGACAAGGATTTTGGTGCAGGAAGCTTATAGATAAGCCATTCTAGGAAGCAAAAAAAAGTGAAGAAATTGGGAAAGTGAATTAAGACAAGGAGAAAAGACAATAAAGGTGTGTTAATGGGTAGATGACCACTGTGGGTAACTGGGGCTCAGTTTCCCTGGGGTCCTTCTGCTGGACTTGTCTCATAATTATACGGGGGAGGGCAGGAGGATTTAGACATTGACTTCCCTCCACCATTGATTGACACTTACCGCTGGGGTTTGAACACTCCTGCCTGCCCTGGTTTCCCCTTCTGCTGTTGAGCAAGCTCTCAGGGTTCCAGGGAAGGGAGGCACATGTACCTGAGGTAGGAAGTGGTCAGTGTGCTGGAAATAGTCTCCTGAGGTTACAGGTGAACTCAGGTGTGCTGAAAAGATATGGGCTGGCCATCGGCAGCATCTGCGATACGGTGACATTCAAAATATGTAAACTGAACAGGATGAGCACAGACCATTTGGAATAGAGGCTGATTGTGAACATCTGGTGTGGACACGCCAGCGAGTGCCAACAATCAGCCGTCCTAAGGATGCAGATGTGAGTCAGAATCTCAGGTTTTAGGCTGGGTTGCTCAAGAAGAACTGCGGGGATTTCTATGCGACATGCTCTTCCAGCCCCAAATCACCCAGAACAATTGAAAGGAAGATTAGAGTTGGTCTTGTGTGGCTTCAGGGCACAGACCCAACTCTCCCTCCTCTCTCAGCCCAATTACCCCTCTCTACCTTAACTTAAAAAGGATTTTAAGAGCCAAGAAACCCCCATTCGCTCACACATGGTCACCTGAGATTGGAAGAGATTTCCATTCATCTCTTCTCCCATCCTGATTTCAGAGAAGGGGGTGGGAGGAGGGAAATCTAGCAGGGACGGCTCCTGAGGTGCGAGCCCTATTACTCTGCAATTTAATGTCTTCACTATTCCATGCATGCTTTTCAGAGGGAATCAGAAACTCTTTCCTTGAAGACCAAAGTGTCAGAGAAATTGAAGATCCGTTAGAATCCTCCTTGTGGCTCTCCTTTCCCCACTTTTAATTTCACTATTGATTTTCATTAAGCCCTTTGGAGGCCCCCAGTACCTACAGCTTTTTTCCTTCAAACCGAGAGATTTTGAGAAAGCAGCCAGGTACAGGCTGGCAGAGATATGGGATTCTCACAACCACATAAGCCCTGGTCCTCACCCTGAGGCCTCTGTCTCTCCTGCTTGAAGGGTGAAAATTTTCCCAAGATTAACCTGTCCCACTGTGGAGTGCAAATCTCTGTGAGGTCAAAGTATAGAAGGACAAAAACCAGGAATGAGAAGCAGATGAAGGTAGTGAAGTTACTTTGAATATAAATCATTGAAGTCTGTTTTTGTTTTTCTTAATGTTTTATTTTATTTTTAATTTTTTAATGTTTATTCATTTTTGAGAAAGAGAGAGAGACAGAGTGTGAGCAGGGGAGAAAGAGAGAGACACAGAATCTGAAGCAGGCTCCTGGCTCTGAGCTGTCAGCACAGAGCCTGATGCAGGACTCAAACCCACGAACTTGAGATCATGAACTGAGCTGAAATCAGATGCTTAATCAATTGAGCCACCAAGGCGCCCCTAAGTCATTCAATTTTGAAATGGCTTTATCTTTTTTTTTAAACCTTATTTATTTATTTTGAGAGAGCGTGCGCAGGCGAACACACAGGTGAGCAGGGAGGGGCAGAATGGGAGAGAGAGGATCCCAAGCAGTCTCTGTGCTGTGGGTGCAGAGCCTGATGCAGGGCTCAGTCTCACCAACCATGAGATCATGACCTGAGCCAAAATCAAGAGTTGGATGCTCAACCCACTGAGCCACTCAGGTGTCCTGTGAAGTGCTTTTATTTAATAAATAAAAACGTGCCTTGAAAAAACTGGCTGAAGCCGGCCAAGGTCCAAAAATCAGTAAGACACAGGAGGGATCCTGTGGCTCTGCCTCCTGATAATCACGGCTGGCGGGTAGTTCCAGGCTCCTCCGTCCTGATGGACTGTCCACTCTGTGTGGGCTTCACTGGCCCTGTTTAAACAATGGAGACATTTTGTGGTCTGTGTCTTTGATCTCGAGGATATTCTCTGCACTTCTTATTTGCTGGTTTTGAGCTGAACCAGGGTGAGATCAATCTTAAACTAACTCTAAATCTTCATTCTTACCAATTTTTAAAACTAGTCTCTGGCAGTCCCTGGATGGCTCAGTCAGTGAAGCGTCCGGTTCTTGATTTCAGCTCAGGTCACGATCTCACGATTCGTGAGTTCAAGCCCCCCCGTTGGGTCTCACGTGACAGTGTGGAACCTGGTTGGAATTCTCTCTTCCTCCTCTCTCTCTGCCCCTTCTCTCCCTTCTCAAAATAAATAAACAAACCTTAAAAAAAAAACAACTAGCAGTCTTTGTAATAAGACCCAGCTCATCGCTCTACCATTAGCGCACACCGTGGGGTTTTTTTCCCCTTCAGTATGCCATCGAGCTGCGTCTAAGCAAATATCTTAATATTCCCGTTTGTACCTCTTCTATTCGAGAAGACTGTATTAATTCACGTATTGTTCATGCAGTATTCACCAGCAGCTACTTTGCTGTAGGTGCTGTCTGGGTGTGGAGACATCATACAAGACAGGCAGGCTTCCTGCTTTTAGAGATCTCATGGGCCAGTAAATGAGCACCTGAATTGTGGGTTTATGTGGCACTTGCAGACATGTATAAAGTGTATCTACCTGTTTTAGCCTAAAAAAATATGGAGAAATCAGCTGCTTTTTTTTTTTTCCTTCTTTTAGGACATCCTCAGCCTACTGATATCTAGCTCTCTGTGTATTGGGCTTTGTCACAGACGGCCAAGGTCAAAAGGCAGCAAAGTGGAGCAAAAGAGACAGATTTTTAAGTAATATTTGTCCATGGGCTCCCTGGCACCCTCGTTATAATTTTCTTTTTAAAAACTCTTGATTTGGGGGCACCTGGCTGGTTCAGTCGGTTAAGCATCCGACTTTGGTTCAAGTCATGATCTCACGGTTCGCGAGTTCAAGTGCCGCATAGGGCTCTGTGCTGACAGCTCAGAGCCTGGAGCCTGCTCTGGATTCTGTGTCTCCCTCTCTCTCTGCCCCTTTCTTGTTTGCACACACACATGCTCTCTCTCTCTCTCTCTAAAATAAATAAGCGTTAAAAAAATAAAAACTCTTGTTTTGCATGAAAGAATATCAGAGCGGGAAGGGATTTTGGGGAACATCTGGTCACTTGCCCTCCTTTACTAAGTAAAGGGGGCCCCGAGATCCTGAAGGAGGGGAGCTGGGAGTGAGACTTGTGGTTGTGCCCCCACATCAGCATTTCTACCACTGTCCCTGGTATATGCCACTGTCAGGAAGGTGCCCTCCCCTCCTCCGCCAGCTTCCTACCAGCTATTTGCACTTTGTTCAGGAAAACCATGGGCTGTAGGCTGCACAGATTAAACATTCATTGCCTTCCTCCGAAGGAAGAATTCCCTGGAAAATTAAGCCTGAATGGCATACAGAGGCAGGAAAAACATGTTTTATTGTTACTGGTTTTCTGCTTTCGCTCTCGTTCAGTCCCTTTGGGTTCCAGACCTAGGAAACATAGCGATTGCTGCTTCCCCTTCCTTCTTGCTTTGGGGGAGAATTTGCTGTAATCAGGTATAATCCTCAAATAATGGAGAAGCTCTTCGTTGGTGGTTTTACATGCACTTGTGTTATCAGAGACAGGAGCCAGACTGTGGCACAAAAACACAGGCGTGGGGTGGAACCCTAGGTTTGATCTGCCATTTATTGCTATGTGACCCTATGTAACTCGCTCGACCCCTTCAATTTCATTCTCTTGAGTGAAATAGAGATGATAATACCAGGGTCTCACGGCTGTTAGGAAATTAAGGAAAAGACCATATGGCAATACTTGGGTATAATAGGTGCTCTATCTGGGGTAGCGATTAATCATGATGATAATAACAACTTGTCTGGTGTCAGACAAAGTAGAAGGGATGGCACATGTGTATGGATTTTTTGAAATTAAAAAATTATTTTATTTTATTTGTGAGAAAGCATGAGTAGGGGGGAGAGAGAGAGAGAGAGAGAGAGGAGAGAGAGAATCTCAAAGAGGCTCCACACTCAGCACAGAGCCTGACATGGGGCTTGATGCCACATCCTTGTGCCAGGGTCCAGTTCTGGCGAATCTAGGGGTCCCTGAAGGATGGACGGTCAGGCGAAAAGAAATGAGAGAGCCAGGAGAGAGATGTAGTCGATGACCAAGCAGGCAGCCCTGGCAATTCTGGCGTCTCCGCCCTGCTGGTCTCAGTGTCTTTATTTAAAAGGTAGTGAGTGACATTACATCAATGAGTGACATTCCATAGTTTGATCTCTTTAACAATAATGCGTTTTTACCAGCAAGGCGGCTACTTGCTTAATCCTGTATGTTGGTTTCAGGTTAATTAACTATAAATTTAGGGTGGGGGGAGAGAACAGGGTGTTTCCTTAAGGCCTTAATGTTAATTATCTCTAAACAGGAGAAATCAGGGCTTTGCTTTGAGGGCTATTCTTCCAACTACAATGGGGGAGGTGCAACCCTTCCCCAAGATGCAACTTTAAGGTTACTTCCCAACCTGTGAGCCCAAAGCGGCTCCCAACATCCTTGGGATCATGACCTGAGCTGAAACCAGGAGTCAAATGCTAAACAGACAGAGCCAGCCAGAGGTTCCCTAATGTGCTTCTCTGAGTCTCACGGCAAAGTCTTTAAGAAAATTGGTCCCATTCTGATTCCAAATTTGTATCTGAAAAAACACAAGGCTCACTCCAAAAAAATAAAAAGTGGGGGACTTTCTCAGAGCCAGAACTGGTGGCGGCAGAGCTTGGACCCAGAGTCCAGGTCCTCTGTCTGGTGCATTTCTCTGAGTCAGCGATTTCTCTAGGGGCTTAGCCCTCCCATCTACAAAGTCTGAACACTTTAAAAAAGTGAAGGAAATCAAGATTGCAAATAGCCTCTCTTTAGATATAGTTCATGTTTTGTCAGCAAATGAGTATGAAAAAACAGCTGTATGTTCTTTAGATTTAGAATTGTGGATGAGTATTGAAAACTTGTTACAAGAATGCACGGTGTTCCTCAAATGTGCTGGAGAGGAAGAAATGTTGAGACCCTCTGTATGCCGCGGTACTTCCGGAATTTGATCGTGCACAGTTGTATCCCCGAAGGATCAAAGAGAGATGTGAATCCAAGTGGCCTAAATTGAAATGAGAGGAAAGGAGACTGGCACAGCAAATATTTCAGGCCCGAATTCCTTGAATTCAGGGACAGTCTCTCCCTGTCCATGGGCTGGGCCACCCTTTCTGTATTCAGCAGACTGGTCTCCCCAAAAGCACTCATTAGCTCTACGCATGCTGAAGGTCAGCTGAGGAACAGGACTCCTGTTGGTTTCCTTCCAGCCCTTTCTCCCTCTCTTACAAAGGACTATTTAAAGCACAATTCCTGATCTCATACTTGGACCCATTTTTAGACACTAGAATAAAGAAAATTAGGGGTTCTAGCACTGAGTATGTTTCTGTCACACTCACCAAATTGCAAGGGTACTTTCAGCCCTTGGAAAGGAATATTTTAACTATATTTAATCACAGGAAAACTTTCCAGGGAGGCTCAGGTTAGCTCCTTTCATACAGTGACAATGCAAGAAAGGTTTCGCTTGGAATAACAAAAAGATTATTCCGTCAAGACACTTTCACTGAGTTTATACCTGAGAAGCAAATAACATTACCTTCTGGTCCAAGTTGCGGATTTTGCATTAGAGATTTTTGTTAATTTCCCCTGTCAATTATTTCTTCTCCAGCTCCTCCCTTCTTTCTTTGAGAACCTGCCCATCCCACTGTCCCTGCAGAATGGGCATGTGATTTGCTTCTCTGTGTGCAGACAACAAGATCAAGAGTCCCGACTCCAATGCAGACAACAGCTTCTCTCTCTTGGGGATTGGGACTGGGTTTCTGGGTTGCTACCAGGGTCTGTTGAGCATGGAAAGAGAGAGGTGAAGTTAGCAATGGGGACATTATGTTTGCTCTTGTGTCAAGGAGGGGAAAGAACTGGCTGAGAGACAGAGATGAAAAGGGAGATAGAGATAGGGATAGAAATGAGAATGAGGGAGCCTGAGGTGGGGGGAAGGAAGGAGGCGGGGAGGGAGAAAATGCAGAACAATGATCACACGTGCAGATGCAGAGGCAAGAAACCAATTCATTAGGAGAAACTAAGTGTAAAATCTTGTCCTTGCTTTC
This sequence comes from Paguma larvata, assembly GCA_030068075.1. Lineage (NCBI taxonomy): Eukaryota > Metazoa > Chordata > Mammalia > Carnivora > Viverridae > Paguma > Paguma larvata. The sequence continues at coordinate 29,900,369 of CM057842.1, read as the reverse complement.
TGTGACTGCCTTCAGGATTCTGTGCACATTAATTGCATTCTCTGATCTTTCATTTCATTATATGTCCCCGCACCTTGGTGATAAATACAACCCATTCCTTTTTCCTTTGTGTGTGTGATATATATATATATATATATACGTATATATGTATATATATACGTATATATATATGTATATATATATATGTGTGTATATATATATATATATATATATATATGTGCATGTGTGATTAAATGGGTTTTGTTCCTTGCAACCAAGAAATCCCAAGACAGATTATATCCACAATCTCACCTACGATGACCAGTAACATTTCAAGATGGCAGCTTTGTCTTAAGAGTAGAATTCATGGTTTGGGGACTAGCACCAAGAAGTGAGAGAGGCCTTTGTGATCTAGTGTCTGAGCATCCTGCTCACTGATTTATCTGTCACTAGTGCTTCACGTGCCTTGGCTCTGTTTTTATTCTTTGCATCAAGTTAAAATAGATTCTATAATTGATATCCTCCTCAGAGGAGCGTGACTTCCCATCTGGGATGGGTTTTCAAAAATTCTTACTGGAAGCCCAGAGAGTTGGAATGACTCCAAGATTCCTCATCACACCATTGGCCGGCGCTTCTTTTTTCTTTCTCTGAAAGGTGTGAATTTGACCTTTTCATTGGTCACCAAGGCCGCTGTATATTCAGCTACTTGTGACTAGGATACAAAGGGCTTTGAGGGAAAGCAGCCCACAGAGTTCTATTTGAGGAATGCCAAATGGTTCCCCAGGACCCAGCTGATACCTCTTTCTCACACAGTGCCTGAAATGTGCAGTTATTTCTGGTGAATTATAATATTATTGCTCACAACAAAGTCTAATATTAAAACAAAATTAGCAATACCCACAGAGAGGGCAGAAAACTCTCAAACTTGCCACTTAAATGACTTTGGAAAAATCAAAACCCTTGTGCTTCAGTTTCCTCATCTGTAAGATGATAGTACTAATACCTACCTCAGAGGGTTGTTAGGGGGGGCGTTAAATAATTTCATATTTGTAAGGCCCCTAAAACGGTGTCTGGCACTTAGTATGAGCCTTATTGAACATTGTATCTCCTGTTAAAACAATGATAGAGGGTAAAGTTTGGAGGTTTTTCTTATGTGGTATGTAAACTATTACATTTAGAATATCTGAGGTTTGGGGAAATACAAATAAAAACCACACTGGGATACCACCTCACACCAGTCAGAGTGGCTAAAATTAACAATTCGGGAAACAACAGATGTTGGCGAGTATGTGCAGAAACGGGAACCCTCTTGCACTGTCGGTGGGAATGCAAACTGGTGCAGCCAGTATGGAGGTTCCTCAAAAAATATAAAATAGAACTACCCTACAACCCAGCAATAGCACTACTAGGAATTTATCCAAAGGATACAGGAGTGCTGATTCCTAGGGGCACATATACCCCAATGTTTACAGCAGCACTTTCAATAATAGCTAGAATATGGAAAGAGCCTAAATGTCCACCAACTAATGAATGGATAAAGAAGATGTGGGTTATATAAACACAGCGGAATACTACTCAGCAATAAAAAAGAATGAAATCTTGCCATTTGCAACAATGTGGATGGAGCTGGAGGGTATTATGCTAAGTGAAGTCAGTCAGTCAGATAAAGACAGATCTCATATGTTTTCACTCACATGTGGATCTTGAGAAAGTTAGCAGAAGACCATGGGAAAAGGAAAGGAGGAAAATAGTTACAAACAGAGAAGGAAGGAGGCAAACCATAAAAGACTCTTAAATACAGAAAACAAACTGAGGGTTGATGTGGGGTGGGGGAGAGGGCAAAATGGGTGATGGGCATTGAGGAGGGCACTTGTTGGGATGAGCACTGCATGTTGTATGTAAGTGATGAATCATGGGAATCTACTCCCAAAGCCAAGAGCACACTGTGCACACTGTATGTTAGCTAACTTGACAACAAATTATATTTAAAAAGAAGAAGAAGAACGTCAGAGGTTTGGAAAGTAGAAAGGAGCAAGGAGTCAGATCTTGGTGGATTGGATACACTACAGGCTGAGACCAAGCATGAAGGTCTCCCTCCTGAAAGGGTTTCTTCACATTATGTGTATGTGAGACTTACAATGTTGGGCTAGGAAGACAAGGGGAGATAAGGGGGAGGGACTTTGAAAGTTAAAATAATTTTATAATGAATAAAAGTCTTTGTGAAAGTCTGTCTCAAAGGCTCAGGCATTGACCTGTGTGTGTGTGTGTGTGTATGTGTGTGTGTGTGTGTGTGTGTGTGTGCGTGTGTGTGAGATTTAAACTCGAACACAGGCATGGACACAAGGGATGTGGGTCCTTGAAACATACTCACTTTTAGAAGATATTTTCAAAAAGTTGTTGGCTGACAATAAAACGTTGACAGAGATTACAAGGATATTGGGGTGTTGTGATTTTAAGTCACGTTTATTTAGGTATAATTCGTGTATGGTTCTAAGAGTTTGACAAATGCGTGCAGTCATGTAACCACCTCCACAATCAAGATATAAAACATTGCCATCCTCTCACCTGAAAGTTCCCTTGTGCCCATTTGTGGACAACTAACTCCATTACCCATCCACAGTTCTGGCAACCGCTGATCTTCCCCCCCCGCCATGTAGTTTCGCCTTTTGCAGAATGTCAGTATAGCTTCTCTGACCTTTGACATCAGGTAATGTGATAAACTCTTTTAGCATCCTGTTGCCTTATAGCTAGGATTATACTGTATATGCAATTGACTGATCCATTGTTAAATGTCCACCTCTTCAGCTAGACTTCTGCAGGCGTGTCTGAGGGCAGACAGTATGTAACTGGTGCGTTACAGTATCCCTGGTACCATTCAGAAGAGGCTCAACAAATATCACTTAGTAAATGAATAAATGAATGAGTAACTCAATGACCATAAGGAAAATGCTCTAAGTCACTATTGACTAAGCAAAAGCAATTTGATATGCAATGGTATCAAATCTATCCTATTGTAAAGCACCCAGAGACTATATTATTCAAACATTCCTGAAGAGTATGCATGTACTTTTGGAGTTTTATTGGGTCTAAATATTAGCAATCAGAACCATCTCAGGCAATCTCAGATTCATGAGATTAATTGCTCAATTAAAAATGAAACAGAAAAGTCTTTAATCACTTAACAGTCTACAGCCATTATTTTATTTAATTGCTATTTAAAAATTTTAAGATATTTATTCATTTTTGAGAGAGAGAGAGAAAGACAGAGCATGGGGAGGGAGAGGGGCAGAGAGAGAGGGAGACAGAATCCAAAACAGGTTCCAGGCTCTGAGCTGTCAGCACAGAGCCTGATGCAGGGCTCAAACTTGTGAACCGTGAGATCATGACCTGAGCTGAAGTTGGACTCTTAACCAACTGAGCCACTCAGGTGTCCTGATTGAATATTTAAAGCTGTTTACTTCTCGAGTTTTACACTCCATATATTTTGTAGCAAATCTGAAGTTACAGTGATGCTTAAGAGCAAAATCACGAAATCCTCAAAATCAAGCTGATTTTCAGTGTGCTCATCGAGTTCAGAAAGGAGGTATTTGTATTTTGGTTTTGTTTCTTGTCCCTGTGAGAATAAAGAATAAATAAAATCTGAATTCATTGTGCCACCTTGGTTTTACAGATAACAGCAATTAATCAATAACATGTTAGTAACAATATCATGTCAAGTTGCTACCAGCGCTACTAGTCGAGCACTGTGTTAAATCTTTTCATGGGTTATTTCACTGAATTTCTACGGTGACCTTATGAATATCTGATCATTATCCCCACTTTACAGATGAGCATCAAAGACTCAGGGAGAATTAAGTCACTTGCCCCAACGTAGGCAGCTATTGGTGTGAAGCTAGAGTTCATAGTTTTGGCCTTCTGATCCTGGAGCCCACACTCTTTACTGCTAACTCTCTGCCTCTCTAGAAACACAGATATGTTATATTTTCAGAATTTTAACATATAATCTCTGTTATAAGAGGTATTCACTCTGTGTTCCCCTGACAATAAAATTGTCCTGAAATATGAAATAAAAAAATGCTAATAGAGAAATTTGGCCTTTGGAAAACTGTTCAGCATTTAGTTTGATCATAAATCACACCCAAGTCCATAGTCCTTATAAATAGATTGAAGGAAAGCATGTGAGTAGGATATACATGAAGAGGCTTTTTAGTTTCCAACCACAGCTTGTGAAATATCTTCCCAAGTGGCATTAAAACATTAAGGTCATTTGGTTCTCTGGTATTCTGAGCTATGTTTGCATTTAGTTCAACCCCAAATGCTCACCCATGTGCTAGCTGTAAAAAGCCATCGCAGCAACGAGTAAGGCACTTTAGGAATGATGAGACATTCCTCTTACAGGCTAGACCATTCTTGTCTCTCTAGGTTGGTTGTCCTCAAGAGGTCACACCTAACAGTGAAGGGAAATGAGCCTCCCCTGCCTCACTCCAGGAAAGCTGAGGGCTCTGTGGAAGTGGTCGGATCCTCGGAGGAGATAGGACTACTTACTAGTGGAAGGGCACACGCTCAAAGGTCAGAGGTGGCTGTAGACCTCCTCTCTTTTTTTCTATGTATTTTAAGTGCATGAGAGCTGACCCAGGTCCAGCCCTCTCGGGGCCTGACCAGCCATCTTGTTTTTGTATCTTCTTGACAGAGCATTTAAATGCTCAGTTTTATTATATCTGACTGACTGTAGAGTGTTAAGATTCTCCCAGATTATGTTAGGCTTGTGAGAAAGGAGATATTCCCCTCAGAACCCAGGCCTTGGCCAAAAGTTGACCAGAGAGCGCCACATAGGGATGCAGGAGAAAGCCCAGTTAGTCACTAAGGGGCTGCTCTTTTGCCATTGACGTGCGTGCCCTATACCTGCTCTAAGGATTCTCTCAGAGCTGGGCACTAGGTCTAAGACAGCATTCTGACATTACTCTACATTTGTCCCCATAAAGTTAAGCTATCACTATTAATACTGAGAATGCCCTGGAGTCCCCTGAAATGTGGCTTCTGCTTCCTGGTGCCTCTCCTCTTGAGCAGAGCGCAGGACTTCACATGAGGGCTTGATTTGTCTGCTGCTGGAGACCCAGAAATTGTCTGCCTTTCTCGACTTTAACCTGCACTAAGGGACACGATTTGGCTTTGACTTTATTTTTTCCCACGGCTGTTCTCAGAGGCGGTAACCCCCTTATCTGAGGTTTCTCTTTCCATAGTTCGAGTTACCTGGGTCGGCTGTGATCTGGAAGCGACCGTTCTCCTTCTGACGAATCAGTAGAAGGTCAATAAAAGCCTAAGTTGACATCACAGTGCTTATGTCATTTACCTTCCTTCCTCTCAGTCACGTGTCATTTTATCATCTCACATGCCCACCAGAAGGGTGAGTACAGTACCATAAGGTATTTTGAGACAAAGACTCCACTCATGTAACTTTTACTAGAGTATATTGTTTTAATTGTTCTATTTTATCATTTTTGTGAGTCTCTTACTGTGTCTAATTTATAAATGAAACTTTATCATAGGCATGTGTGCATAAGGAAAAGCAGTCTATAGAGGGTTCGGTACTGTCCATGGTCTCAGGCATCCAGAGGGGCCTGAGAACTATCCCTGTACATAAGTGGGGGGGGGTGGAGGGTCGTGACCCTCCACTAGGTCCTCAGTTTCATATTTGTTAAAAGCTCCCTGAAGATCTGCGCAGCCACCAAGTACGAGGCCTTTTTCTCTCTAGAATGTGTCACCTCGTTTGGCCTCTGATGTAGGCAAGTGTTATAGGATTTATTCACCCATGCTTTCTTTAAAGGCTCCCCAGAACTTTTTACCACTTGTCAAATTCTTTGCTGATACTTCTGGCTAAAAAAAAAAAAAATTGCTCTTAAAAAAAAATTCAAAGAATAATACAAATAATACTTATTCTTCCTGTAATTGAAAATGTATACCCTTTGGGGAGGTTGGTTGGCTCAGTTGGTTAAGCGTCTGTCTGACTCTTGATCTTGGCTCAGGTCATAATCTCATGGTTCATGAGTTTGAGCCCCACAATGGGCTCTGTGCTGACGGTGCAGCCGCTGCTTGGGATTCTCTCTCTCCCTCTTTTTGCCCCTACATTGCTCACTCTCTCTCAAAATAAATAGACTAAGAAAAAGAAAGAAAGAAAGAAAGAAAGAAAGAAGAAGAAAGAAAATGTGTACCCTTTGACCTATATCACTTCACTTGCCCCTCCCCCAAGCCCCTGGCAACCACATTCTATTCTCTGTTTCTGTGAAATTGAGTTTTTATAAAATCACTTATTTGTAGAATAAAAAGTCAAGTTCTCACATAGTCTTTTGAAACAATTTAAGATTCACAGAAGTTGTCCCCTGGGCCCAACTTCTCCCAGTGGATGACACCAGATATAACTGTCTTATGCTAGAGCCAATACATTTATATTTTCATGGAATTATACTTATTTTTTTCTTAGTTTCTGAGAACACACATATAACTTTAGAGACTGCTCTCAAGTTTTTTTTCTTGCTCTACCTACTACTAGATATTGGTGGTCTAGACTCTGCATGAACCCCTCTTTTCTTCTTATGTATTTCCTCTTGGCCAGCATTTCCCAAAGTATGCTTGCAGAATGTAATGCAGTTCTAAGTGAGGCAGGAAGAAATACTAAGTACAAATCAATAGTCATCTATTCTTTTACCTTCCAGTTTTACCCACTGAATTAACATTTAGAATAGTGATAATGTATTCTCTTTTTTAAAGTTTATTTATTTTGAGAGAAAAAGAGACAGCAGGAGGGGCAGAGAGAGAGGGAGAAAGAGAATCCCAAGCCGACTCTGCCCTGATAGTGCAGAGCCTGATGCGGGGCTCAAACTCATGAACTGTGAGATCATGATCTGAGCCAAAATCAAGAGTCAGGTGCTTAACCGACTGAGCCCCCCAGGTGCCCCAGTGATAAAGTATTCTTATAAAATAAATTTATTTAAATAGAGAGTTAACTTAAAGAAAAAAAGTCCTAAGGGAATTTTAATACAGAAAATAGGCAGACATAGAAAAAATATTGAAAGCAGTATTCAAATGATTGAAGGTTGGAAAATAAGCCTCTGGGTAATTTAGGCCATTCCCTCCAGGTCAGTGACCATTCATCTACTGCTAGCTCTCACTTCTATACTGTGAACACCAATCTCTATCCTGACCTCGCAAGTCATATGTCCTGTTGCTCTGTTTCTCCTCTGGAATGTTTCATGGACATCTTAAAGTTGACACATTCTTTTTAAAAAAAAAAAAATTTTTTGTTTTAACATTTATTTATTTTGAGAGACATAGAATGAGCAGGGGAAGGGCAGAGAGAGAGGGAGACACAGAATCCGAAGCAGGCTCCAGGCTCTGAGCTGTCAGCCGTGAGATCATGACCTGAGCCGAAGTCGGCCGCCTAACCGACTGAGCCACCCAGGCACCCCAAAGTTGACACATTCTGATGGAACTCATCACTTCTCCTCCCACCCCACCTCACCTCAAACATGCTTTTTCTCCAATCTTTGATTTCTCTGAGAATAAGGCCCCCAACTCATTTCTTCCCACACTCAGAAACTGGGGTGCCATAATTTGCTCCTCCTGTCCTTTGACCTACAGCCAATCAGTTATCTGTTCATTCCACATTCCAGATGTCTCTCCTGCTCGCCACCCTAGTCCCAACATCATGGTACTCTGTTTGGATTGCCTCCTCACAGACACTCTTCTTTGTCTCACCCTCAGCCCTACCCCAAACCCATCTATGGGTGAGGTAATTTCCTCTTCTTGACTTCCTCCTGCCCTCAGGCTATGCCTTTGTAATTTGTCTTCTCTCCACCTCCTCAGCTTCATCTCCTAGTGCTTCCTACTTTCCTTTCCCTTCTCACCAACTACTTCCTGGCCCTCCCAGGTCTTTGACCTGCCTTAAAGGATTTGCATATGCCATTCCCTCTGCTTAGAATGCTATCCTTCTCTGTGCCCACCCTCCTCCCTTGCATAACTAACTCTTGTTCACTCTTCAGCTCTCAGCTATACCTTTATTTTCTGGGAGAGCTTCTTTGTCTGACTGCCCCAAGGTGGTCCCTCTGTTTTGCTCTTTCAGTGCATGCAATACTGTTTCATGGTTATTTGACTATTTCTAATGACCTTTTCAGCATATGTCTTTACTCTGCTGGATTTTTTTCCTTTAATTTTTAAGCGTATGTATTCATTTTTAAGAGAGAGAGAGACAGAGCGTGAATAGGCAAGGGGCAGAGAGAGAGAATCCCAAGCAGGCTCTGTGCTGCTGGCACAGAACCTGATGTGGTGATGTGGGACTTGAACTCACAAAACCATGACACCATGCCCTGAGCTGAAATCAAGAGTCCCACTTAACTGACTGAGCCACCCAGGCCCCCCTCTACTCTGCTGGATGTTTAGCTTGCTCATTGCATTAACTTCAGTGATCAGCTTACCTCCTGGCAAACGGTAGGTGTTCATTCAACATTTGTTGAATGAAACAACATAATAGCGTCCTTTAGCTGGAGTTGTGGGCTCTTTAGGCCAGTCATTACGGCGTGGCCCCTGTTTCTTCACACCCATTAATTTTCTCACCTCTGTGAAATTCCTAAATTGGGTTTGCAGCAGGTTTTTGGCAGTAGCTTTTCCAAGTTTACCATCATGGTCACAGGAGTTTCTGAAAATCAGAGCGATGGTAGCAATGGCTTTTTCCAGATCTGAGCCCTTCCTGAGAGCTGCAAGGGAAGAAATGTACAATGAATGATGCAGTGTAGGTTAGAAATGGTTCTTCCCCAAACATGGGGTTCTATTTTCCAAGGAAACTGGGATGAGCAGGGTTGGAAGACGTATGTCAATGTGGCCCTGTCCTCGGACCCTTTGCCCCCTGTTGGGAGTGGGATGTAGGGACCTCTGACACTGGATCTTTAAGTAACTGAAACAAAAGTTCCGTCGGGAGCAATAAGAATTAATAGAATTAGGATATTTACCACCTGCTTGTCATGTGACCTTGGGAAAACACCTCACCTCTCTCACTGTTGGTTTTCTGGTCTGCAAAATATGTAAAGGGTGCCTGCTAGGGGCTAGGCTCAGTCCGTGCCACCAAGAATGCCACCTTGAGTAAGACAAAGTCCTGCTCTTGTGGAGTTGATATTCTAGGTCAATCAAAGCATCACGGCATGCCAGTGTGATAAAGGAAAATGGCATCCAAAACAAACTCTTTGATGTCATGGTAGGTAAGGGGCCTCTTTGAACTAAAGCTTCAAACAGTGATTTCCCGGCTAGTTTCTCTGGTTTAAACTCCTTGGAAGGGTGATGCTAACTCATTCCTCTCCAGTGGGTAGCGCCCAGTGGATGCTGAGAACTGTGCAGGGTACAGCGAAAACAATATGCATGTTTTCTGTCCCCGGAGGCTCTAATACATCCTCTATCACAGAGCTTCTCTCATGTTATAGCTACTGTATTTAAAAAATTTCTTTTTTTAATGTTTATTCATTCTTGAGAGAGAGACACACACATACACACAGAGCACGAATAGGGGAGGGGTGGAGAGAGAGAGGGAGACACAGAATCTGAAGCAGGCTCCAGGCTCTGAGCTGCCAGCACAGAGCCCAACGTGGGGCTGGAACCCGTGAACTACGAGATCACGACCTGAGCCTAAGCTGGACGCTCAACCGACTGACCAACCAGGCACCCCAGTTGTTGCCTTTTTGATGGTCTTTCTTCTCAACTACACTGCAAGTTCCATGAGGCTTTCCTCATCACTGCATTCCCAGGGCCCAACACAATTTCCTGCTACATAGTAGGTTTAGGACATGCTGTTTAATGAATGAATAAGAAGAAAAGAAAAACAAAATCCTACCATTTTTAGCCCAGGTTCTATGCAACAATTGTTCATACAAAGAATGATGATCAGACAGAATAACACGATTTTTGTATGGAGCACTTACTATATTTCTAATGTTTTCCTAAGTTGACTTCGCACCCAAATGCAGCCTCTGCCCTTTTACAGTATACCTCACAATCTCATGTGAGATAACAAGTAATAATCAAGAAGATATGTGTGCATGCATACATATTTGTTTTTATATATATTCAATAATCATTTCTCCATCTACATGTATAACATACGCATTTACAACTTGTGAGGTATGAAGCAAAGAAGGCACAAGAGACAGAAAAAATTTTTAAAAACTTCATCTTGGGGACGCCTGGGTGGTTTAGCTGGTTAAGCATCTGACTACGGTTCTATGGCTTGGGTCACGGTTTGTGAGTTTGAGACCCTCTGTGCTGACAGCTCAGAGCCTGGAGCCTGCTTCAGATTCTGTGTCTCCCTTTCCTTCTGCCCCTCCCCCGCTCATATGCATGTGTGTATTCATGTGTGTTCTCTCTCTTTCTCTCTCAAAATGAATAAAACATTAAAAAATATTACATCTGGGAGGAAAACTACTTAGATAGCTGGTCTCAGAGATCTCCGGGTGTAGATGAACATTTAAGCTAAGAGCTAATGGAGGAGAAGGATCCCGCCTTGTAAAAGGGTTGGGGTGAGGTAGTCAGGCTGGGATCATGGTGTGTCCCAGGCTCAAGGAGAATAGCGAAAGCTCAGATCAGAAGGAGTGTGGCACAGCAGGGGAGCTGAAAGGAGAGGGCCGTGACTGAAACCTAGGAGGCGGTTTGATTAGCAAAGCAGGCAGAACTAGAGCTTACAGCTCATGAAAAGGCATCAGACTTTTCTTTGCAAATATTTTCTTCCAGTCCATAAATTGTTGGGTTTTTAAAAAAAGTTTGTTTTAATGTTTATTTATTTTTGAGAGAGGCAGAGTGTGAGTAAGGGAAGGGCAGAGAGAGAGGGAGACATAGAATCTGAAGCAGGCTCCAGTCTCTGAGCTGTCAGCACAGAGCCCGACATGGGGTTCGAACTCACGAACCGTGAGATCATGACCTGAGCTGAAGTCAGGTGCTTAACTGACTAAGCCACCCAGGCGCCCCAATTATTGGATTTTTTAATCCTTGGAGATCTTTTGTAGAGGAACTGTTTCCGATTTTTATAAAGTCTGATTTATCAGTTTCCTCTTCCAAAAGAGTTGTCCTACATAAATTTAAAAGTTTTATCATTTTATGCTCTACATTTAAATCTATGGTCCATTCTGAGTTCATTTTTAAAGAAGGTATAAGACTTTGGTGGAGGTTCATGTTTTTAAACTGTGGATGACCCATGGCTTCTGCATCAATTGTTGAAGATACTATACTTCCTTCGCTGAATTGCTTCACATCTTGTCAAAAATCAGTTGGGCGTATTTGAATGGGTCAGTGTCTGGGTTCCCCCTTCTGTTCCATTGATCTGTACATCTGTTCCTCTGTCAACATCATGTTTCTTTGATTCCTGTAGCCATGTAGTAAGCCTTCACATGGAGGAGAGTGAGTCCTCCACTTTCTTCTTTTTCAAAATGATTTTGGCTATTTTAAGGCTTTATATATCTTAAATATATATATATATATATACATATATACATATACATAAATAATATATAAATATTCTAATAACTTTTTTAAAGTTTATTTATTTTGAGAGAGGGGAAGAATGCTTGGGGAGAGGCACAGAGAGAGGAGAGGGAAATCTCAAACAGGCTCCGTGCTGTCAGCACAGACATCAATGTGAGACTCGAACTCATGCATGAACAGTGAGATCATGACCTGAGCCGAAACCGAGAGTCTGACACTTAACTGACTGAGCCACCCAGGCACCCAAGCTTTAAGAGAAATTTGATGAGAATTGCTCTCTTTACTGTGTCGCCTCTTCCCGTTCAGGAACACAGTATGTACCTCCATCGTCATAGCTCTTTACAGATGGAGAAAGGATATGACCTTGCTGAGGACCCACTCCTAGTAAGTGGCAGAGCTTGAATTTGAATCCTTGTCAAAAACATACGCCTCATGAAGACAGAGATTTTTTTTTTTTCCTGTCTTGTTCTCTGTGGAACGTGGAATCTTTAGAATAATGCCTGGCACATAGTGCATGCCTCACATATATTCATGGAATGAATGTCTACCAAATCTGGGTCCTCAGTTTCTTAGTCCCCGATTTCTTCCCTGGTTTCTGAGCCTCAGTCTCACCTGCCTATGGCTGTGCTTGACATTTCCCGCTTCTGTCTACTTGTCCAATGGCTGGGCCTCCGTCTAGCCTAGAATTCCAATCTCAGAACATTCCCTGCTTCTTTGGATTTTATTTTTAGGCTTTTCTCCTCCCCATCCCCCTATCCTTAACCACGTCTTCCCTGTGAAAACCACATTCAGAATTGAGATTCTTCTCAATTACCTAACACCATACTGCTCATCAAAATCCACAGAGACACGCATATGCCTCTAGGCTTGTATCTGTCTTTCCCAGGGTTTATGCTTGAGGAAGTGGGATGCTATATAGTAGTATAACCTTGAATTTAAGAGGCTAAAAAATAAACTCCATTTATTCTGTCTTTAAGAAGCAAATTGCTTAGAGGAAACACTTTAATTCCTTAAGAGGTAAATTTTCCTTTTTTGGTCAGTTGATTTATTAATTAATAATCAAGAATAAATTAGGGAAGGCTTTAGTATGAGCTGCCCTACTGGGTCGTGGGAGACAGTAATCTCTTGCTCTCCAGGCTCTATCTGGAGAGGAAGGGGTGTATTTCCAGGCTGGAGTGGGCTTCCAAATAATGACAGATGCCTTCCTTGTTTACCAGGTGCCAAGTGCCTTTCAAACATAATCTTATTTAATGCTTAGTAAAACCCACAGAGGTGAGTACTATTTGTGTCTCAATTTTACATATTGGAAACCGACACATGGAGAGATTAAGAGTTTTAAGGTCACATTGCTCAGAAGTGACAGAGGAAAGATTTCAAAGTCTGTCGGACTTCAAAGACCACAGAAAGATCTGCCACTCTGGAATCTCTCTTTGTAAGGCCCCCTCCATGGAGGCTGTGGAGCCAGACATTGTCCAACTCTCTGAGGAAAACCCTCCAAGGAAGTTGAGATCTGGCTGCCTTCTAGAGCTGGACTCCATCTGGACTAGCCAACTCCTCTTCCTTCTCCTCCATTCTTTTAAACCCAGCGGGTGTTTTTTCTCCTGACTATAAAATAGCATATGTTCATTGTAAAAACTAAACTAGAACACATTACACATGAAAGTTAACAAGGCACTCTGGTTATCTTACCAACACTGATGGTACTTTGCAATATCTTTTGTTTTTCGTTTAATTCCTGTCTGCCTCACAAAGCTGTGAGCAAATATGTGAAAGCATATTGTAAAGAGCTAAATTCTACTAAAAATGCAAGGGGTCGATGTTTCTCTTTTGGCATCTTTTATCAGCTTTCTTGCCTCTGGAAGGGGTGTATTGCAGAGGGTGTTAAACCAGGAACTTCATGTGGACCTCTCCTGCTATTTCCGACTACTGTTTACGCTTTAATAATAGAGTATTAAACTGTGTGTAGTCCCCTTACTTGCTCTGTTTCCCAACGAGTACTTTTTGGCAAATATTTCTCACCAGGCTCTGTCCCACTTCTGGGGATAGAACCAAGAGCAATATCAACAGAGCAATTCTAAATTTCCTGATGCTTGCGTTCTAGAAGACAATTGTAATGAATGATTATGGAGCTAGTATTCTACATGCCAGCCATGCCATAGGACGTACAGTGTTCACCTCACCTAATTCTTACATCAGCCTTCACAGGTAGGTTTCTGTATCATCTTCACTTGATAGATAAGAAAACTGAGGCACAGAAAGGGTAAGTAGCTTGCCTAAGGTCACACAGCCGGTCTGGTCCCTTGCCACGATGGACACTGCCTTTAGATACTGTTTTTCAGGCAGTGTAGTCTGTAGGACTCTTTTCCAAACTCCCAGATTGGGCAACATGTCCCTCCTTTGGGCTTCTCGACTTCCTGGGACATAAATTTATCATAGCGCTCACACTATAACCCTCTTCATCTGTCAACATTTCCTTCTAGATCAGGGCTGTCCAAAAGAAATGTAATGTGAGCCATGATGATCATCTAAACATTTCTGGTAGCCACATTCAAAGAGTAAAAGGAAACATACAAAATTATTTTCAAAGCACATTTTATTTAACCCAATGTATTAAAAATATCATTTGGGGGTGCCTGGGTGGCTCAGTTGGTTAGATGTCCAATTCTGGCTCAGGGCATGATGTCACAGCTCATGAGTTCGAGCCCCATGTAGGGCTCTGTGCTGACAGCTCAGAGCCTGGAGCCTGCTTCAGATTCTGTGTCTCCCTTGCTTTCTGCCCCTCCTCCGCTCACACTCAGTCTCTCTCTCTTAAAAATAAATGATAAAAAATTTAAAAAATATATAATTTCAACATGTGATCAATCTAAACAAATTATTGAGATAGACTTCCTTATTTTCTACTAAGTCTCTTAAATCTGACGTATCCATTACACTAACAGCATATTTCAGTGCTCAATACCTACATGAGGCTAGTGGCTGCTTTCTTGGGTGGAGCACTTCTAGACTGCATGCTCCCGAGGGCAGTTACTACATTTTATTTATCTGTACTCTCATTCCCAGGCCCTGGGATGTTGTGGGGCTCAGTATATGTGTGTTGGACTGAGCTGACTGGAACTTCAGAACAATCCTCTGCCTCGTCCTCACCTGCCCTGGAACGTGGGATGCAGATCCAAACATTGTATATAGTAAGTTCCTGACACTTTGGTGTACTAGAAACACAACCGCCGCTACAGCAAGGTGTCAGAGTCACCACATTTCAGAACTCTTCCTAGTATCAGTTATTTTTGCAAACGGAGCAATAGAGACCCACGGGAGAGAAGTGGTTTGTCCAAGTTCATGTAGGTAATGTGTGGCAAGAATAAAAACAGGGTCTCTCTCTAGGTCAGTAGTTTCCTCAATACTCTAGTGCTTCTCAAATGTTTCTTCTACAAAACCGCTTTCAATGCTAGAGGCAAAGATGTACTCGTCCCCCATTCCCACCCTTAAGAGGTCAAGGGCATATGCCCAAGTAGCCAGCAGAGGAAATGTGGGATCCCATTGACTTCTATTCCATCCTCTATCCATGCCTTATTTCAATGGATAACATTTTTTTAATGTTTTATTTATATTTGAGAGAGAGAGAGACAGAGCATAAGCAGGGGAGGAGCAGAGAGAGCGGGAGACACAGAATCCAAAGCAGGCTCCAGGGTCCGAGCTGTCAGCCCAGAGCCCAACGCGGGGCCCAAACCCATGGACTACAAGATCATGACCTGAGTCGAAGTCGGACACTCAACCGACTGAGCCACCCAGGTGCCCCACAATGGATAACATTTAAAACTACTTGCCATTGAATTAAACACATTCTGGGAAGATGAGCCATGTTTATCCCATGTTTTTTTAGGACATGGGGATAAATGTAGTCCAATGGTCCAATGCTAAGAGTCTCATGCTAAGAAGTGTGTGTGTGAGTGTGTGTGTGTGTGTGTGTGTGTGTGTGTGTGTGTGTGTTTTCAGGGGCAGTGAGGGTGATGGAGAGAGTTACTACTCCCCTCGACCTCCTAGAAGAGATAGGTTGTATTAGAAATGAGGGACAATTATCACAAATATCTGAAATTGTGTATATTGTAAAACAGAAGTCATAGGCTTCTTGTGATTGTATACAAACAATAGTTACATCGAGATGGAGATTAATTTAAGTAAAAATACAAACAGTCTCCTTTGGAGACATTGGTCAGCCATCTAGGAAGAAAAACAATTTCCATATAGGAATATCCACTTGTGCTTGTTATTCTGTAAACATTTTAAGGCCACCGATTTTGGAATAAGATAATGATCCAAGTATATGAATGGGTTTATTTTCTTATATTGTTCTTTCCATGGCAATATTGTTAGTTCTAAAGATATTTTACCTATAAAGTTGAATTCAGAGGATAAATATTTACATTTTCAGAGTTGGCCACTCTGTTTTCACTCGATCAACAAGGGGCAGCTGGGGGTTGATTGCATCCTGAGTTCCAATGACCATTCATGAGTTAGATATTGACGGTCTCACTCTGGACCTGCCGAGGACGCTATTCTTAGACAGGCAACTGGGCATGTGGGAAGGACACTGAATTAGGAGTCATGAGATCCCGCCTCTCATCGTAGCTTGGCCTTTAATGGACTACGTTTGGGCATACTAACTCTTACCCCTGGACTTCAGGTCTCAAATCTGTAAAAAGAACACGGATATTTGATGCTTTATCTACAAGTTCTCTTACATTTCTGGCATTCTTTGCTTTCCTGTTCTTTTTAATTCTTGGCGCACTATCGTGGTAGAGGAGAAATACATACATCCCAGTCATTCCATGTCTTACCTTTCACTGAAGCCAGTTGTTTGGATATTGAAGTGCTGCCAATGAAATGAAAGAAACATAATGATTTTGGAGATCGGGTATTCATACCTGCTTTGAAAGTAACTCAATACAATGATTTAAAAATTAATTTATTTTCAGTAAACTTTCACTGAACCTTCTAGTGGAGCAGTCATCTTTCTTTCAAATTCCTCTTCCTGCTGGCCACATAGGAAAGAAGTGTTTGAGTGTGCCTAACCCACACATCCTTGTCTTTCTTGGATTCGTGTAACCACTTGACTAAATTCCCTCCAACGAAAAAGGAGTAGAAAAGAGTGACCACCTTTCATGTGAACTCTTCTCCGTTCCTTCTTATTTCCAGCTGACTAACATGGAAATTATCAAGGACACTTTGGAACTCACATGTTAAAACCACAAGCATCATTACCCTGGGTCCCTCCATGGCTACATGGAGTAAGTCTGCCACAGACCTCAAATCCCCACTCCAGACTGTCACATGAAAAAGAAAAAACAAAAAACAAAAAACAACTTCTTGTTCCATAAAACACTAAGGATTTGAAGGTTATTTGTTTGTTCCAGGAGCTGAGCCTGCCTAAGACTCTAGGTACTGGGTTGGAGGTGTGGAGATGCATCAGTGAACGACAGACATGTGCCTGCACTCTTGGGGCTTAAAGTCTAGTGCAGAAAACAGACTTTAAGCAGGTAATTCAAAAAAGAGGAGTGGCAGAGCATTTACAGAGGGCAGGGAAGAACTAACCCAGTCTTCGGGTCAGGGTAATGGCATTTTATCTGAGCAGTAGGTGAAGAAGGAGGAAGAGCGTTCCAAGCAGGGGCAACAATGTGTAAGGCCCTGAAATGGGAGAACGCAAGGCATGATCAAAGAACCAAAGGAAGCACAGAGTGGCTAGAACCCAGAGAAGGACACAGATGGTGGTGGAAGGTGAGACTGCAGTCAAGGGCCAGTGCCAGAGCATGCTGAATCCTAGGAAGGGCTCCGGGTGTTATCCTAATGGCAATGGGAAGGAAGGGAATGGCATGATCAGGTTTGCATTTGGGGAAGTTATTTCACCTGATATATCAGAAGATTGTGGATAAGGGGCCGAATAGGAGGCAGCAAGATGAATCTTGCTCCCTTACAAACTGTAAATCAAAATTTGCTTGATATTTCAACCTCCAATCACTTTTGAGAAAGCCAATAAGAACAATGGTACTTGGTCATACCTTTGACAACTCCTTAAAGGAAATGTTTGGGTTGAAGACCTGGTTTTGGCTTTAACTAGTCAAGAGCTCATCACTTTGGGGGCCTCATTTTTCTTATTTGTAAAATTAGGAACCTGGACTCTGAGATATTTTAGACCTTTTATGGTCTTCTTGGTGAGTTCCTTCTAATTTTCTAGAAACTCTGCACCATTATTATCTCCTTCATACAATGTGCTATCTTTTCACTTTGCAAACAGTGCGCCTGCAACACAACCTGGGTTATTTTCTATTGTCATGATCTCCTCCATTAGTCTGTGAGAACTTTGAGAGCAAGAGCTATGCAGTTTATCTCAAACTCTTCCCTCTTCCCACCCCCACCCCCACCTAGCAGAGTACTATCTAGCACTTGTTAAGTGTTTAAGAAACTTTTTTGAACTACAGGACATCTCTTAAAGAAAATTACATGGGAAAGAATATTTTTCACTTATTAGCCATAATTTGACACATCTGAATGATATGAAATAATTTCCCTCTGTCATGGATAATCTTCAAGAATTTGTTGTACAGTTAAAATCATTGCTAATTTTGATTTACAAATGTTTCTCAAGAGGCAACCAAAGATATCTGTGTTAATTGTGTCATCTTTTCACTTTGCAGTCAAAGCTGCACATTTGTTTCCCTTGTTTCTCCAATTCAATTTAAAGCTGGATTGGGATGGGTAATAAGCACCAAATTTGCAATTTCTTGGCCATCAGGATGATAGGAACTCATTGGGAATGCACCTGCAAGCTTAAATAAAACTAAATAAGGGAGAGCCACATGTCACTGACCTTTTGGGCATTTTCCTAGGTGCTAAAGTAGATGTTGGGGCTGCAGAAAGACTGGGGTCCCCTTCCAAGTAGACAGCTTGGTCCTGGGTACTGTGCACACAGCCACGCATACTCTGGTTGCCTGTTGTGTGTTGGTCCTTCCTAAGCAACAGTCACTTGCCCACTGTTACTATTGTCATTCACTCCATGACAACCATATAAGGCACTTTTAGAAGAGCTTTTTTTGCTGGTGTTACTGTAGGTAGACGTTAAACCATTCATGCATTCAACAAATATTTGAGTGCCTACTATAGGCCAGGCACTCTACAAGGTGCTGGGGACACAATAGTCAACGAAACCAGACACGGTCCCTGATCTCAGACAGCTTAGTGGGAAAGACAAATATTAAGTGATCGTGCAAAAAAGTCACACCCATGAACAGTACCATGCAAGAGTATGCTAGGAGATTGGTGTCAGTCCAGGAGATCGGGGAGGCATCCCACGGGAAGTGATGCTGGATGATGAGTAGAGGTAAGTAGATGACAGGTCAAAGGATCCACACTGTGGGCAGAAGAAATACCCTGTACTAATCTCAGGAACAGGAGGGAGTGTGGTGATCAGGAGGGACTAACGGAAAGGCCAGTGTGACTGGACCATAGAGGCTGGTGGGGAGTGAGGCTCCGCCTGAGAAAGAAGAGAAGGCATGGTGGATAATACCATTCAGGAGCTTGTAGGGCATGGTAGGAGATTTTCACTCTATGCCAAAATAACAGGAAAGCTTTTGTGGTTTTTCAGCAAGGAGGGTAATAAAGTTAGATTTACATTTTGAACAAGTCACTGTAGCTTCTATGTGAATGATGGTGTAGAGAGGTGGACAGTATAAATGCAGGAAGACCAGGGGGAAGGCTATTCGTCTTGTATTAGCTTAGAGCTCTTTCTGTAAAAAACCAGGAGTTGTATCAACTGAGTCAAATAACTGGTTCAGGGAAGACGTGACCAATGATTATTTAGATCACTGGTGAGTTGATGGGTGAAAGCAGATAGATCTCAACAGAAGCTAAGAATAGTCATTGTCCAGGCTACAAGTTGGCTCCTGAACAGTGCTATCTTATTACTGCATCACTGGTCACTCTGCCCATATGGCCATGTCACTCTCGCATTGCTTGCTTCTCTTTATGGCTTTTCTCTTCCCTCCTCCTCCTCCTCTACCTCCTAACTCTAATTCCCTAAGCATTTTTCATTTAAAATTAGAGGGCGTGAGGTGGGGAGAATTTGGCCTCACTAATTACTGTTACCCACACTGGTTAGAGTTTTAATGCCAGCTCACCCCATAGGTTATTAGTTAGCCTGTACAATTACCTGCTTTGGATTGGAAGATAACTCAGCCAGACTCACTGCCCAAGTTCAAACTGAGAGCTGGTTTCCTCACAGAGGGCTCTGGGTAGGTTTCCCAGAATCTGGATCTGTACCACATATTCCAGAAGATTCTGACATGGACTGTATTGGAGAACTGTTTAGTGGTCAAAAAGAGGGTCTATAGGAAAAAGTTGGAATTCTGACTCTGTCACTTACTAGTTGTGTCTGTAATTAATAAGACCTTTAAAACTGATAAGTCCACCTTGCTATCGGTAAAATAATACTTCCCTCGTGGAGTTATTGTGAAGGCCAAATGAGCAAATTTTGGCGAGGCCATCAACACGGTGTCTGATACCTGAGGAGCAACCAACCAATAATGGTCATAGAGAAGATGAGGTTAGAGATGATTGTGTCATCAGAGTTCTGGCAGGACACAGAATCTAACTCGTGGTACAAGAGACTCCCATGAAAGAATTACCCAGTAGATGGAGTTAGGAGACTGAGCATGGATATTGAGGCTCTAGGATCTAGCAACAATAAGAGATTGTTAGCATTCTTAGTCCTGAAGGGGCAAGGAGAGGAAATTGTATTATGGAGCCCAGTGACAGCTGGATTCCTAGAGCAAGGGCCACTTCCTAGCACTGTGGTTGAGGGAAAGTAGGCATGTCTAGAAATCAGGGAAAGTTGGGAGAGAGTGCAGAAGAAGTAGCCTTCACTCTGATCTCCAGCCTGTGCAGCTGGGGAGCCTGGGAGGCTGAGTCTGTAGGAATTAGCTTCCAGGGTATAGAGGAGGGTTTGGATGGAATAGGAGAGAGGGGCCAACAAATGGGCAAGAAACAGCATGATGATGATGAAGAAGAAAAAGAAGAGAAGGGGGAGGGGGAGGAGGACGAGGAAGGAGGGCAGGGGAAAGGGAAGGGGAATATAAGGAACAAGCCATGTCTCAAAAAGACATAGAAGCATCTGTTGATGGCTCAGGTGAGAATATATTATTTTTTCTTAAACCATAATCTCATAACATCCTGAAACATTTAGGTTATTTACACACAGGGCCAAACCATCTGGAAAAAAAACATTTCAAAAAATCCCTCAACCAGTCTGGCCCTTTGGCAATATGAGGGTGTCATGTGAGTGTACCGGGGTAGGTACCAAAGGAAAGGTGTGGGGTGTCAGCAGGGTTTCATAAATGATGCCACGTGTATTTACTGACCAGTGCACAAGACCTTTCCCGAGGGTAATGACACAAGGGCTCTTGCATGTGGGCTCAGCAGGCGGAGGCAGCGCGGTCAGCACAGTGCTAATGGTGCTGAGGTTTGGTAAACTATTCAAGTGAGAAAAAAATGTAATCACAGAAGAGGTTTTTGCTCCCAGGTTTGCTCTGACACCTTGGTTCACTGCCTTGCTTTTTAGTCTTTCAACTGAAATAGCAGACAATAGGAGTGAGGTTCTAAGAGACTTGTCTTTGACAGTTTGGCTTACCCTTTTTTCTGGTGCTAGGTTCTCTGGGGGCTCTGGAAGCTTGGTAGCTCCATGAATCACATTCTGGGGAGACTTAGAATCTCCTGAATTATGTAAAATTTTTATGTGTGTGTGTGCATTTTCCTGGCTGAAAGGACTGCTATATTTTCTATGTCTCTTATAACCACTGTGAGAGTCACTGATGTAGGCAAATGCCACCAGGTTGGTCATGACAATGCCTTTTTATTTTTTAATTTTTGAGAGACAGAGAGACAGAGCACGATCAGGGGAGAGGCAGAGAGAAACACACACACAGCATGTGAAGCAGGCTCCAGGCTTCGAGCTGTCAGCTCAGAGCCTGATGTTCGGCTCGAACCCACAAACTGTGTGATCATAACCCGAGCCAAAGTCGGATGCCCAACCGACTGAGCCATCCAGGTGCCCCATTACGTTGCCTTTCTGCAGAGAACCACCAGTCTTCCCCTAAGAGGAAATGGGTGTGTGGACCCTTAGTTTCTCACTCAGTTCATGTGTTTGTTAAAAATGTATGCTTTGAGTAACTGGTGTTGTGCTAGGCATTTGATAAATATTTCTTTTTCTCTTCAATAACCACTAGAATTAGGAGTTGTCATCACTTACAAATGATGAAGTGGAAGCTTGGAGGTGTTAAATGACTTGTTCAAATCCTATGGCTCATAAATGAGAGAGCCTAGATTCAAACCTAAGGCTGTATGCTCTCAAGCTTAATGCTCTTTTTACTATATCATGTTGCCTCTCACTGCACTATTTGATCATTAAAATTAGAGCTGTAGTTCTGTTTCCTAAGCTGACATCCAGCTCTCTCTAAATCCTATGAGAAATTGTCCTAGAATTTTCTAGCACAAATTAACCTCTTCTTTCTATTCTTCCAAAACACATTTTACCTCTATTTTAAAACCTCCGATCATCTGCTTTGTATTTGTAATTAGTTATGGTTTATCTTTTCTCCTCACTAGATTTTGATCATCATCGCCACCACCATCAATAATACCACTGATTTAAAACTTCCTAAATCCTGGACATTGGAGTAGGCCTTTCTCATGCAGTTCTTAGAATGCTCTTTGGGTGGCACTATTATTACTGTTTGCGTTGTGTAGATGCCTTACATAGATGAGATCAGGGCTTGCCCAAGAGCACACAATAGGATTTGGGAGTCAAGCACAGGTCTTTCTGACTCCAGGAATCACACTTTCAACCCCCATCTGCTCAGCAGGGACTACATCTTAATCTTTGTATCTTCGCCTCTGAGTCTAGCCTCCTGCTCAGCAAATGTTTATGAAATTGGACACTTGTGGACTACTGTGTGACCCAGAATCTAGGATGTGATACACACCAAGGAAAGTTGGGCATATACTTGATCCTGGGAGGTCCATTGTGTCCGGTGACCCCCTTCCTGCTTTCAGGAGACCCCAAGGAGGAAATGGAATCCCTAAGAAGAGAATGTCATGCCTGGTAAGGGAAGAGATGATAAGGAAGAAGGGTGTGTTTTGCCCACAGTAGAACCTCAAAAACGTTTCATTTGAATATAGTACAGCTTATGTATCTGGGTATCTGCAATGTTTCTATTTTGGGGCCATTATGTATAAAACTGCTACGAACATTTTTCTACAAGTATTTTTGTGTACACATGCACTCATATCTCTTGGGTATGTATCTAGGAATAGAGTTGCTGGGTCATAGAATAAATTATGTTTTATTTTCTTAGAAGCCGCCAGATACTTTTCCAAAAAAGATCACTGCATTTTACACTTTCACCAGTAATATACGAATTCCAGTTTTGTTATATCCTCACCAACACTTGGCATTGCCAGTCTTTTTTAAGTTTTATTCATTCTGGTAGCACTGGAATGTGTGGTTTTAATTTGCATTTCCCTGATGAGTAATGATTTTGAGTACCTTTGCATGCTTACAGGCTGTTTGGTTATCCTCTTTGAAATAATACTCATCAATAAAAAAATACAAATACACAGAACATGTATAAACTTCAAAACCCACATATCGAATAAAGAAGCCAGACACAAAAGACAGCACATATGCTGTATGATTCCATTTATATGAAGTTCAAGGACAAGGAACACTAATTTCAGGCAATAGAAGTTAAAATAGTGGTTACCCTTACAAAGGGACAGTGACTACGAGGCAGCACGAGGTGAGTTTTGTGGATAATGAAAATGCTTTATATCTCAATTTGGAAGGTGGTCACATAGGTGTATACCTGTGTACAAATTTTTACTTCATAAAGTTTATCAAAACTTTTGCCGGATGAATTCACTTGAAGAATGAAGTTGAGGAAGCGTGGATCATCTCGGTTTGAGGCCATGATCAGGGAAGACATTGACTGTCTTCTGGCACCATGCACTCCTGTGTTCCGCAGCTAAGGGAAGGATATTGCCCAACTCATTGACCCTTCAGTGCTCCGATCTTGTCTTTGAGCCCTGTTCTTCCTTACACGAGGCAAGAATACCCCTTAGAAAGTTCCTTCTCCAATGAAATAGGTCTTTAATTCTATTCATAAAGATAATCCTTTCCTTCCAGTGGGAACTTGATAGGAATAATTTAGTTGACTGAGTTCTCTTCAATTTTGTTGCCACAAATTCGGTTGAATAAACTGGAAAGATGGGCTCTGGGCATTGGGATAACTTATATTGATTTTTTTTCTCAAGGCCTAATTTAATTCTGCTACTCTATAGCCAGCTTTGTTGTTTTCCTGCAGTATAAGGAGACCAGACACTTTCTTTCTTTTCTGCTGAGACACCATCTTATGTATGTAGCCAGGCAGTGGTAATCTAATTTTAGATGGTAGTGCTGTGGCAGCCACTGGCAATGGCCTTTCCCTGGCATTCCCCTTTTTTCTGGAGCTGGCATAAAGGATGATGAGACCTACATATGTAGTTAAATCCTTTTTTGTTAGCTGTAATTATAGGCAAGAACACAAGGTTGTTCTGACAGAAGTTTTATACTCCACCTCTATAATCTCCATTGAGTCTCTACTATGTTGTTGATGTGATGTAAGTTGTGTCATTGTATAATTTTTTTTAAATATGGCAAAATACACAGAACATAAAATATACCCCTTAACCATTTTTAAGTATACAGTTTAGTGATAGTAGGTATATTTGCATTCTTTTCTTGTACAACCACCATCACCACCCATCTCCAGAACTCTTTTCATCTTGCATACTGAAGCTCTGTGCCCGTTCAAACATAGTTGTCCATTTTCCCCCTCCCCAGGGTATATACATGCCAAGCTTTGTTTCTTCATGTATCCATTGGTGGACGCTTGGGTTGCTTCTACTCTTTGGCTCTTGTGAATAATGCTGCTGTGAATATGGGTGTCCAAATATCTGAATTCTTGCTTTCAATTCACTTGAGTACATACCTAGAAATTGAATTTTGGAACATTTGTTAATTCTATTTTTAATTTTTTGAGGACCTGCCACACTGTTTTCCACAGCAACTGCACCATTTTACATTCCCACCAAGAGTGCACAAGGTTTTCTATTTCTCCACGTCCTTGCCAATGCTAATTTTTTTTCTTTTTCTGGTAGTAGCCACTCTAATGAGGTGGTACCGCATTGCAGTTTTGGTTTGCATTTCCCGAATGATTAATGATATTGGACATCTTTTCATGTGCCGATTGATCATTTGTTTATCTTCTTTGGAGAAATATCTATTGCAGTCTTTTGCTCATTTTTAAAAAAATTGTTGTTTGATTGTAGGAGTTCTTTATATATCTTAGAAACACTGTGTTTCCTCATTTAATCCTATTAATAATAGGGAATAGAAGTATCAGTAAATCAACTTTACAGCTAGCGACGCTGCAATACACGTAGAGAAATGAGCTACAATTCATCTCCTAAATACATATGTATTGAGCACTCACTATGAGTCTGAGGCTATTAAAATCAATGAGGATACAATCGTAAAACAAAACTGACAAAGAACCCTGCCCTCCTACAGTATACATTCTAGAAGGGAGACACACAATAAATAAGATAAATAGAGAAAATGTAGAATACATTATGTTTGGCCATATTTTTAGGGTAGATCTGCAGGCAACAGATTTGCTTAGCAGTGAGAGGAAGGGACGTTTTACTACTACTAGGTGGGGGTGGACATCCAGTTCCCCACGTGGTCTCAGCTGACACCATGGTGGACAAGAGGACTCGTTACCAGCCCTGGAAGATGGAGGTCCTGGCTGTCTTCCCAGTCTTCTCTACCACCACCCTGATGGAGTGTTTGGGGCTGCTCATTACGGCCTGAAGAGGGTGGAAGTCTGGACTCATCACTCAATCTTTGCCAGTGTGGGTAGGGAGGGGGCGCAGTCATCAGTAATGGTGTTTAGCTGGAGTAGAGCGGCTATTGTCTACAAGTTTTCTGTTTTGCTAGGCTGTCTCTTTCCTGTCCCTTTGGCTAGAGAGAGCAGGCTTTTGTTAGAGGGTTTTTCCCTTTGTGCCCTTTGGTGTTGTGGGGGGGGGGGGCGGTGGCCTTCCCCTTCACCCAGTCTGGAAAGCATGAGACAAAAGGAACCCCCAGGGAACCCACTGCCCTGTTGTTTGAGTCCCGAGGTTCCTGGAAGATCTGTTTTCTTTTCTCCATCGTTTAGACTTGACTTGTGTTTGTCCTATGTATCGCGTCCAGGCTTTTTAGTTGTACTTAGCAGGAGGATTAGGGAAAATACGTACATTTCCATCTTCCTGGAAACAAAGTTCTTCTGCAATGTTGAAAACATTAGCTTCCTTAAATACTTGCTGTATGTTTGTGAACATACGCAGAGAGCTTAGTGCTTTGCTCAAGAGCCTATTTTCTCATCTGAGAGCATACAGTTTGTACTATCTCACCATGTTTCTTTGCCACTACCCATCTGTGGAATTCCACTGCAGCCCTGTTCCTACTCATCGCCTTCACAGACTGTGTAGTCAGGTGTTTATTTGTTTATTTGTTATTTATTTCTCTCTCTAACAAGTTTTATATCTACATTCTGCCGCCCTCTTTCTGCATGCCCACGCTGTCGTGATCTCATAATCGTGTGCACTGGGATGTCTTGCCTTTATAATGGGCCCTTGCTATTAAAATCCTGTGCTGACAGCCAGCACACTCCCACAGTCGGGTAGAGATTCAGGCAGAATTTGACCCTTGCATGTTCCGTGTTGCAGGCAACAGCGTTTCTTGTTTATCTGTTTTTTAACGAAACAATTCTTTCAGATTTGTTATCCAGAAGCCAGCAGGCACAGGGCCCAAAGCTACTGACAATGCAGAGGGTCTCTTGTCAGGCCTTTTTTCTCTCTTTGGTTGGGCATCAGCAAAACCACTTGGAAAGACTGTGGTTTGTCGTGGGCCAACCCAGGGAAGTTGCCAGCAGATGGCCGAAAGCGTTTTACAGCCTGTCCCATGTAGCAGGCATTAAATTTCTGAATAAGGATGCTGGACGTTTGATTGGTCTGGGCTTACGTTCTCTTACAGTGTAATGGGGAAAAAGCAAGAATCTTCGATTTTCCATTGGCGACTGTCAATTTGCAGACTTTTCGGCTGCTCATTTGAGGGAGGGACTGGTTCTAATGATTACTGGAGCACTCTGGGGCCTCTCTCATAAATAAAACATGCCCCGTAATTGCAGTCACGGAGCCGACACACACGTACATGTGGAATCTACCCCTATTATCCCGTCAATTAACATGGAAAATTAAACAAGATTTTAGGCTTTGTTATTGTTAGTAATCCACTACTCACTAAGAGGGTCTGGAAGTCTTTGGTTAATCCACGGCTTCTTCATTTAGGATTTTAATACCCACAGGGTGAAGAAATCAGGCGAGGATGCTCGGCATCACAAAATATGCTTCCAGAGGTCTGGCTGACGGACTGAAGGAATTATTCGCCCTAGCAAGGAAGTGCTAGCTTGCATTTTCCCAAAATGGTAGCTTCTGGGGGGCAAAGGCTTGCTTTCAAAGTTGCCTGAAAGTGTTTAACTGTGTACCTTCAAACTTTTAATTTATCTTTGAATAAATAATATATTTCCATGCTTTAAACCAAACATATAAAAGGCTTAGAGTAAAAAACCTCTTTCCTATCCCTTTGCCCCATCTGACCAGTTCTTTCTTCCCCTAGTTATAACCACCTTAATCTGAATTAGTTATAAAACCTGAATTTTTTTTTTTCCTCAAGAAAATCTTATGCATGGTTTGCATATAGAAGCAGGTTTGTTTTAAGGGCTTTAGAGGACCAGGCGCAGAATAAAGGGAGACCTAAATCTCTAACTGTAAAACCAGCTATCCGCTGGACACACGACAGACAGGTCGATGTTTCCCTCCCTCTCTCTACCGTGAACTTTCAGGGCCATGTGCCTGCTGCCTGCGTTCTAATAAGCCACTTTCTGTGCTGCTCAAAGTCGCAGAGGTCATAGCATTGCTTAGCTCAATAACTGGGAGTGTTGTGAGCCTCCACTATTGTCCTGGTGGAGTTCTCGGCTGTCCCCTCCTCTGACCGGTGATTAGTCCTTTCCTGGCTGCTGTGTTCCGTCCACTCCGACGTACTCCTGCCTTCCCCCAGGGAACTGGAGAGCGCAGCCTTCACTCAGATCTTTATTTTTCTCAGTTTATGTCTCCAGCACATACTTTTCAAACCCAGTGGAAGCGTTTTGTATGCTGGTGTCAGAGTTTGAGACTAATCTGCGCTGAGGAAGTAAAATAGAACATGGTATAAATCTCCACTGTGCTTCTGTGTTGGAGAGAATGTGATTTAACCTGGAAGACTTGGATACCCAGAATACTCACAAGATCTATGCATTTTTTGGCGCTTTTGTTTTATTCTATTTTGAGTCACATTCTCACCATAAGGTGCCTAAGGGTTTAAAAAAATATTGTGTTGATAAAATTGCAAATTTAAAATGTAAAACAGCTGGCAATATGGCTCCTGGTGGCATGTTTGAAATTGGACGGATACAAATAAAGATAATGAAGTTGTAAACAGAAATATCCAATCTTGAGTCCAGCAGAGATATTAATACACTGAAGAATCTATTTGGAGGATTCTAATTTCCCTAACAAAATATATTTTCTCCTCAGCTCTGACTTGGGAAAGCAGGCATCAGCACACTGCCTTGAACTCCTCAGCAACCTGTCATGATGATAAATTGTTACAGAGCAAGTCGGCTTGAGCAAATCCCACTAAACCAACTTTAAATCGCTCGGCCCTTTGCAGGTTTCAGGGAGCACAGAGTACCTGAATTCCATCCAAATAAAAGTTAGCAGCTACCTTAGTTATCTCCACCATCATTGACACCATTGATCAGCGAACATTCCTATCTCTTTATACATTCTGAGATTTCTTCTTTTCAAATATCTGATTTGAAACATGTACTGCTTTTGGAAAGAACACATTGAAACACATTTTGGAAGTATTTCTTTATAGTTGTATGAGTTAGAATAGATGCTTGCTTTTTATATATGTCTGTCCATCTATCCACCCACCCATTCGTCCATTCATCTGTCCATCATTCATTCACAGAAGCACTCATCATTTGACATTCACTACCCAACACAGGTCGGGTGCCAACTGTGTACCAGGCAATTGCATAGGGCTTAGGGCTGTACAAGATCACTGTACAGGGTTTGGGGCTATGTGAGGTCACTTGGGGTTGCAGATAGTCTCCAACCTTAGGATGCTTACATTTTAGGGGGAGAGACACACAATAAACAAGCATGAACATTACTGATTTGGATAAGGGGAATCTGATACATCATTATGGAGTAGAATGGGGTGACAGTTTAGGTAGAGGCAATTTTTTTTTTTTTTACTTTTTAAATGTCTATTTATTTTTGAGAGAGAAACAGAGTATGAGTGAGGGAGGAGAAGAGAGAGACAGAGACATAGAATCTGAAGCAGGCTTCAGGCTCTGAGCAGTCAGCACAGAGCCCAACTCAGGGCCCGAACTCACGGACTGTGAGATCATGACCTGAGCTGACGTCAGAAGCTTAACTGACTGAGCCACCCAGGGGCCCTTAGGTGGGGGCAACTTTAAGTTGAGGGGATCAGGGATGGCTTCTCTGATGATACTTGAGCTGGGTCCCAAGTAATGAGAGTCAGCCATGGGAAGTGCTGGGGGAAGAGCCTTCCCAGTAGAGGAAACAGCATGTGCACCATTTTGAGGTGCGGAAAGGAAGCTGTTGGGGCTGGAGCACAATGATCAAGAAACCGTCATGCTTGGTGGAAGGGTCATGGGGAGTTGTGGAAATGTTTCAGATGAGTTAGAAAATGAAGAATTGATTACGGAGAGGAATAGATCCGGGTGGTGTGAAAATGGGCAAGGAGTTAGGTTGGAGACTGTTACCACTGTTCACCTACAGTAAAGATCAGAAATGAGGCATTTGTGCCAGGGGGGAGGACAGGGGACAAATTTTATGTCCGAGGAGACCCCACAGGATGTGGGGATGTCCGTCCCAAAGAAGGGGCTAAAACGACTCTCAGGTCATTAGCTTAAGTGACTGTGGGATGGGTACAGGTTCTCTGCTATTTCTAGAGGCAAGGAAAAACAGCAGGTGTAACAGGCTTGGTGAGAGGGAAGGTGAAAGGGGGAGGGTAGTCAGGTGGAGGCTAGAAGGCCTTAGGGACGTTCATCATCAAAGTCCAGCAGGGGTGCCTCTGGGTGACTCAGCTGGTTAAGCATCCAACTTCGGCTGAGGTCATGATCTCACCGTTTATGAGTTCGAGCCCCGCGTCGGTCTCTGTGCATCAGGCAGCAGACTACAAAACCCTTGGCAGTTTCTCCTAATCCATGTAGGAGGCCTGAGCTAGGAGCTCCGGTTCCAGAATTCATTCATGCATTCAGAATTTATTCACCTGTGCTAGGGTTCAGAGACACTAAGGTAAGACACGAGTCTTTCCCTTCAGGGAATGCTTGTGTGGAGCAGAGGAGTGAGGGAAATTAATGATGACAGCCGTGTGCAGAATGTGCAAAGTTCACTGAAGAGGACAAGCAGGCGCTCTGCCTGGGGAAGTCCAGGCGGCTTTGTGGAGGAGGTATTCTTTTGGCTGGATTTCAGAAGAGGAGTCAGGGTGAACCAGACAGAGGAAGGCATTCCAAGTAAGAATGGTATTTGCAAAGGCACAGAGGTACAGAAGTAAAAGGTGACTAGTTTAAGGCACACGGATAAACTCTGTGTGTGTGTGTGTGTGTGTGTGTGTGTGTGTGTGCGCGCGTGCACGCGTGCACACATGCATCTCGGAAAGTCCCAGGAGTATGACTGAGATGGATCAAAGCCCTAGAGTAGCCGTTACGAACTCACATGGCTCCTGGAGCCAGACAGTCATTGGGTAAATGAATGAAGGGAGGCAGAGGGAATACAATAGGGAATGGTGGAGACTTGATCTGTCTGGAGAGTGCAAGTCCCTTCCAGAGGGAGCAGAATCATCACAGCTCCAGCTACTACAGGACTTTTGAATTTACTGATGAAGTCTGAAACGCAAATTCCTTGGACTTTTCGATGTTGACCACTAATTCACATTCTAAAGCACTGTGTGGCTCCAAATGAAACCCTTCTGTGAGCTGGGTGAACCTACGCACTACTGACTACAGGTTAATTTGCTTCTATTCTGCGCCTCTGCAGGTGGGTGGTGCACAACAGTTACAGCCTGATCCCTTTCAGTGACCTAAGCTCCTGGGTTACCAGCCAGCCCTTCTAGGGGCATCGCGGTCCAGCAATTCATTTCCCAGGTGTTAAGGGAATCCTTAGTGTGTACTCAGTAGTGCTCTTTCTCAACTCGTGAAATTAGGCGTAAGATCTGGGGTGGTTAGAGCCACATTGCCTAGTACGGTGGACACGAGCCAGAAGTGGCTACTTAAATTTCAATTTAAGTTAACTAAAAATTAACAAAAAAGTAAAAATTCAGTTCCTTAGTCATACTGATCACATTTCAAGTACTTGAGAGCCACATGTAGCTAGTGGCTACCATATTGGTCAGACCAGACCCTCGATGTCTTTATCACTGTAGAAATTTCTATTGGACAGTGGTGCACTAGATTTTAGGTGATGAGTTGACTGAGATGCTGTTCTGTGAGGAGAGCCAGCTCCATTCAGAAAAACGAAGCAAAGGAGTATATTTAGTGGAGACACAAAACATTTTTAAAAATCTATCTTATATGTGTCTTTCTAAAGCTAATTCGGTACTGTGTTATTTTGGATGGGGATAATCTGAAACACTTGAAGGATAAATAGTTCTCATGTTTCCTTGGCAGTCCTTATGCCTGAATGGTTTTGTGTTTCAGAATTTCCAAACAATTGTAACTGAGCGAATGGAGACACGCTCCGACTCGGGGGCATGGTTCTGTACTTGCGTGTTTGCAACAATGGATAGAATTGTTGCTCTTTTTAAAGTCTCCAAGAATGAGGAAAGGCAAAGATAGCCACCTATCCAGCAAGTATAAAATGCGTAATTATCATCTGTTGTCACTAAGAGAAACAGCTTAAGTGTTTAAAAGCTTCCATTCCAGTTCAGAAACACCTAGGTTCAAACGGTGGCTTCACCACTTAATACCATTAGCATCAAAGTCCTTGTTTATTTCCCAGTATTGCACTGTATGGTGAGAACTTTTGTTATTCTCATAAAAAAAAAAAAAGGAAACTGAGGTATAGCGGGGTTAAATTACATTCTCAAGGTCACATAGCTAATAATTGCAGTGTTGTTGTAGCTCACATTCAGGTAGTCTGACACGAAGGCCAGTTTTCTTAACCCCAGGACCCCTATGCTTCTGACACTTGCCAGTTCATTTAACTTCTCTGGGCCATCGTTTCCTCATCTGTAAACCAGGGATAATGTAACCTAGCTCACAGGAGTTGCTGCAAGGATAGAGCTCGTGATACGTATCTGACAGCTATGTTGGTTTTGTTCACTTTTATTCTTTTTAAAGATTTGTTAAATGTTTTATTTTTTTATTTTTGAGAGATCCTGCATGCCCACAATTGGAGGAGGGGCAGAGAGAGAGAGAAGGGGACAGAGGATCTGAAGCAGGCTCCGTGCGGACAGCAGCAAGCCTGATGCGGGGCTAGAACTCAGGAACCTTGAGGTCATCACTTGAGCCGGAGTTGGATGCTTAACTGACTGAGCCACCCAGGCACCCCAGATTTGTTCACTTTTTTTTTTAATGTTTATTTATTTTTGAGACAGAGAGAGACAGAGCATGAGTGGGGGAGGGGCAGAGAGAGAGGGAGACACAGAATTCGAAGCAGGCTCCAGGCTCTGAGCTGTCAGCATAGAGCCCGACGTGGGGCTCGAACTCACAGACTGTGAGATCATGACCTGAGCCGAAGTCGGACGCTCAACCGACTGAGCCACCCAGGCGCCCCCAGATTTGTTCACTTTTAAAGAGTTTTTTTAGGGAGTAAGGGGTGCCCCTGAGCACTGCTGGTGGGAGTACATTCATATAATCTGAAAGGAAGGAATTGGCATGATCTATGAAAATTATAACTTTTGATTCAAGAAACCCACTTCTGGGAATTCATCTTTTAGATAGGTTTGCTAGCGTGCTTAAAGATGTCTCTTCAAGAATGCTCATTGCTTTGGAGCACCTGGGGGGCTCCGTGGGTTAAGCCTCTGACTCTTGATTTCAGGTCATGATCTCCTGGTTCATGAGTTCGAGCTCTGCATCAGGCTCTGTGCTGGCAGTGCGGAGCCTGTTTGGGATTCTGTCTCTCTCCCCCTCTCTCTGCCCTCCCCTGCTCATACTCTCTCTCAAAATAAACAAACATTAAAAAATAGATTAATTGGTCTTGTATTTGTTGTAGCAGAATGAGGATCTGACAGTCTGTGCCTTTTAGAAGAGGATTGTCTGAACTAGGGGTCAGGAGGCTTTTTGCATAAAGAAGCAGAGCAAATATTTTAGGATTTGTGGGCCACACAGTCTATGCTGTTTGTAGTATGAAAGCAGCCACGGGCAATATGCAAATGAATGGCCATGGCTGTGTGCCAAGAAAACTCGATTTACAAAAATAGGTGGCTTACTGGATTTGGCTTGTGGGCTATCATTTGCTTGCTTCTGACCTAAATAAATTATGGTGTGTCCACACACAGGAATACTCTTCAGCCATTAAAAAGAATATAGAACAATCTCTAAGACATGTGGTTAAGTGGAAAATTCACAATGTAGCAAGCACTTAGGGAGCATCCACCACGTACAAGGCAATATTCTAAGTGCTTTACATGTGTTAATTCATTAATATTCACCATTACCCTATGAGATGGCTGTTACCACTATTACCCCCATTCTAGATGAGAAGATTAAAGCTGCACACATTAAGAAACTCGGTCGCTTCCTACAGCCAGTAAGTGTTGGAGCCAGGATTCAAACTACAGTTTGCCTGTCACCAGGACATTTGAGTCCAGTGCCTCAAACTCATGCTGGCTGCTGTTCCTGGCTTTTTTTTTTTTTTTAATTTTTAAATGTTTTTATCTATTATTGAGAGACAGAGAGAGACAGAGAGACAGAGCATGAGCATGGGAGGGGCAGAGAGAGGGGGAGACGCAGAATCTGAATGAAGCTCCAGGCTCTCAGCTGTCAGCACAGAGCCCAGTATGGGGCTTGAACTCACAAACTGTGAGATTATGACCTGAGCTGAAGTTGGACGCTTAACCTACTGAGCCACCCAGGCGCCCCTTCAAACCACAGTTTGAAACCCAAGACCAAGTGCTCCCCCTATCACACGCTGCCTCCTAGAACGGGGTGCACTACCTTTATGTACACACACAACTGGGGCGACGGCAGCACTTCCCAACTTAGTTCTCATTAACGTCGCTAAGGAAACTTTATAGACATTTTTTTCCTAATGGCCTTCCAATGAGAATTTCATATCACGGACATACGATGTATCTGTGTATGTAGTGTATTATCTGTGCTTCGTACACAAAGAGTAAGACTT
Organism: Paguma larvata; assembly: GCA_030068075.1. Taxonomy (NCBI): domain Eukaryota; kingdom Metazoa; phylum Chordata; class Mammalia; order Carnivora; family Viverridae; genus Paguma; species Paguma larvata. The sequence continues at coordinate 29,866,277 of CM057842.1, read as the reverse complement.
TCTACCCTCCAACCCTTGTGCGGGCACTACTGCCTTGTTGAGAATGAGTGGATTACAGGTGTACTTACATCTTCATGGGCCATCTCTGGAAATATCTATATGAAAGTGACAAGAACGGCTGCTTCTGGGGGTACAATCTGGGAGGCTCAGAAGTAGGAGACCTCTAATTATATTACTTTCTACAAAAAAAAGGAGAAAATAAAGAAAGGCCCCTGAGTTGTCAAGTCAAAAAAACCATGTAGGGAAGGAGGGAGCGAGGTCCAACATAGGAGCACCTGCTGGGCTCCCCTCATTTGTCCCCGGCTGGCTGTGGTTCAGGAGCATTAATGAGGCCCGAGTCCCCGGGAAGTCCTTGATTGGAGGACAGCTGCCATTTCTTACACCTGGGGGAGGGTGTTTGCCTGGCTTCAGTGGTTCAGCTCACAGCCTCTCCCTTTCTCACACAAGGGGCTTTCGGGATTCTTTGCTCCTCACAAGCAACTCCTAACTGGAAGAAAGAAATAGATTTTTAGTGATTTCCTTAACTTCGTCTCTCCTGGAGCTCAGAAATCCCCTTTAAAGTCATTACAATGAAATATAATACCCATTCATTCTTTGTTTCCCAACGAATGAAGGCTTCCCTGGACCCAACAATGCATTTTGGAAGAAAAAATGAGAGACGGCAGAGAGAATTGGTTAGAACAAGCTAAGAATCTTCTAGGTTCTAAGTTTTGCTCTTATTCACTTAACCACACTTCTGATTTGATGTCAAAACTTTGAGTCATGCAGAAATGGTCCACAATGATCTGGATCAAACCATTAGCGACCCTTAGTGCTTGTGAATCTGCAGGGAGTGGAGCCCAGCATTAAACACGTGATGTACAATGGAATACAACAGAACTGAATCTAGTTAAAAACAGAGCATGTGTCCTACGGTAAAGGTAAGACTTATTTTGTGAAACTCCGAGTTAAGTGATATGCATGCACTGGGGCCCTTTCAACGTGGATGTCCTGTTCAGAATGCCTGCACCGTGAAGAGATGACCCCAGCGCTGTGGCTGGACCTTGTGTGATCGCCTGCAGCCTTTGTATAAATACTCACCCCTCCAGCATTAACATATAAATGTTTATTTATATAATGAGAGAGAGAGCGCCAGCTGGAATGTATGTGCTAGCAGGAGATGAGCGGAGAGAGGGAGAGAATCTCAAGCAGGTGCCGCACTGCCAGTGCAGAGTCTGAAGCAAGACTTGAACCCATGAACCATGAGATCATGACCTGAGTTGAAACTGAGAGACTGACACTTATATGGCAGAGCCCCCGGGGGCCCCTGTCCCATTACATTTATTTTTTTTATTTATTTTTATTTTTAAATTTATTTATTTATTTATTTTTTTTTTAAATTTTTTTAAACGTTTATTTATTTTAACAGACAGAGAGACAGAGTATGAGCAGGGGAAGGGCAGAGAGAGGGGGAGACACAGAATCTGAAGCAGGCTTCAGGCTCCGAGCTGTCAGCACAGAGCCCGACGCGGGGCTTGAACTCACAGACTGTGAGATCATGACCTGAGCTGAAGTCGGCCGCTTAACCGACTGAGCCACCCAGGCGCCCCTAAATTTATTTTTATAGTTTATTTTCAAATTGGTTTACATATAACACCCAGTGTTCATCCCAACACGTGCCCTCTTTAATGTCCATCACCCCCTCTGCCCCCTCCCTCACCTCCCTCACCCTCAGATTGTTCTTAGTCTTTGAGAGTCTCTTATGTTTTATCTCCCTCCCTCTCTGTGTCTTTTTTTCCTTTCCCCTCTTTCCCTCCCCCCATTTTTTGCTTAGTCTCACAAAGTCCACCTTAAGATCCTCCACCGTGTATCAAATATCTACCCTTAAGTTTTTGGTTTTTTGTTTGAACAGAGCTCAAGTAAGGCCAATTCTCATACATTGGTGGTTATTAAACCCTGTTTTTAGGCCAAGAGAAAATGTCATTTCCATTTTATTTTGTGAGTATATTGTCAAACATTTGTACCCCGTAAAGTGTGAAAGTCCTTGGGGCGCCTGGGTGGCTCAGTCGGTTGAGCATCCAACTTTGGCTCAGGTCATGATCTCAGGTCCATGGGTTTGAGCCCTGCATCAGGCTCTGTGCTAACAGCTCAGAGCCTGGAGCCTGCTTCGGATTCTGTGTCTCCCTCTCCCTGACTGTACCCCGCTCATGCTCTGTCTCTCAAAAATAAATAAAAGTGTTAAAAAATTTAAAAAAGTATAAAAGTCCTCATTCTGAATACTAGAATCAGAAATTGGCAGCTTAAAAATTCACAGTAATTGATTTCAGCCTTTGTAGGAATAGAACGGAGAAGGGTAAAGACTACCATGGTGGAGTGATGGATGAAGGTCAGCAAGGTCGGCAGGTCAAAGGGTCAGGAAAGAGCTCCCCCTGAAAGCAGATTAAAGGAAAAGTCTGCAAGCACTTGAGGGCTCTCCCCTGATCTTTTCTTTCCCCGACTAGTTTCTGTTCCTTAGAATAGGTCATTTTCTGAGTCAAGCCCCGAGAGGCTCAGCTCTGCTCTGCTGAAGACTCTCGGGTCTCTGGGATCCTTCTGCGTGGATCAGCTTACCTCTGTCACGTGCCTCCTACGACACATGACCTTTGGAGTTGTCTTCACCTCAGCATTTGCTGAAAGCTGTTGTGTCGTTTCTAGGAACACAAGGCCAAGGGCTGTGGGAAGGAGGTGGGAGGGTTTGATCTACCTTCTCCATCTGGTCTCTGGTCTAAATGGTCAATTGTGGTGGTTAAGAACCTCTCTGCTTTCCTGGACAAGGGCCCTTCCTTGGATTGTGGCACATTTTGTCTGTGAAGATATGGTCTCTGCTTTGCGTTGTGTGCTGTGCTGTGGATGCAGCCTGGGCCTGGGGGGCTTTTCCTGATCTGTCGTGAACTCTCAGAGGAGCCAAGTCTATCACACTGGGCATCTTCAGGGCTGGGTCCTGAATCTCCTTCCACACCTGGCCAAAGGAGGTGACTCTGTTGCTTCTTTGTGATCCCTAGTGCTGGGCTGGGGACTAGCCTTAACCTCCAAGCCTACAAGTATAATCCTGTGGAGACCAGTTAAGAATGCCCAGGAACAGTTGAGAAGAGAACCAGAAAACTAGATTCCACAGAAACCAGCAAGGCTTAAGCTCTGCTTCAAGCACACAGTCACTGTTTCATGACGGTTATCCAAGGCTTAGAATTCAAATGAATTAGATAACGATATTCTGTCTCCATCTCTGATATGTTACATCATCTGGTTTCCTTATTTGAATTCTTGGAATATTTGGTGATGATTACATTAAACGAGATTGGAAACATAGGAGGAACAGACTTGGGGGAAAGATGAGGGTTTTAGCATATGCTGAGTTTAATGTGCACCTGGGCCCCTGGTACCCTTAGGAGACTGAGTAGTTCTCTTTTCTTTTCTTTTTTTTTTTTTTTTGGTTAGTTAACATACAGTGTAGTCTTGGCTTTAGGAGTAGAACCCAGCGATTCATCTCTTACATATGACACCCAGTGCTCATCCCAAAAGTGTCCTCCTTAATGCCCGTCACCCATTTACCCCCCTCCCACACTCCAGCAATCTTCTCTGTATTTACGAGTCTCTTATGGTTTGCCTCCCTCTCTGTTTTTATCTCTTTTCTAGAAGATTAGGCAAAGCTCTTGCACAGTGATCACATGTTGCAGACTATGAGTCTGGAGTTCTCACTTGTCTGGCAAGAGAGCAGACACATAACTGAACATGAGAGGTTAACATCCAGGGGGAGACAAGAACATCGAATGTCTCCATATTTATTGAGCTCACAAGATATTATCCACATGGTGAACATGAGGAAAACAAGATCTAACACACGTGAACATGGAGTAAACAATCAGACAGTAATCATTAACTTGTGTGTGTAAGAAGCAAAGGGTCAAGTGGAGTTTGTGATCAAAGCACGATAGTATCTTGGTATCAGATGGAAAGTAATTTCCTGCAGGTGATATACCAAGTTACTGGTGATCCCATTCTAACCCATTAATGTAAGTAGAACCTATTTCCCCACAATGACAAATTCACCAGATCTTTCACTGCTGCTAAAATGGAATTAGCTTATTTATTCCTCACTGGGAGTCTGAGGGGGAGGGTGGTGCAGAGTGGGAGGGTGGGTACAATGGATAGTCCTTAACATGACGCACATGTATGGGCTTCTGGTGATTCCTGTATCGTAACCTGGGGATGGTGCAGTTTGCCAACAGGGGTAATGAGGGTAATAAGAGTACACAGAAAGGAGCCAGTGAGGGCCAAGGTCTGCAGGCCCCGCAGTGCAGGGAGCTTTCTGTGTGGGTGCATGGTGAGCTATTTGTAAATATACTAGAAGTTTTGTATAGAAGAGAGAAGTTTCTTTTTCCTCTCTGGTTGTCAATGTTATATCACCTAGTTTGCATATTTTATGGAAAACCTCTAACATAATAGCTTGTATAATATATTGCATTGAATTTGTTTGACAAATATTTATTGAGTTCCTGGTATCTTCCAGGCATTCTTCAGGTGCTGAGAATACAGGTGTGTGTGTTTTAGAAAAGTCCAGCCCTTCGTGGAATTTGTATTTGAGTAGGAAAGAGATGAAGGACAAATAAATAAACGAATACCTAATACAAGTTCAGGTAATCTGTAATCTCTCCCATTGGACTGTAAGCACATTGAGGGAAGAACTGTGTTTCCCCAGCTGTTTCTCCAGCCACGTATTGGATTGAACAAATGTTTGGAACCTCCAGGAACCCATTGGCAAACACTGTATTTTAATTTACTGTAGCACTTCAGCAAGGCATGTCATAAACATTGGCCACCTGACTGGGGGCATTGTCAAAGCTGGTGTCTCCAATATGAACATGGACAAGCCAGACATTAGTGCTATAGGCTGGGCATTTTCTCACAGAAAAGTTAGCGCTGTTGACTGAAACAACTCTCCATTTTAATCATTGTTATTGGCTACTGAGCACTGTGATTAGGCAAATCTGCCAGGAAAGTGACTTATCTTATGGGGGGATAGTATGGTAGGCAGAATAATGTCCCTCATCCCCAAATGCCCAGAACCTGTGGATACCCCAATCCCAGGAGACTATGGATACCTTAGGTTACATGGCAATGTTTGCTGATGAAAATAAGGGTTGCTAATCAGTTGACCTTAAAGTCAGGACATTATTCTGGATTATCCAGATTGGCCCAAAGTAATCAAAGATCCTTAAAAGTGCAAGAGAGAGGAAAGAGGAGGTTGGCATGATGCCATGTGAGGAGAAGCTGACCTGCTGTTGCTGGCTTTGAAGATGGAACCAAAGGGCCAGAGGCATGGAATGCAGATGGCTTCTAAAAGATGGAAATGGCAAGTGAGTGGGTTCTCCCCTAGAGGCTTCAGAAGGGAACCTAACTCTGCCAATTCATTGATTTTAGCCCAGTGAGATCTATGTTGGATTTCTATCCTACAGAACTTTAAGATAATAAATTTGTGTAAAGCCACCAAGCTTGTGGTAATCAGTTTCAGCAGTCAGAGGCAGAGACCCTGCTTTACAATCAGGTGGGTGAGGGGTCTGAGGCTCAGAGATATTGAGAGATTGAGGCACTTTCACGGGATGACACAGGCTGGTCCCAATGATGAAATCCAGATTCGAATCCAGGTCTGCTACAAGACCACGCGTGTGCTCTGCTGCTAAGATTTACAGGATCAATTTGCATTGATAAAGCCGATGGCATCTACCAATGCCTAAAAATGGAACCTAGGTCTCAGCTCCCAAGATGTAGATCTGGCCTTAGATCCCCGCTGAGCAACTGTCTGTATTGGAAAATGCACCCCTCATGAATGCACATGGGTCCATGCTAAGTTCAATGGAACCAAGTGTCATTCATAAATGTGAAACTTTAAGAGGGTCTAGTAGCTTTGAGAGAGCAAGATTAAGAGAGGACTTGTAAAGAGGGCAGTGATGTTTGGGGCAATGTGTAAGCTGCAGAGAGAATGTACAAATTCTAGAAGGACTGTGTGACAGACAGTGGGGATTAATCAGAATAGACTCAACTCTCAGAAGAGACCAGAGGAGAAAACATCCAGGAGAAATGTCAACTCACAGAAAAGAAGGGAAAACATTTTAAGTAAGAAAACCTGTTGAGTTTGCATTTTACTTTTGTGTGTGTGTTTCCCAAAGTGTCAAGAAAACAAGTAAGGTGTCACAGGTAAGTAGGGAGATGACTTTAAGGTCATGTGCGCCAGTGCATCCAGTTCACAGCACAAGCCAATTAGACCCTCCTGGGCTGCAAGAGGGCAGACAATTAAAATATGAATAAAAGAGCAGAGGCTTAAAGACAAACCCTTTCCCAGCCACCAGGAAACCCATTAGATTTATTACAACCTCCTTCAAGGGTTATGTTTGATAAATTGGGGCACCCGTGCCGTTAGTGAAACTACTCAACTGGACAAAATATTTCTACTTTCAAGAAGTCTTCTTCCATTTTCATCTTGGCCTTTTAATGTCCACTGTACATTGTGTATGGACGTCCGGAGCCAGGGCCATTCTTGGAAGTACTTGCTGCCAGCAGGTTCTAAGGAGCGTTCAGCCAAGCCTTAGACTCCAAGGCAAGCATGTTAAGAAGTCATTCTTAGTTCAACTAGACCCTCAGCGCTCTTAACGACTTAATCAACTCGTTCAGTGAATTGGGTCTGATTTTATTCATGTGGGCAAATTATTCTGACAAAAGCGATCTTCCCAGTTATTAGGGAGTCAGCATCCCTATGGAAGGTCAAGTGAAGCACTTGATGGTCTGGGTCTTTGTTGAACGCACCCCAGTGGGACAAAGCACTTTTGGCTTAAAATGTAGTAGAACAGTGGAGCAGCACTGTAGGGGTCTAGCAAGGTGGTTTAGACCAAAGCGTTTTGGATGCAGAGAGACCTGGCTTTGAAAATCTGGATCTGCCAATTTCCAGCTCTGTAACCTTGAGCTACTATAGAGTACCTAACCTTGACTAATTACTTCACTTTCCTCATCTGCTCAACAGGTGTGAAAATAGTATTTTATCTTGTATTTCCTGTGAGTATTAAATAGGGAAATGGGTATAAAGTGTACGGCAGTTCTCTGTGCAGACTGAAGGCCCAGTAGATATTAGCAATTAAGAGCTATTTTTATTAGTGACAGTGACAACATCTCAATTCTCTGAACTTTGGTTTTCTAACCTTATATAGGAGTAATATTAGCACCTCTCAGTGCCTTTGTGGTTAAATTGCCAAGTGCTTAGCTCAGTGGCTGTTGTGTTGTACATGCCCAAAAAACGTTAGTTGTTATTAAAAATTGTTGCCTTTGGGCAGCTAGATAATATCGCATGGTATATATATTTTTTTAATTTATTATTGAGATACAGAGAGAGGTAGAGCATGAGCAGGGGAGGGGCAGAGAGACAGGGAGACACAAATCTGAAGCAGGCTCTAGTCTCCAAGGTGTCAGCACAGAGCCCAGTGCAGAGCTTGAACTCATGAACTGTGAGATCATGACCTGAGCCGAAGTCGGATGCTTAACCAACTGAGCCACCCAGGTGCCCCGCATGGTATATTTAAGTTTAAGTCATGTTTATATGCTAGGGAGACTGGGGAGTTAAAGGGAAAAAAAATCTCTTAGGATTAAAAGGAGAGGGACTTGTTCTAGTGTTTTCCTGGCATTGAGTTGGTGAAGCTTCTTCCTAGAGCCAAATCTCAGTGTGGCACACCGTTGATGGCCCACCCATGCCCTCCCAGAACTCAGCATTGCATGCACACTGCGCCAGTGGCTCCTACCTGCCAGCATCTGCTACGCTGCGCTAAGTTTTCTCTGTCCACTGTAGCCATGTCACCCATGCACAGGGTGATCTGAAAGTCCTGGGGAATCATCACTCTGCCCTTTCAGTGACTCTGAAAGTCACTGTTCAGTGACTGATAGGAGTTGATGGATCAGTATCACATCTCCTTTGCTCCCAGGCCGGACTAAGTGTGAACAGTGTGGTGCTCTTCATCTCACGCTCTTCGGGGGGATTGAGCTCTGGGTGCTCACAGTTGTACCCTCCTCCATAATGCAAGATCTATTAGCTCTCCTCCCTTCTTTGGTTCTAACCCTAACCCTAACCCTTTTCCCAATCCCCTAATTGTAGTTGAATTCTTGGCTTGGGGTCTACTTCTCTGGAGAACATGGTGACAAGGCATTCACCTTTTCACTGGGTCTAATGAAATTGTAGTTGTTATGACCTTTGAACATCAAACTACAGGTGTTCTAGGTAAGTGAGGACTCCTGATTCTTCTGTCAGGAATGAAGATTTCCCCACACCAATTCTGCAGACCTAAGAACGAGCGTAAGCTATTGCCAAACACTGGGGGAGGTTCTATCCTAATTCAGGCTGCCATGTTCTCATTCCAGGCATCTCATACTGTGTCCATCCTCCTCCAACCCTACTGCTCTCCTTCAGATCATCCTGTTTTATTTCCTTCTTAGCATTACCACTATTGGAGTTTCTCTTATTTCTTTATTTGCTTATGCCCTCTCTGCCTAACACCAGGCTATAAGATCCACAAGCAGAGACATAATGTCAAATCAATCTTCAGCAATTGAAAGCAGAGCTTGGCACAAGGTTGGGACTCAAATAGTTGTTGAATCAATGGATGAATTAATTCATCCATTCTCAGCAGCCCCATTGACAGGAAATTGTGACAATAATAGAGAGTCCCATGAAGTTTTTATACAGCTTACCCCCAATGCTGACATCTTCTATCACTGCAGCACAATATCAATGCCAAGAAGTTGAGAGAGGGATTTTTTCTTATCTTTTCAAAAAATTGTTTTTTAATGTTTATTATTTTTGAGAGAGAGAGAGAGAGTGAGGGGGGGGTGGGGCAGAGAGAGAGACACACACACACACACACACACAGAATCCAAAGTAAGCTCTGAGCTGTCAGCACAGAGCCCGATGTGGGGCTCGAACTCACTGACTGCGAGTGAGATCATGACCTGAGGCAAAGTCGGTTGCTTAACTGACTGAGACACCCAGGCTCCCCAAAAGAGGGATCTTTTCAAACCGAAAATTGAATCATGTCATTACTCTGCTTATCTGCCTAGCGGCTCCCTACTTCACTTAGAATAAAGTCTGTTTCCATGTCCTGCTTGGCCCTTTGTGGTCTGGTTCTTCCAGACTCTGCAGTCCCACCTCCTCCCCCTCCCCCTAAGTGTCCCAGCCTCACTAGCTTTGCTCTTGTCATTCATTTCTTCAAAGGTGCCAGGCAGTTTCCTCTCTGACGTCATTGGATGTGCTCTCCTCTCTGCCTGACCTGTTCTCCCCACAACTGACACCTTTCCATTCTGCAAGTCTTAGCTTAGACGTCACCTTCTCAGAGAGGCTTTCACTGGCCACTCTGTTCCACTTCTCCACACCCTTGTGCCTCATTTCTTCCCTTCATAGCACCAATCAACACTTACTCTTACATATTTGGTTTGTCTGCTTGTGTGTTAGTGGATTCGAAGATACCAGGAGCTCTATTTTGCTTGTCTCAGTACAATTAGAAGTTTGACTTATAAACACTCAGGCTTATTTAAGTGTGGACCAGCTTTAGACCTCAACATTGAGTAGCCAACTACCATTTGTAGAGTGTTATATAGTCCATCAACCTTTTCTACACATGACCAGCTCACTGCCCTCTAAGGTCCGATTATCTCTGGATCCCCATTTTAGACTGACAATAGTAATGTTCATTGATTATGGCAGAAGGTGATTTTAATGCCCTAGGTAGCTCCCCTTGGCCAGCCTTGAGTTTCAGCCATAGCTGTGAAGGGTAGTTACTGCTCATGCTGACAGGGCTCTCAACCAGCGGGGTCTGGGGGTTGGTAGATAAGTACTCCAGTTTCTTTCCCTTGATGGAAATTGCTGGAGCTATTCTGAACACAACTCAGGAATCCTGTCTGTTTTCCCTCCTTCACGGTCTCTCTCTCCTCCCCTTACCTCCACACTCTTGCCTCCTGCAATCACCTTCCCTTGCTTCCAGGGGAATCCAAACTCAGTGTCTCTTGGCTGTTCTAATGCCTTTACATGCCTTATCTTTTTCGTCCTGACACCATCCTATAAGACAGACATGAGCATTATCCCCATCACAGAGAAAGAGGGCAGATGAATGAATGATAAGTTTCTTGCCAAAGGCCTTGATTGAATTGCCCACATCCCCCAGTGATTGAGGATAATCCCTGGGTGTTAACTCCCCTACATTTCCAGGCCATGTTTGCCTTCAGGCTGTGGCTTCAGGACAGTCCGAGGGCTTTGGAGAGGGGATCACGGAAGAAACAAGGGACTCAAGTAAACGGCATCACAGGGGAGTCTCACCCAGGCAGGTGGGATCCCAGAACCCACCTATTCTACTGGGATGCATTCCCTCCTTCCAAGGAAAAAAGGTTCAGAAGGTGAAATCCCACCTTGAAATATATCCAGGAGCAGCGAAGCTTCAGTTCCGAATGAGGTCTAGTGGACACAGAGAGCTAGGCTCTCCTGCTGCACTGATTGCTCCCCTTTTTCAAGGGCCAGGTCTACTGCTTTTCTTCTTTAAACCAGAAGGAATAAAAACAGCTTAGTGAAATCCCCGTTGCATTACAGGAGCATTTCATTGTGAACCTGCAGCGGACCGTGGAAGCTTGTCTCTATCTCGACCAGGGCAGGCAGTGCTTTCCATTGATCAGGGCCCCAGGGTGCTCGGGAGCTGCTGAGGCTGGTGCAGAGAACTGCTGGTCACGCGGGTTTCTCCGCTTTGGAGCGTCCACAATGGTATATGAAGCGGAGACCACTCCCTCCCCCCAGAGAGCACTGAAGGAAGTGGTCGCATCCAGCCGTGTCCTGGTGAATGGACGCCTAGTGCCGGGTCTCCCCGTCCTGAGCCCAGCCTGCTGCCTCATAGATGTTAGCAGTCAAGGCCACCTCCTCCGCCTTCTTCAGTCTACACCCTACCCTGCAGCCACGGAGATCTTTCCAAAATGCTGATCTCATCGTGTCCCTCCTCCGCTTAGAATCCACTAGTGAGCTCCCTTAGCTTCTTGGAGATAAAGACAGAAATCCCAATCATGGCTGCCTAGCAGGGCCTCCCCTGCCCCGTGCCCACCAGTGGCCCGCCTCTCACAGAGCCCCCCTCGCTCACTGCACTTTGGCAACCAGACCTATCCGTCCTGCCTCTCACCATCCGAGAGCTTTGCCAGGCTGCTCTCTGCCTGGGGTTCTCTCCCTCCCGCTCTCTCCCTGTGAAACCTGGTGCAGTCCTCATGTCTGAAGCTCCTTGACCTCCCTCTAACTAGCTCAAGTCCCTCTGATAAATGTTCTGGTGGAATCCTCTGCCTCTCTTTGTTGCACACAGCATAAGTGGCATGTGGTTATTTTAACGTCTGCCTCTCCTACTAGAGTGTGAGCTTCTCAAGGTGAGGCACGTTTCTGCTTTTTCTCAGTCCCATGTCCCCAGTGCCTTGCAAAGCAGTGGGCGCAATGTGAGAATTGGTGAAAGAGCAAACCTAGGCTTGGAAACAAAGGCACGGGGAGGGAGTGGAAACGCTGTGGATTTATACCTTATTCTTCTATTGTTAAAACTAATGAGATGCTATTGTAATTCTGCTTTCTCCAGTCAGCACTGTAAGCAATAACTTTATTAAGGTCAAATAGATATCACAATACAGTATTAATCCAACAGGATCCAGAAACTGGTTACAGATATCACCTAAGAACCACAGCTGTTTTGTGCTAAAATGCTTCCAACATCACAGATCACACAGAGTTTATACATCGATAACAACTTTTATCTGGAAACACGGATGCACAGTTTGCCCTTGCTGTTGGGCCTTGATGTTTCAACTGAGTCAAAACAAAGAGAAGATTGGCGTTTTCTTGATAATGAAAAAATTCCGAGGAATACTTCATGAGAACCCTCTCTGGGATCAGAGTTGCTCATGGAAGTCATTTCTAATTTATGGGTAACACTCAAATTGGAATTCGTAATTAGTGAGTTAAGCTGTGATTTGAGAATTTTTAATAATTGGGTCAAGGAACATATTAACTTTACAAATAAATAGGATTTAAAAGTTTGGCTGGTAGTATAGGTTCTACAAAACATCCTTTATAAATTAATACATCAGCACAAAAGCTTCGTGACTAGAGTGTCTGATATCTGCATCTCTATTATTCTAAGAAAACAATACTCCAGAAACACAAACAGTTATTGGGCCTATTGTTCACAGTCCATAGGATAAGAGCCACAAAACATCATAGAAAGTTACAAGAATGTAAATATTTAGCTAAGTAAATAGAATAATATTGGGCAGTTACCATATAGAACACTGAATATCGACTAATAGGGGGAAAAAATCCCAAACCTTAGTTACGGTGCAGTCAGAACTGGGTAAAGCCAAAGAGACGGATGTGCAAGTATACAAAGTAATGAATATATTCCTTTAAACATCCATTTAACAAATTCGTGGTGCAAACTGGAAAATTTTCATAAATGCAGTTCAAATGTTCATTTTGTGAGAAAATGCTTATTCATGCACTAAATTGTGTGAGCACTGTTTGATTCATCAAGTAAAAAAAAAAATACAGAGTAACTGTCTGAAACAAATACTCAAGAGACTCACAGTCCTATAGTGTCTGCAACTAAACACAATAATACATGCATGTGTGATACACCAAACTGTCTTATACAGAAATCATTAAAAGGTCTTTCGCATCAAAACGCATAGGAAAACTCACTGCTACAGAACTCACTTTATGCATACTACATCCTAGAGACTTTAAGCTACCGAATTCTTTTATTATCTCCACACACCTACAAAGCGCCCATACAAGTATCTGTGTATATAACAAGGTACTCTCCAATTAGGCATCTATGATGAATAATGTATCTCCTCATGTCGTCTCCTCTCTAAGTACCATTTATCACGACCCAGGCCTTTCTGACTTAATGAGGAGTACAGATCTCTGATTTACATTCAACACCCTCTGCATTAATAATTGATTGAAACTCTTAAAAAACTCTTCTGCTACTAAAATGGAAGGTGGTGAGGCTACCTCCAGAAGAATGCAAATACCACCTGTTAAATCTGATTGGTAAAAGAAGCGGGGCCACTGGACTGTTGCCCAAACTCATCTGAGGACGGCCCCATACTCGCCTGCTGACTATACCCACCACTTGACCCATAGCTGTCTTGGTTGTATCCGCCTTGGTTATAACTACTCGAGTGCTTTTCCATTGGGTCTGAAAGATATCTCTGTCCCGAGGAATGCCAGCCGGTCTCCTTGAAAACAAACCAGATGTTTCCAGCCCAGAGGATAAAGTTCAAGAACCCAAAGACCTGAAAGGAGAATCAGAGCAAATGAAGTGATAGACGGAAACACAAGAAAAATCTCAATTTCAGAAAAATCCTTCATAATATGTAAGGCTACTTTTCATTCAATATTGAGTGCTCTTCCAATTTTTCATTTGGAACCACCATTTCATTTAGAATATCTGACATTTATTTATTCATTTATTTACATCCAAGTTGGTTAGTATATACTGTAATAATGATTTCATGAGTAGAAGCCAGTGATTCATTCCCTATGAATGAATAGGGAAGGCTTAACACCCACGTAAAACACCCAGTGCTCATCCCAATGAATGTCTTCCTCAATGCCCCTTACCCATTAAGCCCATACCCCTACCCACAACCCCTCCAGCAACCCTCAATTTGTTCTCTGTATTTAAGAGTCTCTTATGTTTTGTTCCCCTCCTTGTTTTTATATTATTTTTGCTTCCTTTCCCTTATGTTCATCTGTTTTGTATCTTAAATTCCTCATACGAGTGAAATCATGACACTTGTCTTTCTCTAATTTCACGGAGCATAATACCCTCTAGTTCCATCCACATAGCTGCAAATGGCAAGATTTCATTCTTTTTGATTGCTGAGTAATACTCCATTGTATATATAAACCACATCTTTTTTATCCATTCATTCGTCGATGGACATTTGGGCTCTTTCTGTACTTTGGCTATAGTTGATAGTGCTGCTATAAACACTGGGGTGCATGTGCCCCTTAGAAACAGCACACCTGTATCCCCTGGGTAAATACCTAGTAGTGCAATTGCTGGGTTGTAGGGTAGTTCTGTTTTTAATTTTCTGAGGAACCTCCATACTATTTTCCAGAGTAGCTGCACAAGTTTGCATTCCCACCAGCAGTGCAAAAGAGTTCCTCTTCCTCCATGTTCTCACCAACATCTTTTGTCGCCTGAGTTGTTAATTTTAGCCATAGAATATCTGACTTTTATTGAATGCTTACTACATGTTAGGCACTGTGGAAAGGGCAATCCATTCATTCTGTCTGAGATGAAGGTGCTTTTATTATACCTGTATTAAAGATGTGAAAGCTGAGGTTCAGGATAAGACTCTTGTTCAAGGTCACATGACTTGTTAAGTCATAGACAAGGGGCAAGCCCTGTTCTGTTTGACTCCATGGTCTGAGCCTTTACTTAAGCCATTGTTGTCTCCCCAAGTGAAGTATTCCTCATTGTCTGTAAGAAGTCTTCAGGGGCTTCAAAGTTGAGAACTTTTAATGATAGAGCATTAATTTATAAGGTTCCTTTCACTTCATGGCTAGAGATACTACTCTTCCAGTCTTTAAAATGATATAAGAGTCAACTTAAAGAAAAAGTATGGAGCAAACAATGGTGCAGGTGGTGTGCAGATAAGCACATGGATGATAGCATACATAGAGGTTATGACTTTGAATAGTTGTACTTTCTGTGCCTCTCACATCCAGAAATGAATGCTGAAACCAGACTCTCAATGCAACACAGATTTCAGAAAGGTATGAGATATTCTCCCAAGAACTGGATGTGAGGCTTTCCTACAGAGATTCCTCTTACTCTCCAAAAGGCTGTTGTTGTTGGCGAATCAGAAGACCAGGTGTTGCCTCCCCAGACTCTGCCTGTTTAATGGAAGCAGAGCTGTTCGTTGGTGCCAGAGGCCATGAACAGAACAGCTGTTCTGCAGCCTTTCCTAGGGTACATTGGTTGACCTGGGAATTAACCAGAAGCAGTCAATTGTAACAGCTCCCTATTGGAGACAGACAACACCATGATATAAAGCTATGATGGCATTAAAGCATATTTAGTAACCATTCCAGCTCAACAATCACCAATCAAAAGGGACTTGGGCCACCGCCATAGTTCTGGATTATAGGGTGTTGGCAGTGCCTTGCTGGGTCAGCATCTATCCTCAGTTGCTGGATTATAGGAGGGTCCCGAGTGTCCTGCAGGTGGGAGTGGGGGGCCAGTTTACTCAAGATGAGGTGTTTTGGGGACTTGGAGCAGGATAAGGGGCTATTTACCAAAGTATTTCAATATTTTAGCAGCAGGTGGATCAGGGTATACCACCTGAATGTCAGCTTTGGATTCATCCTGTGGGATATGAAATGAAGTGGCTTAAACTCTGCACTTTCTTGCTCTGTGACCTTGAACAAGGCAGTTAGCCTCTAGACCTCAACATTTTTGTTTTTGTTTTTCCTAATATGGAATGAAGACTATTCCTTCCTTGGGCGACAGTTCTAAGGATTAAAGAGAATGTGTGTAAAGCAGCTACACGGTGCTAGACACATTAGAAGATGCTTACTGCCTGGTAAGCAATGTTCTGAATACTTTCTCAAATATTTCCATGAATTGTATTCAGTTGGCCCTTTTGCTGCATCATAAACTGAAATGGAACTTTGATGGGAAGGCCATATTCTTGAGGGACGTTGGCAGCCAAGCAGTCTGTAGGGCCTCACCTGATTTAAAAGACTAGTTTATCCGGGCCTACACCGCTTCTTCCTACCCTCGTATTCCACTCTCTCTTCTTCCTTTAATGTTAACTGACACTTGCTTAACATTATCTTAGGCCATGCTCCAGGTTCCTGGCTGATGGAGATACAAGACAAAGTAAGGTACTCACAGTATGATAGTTGTATGATCAAAATGAATTAGGTAATCACTGACAAAACTCTAAGTCACATGCAGGACCTTTCATCCATGTGTACGAGGATTATCAAGAAATCTTCTCAGATATGAAGAGGTGGCTCTGCCCAGACCTCTAATTTTATGTTTCCTCTTCCTCAGTTTCTTCCTTTTGCTAGCTGCTACTTAGCTTCTAGAAAAGGGATGCTCACAAAGAACCCAGCGATCAGGGGGATGCCACTTAAAAGTGAGTACACAAACAAGGCATCCCCATGTGCGTGTTTCAGAAGCAGGGAGGGGTTATCCCGCCGGTATCACACAGGTATTGCAGAGTCCTGGCTGGCACATTTTAGGGGCACACGGGCCCTTGAATCTTTTCTTGCCATTTTGTTGCAGCTGAAGTTAGAGTAAGGATTTTGATTGAAGCTCAGATGTGGGGGCAACAAAGGAGAGACTGTAAGACACCGTGCATAGCATGAGGAAGAATGAGAAGGTGAAATCTAGACTGGCTGAGAAGATGTGTCAAAATTGCCTATAATGAAGGTGGAGAAGCAGAAGTAGAAATTGTGAATAGGATAGTTAGGCTCAGAGAACCTTTGAAAGACAAGTTGAGAGAAAAAACACGTTCTTTCCTACTACCCCCTTCTTTGGGATCTAACACTATGTAGCGTTTAGGAAAATGAATGCATTTTAGAGGCAGCTTTTCAGTCAACACTTATTGAACACCTGTCATATGCTGGGCACTATGCTGAGGACTTCTAATGTATTATCTCATTGAATCCACAGTTTTGTGAGGTCTGTTTGATAATAACCCCATTTTACAGATAATGAAACCAAGGTTTAGGGACCCTAATGAGTTTGTTCAACGGTAGTCAATTATTGAGTCATGATGTGAAATCATAGACGCCACGATATTTTGGAGAAAGTACCTGTCGCCCAGGCAGAAATATCATTGCTGTTGCTGAACCAGTTACTTATAGAGGTCACTTCTGTGGTGTGTCTGGCTCCTTCTCCAAAGCCTATACTTGCTTAGTAGGCAAGGTAGTTTGGTTCTGTGAGCTATAGTTCTTCTGCACAATTCCCCAAACCCCCAGCCAAGGTGGACATGCGGCCCAAGATGAGCTAATGAGATTCTCTCTGCCAGAAATTTGGGGTTAGACCTGAGTGATTCTAGTTCAGTCTAAGATGTTTCTTTAAAAAGAAATATAATCTCAGAAACTGTGGGGTGGCTCTCTTCTCTTGTGAAAACAGGAAACAGAAAGATAAATGCATCTGAAAAGAGACAATAACATAACAGGCATTCAGCAAGAGAGATGAGGGACGAAGGATGCAAACTGTCCAGCTGCCTGCCAGTTCCTGGTCCCGGGTTCTGCCCTTGGAAGGCACAGTTCTAGTAGTTTTCCAATTACTTTTACTTTTTGTTAAAAAAGCTTAAAAGAGCTAGCTCAATAGGATTTGAAGCCAAATGAGTTTGTAATGAAAAAAAAATTGCCGTGTTTTGACAGACTGACATTCTTTCCCTCTGCTTTTGCTAATAGAAATTTTGTTTCCCTCATAAACCCAGTTGCAGTCAAGTGGTGTGAGCTCTGTGCTAGAACTTTCAATCAGGAGTAGAGTCATATAAGTCAGATACAACATTCTTTGGTATATGAGATCTAGAACTTTGGTCCTGGTCTAGATGCTGCTTTTTTATCAGCCTGTTTCATCAGATTTCATCAGTTTTCTGAGCTACTTAATAGCCTTCCAAAGATTTTGTTCCTCATGAGGTTAGTCAGACTCAGTTTCTGTTACTTGCAACCCAAACACTCTAGCTAGCACACACGGACATTGGTGCAGAAGTTGGGTGCAGAGAACAGAATTTAAGGAGAGGTGGATTACTTTGCTTTATCCAGTTTGACTTGAATTTTCTGTCATAGAACCTGGAGGACCTTTAGCTGATGTAGACTGATAACAGTAACAGCAGCAGACCTGAGCTTCTCACATAACATGCTGTCTGGTTTCCATCCATTTCTCTTTTTGATTTAAAAATTTTTTAATTGCATATTTTATTTAAAATTATATATGTATGCATGTGTCTAATTTTATGAATATATTTTCTCTTTTTAATATTTAATATAGTTGACACACAATGTGGGTGGACCTGCAGGGTATTATGCTAAGTGACATCAGTCAAGCAGGCAAATACCTCTTTTTGATTTTAGGAGACATGTCACATTGTTTCTCATTCAAAATTCCCATCGCTGAGTCCAAAGCTTTTTAGAGACATCAAAGGTAGAATTAAATAGACTATGCAGGATGTCATGATGTATTAGATTGTTTATTAAACCCCAAACGTGCTGGATGATTTTCTCTTGTTCTCTTAGATTTTGAGATCCAGATTACAATAACATTCATTCCGCACTGCCTAGAAACAGACTACAGAAGCAGTAGAGTATAGTTCAACACACACCTCCAAGTATTCATTTGCGGGTGTTCCAGCAATGAGCAAGAATGACGGTGAGGCCCTCATATATACTTTCTTCCCAAGTTTACTCTTTTACCAAGGCAGGATTCACAGTCAAAGCATCAGGGATTGATAAGCAACCCCGTCCCCTACTTACATGCCTTCTCAGATTAAATTTCAGAAAGCTGTAGAAATGGAAGTTAACTTTGAGGCAAAGATAATTATTTTTAGGGGTTCTTTAAGAATGTTTTCCTGCAGCAAACACTGTCAGCTCTTCTAGTCTTCAGTAACTACTGCTTTTTGCTGCCATTATAGCTTCTGTCTTTCTTAGATACAGTTTTTTCCTTTAAAATAACACAAGAATCCAATTTAGTTGCCCCGCTATCTATCAGATTTTTGTCTTCCTGTGAGAGCTATACATTTGAAAATATTTGACTTTGTTCAACTAATACAGTTCAGCTTTTCCAAAGTTATCAGGCAATTAAACCGGGAACATGGAGAAGATAAAAAAAAAATTATCTTAACTGTTACAAGTATTTTTTTACTCTGCGGCTCTTCCTGCATCCTACGAGGTCTGAGTGTTTTCCCTCCAGACAATCAACTGGGTATATTCTAGCTTCGTGCATCTCGAACAATGTTTTCTTCCCAGGAAACCTCTCTGCCATCAGATATTCCTTTTAACTTCTGGCAGGCATCAGACTTAAAGTTCAAATTTTCTATCTGCTTCTGGCTTAGAATTTTGACTTGACTGTCATCCAAGCAGCAGCTGCCAATACCTGCTGGGTTCTTATTAAGACTCCATAATTGGCAGCATTAAAGCCTATGGGTTCTGACAATAGAGAACTTGAAGGCCAGAGGATCATCTTGCACATGGCGTGAAATAACACCTTTTAACTGGCCTCGTTTTTGGAGGCAGAAATCTCCAAGGTGACTTCTGAGATGTTCCCTATTTTTCCTATTCATTTGAATGGCAAACTAAGGTTTGGGAGGTAAAGCATAGATGACAACATACCACGGAAGTGTTTAAGCTGGACATTACAGGGCTGTGCACAGCCATGCACTTGTTGGACGGCTGCTTGCAAGCTGACATCAGTAACAATACTTCCTTCGGATCCGTTGCGACCTTGACATCGGACAGTCCTTTCGCCCAAGCTGATGAACCCACCAACCACAAGAATGAAAAGACTACAGTGACGATGAAGTCCTACAGAAACAGAAAGATAAAATAGTAAGAGAAGTGTGAATTCTAGACGAAAGTTGGTTACTTTATACAACTATTTGGCTTTATACAACTTTTGGGAAAATTCCAAGATCCCACAGCACTGGAACCGGGGAGAAGTTGAAAAACAGATAAAAGAAAGTTTTGTGATATTGTATTTATATTTGTCTAAAATAAATAATAGTAATATTTATTGAATGCTCGCTATGTTCCAGGAATGATGCTAAGTACTTAGAAGCCTCATCAAATTGTTCCTACAACACCGCTGTGAGGAAGTTCCTATCATTACCTCATTTGCGGATGACAAAACCGAACAGGGAATGGTCAGCCTGTCTGAGGTACCCACAAATCATCAGTGATGGTGTCGGCACTCAAACTTGGGCAACCAAACCTCTAGGCCCATGGTCATAACCACTATGTTACGATGACTGCAAACATCATCAAATCAGAGATTTGCTGCTTGTTAGAGACTCCTAGATAGCAATATTCATTTATTCACCCATTCATGTTTTACATTTAACAAACCTACGTGCCATCCAGTGTATGCTTGGGACTGTGTTCAGTGGGGGCAGTAAAGAGCCGTAATGTTTTGAGTGCTTTTTACAGGCAAGAGGTTTTATGTAAAATTATCTTTATAAGTACCATGTTAGACAGTATTTTTTAATACCCATTTATTTTTATATATAATTTTTTGTCAGTTAGCTAGCATATAGTATGTACAGTGTGCTCCAGGTTTTGGGGGGTAGATTCTTGTGATTCATCGCTTACATACAACACCCAGTGCTCATCCCAACGAGCGCCCTCCTCAATGCCCATCACCCATTTCCTCCCTTCCTTACCCCCCCATTAATATCCATTTTAAAGATGAAGAAATCAAGGCCTAGAGAGAGAAGGTAACATAAAGAAAGGGGTAGAACCGGAATTCAAACCCAGGTCTGTCTGACTTAGAAAACCATTTGCCATGAATACAGGGGAAAGAAGCTTCTTTATCTACATGAAACACCATCTCTATGATGTAAGAGGATGTTTAAATGTTTAAAGAAACATTTCTAAGCTTCTGATGACGGGGATACTTCTCATATCCTCCTCATGACTCAGAGGTGTGGGGAGTCGGAGTCACTGGCCACGTCTTAAGCAGATCATGCTCTAATACAGGACTGTCTTTCAGATTTACCATATTTACATTTGACTAATATAAAAATGTCGTATACTGCTTACCTAGTATATAAAGACACTGACCTGGAATGGAAAGGAGTACATTTGCTATACCAACGGAAAGATTTGTTTTATTCTAAATGACAAGCTTGTCAAGTAGAAAACTTGCCCCGTGTCCCTTTCCTTCCCAAGGGCAGGGCACATCCGACTTGCTCTGGTTAGTTTTCCCTCATGACATGACTGAGTGAGTTTTCATCGAGATCCCATGATGGACACTGAGGAAACTCTTACACTGTAAGGATGCTGTTGTGGATGGTATTTGCTAGGTGTGGCCTTTGTGGAGAATGTTCTAGACTGTCCACTTCTGAGAGTGGCTGGATTTTCACAGAAATTGTTATCTTTTCATCCGAGGGCTGTTGCAAATGACATGACTTACCAGTTGACCTTTTCATGTTGGCTCAAGAAAATTCAGGGCCAATTTGTTACCCACTCACAGGGTTTTTATGGCATGGATATTTTAACCCTATTCCCAGTCTTATATACCCATCCTTCCTTTCCCTTCTCATTTTTAATTAATTCCAGTTTGAATTTCATAATCCTTGTAAGTTATCTTAAATTGTTTCCGGAATGAGGTGGTGGCATAAACAGGCAAACAAATACAGTATCTACAGCAATCGATAAGAACATTTGGAATCAAGAGACTCAAGTGTTTGAGTCTGAATTACAAACTGGAGGAATGGTTACAAATAAATAAGCCAGGTTGACTGTGTGAAGTACAAATTCAGGTTCATGTTCAATCTAGTACCTTATTCATTCATTCATCCATTCATTCAAACAATAATTAAAAAATGTTTAATGTTTATTTATTCTTGAGAGACAGAGAGACACAGAGTGTGAGCAGGGGAGGGGGGGAAAGAGAGGGGGACACAGAATTCAAAGCAGTCTCCAGGCTCGCAGCTGTCAGCACAGAGATTGATGTGGGGCTTGAACTCACGAACTGTTCATCATGACCTGAACCAAAGTCGGATGCTTAACCAACTGAGCCGCCCAGGTGCCCCTCAAACAATTTTTGAGTGATGTGCCAGATACGGAGCAACGTCTTATGAGAGATTTTAAAAAAATGCACAATGTGGGCTCTGCTCTCTTGATATCACATATTTGTTAGGGACTAGAGATACCCCACCATTCCAATTACGACACAGGAGCGGTCATTATTTCTGTTCATCGTAATTAAAAATAGACTTGAGAAAAGGGTTTTAGGATGGCGAAACAAGAACAGAGTCATATGAAGACCCCTCCGTTGGAAATTGGAGAAAATAATATCAAAACTTTTAGACTTATTTGTTCATAATAATAGTAAGAATACTTCACGTTTATGGAACACTTATTATGTGTGAAGTACTATTCCACGTTTACATGAATTAAGTCATTTGATCTTGACAACAGCACTGTGAAACAGATGCTAATCTTGTCCCCATTTTATAATTGAGAAAATGGAGGCACTAAGGGATTAAGTAAAATTTCTCAGAGTCAGGAGTTAGCAAATGGTGGAACCAGGAATGTAAGCCCGGCCATCTGTTTCTGCTACCTGTGTGCTTGACTGTTCTATACTTCCCCTCATGTCTGCTGTAAGGAATATTTATCTTCTTATTTAAGGCAAGTACACTAAAAGTTCCAAAGTTGGACTTGAAGTCCTGATTAATTTAAATACGACAAAAGGGTAATGAATCATTTTCTATATATAAACGTCATGATTGGAATCAAGGATCTGTGTCCTTGAGGGTAAATATGTTAGATTTGGGAGCACATCCAAACTTTTACCCTGGTGCCATTTTGTAAAGAGGTATCAGTATATCCTATTAAGGTATTTGTTACACAAGTTAACAGCTCAGGCTGTCATCACATAAACCTGAGGCTGAATAGTGACCCTGCTATTTATTATGTGTTCTTGGGTAATATGCTAGACTACTTGAAGCTTCAGTTTAGCTCACTGTAAAATGGAACAATAATAGTATCTGTCTCATAAGACAGTTGTGAGAAGTGAAAATATGTTTTATTTGCCTGTTTTTCCCCAGTAAGATGTCAGTTCCATGAGGGTAGGGAATGTCTACCTTGTTCATTACTGGGTCTTGGCAGAAGAGCTGCCATCAATATTAGGAGAAAGAATGAAGGAAGGAAATAAGAATGGAAGGAAAGAAGAAAGGAAGGAAGGAATACACAAAATAGTCTCAATTTTGTTAAAATATGTATATTTATGTACATCACATTGCAAAGGAGTTTACTAAGTGGTGGCGGCAGGATTAGAGATGACTTATTTTCTTTCATATAAGCTTATGTATTTTTATACATGCCTTATTTTATAATTAGATCAAATAAAAACAACGTGGCAAGGTGATCAAGACATTGATTGATTATATCAATGTCTCTCCCCGACAGAACTTCAGATGGCTCTATTTGTCCCTACAGCAGCATCAAGATTTACAATTGGACCAAATAATAAATGTCATTAGAATGGAGAGTTTTCATCAAAGGGCTTCAGAAAGTAGCCTCAAGTCAGATTTTCCACAACTAAGCAAAGTGTGAATATGGAGATTATGTAAAAAATTCTAGGTAAAGGATGTGTTAGTTCGAACTTTGTTTTTTTGGCTTTGGCATTGAGCTTGAATTTGAGGCCACTTGCAGGGAGTGAGAGGTGGTAACAAATAAATCCCTGACCCCACCTTCCTCCTCACCAATCTCCTGCTGAGGCTCCATTGGCCACGCCCAGCTGGAGCCCATTGGCCACGCCCAGCTGGAGTCCAGAGGGCAGGGAGCCCACGGATGAGATCCGTATGGTCCTGAGCACAGAGCATGGTGGGGAGGGGCAGGGTATCCATCAGAAGCTGTCCCCCGAACTAGAGGTTGTTTTCGGGGCCGAACCACAGATGCCGTCACCCGTATTTATCCAGCGTTTCCTATATGGTAGGCACTCTGCTAACAACTTAACGGGCATCAGTAACCTTATGGCATAGGTACTCGACGTTAGCCCTGCTTTTCTTATGAGGAAACTGGAGCAGAGACAGGTCAAATACTTTGCTTATAATTAATGCCTGGCTTGATTACTGCAGTGTATCATGAGCTTTCTGAAAGGTTGGGGGAAAAGATGCTCTTTGGTGTCTTTTATGTAGATAATTACCTTAGCTGGTGTTCTTAAGTTTTAGTCATTTTGGCACTACCTAAAAACAGTTTAGATTTTATCCACAGAGTCTTGTGTTATTGCTTAATATTTGATTTAAAGCAAATTACCCTTTTCACATAAACAAGGTTATCTCAGAAGGAAATTATACATGTACTGTAATGGTAAGGCAATACGACTTGCCATAGATGGAAGAGGATTGCAAACGTTAAGTGCTCCACAGTGACAACAGAATACCTTAAACTCTAGCTGGGAATGTTTGCACAAGGCTTTAGAGCCTAGGATCTTTGTTAAAAGGGAGATTAAGCAAGGGATATTAAAGAAATACTAGCATGACCTCATCGGAAGACCTGAAGTTAAGTGAATATGGAATAACTTCCTCAGTCCTGTTACTTAATGCCATGTGAGTGGTCCACCTAAACCATCTTCTGAATCAGGAGAGGTAAATGCCTTGCACTGGAGAAGCGATTTTCTTCTGATGGTGTAGACAAGAACCCTGTTGTTTACAAATGCTTCTGCCCCAGGTCTGTGTAACAGAAACAGAATGTGCGGGGAAGGAACTCAAGAGGTAGCTTTGTAACATTTACTGCAAGGTTATCTTGGTGCCTATATTAACCCTTTGAAGGTGTCTTCTGCTGACTTTGGTTGTATTCTTTATTCTCCTAGAGTGGAGAGGCTGCCATTAGAGTGCTTTTATGCTTCCAAAAACTTTGCACACTTGGGATCTATGTGGTCCCCATAAAACCCCAAAAAGTAGTCAGAGGATGTGATTAGCCTGTGTTACGGATGAAGAAACTATGGCCGAGAGAGAGAAGCAGATTTTCCTGTGGTTCATCA